>CM056735.1:26254091-28754091 GCA_029844215.1 Przewalskia tangutica
AGGTTCAAAATTCATCTCAGGCAGCTGGAACTTGAGCATATCACCATCCTTTGTCTGTTGAAGAAAATCTTGGAGTATCTGCACAATATTCACACTTTTCCATTAGAGTTTCTGCAGGTTAAGTGCAGACTGGTTTCTAGAAGGGCTTCTTTCATTTTTGGCCCGCCGGCCAAACTTAATTATGGGTGCTAGCCAGAATATACAAAACCTATACACTGATTATGTATATCGTATGTATATTATATGTATAGTGATACTTAAATATACAAAACCTATACATTTGCTGGCTATTTTGTAATTTTTTATCACCGGAAGCCATTGGACTGTAATTATCTCATTCTAGAACTATGAAACACAAGAAACAGAGGTGGGCATCTGAAGAAGCATATCATTAGCAGCTCAAGCAGTCTTTAACAGTCTTATGTTGTCAAAGAGCTCAAGAATGGATCTCGACTTTTTTGAAAAGGAATGAATTAAACTAGAGTAGATGGTTGCCTAGTTTTCCTCATTGAGTTAATCAGGTCATGTAAGAATAAAATTCAAGTCTACTGACATGATTACATATTCATCAGACACTAATTCTAACAACTGCTTACCTAGAGATGAACCAAATAGTTACAAAGCAATTATTCTGAATGGCGTGAAAAACAGCTTTAGTCATCGCTATTGATGGTTACACTCAAAGAGTATCACTCAATACATCAAGTCGGTCCAAAAGCAGAAGTGTATTAACGGTACAAAAGAACATTGACCTCACCTTCCAAGCACTTTCAAGGCTTTGATCTGTATTCTCTGTATTAACTTTCATTGCCAGTGAGCTTAGCAGCTCTGCTTGTTGCATCAAAGCGTGTATCTTCGGATCATCTTTCTTAAGGAATGTTCCTTGAGTATTGTTGTCACTAGCTGCTTTAACAATCCAATAACAGTGAGTTAGATATGTTTTCCAAGTTAATAGTTCACAGTTCCTTTACTAGTCAATGATATACTGTTCTAATTTTTCAGGGTTATTTACCATTTTCAGTTGTCCCAGCATTATGCAAGTTTTGAGCTAGTACTGCAAATGGATGTCTTAGTAGTGGATGTATACTTCCACTATAACCAACAGATTTTTCTCTGATGTTACCATTTTGAAGGACATCTGAAATGTTGCTCGTCCTACATTAAAACAACTTTAGTGTTATATTGTAAGACTTTCTCTTTAAACCATAGTTAAAGGATGCTGCACTTGTTTTTACCTCAACTTTTTAATAGCAGCACCTTCTGTTATGTTGTCAATATTGAGGCCATCAAATATAACTCTCTTGTTATTTAGGTTAATGTATGAATTGTTGTTTTCTTTAGCCAAAGCTTCATGCTTTGCTCTCTTTTTGCACAGCGTAGTGAACCGATTCTTCACAGCATTATCCGTTCTGCAGTATAAAAAACACGAATATCAGCTGACCACTTATATCTGTCAGAACTAAATACTGAAAAAGTAAGAAATACAACCAAATAAAAAGCTAATTACCTGCCTGAAACCACCTTTGCAATTTCAGTCCATCTGTTACCAAAAATCTTTTGAGCCTACAAACATTATTTTTCAATCAGATTTTGAGATTTCAAATTACAAGAGCAAATTTCTCATCAGAACTTAAAATGGGCTGGAAAAAAAAATAGCAGCAAATCTTTACATCAACCAAACTTAAGCCCAAAATGCTAAAATAAGTGACAGTGATGGGAGTTGGAGATAAAAAAAACAAAAAAAAGAAACAATCAAGAAAGCATCATTTCACCTCACATAAAAGCATATCTTCTTCAGGTGACCACCCCCCTTTCTTGAAGTCAGAGTTCAAATAAGTGAACCATCTGCAGATATTTGCAAACAATATCACCTCAAATACCAACCAAGAAAAGAAAAAAGAAAAAGTAAAAACAAAAAGTACAAAAAAAATAAAAAAAATACAAAGTGATAGTCTCTATCAAGAACTCATTTTTTTACTAACCTTCTTCTGCATTGTCTTGTTGTTTTATCCTTGAATTTCGATGCGATGATCGTCCAACTGCAAAACACACACCAGAAAAATAAATTTGAATTCATTTCCCGTATCACATAATTCATGGAATAATTGAATATAATCATACTTTAGCAATAAAGTTTAATAATCAAAATGGTAAGAAACTATACTTGTCTGTTCCATGGATTCGAATTTGCTCTCTTAGTATATCATCCTCCTGCAACACAACACAAAACAAATCCATTACATCTCAAAATTCCAATGAACACAACAATCCAACAACTCAAAACATAAACAATGACAAAAAAATCATTTCTATCAAAAGAAATCCAATCAATACAACATCTCAAAACACAAAGTTAACAAAAAATCATTTTCTTTCAAAAAAATCCAATCAATACAACAATCCAACAACTCAAAACAAAAACAAAAAATGACAAAAAAATCATTTATTTCCATAAAAACAATCACTACAACAATCTAACAACCCAAAACACAAAACAATCCAATCAATACAACAATCCAACATCTCAAAACATAAAAATTGACAAAAAAAGTCATTTCTTTCAAACAAAAATCCAATCAATACCAGAATCCAACAAATCAAAACATAAAAATTGACAAAAAAAAATCATTTTTTGCAAAAATCTCAATACAGTAATCCCAAAAATACAACAAAAAACCAAAATAGAAACTGAATAATCACACACCTCTTGAGACCAAGAAACAATATGTCTTTCTTTAGGTTTAACAGCTTCAACACTATTTCCATTACTACTACAAGCAGTTTTCTTCATATTCTGCATTTTTCACTTCTCTTTTGCTCCCTCAACACTAGCATACTATAGTAAAAGAGACCCTTTTGGGTGAATGTTATATATAAAAAGAACAAAAGGGTATTTGGAACAAAAGGCACAGTAATCCTTCTTCAAGAATACAAGCAAATTACAATCTTTTTTAACACCATTTTTATTGCCTTGGATTCGAACTTTTAACCCAAGGGCCAAGACTCCACCTTTTATGCCCCAAGAAAGTTCGATTTGGGAAAACTGGAAAAAAAAAACAATCTTGGGGGTATAGTAACGTAGATCTAAAAGGTATATGAAAACTTATAAAGATTGTATTTTTATGGTGTTACTTGTTGTGTAAAGGGGGGGGGGGGGGCTTTTCTTGAATATAAGGTATATCAAAACCTTATAAAGATTGTATTTTTATGGTGCTACTTGTTGTGTAAAAGGGGGAGGGGGGACTTAAGATTGTATTTTTATGGTGATGTTGTAAGCAAAATATGGGGTGGTGGGTTTTCTTCTTTTTTTCGTGGGTGGGGGGAGGGGGTTATTGTTCAAAAGAGCATAATTCTTTGCTCTACTTGTTGTGTAAAAGGGGGGCTGGTTATATGAAACCTAATAAAGATTGTATTTTTATGGTGATCTTCTATGATATAGACCAAAAAATGGGGTTGTGGGGGGGTTGGTTTAAAAGAGCATAAGTTTTTGCTCTTTGATGTATAAAAGGGAATTATTTTTTGTGTGATTTGTAATGGTGTTTCTTGCGTGGGGGGAATGGATATGTTGTTAAAATAATCAACGGATTCTTTGCTTTTGGGCGCGGGGCTATTACTGGGCAAGTTTGAAAACTAACGCTGAATTCCATGAGACTATAATTAATGTAATGGCATAGAGTAGAAAGCTATATGTGAATTATGATGCTTTCTACTAAGTGGATAGTATTTGAAGAGTGGTGCATTTGCTATGGAATCACATTTGTTAAGAGTGTTTTACATCTCACGTGTGAATTTTTTTAGTGCAAATTTGAATTAATCGTGTTTAAAAATACATATTGAACACCAGATTAAAACTAAAAAAAATTAACTTAAATAACCAGTCCTTCAAAAAAATAATCGGCAAAAGTATAGTATAATATATATATATATATATATATACACACACACTAGTTGGTGGGTGTGAATATTTTTGGCCGAGCGATCACATATGTATCTTTTCCTGCAAAAAATGGTGTAACACTTGATAAGATATCATTTGAACAGACAAATCTTACTCAGGCAATTACGTGATTCATTGAAATATATATATATTAGTCATGGTTAAGTGATTGAAAATGATGTTAAAGGCACATGTCATGTAAATAATATCATTTGGTATAAATATTGAATGTGAATAAGCCTTTTAATTTTATTTTATTTTTATAATAAAGGCATGCATTAATAACAATTCTATAAAAAAAGGGTACTATGTCACTATGTGTTTAAACTTACTCATTGCTACAAAGTTATAGTGAGAAAAGTAAAATAATGTAATTACTTACTTAAAATTATAGATTATAGATTTGTCTTGACTTTTTTTCTTCTTTAACTCTCACTGTCTAATTTTTATTCCACTCCATTTTTGAATGGTACTTGACAACATTCGTGACCCAACTACTACGTATTATGAGATTGCATATAAATTTCTTTAGTTCAAATTTTTACTTGTTTTGTGATGGTGGTGGGTGGGCGTATGTTTTTCTACTTCAATGAAAAAATACAGGGAGGGTGCAACCCACGTGAGTTGGAAGAAAGAAAGGGATAAATAGGGTTTCACTTTCGAAAAAAAATAAGCCTATTATCATGTGGTCAGTCCAGCCTTGTGATCTGATCATATTTCACTTTTTTTTTTTTTTTTGTAATCGAGGTTTCGAGATTTGCGCCTGACTACTTCACTGGTATGTATTATCCAGACGTCCTCGAGGTGATGTCACCGGTCCTTCAACAACATCACCAGTAAATCGCGGGATGTGCTCCAGTGGCTAGTTTCTGGGAGCATACAACTGATCAATGAGACAAGGTCAAATTCCCCAACATGCAGAATTTCTTCGCGCCAGCGGGGAATCGAACTCACGTTGTTCATGCCAGAGTGTCTTATAGCGCCCAGACTTTACCACTGAACTATGCCCCGGACCACTTTTAAGTGACTAAATGGAATGTAGTTCTTGTTTCAAAGTTGAAATTTCTTGTTTCTCATTTGCTTTGAGGTGAAAATTAGGTTGATCGGACGCTTTAAAAATTAGATGAAAATGGAGTATTTAGTTTTTATTGGAAATTTACTAATGTGGAATTAAGGTTAACCATTATTTATGACTCGAACATTTGAGGTCTCGCACGTCAGAAACATCATTTGCACTCACGTGCACTCGTAATGCCAAGTATCGTAAATTTCATTAGTAAAGAGATATTGGTATGTGAGTAAACGTTTGAGACATAAAATGATGGACGGTCGTTGGTTAAATGACGTGTGTTTCACGTTGGTAAATGAAGGAAGAAGTGTGCGACGTGTATGATGAAACGTTATGACACGTTAAACTGAGAGTCATTCAAAAGCTAACTGAGTTGAGATTGTTTCCTTCTGTCGACATCAACCCTCAAAATGAATTTGAGGTAGACAAAGAGGCAAAATCACCTTTTCATTCCGTCAAAGGAATAGTGAAAGAAGCACTGCTCCTCTATAACTTAGTCACACCTACATGGGTGATTTAAAGCTTGTACAAAATAGAGGGGGAGACAAGTACGTTATGACCTTCATTGACGATGGTACAACATATTGCATCCTTTGTTTGTTGAAAAGCAAATATGAAGCTGTTGAAGTGGATGAGCGCTACAAACTAGAAATTGAGAAGCCTACGGATTGAGGAATTCATAGGAATATGGGGGAATGTGAAGCATCGTTCATCAAATGACTACTCCTTACTCACCTCAGTCTAACGGTGTTATCCAAGCGCAGAACCGTATGCCTAAGATATGTGGGGCAAAGCGATCCTTATCACTAATACGATTCTCAACAGAACTCCGCATAAGGATAAAGATAACCCTCCATATGAAACATGAAAAGAATCTCATATAAAAATGTTGTGATATGGGGTGGCTTGGTAGAGGTAATACCGAAACAGGTCAAGTTGAACCTAAGACTGTAAATTGCATATCCATTAGATCTGCAAATATCAGTAGTGCTTATCGCATCTTGGCGTCAAAGAATGCCAACGTTTTTTAAGATAACTTTTCTTGAGAAGGAAAAAGAAGTAATTGCTCAATGTTCCACGAGTGCCTGACTGTCCAGAACTAGACGTTCTAGATCTACAGGACTTGAACATTGTTGATTATCCGAAACTTAATGTTCCAGATCTACAAAACTCAGGGATTCTAGATGTTGAACCAAGATAGAGCTAAGAGGAGATAAAGACTTGTTCCATGCCTTCTAGCTTGTATGGCTGAGAATGAACCATGAACACTTAAAGAATTGTCATCTTCAGAAGCGCTGCTTTAGAAGGAAGCTACAAAGAAAGAAATAGACTTCATCAGATAGAATCATACTTGTGTGATGGTTGATCTTCCTTCGGGAAAAGAACGTTTGGGTTGTAAAAGTGGATACTCAAATTGAGTATGAAGTAGATGGATCTATTGACGAGTATAAGGCCTCCTTGATTACTAATCAAATGATAAAACAGACCCTTTAACTAAGGGATTACCCGAAGATCAAGAGTTCTGCCGGTCTAGGAGAATTGGCATAAAACCCAAATGATAAGGACTGATACGGTGGATACCCAACCTTACTGACTGGAGATCCCAGGAATTAGGTTCAATGGGAATACTAAATCGTAAAGGTTCAGTTGAGCGCTTCAGTGGAAGCAAGAGCACTTCTGTTGATGATTTCTGTAAAGAAATATGAGTCTAAATCTGTTCCCGCGATAGACCTTAAAGTGCTACCTGCATGGTGGGTAGAGGTTAAGTTTTTGAAACCTTTCATGATCCTCACCGGTTGAGGTTAGGTTTGGGAAAACTTTTAATGGTGCCTAACACTTGTGAAGTGAGGTATAACATGATATCTTGTAGGAGACCACCTATTTAAGTGTAAAGACAAGTCGCCTCAAATGAACGCACTTAAGAATTCAAGTGTGTCCACGACCACAACAGACAAAACATTAAGAAGAACAGAGTAAGGAAAGTTGTTGTGTTGGTACCGTTGTCTTGACTGACACTAAACACTGACGGTTCAAGACATCACGTTCATCGCGCAGTAAGTAAGTCCGATGGTATTCAACTATGGAAGTTTCAAAGCTACGACTACCTATCCAGATGCAATATCGATCCGTCGAAAGATTGCTAGAAAGACACATTGTGAGTGCGCCAAAATCTCTTTCAAGAGGGGATTGTTGGAAATTTACTAATGTGGAATTAAGGTTAACCCATTATTTATGACTCAAACAATTGAGGTCTCGCACGTCGGAAACGTCATTTTCACTCACGTGCACTCGTAATGTCAATTATTGTAAATTTCTTTAGTGAAAGAGATATTGGTACGTGAGTAAACGTTTGATACATAAAATGATGGACGCTCGTTAGTTAAATGACGAGTGTTCCACGTTGGTAAATGAAGGAAGAAGTGTGCGACGTGTAAAGCAGTAACTACTAACTAGTACAATGAGTCAGGGGTCGGGTGAATTCAATAATAGACGCATGTTGGCATTCCAGCGTTCCTATCCGATGAAATGAATTGGAAAGGGTTGCGGACACGCGAAGAACGCGGGCGACCCGTAGTCGCGGCCCAAGATGAGCGATCGATTCTTTGGAGCTCGGGCGCCGCGGCCCTCCCAACGGCCAACACATCCCATGCAATGAAGTCTACGGGAGCTGAAAGATTTTTTACTCTTGGGTTGGTTTTGGAGCATTGAATCTCCATTACTTGGCACATGAATTCAACTATTATTTAGTTGATTGTAACCTTTCAATAAGTGTCATTACATGTCTATTGAAGGCCATCAGTTAGCTAGTTGAGAGGTCATTTTCCTTACGCTATAAATTGAAGCTTTGACACAATTGGAGAGATACACAACACTCATACTTACACTTAGATTTTCTGAAACTCTTCCTCTCTAAGCGTTCTTTCAAACACTCAAAGGTTCTTCTTTAGAAACACTTGAGTTTTCTTTGCTCATTTGTTTGATGTTGTTTTATCATGGGAGACAGTTTTCCATAAACGTAAAAAGATTTATACGGGACAATAATGTCTTAAGGACAGAGTGCTAACACTCGACTCAACACAGTTGTAACAAGTAGAGATTTAGTGTCTCTTGATTTCAGGTTATCAAGATCAAGGAGCTTGTTGCAATTGGAACGAAAATCCAAGACGGAAGATTCAAGACGAATTCAAGAACTCAAAACGTGTTGTGGCCATAACTCTTGTTGGCCACAATTCTGTTGATAATGTAACTCTTATTGTATACCCTTTCGAAGCACTTGTAATAGTTAGTTACTATTTCCGTAAATCCATTGTTCCTCACAGTTTTTACAGAATCTAACATATATGCGATTGTATTTTTAAAGAGTCTGATCTACACAGTATGAAAGTGCCGAACTTCAAACTTTTTAACCTTTGATTTTTAAATTTTCTATTATATTGGCGGAGCAGTGAAGGAAAATAAAGACATACTCATTATATGAAACTCTTTCAACCGAGAATATATCATATCAGTGACAGAAGAGAACTATGGTCTCCTTATAAGGCTTGTGCAATCTTCATTCCTTCTTTTTTTGGGGGCTTACATCGGATTGGATCCGAGTCTAACTCTGATACTATGTTAAATTAGATATTGGGCCTAACTCAAAAAGCTAGATCCTTATAAAGAGCCCAAAATTTTCATCCCTCATCGATGTGCTATATTCTCTTCATGATTGTTAATTTTCAGGAAGATAGTAAAAGAAATAAATTTTATTATTTTCACATAGTTAAAGAGATAATATAAGCAGAAAAAATTAATAAGAAAGTAAAAGCCAAATGGAGGAACAGTGACTATTTTGTGTGGGCATGATATTTGTCCATCAGCTTAATTGGTATGACTTTAAAATTCAAATCAAATTACTCATGAGTTTGGATTTATTTGTTTGAATAAATTATTGACATTTTGTCCTCTATAGTTAGCCTTATAGCTTGTCAAGTAGCTTTCATGGAGGTCATCAAAATTAGTTAATTCGATCCCCCACACTGAAGTTTCAATAAAAATAGTATTTTGGTTCTCCATCTTCCAGTTTTGATATCTTTGCACACAACAGTTGTGAACATATGTCTCATATATACCTGTCTAACGGTAGAAACCGGTCGGACCAGTCTTCACTTCAAAGTTTAACGGTTCGGACCGATTATCGGTCAGGTTCGCGAATTTAAGTAAGCCGATCTGGTTCGATCTGAATTCCAGTCGGTAAGTGCGGTCAGTGCGAACAAGCCTCTGGTCAGGTTTTTTTAATTTTTAGTATTTATTTTCTATAATGTAAACTAAATTCAATTTAAATATGTAATATAATAATATAATATATAATTTAATTTTATATATTAAAATTGAAACTTTAAAGTTAACTTTCTATTTTATAGTTTATAGCTTTATACTTTATAGTTTATAGTTTATAACTTTATACTTTATCTTTATTTTATAGTTTACTTTATAGTACTGTTATAGTTATACTTTATAGTTTATAACTTTATATTGTAATTATACTTTTATTAATTTATTAGATTAGTAGATATAAGTTAACAAATAAGTAATAACAGATTAACAACTAAATAGATAGTAAAATTAAAACTAATGATAAGATGTAAACTTTTGAACTTTCATAATGTTAATAAGAGTACATAATGAAGTAATAATAATTTTATTTACATATTATGCATCTTTCTTGCAAGTTCTTCGTAATCTATAGGTTGATTGAATTGGTTATGCTCCATAGCTTTCAAGAGTAAGCCAAGTCCGATCGATCTTAAAGCTACGAGTTCAGGGTAAAGAAAGTCGGGAGAAAGACATTCATATATTCCCCAGGCACGGGATAAAGGGAAAGAGAGAGCCGAGAGCCGGGAACGCAATAAAAAGAATTTCCCTCTCCCTATAAGTTGGGATGGGAAGTATAGATAGAAAGGCAGAAAAGGAGGCGTCGGCTCTGAAATGATGGAAGATTGAATCATTCCTTCATTCTATTCCGACTATTCCTTTTCTAAATCTGGAGTATTAATTTCAGTCCCGCCTCCGCTCCCGCCTTCCAAAATATTGCTTATTTCTTCATCTTTCGGAGAATTAACGTCTCCACATCCTTGATTTCTTTTCTCTGATCTGATCCAATCCCTTAAGCAGACTAACGCTTCTAATGTGCTTCCACCCAATGAGTGACGTGTGTCTCCTATTTGATCTCGTGCTTGGCTAAATGCACTTTCAGAAGCCACTGTTGAGATCGACACATTAAGAACATCTCGGGTCATCGCTGCAAGTACCGAGAATTGCCTTTTGTTATCCTGCCACCATTGTAAATGGTCAAAACTTTTCTTCGGCTCCGCTGGCTTTTGCAAATAAAATTGCATCTCATCGCAAGATCGACTTGTGCTTGCTTGTGTTGTAAAAGTGCTCCATATGTCTAAAGATTCTTCTTCATCGTCATCAGCATTGAATCCTGAAGGTGTAGACACAGAAGCAGAACTAGAAGGAATATTAGTAGCAGAGTTGTTGTTATCATGTAATGTAACATAATATTCATATAATGTAGTTAAATTAGTAACAAATGTACTTATGCAATCAAGTGAAGATGGAGTTTCTGTTTCACCTACTTCCATATAAGTATATAAACTACATATTAAATTATGACAATCTACTTTTTTAATAGAAGGATTTAAGACTGCATCAACATTGACAGAAGGAACACTAGTATAAAGAGCCACACTTTACTCCTTTTTTTTTCTTGCTACTGGTTCTGGTAAAGGAGGTCTACGACTACCACTAGTAGTACCAACATTGACAGAAGGAACACTAGTAGGTGTAGGAGGTTCATTTTCTTCAAGTTCAACAATATTATCTAATTGAACGTTATCATATTCATTATCTTCTATTCCAAAATCTTCTTGCATTTGATCATAATCTATATTTTGATTAGATGATGAAGAACCTATCGATTTTTTACCCCTTGAACTAGATTTACGGCGCAGTTCCGATGCAATTCCCCTTAGTAAAGACATTATAAAATATTTAAATAATTAACAAATAAATATGACAATTTAATAAAATAATTAGAGAATGAAACGAGTGTACCAAACTTCGGGATTCAGAATTCAATTGAAACTCGAAGCTCGAAGTCTTGCGCCTTGCTACTTTGAATTTGAAAACTAATAATAATAATAACTTGAAAATGGATAATAAAGATGATTAAGAGAGTATGAGAAATTGAGAATAAGAGAATTGAGAGAAATATTGTGTGATAAAAATGAAAAAAATGTAGAGAATTTATAGATTTTTTAAAGGGTAAAAATGTAATTAAAAAAATAATAAACAAAACAAAAAAAAGGAAAAAAATGCAGCCAAACGGTCGAAATGACCGTTGGCACACCCACTTTCCTCCCAGCGGTAATACCGTTTGGGTCATCTGCAATTTTTTTAATTTTTTGTATTCTGGGTCGGACGATGTTAACCGGTAATGAAAACGTTTTCCGTTATCGGGTCTAACCGATCCGGACCTTACCGAGTTTTTTTCTAACTCGTGCGGGTTGGGGGCCAACCCGACCCCCAACCCGGTAAGTCCTTACCGATCCGGATTTTCTATCGGGTCAACCGATCCGATTCCGAGTCAACCCAGACCGGACCGGTAGACAGGTTTAGTCTCATATTGCAACTATGAGTACATTTAGGACCATTCTTTTACCAAATCTTCTATCAAAATATAGCATGTTATACTTATATATAGAGTTAATTGCATCTCATGAAATTAAAGAAAAAATTGGCAATTTTAAGAGTTATGAATTTGATATTCATCTGTCATAAAATATTTGTCATTTTTCCCATTTAGATACCCTTTAAGAAAACATTAACCAGAATAGGTGATTTGACTATTTTTCCTTTACTTATATCTTAAAAAATAATTTATCACTGAATGTTTACTTTATTTATGTGTCATAATTGAGGTGTTTGTATCTTTAAGAATAATTATTACTAAGGATAAAATGGGGAAAAAATAACAAATTATGTGTTGAACTTCTAAAATGACAAATCTTTTGAGATAGATGGTTTTAGTAAGGACGACAAGTACCGTAGAACCTCTATAAATTAATACTCGATAAATTAATAACCTCTCTAAAATAATAATTTTTCACGGTCCCAATTTGGATCCAAGGTCTAAATTAATAATTTTGATAAATTAATAAGATAATAATTTTCCGGAAGACCCTTATATAAATTTATGGTCCCTTCAATATTATAAATTAATAATTCTATTTATAAGTTATCCCCTTCTTTTTTTAAGTTAGCCGAAAGGTACTCAGATGATCGTTTGAGTGTGTTCATATTGTACCTTGACTAACTTTCAAATGAAAATTTTCATCAATCCACTGTTGCAAATCTTTTTGAGTGCATGTGAGGTGATTTCTTTTATACTCACATAGTGCTTTACGTATTTGATCTGTCATGATTGATTTTTGGACACCTTTTAGATGTGAAGTCATGATTGGTTGATTTTGATTTGGATTGACTAATTAGGAATGTTTGATGTTGTTTATATAGTGGTTGATTTTCTTACCATACATGAACTTGCATTAAGTTTTAACTAGTACTGCGTACTACAATGAACTTTGTTTTTTTAGGGGGATGTATTATATTTAATTAGTCACATTGTACATGAACATCATTCAATTAGTCAATACAATGTATATGTTTTATTCATGAAGAATAATGTAGGTTCATTGAATCGGAAAAAATCTATTTATATTAATAAATTATTAATTTATCGATTAATTAATAGCTCTTTAAATTAATAAAATTACGTGGTCCCGGCATTATTAATTTATAGAGATTTTAAGACGGAAGGAGTTTATCGATGTGCAATATATCCCGCAAAGACTATTTAAGAAAAATGTTAACGCTAATTAAATAAGACATTTGGGAGGTTAATGTAATTATATAAAATCTTGAGTATTGAAGTACAATTCACCTTTTGGAAGTTGACGTGCCAAGAATCAAATGTTCTAAATTCTAAAATAATGTACTTTCTTGAGTAATGTGTAGTCAAACTTAAGTTTTTGACCCTTAATCTCTATGAGTTGCATGTTCAGGATAATATTAGTTAAATTCTATACTGTATTCTTAAAAGTTGTACTATACGTGCTTGAAGGAATGCATTCCTTCCCCATTGAACAAATTAATGGCAATATAGATGCTAGACAAATATATCCTTGGGAAAAAATTTAAAAAATAATATATACATGTTAATTTCATTCAGTAGCCACTTTTGATCGTACTATTTAGTTATATTAAAATATATATATATATATATATATGTAGGGTGAGTACTGTATAAGGTGCATGGCCAAAAGCTATACTATAGTAATTAGTAGTTTTTTTAAGACTTGTTCTAGAATACTAAACTTGTGCTATAACGAGTAAATTAAATGACAATATTTGGAACATTTAATTTTTAAAGTCTCTATCATCAACCTCGTGACTCATACGCAAGTCCAGTAATATATGTCTAATTTATTTGAAGTTTAGTCGTCCATGTCTGAAGTTCATATCAAAATATCAATTTTTAGGCAATTTTTATACCTTTATATGCGAATTTTGCAACTTCAGTCACGTTATAAATATAGGCTATGCCTTAAGTATGTGTAAACATGTATAGAGTACAATGTTCATCCCTTTATGCAATAGGAATTCTAAACCTATACAAAAGATGAATCTTAGTCTTACCATAATTATTGTAAACATGTATATTATAAAAACAATTGTATCTCTACCCATAATTAGAATATTTCCATATATTGTATAAACATAATTATGGTAAGACAAGGATTCCTCTTTTGTATAGGTTTAGAATTTCTATTGTATAAGAGATGAACATTGTACTCTATATATACTTTGATATTAATGAAAGACTCCCCAAGGGAGATTAATATCATCTTACATGGTATCAAGAGTCTAACACAAAATCCTAGAATTTTTCTTTGTGTGAGCCGTCGCCGCCGACCAGCCCCCCAACCCCCCTCGGGTAGTTCCGCTGCGGTTCCTCCCCCATCTCCTTCCAAAATTCTTGGTTTTTCTTTTTCTTTTCTCTCTTCTCTAAATGGATACTCAGGATTACGCTTCTGATTCTGATGCATCTACCTCTACAAATCCTACCACCACGTCGTCATCCTCTTTTCATCCCGCATTGTTATCAATATCAAAAATTATATTCTCATTCTTCTTGATCAAGAAAACAGTCAGTATTCTTCTTGGGTTGAACTGTTCTGTAATCATGCATGTCTCTATAACGTGCTTGACCACATCGACGACATTATTCCGCGCCCTCCGAGGTTGATGAGTCTATGTGGCGTCGTCTAGACGCCGACGTCAAACAGTGGATTTATGATAGTATTTCTCAGGATCTTCTTCTTACTATCATGAAATCTGGTGCCATAGCCCGTGATTTATGGAACCGCTTGGAGGAAATTCTTCAAGATAACAAGCACACTCGTGCGGTGTATTTGGAGGAACAATTTAACAATACACGCCTTGAAAATTTCTCCAACATGACTGAATATTGCAGACAACTGAAACTACTGGCGGATCAACTCTCCAACGTCGACACGTCTGTCTAGGACACTAATATGGTGTTGCAATTGATTGCAGGCCTTCCCAAAGGCGACTATGATACATTAGCCGCCATAATTCAACAGGCAGATCTGCTTTCCAGTTTTAACAAAGCTCGTTCGCAGTTGTTGCTCGAAGAGACTCGCCGTGCTAAACAGGATGAGCACACTCAGAAGGCGTTAGCTGTCGAAACACGCCCTCAAGATCCAACGCCGCCAGAAAAAACTCAACCGCAGCAGGAACGCGATGGCAAGGGTCGCGGACAACAGAATCAGCAGCAACAACAACGGGGCCCACGGATGCGATTCGGCCGCGGCTGTGATACCGTCTGACATCGCGGCGCCACCGCGATTCAGCGCGCCACCACCGTGACACCCATCGAGTTAGGTCGGGCCTTGGTGTCTCGGCGTATAACGACAACAATCGTATACGTGGCGGAGCCACTTCTCACCTCGCGATGCGGGTAATATTCCCAAACTGTTTGGTTTAAAACATCCTCAATTTATGATAGTTGGTAGTGGCCACCGCATTCCAGTAAAGGGTTATGGTACATCCTACACACCACCTCCTCATCCATTCCCCCTTCAAAAATACCCTATATGCCCCACATATGATTAAGAATCTATATCCGCAAATTCACTCGTAATAACTCTGTCTCCGTTGATTTTGACCCTTATGGTTTCACTGTGAAGGATCTTCATACGGGGACACCTCTTCTGAATCTGATAGCAGACGGGGATCTCTATCCGCTCACTCCGCTCATTGCGGATCTAGCTCTCTCGTCTCTCTAGCGATCATTTCTTCTTCCACATGGCATAATAGGCTTGGTCATCCAGGAGCCCCAGTTTTTAATTTTCTTAGAGGCAATAATTTCATTTCTTATAATGGGAAGCTTGCCCAAAACTGTGTTTCTTGTTCTTTAGGCAAACATACTCGTCTTCCATTTAAGCATCCACTAGTGTTACTTTTGCACCCTTTGATATTATACATGCCGATTTATGGTCATCGCATGTTGCTAGTTCTCTCGGTCATAAATACTATCTTATCCTACTAGATGACTTTTCTCATATTGTTTGGTTGTATCCTCTCAAATTTAAATTTAAAGTGTTTGTCAAATTTCTTGAGTTTAGAACATTCATTCAAAAACAATTTGAAAAAGGTATAAAATATTTTCAGTGCGATAATGGTCGTGAATTCAACAACTCTATGTTTCACCATTTTTGTACTAATAATGACATGGTTTTTCGCTTCTCCTGCCCCCACACCTCTTCACAAAACGATGAAGCTGAAAGAATCATCTGCATCATTAACAATATGATTCACACTATTTTGATTCATGTCTCCCTACCTCCATCTTTCTGGGTCTATGCTGCTAAAATGTCAGAATACGTTCTAAATATTCTCCCAACTAGCACCCTTCACAATATGACCCCTACCGAAATTTTCTATCATAGAGTCCCCTCTTATGATCATCTCCGAATATTTAGTTGTCTATGATATCCTAACATTGCCTCTACTACCCCTCACAAACTAGCCCCCGGTCCACTCCTTATGTCTACCTAGGCTTCCCGCCGAATCATAGGGGCTATTTATGTTATGACTTGTCCACTCGTCAGATCCACATCTCTCGTCACGTCACATTTGACGAGACCACATTCCCGTTTTCGAATCTTAAAAGTTCCAAAAACTAAATTACTTTTTTCTTGACCAGCCTGTCATCTCTCCCATCATCCTAAGTCAACTAGAGAATAGCAGTTCTTCTTCAGCGTCAGCGCCGTGGCGCCAAAACTCCTGCGAACAGGTCACGATTCATCGGCGATCTGCGCGGGCTAGTCTTTGGCGCCACGGCGCCAAAACATCAGAGAGGTATGTCAGTCCTCCAGCCGCGACAACGATCACGGCGCGCGTGCAGTTCCTCCAGCGCGCGATGCTACTCGGCGTCTGTCCCTCCTTCTCCGTATCCAACAAATCCCTCCGCCTTGGAACCTCCTACTATCCCCACTTACCAAATGGAAACTCGTGCAAAGCATGGAATCTTCAAACCCAAAGTCCAATTTAACTTGTGCGTCGAACCATTTCACGATTCCCAAGAACCTATATTGGCCAAACAAGATCCTAATTGGAATGCGGCTATATCGAGAATTCAATGCTTTAACTAAACAACACACATGAGATCTAGTACCTAGACCTGAGGGGGTGAATGTGATTCGTTGTCTGTGGCTATTTCGTCACAAATTCAGAGACATTGGAGATCTTGAGAGGTATAAGGCAAGATTTGTGGCTAATGGCACAAATCAACATGAGGGTCATTAACTGTGGTGAAACATTCAGCCCGGTTGTCAAAGCAGCTACCATCCGCACAATTTTGAGTATTGTCATGGGCAAACACTGGTCGATCCATCAGCTTGATGTGAAGAATGCATTCTTACATGGGGATCTGAGAGAGACAGTCTACATGCATCAGCCACCAGGATTCACTCATCCAGCAATTCCTCACTACGTGTGTCGTCTCCGTAAGTCATTATATGGCCTGAAACAGGCCCTCCGTGCGTGGAACGATCGATTTGCCAGGTATATCTTGCAGATTGGGTTTGTATGCATCAAGAGTGATACATCACTTTTCATTTTTCATCGAGGTAATAACACTTCTTATTTATTAACTTTACGTGGATGATATTGTTCTTACTGCCTCTTCCGACGGATTGAAAAATGAGATTATTGTCTTGCTTAAGTCCGAATTTGCAATGACTGATTTGGGAAAACTGAGTTATTTTTTGGGAATATCAGTGACCAGGTCTGTCAATCATATGTTCTTGTGTCAGCGTAAGTATGTAGAAGAGATTGTGTACATGGCTAAGATGACAAACTGCAAAGAGGTGCCTACTCCAGTTGATTCTAAATCTAAGCTCAGTGTCATGGATGGTGCTCCAGTCTCTGATCCTACTCTGTATAGGAGCCTTGCAGGTGCACTTCAGTATCTCACCTTCACAAGGCCAGACATAGCTTATGATGTTCAGCATGTGTGCTTATTCATGCATGCCCCCAGAGAGTCTCATTTCACTGCTCTTAAGCGTATCATTCGATATATTAAGGACACTCTTGATTATGGTTTGCACATGTCACGACCCAACCCCGGGGTCGCGACTGACACCCTACCGGGGTACCCTATCAGGTACACATCAGAGAAAAACAGCGGAACATACATGAAACAAAATCTGTATAAGGTAAACATCACTAGCAAGCCGATAAGGCCGCCTTTCATAAAATAACTTAACCGAAAGTGAAACAGTACATCTTATCATTACAGCCCAAACCACAAACGTGACTCTGGACCTCAGGAATAACGTGGCGGGACGGCCCGCCATACCCCGAATGTACAAAAGTAAATAACCTCGAGAATCATACCAAAAGACAAAGCCTCCGGAGATGGAGCTTTCGGAAAATGAGCGGTGATCTAAGAGTGCGGACCAATAGTTACGTATCTCGACTGCGGCATGACGCGGCCCGGGGAGGTCGATAACAGTACCAAGTATGTGGCCCGAAAATCAGTAATGAAAACATAAGTCCAAAACAAGGGATCGGATGAAATCAAATTACCTTTTCGTGCCTTACTAACAATGAGAACATCAATCATATACTACACGACATGAAGAATAGGAAGCTCGTAATCAAAATACAATGGAAGCGTGCAGTGGAATCCTTCATCACCGGTGCGTCGAGTAACTCATAATCAACAATGGAAGCATACGTGGAATCGCTTCATCACGGCGATGCGTCCAAGTAACTCATAATCAACAATGGAAGCATACGTGGAATCGCCGTCATCGGCGATGCGTCCAAGTAACTCATAATCGAACAATGGAAGCATACGTGGAATCGCCATCATCAATGCGTCGCCCAAGTAACTCATAATCGAACAATGGAAGCATACGTGGAATCGCCGTCATCAAGCGATGCGTCCAAGTAACTCATAATCGAACAATGGAAGCATACGTGGAATCCTTCATCACCGCGATGCGTCAAGTAACTCATAATCAACAATGGAAGCATACCTGGAATTCCTTCATCATGCGACGCCCAAGTAACTCATAACTTCTTTAGGCTTTCATTAACATACAAAATGAATCTCATTTTCATGACCTTATTCAAGAAAAACCAACTCTTTAACCTTTCATAAAATTATTATAACCAACTCCCCATAAAGCCGTTATACTAACTTTATGCTTTAAAGCTTTAGACGTTCATACTCTTTCATAAGGCCGTTACAACTAACCTCCCATAAGGCCGTTATAACTCCTTATGTTTCAAAAGATTTCGTTCTTTTTATTAACCAAGAGACTTATACTTCAAATCAAGCTCACACAATTTCCGTAATACTTCCTCATGTCACGAAATCATTGTCTACCTTATTTAGGATAAACCATTACTTAAGAATAAGTGGGTTAACTCTTTAACCCAACTAACTTAGACATTTTCTTAAAACAAGTCAAGTGCCACAAATGGATTTACTTCATTTAAAACACGTACGTCTACCGTACTATATAGTTAAAACTACTCATGCTCAAGAGATAAGAAAGCTCCACATACCTCTTTGGTCAATCCGCTTGCTAAGCTCAACTACCGCAAGTAATATTTCAACCTATAATAATCATGATACGTTTATTAACCTCTAATTTCAATGTAGAATAATCTAAACTCAAAGCCACTAAATTCTATGGAAAATTGGGCAGCATTTCCTTTATTTCTACTCACTTTGCCACCTTTTCAAAGGCCGATTTTTAACACTCAACGCCACATTTAAGGCTCAATCAATCCAACAATTCAAAGGGGATTACACACCTAAACTTGGGTGTGTAAAATTCTGCCCCATAAGTTACAATAATTCACTTAACAATTCTAAGGTAGTTTTTAGGCTTCAACATGCTCATAAACTCTTCTTAACCCATTTCACATCCAAAACACATTTCTAGCATGCAATGACTCTAAGAGCATTATTTACTACCACAAGTCCTTTCTTCTTAACATGCAATACTAAAAACTAAATCTAAAGGAAGAATCATTACCTTAGAGTTTTAGCCAAACTTATACCAAATGTTTTGTTAGCTTCCTTGCCAAGAACACCACCACAAGCTAGCTACAAGCTTCCTTTTCTTGTTCTTAACTTTCAGATTTTTCTAAGGCTAGAATGTCTCTTGGGATTTTAGAGAGAAGGAGGATCTTGAACTCTTAAGAGAGAGGGAAGAGCTTTTGTCTAAGAGAGAGAGAGATGAAGTATGACCAAGTCTTCAAGACTTGGTCAATATAATGCATGCAAAATCAGATGGGGACACTTGTCACCCTCCCAAGGTCTTTAAAGAAAAATCGACTTTTCCTAAGTTTTTCCGCCTGAATCCGCCTGGCGCGGCCACGGCTGCAGCGCGCAACTCCTGCGACCTCAGATCTTCTGGCGCGCTGCCTCGTTTCCGGCCATGGCGCTGAAACTTCAGCGACCCTCGATTTTCGGCGCGCTCGCATCCGCGCCGCGCGCCGCTTTGTCCAAACACCTTTCTCGCCCAATCACGACCGAACTTGTAACTCTCATAACTTCCTACTCTGATGTCCTATCGACGAACGGTTGGTTGCGTTGGAATCTAGACTCAACGAACTACGCCCCAGGCTTTTGAAACACTTAGGAACTCTCAATGTACCGGGTCATAACCCGCCTCAAAGTTGACTAAAACCTGTCCGGAACAATCCGTCAACCTATCCCTTGGAAATTTTAAGTCTTATATGCTTTCGTACACTCTCATACGTAGGGTCAGAACTACGGGGTATAACAACACATATACCCCTCTGCTCCAAACAGGTTGCTTTCATATACGGATGCAGATTGGGCAGGGTGTCCGGACACGCGACTCTCCACCTCCGACTTTTGTGGTTTTTAGGAGATAATCTGATTTCTTGGTCTGCCAAGCGACAGGCTACCCTATCTCGCTCCAGTGCCGAGGCTGAGTACAGAGGCGTTGCAAATGTAGTAGCTGAGATTTGTTGGCTCAGAAATTTACTGTTAGAACTTGATGTCGCTGCGTCGACATCTATTGTAATCGTGATAACATCACTGCCATCTATTTGTCTCATAATCCGGTTCAACATCAGCGAACCAAGCACATTGAGATAGACCTACACTTTGTTCGTGAGAAAGTTGCACTAGGCCATGTCAGAGTGTTACATGTTCCATCATCCTATCAGTATGCAAATATATTTACCAAAGGACTTCCCAGACAGTTATTTCTTGAATTCAGATCCAGTCTCAGCGTCCGGCCTCCTCCCGCTCCGACTGAGGGGGTGTGTAAACATATATATTATAGAAACAATTGTATCCCTACCCATAATTAGAACATTTCCATATATTGTGTAAATATAATTATGGTAAGACTATGATTTCTCTTTTGTATAGGTTTAGGATTCCTATTGTATAAGGGATGAACATTGTACTCTATATATACTTTGATATTAATGAAAGACTCTTCAAGGAAGATTAATATCATGTTACGGTAGGGGTTCCAAAATCGACTATTTGTGATTTTGCACCTCCTCCACTTCCTCTATTTTTGAACTACTGGTAGAGCTAGTGAAGATTCAATTTCTAGCTTCATGCGGTAACTCAAACCACGGTCTGTTTTTGCTATTTTCCCTTTGTATCCCTTTGATTGTCCAATGAATTTGAATGCCACATTTCTATTGATAATTATCTATGGAGTCTTTGCTTTATGTGCACTTTATCCTATAACCCTTTACTTCATATGCATATTTTAGAAATAAAGTTTTTGCGCTTAACTCATATTTGTCATCCTTTCACATGGTTATTATAAGTTTATTACAAAGTATTATGTTCAGATGTTCTGCGATTCCATTCTGTTATAGTTTCTGATACTTGTGTGGTGTTTCGCTATGCCCTCTTCTCATTGTCAATCTAAAGACGCTTCACTACTGTTCTTTATGTTTCTCTCAACTAGCGTTTCCCATTTAACAAATGTCCAAAATACTTCATCTTCATTTTCATAAAATACACATATATTCTTTTTGAGTAATCATCAATCAAATTGATGAAATACCAGCACCAGTCTTGAAGGGATCTTTATTTGAAGTCCACGTGTATGTATATAATCCAACTTGTCCTCGATTTTATGTCTTCTCTCACTCTTTCATCCTTTTAGAAAAATCTTCATCAATTTCTGATATTTTATACAATCAAATATCTATTCTACGTGATACATTATTTTCGCATATAGGATAGATCACGTTACTCTACAGGTTCTATGCTAGCGTTTACGAAGTAAAAATATAAAATATAAATGTAACGACACAATATTTTTATGTGGAAACCACCCAGCTCATAAAGAGTGAAAAATTCATGACCTACACATCTGCAGGATTTTCCCCAAACTCCACTACAACGTGAGCCTTAGCAAATTCAAGTTACAAACTCTTTAACTTAGGAACTAAACTCTAATTCGTATCTCACTACTCTCCCTAGACTAATGAGCTCACTTCAAGTTTCCCCCAACTTGAAGTTGAATTTGACAAATATTTATACCTATGATAATTGCTTCTAGGAAAGCTGATAAAAGTACAACTCGATAAACAATCCTAATACACGAATCTAGACTTGAAGATTGTAAACATAATTCTATAAAATATAGGGTTTTGTCGGGTTCGTGTACGTAGCGAAATTTGAAAATTTGCGTTTCAAACCCAACAATCGACGAACTGTAGGATGATTATGCAGTAATTTAAATACATGTAATCATATAACATGTATAGTAATCGTAATACATCGATAGAATACTTACAGTTTGATATATCTGGAGTCTTTTAGTATAATGCCTGAGGGTGCGCGCGCAATTGATCCTCCTTCGCAAGTTCCAAGAACTTCGATGTATCCTCTTTCGAACAACTAGGAAATTCGGCAGAGGTTCGAGAGAATTTGATTCTATATCCCTAAGACTTAGAATGAAATATGAATATTATGTGTATTGAATAATGAATGGAAGCCTCTATTTATAGTTGCGTTTAGGTCTAAAACGCAGTTAGGGTTTCCCGTGGGCCAGGTCCAGAAAATGAGGTGCAATGAGTTAGTTCGGACTGCCTACTGCCTCGTCGGCGCCGCGGCTCAAATAGGAGGCGCCACGCCCTATGTCTTTAGCGCCGCAACGCTTGACGTCCAGTATGCAACATCGTTTCGTTTTTTATTTTAATTAACTCCAAAATTCAATTTCGACTTAATTAAATAATCATTGTTCATTCAAATGTCTCAATTATAAATCGAACATTTATATTCTCTCAATACATCCTTAGATCGAAGGAACAATTGACTTAGTGTTACCCTACAGACCTTCACATATCGACATTAATCATATTAGGGTCTACACAAAACTCCTAGACGGCGCCGAAAGACGAACTTAATATGTGAAGTATATCTACACGAATCCGGTAAACTGAATCTCTATGTGGGAAGATAAAATCCTTTCATTCACGACACACTAAATTAATTTTAGGATTTGCTAATTGTCTATCCAAATGACTTGATCATTATATCTCATCTATATTGGTTGACAACAAGACCATATCCTAGATATGTCTATTGCGTTGGCCAATGACTTAGTCAACCTAATATCATGTGAGAATCTGAGTGTTCTATCGAATATACATTTGAGGAATGAATCCTAATCTTGGCTCAACTACCCCCTTTAATCCATATCGTAATGTACCTAATACAAGATGTATCTTGATAAGTATGGTAAGAAATTCTGCAAACTTATATGCCAAAGCCCTTATCATAAAACACAAATCATATTCGCAGTAGGACGCTGAGTTGAAACATGCTCTTGGATCTGGTTCAAGCATCTGGTCCATTCAACTATGTCCTGAGATGAAATATGTCCATAGACTTTGTTCATTCACTTCATCTGTTTGATTCATTCACTTCTGGTTCATTAACTTTACACTGCATCTGTCTCTTGGATGAATCAAGTCCACAAACTGATTAATTTGTCTTGTTCATTTACTGTGTCAATCATCAAAATCTACACATGTCATTGCTAATGGCAACAATTTCCTTCTATGGCCATTGTAGCACTAGATATAATCTCATCTTAATCTTCCATCAACTAAAACGGAACCTCCCTCGAATTTCTATAATTTATACTTAATTATACTTTGTTGAAGATGATGAAGACATGTTAATCTTAAATTATGTGTAGAAAATTCTAATAACACAGAATCACACAAAAAACAAATATAGAAGAAGAAATAACACAAAGATTTAACTAGGTTCGATCAAACCTACATCCTCGAGGTAGAAGCAAAGAGAAATTTACACTATGTATGAGATCAAATGTAAAAAGATTCTCAATTACAACTCTTTTTTCTTATATAAATTTTAAGTGTTTGTCAGACCTACAAGGATAATAAATTTTCCAAACCAACAAGAAAATCTGATGAAATTAGAACTCAAACAACAGTAAACTTGACATTAATGAGAAACTATGACTTCTATTAAGCTTGTACTACAACCAATTAATTCAAATTTGACAAGGTCTCGCGAGCTCAAAGAAGGAAAGTTCTCATCTAATTAAATTCAACATAAAAATCTAATTTGAAATGAAAAACGTCATTAATTAACTCTTCTTTTGTTAAAGTCAACATTTGTCTAACGCGTATTCGACCAAAGGGAAATTGGGGCCTCGACTCTATTCTAATCTTGATTATATCCAATGTGATATTTATGCTTACTTTTTGTTTGGTTAAATGAATCCTTTAGAAATGGACCCTTTTCAATTCTAATTAATTCATAAATTTAAGCAGATTGCTGGTACATGAAATTGTCCAAAAAAGTGTCCATCTTGAAACCAAATATGTGGGGTATAATACTATGGCCATTTCATAGTGCATTGAAGTTTAGTATACTTCAGAATGATTGTACCTATTCATACCACTGCTGGTCTATATTCTTTTAGTTTTCGCTCGGTATTCAATATTCATTTTTTGAACTAATTTGGTTTTGTGCCGAAATATCTTATTTTGGAGTAAAGCGCTCCCCACTAAGGACGGAGAGATACTTGCTATTCCGTCACAATATTTGCTGGTTCTACCAGTTTTTGGTCTATGGCAACAAAGAAGTCCTTCCACTTACTCTGCAATTGTCCCATTTGATCATCAACACAGACTACACCTTTTGACAATTTAGAAGACAAAATATTTGCTACTTTCAATTGTAGCGTTTGAACATTATCCTATCTATAAACATGTACCACCTAATATTTTATATCTAGGGTTATCACGTATATGGCTTCATTTTTTAACAATTTTAATAAAAGACAAAAGGACGATCAATCCCCACGAAGTATATATCTTAACTACTTTCTTTGGCTTTAATTGTTTAATTTGTTGCATTCTAGAACTCTAGCAAGTTCTATACTATTATCAAATTGACCTCATCTTCTTATTTTCTCTAAGGAGGTTGCCAATTGATTTCTAATTTTTATCCAAAAATATTTTATTTTGGACTTAGAGCTACAACTTAATTTACTCCGCATGCACAACTTAAACGCGGAGTTCAAATCTACCATCTTTTCATCTGGACGAAGCTAATCATTTCTATAATATATCCAAATCCCTTCATAATTAGTCCTTTTTATCAACACACTTAGGACTCGTTTGATGACGTCGATGAGTGGTATCGTATATTTTTATATAGATCTTTGTATTATAATGATCGCATGTATTAATATATAATGGACGGTATTAGAGTATTAATATATAATGGACTGCATTTTTTGTATTTTTTATTTTTTAGTACAGTCCAGGAGAGACCCATCTACTAGATGAGTCTCAAAAATGACAGTTGGAGTGTACTATTGTTAGAAATAATACAGTCCAATCCGACTAAAAAGGTCCAATAAACGTTGTATTTTTTTTTGTCCAATACAGTTTAACGTAATACAACGTACCAAACGAGCCGTTAAAAGGATAATTGGTGTCATTTGGCAAAGAAATATGTGATACGAGTTGATCGAGTGAAAGGGATTTGATGTATATATATGTTATAAATTAATCATTTTTTTGAACCAAATGAGGAATAGTATAGTGGAGGCCTACTCTTGCGCTGCTAGCTGCTAAAGCCTACAGTGCCAATTGGCCATAATATTACTTTTGGAAATGGCCGTCTTATTCGACTCTCTTTCTCTTTCTGCTTGATAGTGAAAGATCCCGCCCAAAGGAGTTATTGCTTCAACTTAATAACAACACTACAAGTCTACAGCCTATAGTAAACATAGATGCATAATATGTCAAAAGTTTGGTGGGATAATTTCCCTCTATATGTAATAAGAAGTCTCGGGTTAGATTAGTAAAAATAAAATCATCTTTAGAATGGAGTGTTGTGAAACTTTTCGATGCGAATCTGAATTAATCGGGCCTAACGTACTTACTGGACAGGAAAATCTAACAAAAAAATAGAGTTGCATATATGCTAATGGTTCATAGGTGGATTTATGACCCATTGCCTTTGACGTGAACTACTTATACACGTGCAAAAGGAATTTGAAATGTATATGTATACAATGGCAGAGGCACAATATATATTGCGGGTTTCGCAGAATCTAATCTAGTAGCTTTAGACCAGCCCTATATATTTGTTGAGAAATCCATCAAACATATAAATATAATAAACTGCCAACCGAGTAGCATAAGTTGATTGTGCTTTCTGTGGCAAGCAAGGAATCGCCAAAATCCATACACTTTGAATTTTAACAAGATAACGCTTATTTTGAACTCGATTCTGGATTAGTTTTTGATTGGTTCATTGAAAATTTAATCAACCTAGCTAACATGTGTATTCCCATTGATACATTTTACTACTATAAAGTAAAAGCAAAGAAGAAAAGAAACAATGAAAGGCGTATAGAAAATAAGCTTTTCAGAGAGGGAATCTAATGTTATAACAACATGTAAAAGGGGAGGATGAAGAAGCCAAAGGGTCGGTGGAAGTTTGTCCCACAAACAGCCACCAAAGAGTAAATAAAAGGATCAAATAGTGATGGAACCCTATGCAAAAGCAACTTATATACATTGCTACATTCCCCTGCCTAGCTTGGATACTTTTGCAAAGTTGGAATATAACCCTACACATGCAGATTTATCCCTCTAAATATGCTTTAATTTTGTCAGTTTTTGTAAATTTGATTGATCTTGAAAAAACAAGAAAACATTAGTCCATGGTCTTCACATTTGTCTTAAGTAACTTTTCTAATTTTCTTGCTGTCCTGCCATGACTATATATTGTATCAGGTGATGATAGCATTTAAATGTGTTTTCTTTGAAGTGATTCTTGAAAGTGTCTTAGTTTGGTAGAATATATTCAACCTAGAGACAAATGCCCTAATTATGAGCTTGAATGGTTTTTTAATCATATCATTCTTGAATTTTGAATTGAAGTCTAGCTAATTGACCACTTCTCTTTTAGTACTTGTGACAACCAATCAATTAGTAATATGGAGGGATGTTGAACTAGAGGATACTTTAATGCAAAATTTACTTAAATACTCCCACCTAGAAATAATAACCGATGGACGTATAATATACAACAACAACATACCTAATATAGTCCCACAAGTGAAGTCTGGGGAGGATAGAGTGTACGTAAACCTTCTCTATTCTGAGCGGCTAACCGTGTAACTTCCCCTACTTTAGTTACATTTACTGAGCAAAAATATAAAAAAAATAAAAATAAAAAGGGACTGTAGAATTTTCTTGATTTTTATTTTTAAATGTAATATTTAATATGTGGGGTAAAGAAGGCATGAATGATGAAAAACCATAGGAATGATATTGCAGGAGCGTTATAAGCAAAGATGGTAGGCCTAAAATTAAAGTTTATTTTTGCAAAGTAGATTTCTCTGTATCTTCATAAATCATATATATATTTTTAATGCTGTAGTAAGACCCATATATTCTGAAAATAAAGATAATGCGGCTGGCCTAGTTCTTAATGCCATTTTCCCCCACCTTACCATAATGCATATCATAAAAATAATATAAATAAAAGCAAAATGAATGAAGAAAATGGTTAATAAAAGAGAACCATTAATCCAATCTTTGATTTGCAGCTTCTTTTTTCAATTTTTGCCTATATAATGATTATCCTAGACACCACTATAAAAGTTTAGGGATTGATTAATCATATGCTATATCACATTACCTTCCATAAATTCAGTGACTAAATCCTTTGACAATACAAAACATATGGCTCATGCACTAAAATAATTTCATTGTATGAGGAGTAGATAAGGTAGTAAAATTTAAGGATAATTGCATTTTTGGTCATTCAGTTATTTATAAATTCAGATTTTGATGCTCGTAATGTTTGGTTAAACACATTTAACCTTCAACTAGCTAAAATATATGAAACCACAAAGATCAAAATTAGAATATCTCGATACTCGATGGACTAAAATTTAAGAATCTGAACATTATATAAATAATCTTTTTCTCTCCGTTTACAATTGCTGTAAAATAAAATTAAACACTATGCAACCTAAAATACTAAAATTTCTATCTGTACGCCTTAAAAAAATTCCACCCACCAAACTGTAACCGTTTATAGTAAATATATAATTAATATACAATTATACAGTAGTTATATTAGCTAAAATTTGTGAAAAAATCCACATGTAGCTGTCGTCAGTATATATTCTGTGTATAGAAAATTTATAATGTATACAATAATTATACTGACTTAAATATAACATTAGAATTATTTTGTAGTGTAAAAGTCCAAAATAAAAGTATGATTATAAAGAAGAAAAGATGGTTAGTGGGAGATGGAAGTGAGGCCCAAGTTCCAAAAGAGATTGATTTGCATTAAGGGGTGGGGTGGGGCTTTCAATTTTGTAAAAATAACTCTCATCATGTCAACTCGAGCGCCACCTATTTGATTAGGAGGAGCCTAAGTGAATGCACTTTCTTGAAATTATAATCAATCAAAAAATGTAAATACATGTGGGGTCATTTTGTGGCTACTTTTGTGAACAAAAACCCTAATGATTATTCAATTCTAAATATTCAATGAGCTTATGATAATCTTCCTTTGATTTGATACTAAGTTGGACTTATTTAGCATAACTTTTTAGTTTTCTCCTTACTTTATGATTTATGGTCCTCCTTTTTATTTTAACGGACCTACAGACAGCGCAGAAGGGATATTTGCACAGATGACCTTTTTTAGGCCACTATTTAAGTTTCAGTCTACGGTAATTAAGTGGGTTAAATTTATTTATTTATTAAAATAAAAATTCATCTAATTATTTGAAATGTGTATCCGATAATTAAGTGGACGAGCATGTTTAGCAGATTTGCTTATTTTGCAAAGTATTTTTTTGGCGAGACGTACCCCAATAACAATTATAGTGTAATCTCACAAGTGGAATCTAGAATATACACAGACATTTTCTTAATCTTTCTGGGGTAGAGAAATTTCCGCTGGACACTCGACTCAAAAGAAGTGTAATGTTGCTAGAAGTGCTTATTAAAAAGTATTTTTGTAAAGTATGTTTGTATTTAATTAATCAATTTAAAAAATATTTTTGTTAATATTATAGCACAAATTTGTGCTTGACTAAGGTTTAATAGTGTTTATGGGAAAAAATTACTTTTTCACTTTCGAAAAACAGTTTCCCTTAATACTCAAAAATAGTGGCGGAACTTGTCCAAAACATTAAAGGGGTAGTAACTACTAAAAAAAAGTATTATAATTGAAATTTATAAAAATAAAATATAATTTATCAAAGATTCAAAATAACATCAACACAACAAAAATATAATATATAAAAGAAAAATGTACCTAGAATTAAAGTGTTGCCCTTCGTTCTTTTAAAGACTTGAAATCATTAATAATTGAATCAGAGCTAAAGCTTTCAGCTATTTCTTTTTCAATATAAACCATCATATTAATAGCAAGACCGACTTTCTCATCCTTCCAACCTATCAGAGATCGATGGAAAGCTTTTTTACCACCGCTTGACTCCCACAGGAAAGAACTCGGATCTGCTCTTTCTATTGAAAAAAATCTCATGGATAATTCGGGGATGAAACCATGTGCTGTGGAGCGGGTTGAGTTCATACATTTTGAATGTTTGAAGAAGAAGATCGTTTTAAAAGGAAAGGAGTGGAAAGAAACGAATTCATCCTCCATCTTATTACGCAACCTTGTCTTGATTATCTTCATTGCTGAAAATGATCTTTCTGAAGTAGCCGTAGAAACTGGAAGTTAAGATAAGGAGGATTATCCGGTCAATCAAGTTATATGTATTCACCTTCCCTGTTTTTTCCAAAGCTTCACACAATTCAGACATAGTTGACAAGTTATTCAATTTTGGATGACTAACAACTTCAAGAATAAAGTGTTGAAGTTGAAATCTCAAATTTGTTTTCTCTTGCTCACTAAAATTCACTGGATATAATTTTTTCTACAAGAGCACATATATTATCCATATTAAATGCATCATAATCTTTAGGAATCAAACTATTGCTTAGGCTCAAAAGCTCCATTGTTTGAACATTAAACTTGTGATTCAATTCCTGCAATTGTTGATCAATAGTAACACAGAAGAGATACACTATAAAATGTTGACCCATTGTGATGTGATCCTTCTGATGACGAGCACACCTTTGACGCTCTATATAAACATCATTACAATAAGGAGAATCAATATCATGTTGTTCACAAAAAAATGTCACATTTTCAATAATTGATCACATCCTTCATCTCTCAACTTCTGAATTAATATATGTGTAGTGCTGACTAAATGTGTATAGACTGATTGAACTCTGCACATTAAGGACATTTCTAATGTGCATAGACTGATTGAACAAGTCTTGAGAAGATTTCAATACATTATTGTGAGACGAACACAGACTTTCACCAATATGATTAAGCAAAGCACAACTCTTCTCATCATTGAACTTTTTCCATACTTTAAATCCTTTTCTAGTAAAGACATCAGCTCCAGGATGCCCACTTGGCTTTTTACTGAACAAGTAACAAAACAAACAATACGCATCAGCATTAGTCGGTGAGTACTCTAGTCATGAAGGGAAAATTTTGAACCAAGATGCTTGAAATCACCTTGGAGGCTTATCTCTAGCTATTGAGGGGATACTTTTCAACTTGACATTGATAGAGACCCCAACTGAGATAAGCTCTTCGAACTTCATCTCTTCGATTCACTGGATAGTCTTAAATTTGGGGACGCTTTTCGGGGTCATGTTCTAAACAATTGACATCAAATTCATCCATGGTGACTTTTTGAATCTTGCAAGGTTGTTCATCCAGTTGAATCGTTTGATCATCGGAATGAAGCTTTTCAAGTGTCGATGTTGAAGCTATACAATTTTCATCTTTGTTAGAAGTTTTCCTCTTGAAAAATGCATCAATTTTCTTAAGTTGGACCATCGTACCACTCCTAAAAAAATACATAAATAAATTATCAAAGATAACATCTAAATCTAAAAACAGAACTAAGTCAGAGAAATTCGACTTTTAAAGCCTTAATCTTTTAATTCCACTCTCATAAGCCAAAAATAGCCTCGTATATTATGAAACAAAAATAAAGTTACTCCAATATCACGAACTCAACCACATGGGAAAAAAAAATTAGACTAGGAGAAACCTTGGAAAAATTAAAAAAATAGTTAGAATTTTGACAAAAGACAAATTAGACTTGTAAGGGTTCTTGAATTAGTAAAAAATATAGAACTCCAAAATCACATAAATTCTTCTTGAAATCGATGTGGGACAACTACAAGTGAATTTCATCGATTTTTTTATTTCTTTTCAAAAATATTTGATTCTCAACCAATGGAATACGTTGTTTTTCGTCTTCAATTCAATCAATAGTATAAAAATTAAAAGCCATTAAGAACTCACAGAACAACAAATAGGAGAAAGAGAGAGATTACCATTGTTGGGGGCTTGGGGGCTTGGGGCTGAGATGCTATGGGGGTGGCCGCAGTGGGTAAGAGCAAAATGGGAGTTGTTGTCTTGTTTAGAACGTGAAAATAGAATTACGTGTGAGAGAGAGGGGTATATATATATATATAAAAATTGAGTTTTTTAGGGGCGCCACAACCCCAGCCCCTACCATAATCCGCCACTGTTCAAAATACTCTTTTTATGTCTAAAACTCGACACCTCAACTTTTTAAAATAAACACTTTTTTATAGCACATTTGGCTTCTTAGAAGTTTCGCCAAATAGGCTATTATCAATTGAGTAATGGAGAGAGAATTTAGAGTGGCCTAAAAAGGTCATACTGTGCAAACAATCAAGCTATGCTAAGTACCATATGAACAGGCTCTTTTAATTAATTGAGAAAGTTTAGCCAAAGTTGGCTTATTTTTCCCCTTTCTTCTTGTTTCATTGTTTCTCTTTTCTTTTCGAACATATATCTGCAGTCCAAACGTGCTCTGATCAATTTTCAAATGGATTTTTTAGACAGAAGTCAAAAAGGAAAAGATTGAAAGAATTCTAAAAGCAAAGGATAGAAGTAGTAATAAGCAATTAACAAGAAAGTATTAGTTAGAAAAACATGACTATCTGCCAACAAATGGTTCTTAGCCACATAATAACCAATGTAGCTTGAATAAAGTACATAAAGTATGTAAAAAACATACTCCCTGATCAAATTAGGTAAAAATAATTGAGTTGAGAGTTTTTCAGAAATAATCTCTCTACCCTCACAAAAGTAGGATAAGATTTGTGAATTACACCGGATATATTGTTATTGTTGTAGTAATCTTACCTAAAAAATAGTGTATAATGTATCAAAATATTTTTTACATTTTGGTTTCAAATTTATCACGTGTGATGTTGGAATTAATAGAGTGACATTTTTCAAAAACAAATTTAAAAGGAAGTATATAAATTAAAATTAATGGAGTTAAAACTTGAGCCGTATTCGACTGTTAGAATTGTTATTGTTAAATGTTAAACAAGGTACACGTCCAGTGGGACGTCCAGCAGTGGGGCCCGGCAATGGGCTGATTTTAATTGTACCTTTGATAAATATTAGACTTAGTGATGTACCTTAATTAGTAGTGTAATATTATCATAATTATAAAGTTAGTTTCTAGTTATAATAAAAATTTAGAGGTAGAATAGGAAAAGGATCCGAGTTTTTTCCAAACAAATATACAAAAGGGAAACTAGTTTATCAAATAATTCTAATTACCGGTCCAAAGAATGAATATCAAGTACCAAAAGATCATAAATTAATGTGGTATTAATTAATTACAAATTCTGAAGAGATAAAAAAAAATGTTAAAACAATTTCTTCTTATCTCCGTCTAAACTTATGATAGAATTACTAGTCCCCGTACTGGCAGGAAATAATAGATACCAAATAAAATAATCGCAATGCGCATAAACTGGCTCGAAAACTACCATTTTATTTATATAAAGAAAATGCTCTTGTATGTATAACTGGTGCTCCTGTGAGGAATAGAATTGTCCACGTTTTTTCCCAAGAAGAAACAATCAACTGTATGAGATAATTTTATTAGAAAAAAGAAGAGAAAGTAAAACGGGACTAATTACTTGTTAAGTACAATAATTTTGATTTATCTAGTTGTTTGTGCACTGCTCTTATTATGTGCCAATTTACAGGGAAAAAGAAACAATGATCTTTAACTTTGATAATTGGTTAATATATATGTTCCCTCAAAAATCTAACAGTATAAACGCTCCCCTTAACATATTTTACTTTTCAGCTAATCAAGTTCGAATTCACAGAAAGGTAGACAAATATAATGATGAACACAACGGAAAAGATAGTTGCATTTTACCCTACAAAACTAAAGTTTGACGTGGAATCAAACAAAAGAGTACAAGCTCAGTCACTTTGTGTTGTATTTTTTCTCCTTTTTTTTTTGGTTTTTTGTACATATAACTTTGACATTCACAATTTTTTTAGAGTAATGAAATAGTGAAAACAAAACTTTATTGGATGTTGCTTATTTTTATCAAATTGTCAACAAATCAACATCGAATTAGGCTAATCTATTTTGAATTTAAAAGAAAGTGGAATGTAAAGAACAATGGGCATAAGACACGCCGGGTACAATTAATCTTGTCAACTTCCTTATCTTAAAATGAGACAAGAATAGTATTAAATGTAAAGTTGCATGCATACTTTTGCACTAATGCATGTACTTATTCTTTTTGTTATTTTGAGTATCCGATATTTGAAATACATGTACTGATCTGACGGCAAGTTCTATAGGGTGGTGGTTAGATCAATTATGTTGTATGAGGTAGAGTGTTAGCCAGTTAAGATTTCACACATTCAAAAGATGAAAGTTGCGGAGATTAGGATGTTGAAATGCATGTGTGGGCAGACAAGAAGGGATATGATTAGAAATGATGATATTCGGGATAGAGTGAGAGTGGCCTCGGCGGAGGATAAGATGTGGAGCGAGGATGAGATGGTTCGGACATGTGCAGAGGAGAGACACAAATGCCCCAGTGCGGAGGTGTGATAGGTTGGCTATGGACGAGTTTATGAGGGGTAGAGGTAGGCCGAAGAAGTATTAGGGGGAGGTGATTAGACAGGATATGACGCATGTGCAACTTACTGAGGGCATGCCCTTAGATAGGGAGTTGTGCAATGAAAGGTTTTGTCGGGTTAGTGTACGCAACGGAATTTGAATTTTTTTTTCAAACCCAACAAACGACGAACTGTAGGATGATTATATAATAATATAAAATATGCAATTCACATAACCTGTTGTATAATTATAATACATCGAAAGAACACTTACAATTTGAATATATCTGGAGTCTTTTAGTATAATGTCCGAGGGTGCGCAATTGATCCTCGACTGCAAATTCCTAAAACTCCGATGTAATCCTCTTTCGAACAGCTAGAAAATTCGGCAGAGGTTCGAGAGAATATTTTATTTCTAGGTCTCTAAGACATAGAATGATATTAAAATCAAGTGTGTAGAATAATAAATTAAATCATGTATTTATAACTGTGTTTTAAACCTAAAATGCAGCTAGGGTTACACGTGAGCCAAGCCAAAAAACGAGGTGAAGTGGGTCGGTCAGACTGCCCACTGGCTTGGCGGCGCCGCGACCCCGTGTCCTAAGCGTCGCAACCCTAGTCCATTTTAGAATGTCATCTCATTTTCAGTTTAATTAAATCCGAAATCCAATCTCGGCTTAGTTAAATAATCATAATTCATTTAATCTCTCGATCATAAATTGAACATTTATATTCTCTCATTACATCCTTATATCGAAGGAACAATTGACATAGTGTTACCCTACAGACCTTCACATATCGACATTAATCATATTAGAGTCTACACGGAACTCCTAGACGGCGCCGGAAGACGAACTCAATATGTGAAGTACATTTACTTGAATCTGGTAAACTGAACCTCTATGTGGGATGATAAAATCATTTTATTCACGACACACTCGATCAAGCTTAGGATCTGCCAAGTATCTATCCAAATAGCTTGATTATTATATCTCATCTATATTAGTTGACAACAAAATCATATCCTAGATATGTCTATTGTGTTGGCCAACGACCTAGTCAAGCTAATATAAGTGAGAAACTAAGTGCTCTGTCGAATATACATTCGAGGAATGAACCCGAATCTTGGCAACTACCACATTTAATCCACATCGTAATGTACTCAATACAAGTCGTATCTCAACCTATAAGACATTTGAGCTTAGGACAGGATCAAAGTACATTACTCTATAGATAAGGTGCGTATCGACCTCAAGTCTAAGGACTTCTCTCTCCCACACACTGATCATACTTTAGACATACATAACAAATAATATATCAGCATGGTATACCAGTACTTCGAAAGTATCCATGTATCCATCACGAGTATCCATAACTCGTAGCAGGTGAGACATACTACACCCTCTAAGGATATGATGCAGACCACATGTCGACATTTCACATATCATCGATATTCCAATCTCGATGATCATTAGTCGAGGCTATTTTAAGAGTTACGTTATAATATTAATATCTTACACTATTAATAACATCGTAACCTCTAGGGATGCATATTATAAAATATTATAAACAAGTAACTAATAATTCGATAATTGCAAATGCCAAAATATTAATCTCCATTAATAATCATATGAATGTGTATAAAATACATTTGTCCTAATACATATTGTATCTAGAACATAAATATACTTTCAATCTCCCACTTGGCCTAGAGCCAATCTCCAAGATATTTAATGCCCATATTCTCAAAATGACCATTATGCTTAACTAAGATTAATGGTTTAGTGAGTGGGTCAGCTAGATTATCGTATGTGGGAACATAGTCTAACTAATCTCTTCAGTATCCACCATCTCACTGGGTATGTGGTACTTTCTTGGTACATGCTTGTTTCTGTTTGTTGATTTTGGTTCCTTAGCCTATGCAATCGCATCCAGTGTTGTCACAATAAATAGTCATTGGACAACTGACACTCGGAATTACCCTTAGTTCCTTCAGGAACTCAAAAATCGCGACAACTTCTTACCACATTCCGATCCAATAATGTACTCATCTTCTGTTGTCGAATCAGCAGTTGTAGCTTATTTGGAAATCTTCCAGCTCACTGCTCCACCATTGAAAATGAACGTGTATCCAGACTGAGATTTGAAGTCATCAAGATCCGTCTGGAAACTAGCATCAGTGTACCCAGTAACAGCTAGTTTTTTTCCACCATAGACCAAAAAGTAATCTTTAGTTCGTCTAAGATACTTAAGAATACTCTTGACTGCTTTCCAGTGTTCTTCCCCAGGATTCTGCTGGAATTGGCAAGTCATACTATAGCCGCATATGGGATCCTCTTCATGCACTCAAGTTCTATAGCATTAGAATGAATATCCTTCTTAGATAACTTGATGTCTTGACCCATGGGTAGACCACCTTTCTTGGAATTTTCCATAAAAAAATGTCTAAGCATTTTGTTTATGTAGACTTACTGTGACAGCCCCAACAATCTATTAGGTCTATCTCTATAGATCCTAATTTCTAGAATGTAGCAGGCTTCACCTAAATCCTTCATCATGAAGATACTAGAAAATCACTCATTGACTGACTGCATGAGAGTTTTATTGTCTCTCATTATCAATATGTCATCCACATATATAATAATGAAGACAATATTATCATCCTTACATTTACTATAAACACAAGGATCCTCTTTGCTTCTGACGAAATCAAATGACTTGATAGCCTTGTCAAAGAAAATGTTCCAACTCCTTGAGGCTTGCTTAAGAACATATATGGATTTCTGTAGCTTGCATACGACATTTGGCTTGGACTCAGATGAAAAACCCTCAAGTTGTTTCATATACACTTCCTCTATTATATTACCATTGAGGAAAGCGATTTTGAGGTCTATCTGCCAAATGTCATAATCATAATATACAGCTATTGTAAGCAAAATCCGAATGGACATAATCTTAGCAACAAGTGAAAAAGTTTCATCACAATCGACCCCAGGCCGTTGATTATAACTTTTAGCCACCAACCTTACTTTATTTGTCTGTACCTTGCCATATGCATTGATTTTCTTCTTGAAGACCCATTTGCATCCTATGGGTTTAACCCCATCTAGCAAATCAACCAAGTTCCACACTTGGTTGATGTACATAGATTCCATCTCAGATTTCATAGCTTCTTGCCATCTCTTAGAATCAATGTCCAACATTACTTCACTATAGGTCATAGGCTCATCTTTATCGAAAATATCTATCTCACTGTGTGTTTCCACAAGTAGATTTAGTCTTTCAGGAGGACGATGAGTCCTAGTGAACCTACGGAGTTGATTGTGTTCTAGGTATATTCTGATTGTGAGAGGGTTCTTGTGTGTTGGATAATCCACCACTTTGAGAGTTTTTAGGAATATCATTTTCATGTCTTTCTTGAATGAGAGGAGATGCAACCATTGCATTCACTCCCAAGGGCTGTGTATGAGGATCTTGCATTTCTGCATTGTTCCTCGTAACATTCCCACTGGAGAAAGGGCGTACTCGAAGTACCCAATCTTCGCCAAATACTCCCACTGAATTCTTGCCTTGGTCATTCAGCAAGGATTCAACCTCTATGTTATCTCGTGGTTCTTGAATTTCTTCAAGTTTTATCTCTGTGCAACTCTGTTCCTTGTAGACGTATTCTTCTTCAAGGAAAGTTGCGTTACTGGAAACAATAACCTTATGTTCTACAGGAAGATAGAAGTAGTAACCATTAGTTTCCTTTGGGTACCCCACGAAGTAACATTTCTCACTTTTGGATTTCAGCTTATCAGTGATCATCTTCTTAACATATGCAGGACACCCCCATGGTCTCATATGTTTAAGAGCTGGCTTCTTGACACACCATATCTCATACGGTGCCTTATCTACTGATTTGGAAGGAACTCTGTTCAGAACATATATTGAGGTTTGTATAACATGTCCCCAAATGTATGTTAGTAGAGCTGAGAAGCTCATCATGGACAGAACTGTATCCAATAGATTTCGGTTTCTCCTTTCAGCAACATTATTCATCTGTGGTGTTCCATGAGGTGTCCATTCTGAATAGACTCCATGTAGTTTTAAGTAATCTAGAAACTCTTTGCTCAAGTATTCACCCCCTCGATCAAATCGAAGAGTCTTGATACTTTTTGCGAGTTGTTTCTCCACTTCAGACTTGTACTCCTTGAACTTTTCGAAGGTCTCAAATTTGTGTTTCATAAGATACACATATCCATACCTTGTTAAGTCGTCAGTAAAAGTAATGAAGTAAGGGAAACCTCCTCTAGCTTGAGTCGAGAATGGTCCACATACGTCAGTATGTACCAACTCAAGCACCTCTTTGGCTCGCACACTTTCCCAGAAAATGGCTTGCTAGTTATCTTACCTTTTAAACATGATTCACAATTACCATAAGACTCTAAGTCAAATGGTTCGAAGTAGTCAAGCTTCCTCAACCTTGCTATCCTTGTTTCGTTGATATAACCAAGTCTACAATGTCATAGGTAGGTAGAGTTTCTATTACTTTCTTAGCTCGTTTATTTTGTACATTGAATATTTCTCGACTACAATTTAGTGTATATAATCCACCCACAAGAGGAACAGTTACATATATAACGTTATTAAAAGACAGTACTTGACTGTCATTATAAATATATGAGGAAAATCCCTCCATGTCCAAAATAGGGATAAAAATGATATTCCTCGTTAACGAGGGTACATAGTAACAATCATTCAACACTAAACAATGGCCAGAAGGCAAATTTAATCTATAAGTTCCTACGCGCTCAACATCTACTCGTGCTCAATTTCCAACGCATATGTCACGCCCCGAATCCCGGGCCCGTGACTGGTGCCCTACCTGGGCACCCTTCTACCTAACTGACACAAGTAAACTGCGGAATTTAAATAACACCTCATTTTTTTTAAAACCAACATACGTGCAAGGGCAAAGCGGACAAGGCTGCCATATAATATACATAATCAAAAGACACTACACTGTACATGAGTCCAATCCCACATATGAATACAGATCTCTAAGAGTTTTACTGAATTATGACGGGACAAGGCCCCGCCGTACCATAACTATACAAAAGCCTGTACTGAAGGATATTTACCAAAGAGATAAACTCTTGAACAGATAGAGCTATCCAAAAACTCTGAGCAGTGTCCTACACCTGCAGATCACCAAACTGCGTACCTAAACCTGCGGCATGAACGCAGCTCCGAGAGGTCGATCTGAAGAATGTACCAAGTATGTGAAATAGTAAATCGTAATGAAATCATAACGATCCTAACAAAACATGAGACATGTATGATAGCCAACCTACGATTACAATACATAAGCAGTCATATCAAGTCAGGGACGCATGCCCTCAAAGTCATTACTCAAATATAACCATGGGTCTCACGCCCAAAATATCAATCATGCCCGTGAAATCCTTCCTCACTGCCGGCAGTCCATGATATAATACCACATCAGCAAGCACACTGAACCTTGCAATCATGAGAGTAATGCAATCTTTTTTATCTTTTAAGTTATGTCTTTAACAATGAGAATTACTGTTCCACTTTAAATTATACACACACTGCACCCTTTCATTAATGAAATCACTACCGATTCAAAACATGAAGGTCGTGCCAGTGCCAGGGTCAACCACCCTCTGTGTTATAATGCAACCTATCATAGGACTATTTCACCCGCAAGGGACTATTTCACCCGCTTAGGTCATGTGGACCCGCAATGAGTCATCGGTACACGATACTCGCATCACGGATAGCTAATCCATGACTTATATATATCCCGGGAATTTAACCTTCCCGAGTCAAATACCGACCCGCCGTGAGTGTGTACCACTCACCCCCATGGGGATCTAACCCATGGTATCCTTGAAACAAGTTGCCGGCCCTTTATGGAGTGACGCGGAGATGTGGAAATATGACACTTGCACGAATATATATATGAGCAACCCATATGCAAGTAAACCAAGACAACACCATGCCTTTCACACCAAGACAATACCATGCCTTTCCTTTTTACATAAACCAAGACAATACCATGCCTTTCCTTTTTACATAAACCAAGACAATACCATGCCTTTCCTTTTTACATAAACCAAGAGAAAATCCTTATTTAAACAAGCCAAAGTACTATCAAGGCACAAATAGAAAAAATTCTCATTTAACAAGACAAAGTACTATCAAGGCACAAATAGAATAATTCTTTTTTAACAAGCCAAAGTACTACGTACGTACATTCTTTTCAAAAGACTCCTTTTTATGTAAAACCCCAAGATATTAACACCCGTAGTATCAAGGCGTGTCTATTTTTCAAAGTAAGTTACTACACTTTTAGAAGACTCATTTCAAAGCTTGAAACCAAGTAACTTCAAATTTTCACAATCTAGGCAACTTATGCCCATTAATCAAAATAGACAAATTTCTTAACCTTCCATAAAGCCGTTATAACCAACTTCCCATAAAGCCGTTATAACCCTTTATGGTTTTAGAGATATTCATTCCTTTTATAACCAAGAGACTTATACTTTTAAAACCAAGTATCACATACTTATAAATCAATTTTCTTAACTTTCAAAATACTTCAAGTCTCTTAATATTTAGGAGTCAAGTTTCTTAACTTTAGAAATCAAGTTTCTTCTACTTTTAAATCTCAAGTAACCCATACCTTTAAAACGAGTTACTTCTCTTTAAATCATGTCATTTCTCCTCTTTTAAATCAATTAAGTAAATCACTCCTTTTACTCCCCTAAAGTCATTGTAACAACCTTTAGGTTTTGGAACTAAGGCACTAGCCAAAAGATTTGGAAACCACTTCCTTTTCAAGACTCCATGTACTTTAAGTAAAATACTTTCACTTTTGAGAATCCAAACTTCACTAAGGAAATGGATTATAACAACTTACAATTTAAACATCAAGGTACAATCAAGGAAGTATATAGAACAAATTCTATTTTAGGCAATCCAAGTACAACCAAGGAATGGATCATTTAAGGAGTAGAACTTACTTTCTTTATCTTAAGGAATCATGCTAGAAGAAGAGAAGATGGTTCACATACCTTTTCGGCTTAATCCACAAGCTAAGTCGAATACGCCGCACGTAGAATTGTCAACCTATAATGTCCACAACATGACTATCAATTTCTAGGTTCTAACGTAGAATAATACTAAGTATACGGTCTCTTATTCTACGGAAAATCGAGCAGCACCTCCTTTGTTTCTACATACTTTTCCACCTTTTTCAAGGCCCGATAATCAATAACCAACACGCCACATTTAAGGCTCAATACAACAACCAACCAAAGGGGATTACACGCCTTACAATACGTGTAAAATTCTGCCCCACAATTCATACGAAGTAGTTTAACATCCAAAGTCATTTCTCGGCTAACTTTATACAACAACACAATTCCTTTCCAATTTCTTTTTCAATCCAAGTTCTTAGGTCTAACATGTTATATAGTCATAAACAACTTTAACAACTATAATTCCTTCTATATATAACATGTGACGACTTAAACTAATAATCAAATTGAATTGTAATCTCAAGGGTAAACATGCTAGTTTTCGGATTAGAGTTCCAATAGCCAATACACTTATCAAACTTCATACTAAATACCTCATGCTTGCTAATATCCATAACTACAATGATAAGTAATCTTTAATTGCTAAAACGACAAGATTTATACCTTTACAAGCCCTTAAAATTTCCAAGATTCAAAGTCGCTCCTTAGCAATTCTTAGCTCCTTTCCTTTACGCTCCAATCCGCTATTTGAAGCCCTTAGAAGTTCACAACCAACTTCTCTTCCATTTCCAATCCAAAACTAGGAAAACGACTTAGGTTTTCGCCTTGCGACTAACGTGAAAACGTCGTTTTTCCGAAATCTTTCTATTGAGATATCCTTACAATATCCTTAGGGACCTTGGGTTAAAGTCTTGTGAATAAAGAACCAAAATTACAATTTTGTGTGTGTGAGAAATGACAAACCCGAGAGCTAGTCTTGAAGAACAAGAATGTTGTGATTTTTTCTAAGTGTTGGAGACCTCGTCTTGCACTAGTGTAGTGTATATATAACACAATGGAGGGCTTAGATTGCAACACTTGAGTGGCTAGGATGAAGAGAAATTAATGTTAAGCCAAGTGGACAAGTTGACAAGTCAACAATCTCAAGCTTTGAAGACTTGTTCATCTACCATGGTCAATGACCATTTTACCCTTGTATTTTTCGTCCAAGACCATGTGGGGGGAGGTGCCACGTGTCGCCCTCTCATTCGTCCATAAAATTCTGTAACCCTCGTGGGCCCCGCAAAACGTAAAATTCCTCGGGTGGGCCCCACGTGACCAAATCCGTAAAAATAAATTTCCATAATGTTAATAAGTTCCATACTCTTCAAATAATGCATTTTGAGAATCCAATTCTCAACAACGAACATTTTTCCTTTCCGACGCTCGGAAGATTTTCCGTCGGAAAAACAATTCTTCCTTTCGTACCAATTTTCAAGTTTTGATTCCTTACGTACATTCTCTTATACATGTACTGGACTTACGGGGTGTAACAGCATAGGTCCACCTCTCTTGGTCCAACCTTTCTGCTGTCAGTTAGCCCCTGCACATTTGTACAAATGTGTGAGCCACAATCGGTATCCAATACCCATGAATGAGAGTTGTTTATAGATAAATTTATTTCAATGACGTACATACCTTGTCCATTAGAGGCAGAAACACCTGGTGTTTTCTCTTATCCTGGTGTTGTGCAGTCCTTTTTTCAATGCCCCTTTCTATTACAATTGAGGCATACATCTTTGGCCGGAATCACCTTCTTCTTCTTCACGCCTCCCTTAGGCATCATAGATGAGGGCGCAATGATTGCTTTGACCTTCTTCTTCTGCTATTCCTTACCTTTCGACTTGGGCAGACTAGAAGAGCTCACCATGAACACAACTTTGCCTTTGGAAGTTGAAGATTCAAAAGTCTTTAGCATGTTGTGCAGCTCCGACAGACTCGCCTTTGTTCCATTCATATTGTAGTTAACAATAAAGTTCTCGAACGAACGAGGGAGTGAGTTCAGGATGAGGGTGAAAGCGGCGTTACTCTGAAGCTTTATACCAATCGAGGTCAGCCTTTCTATCAGCCCTATCATCTTCAACACATGTTGAGACACTTGGCCCCCATCAATCAACTTACATTTGAAGAGCTCTATTAATAGCTCATATTCCATAGTCTGGGACTGAGAGTCATAGAGACTCTTCAAATGTTCGAGCATCTCGTTAGGGCCCATGTTCTCATGTTGTCTCTGAAGTTCCAATGACATGGAAAATAACATGATGCATTGTGCTGAAGTGGCGTCATCTAGATGTTCTTGGTAGGCTACCTTATCAAATGTGGCATATTCCTTAAGAGTCTATGGCAGGGACTATGGGGAATACTTTGTCCAACACGTATTCAATCCTTTCTTGCCTTAGGAAAATTCTCAGATTCCTAAGTCAGTCTAGGTAGTTTGGTCCGGTGAGTTTGTTCATTTCCATCAGCATTTTCAATGATAGGTTCGACATTTCGATAATCTGAAGAGTTAGATAGACAGAAAACTACAATCAAATTTATTTCCTATTATACACATTCGTTTAGGCTAATCAATATGGTCTTTTGTTTAACTAGCTCTCATTATTTTAACACACTTCTACGACCCCATGGTAGAATACATACCTAAATTTATTTCAAGGTCATAATGAGCCAAGATCCAAGCCTATGCTATCTCCGCGTTTGCTTTGGCTAATAACTTCAATAACATATCTTGGTAGGTTCTAAACCAATTGCAAAACTTATTTGCAACTCTTGGTTGATCAAATATTTATTTAATCTTGCGTCCTTAGATTAGTCCGACACTGTGGCGCCAAGATTTGTCTAAGCAAGTCAACCCCATTACACGACTGTGTTTATGTATCTAAGTAAATTTGACATTTGTGAGCAAACACTTTGGTGTAAATACCCACAAAAGTTTATCATCTACTTTTATATTTAAACACATCTACTTTTGGCATACATACTCGTATCGCCGAAAATAATTTTGCACTCTAACAATTATAATGGACGACGAGTTTTAATTTAGAATTGTATTTAAAATTTGGAAAACATTTCAGTTTCGGGGATTTTAACCAAGATCAACATTTTCTGTCATATCCAATACGACATATTATTATGCAATTTCTAAAACACATTTAGTTGGGAACCATCAACCCAATAGGCATGAAATGAGATGGTTTTGATCAATTAATGGGCGCTGCCTACCCAGACAGTTATAGCGGACATTATGCTAATATTTAAACGTAAGCATTTAAACACTTAGCATATATTTAGTATATTATTCACTAATATACAATTAATAATAATCATGGTTAATTTGTCTAAACTCTAAAATTTAAGTCTAATTCAAACAGTCCCTTAAATATTTTTTTATTTTAAAAATTGATTTTTAGGATATTTCTGCAAATTCACACTTTTATAATTTACAGTTTAGTCCCTCAAGAATTTAAAATTTTAATTTGAACGCCTTTAAATTTAGAAAATCCAATTTTATTTTTCAGAAAATATTTCCAGGTTTCAGGGACCTATCTGCAATTTCCAGAATTTAAAAATCTGATTTTCAGAAACTTTATTTAATTACAGATTTTCCCCAAATGACCAAATCTGCTTATTTGAAAATTTTTAATTTCAGATTCTGAAACTTTTAAACTTCAGAACCAGAATCTGAAACCTTTAAAACTTCAGTTCCTGATTCCAGATTTTTCTATTAATGGAGCCTCGGCGCCGCAACCCTAATTGGGTGGCGCTGCGGCGCCCTAGATGCAGTGAGTACAAAATAAGCTTCGGGATGAACAGAGCCGCGAAGCCTCATCAAAACCTAGGTGGCGCCGTGTCTCTCCATCGTGGAGCCACGCCGCCTCCACAAAACCCTAGGTGGAGCCGCAGTGCCTCCTTCTTAGAACCACAAATCTGCATTTACGAAACTCTAAAACTGGTTTAGGATCAGATTTGTAGATTCATCCTTGTTACCCTTCACCATCAAACAACACCATCATCCAATCCCTTCTCGTTCTTCGCTTGAGTGCACCATGCTCGTAATGAACCCGGTTATGCACATCGACTTAAAAGAGTTAGATAGGAATGACTTCTTTGACTACATCATTGTTTAACAGTTCGGGAGACAAGAATTATGTGTTCTTAAGCTATTAGGTTTTCAAATTTTAAAAGACATAAATTCAGATTTAAACAAATTCTAACCCATATTATCAATAATAATTACTACATAATCACACAAAACAGTCCAGACTCTGATACCACTGAAGGGTTTTATTGGGTTCGTGTACGCAACAGAATTGAATTTTTTTATTTCAAACCCAGCAAACGACGAACTGTAGGATGATTATATAATAATGTAAAACATGCAATACACATAACATGTTTGTATAACCGTACTACATGTAAAGAACACTTACAGTTTGAATATATCTGGAGTCTTTTAGTATAATGTTCGAGGGTGCGCACGTAATTGATCCTCGACTGCAAGTTCCTAGAACTCCGATGTAAACCTCTTTTGAACAGCTAGAAAAGTCGGCAGAGGTTCGAGAGAATATTTTATTTCTAGGTCTCTAAGACTTAGAATTAGGGCTGGCCAGTGGGCCGGGTCGGCCCGGGCCCGATCCGGTCCCGTACCGGCCCCAATTTAATTAAAAAAAACAATTTAGCGGGTCCGGGGCTCGAACCGGGACGGGACATGATATGGTCCCGCCCGACCCGGTCCCGCTAGGACCCGACCTGTCCCGGTCCCATCCCGGTCCTGCCGCAGTCCCGCCACTTGCCAAAAATAGCCGTTGCAATAACGGCCATTTTACATTTTGGTCGTTATTGCAACGACCATTTTTTGCTTCCCCCACTCCCCCAACCCCCTACCCCCTTTATATTTATTTTTAACCCCTAAGTTATTATATTTACACTTTAACCCAATTTTCCAACTATAAATACCTCATTTTCTCTTCTTATTTCTCACAAATCTTCCTACAATCTCTAATCTCTCAAATCTCAATCAATCTATTTCTATACAACATTATCTACTACATATTCACTCTATTTATTAATTTGAGAATTGAGAGTGAATTTGACAACTAGCTTGAGGATTAATCTATCGAGCAAAGTTTCAATTTTCAACCTCTCTCGATTACACATCGACTCTACGTCGACGTTTGGTACATTCGTTCTCTCATTAAATTATTATTTTGTTTTTATTTTATTTAGCACATTTAATTTCATTATCTTTAACTTTTTAAGTCTTTAACTAATTATTACCATAATTAAAATGAAAAGAATAAAAAATGTTTTGGGCAAGGTCTTGGGTATCAAGGGCAAGGGCAATGGTACTTCTTCTAGTATTCCTAGACAAGATGATTTTATGGATCCTGAACTGTTTCCTGAAATACCATATGATCTTGACACAAATGTTTATCCTCAAAATGAAGAAGATTTTAATTTAGATGACACTCTAGATAATGATACACCTACTAATGTAGATGATGATACACCCACTAGTGAAATGCCTCCTATCCCCCTAGTATGAGACGAGGTCCGGCAAAACGATCATTAACATCAGCTGTATGGAAATATTTTCACACGGACGTACCGAATCAAGTAGCTATATGTAAAACTTGTAAATCTGTTTATACTTTTAAAACTGGATAAGGTCATGGTGGGACTGGGGGTTTAGCAAGACACCTATTGCAAAAACACAAAGCCTTGCATGCCCAATACTTTATTAAAAAAAATGGTGAGCAATCATCCTCTCAATCGGGACAAGATTCACATACTGTTCCGGACAAAGTACAAGGTCAAATTAACCCTATGACGGGGGGAGTTGTAGGCCCTAAATACGATAAACATAAAGATAGGGAAGCACTAGCAAAATTAGTTGCTGTGGAGGGTTTGCCTTTTTCATTTCCTGAATCGCCTGGTTTTATTCATTATATTAGAGATATGTATAATCCTGCTTATAAAGGTTTTCCTAGATAAACGGTTAAGAGAGACGTGTTTAAATTTGCACACGAATATCAACAATATTTGCGTTATTCATTATATCATTTAAATTGCAAAGTCGCTCTAACTTCTGATATATGTCGTAGTACTAACGACCATGATTATTTAACGGTAACCTGTCATTGGATAGATTATAAGTGGTCTATGCAAACACGTATTTTAGCATATAGATATATATATAGTAGGCACACTAGTGAGTTTATTTCACAAAATATTTATTTAGTCTGCGATTATTACGGAATAACTGATAAAGTTATGAGTATTACATTAGATAATGAAGCTTCTAACAATTCTGCTATTTATGTTTTAAAAGAAGTTTTAACTCCGTCTTTTTCAAAATATTTTCATATCAAATGTGCGTGTCATATTTATAACTTAGTTGTAAAGTTCACTTTTTCAAGATATTCTTGAAAAAATACAATTTGCTATAAACTTTATTTTAAAAAATAATAGAATTCAACAGAGAAAAGAATATAAAAAAACTTGTCACGATTGTGGACTATCTTACAGAAAAAGTTCCGAAGAAGTACAAACTAGGTGAAATTCTTTATATGACCAACTAGTTGTTGCTTATGACTATAGAAAACCTATCACTTTATTTTTTAACGCCCATAATCAAAATCCAATTGATATGATTGTGGATAATGATTGGGACAAAATTAAAGAACATATTGTATTTCTAGAGAATTTTCAACGAGCAACAAAAGAATTTTCTACTTTATATTATCCTACTATTTTAACTATGTTGTTTTATATAGCTATAATATTTTTACTTCTTAAAGAATATATGGAAAAACACCTTATAAAGCGACTATTAAAAAATGTTTATGAAATTAAAAAACTATTTTATTCCTATTCCCCCTATTTATATTATTGGTGTTGTATTAAACCCGACTATTAAAGTAGACGGTTGTAAAAGTCTTATTGAAAATATTTATAACTGTATGGACGTACTACCACCTCCAACTCCCAAAAATTTAAATGTTGAGCCACCTATTGAACAAACGCTAGAAGAAGTGTTGGATAACGTAGAAGATGAATGCAAAAAAGTATATCGGCATTACCAACAAGAAAGTGCTAGTAACCAACCGGCTTTCGTACCATCTTCTTCTGCTTCATCACAGCCTCAAAAAAGACATGTTGTTTCTGCGGACAGTATTGAAAGCCTCAGAAATAGAATGTGCGGTGGTAGCACTGCTAACCAAATTAGCGAGTTCGATGTTTTTGTTTTGCAGGACAATTTACCTTACCAAGCAGTTGTCAATGAAGACAGAAAGGAAGACTTGCTGAAATATTGGATGCAGAATGAGAAGACATTTTCGACACTTTCAATGATGGCCCGAAATGTTTTGAACATTCAAGCGTCATCAATCGCTTCTTAAAGCGCTTTTTCTGCAGACAGATTTCAAATAGGAGAGCACAGACACTCATTAGCCGAAGACAGCTTGGAGATGACGGTACTATTCAGAGATTGGATACGAGCGGAGCGAAGAAGGTGCAGTCACTCAGAGATTAACGAAGAAGAAGACGAAAACTACAACAACATCTTATCTGAAGGCATGAGTAGCGACGTGGAACAATTTGACCAAGATATACCAATTCCAACCGAAGAACCACACGAAATTATAAAGAAACTAGAAAAAGTATTTTCAAATTGGTAATATATTTCATTGCAATTTTAGTATTTTTTTCTATGTCTTTTGCAATTTTTTTCAACAACAGTACACTACAATGTTGTAATTCTGAATCTTGTATATTTCAATGATATAATTAATAATATAAGAGGCACAAAAACAACCTTGGGATGTTTTTTTTTACACTCTTCTTGTCTTTGTTTAATTATTTAGTTTATAAATATATATGAGTATAATACTATAGTAGTATAATATGAGTATATGACTATATGTTACTTTGTTAGTAATTTAGTATTTTAATTTAGTGGAATTTTTTTTTTAAAAAAAATATCCCGCCTGGCCCCGTCCGTCCCAGGCCAGCGACCAATCGCCCGGTGCTGGGGCGACGGACTGATATCATTCCGCTAGTACCGGTCCCGCCTAGCCCGCCCCTCCGTCCCGACCCCGCCTATTCCGATCCCAGTGGGCCCGGTCCGGCCCACTGGCCAGCCCTACTTAGAATGATAATAAAATCAAATGTGTAGAATAATAAATTAAACCATGTATTTGTAGCTGCGTTTTAAGGGGTAAGACGCGGGCTAGGCCCAGAAATGAGGCGCAATGGGTCGGTCAGACTGGCCCACTAGCTTGGCGGCGCTGTGGCTCAAATAGGAGGCGTCACGGCGTGTCCTACGCGCCGCGATCCTAGTCCATTTTAGGACGTCATCTCATTTTTATTGTAATTAAATCCGAAATCCAATCTCGACTTAGTTAAATAATCATTATTCATTCAAATGTCTCGATCATAAATTGAACAATTATATTCTCTCATTACATCCTTAGATTGATGGAACAATTGACATAGTGTTATCCTACAGGTCTTCACATATCGACACTAATTATATTAGGGTCTACACGGAACTCATAGACGGCGCCGGAATACGAACTCAATATGTGAAGTACATTTACTCAAATATGGCAAACTGAACCTCTATGTGGGATGATAAAATTCTTTCATTCACGACACACTCGATCAAGCTTAGAATCTGCCAAGTATCTATCCAAATATCTTGATCATTATATCTCATCTATATTAGTTGACAACAAGACCATATCCTAGATATCTATATTAGTTGACAACAAGACCATATCCTAGATATGTCTATTGCGTTGGCCAACGACCTAGTCAAGCTAATATCAGTGAGAAACTGAGTGCTCTGTCGAATATACATTCAAGGAATGAACCTTAATCTTGACAACTACCTCCTTTAATCCACATCGTAATGTACCCAATACAAGTCGTATCTCAACCTATAAGACATTTGAGCTTATGACATAATCAAAGTACATTACTCTGTAGATAATGTGCGTATCGACCTCAAGTCTAAGGACTTCTATCTCCCACACGCTGATCATACTTTAGACATACATAACAAAAAATATATCAGCAGGATATACCAATACTTCCAAAGTATCTATGTGTCCATCACGAATATCCATAACTCATAGCAGGTGAGACATACTACATCCTCTAAGGATATGATGCAGATCACATGTCGACATATCACATATCATCGATATCCCATTCTCGATGATCATTAGTCGAGACTATTTTAAGAGTTATGTTATAATATTAATAACTCACACTATTAATAACAGCGTAACCTATAGAGATACATATTATAGAATATTATTAACAATCAACTAATAATTTGATAATTGTAAATGACAAAATATTAATCTCCACTAATAATAATATGAATGTGTATAAAGTACATTTGTCCTAATACAAATTGTCTCTAGGACATAAATATACTTTATGTCCTACTTATACTTACTAGGGGTGAGCACAGGTACAAGGTACCCAAATACCCGATCGGAATCGACACTAACGGGTAGGTTTCGGGTAAATATATTAGAATAACGGGTAGGTTTCAGATAGTAAATTTAGGAACCGAGAGATGTCGGGTTCGGTTCCGATTCCGGAAAATAGAGATCGGGTACCCGGACCTAGAACCGATACCCGGACCCTATGAACCCACCCCCCCATTTAAATTATTTAGTTTTTGTCTTTGGGGCATTTAATTTATTAGCCTAGTCTGGTTTATACACAACACACACCCTAATTTTTAAGCCCAGTCCGATTGATACTTGATACACAACCCACACCCTAATTTTCATATTTTCCAATCTATCATTAAGCAAAGCACTACACAGCCAACACCCAGCAGCCTCTCCATTAAGAACTACGCAGCCAGCATCCAGTAGCCTCTCCATACTAAGATGCTGTAAACAGATGTTGCATCTTGTTCCAAGAATTCAATTTTGGATATTATAGAGTGTGTTGTATTTTTGAGTTGTGCATATGGGTTTTTTATCACTAAGGGTAGATTGGAAATAATTTCGTTCAAGAATAAAAGAGTAGAAGGGACTTCAACAAGTGTTATTTCTAAAAAATGGACACTTTTTCTTTGTATAGCTAGTTTTTGTGCTGGAATGTTCTTCACCGCCAGGTAAATTAATTTTAAATTCTTGTGAATCTGGTGGTTTACTAGGAAGAATTTTTTTTTTTTTTTAATGTGTTTTCCGTTACAGGGTACCCGAGAACCTACCCGGAACCGCAGAGTCCGGGTAATGATTGCTACGGGTAGGTTCCGGGTAGTAAATTTAGAAACCGGTCTTTTACAGGGTAGGGTCCAGGTAGTTCAAAAATGGTAGGGTACCCGGACCCGCTCACCCCTAATAATTACAAACTGGTAGTTGTAATGTTATTATTATAGGCATGCTTAGCCTCATACTAGTAGGCGCAGTACTGCTTTATAGTCCCATGTCATTTGATTTCTGCTGCTATGTGTTCTTTAGTGTACTTTGTTTATCTTATTTACTTGAGTTATTTACTGCTTCTTTTTTCAGAATGTGTTATCATGAATTATTCACTTTTGTTACCAGCATTTTCATACTGCTTTAAATTTTTTGTTCGGGTCTGACCGATTCTCTTGCTTTGCTTGTGCTTATGCTTTGTCTTGAGCCGAGGGTCTTTCAGAAACAATCGCTCTACCTACCAAGATAGAGGTAAGGTCTGCGTACACTCTACCCTCTCCAGACCCACATTGTAGGATTTCATTGGATATGTTGTTGTTGTCATACTGATCTGACTAATTTAACAAGTCAAAAACGAAAAAAGGAAGGGCGCGCTATCCCTATTACGTAAGGCATCGCTTCGCTCCATTCCAACTGGAGCTCCGTTTTCCAACAAGTAATAGTTATTTATTTTCTATCCAGTAGGAATCGTTCATCTGATCGTACTTCATTCAAAGTCTATTGGCTCTTTTCATAGTGTAGGATGGCTCCAACCTATCTAACATAGAGAAAAGGGCAAGGGCGAAATCGTTATTTCGAAGCAAGATGAACCTAAGCTGTAAACATTCCTTACCATCCGCCTACAACTAAGCGTGACCCTTCGAGAAGAGCTAACATCAGTGATCCACGACTATCCTTTCTTTCCACTCCAAGTTAGAAGGACGCAGGAACAACAGCTATCAGATCTTTATTAATTCAGCTAGATAAAGACAAGGACTAGTAGAAGAAGCTCATTCGAAGTAGGGAAAAGAAAATGAAGTAAGACCTGTGTGAAGCTTTAGTTCGTTACCGGCCTGGAGCTCCTGCATGTTTCATTTTTGAATGAAGTTAGACGATACATCTCTTATTAGTTTAATAGTTTACCCAAGAGTTACTCAATGAATCTTTCTCGATGGGAATTGGTAATACTTGATCTTGGTCTTTGAGGAGGCGGTGGCAAGGAAAAGGATGGGTGGAGATTAGGGTATAGTCAGGATATTCCACTAGATAGGTAAATCCATTTCTAGTTCGTTTTCTTTTCGGGAAGGCATTGCATGATAGGCAGTAGAAATCCGGACAAAACCTTCCGGGAAGAAGAAAGTACCAGATTAAGTAGGCAATCTTAGGACAATTCTTTTTCTTCATTAGGGCCCCTGCAAGGCAGCCAACCTTTCTGCAAAATAAATGTCCGCCTCGCCGCTGCTTTCGGGTGATTGGAAAGCTCCCAACAAAAAAGTACTTTTTCATATCCTTTTATGGCCAACCTTCTCCATGGAGGCTATAGCAGCAGAAGGGAATGGTATGAGGGCGGGATCGGGTGGATCTACGGCTCGGTGACGGAGTACCGCATGCAAAATCGGTAGTTAGGCGGACGCCCCATTGTTCGCAATAATCAAACCGGTCAACATTGTATCTGGGCCAGACTAGATAGAATCCTTTTGAATGGGGCAGTGGAGGTGAAAATTCAGACATAAACTCTGGATGGACCGACATACTTGGAAGTGGGAATGGAGACTCTTTTTTCGATTAAACCAAATGCCCTTTTGTTTGTACATCTTTCTTTTTCCCATGTCTTTCTTGGAAAAACCAAGGTGATTTTCGACAAGTCTCGATCTATACGAAACACACTGGTTTTTTTTCTTTCTTTCGGTTTCATTGATAGCAGAAAAGACTGACTCTCACGCGCATCCGTTTTCTTGCTGCAACCGTTTTCTTGCTGCCTGAAACTCAAGAAAATAGAGCTTACTGTCTTCTTTCTAGCCTTGTCTTCCTGTGCTACTGTAAGGAGAGGAGTGGAAAGTTACATCCAGCTCTCGATCCAGAGCTACTGCTTCAAGAATCAACTGAGCTCAGGAAGTCAGGTTAAGACGTCGACTTTGACATTGTACTCTTTTTGGGACATTCTTTACAATTGGGAGAGAAAAAAAAACTGACTTTGGAAGCGGAACACACACCTATTTCCGCTATTCCGGGCTCTTATTGAGCGTAGCGAAATCAAGGTTGGCAATAAGATAAGTCAACGTTCAATCTAAGACAGCGCTGATAGCTTATAGTGAACAACCCTATTATGAAACCAAAATTTGTGATGCCAGGACCAATAGGAAGGTTAAAAAGTTACCAACTGCCAAATGACTCCTCATTCGTATAAGAGGGCTCGAATTTGAAACTTCCACTCCTTTTCTCTTTTAGTTTATTCGGCACATTCCTTTAGTCTGTTCTAGAAAGAATGACACACTCCTTTAGTCAGTTCTAAAAAGAATGACATACTTTTGAATTTGAAAACACTTAATTTTATACGTTCCATGTTACCGTTAATGAAAAACTTTTATGACCACACAAATGTTATGATACACAATAATAACAACATACACTATAGACCTACAAGTGGGTTATGGGGAGAGTGTGATGCACGCATATCTTATCCTTATCTTTGTGGGGTTGAGAAGTTATTTCCGATTCGTCCTCGGCTCACAAAAATTATTTTTCAAAATAGGTTTTAATGTTATTAGTTTTTAAAGTTTTATAGCCACAAAAAGCTATGCCGTGTTTTAGACTACATAAGTCTTTATTTATTTCTAAAATTTTATCGCGATACAAACTATGTCAGATAAATTGGAATGAAAGGAACACGTAGCTTAGAATAAAACACTCCCTAACAGAAGGCTCCTCATATTAAGGGTCGAATCTAAAATTTCTAATTAAAAGTTAGAAAGAGTATTTACCATAATGAATACCCTAAAAGTTAATGGTACGTGAGTCGAATACACATGCATTTATAAGAATAAGATAATGGTTAAAAAAAGAAAGAGAAATAAGGAAAAGTGATTAAGAAAAGGCCCCACGTGTGGAATGAAAATGAAACTTATGCAATTAGTCTTTTTCTATCTTTATTATTTTCCCCTTTGCTTTAATGTAAAACATTTGGATTTTGTATGCTTTGGGATCCCTACATCCGTGGACACCCACTTTCTCTTTGTGACATTTCTAGCTACCTTTTAAGGTCATATGTTGATTGTTGATTTTACACCTCTTATTTTTATCTTTCTTATGTTGTAAATTGTTTTTTCTTTTTATTGTTACACTTCACTTTTTCTGCAAAGGCACGCTCCCGTAAAAGATAAAGGGATTTTGGGAATCCTATGCCTCGCCATTCACATCTCCCTTTATTAAAATGATTTGCATAAATAATTGTTAATAGTATTTTTAACGGTGATAATCTAATGCAATAAATGTCTTACTATAATCGGCTAAATAGACTCATAATGAAAGTTACTACTTAAAAATATGAATTAGCCACAGACATTATACGCTAAACAACAAAAATCATCATTATTAACAACAATATATTTAGTGTAATTCAACAAGTGAGGTCTGAGAGGGGATGTGTACGCAATCTAATCCCTACTTTGTGAAGGTAGAAAGACTGTTTCCGATAGATTTCCAACTCAAGTAATGCATATTGAAAATCAAGTACTATGTAAAGCAACTATAATATTGAAGAAGTCATGCTGAAAATAATGAAGAGAACCATAACAACGACAAATAATACGACAATTGAAGCAAAGGAAACAACAAGTAATACTAAAATTGAACAACAAAAATCATCGCTAATCTTATTTAATAATGAATTAATGATAAATTATTTAAAAAGTTATTACATGCGAGTTATTTAGTGAATGTTAGCGATAAAGTTCATATATAACTAATATATTCAATTTATTTAGCTAAATATTACTTACATTTATGATTTATATATTAGTTAATATCTTTTTGTTTTATATATCATGTTGGATGATGACTAAGGTTCCCAAGTGATCATAACTCTCGTGCACATTTGGTACTCCACTACGTTTTGTTTATTCATGTCACATTTTGGATTTACATTATGATTAGAAGCTTCGCTGTAGAAAGAAAACACCTTTTTTACTTGGTAATAGTTCCTTAATTATTATTTTTTCTTCTTAATATTAAATTTGCTTTCCCCCCTTCATTATTTTGTACTTAAGTGTAACCATAACTATCTTCAAGTTATTACTGAATCGGAATATGGATTTCATTTCAATATCTACGATTTTCATTCAACGTTCGCTAAGCAGTGATGTGATGTTTAAATAAATAAAACGACGTAATATATATATATATATATATATATATATATATATATATATATATATATATATATTCGCTCGAGCTTTTTATGGGAGTATGACATGAGTTACTTCAGCGCCGTAGTGCCTGGTATTCGAACATTGGCTCAAGGTGAAATTGCCACAATATGGGCATTCTTCTTAGCAAGAATTATTGCAGTATGATAATGGCTAGGAGGATTTTAAAAGCATTATGGAATTACGATTTTCAATGTTTAGCCAAGGCTTAGCTCAGGACCCCACTACTCGTCGTATTTGGTTTAGTATTGCTACCGCACATGACTTCGAGAGTCATGCTGATATTACTGAGGAACGTCTTTATCAGAATATTTTTGCTTCTTACTTCGGTCAATTAGAAATAATTTTTCTGTGGACTTCCAAAAATCTGTTTCATGTAGCTTGGCAAGGAAATTTTGAGTCGTGGGTTATATATATATATATAAACAAAAAATTGATATTTTCTCTAGAAGAGCCATTAGGTTACACCACCTCAGTTAAACAAATATATTAATTATGCATAAATGACTGGTCGAATTTACTGTTTACTTTTTTTAGCTAATATACATCAATTATATACGATTATAGACATATTATACCTGAATTATATATTTGTGCTAGTTTTTATTAACGGGTTAGATGAGCTATTATTTAGGTTCATTCTTCTGCAAACAAAAAGGTATTAGATGAGATATATATTGATTTTGTCAATTTTTGTGAATGGGCCTTATGTATTCTGCGCGCTGATTATGTGTATTTCTTTAAATTACATTAGCACATGCATGTGTAGGGGCAATCTGTCAGTGTTCACGTTTGTTCATGTGAATGGGTCACTGTGCATGTGGTACAATGGGTAATATTGAACCAACTAATGTACGTTTTGTACTCCAAGTGTGTACAAAAAATATAATAACCATTATATGTACTTATTTATTTATTTTGGGCATGATTTTAGTATTTAATATTTATTTTTTTTCCGGATAAATAAAGACTTTCTACTAAAATTCTAGATACTTTAATTTGAGTATTCCCATGAGGGTGTGCCTATTTGTCTTGTAAGGCTGCAACATGGCAAATTATATCTACTCGAAAATTGTTGGGGCGTGGAGGGATTTATTTTATTTTATAATTAGTGTTGAGTTAAAAAAAATATGTGATCATATTATTTTTTAAATGCATCATTGTCATATTATTATAAGGCAATTAAAAAAACCGAATGGATTTATATTATAAAAGTCGACAATATTTTTTTCCCTTATGTTATGAATGTATTTACAGAGTAGGTTAATTATTAATTGTTAGAGAATGGGCCACAGCCCAGTCCGTGATTTCCAGATTTCCAGTAGCCACGGGCAGCGTTATACTTTGTGTATAATGGGTATATATTGAATTTAACTTATCACGTCCCCAATTACTAATAGTTATCATAAAAATTTATCTAAAATTACTTTATAATTAACTTGATTGTATAATTTTCTTTTTTTACCATCAGTGTGTAAAACTTAAATTCAATAAGTTTTTTCTTTTTTTGGGAAACCTAGCTCCCCTAAATGTGGGGTTTTAATTCCATCTAGCTACCATAATTTCCCGCCTGCTTATTATTATATAAAATATTATAATAATATTATAAATATTACTTTAAGACCTTTGAAATGCTTGTCTATATATAACCCCACCCCCTCCCCACTCTTTACTATTACAGACTTGAATTTCTTTCTTTTTAATATCAACCCATAGTTGATTGATTGAGATGCGAGCAGTATGTATATCGTTTTAGCAATATATTTAAATGAATTCAACAATGTTTTTTTTATTATTTTGAAAAAGGAAATTCTACTAGAAAGGGATGTCTTTCAATTATCGTGATTCTATCAAAATAATTTGAAATAGGTTAGATCAACACTTAACATGACATTGAGTTTTAATCATTCAGACAACTACTATACTTATATTACCATCCCTCCAAATCAAGGTTAATCCCTTTAAAGGTACTGTTACATTAATGTCACATCCTCCAAATTCTACTAGAAAGGCATGTAAGTTTTTATTGTGTTTAGGTAAGCTTGCACCTACTTTAATTATGATACTTGTTATCAAGACGGAGTCAAGATTTTTATAAAGAAAATTTAACATATAAATAAATAAGTACACCAAGAAGTCAAGAAATTTAACACTTACTATATATATAAAAACAAATTTGAACTTGAGCCCACTTGCACCCTTAGCTCTGCTTGCTAGTTCCTACCAACAAAAATATCAGCTTAGTAAGGTGGTGTTTGGCCAAACTTCTGAAAGTGTTTTTGTTTCTCAGAAACACTTCTTTGGCCAAACACCCTCTTTTCAGAAGTAGAACACTTTTTCCAGAAGTCAAAAAGTGTTTCTAGATGGGAAGAGAAGCAGAAACACCAATTTGGTGCTTCTGGAGAAACCCTTTTTGCTCATTCATTAATTTTTTTTGGACCCATTTATCATTTTCTTTTCACAAAATTTCTTTTAATCTCATATAATATCCCATATAAAATAGAAATTTGGGAATAGGGGTAGGGTGGGGGTAGGGGTAGGGCGGGAGTACGAAAAAAATTCATTTTTTTTTATAAAAGTAACAAAAAATATGAAATAGAAATTTGAGGATGAGTAGGGCAATGGGGTGGGATGGGGGTAGGGCGGGGGTGGGGTAAGAAAAAAAATTCATTTTTTTTATAAAAGTAACAAAAAATATGAAATAGAAATTTGAGGATGGGTAGGGCAATGGGGTGAGGGTAGGGGGTAGGCGGGGTAAGAAAAAAAATTATTTTTTATTTTTATTTTTTATAAAAGTAAAAAAAATATGAAATAGAAATTTGAGGATGGGTAGGGCAATGGGGTGGGGTAGGGGGTAGGGCGGGGTTAAGAAAAAAATCATTTTTTTAAATAAAAGTAACAAATAAATATGAAATAGAAATTTAAGGATGAGGTAGGGCAATGGGGGTAGGGCGGGGGGAGTAAGAAAAATTTTCATATTTTCAATCATTTTTTATAAAAGTAACAAAAAATATGAAATAGAAATTTGAGGATGGGGTAGGGCAATGGGGTGGGGTTGGGGGGTAGGGAGGGGGGAAGAAAAAAATTTATATTTTTTATAAAAGTAAAAACAATATGACACAGAAATTTGAGGATGGGGTGGGGTAGGTGTGTGTAGAGCGGGGGTAGATTTGGACATATTTGAGTCATTGACTATCATATTATCGTTACATTTCTTATGTACAATATAATATTGTTTTTTGATTAAATGTTGCAATAAAATAATTTTAAAAAAAATTATTAAATTGTAAAGATATACTAATTTTTAGAAACATATGATAGAAAATAATATTTTAAATAGTTTTAAATTTATTAAAAAAATATTCTAATAAATTTGCATAAATGTTGGAAACAGAAGCTTTACATTTCTCGAAGACTTCTATAAATATAGGCCAAACACCCTAACTGATTCTTCAGAAACAGTTTATGCAGAACTACTTCTGATAAACAGAAATACGTTTTCAGAAACTTGACCAAACAGATCTTAAATATTAAACGGATGAGAAGAAATCAGTCACATCATACAATGTCACAATGTTCATGATTTTTTGTAGCATGCAAACAGCAAAAATAAGGATGGGCAAAGCCTGGCAAGGCCTAAACTACAGGGAGGAGGAGTATTGGGACACATACTGTCAATACCAGAAATGGGTCTCTCTCATCTTTTACAAATTTCAATAAAGATTTATACTCTCTTAAGGAATTAATCACAAAAATCAGTTGTTTCTTTCTCTTTGCCTTGGGCATTCATGACTAGACACCACCTTCCTCTTACCTCAATTTGCCCCTATCCCTTTCATTTCCTATACAAAGTTATTCATACTATAACAAGTTAATTTTTGTCTAGCGTATGCTATTTTGTGTTCACCCGCCTTGTGGGCTGTATATGAGATTTCTAACGTCATTCTTTCTTTTGTCCGTGGGTTCGTCTTCGATTGGTGTTCTGATCATTTATACATTTTTACCGTTACATCAAAAAATAAAATAAAAATTCATGCTCTTTTTTTTTCTCTATTGGTTATCAATTTAATTAAAAGGACAAGAAAAAAGAATGAAAAAAAAAATTAAGGGTACTGGTCAAAAAGAGTTATCTCATAGCAAACCCCAGCTCAAGTGTCTCTTTTAGTTTCTTTATTTAGGGAGGTTCTATTCTTTTGATTCATATGTCAGAGTATGTGGGGGAAACACATTGTTATTTTATGAGCTGCTTGGTTATAAATATGTGGGACTCAACGAGTCAGTCACTTGTTTTGGCACAATCTTGTTGATGGCAACTCTTCAATCCTTCAAGAAGATTTTGGTGGAAACCTAACGTTACAGGGATCCATTCATCATGTATAAAAAAAAGTGATCGAAATTATTTAAATCAATTAACGAAAATAATACGTTTTTCTTTTCAAATTTTTAAGAACTACTAGTATAAATGTATTTCTCAGTAACATATTAGAGATTATTTTATTAAAAAATTTAACGAGAAAAAACTAACGGCTGACGGAATGAGCGAAATCTACAAAATGTTACTTATAATAATGGATTTAAAAGTCATTACTTTGAGGTACGACATAAGAATTAAGTCATTAAACGTTATTCACAGTAACGACTCTACAAAATTCATTAAAGGACATAATATTTTTTAATGACAGATTTGGTGCTTTAGCTACAATGCTAGAGAAATCATTTCTCTCTCTAATCGGCTGTGTAAAGATTTACAAAGATGTTTATAATAATGTCTTCGACCACTCCACCTATAACTTTAAGATTTTGGGGTTGCATGCTTAGTTCTTTTATATGGTATGAGCAATAGTGGACCTATTTGAGTGCACAGTTATTTAGTTGAACAATTTGATTTTTTTTTACAATGCTATTTTTCACTTTTGAATAACCACAATATTTCCATTCCCTTATACAACGTTGTGATTTTTTTTTAAACAACCAATACCAAGGGCGTAAATACGCCCCTGAATATGAGAGTCAAACATTAGATAATCCATTTGTACAATAATTTTTTCTCGTCACTCTACCCATTCATTGCCTTAAGATACTTTCATATAGTATCAGAGTTCAACTTTAGTGAGCATGTTTGCATAACCTTGTTGGGTTCCGAGGTATACTATGGAACAATAAAAATAAACTGAAAATAAACAAACTCGAATGCTAATACAATTTGTAAATGTCAGCGATAATGTCGTCTGACACAAGTGACAACACTTCGATAAAACATTAAGAGTAAATGCAGCGGAAATATAAAGAACACAAATGTTTAATATTTACATAGGTTATATTGATAATATAACCTATGATGGCCAGTGACCGAAAGTATTGTATATATTTATATACAATTGAATAAATTCCTTCTTTTACAATATTACAAGATAATACAAAAAGGAATTAAAAATGGTGAAGTCGCAGATGACTTCTGCCTGAAAAATCTACCTAAATAGACATAGACAACATCTCATTATAATTGCTTCAATAAAGAATAAATCTTGAATCTGGGCAACAATTATAATGTTGGACAGAATGTTGTCGACATGCTCAATCAACACTTGTGATCCAGTTTTCTGATGAGTATATCAGAGAGTTCTCTTGATATTTTTTTCTAACTTTTTCTGGATATCGATTTACTGATGCAACCTCTCTATTTATAGTAGAGGTTCTCCCTTGAAAATCTCATTGAATCGTTGTAGAGGTTGAGGAAAATGTGGGCAGCCGATAAGGTTTGTTGGAGAAGATTGTGGAGCAAGATCCTCTAACTTCTTGGACTTGTTCCCCAAGCTTAGCAACTGCTTTGACTTGGTCTTCCCACTGTTTTCATCATCTCCAAAACTCATTGCTAATTCACTTTACTATCGTGGTGAAAATTCCACAAGATTTGCATCAGTTCCGTGAAGTAAGGTAAAACTGTTTCACAGAATGTTGGTCCGAATGTCGTGACATTTGTTCCAACATTTTTTATTTTAACTTAGTACTAAAAATGGTATGTTGGGTAAAATGTCACAATACCAAACTCAACATTAACATTCTCCCCCTTTATACCTTTCTTCACAAAACATAATTTATTTTGTGCAAATGACTTATAGCAATGTCATAGGTATTGTCCCAACATCTATGATTACACTAATGCTCCCATTTAACATGTAATGACATATAAACACAACATATATAAGAAGCACATATATATGTCATTCATATAGGATTAGAAATACTAAAACATAGTCATTTAATTACATCATCCAAACAACAAAAAAAATTGTCAGATCATTACATCCCAATTTTTCAAAAACAAACAGTAACCAACATTCCACATTTTAACAACAACAACAACACATCTCCCTTGCATGTCATGCATCAGTAGTAGCTTCCAGTCGCTTTCTACTTTTGCATGACCTCAGCTTGCTCCTCCCTCTGTCTGGCAGCTTCGGCTTCAGCCTTTTGCCTTATAGCTTCAATTTTTGTTCTAAGCCTTAGCCTTGTTAGCAATATTTTCCTTCCAACAACCTTTTCTCTTTGTATAGCAACATCCACAACAGTAGAAATCTCAGCTCTTTCCTCCCCCTACACAGTAGAGTCATCTCCCATTTTTTGGGAAGAAAGCAACAATAAGAAATGGTCTCTGGCTTTTACTAAGGAATCCCTAGCAGTGTCAATCTCATCAACTTGTGAGTTGATTTTTGTAATTTGCTCCACAAGCTAGTTGGTAGACAGTACTGACTGTCTTGAACCAGTGTTGCCTTGAATGTTGGAATCATTCTTGGTAACATTCTCAATGTTAGCTTCCTTTTTTCAAGGAAGATCAATAACTCTTTCTTTGCTTTTTAAGATTGCTTTATTCACTGCAAACACCTCTGATTCTTTCCCTAAAATATCATCATTTGAGGCTCAAAGCCTTGAGTAACTAGAATTTGATAGATCAGTGAGGAATAGGGTAAGGTCTGGCTTGACTCTTTTTCAGCCGGATTAGCTACTTGATAATAACATTTTCCCTAAGTCAACTCATCATTTTCCTATTTTGTATAGCGGTGAGGCTTGATCAGTTGTTACTATTGACTCATTTAGTGATGGGAGCCAATTTTGAATATCAATCTTATGTAGGGTGGAAAATAATGCAGTGAGTTTTGAGGCAGGGCAACGAGAAGTCCATTTCTTCACTATTCCTCCTATGAGGTATTCTATTATCTCGTCCCTGTTTTCAGTCATTCTCTTAGTAGTACTGCTTTCAGCTTCAAACTCAGTCCTCAAATATTGATTGATAAATAGAGGAGTAAACTTATAAATTTTGTTATAGAGGTATACCTTCCCAAACTTTTTCGAGGAGGCATTGTCTATCTCAGAATTTAAGTTTGCGTAAAACAACCTAATTACTTCATCAACGTAAGGTTTTTTAAAAGTTACAGATTTTAGAAGCTTATGATCTTCTAGAAACTCAATCAACCCATATTCAGCACAAGAGGCTAAGTCTACTACCTTTTCTGCCTTAATAATTCTATTCCTTTACCAATTACATCTATCAAAGCTTGATTGGGAATAGAACTTGTTAGAAAATGCATTTACCTCATCTTCAGACTTTGATTCAGTGTCGCTGGAGGAGAATTGTGTGGAAGTCTCTTCCGAGGTCTGTTGGAATGTAGGAGAAGGTGCCTCTTCAGAAGTTGGCTAAAATATTGTCTAAGATATTGTGACATCTGGGGAATCATCTAGGACAACACTTGATCTTGTAGATCTGGAAACTCCTTTCGGAAGGAATTATTTCAATGGTGTTTCATCAGGAATTTCCCTTTCTAGTGGCACATCTTGATGTTTAGAAGCAACAGATTCCGATGGCATATCAATAGATTCTTCAGGAGCAGCAAATTCTTCAGGTTCTCCTTGGGTTTCTTCAGAAGATATCTCATAATCCATATCCTCCGAATCACTATTCGAGCAGGCAGGAACCTTGGTCTCAAACCTGGATTTTTTGGTGACAGGTTCCGGTTGGACAGTTCTATCAAACACCCTGCTTGACCTTCGGGTAGGAAAAGACGAAGAACTTGTCCTCTTGCCTAGTGTGAAAAAATCTGGAGTAACATAAACATCTATGTGGTTATTGTCATCCCTAGGATAGCTGATTTCTAAGGGTTCTTGTACTGAGCTAAGCACAATGACAGATCAAAGTGGGGGACTGGTGCTCATTGGTGTGTTGTCATTGGTGTTGGTGGACATAGGGGTTGACATTGGTGATGTATCCATGGGTGAGTGATGTGATCTTTTTCCTCTCCTTTTTTACGGAAAAGACAAAAACAAAAAGAAGCACCAATGAAGAAGATTTTATACTCTTGGCAAAAAAAAAATATCATTGGTTTTAGGTGTTTGAAATGCTTCACCTAACATTATGGAAAAAGATAGACATCAAAATTTGGAATTTGATCTAATTATTTAAAAGTTTGAACCAATTAAAAACATGGCATAAATATAGGAAAGATTTAACTGGTTTTTCGAAAGTCAGTTACGAATAGCATCCCAACAAATACCATTATCTGAGAATGTCAACAGTAATGTTGACAACATTTTGAACAACACAAGTATTATGATCCTGCAGGAACTTTTTGTTTTGGCAACAAATCAAGACACATTTTATATGTATTTTTAAGAATTTAACCTATGGACCAATGTAACATTTTCCCATTGTCCTTGATCTAATCATAAAACACATATAATTTTTTTTTGTGTAAAAAATAAGAATACTCATTTAGTATCCTCATTATTTTAGTTTAAGCACTTGATACTCCTATAAAATAGGAACGATATCATTTCAAGGGCTTTGCCCATATTGTACAGTTGTCAAAAGTTAGTAAAAGGTTTTGCCTTATTATGATACTCCCTTTTTATAATATCTAATATCATCGCAGAGAACAGTATCACATTCAAGTCATATTCTTATTGAGGACCATGCTTGTGTGACCAAAATTAATATACTATACCGTAACAGTAATCAGATTATGATATTACAAAAGTAAATGTCACCCGAAATATTAGAGACATTTCAGCCAACATTCACCAAACATGCCTTTTTAGAGATTACATAGACTAAGAGATTTCTTCAAACTAGAAAATCTCTCATGGTCCAAAGCTTTTGTAAAAATATCAGCTAGTTGATGAAGAGTGTCAACATGTTCAATTTGAACTAGCTGTTTTTCAACCAAATCTCTTAAAAAATGATGTCTGATATCAATATGTTTTGTACGAGAGAGTGCTGAACTGAATTTTTGGAAATATTTATAGCACTCAAATTATCACAATACAAAACTAAGATATTACTTGAAAAATTATAGTCGTCTAACATGTGTCTTAACCATATCAATTGAGAGCAACAACTTCCAGTTGCTACATATTCAGATTCAACAGTTGAAAGTGAGACACAATTTTGTTTACGACTATACCAAGAAACAAGATTATTGCCAAGATAAAAATATCCTCCACTTGTACTCTTTCTATCTGTTACACCCCGTAATTACAGGACATGTTTAAGAGAATGTACGTGAGGAAACAAGACTTAAAAATTTGAACGAAAGAAAGAGTTGTTATTCTTAAGGAAATTCTTCCGAACCTCAGAGAAGAGAAGTGTTTGTTAATGAGAATTGGGTTCTCAGAATTTTTATTTGAGACTGTTGGAATTTATCGGAATTATGAAAATTTATTTACAGAGTTGGATACGTGAGGCCCACCCGAGAAATTTTACGTTTTTGTGGGGCCCATGGGGTTTTCGATAGTTTGACCAATTATGGAAATTTCGTGAAACAAAATTTTATGGACGAATGGGAGGGCGACACGTGTCACCCCCACTTGGGCTTGATCGATTTTAGCCAAGGGTAAAATGGTCAAATGACCAAGGAAAGATGATCAAGTCTTGACAAAGCCAATCTTGAGATAATTGACCAAGTCAATGAGCTCACTTGACTAGATATTTAATCTTCTTCATCCAAACCCCACAAGTGTTTTAATCTTGACCCTCCATTGTATTATATATTCATCCTAGTAGCAAGACAAGTCTCCACACTTAGAAAAATTTTGAGAAAACTTTGAGCAAGACTTGTGAGCTCTCGGGTTTGACACTATCCCACACAAAAAAAAATCGTTTGTGGTTCATAATTCACAATACTTTAACCCAAGGTTCCTAGGAGTATTATAAGGATATCTCAATAGAAATATCCCGGGAAAACTACGTTTTTACGTTAGTCGCAAGATGAAAATCTAAGGTGTTATTCAACTTTGAAGTTGGAAATTGAAGAGAAGTTGTTTATGAACTTCTAAGGGTTGCGTGGAGTGGATTGAAATGGCAAGAAGAGGAGCTAAAATTGCTACGGATCGACTTTAGGTTTTGGATCGTATTTGGGCTTAAAAGAGGTAATAATCTCCGTCTTGTTATTGTAATTCAAGATCTCATGTTGTAGTAGTTGATAGATGAGCATGTAATATTTAGAATGAAGATTTATAAGTGTTATGGATATTGGAACCACTAATCCGAAACTAGCATGTTTAGCCTTTGAGATTGAAATTCAATTTGGTTATTAGTTTAGTCGTCGCATGTTATATAAAGAAGGAATTATAGTTGTTAAAGTTGTTTACGACTATATATAACATGTTAGACTTAAAAACTTGGATTGAAAAGAGTTGGAAAAGACTTTGTGTTGTTGTCCTTGATATTGCCGAGAATTGCCTAAAGTTATTGGACAGTTTTATACTAATTGTGGGGCATAATTTTACACGCCATGTTAAGGCGTGTAATTCCCTTTGAATTGTTGGTTTGTTGCGCCTTAAATGTGGCATGTTGGTTATTGATTTCGGGCCTTGAAAAAGGTGGAAAAGTACGTAGAAACAAAGGAAGTCTTTGAATTTTCCGTAGAATAAGAGACCTTACACTTAGTATGATTCTACCTTAAAAAGGCTAGGAATTGATAGACGTATTATGATTATTATAAGTTAAAGTACTACGTATAACATATTCTACTTGAAGGGTGGAAGCTAGCAAGGTTAAAGTACTTTGGAGCATTTTGCAACTTGTCGCCAGTCGTCGCGAGGTATGTGAACCTCTTCCTTCTTTTGGCATGATCCTACGTATGAAATATCCATGTGATATTATTTCATGATTCCTTCTACTCTTATAAGTTAAGAAGTATCCACGTTGTTGATTCTAAGTTAAAGGTATGTCTAAGTTATCCTAAGGTCTTACCAAGTCTTATGGGAGATGTTGGTAAGAATGGTTAGGAAGTTATGAGGTTTGATTTAAAGCTCTGTGCCTTGATTTATATGAAGTAAGTAAGTTGATTTTATATTTAAAAATGACTTGAATTTATAATTGAAAAGGGACTTGTTTTTATAACTGAAAGTTATATGATTTTAAAGAGTATAGGATACGAGGTTTTAAGACTATAAGCCTTGATTTTATAAGTGGAAATGACTTGATTTAAAAAGCATGACATCTTAATTTATTTCAAAAGTTAAGAAGATTGATTTCAAAAGAGTATGTAACTTGATTCTTAAAAATAAAGGAGTTTTATGATTCTTTTTAAGTATGTATGTACATAGTACTTTTGGGTTTAGTTTCCCCAATGTGATAAGAAATAAAAGTGTCTTAAGTTCTCTAAAATGAAAGGCTGTTTTAATAGCTTTATGAGAGGTTGTTATAACGACTTAAGAAGAAGTGAAAGGATGGTTTAAAATATTATGTAAGGAAAATCACACCGAGCCTCACATGCGGGCCGGATTATGCTACATGATTCCACAGTACACCGAGCCTCACAGGCGGGCCGGATTATGCTACATGATTCCACAGTACACCGAGCCCCACAGGCGGGCCGGATTATGCTACATGATTCCACAGTACACCGAGCCCCACAGGCGGGCCGGATTATGCTACATGATTCCACAGTACACCGAGCCCCACAGGCGGGCCGGATTATGCTACGTGATTCCACAGTACACCGAGCCCCACAGGCGGGCCGGATTATACTACATGATTCCACAGTACACCGAGCCCCACAGGCGGGCCAGATTATGCTACATGATTCCACAGTATACCGAGCCCCACAGGCGGGCCGGATTATGCCATATGATTCATCAGCACACCGTGTCCCGCAAATAGGCCAGATTACATTATCACGTATGGATAATCAAAGCAAGCTCCCAAATAAGAAGTCCCTCCATAAAAGGCCGGATTATGTTATGTAAGATATGTAAGTTATGTGGAAAAACTTGATCGAATTCTTAAGTATGTGTGTAAGAATATGATGTTAATTCTTATTGAAAGAAGGAACATAATGATTAATGTACGATTGATTTCATGAGTTAAAATGGCACGGTAGGATCTGGTATTTTAATTTTTTTATACTTGCCCCTGTCATTCTTTTTTACAGTTATAATTTGTTTACTGTACCTTATTTTCGTTCCATACTCGGTACCGGTTGTACTGACCCCCTTCGGGGGCCTGCGTTCATGACCGCAGGTGTTAGGTACACAGGTTGGTGATCCTCGTTCTTAGGATCTCTGTTCAGTTTTTGGGAAGAAGCTTCATTCACTTCGGAGGCTTATCTTTTGGTACGGTTTCCATGTTGTTGTAAATTATGTATATTCAGGGGTATGGCGGGGCCCTGTCCCGTCACAGTGGTTATGTAAAAAATTCTTAGAGGTCTGTAGTCATGTCTTGTGGGTCGATTTGTAAAGAAGAAGGATGTAACTGCTTTTGGTTATGAATATGTATATATGTCCAGGGAGGTAGCTTTATCGGCTAACCTGTTGTTTATTTCTTGTTGATTTATTTTATAAGTTTCATGTATGTTCCGCTGATTTTCTCTGATGTATACTGCAGGGTGCCTGTGTAGGGCACCGCATGCCCGAGGTCGGGTCGTGACAAAAGTGGTATCAGAGCAGTTAGTCCTCGGAAAGTGTCTACAGACCGTGTCTAGTAGAGTCTTGGTTATCGGTGTGTTGTGTACCACATCTATAACCAGGAGGATGCATGAAATTTAGGATTGATTTCCATTCTTCTCTCTCTAAGATCGTGCAGTTGAGTTGTTTTACTAGGATTAAATCCTCTCTGACCTATTCTTATGTATCAGTTATGCCTCCACGGAACGACTGTGGCCCGTATGACAAGGCAAAGACGGAGTCGCTAGTGGTACACATAGGGTTACTAGGACTCAGGCCCAGACTATGCCTGAGGTTGTGGTTCAGGCGGCGAGTTCAGTTACGCCGGCAGTATTAGAGGAGCCGAGAGCAGCCACAACTCCAGAGGTTTCGATACCTGAGCCTCCAGTCCCTCAGCCAGGGGCGGAGTATAGAGATTATGGAGAGCAGATCAGGTTATTGACTAGTATAGTGGCAGGGCAGCGCCGACAGGAGCAGGTAGCTAACCCTAGAGCCTACAGTTTGAAGATTCAGGATTTTCTGGGTTGTAGTCCACCCGAGTTCTATGGTTCGAGATCTGAGGATAATCCTCAGGAGTTCATTCGACAGATACAGCAGACTATGTAGGTACTTAGGGCCTCAGAGGCAGAGTCAGTTGTGCTAGCTTCTTACCGGTTACGCAATATTGCGTTGAACTGGTTTGAGTCTTGGGAGCTGTCTAGAGGTGTGGGTGCTCCTCCGGCTGGTTGGGATGAGTTCACAGAGGCCTTCCTTGATCACTTTTTGCCTCCTGAGATGAGGAAAGCCCGTGTGGATAGGTTCTTGAGGCTGAGGCAGAATGGAAGGACCATCAGAGAGTATAACCTGGAGTTTGACTCATTGGCTAGGTATGCACTCACTATTGTAGCTGACATGACTGATAGAGTTCATTGCTATGTTATGGGGCTAGGCCGCTATATGATCACTGCGTGCCTGGGAGTGGCCCTTCAGACAGGTATGGATATTGCCAGGATGTAGGCATACACACAGGGTATTGAAGACAGAGAGAGAGAGAGAGGACCAGCCAGACCAAGGTCAGCCCAAGAGGGCCAGGACGACAAGGTTTCAGGGTAACTTTCGAGGCGGACAACCTCAGCAGCAGGCTAGGTCTACATTTCAGTCGGCACAGAGTGCTCCTTCCCAGTTTTCTGGCAGGAGGTTTGATCAGCCGGGTTTTTCAGGAGCTGGTCAGAGCTCCAGAGTTTCGGATTCGCGTGTTCACATAGGTTCTAGGCAGTCGGGACCACTCTTCCCTCAGTGTTCACAGTGTGGCCGGCGTCACCATGGGAAATGTCGTCGTACCATCGGGTGCTGCTTTACTGCGTCAGGGCCATATGATGAGGGATTGTCCTAGTAGGAGGGTTACAGGTGGGATGACTCAGCCTACTGGATCAGTTACCGGTTCTTCACCTTCCGTAGCTATGCGCCCTGCAGGGCAGGATTATGAACAAGAGCGATAAAGGGGAAATGAAGCAATATTTACATGTATATCTTTGACTCTTTAGAGACTTGTATGTATTGATAAGAGTGTTGCATGTTTAAGTGTTATGTATAGGTAATATTGAGTTTTGTGATTAAGACAACCTGGTTATGTGGTAATGTAAGTTGGGGAATAGAATATTAAGGACCTTAGAATATTGATAACCGTAGAGACCTTAGATGTACGAGGCCTTATCGGGTAGCAAGGTTTATTTCAGGCTAAGAATGAGAATTAAGTGCGAGGATGGGCCAGGTGTGGCATATGTGAGTATGTTGGGTGTAGTTAAGGGGGACTATGCGATATCCGTTATGATTGAACCTCGAAAGAACATTTGGGGACGAATGTTTCTAAGGGGGGAGAATTTACACCCCGTAATTCCAGGACATGTTTAAGAGAATGTACGTGAGGAAACATGACTTAAAAATTTGAACGAAAAAAAGAGTTGTTATTCTTAAGGAAATTCTTCCGAACCTCGGGAAAGAGAAGTGTTTGTTAATGAGAATTGGGTTCTCAGAATTTTTATTTGAGACTGTTGGAATTTATCGGAATTATGGAAGTTTATTTACAGAGTTGGATACGTGGGGCCCACCCGAGAAATTTTACATTTTGTGGGGCCCACGGGATTTTCGATAGTTTGACCAATTATGGAAATTTCGGGACACGAAATTTTATGGACGAATGGGAGGGAGACACGTGTCACCCCCCTCCACTTGGGCTTGATCGATTTTAGCCAAGGGTAAAATGGTCAAATGACCAAGGAAAGATGATCAAGTCTTGACAAAGCCAAGCTTGAGATAATTGACCAAGTCAATGACCCCACTTGACTAGATATTTAATATTCTTCATCCAAAACCCACAAGTGTTTTAATCTTGACCCTCCATTGTATTATATATTCATCCTAGTAGCAAGACAAGTCTCCACACTTAGAAAAAATTTGAGAAAACTTTGAGCAAGACTTGTGAGCTCTCGGGTTTGACACTATCCCACACAAAAAAAAATTCGTTTGTGGTTCATAATTCACAATACTTTAACCCAAGGTTCCTAGGGGTATTATAAGGATATCTCAATAGAAAGATCCCGGAAAAATACATTTTTACGTTAGTCGCAAGATGAAAACCTAAGGTGTTCTTCAACTTTGAAGTTGGAAATTGAAGAGAAGTTGTTTATGAACTTCTAAGGGTTACGTGGAGTGAATTGAAACGGAAAGAAGATGAGCTAAAGTTGCTACAGATCGACTTTAGGTTTTGGATCGTATTTGGGCTTAAAAGAGGTAATACTCTTCGTCTTGTTATTGTAATTCAAGATTTCATGTTGTAGTAGTTGATAGATGAGCATGTGATATTTGAATGAAGATTTATAAGTGTTACGGATATTGGAACCACTAATCCGAATCTAGCATGTTTATCCTTTGAGATTGAAATTCAATTTGGTTATTAGTTTAGTCGTCGCATGTTATATAAAGAAGGAATTATAGTTGTTAAAGTTGTTTACGACTATATATAACATGTTAGACTTAAATACTTGGATTGAAAAGAGTTGGAAAAGACTTTGTGTTGTTGTCCTTAATATTGCCGAGAATTGCCTAAAGTTATTGGACAGTTTTATATTAATTGTGGGGCAAAATTTTACACGTCCTGTTAAGGCGTGTAATCCCCTTTGAATTGTTGGTTTGTTGAGCCTTAAATGTGGCATGTTGGTTATTGATTTCGGGCCTTGAAAAACGTGGAAAAGTACGTAGAAACAAAGAAAGTGCTGCCCAATTTTCCGTAGAATAAGAGACCTTACACTTAGTATGATTCTACCTTAAAAAGGCTAGGAATTGATAGACGTATTATGATTATTATAGGTTAAAGTACTACGTATAGCGTATTCTACTTGAAGGGTGGAAAAGCTAGCAATGTTAAAGTACTTTGGAGCATTTTGCAACTTGTCGCTAGTCGTCGCGAGGTATGTGAACCTCTTCCTTCTTTTGGCATGATCCTACGTATGAAATAGCCATGTGATATTATTTCATGATTCCTTCTACTCTTAGAAGTTAAGAAGTATCCACGTTGTTGATTCTAAGTTAAAGGTATGTCTAAGTTATCCTAAGTCCTTACCAAGACTTATGGGAGATGTTGGTAAGAATGGTTAGGAAGTTATGAGGTTTGATTTAAAGCTATGTGCCTTGATTTATATGAAGTAAGTAAGTTGATTTTATATTTTAAAATGACTTGAATTTATAATTGAAAAGAGACTTGTTTTTATAAGTGAAAGTTATATGATTTTAAAGAGTATAGGATACGAGGTTTTAAGACTATAAGCCTTGATTTTATAAGTGGAAATGACTTGATTTAAAAAGCATGACATCTTAATTTATTTCAAAAGTTAAGAAGATTGATTTCAAAAGAGTATGTAACTTGAGTCTTAAAAAAAAAGGAGTTTTATGATTCTTTTTAAGTATGTATGTACGTAGTACTTTTGGGTTTAGTTTCCCCAATGTGATAAGAAATAAAAGTGTCTTAAGTTCTCTAAAATGAAAGGTTGTTATAATAGCTTTATGGGAGGTTGTTATAACGACTTAAGAAGAAGTGAAAGGATGGTTTAAAATATTATGTAAGGAAAATCACACCGAGCCCTACAGGCGGGCCGGATTATGCTACATGATTCCACAGTACACCGAGCCCCACAGGCGGGCCAGATTATGCTACATGATTCCACAGTACACCGAGCCTCACAGGCGGGCCGGATTATGCTACATGATTCCACAGTACACCGAGCCCCACAGGAAGGCCGGATTATGCTACATGATTCTACAGTACACCGAGCCCCACAGGCGGGCCGGATTATGCCACATGATTCATCAGCACACCGTGTCCCGTAAATAGGCCGGATTACGTTATCACGTATGGATAATCAAAGTAAGCTCCCAAATAAGAAGTCTCTCCATAAAGGGTCGGATTATGTTATGTAAGATATGTAAGTTATGTGGAAAAACTTGATCGAATTCTTAAGTATGTGTGTAAGAATATGATGTTAATTCTTATTGAAAGAAGGAAAAGAATGATTAATGTACGATTGATGTCATGAGTTAAAATAACACGGTAGGATCTGGTATTTTTTTTCTATACTTGCCCATGTCATTCTTTTGTACAGTTATGATTTGTTTACTGTACCTTATTTCCGTTCCATACTGCATCGGTTGTGCGACCTTCTTCGGCTGCGTTCATGCCCGCAGGTGTTAGGTACACAGGTTGGTGATCCTCGTTCTTAGGATCTCTGTTCAATTTTTGGGAAGAAGCTCCATTCACTTCGGACACTTATATTTTGGTACAGTTTCCTTGTTGTTGTAAATTATGTATATTCAGGGGTATGGCGGGGCCCTGTCCCGTCACAGTGGTTATGTCAAAAATTCTTAGAGGTCTGTAGTCATGTCTTGTGGGTCGATTTGTAAAGAAGAAGGATGTAACTGCTTTTGGTTATGTATATGTATATATGTCCAGGGAGGTAGCCTTATCGGCTAACCTGTTGTTTATTTCTTATTGATTTATTTTATAAGTTTCATGTATGTTCCGCTGATTTTCTCTGATGTATACCTGTAAGGGTGCCCAGGTAGGGCACCAGTCGCGGGCCCGAGGTCGGGTCGTGACACTATCATCCACATCATCAACCCAATTTGAGTCACTATATTCTATTAGATTAGGATTAGTATCTTTGGAATACCAAATTCCCAACTCACATGTGCCGACAACATATCTAATAACACGTTTTACGGTATTTAAGTGAGATATTTTGGGACAGTTTTGGAATCGAGAACATGCACAAACACTAAACATTATATCAGGATAACTAGCAGTGAGATATAGAAGACTATCTATCATAGATCGATACAGTGTTGGGTTGACATTTTCGCCAACTTCATCTTTGCATATCTTTTGTGATGATCCCATTGGAGTCCTCATTTGTTTAGCATTTTCCAATCCAAATTTCTTAACTAGATTCTTGACATACTTGCTTTGAGAGATGAAGATTCTATCTTCTCTTTTCTTTATCTGCAAGCCTATGAAAAAAGATAGTTCCCCAATCATGCTCATCTCAAATGTTGATGACATTTTGCAACAAATGTTTTAAGGTAGGACTGTGAGGTCGAACCAGAAACTATGTAATCCACATAGATTTGAGCAATAACAATACCGTGATGTTTGATGAATAAAGTACAATCAACTTCACCAAGTTTAAAATCAAATTCAAGAAGGAAGTGAGTTAGACGACCATACCAAGCATGGGGATCTTGTTTCAATCCATACAAGGCCTTTTTGAGCCTATATACAAACTGTGGATGGTGAGGATCTTCAAATCCTTTAGGTTGTTCAACATAGACTTCCTTATCAAGATAGTCATTCAAGAAAACACCTTTAACATCCATTTGATGAAGAGTAATCTTTAGACAACAAGCAATGACAAGTTGTAGTTTAATTGACTCAATTCTAGCCACATGAGCAAAGGTTTTGTCATAGTCAATCCCTTCGACATGAGTATATCCTTGAGCAACTAGGCAACCTTTGTTTCTCACAACAATTCCTGATTCATTTGACTTGTTCTTAAAAATTCATTTTGTTCCAATTACATTGATATCAATTGGGCGTGGAACTAAATCCCAAACTTCATTTCGAGAGAACTGTTCAAGTTCTTCTTGCATTGCTTGAATCCAACAATTATCCTTGAGTGTTTCTGAAACATTCTTAGGTTCTAAAACAGATACAGAACAAGAAAGACTAACCTTTTGGTACATGGTAGACATACACACATACCTTACCATATCTCTATAATTGAGTGGTTCCTTCCCTCTTGTTCTTACTCATTCAAACACTCTCCCTATCACCTGACCTGTAGGATGATTCTTCCTAATCCTTGATGAGGGGTCCTTGCGTACTTGATCTAGCAATTCAGCATTTGACTCCTCATCTGCACCTTCTGTGATCTCTGGTTCAGGTTCAGATGTTGCTTCAGATATAGTAACATTTGGGCCAACATCTGGTTCTTCAGCAGTCTGCACATTCTCCACTGAAATTATAGTGTTATTTTCAGATGTATTCCTTGTAAAATCTGAAAAGTCATCAAAAACAACATTTACAGACTCTTGTACAGTTTTGGTCCTAAAATTGTACATTCGATAGGCATGACTATTTTGAGAATAGCCCACAAAATTTCTTTGTCACTCTTAGAGTCAAATTTTGCCAAATGATCTCTATCATTTAAAATGTAACAAATATACCCAAACACATGAAAGTAACGCAAGTTATGTTTGTTTCTATTTATTAGCTCATAGGGTGTCATCTTTGTTCCAGGCTTAAGATAGACTCTATTAGTGATGTGACTTATAGTATTCAAGGCTTCAGCCCAAAAACATTTTAACATTTTCTTAGAACTAAGCATAATCCTAGCCATTTCTTGTAGTTTTTTAGTTTTTCTCTCTGCTACGCCATTTTGTTGAGGAGTTTTGAGAGCAAAAAATTCATGGAAAATACCTTTTTTCTCACAAAATTTTGAGAACAAGTTATTTTCAAATTCTTTTCCATGATCGGACATAATCCGAAAAATAGGAGAATGAAACAAGTTTCTTATCCTAGAGTGCAGGACTTTAAACATGTCATAAGTTTGAGACTTTTCTTTCAAAAATATATCCATGAATATCTAGAAAAATCATCTATAATCACATAGGAATACCTCATTCCTCCTAAATTGTCTACCTCTGACCCATAAGATCCATTTGTATTAATTAAAAATAGTGAGACGTACCTAAATGTTGTCCGTCATTCTGGATAAAATTATGGGAAACACGGGTTTGCTTACCTTTTATATCTTCACAGACCATTATTTTACATTTAGGACTCAGTTTAGGGATGTCTCTTACCGCCTCATAAGAGATCAATCTTTCTAAGTTACGGTAGTTTACATGCCCTAACTTTTGATACCACAATGTTGTGTCATCTGTCCTAACATTATTGCATATTTCTTGTCTTCCAACAAGATATCAATTGTCACATGTTTTTGTATCTGTCATCACACACATGTTAGCTACATTTGTAACTACACACGCATTCTTATTAAACTTTACCTCAAGATTCTCGTCACATAGTTGACTTATATTGGCCAAATTAGCCATTAACCCTTCAACATGTAAGACATTCTTTAAGGCAGGAAAACCAGGAACATTTAAGATCCCTTTTGTAATTATTTTATTTTTACTGCCACCTCCATAAGTTATGTTACCTCCGCTGAATGACTCGTAGGTCTTTAGAAACTCTTTTGTACATGTCATGTGGCGTGAACATCCACTATCAAAGTACCAAGAACCTGCAATGTTAGTCCTTAAAGCAGTTATCGCAACATTACAAGTTACATCCATTTTGGAAACCCAAACTCTTTTAAAACATTTTTTAATTTTAGGCTTAGAAATGTTGCTTTGAATGTTGTCTGAGATGTTGGACAACCTTTTAGACAATATTTTGCTCACAGAATTCTGAAGTTTGAAACAATATGGTTTTAATTGACCATGGGAGTTACAGTGATGCCACACAAACTTCATATCCTTTGACATATATGAGAACCTATTATTTAAACATTTTTCCTTTACAAAGCATATTTTCTCATTTTTGTCAAACAAACTAGAGTATATTGTTTTAAGAGAGTTTTTATACTCAATATATGTATGTGTATGTTTACTAAAGTTGAGTATCTCATTCAGTTTACGGGTCCCTGAGTTGAACTTACGGAAGGTTGCTTCAGCTAGATCCAAATTTGCACTTATCCTACCAAATTCAATGTCCTTTTTGGTAAGTAAAACCTCTAGACGGGTTATCGTGCCTTTTAAATCTGCATTCTCAAGAGTTAAAGATTTTAACTTTGTGTCAAGTTACTTGGATTCTATGATTAAGTCTTTACAAAGTTTTTGTAATTCCTTAATCATGTCGTCTTTGGAGTCAACTTGATTTTCAAACTTAGTCTCACTACTAGAAACAAAACCACTAAAGCAATTAACATCAATATAGTTAAAGAATGCATACCTCTCGGATGTTGCTGGAAATGTAGATGTTGTCGCTGATGTTGACGCAAATGTTGTGACATTTGGGATAATACTGTCGACGACATTTCCTCGCCTGATAAAGACTATTCGAAAACAATAGCCAGCAATCTTGTGACTCTATCTCTTGATCTCCTTCCTATTCTCCTTCATCGTCACTAAGGGAATCCATAGACTTTTACCAAATTTTCTCAAGGTATTTGCACATTCATTAGCATAATTGTTGACACCCAATTTTGACCCTCCCGTCCAGCCATTAACCATAAAATTAGACTAATTTTGTAAAATAATTTTTTATGATTTTTATAAAATGCAGCGATAAAACATAAAAACAGACATAAATAATTAATTTAATAATGGCGTCGCGTCTTACGTAGAGTTTTAAGCACTTAGAGGCCCGCGCCCGCATTTATTAACTTTAAGCTTTGTCGTAATTCTTAAATAATTAATAAATGCATAAAATAAATAATTTAGCAATGACGTCGTGTCAAGTAGCATAACCGCATTTATTAATACGCAAGAGAATGTCATAGTCATTTATAATTTAAAATCAATCTTAATCTAATACATGCATTTTAATAGCGTCGCATTTATAAAAAGTTTAAACAATTCCTAAATATCATACTTGCATTTAGCATTTGAATAATTTAATCTAAACTCAATTCATTTTTAATTTAACTTCGCAATAATGCATAATAATAAGTTTTTAAATAATAGCGCCGCATTCTAAAATATTAAGCACTAATTGAATAACACGCCCGCATTTATTATTTTAACAATTAGACTAATAAAGCATCTAATTATTTTAATCACATTTGTTAATTTAAGTTATCACTAATTAATTAATACACTTGCCTAGAATTAATTAGCTAACTAATTAACTAAGCCTAAAACTAATTAAATAATTGAACTAATCTAATACCCTAATTAAAAACCTACCCAAATTCAAACCGTCGACCGCACTTTACCACGCCTCTGTCCCTTGGCCCAAACCCGCAAGCCTTCTACGCCCAGGCCCCCATTCCCCTTTACCTTACCCTTCTCGTCGATAACCCTCAAAACAGACGCAGCCCTTTCTCTTCCAAGACAAGAAACCTAGAACCCTAAATTCCCGTCGCCGCCTCCTTACCCACACGCCCTAAATCCCACCAAATCGCAACCAAAATCCCAGGCTTCCTTTCTTAGAGCCTACCATAGCAAGAACCCTTCCAAAATCGTGACCCAAATCGCGTAAATCAAAACTTACCATAACCGGTTCAAGCGCGAATCAGCACCAATATCGTCCAGTATCAGCCTTTATTTATTTACCTAATGAGGAACCCGAAGAATGGCTATATAAGCACATGCAAAGGGGAGTCAAAAAGGGGGGCGATGGCATCGATTAAGGGCTCAGGAGATAGTAATCAGTTCACCCTTAGTAGCAGTTAGGGACCCAGCACCCAGATAATTAGCGTCACGAAATCAGTGACATTTCGAAACCCTTTCTTTCAAATATCAGTCAGAAATCAGCAACCAAACTTCGCCCTTTCATCCGCATCGCAAAACTGAAACCCGAGCGAGTCGACGACTTGATACGCTGCCTCGGTTCGCTGTCCGGAGAAGGTAAACCCATTCCCTTTCAGATCTCTTGGGTGATTTACGCTTTGTAATCCGTTTGAATGATGTGTTCTGTTAGTTGTGTGTAATACCATTTGCGTATGATTCGAAGTGCATCTGTTTATGTCGAACCTGTTTAATCAAAATTAATCGCTATTGGTTTTCGTAATTGTGTTTTGTGATTAGTTTGATACCAGCATCGATAGCGTGCTTGTATTTATGACGGATAATATCTGGTCTTATTGTGTCTTGTTAAGATGATTAATATGATATAGTAGTGGGTATCCATTCAGTCTACTGAGCCTTCTTTGCATATTCGAGTAGCCTCTTCGGGTATTAGTATGTCGATCCCAATGTCCCTGTATACTCACAAAACAAGCAAGTCCTATATGTCTTCTATGTCTAACAGTCGAACCATATCGGTGTTAGCATATCTTGAGTCATTCCCATGCCATATGAAACATGTAGTCCCTGCTGCATTTCATATTCGAAAGATAATATTGCCTTGATATGACGGAACATATGTTAAGAGTATATTGAGTCGTTTGCCTTTATCACAGTTTTACAAAGACGTCTTAATCCGTTAAGTGCTATGATTAGTTGGTCTGTTATCCAAAATAGACAAGATATATCGTACTTTTATTTTCCCAAAACTTGGTCGCATATCACATATGTATTCATTAAATCGCATATGGTGTGGCTACCTGTTAACTAGATTTTTCCCTTTTTTTTAAATCTGTGTATGAGTTGGGTTTTCTATGTCCATTGATATGCATCTATTGGACTGATTGCGTGACATAGTTCCTGTATTTAAATGATGGAAAGCTCCCCTCTAAGCCTTGATTATTAAGCATGCCTATCTAACTTACTGTCTGCATCATTTTTTTCTTGGTCGTACATTTGGCCCATTCTTTAACTTCTCTGTATTGAGGTTTGCTCATGTCACGTAAGCAAGGCATGATCTACCATATAATATTTGCATAAACATAAATTTTATTCGTCTTGTTTAAAACTGCCCCAGTTATTGTTTCATTCTAAACTTAAAAATGTTAGCCTGTCTACTTCTCCTCCTAGATATAGCATAAGTGAGGTATGCTTGATTCAAGTTTCAATTTGAGCGTATTAATGTGTGTCTCTGGTGTGTCATTATGCATGTGATTCATATCAAAATTCTGGCCTTTACCTTCTTATGCATACATTAATTGTTGCTTTCGCTGTGTTTGTGATCACTTGTTCAAAAGTTTATCATTTCGTGGGCCTGCATTTTTTTTTTATTTGCTGGAGACTGTCCATATATCGTTACCTATAAAGGCCACGATCCAAGGCCTAGGCTGGCCTGCTTCCTGCTTTTAAAAATAAATAATATGAAAGATTGTTTCTTTTTGGGACTGTCTTGTTGTTGTTACTCCTAGGCCTGCCTTCACGTTCACCTGAAACTGTATGTGTGGGCCAACATATGTTCATAATCTGGAATGTTACTGTCTCGGTCCCTTTTCTCTTGAAATGAAATGATTTCAATGTGTTAAATCCTATATCAATGTGTATTTATTATTTGATAAAGTTTGAGACATATACTAATCCTTATCTTTCTTTTTTTTCGCATGAAATGCACCGGAGCAACAAAGAATCTCATAGCGAGATTCATCGTGGCAAACGTGAAGACCCACATCTATGTGCATCCTCTCCGCATCAGAAATTCCAAAGCCATAGGCGAAAATGACCTCGCCATTCCTTAGAGTCTTTATTATTGCCTCCCATTTCTCTATTTGTTTATTGTAATTATTTGTCTAACATTACGCTACTACTAGAACATAATATTGAAGCAATAAATTAGAAGATAACGTCCCCCTTTAAGCTCTAGGAAACCATTTTAATAATTTTCATTTGCATAAGTATTTAGATAGCTAATATGAGAAACCCATTTGCTATAAATCTTTATTAACATCCACGTAAGAAAAAATTATTTAAATCATAGGTTGTTGGCATGAAGCTATTTTATACCTTATCTCATAAATAAATATTTTGTCATAATAGATCTTGCACTATTACTTTTCTTATATATAACACATGTCTAATATGGTATTTAGGTATCCTAATCACATATTTTTCAAAACTAACTTTGTCTTTTATACACAAATCTTACAATTTCTATCCCTTTTATTTAAAACCCTTTAAAAAAAAATGCATTCTTTTAGCCATAATAATTAACCTAGGTTTGAACGGACAACCGCAAGTTAGCGGATCCTTTAGGGTGCCTAACCCCTTCCCTTTAGGATAATAAAGAACCCTTACCCAGAATCTCATTAAGCTTAGCAGACCATTAAATGGAGTTAATGTTTACTTTAAACTAGTTAACATTTAGGTGTCCTAATTCACCCAAATTAATTAGGTGGCGACTCCGCGAACCCTTTAGCATTTTTAATACTTTGAACACTTCTTTAACTTTCTTTTAGCATTTTATTTTTATTTTTTCTAACACATTTGCATTTTAAGCAGGAGTTCGCTTATTAGAAAATGTCGCGGTCGAAAAAGGGCGCGACAGAAATGGCGACTCCGCTGGGGATTTTAGGTTCTTAACCACAACAGACCTGGGATAATTATTTGGCAATTACTTTGGCATTTAATTTTTGTGTGTTGTATTTTGTTTTATTTATTTTTTGATTGCTACCTGCTTTACTGCTTTCCTTAAACTGGCATTCCGCTTATATTCCTTCCACTCTGGAAAATTCACACAATCACACACTACATGCGAGGTGCGCTGGGTGCATCAGCAAAATTCTTTCTCCAAAATCCAAATTTAGGAGAGTCGGTAATATACGTGGAGTGCCCGGTCTAACCGGTGGCCGCGTAGCCTTCTCACTCGAGTTGTCCGCCTGAACTCAAGGCCTAGAAAAGCCAAATCTTAGCAAACTTAAGATAGAGCTATACCACCTTATTTTAGGGCATGCGTGCATTTACCTTAGGTGGTCGGTCCTCGCATCGACACCACAATTAGAAGACACTAAACTTGTCGACGGGTTTCTCAACCCAACGACTAACCAAAGATATTATGTGGCGTGACAATGATGCACAAATCCAAGCCCAATCATGACATGCTGAAATTGGGAAAAGTGCACCGTCATTTGGTCGCCATTTCCAACAAAGGCATTATAGTTGGACGACTTGACAAATCCACATAATCTCGCATAAGTGACGTTTAGGCTTACCTGGCATAAAGAGGTCCCCGCATGTTAGGAACGTTTGAATGTGCTATGTGCGATATATCCGCTACATACCCGCAAATTATGTGCTTTATGCTAACATCGTTTGTTGCATTTTTAGAAAATTTATCATCCTCCCAAAGGGTCGGTTCAGATTTGACTCAACAATGTCCGAGCATCCACACTTCACCGAGTCCAAGGCAAGAAATGATGATATGATCGCTCGGGCGCCCGAGCCAAATGGTTTGGGAATTATTCCTGTCGGTAAAATGTAACCTTCGTGGGAGGAATATCACCATCGGGAAGAATGTATTGCACATTTGCCGCAACAAATTGGCGATATGCAGTTGAGATGGAGAGGCTACTAATCGACCAATCTATCCATTAGCTTGAATACCCCTATGCCGGATCAAAGGGCCACTATCGCACAAACCATCCCGGATCGACCTCCACCACCACATATCTCCCAAAACTCCACAAAGGCCACCAACACCGAACAAACCGCCGCCCACCCAACCTCAACCCCACCTTCAAACGACCCTCCTACTACCCATATACCTCACCGCCACATTTCACCATAATCAGCCCTAATCGCGTGCCAACCAATACCCACGCACCACACCCATTACCACCCAAAGAAACAACCTGCATACCTAACTTACGCAATGCCCGGCCTTTTACCGCCCCGTGCTTCACCGCAAGGGATCATTACGAAGAAATGGAGAGGAAGTCCGAGCCAAAATGGACTAGGACGTTGCCAGAGAAATTCATAGTATGAAAGAAGCGGTTCGGGTACGCGATCGGACAAAGGTCACGGGCGACTGAACTACGAGGATCTTTGCACGCATCCGCACGCGAACCGCCACGGGTACAAGGTGCCGTTTGAACCATTTGATGGAAAAGGAACCCCGCACACCGAGGTCATATTGCGACAAGCTTAACGGTAGGGAAGAACTCACGGCCACATTATGAAGTTGTTCATTCGAGCTTGACCGTGCGCACTAGATTGGTATACCACCAAGACCGCGAAATGGCATACCGGAATGCATTGGCCCAAGATTTTGTGGAGCGGTTCAGTTCAACACGTAAACCGCCAGAGATGTGTTCTACTTAATGAAGTTGGAGAAGAAGACTACGTAAACATTCGGAGAATACGCCGAGCGCTGGCGTGAGGCAACCAGTGCAACCACCCACGGTGGAGAGTGAGATGACCACATTATTCGACAATCTCAAGGATGCAACCTACTATGAGCGAATGATAAGCGCCATCGCGGAATTTGCGGAGTTATTAGAATGGGCGACTTCGTAGGTTAAGGTATTAAACCGTAGGATTACAAATCTGGCAAAGATTACGTGCAACTAATAAGGCGATTCACTGTGGCACTTGGGAGTACTTCACAGAGGAAGAAAGAGATGCTTTCTTCCATGTTTGTACAAGAACGCAAACCCGAAGCATTTATGACATACCAAAACCCATCGTACTACCACAACTACCACACACAGCCTATATATAACACTTCACAAGCACCCGTTTATCCTGCCCCACATAGATCCACCCATCAAGCCCGCCAATGTATAGAGCACCCAATGCACCTGCAGAGCAAATAAGAATTACAAGGAAAACCACCCAAAGTGCGCACTCCACTACCGAACCCATACCTCGAATATATGAAAGGTCATGCCGAGCAGCCTAATCCAACCGATTCGGGAAGGATCCTCGACCCTATCCCAAGATGGTATGATGAGAACAAGCCGCGCGTATCACTCCAATAGCCCAGATACATGACATCGGCGTTGCCACTCCTCGTGGACGTAATCGAGACATCGATCGCAGGCGGGTATCTAACGAAAGGATCCTCGCCCCAAATGTGCATGATAACCCCTTGCCAAACCACGGCCACGTCAATGTGCACCTGATAACCTTAGATGAGGAATACACTCCCCTGCCTATGCCCATTCCCCCTCGAATCAATCATTTATCCGAGCATGCACCACGCAGAAGCCAGAAGAGGGAGATAGCAGAGCATGAAGACCACCATCCACGCAAGCGCATGAAGGCATATTGATTGATTTGCACTCGCTCGTCCGCCTAGAGCCTGGATAGGAAAAACGATTTATTTCAGCAGAATAATTTATAAACTCATTTTTAAGCTTTAATAATGTTTTCTTTCGCTTCGCTTGTAATGAACTACGTTTGACCTGATTCCCTTAGTGGATACGTAGGCGGCCGTCTCGGCTTCGGTCCCACACCTAGAATTTTAATTTTTCCAATATTCGCTTGTAATGAACTACGTTTGACCTGATTCCCTTAGTGGATACGTAGGCGGCCGTCTCGGCTTCGGTCCCACACCTAGAATTTTAATTTTTCCAATATTCGCTTGTAATGAACTACGTTCGACCTGATTCCCTCATGGGGATACGTAGGCGGCCTAAATCGGCTTCGGTCACACCATTAGGAAACTTTCCCTTTGCTTTGAAAATGACAAGAATACACATAGCCTACAAGCAACTACATTGAGACCCATTTTAGGCCGTACAATCTTTTCAAAACTGACAACAGTAGGAAACTGCATGCGGTTGCAAGTCCAAACAAGCCAGGCACGCCGATATCAAGGAACAAGGCAGCAAAGTCAACTATGAATCGACCCCCCCCAAACTCACAAATTTTTCTTTGAGCGCAGTCTTTTAATGTATGTAAAGTGCAACAATCGGCGTAAAATACGCGAAAGGTTTCTTCAGATAGCGTATAAAGAAAGCAAAGAAAAGCAGAGGAGACAACAATCCAAAGTCTGCAGCAAAGCAAGCAGCAGCAGAAAGCGGCATCAACAATCGCACAAAGTTCGTAGTTCCGCAACAAAACCTAGCGCATCAACTCGTGCATAAAGTCAAATTGGCAACCCACGATCGCGACACAAAGAATTGCCACCGCAACGCTCAAGATGTCCGCAACGACGTTATCAGCACATCAAGTCTATGCAATGACGCCAAGAAGAACATCGCCCGCATAACGACGTAATCAAGAATCCATGCAACGACGCCAAGAAGAACACGCCCGCATAACGACGTAATCGAAGTCTATGCAACGACGCCAAGAAGAACACGCCCGCATAACGACGTAATCAGCAAGTCCACGCAACGACGCCAGCAGCAATACGTCCAAACAACGACGTTATCAGCACCGCAAGTCCATGCAACGACGCCAGCAGCAACACGTCCAGACAACGACGTAATCAGCAAGTCCACGCAACGACGCCAGCAGCAACACGTCCAAACAACGACGTAATCAGCAAGTCCATGCAACGACGCCAGAAAGAACATCGCCCAAACAACGACGTAATCAAGAAGTCCACGCAACGACGCCAAGAAGAATGCGCCCGCATAATGACGTTATCGCGACAAAGAAGTCTACGCAACGACGCCAAAGAAGAACATCGCCCAAGCAACGACGCTTATCAAGACAACAAGTCCGAAAACGACGCCATCATCGATATCACGCAGGACGATTTCTATACTCCCGAAATTGCACTTTACGCGCATGCTTTATTATTACGTCTTAGCGTTATGCACTAACTCTTTCTTGAGCTTTAGTACGGGGACAATTGCGGCAAGGACAACATACGCGTTCACAATCGCAACACGCCCGTGCGGGACGAAAATCACAAAGATTCGCAAAATCGCATCAACACAATGCATCGCGTTTTGTAGATAACCTTTTCTATTCACGCTAATCGCTTTTAAAATTATTTTGCCTTAGCGCTTATGCACTAACCGCTTGTTCAAGTCTTAGCATGCGGCAGCGGAGCACAACGTGGATTTTCTCTTCTGACCGGGCAATCGTTGGGGCCAACCTTCCCAACGATTGGCGTAGCGGCCTCAGCGTCGGTCACTCGCTTCCACCGTAGAACCCAAAGACCACAAGCCATAGCGGTGCACCCGTGTTCAAGCCGCTTATTTTCTTTTACTTTTTTACACCATAACCCAGTGTCATCATAACTCGACACTGGGACATCTTTAAGCCCGCATTAGCCCGCCTTGGTGTTTTGACCATGGTGACCCAGTGTCGTCATAACTCGACACTGGGACAATTTTTGATTTTTGCATCACGCATCTACCGCCAAAGATTTTTGCACTCGAAGATCGAGACAAAATTGGCTATGAGTCAACGTCTTTGTCCGAAGATTCTTCCATCATCTCCATACAAAGAGGGACATCTGTTGACACCCAATTTTGACCCTCCCGTCCAGCCATTAACCATAAAATTAGACTAATTTTGTAAAATAATTTTTTATGATTTTTATAAAATGCAGCGATAAAACATAAAAACAGGCATAAATAATTAATTTAATAATGGCGTCGCGTCTTACGTAGAGTTTTAAGCACTTAGAGGCCCGCGCCCGCATTTATTAACTTTATGCTTTGTCGTAATTCTTAAATAATTAATAAATGCATAAAATAAATAATTTAGCAATGACGTCGTGTCAAGTAGCATAACCGCATTTATTAATACGCAAGAGAATGTCATAGTCATTTATAATTTAAAATCAATCTTAATCTAATACATGCATTTTAATAGCGTCGCATTTATAAAAAGTTTAAACAATTCCTAAATATCATACTTGCATTTAGCATTTGAATAATTTAATCTAAACTCAATTCATTTTTAATTTAACTTCGCAATAATGCATAATAATAAGTTTTTAAATAATAGCGCCGCATTCTAAAATATTAAGCACTAATTGAATAACACGCCCGCATTTATTATTTTAACAATTAGACTAATAAAGCATCTAATTATTTTAATCACATTTGTTAATTTAAGTTATCACTAATTAATTAATACACTTGCCTAGAATTAATTAGCTAACTAATTAACTAAGCCTAAAACTAATTAAATAATTGAACTAATCTAATACCCTAATTAAAAACCTACCCAGCCCAAACCGTCGACCCGCACCCCGGCCCACGCCTCTGTCCCTTGGCCCAAACCCGCAAGCCTTCTACGCCCAGGCCCCCATTCCCCTTTACCTTACCCTTCTCGTCGATAACCCTCAAAACAGACGCAGCCCTTTCTCTTCCAAGACAAGAAACCTAGAACCCTAAATTCCCGTCGCCGCCTCCTTACCCACACGCCCTAAATCCCACCAAATCGCAACCAAAATCCCAGGCTTCCTTTCTTAGAGCCTACCATAGCAAGAACCCTTCCAAAATCGTGACCCAAATCGCGTAAATCAAAACTTACCATAACCGGTTCAAGCGCGAATCAGCACCAATATCGTCCAGTATCAGCCTTTATTTATTTACCTAATGAGGAACCCGAAGAATGGCTATATAAGCACATGCAAAGGGGAGTCAAAAAGGGGGGCGATGGCATCGATTAAGGGCTCAGGAGATAGTCGATTCGCACCCAGTAGCGATTAGGGACCCAAAGACTCAGATAATTAGCGCCACGAAATCGTGACATTTCAAACCCTTTCTTTCAAATATCGGTCAATCAGCAACCAAACTTCGCCCTTTCATCCGCATCGCAAAATGAAACGGCGAGTGGGCGACTTGATCGCCGCTTCGTCATGTCGGAAGGTAAACCCATTCCTTTCGGATCTTGGTGATTTACGCTTTGTAATCCGCTTGAATGATGTGTTCGCTTGTTGTGTGTAATACCATTTGCGTATGATTCAAGTGCATCTGCTTATGTCGAACCTGTTTAATCAAAATTAATCGCTATTGGTTTCGTAATTGTGTTTTGTGATTAGTTTGATACCAAAGATCGATAGCGTGCTTGTATTTATGACGGATAATATCCGGTCTTATCAGTGTCTTGTTAAGATGATTAATATGATATAGTAGTGGGTATCCATTCGATCTCGAGCCTTCTTTGCATATTCGAGTAGCCTCTTCTGTATTAGTATGTCGATCCCAATGTCCTCAGATACTCACAAAACAAGCAAGTCCTATATGTCTTCTATGTCTAACAGTCGAACCATATCGGTGTTAGCATATCTTGAGTCATTCCCATGCCATATGAAACATGTAGTCCCTGCTGCATTTCATATTCGAAAGATAATATTGCCTTGATATGACGGAACATATGTTAAGAGTATATTGAGTCGTTTGCCTTTATCACAGTTTTACAAAGACGTCTTAATCCGTTAAGTGCTATGATTAGTTGGTCTGTTATCCAAAATAGACAAGATATATCGTACTTTTATTTTCCCAAAACTTGGTCGCATATCACATATGTATTCAGTAAATCGCATATGGTGTGGCTACCTGTTAACTAGATTTTTCCCTTTTTTTAAATCTGCGTATGAGTTGGGTTTTCTATGTCCATTGATATGCATCTATTGGACTGATTGCGTGACATAGTTCCTGTATTTAAATGATGGAAAGCTCCCTTCTAAGCCTTGATTATTAAGCATGCCTACCTAACTTACTGTCTGCTTCATTTTTTTCTTGGTCGTACATTTGGCCCATTCTTTAACTTCTCTGTATTGAGGTTTGCTCATGTCACGTAAGCAAGGCATGATCTACCATATAATATTTGCATAAACATAAATTTTATTCGTCTTGTTTAAAACTGCCCCAGTTATTGTTTCATTCTAAACTTAAAAATGTTAGCCTGTCTACTTCTCCTCCTAGATATAGCATAAGTGAGGTATGCTTGATTCAAGTTTCAATTTGAGCGTATTAATGTGTGTCTCTGGTGTGTCATTATGCATGTGATTCATATCAAAATTCTGGCCTTTACCTTCTTATGCATACATTAATTGTTGCTTTCGCTGTGTTTGTGATCACTTGTTCAAAAGTTTATCATTTCGTGGGCCTGCATTTTTTTTTATTTGCTGGAGACTGTCCATATATCGTTACCTATAAAGGCCACGATCCAAGGCCTAGGCTGGCCTGCTTCCTGCTTTTAAAAATAAATAATATGAAAGATTGTTTTTTTTGGGACTGTCTTGTTGCTGTTACTCCTAGGCCTGCCTTCACGTTCACCTGAAACTGTATGTGTGGGCCAACATATGTTCATAATCTGGAATGTTACTGTCTCGGTCCCTTTTCTCTTGAAATGAAATGATTTCAATGTGTTAAATCCTATATCAATGTGTATTTATTATTTGATAAAGTTTGAGACATATACTAATCCTTATCTTTCTTTTTTTTCGCATGAAATGCACCGGAGCAACAAAGAATCTCATAGCGAGATTCATCGTGGCAAACGTGAAGACCCACATCTATGTGCATCCTCTCCGCATCAGAAATTCCAAAGCCATAGGCGAAAATGACCTCGCCATTCCTTAGAGTCTTTATTATTGCCTCCCATTTCTCTATTTGTTTATTGTAATTATTTGTCTAACATTACGCTACTACTAGAACATAATATTGAAGCAATAAATTAGAAGATAACGTCCCCCTTTAAGCTCTAGGAAACCATTTTAATAATTTTCATTTGCATAAGTATTTAGATAGCTAATATGAGAAACCCATTTGCTATAAATCTTTATTAACATCCACGTAAGAAAAAATTATTTAAATCATAGGTTGTTGGCATGAAGCTATTTTATACCTTATCTCATAAATAAATATTTTGTCATAATAGATCTTGCACTATTACTTTTATTATATATAACACATGTCTAATATGGTATTTAGGTATCCTAATCACATATTTTTCAAAACTAACTTTGTCTTTTATACACAAATCTTACAATTTCTATCCCTTTTATTTAAAACCCTTTAAAAAAATGCATTCTTTTAGCCATAATAATTAACCTAGGTTTGAACGGACAACCGCAAGTTAGCGGATCCTTTAGGGTGCCTAACCCCTTCCCTTTAGGATAATAAAGAACCCTTACCCAGAATCTCATTAAGCTTAGCAGACCATTAAATGGAGTTAATGTTTACTTTAAACTAGTTAACATTTAGGTGTCCTAATTCACCCAAATTAATTAGGTGGCGACTCCGCGAACCCTTTAGCATTTTTAATACTTTGAACACTTCTTTAACTTTCTTTTAGCATTTTATTTTTTTATTTTCTAACACATTTGCATTTTAAGCAGGAGTTCGCTTATTAGAAAATGTCGCGGTCGAAAAAGGGCGCGACAATAATGACCCCATCGCGAGCATGCATGACATTGCATGGTTTCAAGTTGTTTATGATCAAATTTGATACGATTTAAGTTAGTTCTCTTTAGTTGATCTCCTCTTTGAACTGTAGGAAGGGGTTTAGTGGACTTTTGATTGAAGTCATGGTTGTGGTGTTCTTTGGATTTGAACTTGTTTCTATCATTGTTGAACTTCTTTACCATCGAATTAAATTTTCGAGTAAGGAGGGAAACATTTGCACCATCACCAATTTCTTCAAAATTCTCATCATCTTCTTCGATTTGACTCCAAGGATTTGACTTGAAGTGCTACATCTTTACTCTTATACAATATCCTTTGATTCTCAATATTCATCTCATAAGTTTTGAGAATACTCATTAAGGTATGAATGTCCATTGTAGCAAGATTATGAGCTTCTTCAATCGCACAAATCTTTATATTGAACTTTTCAGGAAGAGACCAGAGTGCTTTTTCCACAAGTTAAGTGTTGGTCAAAGGGGCACCAAGCACTTGAAATTCATTAGAGATGTCAATCAACTTTTCAAAATAGTTTTTAATGTCCTCCGTTTCCTCCATCCTTAAACGTTCATATTTACTCATAAGAATACGAAGCTTCATTCGAAGAACACTAGAGCTACCTTCACAATGAGTTTGAAAAGTATCACATGCGTCTTTGGCCGTGGAACAATTTTGTATGAGTTTGAACATGTAAATATCAACCCATCCAAAAATGGCATTTAAGGCCTTTTCGTTGAAGCTTGCATTGTTGGTTTCTTCCGCAGTCCAATCGGATTCAGGTTTAACAAGTATGTCACATTCCTCATCCGGTGGTAGCATTGAAACAACATATTCATTGGTGATAGATATCCATGCCCTAACATCAATTGATTTGATATAAGAGCGTAGGCAAATCTTTCAATAGGCATAGTTTGAACCATCTAAAATAGGAAGTCTACCAATTGCTGAATTAGTCGGATTCATAGTTATAAATAACAGGACCAAGCACGTATTGTGTTAAGTGTCGGATCTCATACCACTTGTTGGGTACCGGGGGTATACTATGGAACAATAAAAATAAACTGGAAATAAACAAACTCGAATGCTAATACAGTTTGCAAATGTCAGCGATAATGTCATCTGACACAAGTGACAACACTTCGATAAAACATAATACATTAAGAGTAAATGCAGTGAAAATATAAAGAACACAAATGTTTAATATTTACATAGGTTATATTGATAATATAACCTATGACGGTCAGTAACCGAAAGTATTGTATATATTTATATACAATTGAATAAATTCCTTCTTTTACAATATTACAAGATAATACAAAAAGAAATTAAAAATTGTGAAGTCGCAGATGACTTATGCCTGAAAAATCTACCTAAATAGACATAGACAACATCTAATTACAATTGCTTTAATAAAGAACAAATCTAGAATCTGGGCAACAATTATAATGTTGGACCGAATGTTGTCGACAAGCACATACAACACTTGTGATCCAGTTTTTCGATAAGTATATCGGAGAGCTCTCTTGATATTTTTTTCTAACATTTTCTGGATATCGATTCACTGATGCATCTCTATTTATAGTAGATGCTCTTCCTTGAAAAACTCATTGAATCGTTGTAGAGGTTGAGGGAAAGGTGGACAACCGATAAGGTTTGTTGGAGAATATTGTGGAGCAAGATCCTCTAACTTTTTGGACTTGTTCCCCAAGCTTAGCAACTGCTTTGACTTGGTCTTCCCACATTTTTCATCAGCTCCAAAACTCCTTGCTAAGTCACTTTACTATCGTGGTGAAAATCCCACAAGATTTGCATCAGTTTCGTGAAGTAAGGCAAAACTGTTTCACAGAATGTTGGTCCGAATGTCGTGACATTTGTTCCAACATTTCTGATTTTAAATTAGTTCTAAAAATGGTATGTTGGGCAAAATGTCACAATATCAAACCCAACATTAACAGTATCAGAGTTCAACTTTAGTGAGCATGTTTGCATAACCTCTTTCTCTCATGTTATATCATTCTAGGATCTATCATCTAAGTCCAATGAGTCGCTTCGAGTTTATTCTCCAATCGATAGAATACAAATATAATAGTGGAAGCAATTTTCAGTATTAAACTTGCATGAAATGTAAATAATTGATCTTGGGCCTAACTCAACTTCAAAAGTTTGCTTGTAGGGTGAGGATTGTCCAAGTCAATATAAAAAGTTCATGTTTCTATTCCATTTCCGATGTGAAACTCTTAACACTCCCACATGCCCAAACCTCATTAACTGGAGCGTTGACAATCTTTTTACATATTGTTTGCAATCTTCGAAAAGAGTGAAAATGAACTGCAACTTCATCTAAAGTATGATTTTCCAATGCATCTGTTAATTTATTCCCCTCCCTTAAAATATGACTGAAATATATAGTCATGTTGCTTCTTAATTCCCTAATCTCTTTAATCCATATGACAATGCCCTATAGTGTCTTCCATACTTCTTTCAAGATCTTATAAATTATCTCTGAATCTGTTTGGATTATGATGTTATCTAATCCTTGTCCATTGCAAAGCTTTATAACCTGTAGGATTGTAATTATTTCAGCATCAATATTTATTATAATTTCAATCTCATCTGCCTGTGTATAAATCAAATTTCCTTGTGAATTTCTTCAACATAAGTCATAAGAACTTCTTCTTGGATTTTCCCTTGAGGCACCATCTGTATTACACATAATCCAACCTGTTGGTGATAATTTCTAGATCACCTTAGTAACTTTAATCTGTGATATTCCTCCTTCTAGCATTTTTACCAAGTCTTTCCATTTGGTTAGACAACTCCTGATTGAGGGATTCTTTATTTGTACCAACCTCTAAATAGTACTGAATACTTGAAAGATAATTCTACTCATATATCTGTTTTCTCCATGTTTTATGTTATTTCTGCTCTTTCATAGTTCCCAGATAATTATGACAGAGAATGCTCTAAATAACTGTTTAATCTTCCCTGCCACTAGTGCTTGCCACCACTTAATTATCAGTTGTTGTAGTTGTAATCCCTCCATAGAACTACATGCTTGTGAGAAAAAATAGAAATATACTCTGTTAGCCACATATGAATCAAGAAGTAGATCATGTTATGTTGTTTTCTCTTTTGGGGTGGAACAACACCAATATCTAGACATCATGTTATAGTTCATTTTCTGCAGTACATCATCAATTGAGACTTTAAATTTCCAACACCTCCCCATAAAGAAAGAAATTTTAAATGGAAATTCCTTCACCCACATATACTTATAAGTGTCCAGTTCGTTACTCATCAATCTTACATTATCTTGGGCTGATTTAACAGTAAACTCTCCTCTATTGTCTATCAATCACCAAAGTTTTTTCATCTCCTTATGTACTTTTGGTGGTGAAATTTTGTTTGTAATATGTTGGACATTGTCTTCATGTAATAAGGTTGTTAGCCTTAGAACATACCATTCTCCCCCAAGAACTACCTCATGTACATTCTGCACTCTTGCATCATAACTATCTCCATGAATAACATAATATAAAGTCCTCATTCCTGTCCATTTATTAAATCAAAATTGGGAATTTTTCATTTTATTTTGTCACCAAATTTGGTGTTCCACTAAGTCCATGGCATGTAAAATCTTTTTTCAAGATTGAGTCTTAAATTTCCACTGAACCACCACTGCATTCTCTTTCTTGCAATATTTATTGCTAAGAAAAGCACTCCACAATGTATTTGTTCTACATTTAAAACTCACTCCTCACCCCTTAGTAGGTAGACATAAATGATTTCAAGAAGCACAATGTTTATTTTTTCCTCCTATGATATTACTCCAACAGAAATTGAGCAAGCATCATATGCATCTGATTAATCACATAGTCTGGGGGATTGACCGCTGATAAAAGATGTATTGGCATGCTAGGTAATATATACTCGATTAGAATGACTCTTCCACCAAAAGACAACATCTTACCTTACCAGTCTTATAATCTATTAATTATCTTGATAAGGATCCCATTGAAGAAATCTTTCCTTCCTCTGCTATGAAAAATTGGGCATTCTAAGTATATGAAAGAAAATGTTTTTCTTCCAACTCCAGTAACAATTTCTACATTAATACTTATATCCCATGGAACGTTATGATGCATATAAACAGAGCTCTTATCCTTATTATTTTTTTGCCCAGATACTTTCTCATATTTCCCCAATATTTCCATAATTAATTGTAATGATAGAACATCAACAGAAGAAAATATGATCACATCATCAACATATGCTAGGTGTTTCACTTGTGGACTCCACTTTGGCATGCCAAACCCTCTAAACTGTGGTACTTGATGTATTGCACTCAAGTTTCGTGTGAGTACCTCATAAGTTAGGATGTATAAAGTTGAGGACAATGGGTCACCTTGTTTAATTCCCCTTGAAGATTGAAAGAAACCATTATGTTGCCTATTAATCAGCACTAGGTAATACTTATTGTTAATAATTTTATACATCATGCCTATCAGTCTTTCAAGAAATCCCAACTTCCTTAGCACATTCATTAGGAAGAGCCAAGATACCCTATACTATGCTTTGGCCATATCTAATTTCAACACAACATTGGCATCATTGGTCCTCAATCTAATATTTGTAACTATTTTCTGTGTTAGCACAATATTTTCAATAATACTTCTTCCTTTCACAAATCCAACCTAATTTAAAGACACAATATATGTCAACATATCCACCATCCTTTCATGAATCTATCTTGAAAAAGTTTTATTCAGGAAATTACTTAAACTAATTGATCTCATGTCAGAGAAGGTTGAAATGACATCCTTCTTTGGCAGTAATATCAAATTAATATGAGTAATAAATCTAGGTAATTCTTCCCCACACAAAAAGATATAATCATATTCACAGTATCTTTTTTGATGATGTCCCAACAAGTCTGATAAAATAGGCATGCAAAACCATCAGGACCTCCTACACTCTCTCCCTTAATGCTGAAAATCACCTTTTTGATTTCTTCTTATTTTGACATATCTACAATTGCTTTCTTATCTATATCATCAATTAATTTAGGGACATAATTCAACATCTCAAAATCAGTGGGGTCTCCTTCTCTAGTGAATTGTTATTGATAAATCTGAGGGCCTCTCCATAACTTCCTCTTTTTTCTCCAGCCAGTTTCCATTCTAATCTTGTATCATTTGTACTTGCAACCTCTTCCTCATTCCTTGCACATAAGCATGAAAACATTTAGTGTTTCTGTCCCCATCTTGAAACCATTGCATCCCAACGTTTTATTTTCAAAACTCTTCCTCTAACTGTAACAACTTATTTAGATCAGCCTGAACTCTATGTAGCTTTCTCTATTGCTTGGAGTAGGTTACAACTCAAATTGTGTTTTATGTACCTTGATTACATCCTCTAATGTTTTGAAAGGTCTCATTACTCTAATGTGTTAGTCCATCCTTTATGTTTTTGATCTTATGGTGAAAAGAGTGAAAGAGTTTCCCATAAAGTTCACCTTCCACAATGATTTCACTTTTTTCAGAAATGACTCTTCTTTTACTCGTCGATCATGCTCATTACTCAAAATGAATTGGTTAGGTGTTAATCAAATTGAAGTTTATATTTGGTACGTCTTTTAATTTATTGGATGTTTTTCTTTTACATTCTGTTTTTTTGTGATGTGTGCATTTAACATTAGTCTATTCAGAAAAATAAATTTTCCATATTAACATATTCTGTGAACTGCCATGTTATTCACACATGCCTCTTTTTCTGTGAACTGTCATCACAATAATGTTAACTTTTGTTGTGAAATATTTTCTTGATGCAAAAATCATTGTCATGTTTCTATTTTAGCTTGTTGCATGAGAAATACAACCAGCCGGAAAGAGGAAGAATGCGACCATTTGGGTTTGTGCTGCCTGGTTTGGTGTGTGAAAATATAAATCTGAAACGTAAACCAAACAATTCACCTGATAAAAGGGCAACAAGTCTATGTGATCGTTTGTAGAAAAAGAAAGACGGACAATATATCTTCATGTCATATAATCCTCAGTATGTCAATTCTGTTTTCGGGGAGCAAGACTTGGTAAAACTTATCACACAGTACATATCATTTACTTGTTATTATTTACTAACTTGTTTAATATTGTTAGTCAATTTTATTTCAAGAATGATGCAAGCATGTTGTAATATTTTGTCATTTTGTATAGCGCTATGCGCATGTACACAACTCAAAAAGGTTATACTCATAAATGATTTTTTTCTAGAATGCTGAAAATTGTTAAGGTACTTCATTTTATTCAAGTCTTTAATTGCATGTAATGTAAGTTCAAATTTGTTCAGTTAAGTAAATGTTTGGGTTAAATTTTCTTTGAGGTACCACAACAACCTAATGGACACGAGTGCGGTTACTATATGTTGCATTTCATTAAAGACCTCATGAATGAATTATCTCTGCTGCAAAAAAATGTTGTAAGTATCTAACATTATTTCTTGTTTATGTACTTGTCTATATATACTTTAATTGATCTCTATTGTGTATTATAATTGATCTAACGTGTTGAATTATATTTAAATGTAGTTACAATAGAATGACCTAATTATGATTAGAAATTTTAATTGATCTCTATTGTGTTTAACAGTACAATGGAAAAAAAAGTATTTTCACAGCATGAGCTTGATGAGGTTGGATTGAGTGGGCACATCATTTTTCAAAGATTCTCCGTACTACAGAAGTTGTGTCACCTTCATGATGGTTTGATAATATTTATACTTTGGCCGTTTATGAGAACATTTTGTTTTGGTTACATTTGAGGAACATTTTGTTTTGGTTACATTTGGGAACATTTTGTTTTGTAAAATAATTCGTAAGTGTTTCAATATTGTGTATTAAAATTATTTGATTAATTAGTTACATTTTAGTTACAATATGCTATTTTCCCACCAATTTAACTATTATTGATTTTTTTTCAAAACAATTAATTAAATTTAATTAATTATTAAATAAAACATGCGCCAAAATTATTTTCCCGTAATTGTTTTATATTTAAATTAAACTAATTCAAATTCAAATTTATTTAAAAATTTCCCGCCAAAAATAACTATTAAATTAATAAAATTCAAATATTTTACCGCCGCAATTTTTAAATACCCGGGAAAATTTAGAAAAAATGGGAAATAGTCAAATGCAACGAGCAATTGCCGGAAAATAGTCAAAGTCAATGAGCAAATCTGTGACAGTTTTATGCCCATCACATATGTTGTAACAGTTGGTGAAACCGTCATCTATTTGTAACATTGGTTACAATGACACTTACAGAAATCGTCATCCACCCTTCAGATGACAGTTTTTAACCGTCACAGTAGATCCTTTTCTTGTAGTGTATAATTTATGCTACAGCCACCTCTGTGCACGTGTCCAAGTTGTCGAGGAGTTTAGGTCGCTTAATTGGTCCATCTGATTCAAAATTACAATAGCCATGTCCCGGCCCATTCACAGAATTGTGCCTGCAAACCTTATTTTTGAATAAGATATTTCTAATTAAGATTGGAAGAATAGTTATGCCTTCCCTGCAACCTTTGATAATCATCTCATTTATAATATATATGTATCAACGACACGCTCAATTGATCTGGGGCGGGTCCAGCGGGACGGGGTAGGTTCGGGATTGGTGCTCCGACGAGATTAGCGAGTCGGGGTTAGCGGGACATGCAGATATCCCGTCCCGTCCCACATCCCGCCAGAAAAGGGGACCGGTGTTGGGGAACGGGGCGAGGTCGGGTCGGTAACGGGATTTCTCTTTTTTTTAGACACTTAATTTTAAAAAATAATATATATTATCATTTCAATAATTGAACAATATAGTGTAATAAAAACATCCTAAACTATTTTTTGTGCCTCTTATATCATTTAATAGAAATATGATTTATTTTGTAATTCAATTTCAAAATTGCAACTTCGTGGTGTTGTTCAAAAGTTACAAATCACGTAGTAAAATTGCAATTTAAAAAAATTACATAGTTTACCATACTTTTTCTAATTTCCTCACAATGTCTTGAGGATCTTCGGTTGGAATTGGAAGTTATTGGTCAAATTATTCGACGTCGCTTCATGTTCCCTCAGACAAGATTTCGTTGTAGTTGTAGTCTTCTTCTTTGTTGATCTCCGCTTGACCGCACCTTCTACGCTCCGCTCGAATTCAATATATGAATGTGTGTCTCCCGCCAATGAATGTTTGTGCTCTCCAATTTGAAATCTTCCCGCAGAAAAAAGCGCTTTCAGACGCTGTTGATGACACTTGAATGTTCAACACATCTCGAGTCATCTTGCAAAGTGTCGGAAATGTCTTCTCATTGTCCCTCCGCTATTTCAGCAAGTCTTCATGTACTTCATCATTGACAATTAATTCGTACGGTACTACACCCTGCAAAACATAAACATCAAATTCGCTAACTTCTGAAGAAGTTGAACCACTAAACATTTTATTTCTAAGGCCTTGAATACTAGCAACAGAAACCGCGTGTTTTATAAGGTTGCATCGAGGTAGTAGAAGATGGTACAATAAGACGGTTGATTATTTGCACTTTGTTGTTGGTAATACATATATTATTTTTGCATTCAGTGTGTATGCTAGACGTAACTTCTTCTTTAGTTGTTTCGTGAGTTGGTTTTCTGTTGGGTCTGTTGGAAGTACTTCTATACAATCATAAATCATTTCTACAAGTGTTTTACATCCGTCTACTTTAATAGTCAGATTTAATACAACACCAATAATATAAATAGTGGGAATATGAATATTTTTTAATCTTTTAAATATTTTTTCAATAGATGCCTTATAAGTTTGTTTTTCCATATATTCATTAAGTAACAAAAATATTAGAGCTACATAAAATAACATAGTTGAAATAGTAGGATAATAAATAACAGAAAATTCTTTAGTAGCTTGAATTGTTTTTTCAAAAAATCCATTAAGTTCTAAAAAAAAATCACAATCATTATCTACAAGCATATCCCTTGATTTATTATAGACGTTAAATAATAAAGTTATAAGTTTTCTATAATCGTAAGCAACAAGTGTCGCACCCGTTTTTTATCGTGACATTATTTCAGCGAATCTTGCCATTTAATAAAATAAAATGCAAAAAGTAGGCTAAAGGTGCTAAAAAACTAAAAGGATTGCTAAATGCTAAAGGGGTGCTAAAGTGCTAAAGGGTTCGCGGAGTTGCCACCTAATTAGTTTGGGTGAATTAGGACACCTAAATGTCAACTAGGTTAAAGTCAACATTAACTCCATTTTAATGATCTGCAAAACTAGTGTGAGATTCTAGGTAAGAGTTCTTTATTAATCTAGAGGAAAGGGGTTAGACACCCTCTAAGATGCGCTAACTTGCGATTATCCTGTCAAACATATGTTAATTATTATGTTAGAGAACAATGCATGTTCTGAAAATATTTGAAGAGAAAGATGATACAAGTGTTTATAAAAGGATGCATTTTGATAAAAGATTTACAAGGCTAATGCTATAACAATACATGTAAAGTCTAAAGGTATGCATTTATATTATTTATAAAAAAAATGATGCAAAGTTGATTTATTGACTAAATGCATATATTTACTTGTTAACTTAATCTTGATTAACATAAGTATGACACGATGCATAAAAAATACTTAATTTCGCAATTGAGAAGAAACCGTGCCTAAATTTCATGATTAGATATGCAAATTAAATTGTTAGGCAGAAGGCTAAACATGCATGACAAACCTAAGATAAATAACTAGAAGTGCATTTCTGATTATTTTAAAACTACCGCCCAATTTATTTATTCAAAGCCTAATTGTTTTATGTCTCCTATTAATTACAAAGTTAGATAATAAAATTACAAATAATAAAAGACACGAATGAGGCAGAGAGATTAAGAGAGTAAAAAGAGTTGAAGGGGATGACGACGTCATTCAACCCTATTTGTTTTGGAACTCTTGAAGCGGGAATGCGAATGCGGATGCATATAGATGCGGGTCGTTATTTGAAGTAGCTCGTGATGAGTCTCGCCATGAGACTCTACATTTGCGCTCCGAGGCGTTTCATGTAAAAGAAAGAAAAGATAAGGATTAGTATACATCCAATCTTCATGAAGTGATAAATAACCTCGACAAAATTAAACACATATTCTGATCCGGTTTTATTTAATCACGTCAGCCCCACTAAATAATCCATGTAAACCAGATAGGTAGTGGCCCAACATAAAGAAAACAATCCACACATGATATGAAACAAATGGACTTTACAACTTCAATAGATAACATCAAAGTAAAGAGTAGACCCAAACAACATTCTGGAATATCAACACATCTCATCTATACTTTAATAAACAATCGGGCCAACAGTGAGAAAACAAAGACAACAAACGAGAGATCATATGAGAATAGAAGCTAAGAGATTTAATTTCCAGTTTACAAACAGGACATGTCAGACACCAATCAACAAACAGGACAATTGATATTTATTCAACCTCTTTTACATCCCATCAATGTTAAATTGTATGAGGTACAACCCAATATCATAGGTGTTCAGTTCAAACAAATGAAGACACGGTCATTACAACTCAGACTAAGGCCATACCAAATCACCCTGAATAAGCAAGAACACAAAGCCAACTGTAGAAGTAGGACCAAACTTAAAACTATATTCAAGCTAAAGTCACAAACATGTTGACCACTTAGAGTTTCTCAATCATCACATAATTAGAGGTAGATCAAGAATATGATCCGAAAGTTTAGACGGGGAGGACATATTTGTTTCTCTTTTATCTTGATAGATAACGACACAATTCAATTCTGAGTGCAATATGTGCATATTAGAGCATTTTCCAAGTAGACAGGTCTACCTTAAACTGTCAGGGAACTGAGCTAGGCAGGTATTAAACAAATCAGTCACCAGATCCCGCATGACATACCATTCTAGGTTTCAAAGCCTTACTTTGATTAAGTACTCAATCTAGTGATCTAATTTCTCGCTCAAGCTGAGAAAGAAAAGTGGAACATGAAGAGAGACTGAGTAAGACCATGAATTGTTATTCCCTAACATGTGACTCAAAACATAAAAGGATGCACAGATACAGGCATAGGTCCAATATCAGCTTTCATTATGCAAACACATGGGTTGTTAATTTTGAGAGCAGCTAAAGACACTGAAATGAGCACACAAATATCAAAGAATTACTCGAACAGATAGGATACTAATATGTACAAACGATTAATCTAATACCCGCAACAAGCATGGATTTACCGAACATAAGTAGTATAACTCAATCGATCCCATAAACTCAAACAATGACTGGTCTACATGTATATAGACACACGCCAAATGCTAAATATTGGCCTAATCACATTAATAAACACCGTCGCGAACATCAATTAACAATAGCTAAGCAGGTATAGCAATTTAATGAGCATAAACAGTAGTCGCCATTGATTTGATACCCATTTAAGAAGCCATCAAAACACACATCCCACATATTAATACTAAACAAAATCCAAGATTAAAAGGATAACAAATTTACCTTCCCCGGGCAGCGAACCGAGGCAGTGTATCAAGTCGTCAAAGCCACTCGGAGGTTTGTGCTTATGCGATAAAGAGGGAATGAAACTTTTCCTGGTTTTTGATTGATATTGCGAAGAAGAAAGGTTTTTTGTTTGAACTTCTGTTCTTGCCGCTTCACTATCGTTTTTAGGATTTTTATTACTCCTAGACTGCTAATTTTTTTATCTCGGTTGATGCCTACCGATTGAGATTTTTACTGATGCTAAAGGATGTATTTGGATGTATAAATTGATTCCATTTTATAGCCATAGTTTGGATTCCAATTTAGGGCGATTTGTGATGACATGATTATGGAGATTCTGGGTATGATTTTGACAAGATTTTTAGCGATTTGTTTATGGTAATTCACGATTTTTGGGTGCTGATTTGGAACACGTTTTTTGGGTATTGATTCGCGAAAGATTTGATATGGTAAATTTGGAAAGGAAATGTTGGATATGTGTGTGGCTTGGGTGGAGGCGGCGGTTCTCTTGTAGATTTTAGGTTAGTTGTATTCTTAAAGGGTATTTTGGGTGAAGGTGAAGAGGATGAACGATAAAGGGGTAAGGGATTTGGGATGCTGGGTTTCAGATTTTATTTTGGGCTTGGGGGTTTAGGGAATTAAAGTGTGGGCTTGGATAAATTAATTAGTGGGGTTTATGTAGAGTTTTAGGTGTATTATTTAAGTGTATTTTATTTTGGTTTAGTGAGAGAGTTAAATAATATTTATAAAATTATTTTGAGTATTATTATAATAACAAATACGGACGTGTTACTTAATGAGTTCTTAATTCCCTGTATAAATGTGACGTAATTATTAAATTACTTATTTATGTATGCATAGGCTTATATATGCATGCATTTTAAAATTATTTTGCGGTGTTTAAAATTGGTTTAATTTATTGATTATTAACGGGAGAGAGGGTCAAAATTGGGTGTCAACAACTTGTCTCTCTTTGACTGAAGATGATGGAAGAGTTTTCAGACAAAGACGTTGACTTATAGCCAATTTTGTCTCGATCGTTTGAATTAGAACAAAGATTAAGGAATGTAAGGGCAAATGTCGATTCAAAAATTGTCCCAGTATCGAATTATGATAACATTGAGTCGTGGTGATAGAAACTGACACTGGATTGTTGGTGTGTGAAAAATTAAGGAACGACTGACAAGCGGGCTGACACATATTTAAAATTAGTCCCAGTGTCGAATAATGATGACACTGGTCACTGTGATGACAATCTTAAAGGCAAGACTAGCGTGGATTCAAGATTTGTTCCAGTGTCGAATTATGATGACACTGGGCCGTGGTGACAGAAACTGGCACTGGCTTGTTGGTGTCTGAAACTAAATGTGGGGCTGACGCAGATTTAAAATCTGTCCCAGTGTCGAATTATGATGACACTCGGTTATTGGAGAGTGGATCGATGCTCGAAGCCGCTTCTGCCCTTTGTTGGGAAGACTTCCCTCCCCAACAAATTGCCCCGGTTCGCTATAAGAGAAAAATCCACATTGCGCTCTAGCTCCTGCATGCTAAAACTTAAGAAAAAGTTACTGCATAACTGTTAAGGCAGAAATGATAAAACATAGATATATAAACGATGTGATTCTGAGAGTAGAGATGTTATTCTGGGTAACGTGCTGGCGATGCTATTGACAGTGTCCTTGTGTTAATGTGATATTGTAAATGCTGAGATGTCGTCCTCGTACGGACATGCTGCCACTGTGAATACTAAATGTCGTCCTTGCATAGACGTGCTGCAACTGCTCCTATAAATTGAGGATCATGTAGGCTAAAGCTCAAGAAAAGTTAGTGCGTAACTGTTCAGATGAAGTAATAAATACCTAAATATATACAAAATGCGATCAGGTAGATAGGAATATCATCCTTTGTAATGCGATGACGATGTGATATTGCAAATGCTGAGATGCGCTGAATGGTGCAAATATTGATGTCATCCCTGCACGGGCTTGCTGGATGCTGCGAATGTTGATGTCATCCCTGCACGGACTTGCTGGATCCTTCAAATGCGGATGCCATTTCTGCACAGACTTGCTGGATGCTGCGAATGCCGATGTCATATGTGCAGGACTTGCTGCAACTGATCCTGTCTCATCAAGATGAACCAATGAATATATGCAAAATAAAGAGCATAGTTTCCTAATGGTGTTTGGTGACAAATGTGTTTAAATGTCTCTAAGGGTGTTTGTTCCCTGAGGTGCTTCTAAGGGTGTTTGTTCTCTGAGGTTAGATGCCTATAAGAGTGTTTTTTCTCTGAGGTGAAATGTCTCTAAGGGTGTTTGTTCCCTGAGGTGCCTCCAAAGATGTTTGTTCCTTGAGGTCGAAAATTCCTCTAAGGGTGTTTGTTCTCCGAGGTGTCTCCAAATGTGTTTGTTCCTTGAGGTCAAAAATGCCTATAAGGGTGTTTGTTCCCTGATGTGCCTCCAAAGGTGTTTATCCTTGAAGTGAAAATTCCTCTAAGGGTGTTTGTTCCCTGAGGTGCCTCAAAGGTGTTTGTTCCTTGAGGTCGAAAATGCCTCTAAGAGTGTTTGTTCCCTGAGGTGCCTCCAAAGATGTTTGTTTTTTGAGGTCGAAAATGCCTTTAAGGGTGTTTGTTCCCTGAGGTGCTTTCAAAGATGTTTGTTTCTTGGTCTGGATGCGATGCGTTTGTGAATCACATTGAGTTGCAATGATGTCTTTGTGACCGAGCTGATGCGCTGATTTTTTTTGCGAAATTTGAACTTTGATTGTTGTTGTTCTTTTCTAGTTTCTGCCGCTCCTACTAATATGAAGAACTGTGAAATTTGAACTTTGATTGCTGCTGTCGTTTCTGCTTCTGCAGCGCAATTTGAACTTTGATGGTTGATGTCTTTTCTGCTTATACTGCTTCTGCAAATATGAATAACTGCGTAATTTGAGCTTTGATTGTTGCTGTCTTTTCTGCTTCTGCTGCGGAATGTGAACTTTGATTGTTGCTAAATTTTCTGCTTATGCATGCGCTCAAAGAAAACTTGTGAGTTTGGAGGCGGTCGATTCGTATCGACTTTGCAGCTTTGATTCTGATGCTCCGATGTCGGGCTCGTTTGGACATTATGCGTTTATGAATCGCATGACTTGTGACCGCTGATGTGCTGGACCTTGTTGCGGGATTTAAACTTCGGTTGTTGTTGTGTTTTTGCTTTTCCTAATATGGTGAATCTGCGCTCAAAGAAAACTTGTGAGTTTGGGGACTGGCAGCTTTGATTCTTTATGCTCCGGCGCCTAACTTGTTTGGACCCGTAACCCCTGTCTGGTTTCCTGCCTTGGCTAATCGTTAATAAAAATATTTATCGCTTGTGACAAAGTGTGGATTGACTTAAATGAAATTCTTATCCAAAATTGTCCCAGTTTTAACATGTAAGGATGCTTGGTTTAAAATGAATCTTGTAGGGAATTGTTTGTCTATCTTACAAAAAGTGTGTATTTTGTTATTGTAAAACAATTGGAGAAAAAATTCTAATGGTGTGACCGAAGCCGATTTAGGCCGCCTACGTATCCCAACGAGGGAATTAGGTCATAACGTAGTTCATTACATGCAAAAGGGAATTGGGATTTTTTCCCTTAAAAGTGGGATCGAAGCCGATATGGCCGCCTACGTATCCCACCAAGGGAATCAGGTCAAACGTAGTTCAAATTATAAATAAAGGGAATTTGTGATTTTACTAAAAGTGGGACTGAAGCTGATATGACCGCCTACGTATCCTGCCAAGGGAATCAGGTCAAACGTAGTTCAAATTATTTTAGTTTCAAACCAGTACAAAGTTCTATCGAGCTCTTCGGAGGACCAGGACAGGGGTGCAAGTCCAACTTTGCATCTCAGATAGTTGACGTGGTTTTCAGCATCATCTTCTTTTGATTCCTGTGTAGTGCATGCTTTGATAAATGACTGATTCAAAGATTGAACAATCTTCGGCATGGAGTACTTCATTCCCTTTGGCGATCGGTCGATGATTCAACATTCTTCCCTTTCCAGGCTGGCGTAATAGTCTCTTTCAAGATGTTCTCCTCATTTTCATTAATCATGTTCACATATGCGTTGTCATGATCGGGAAAATGATTACTGTTTACATTGGGGGTAGCTTCTTTCAGTTGGATGACTCACTCTTTGATCAACTCCTCGATTTTGTCTTTGAGTGTATAGCAATTTCCAGTGTCGTGTCCGATGGCTTCGGAGTGATATGCACAACGATTAGTTTCATCATTCCATCTGGAACTACGATTGGGGGTATTTCTAGGAATTGGTGGGAGTATTCTTGCGGTCTTCAACCTCTCATATACCTGGGCTAGAGGTTCAGCCAAAGGTGTATAGGTTTTGGTTGGCTTCTTTCGACATTTATGCGGGGTTTGGGTGCGTTTGGCATACGGATTCGTGACTGTGGTGAATATGAGGGATTTAGATATATTGGTTGGGTATGGTAAATAGGGTATGTGGTAGTGTAGTGCTGATAATACGGTTGTGGATTTTGGGTGTCTTGGTTATAGTAAGAAGGTGGTGGGCTTTGATGCATCGGGGACTGGTATGTCATATGCTCTTGAATGACCATAATAGGGGATGTTGCATCTCTCTTTCTTTGGGAGGTACCTCCAATTGAATCTGACTGCATTGCTCTGTTGGTTGCTTGTTGGGCTGCTAGGTTTGTAATCTTGCCTGTTTTGATGCCCACTTCCACAAAGTCGCCCGTTCTTACGACTTCTGCAAAACTTCGCCCGATTACACTGATCATTCTCTCATAATACGTCGCATCTTTTAAGGATTGTACGAACATGGTGGTCATTTCGCTCTCTGCCATTAGAGGTTGGACATTTACCGCTTCTGACCGCCACCTCATAGCGTATTCCCTGAAAGTTTCTGTGGATTTATTCTCCAGCTTCATCAGATAAAATCTATCTGGGACAATGTCAGTGTTGAATTTGAACTTGTCCATGAAATCCTGCGCCATTGCGCTCCAACTGCACCATTTTCGTGGGTCTTGGCTTGTATACCAATCCAGCGCTTCACCGGTTAGACTCCTGATGAATAATTTCATGATGATTGCTTGGTCTTTTCCAACTCCAATCAATTTGTCATAGTATGACCTTAGATGGGCGCGGGAATTTCCTGTTCCATCGAACATGTTGAATTTTGGCACCTTGTACCCCATAGACAATTCAACGTCGGGGTGCATGCACAAATATTCATATTCTAACCCTTCAAGCCCCTTGTTTATCTGAATGCTTTTGAATGCCTCTTTCAGGCTACTGATTTCTTTTACCACATTTTCATCAGCTCTAGATCGGGCTTGCCTCTCCATTTCCTCGTATTGGTCTGTCTCTTGAGGAAACACAGACATAATAAATGGTTGGGTTTCGGTCGTATGTGCCAATGGCCTGTACTGCTTGTGCTGGGTGGTTTGGCAATTTGGACTGAGCGGGGTGATATAAGTAGGTGGAGGTTGGGATATGTATGTAGTGAATGGATCTTTTTGGAGGTTGGCTTGCAAATTGATTGTACGAGGGTTGATCTGGTGTGGGCTAGTATATTGCGGTCTTTGTGGAGAGTTTTGGGGCAGTAGAGGTTCAGGAGGTTGCAAGGCCTGTGGTACGGTTGCATCTGTCTTTTGTTCTGGGAGCGATGCATTTAAGCTAATGGACAGGTTTGTAAGATTTCTGAGCCTCTCCATTTCGGCCTGCATGGTTTCCATTTGCTGCAATATTTGGGCGAGGTATTGGTCTTGACGTCCTTCCACAAATAGTATAGCAACTCCCCCCCCCCCCCCCCCCTCATACTTTCCAGATTCTGGAGAGTCTTTTATCATCAATATGTTGATTGGAATGGAAACCAGAAGCACGACTGGGTCCTCGTGGTCCAAGATAATCAAACCATCAATAACAGTAAGGTAAGCATCACTAATGTTTCTCCTATCTGAGACCTCTACTTCGTTTATAGGAACGGGGATGAGTCCCAAACCAGTTTGTTCTGATGCCCCAGAATTAGTCATTTTACTGTATGATTGTGATTTTGCTTTTGTGGAGTAGAGGTTCTCTGCCAGTCAATGCGAATAAACCTTTGGGGGAAATAAGCTAGGCAAAAATAATCCTTCTAAGAAATGAAGCTAACCAAGTTAGTATAACATGGACAAAATTACTTTAGATAGAGTTGCAAGCAAATTGTATACAAATCAAGCGCGCGCCCTAACATGCATGAGACCTCTCTTATGCCAGAGGTGGGCCTAAATGTCAAATATGCAAAATTGTGATAAACAGGTCCAAGCCATTGGATTGAAATGCTTCGGTTGGAAATAAAGCTAAAGTGTATAATAACAAGAATAATCCTAAGACTAAATTGTGTTTATAGTCATGTTACAGGATACAAATGTGAAAAATAAAACATGAATTTACATTTCCCACTTTGGCATGTCATTTTGGCTTGAATCCATTTATCACAATCATGCAACACGTAATATGCTGATTTGGTCGTTGGGTTGCGAAACCCGTTGACAAGATTGGTATTTTCCTAATTGTGGAGACGATGTCAAAGATCGGCCCACCTAAGGTAAATGCATGCATGCCTAAGATAAAGGGTGGTATATCTCTATCTTAAGTTTGCTAAGATTTGACTTACTAGATGCAAGGTTTCCGAGCGGACTACTCGAGTGAGAAGGCTACGCGACCACCGGATTCTCCATGCAAGATGCCAACTCTCTTAAATTTGGGTATTTGAAAGAAATTTAATGGTGTGCAAAGCACACCTCGCGTGTAATGTGTGATAGTGTGAATTTTCCGTAAGGGAGGAAATATGAGTGAAATGTCAGTTTAAGGAAAACAGTAAAAAAAAATAGCATTTAAAGCAATTACAAGCAAAATAATTTAAAGCACAAAATTAAATGCAAGCAAATAAAGCCAAATAATAAATCTAGGTTTGCTATGATCAAGAACCTGATTATCCCCAGTGGAGTCGCCATGCTGTCGCACCCATTTTTTACCGCGACATTATTTCAGCGAATTCTACCATTTAATAAAATAAAATGCAAAAAGTAGGCTAAAGGTGCTAAAAAGCTAAAAGGATTGCTAAATGCTAAAGGGGTGCTAAAGTGCTAAATGGTTCGCGGAGTCGCCACCTAATTAGTTTGGGTGAATTATGACACCTAAATGTCAACTAGGTTAAAGTCAACATTAACTTCATTTTAATGGTCTGCAAAACTAGTGTGAAAGTCTGGGTAATAGTTCTTTATTAATCTAGAGGAAGGGGTTAGTCACCCTCTAAGATGCGCTAACTTGTGGTTATCCTGTCAAACCTAGGTTAATTATTATGTTAAAGAACAATGCATGTTCTGAAAATATTTGAAGAGAAAGATGATGCAAGTGTTTATAAAAGGATGCATTTTGATAAAAGATTTATAAGGCTAATGCTATAACAATACATGTAAAGTCTAAAGGTATGCATTTATATTATTTATAAAAAAATGATGTAAAGTTGATTTATTGACTAAATGCATATATTTACTTGTTAACTTAATCTTGATTAACATAAGTATGACACGATGCATAAAAAATACTTAATTTTGCAATTGAGAAGAAATCGTGCCTAAATTTCATGATAAGATATGCAAATTAAATTGTTAGGCAGAAGGCTAAACATGCATGACAAGCCTAAGATAAATAACTAGAAGTGCATTTCTGATTATTTTAACATTACCGCCCAATTTATTTATTCAAAGGCTAATTGTTCTATGTTTCCTATTAATTACAAAGTTAGATAATAAAATTACAAATAATAAAAGACACGAATGAGGCAGAGAGATTAAGAGAGTAAAAAGGAGTTGAAGGGGATGACGACGTCATTCTGCCCTATTTGTTTTGAAACTCTTGAAGCGGGAATGTGAATGCGGATGCACATAGATGCGGGTCGTTATTTGAAGTAGCTCGTGATGAGTCTCACCATGAGACTCTACATTTGCGTTCCGAGGCGTTTCATGTAAAAGAAAGAAAAGATAAGGATTAGAATACATCCAAACTTCATGAAGTGATAAATAACCTTGACAAAATTAAACACATATTCTGATCCGGTTTTATTTAATCACATCAGCCCCACTAAATAATCCATGTAAACCAGATAGGTAGTGGCCCAACATAAAGAAAACAGTCCACACAGGATATGAAACAAATGGACTTTACAGCTCCAATAGACAATATCAAAGTAAAGAGTAGACCCAAACAACATTCTGGAATATCAACACATCTCATCTATACTTTAATTAAACAATCGGGCCAACAGTGAGAAAACAAAGACAACAAACGAGAGATCATATGAGAATAGAAGCTAAGAGATTTAATTTCCAGTTTACAAACATGACATGTCAGACACCAATCAACAAACAGGATAATTGATATTTATTCAGCCTCTTGTACATCCCATCAATGTTAAATTGTATGAGTTACAACCCAATATCATAGGTGTTCAGTTCAAACAAATGAAGACACGATCATTACAACTCAGACTAAGGCCATACCAATATCACCCTGACTAAGCAAGAACACAAAGCCAGCTGCAGAAATAAGACCAAATTTAAAACTACATTCAAGCTAAAGTCACCAACATGTTGACCACTTAGAGTTTCTCAATCATCACATAATTAGAGGTAGATCAAGAATATGATCCGGAAGTTTAGACGGGGAGGACATGCTTGTTTCTCTTTTATCTTTATAGATAACGACGCAATTCAATTCTGAGTGCAATATGTGCATATTAGAGCATTTTCCAAGTAGACATGTCTACCTTAAAGCTGTCGAGGCCCGAGCTGGCGGTGTATTAAACAAATCAGTCACCAGACCCCGCATGACATACCATTCCAGGTTTAAAGCCTTACTTAGATTAAGTACTCAATCTAGTGATCTAATTTCTCGCTCAAGCTGAGAAAGAAAAGTGGAACATAAAGAGAGATTGAGTAAGACTATTGTCACGTACAAAAGACATGTAAGATTAAGTTCCAAGCTAACTGTGCTATAGAAAATAGATAATCAATTGTGCCTTATAAAAATGGGAGTAATGAAAATCAGTTCTTACCTTTTTTTTAAAATAGGCAAGTCATGCCAAAATCAGGGACTCCTACCCCCAGAATATAATAGCACGGGAATCGAACCCGCCTAAGTATATATGTATAATATGGGACTCGAACCCAAATAAGTATATATATATATATATATATATATATATATATATATCGTGGGACTCGAACACAAATAAGTATATATATATATATATATATATATATATATATCGTGGGAATCGAACCCACGTAAGTATATAGAATAATAAACCGGGAGTTGAACCCGCTTGGGACTCGAACCCAAGTAATATAATAATAATAGCCGGGACTTGAACCCGGAATATACGATATGTTGTCGGCCCTCTGTGTGATGGACTCGGTGAATATGTAATAAGACTTGGCACAAGTAGATATCATGAGCAACCATATGCAATTAGAAATCATCTTTTGACTTTCGATGGTATCATCATAATAAACTTTTTTACTGAAAATCATAGGCACTTATTATAACAACCGTCCTTTAACACTAACTTTGTAGGAAATCATGTACGTCCACCATACTTTTATTAAAGTCATGTCAAATGAAAGTCTTTCACAAAGTCATGCTAAAAGAAAGAAGGATAGTCTCACATACCTCTTAGTCGAGCTAATCGACTCAATATTAAAATACGTCTCGTCTAGTACGTCAACCTATAATAATGGTAATATGCTCGTCAATTCTATGATCACTGAGCATACTTTATATCGAATGATGACTTTCTTATTCTACAAAAATTCGGGCAGCACTTCCTTTGTTTATACGCACAACTACAATTTCCAAACCAAGCCAGCAATACCAACAGCAAGTCATAACACAATAATATAACCACAATACTCTCAAATATTCTATTTATGTCATCACAACATATTCTTTCTCTTTTATATTTAAGCCATAACATAATTACAACAAACCAGGTGATTACTACACCTGTTTATCAGGTTCATCCAATCCTTTAGTCACGTTAATGCAGTCTACTTAAGCAGTCCAATCTTCTAGCAACATAGTGAGTTCAAGAACGTGAAATAACACCTTTCCACACCTTAATTCTTTCAAGACATGAATAAGTAACTACATCAATCATATATACATATTTATAACTTGTATCTTATGCACTAAAACAATCCATCAATTCTAACAATTAACAACAAGAGTGTGAGTCCTTTAATTGCAACATAATACCTTTTTACATTTTTCCATAACTCTTTTCTTAACTTCTTAGAATCCAATTCATCCTTCAATACTTTCATATAACCAACTACAAATTTAAACATCAAGATTTCTTCTTAAATTTCAACATGCAATTGGTGATAATACTAACAACAACAACATTCAAACTCCATGGACACAAAATAGTCCCACAAATCAGTAACTACCCAAAATAATCACATGCAACCTCTTAATTCCAATTCTTCTTTAACATGGGTTCATTTCTTCAACTACAACAATATGCAACTACAATTATACCATAAGTAAAATGATGTTTACCTTAATTGATGCTCAAAAAAGTCCCCCAAGTTCGGCTACTGCCCAACCCGAATTACCCACTATTTTATCAATTTTTCTTGCCTAATTCTTCACTTCTTCAACTCCAATTCAACATGCATGAATCCCACAATGTTAAACCATCATTTTATGCATTTTCTTCCCCAATATCGTGTCCGAAAATCTGGAAAATATGGGCCTAAAATCGGCCAGCAGTGCCGAAATTCCTCACTGTTCTGTCAGCTGAATTTGTAACGTCCATAATTCTCTACTCTGATGTCCTATCGATGAGAGGTTTATTGAGTGGGAAACTAGACTCGATGAACTTCATCTTAGGCTTTTGAAACACCTAAAACCTCCTAATATACTAGGAGATATACCCCTCCAAAATTGACTAAAATCTGCCCAAAATTCTGCCAAGCAGTTTCCGATTTTCTGCCCCAATTTTTCTCAATTTTTGGCTTAAAACCTTGGATGGAGAGTTTATTTTAGAGGATGGAAATAGGAAAGCTTCAATTGTATGAAAATGGGGATTTCTTGTTGAAGGAGATGGAGACATCACTGGTGAGGAAAGGGAGTGAGATGATGGATTTCAATTAAAAAGAAGAAGAGTATAGGTTTAGTTAAAACAAAAATCTGAATTTCTCTTATTACACTTAGGTCCCTAAAATACTACATTTTAGTCCCTCGTTATCTATTTAAATTAAATCAATCCCCCAAGTAATAAATCTTAATCCCACTTCTTTTAATCTTAACTCTCGTTTTCTTTAATTCCGGGGAATTCCATAAGATTTTGTATTCTCCATGTCGTAAATCTTATGATATGTTACTAACCCATAACGGGAATATACAACAATCATTTTCAATTCCCTTGTCACGCTCGTTGTAACAAAAAAAATCGGAATCACATCCTTAAGTATATTAATTTCCTTAGTGACGTTCTTAATTATCGCCTTAAACTTACGAGGTGTAACATCCTTTCCCCCTTAGAAACATTCGTCCTCGAATATTCATCATAAGTCTCATGCTAGAAAAATTTCGGCAGAGTCTCCTTTATAACTATGTCTATCCACCATATTCAACAACCCAATAGATGCCACACAGGGCCACAATATACATCACATACATCATCTACCAAATAATAGTTAAGTAAGAAATCAAATTACCCGCGAATATTCAACTGAATCTCATGTAACACCTTGAAAAAAGTAAAAGAGCTTTCATGCATTACTGTATTCCTTCATTTTCAAGTTTGCCTTAGTATTCCAGCTTGTACTACCTTGTACACTTACTTCAATTTATAATGGCATATAGTGTTCTACCATATCTGTAATGTATGCTTAACATGACGACAATTCATGTGTATACGATATACCTGCTGCATTGCTACAATAGCTCCATATAAATTTGGCAAGCTCCCTTGTAAGAAACAAGTGATCTATCATTTCTTGACGTAAAACATTATATCAACAGCATCTTGACACTATAATAATTCCAATATTTTGTAACACTTTATCCACTGGAACTTTAAATTTTCACATTGTCCACAGGAAGAAATATATCTGGAATGACACTCTGTAAACCCACATTTACCTATATACATCAGAAGATATGATCTTTATCTCAACAAATCCCATGCACTTGACACAGTAAATTTACTAGAACTTGTCATCATCCACCGAGGATTATCCATACGGTATATATCAAGTATGTAGTGACATGTGAGCAAATGTTATCTGGTAGATACTACCCTAACCTTGACAAATCCCATCAATCCCTACGTAGCAATTCTTTGATATCTACACTCTTTCTTCAAGAAGAAACTCTGATAGTAGTACATAGTGTAATGTTTCCAATTTGGTACGATTATCCATTCAAACCACTCTTTGTTTCCCACCATATTCCTTGTTTAATTTTCTCCCTTACCTCAAGACTCATTTTCAAGACCTGAGAACCATCTTTCCATTGCACATATTGAGAGTAATGCTTCTTAGAGTACCTGTTCCCTAGAAAGTTAGCTCATAGAGAGTTGGTGGTTCTAAATCTCCACCATAGCCTTTCACACAATGCCTTGATATATCAAAATGAGATCCTCAGGCAAGTACATTGTTAACCATGTAAACTAATGCCTAGCCTTAACATCATCCTTACTATACACTAGAAGGACATCACAAACATTTGTCGTATCTCCTTGATCACACATTTTGCAATTCACCAATTTATAATCAAATAAGGAGTTGAACTGAATTACCTGGAGGCACAGGGAACAAGGGATGATAACACAAGCCCTCAACATATCCTCTAGTATCTGAATAGTACGTCGAGGATGGAATACTGTGCTAGAACTCACATGTGTCCCCAATCCCTCCTGGAATGATCTCCAAAAGTTTCCTTACTCTATCATAATAGGGCAGTCTTGACATTCTTCAGTTTCGGTCTAAATGAAACGAAATCATCCTAATCGTAATCAGTGTGCCAGTTTTGATTTAGCGCCTATAAGAATGGTTCACATTCTATCCAAAACTTGAGGAATCTAAATAGTTTACTCACATGCATAGATTGATTCCCCTAAGTTAACAACTAAGGGGCATGGTCTAAACTTGTTATTATTACATGTTCCACATCTACTTGTCCAAACCAATCTAATAAATAAATTTTTGCCATCATTCTATCGAACCTTTTAGAAGTGTATTCATTATCATCTCTTTCATCCCACCATCTAAATCCAATCTCAAACAATTCATATGAGTTAGTACAAAATGCAAAAATCCTCATACTCTGCAGGATATATATATAGGAAGATCGCCTATTGTCTTCCTTTCATTTACAATAACATTGAAATCCTCACTAACTAGCCAAGGATCCCCCATATCGTCAACAATACAATATCAACTATTCCAGAGAACAACCTTTCTAATGCATCACTCTTTGCATATACCATAATATATCTACCTACTTCATGTAACTCTTTCACCCTTGAGTCCTTAAGTTTGCCATGTTGATTACCCCTTATATTATTTCTGATTAAGTTTCTCTGCTGATCAATATTTATGATAGACACATCCGCTTCCACTGCAATATTCTGCTCCACATTGGGCATTATTATCCCATCTTCATTACTGCGTTACTATTATTAGAGTTGTTACCATTGATACACATCTCCTGCCTCTTGTCAACATTCCGCTCCTCATTAACTTTTGCTGATACAGAAGCTCCTTCAACCTATTCTTTAGTAGTAAGAGTTGCTTTTGATTCTTCCATCAATTGCGGGTCTTCGATGCGTGTTCTACTTCTACCACCTTACCATTATTGTCTTCCTTATTCTATTTATTATCATATTCTTCCCCAAGTGGCACTTGTTCTATCTTTTTGTTGGACATACTAACTCAGTAGTATCCTTGGTTGCATCAACATTTGTCACCTTGGCTACATCACTCTGAATATCTATTATCACTTCATCGAATTCATCTATATCATTGTACCGCTCTTATCTGTTTTCCACCCTTCTATTATTGTCTCTAGAAACTCAGGATCCAACATTTACCTATTAAAGTACCTGAATTTGCACTGAGTCTTTATGCCTACTTCTCACCCACTTAACCCAAGAGAATGTTCATACAGACCTGGTTTCATGAAAGACACCTTAGAAGCATGTAGATTATCAACTCATTCTTGATTAGTAAGTGCTGTTATACACCCTGCATGCCACTCATCATAATCTACTACATAATGCTTAGAATCCCTTATCTCAGTCTTAGCGACATGACACTTCACTCTTCCATTCCACTTTTAATACCAGTTAAAATCACTCATTATTGCCTATGGTCATTGTATCTGGCCATATAATCTTCCAATATGTATCCATAGTTTTCTTTTAAGAGCCACATCATTAAACACATACACCAATGTCATATGGAAACTTTTCTTTGTACCCCTATGTGTTACCCCGCAGTGTATCAATTATTCTGTATAGTTTAATATCTACCTCATAGAAATGATGCTTCCACAATAACTATATTCCTCCATTTGGATGGTCAGTAAGATTAGTACTTAAAAGATCACCCACTACACAAGTTAAGCGAGGTATTATGAGCTTCTTCCCTTTTTATCCTTTGGTTCCAAGAGACCAAATAGCCTCATCTTAGCATTCTGCGTGAACTAATGCATTGAAACTGTGCACAAATACATACCTCGGTTACCAATCCTTCAAATAACTCCTCAACTGAAAATATGAACTCCAGAGGTTACGATATTGAAAATGCTTGACACAACTATACACCAATAGGATGCTCATCATTCCCAAGTTCTAAGTCATTTGCGAAAGAAACTCAATTAATCTCTATGTCCAATACTTCCCAGTACACTGTCCAAAGTAGGAAAAATACTTTCATTCCTGTATATCAATCTTATTATTCCGGAAGTAATAACCTCTTCTTATTCTTACATGGGAACAATATTCTTTTACAGTTTTCTACCTTCACATAGTCCAGCAACATGGTATACCATAAAACGGTCACAGATTCTAACAATTAGAGCTCAAAATTTAATTAGAGGTATGAAGGAGAAAAGAGTAGGTAAGCTTCATTTTCTATCTTTGGAAGGAAAAGTTCAATCTCTGTAACTATAGAGCAGATAGCGTAGCATAACGGAGTACCAATTCGTAAGATAGAGACTACTACAATTTATTTCACAAATCGACACCTCATTCACTATCTGAAAGGGATCTCTTCACTATTCGTAATTATAAACAACTTCATTTCTTTTAACACTTGTTCACTAATTTCTTACTTGTCGTACTTTTCCTATTTTCAACATATTCTAGTATACATGCGTAATCTCGGACATTTCGCCTGGTTCCAATCCCTGATGATACCATCCCTTAAGTGATGAATTGTTAACTTATTCTCTTATTTGGTACGTAAAAGATTCTGAAGAGTTACCTTACCTGACGTTGACCTAGTATCTCCAAACTCATACTTCTATTCAAACTCTTTCACTTCCCTTATGGCTTGACGCACCAAGTCAAGTCCGAATAACTCTAATTTTCCCTTTCGAGCCACTGTCACTGTCTTTCGAGACATAGTTGCAACCACAATAATTATTAGAAAGAGGGGGGAGATTATCCTAATGACATAGCTCTATTGCATGATCTACGAGATGAAAGAGTAGAAACCAATCCTAAATGTCTGGCGGCCTCCTACATATAGGTATGGTGCACAACATACCCATATACAAGACTCTACTAGACACGGTCTGTAGACATTCCGAGGACAACCTGGCTCTGATACCACTTCTGTCACGACCCGACCCGACGGGTCGCGACTAAACGCCCTAATGACGCCATTATGCTCACCTGACACCCATAATCCAACTAACACTAAGGCAAATATGAAATCCGGCAGCATAACGCCGCAACAATAACATATTCCAAAATAGGCAAGCCAACAAGGCCGCCTTTACACAAGAATATACCTGCCTCATGAGGAGTCACAACTAGTCAACATAATATAACAGGCAAGCCGACAAGGCTTCCACCAAATAGTATCACATATACACGGGAACATTCCAACACATATTACAACAACCTGGCTGACCAAAACAGATTTGTAACTTCTACATAAGTACAACCCACAACTTTCTACAGACCTCTATAAGGAGGATAACGATATGTGACGGGACAGGGCCCCGTCGTGCCCCTATATATATGCAAAAGTCAAAATAATAGGGTTCTGTACCAAAATGACAAAACTCTGAATAAAATGAGCTTTCCAAATAACTGAGCAGGAATCTAGATCGGAGATTCACCAAACTGAACACCTGTACCTGCGGGCATGAACGCAGCCCCCCAAGGAAAGAGGGGTCAGTACGAAAGAATGTAACGAGTATATGAAACATAAAGTACAAAATAGATAAACATAACTGGTCAAAACGTACAGAAGACATGTAAGATTAAGTGTCAAGCTAACTGTGCTATATAAAATAGAGAATCAAATGTGCCTTATGAAAATGGAAGTAATGAAAATCAGTTCTTACCTTTTTAAAAATATGCAAGTCATGCCAAAATCAGGGACTCCTACCCCCATAATATAATAGCACGGGACTCGAACTCGCCTAAGTATATATGTATAATATGGGACTCGAACCCAAATAAGTATATATATATATCGTGGGACTCGAACCCAAATAAGTATATATATATCGTGGGACTCGAACCCACGTAAATATATAGAATAATAAATCGGGAGTTGAACCCGCTTGGGACTCGAACCCAAGTAATATAATAATAGTCGGGACTCGAACCCGGAATATACGATATGTTGTCGGCCCTCTTTGTATGGGACTCGGTGAATATGTAATAAGACTTGGCACAAGTAGATATCATGAGCAACCATATGCAATTAGAAATCATCTTTTGACTTTCGATGGTATCATCATAATAAACTCTTTTACTGAAAATCATAGGCACTTATTATAACAACTGTACTTTAACACTAACTTTGTAGGAAATCATTTACGTCCGCCGTACTTTTATTAAAGTCATGTCAAATGAAAGTCTTTCACAAAGTCATGCCAAAAGAAAGAAGGATAGTCTCACATACCTCTTAGTCGAGCTAATCGATTCAATATTAAGATACGTCTCGTCTAGTACGTCAACCTATAATAATGATAATATGCTCGTCAATTCTATGATCACTTAGCATACTCTATATCGAATGACAACTTTCTTATTCTACAAAAATTTGGGCAGCACTTCCTTTGTTTATATGCACAACCACAATTTCCAAACCAAGCCAGCAATACCAACAACAAGTCATAACACAATAATATAACCACAATACTCTCAGATATTCTATTTATGTCATCACAACGTATTCCTTCTCTTTTATATTTAAGCCATAACATAATTACAATAAACCAGGTGATTACTACACCTGTTTATCAGGTTCATCCAATCCTTTAGTCACGTTAACGCAGTGCACTTAAGCAGTCCAATCTTCTAGCAACATAGAGAGTTTAATAATGTTAAATAACACATTTCCACACCTTAATTCTTTCAAGACATGAATAAGTAACTACATCAATCATATATACATATTTATAACTTGTATCTTAAGCACTAAAACAATCCATCAATTCTAACAATTAACAACAAGAGTGCGAGTCCTTTAATTGCAACATAATACCTTTTTACATTTTTCCATAACTCTTTTCTTAACTTCTTAGAATCCAATTCATCCTTCAATACTTTCATATAACCAACTACAAATTTAAACATCAAGATTTCTTCTTCAATTTCAACATGCAATTGGTGATAATACTAACAACAACAACATTCAAACTCCATGGACACAAAACAGTCCCACAAATAAGTAACTACCCAAAATAATCACATGCAACCTCTTAATTCCAATTCTTCTTTAACATGGGTTCATATCTTCAACTACAACAATATGCAACTACAATTATACCATAAGAAGAATGATGTTTACCTTAATTGATGCTAAAAAAAGTCCCCCAAGTTCGGCTACTGCCCAGCCCGAATTACCCACTATTTTATCAATTTTTCTTGCCTAATTCTTCACTTCTTCAACTCCAATTCAATGTGCATGAATCCCACAATGTTAACCCATCATTTTATGCATTTTTCTTCCCCAATACCGTGTCTAAAATCTGGAAAATCTGGGCCTAAAATCGGCCAGCAGTGCCGAAATTCCTCACTGTTCTGTCAGCTTAATTTGTAACGTCCATAATTCTCTACTCCGATGTCCTATCGATGAGAGGTTTATTGAGTGGGAAACTAGAGTCGACGAACTTCATCTTAGGCTTTTGAAACACCTGAAAACTCCTAATATGCTTGGAGATATACCCCTCCAAAATTGACTAAAAATCTGCCCAAAATTCTGCCAAGCAGTTTTCGATTTTCTGCCTCAAGTTTTCTCAATATTTAGCTTAAAACTTTGTATGGAGAGTTTATTTTGGAGGAGGGAAATAGGAAAGCTTCAATAGTATGAAAATGGAGATTTCTTGTTGAGGGAGGGGTGAAATCGCTGGTGAGGAGAGGGAGTGAGATGAGAGATTTCAATTAAAAAGAAAATAAGAGTATAGGTTTAGTTAAAATAAAAATCTGAATTCTCTTATTATACTTAGGTCCCTAAAATACTACATTTTAGTCCCTCATTGTCTATTTAAATTAAATCAATCCCCCAAGTAATAAATCTTAATCCCTCTTCTTTTAATCTTAACTCCCGTTTTCTTTAATTCCCGGGAATTCCATAAGATTTCGTATTCTCCATGTCGTAGTTCTTATGATATGTTACTAACCCATAACGGGAATATACAACAATTAGTTTCAATTCCATTGGCACGCTCGTTGTAACAAAAAAATTTCCGAAATCACATCCTTAAGTATATTAATTTCCTTAGTGATGTTCTTAATTATCGCCTTAAACTTACGAGGTGTAACAACTATGAATTGTTATTTCCCTAACATGTGACTCAAAACATAAAAGGATGCACAGAGACAGACATAGGTTTAATATCAGCTTTCATTATGCAAACACATGGGTTGTTAGTTTTGAGAGAAGCTAAAGACACTGAAATGATTACACAAATATCAAAGAATTACTCGAACAGATAGGATACCTAATATGTACAAACGATTAATCTAATAAGCATGGATTTACCTAACATAAGTAGTATAACTCAATCGATCCCATAAACTCAAACAATGACTGGTCTACATATATATATATATACACACGACAAATGCTAAATATTGGCCTAATCACATTAACAAACACCGTCGCGAACATCAATTAACAATAGCTAAGCAGGTATAGAAATTTAATGAGCATAAACAGTAGTCGCCATTGATTTGATACCCATTTAAGCAGCCGTCAAAAAACACATCCCACATATTAATATTAAACGAAATCCAAGATTAAAAGGATAACAAATTTACCTTCTCCGAGCAGCGAACCGAGGCAGTGTGTCAAGTCGTCGAAGCCACTCGGAGGTTTGTACTTATGCGATAAAGAGGGAATGAAACTTTGCCTGGTTCTTGACTGATATTACGAAGAAGAAATGTTTTTTGTTTCAACTTCTGTTCTTGCCGCTTCACTACTGTTTTTAGGATTTTTATTCCTCCTAGACTACTAATTTTTCGATCTCGATTGATGCCTACCGATTGAAATTTTTACTGATGCTAAAAGATGCCTTTGGATGTATAAATTGATTCCCTTTTATAGTCATGGTTTGGATTCCAATTTAGGGCGATTTGTGTTGAATTGATTATGGAGATTCTGGGTATGATTTTGACAAGATTCTTAGCGATATGTTTATGGTAATTCACGGTTTTTGGGTGCTGATTTGGAACACGATTTTTGGGTATTGATTCGTGAAAGATTTGATATGGTAAATTTGGAAAGGAAATGTTGGATCTGTGTGTGGCTTGGGTGGAGGCGGCGGTTCTCTTGTAGATTTTAGGTTAGTTGTATTCTTAAAGGGTATTTTGGGTGAAGGTGAAGAGGATGAACGATAAATGTGTAAGGGATTTGGGCTGCTGGGTTTCAGATTTTATTTTGGGCTTGAGGGTTTAGGGAATTAAAGTGTGAGCTTGGATAAATTAATTAGTGGGGTTTAGGTAGAGTGTTAGGTGTATTATTTAAGTGTATTTATTTTGGTTTAGTGAGAGAGTTAAATAATATTTATAAAATTATTTTGAGTATTATTATAATAACAAATGCGGACGTGTTACTTAATGAGTGCTTAATGCCCTGTATAAATGTGACGGAATTATTAAATTGCTTATTTATGTATGCATAGGCTTATATATGCGTGCATTTTAAAATTATTTTGCGGTGTTTAAAATTGGTTTAATTTGTTGATTATTAACGGGAGAGAGGGTCAAAATTGGGTATCAACAACAAGTAGTTATTCATATAGAGAATTCCACCTAGTCGCTACTTCTTCAGGAATTTTGCTATAAGGTAATCCACAATCGTGATAAGTTTTTTTTATATTCTTTGCGTCTTTGTATTTTATTATCTTTAAAAATAACGTTTATAGCAAATTGTATTTTATCAAGAATGTTTTAAAAAAAATTAGGACATCATTTACAACTAAGTTATAAATATGACACTCACATCTTATATGAAAATGATCAGAAAAAGATGGAGTTAATCAAACTTTTAAAAGTCGTATAGCATAATCATTAAAAGTAGCATTATTTAATGTAATAGTCATAATTTTATCAATTATTCCATAATAAACACAAATTTCATGAATATTTTGTACAATAAAAGTTTCAGTGTGCATATCATCAATATTTCTATCTGCTAAAATACATTTTGCATAGATCAATTTTGATCTATCCAATGACATGTAACATTTAAATAATCATTACCGTAAGTACTACGACCTATGTCAGAAGTGATAGACAATTTGCCATTAAAATAATACAATGCATAACGTAAGTATTGTTGATATTCATGCGCAAATTTAAACACATCTCTTCTAAGAGTTGATCTAGAAAAACCGTTAAAAGCAGGATTATATGTTTTTCGAATGTAATGAATAAAACCGGAGAGAAAGGAAATGAAAAAGGCAAACCCTTCACCGCAATTAATTTTGCACCTGTACTTGATCGGGGGCGCTATTTGAACCTTGTCCCGACTCAGCTTCACACCAGATTTTTAGCCTGGTATTGATTCCACCTAGTTGTGGGATCGCCTTGTACATGTCTCAATAAACCTCCCGTCCCTTGACCTTTTCTGATTTTAAATTTATAAACATTTTTATAAATTTTACATCTAACTACTTGATTCTTTTGGTCCCTATCAAAAAAATCTCATGCAACTGATTTTAATTTTCGTTGTATGGGGCATCGGCTCATACTAGGGGGAATAAGAGACATTTCCGTTTCAGTTTAAGGATGAGACTCAGTTTGAGGTTGAGGTTGACGTGCACTAGTCGGTGTGTCATCTACATTATCGTCAAAGTCTGGTTAAGATGCAGAATATACATCATCATCTAATGGTATATCATTAAAAAAGCAGTTTCATCTATATGAGTGAAATCAATCAAATCATCGGGACTAGAAATATGATTACTAGAAGAACTACCCTTGTTACCCCTACTGGAAGAAGCACCCTTACCCTTAATCATACGTCCAAGGCGTTCCATTATAATTATGCAAATAAATAATTAAAGTAAATGAAATTAAGTGCGATAATTAAAATTTAAGTAACAATAATAGTTTAAAGAAGGAATGAAGGTACCAAACGTCGACGTGTAATTGAGGTTGAAAATTGAAACTTTGCTCGATGGATGATCATCAAGCTAGTTGTCAACTTCACTCTCAATTTTTGAACTTTGATATAAATGAGCAAAAAATATATAATATTTAGTAGGAAATGTAGAATTGTAAAGAGATAAATTAAGAGATTAGAGAGATGATAGGAACATTTGTGAGAAAATGAAGAGGAAAATAATGTATTTATAATTGAGAAATAGGGTTAAAGAGTAAATATATTAACTTAGGAGTTAAAAATAAATATTTGTTCATATTTGTGAATATGTTCATATTTGTTTTTCATTGGGCTACATTTATTCTTATTGGTTAAGGCAAAAGCTTTTCAACACGTTAGCCTTTTTTTATAAGATAAAGGGTTAAAATTTACCTTAAATTATGGAAATCGTCCAGATTTTCTCCTGAACTATGCAATTCTGCACTCAAAAATCAAAATAAAGAAAATTTGACCCCTTTTCCTTATTTTATTTATTCGAAATGGAGTAAAATAGATCATTATATTATGGTCCAAATAATTTTAAAACTCATTGTAACAAATGTCTAACTTTCTAAAGCCCTATTTATTTATTTTTTAATTAAGATTAGAATGTCTGAATCTGAATACTCACGTAAATATTAAGTTTTTTTATTAGAATTATGACGTCTGAATGTAAATATTAAGATTTAAATACTAGATAATTAAAACACTTTATTTTCTTAACATCTGAATACATAAAATTTATCTCTAATAAAACTTTAATCAATATAATATTAATTAATTTAATACTATATTCAAAATATGATTGGTGGCCGGTGATAGCTAATGGTGACAATTTAGAGTGCGTCTGAATGTAAATATTAAGATTTAAATAGTAGATAATTAAAACACTTTATTTTATTAACAGAATACATAAAATTTATCTCTAATAAAACTTTAATTAATTTAATACTATATTCAAAATATGATTGGTGGCCGGTGATAGCTAATGGTGACAGTTTAGAGTGCCGACGGGAGGTAGTGCTAATTGATGACAGTGATTATGGGTAGTAACAAATGGTGATAGTAACTAACAAAGTAATGGTTAACAATGATATTTTAAGATGGTGGTACTTGAAGGTGATGGTTGATAATTGTGGTGAATGACAATAATAATTGATAACTGTTAATGTTGAGTTTTATGTTATGACATTTTTCATAACATAACATTGCCAGTACTAAGTTAAAAACCAAAATGTTGGAACAAATGTCTTTGACCTTCGAACCAACATTCCGGTAACAATTTTGCCCTTCTTCGCGGACTGAAGCTTATCTTATGAATTTTTACCATGACGGTAATTTTGACTTGGCAAGGAACTTTGGAGCAGAATAAAAACGTGGGAGAATGAGTCAAAGCTTGGAGATCAAGATGAGTGAAGAACGAGTCAAATCAGTTGAGAAACTCACGCCTCAAGCTACTGCTTCACGTGCCCATTATTAGCTCAACCTCTTCAACCAATCGATGAGCTTTTCGAGGACGAACCTCTACTATAAATAGAGAGGGCAGAAGAGTGAATCGATATCCAGAAAATTACAAGTAAAAAGATCGAGAGAGCTCTCCAGATTTTAGATCAGAAACTGGATCAACAAGTGTTGCCTGAGTTTGTGATTTACATTCTCATTCAACATTATAATTCCGCTAGATTCTAGATTTGTCCTTTCATTGAAGCAATTGTAATGAGATGTTGTGCACCTCTATTTAGATAGATTTTTCAGGCATAAGTCATCTGCGACTTAACCCTTTTTATTCCTTTTGTATCATCTTGTAACATTGTAAAAGAAGGAATATATTCAATTGTATATATAAATATACAATACTTTGGTCATTGACCATCATAGGTTATATTAATATATAACATATGTAAAATTAAAACATTTGTGTTTTTATTATTTCCGCTGCAATTTAACTCTTCAAAGGTTTTTCTGTTTTTATCTAAAGTGTCGACAGTTCTATCAGACGACATTGTTAACGATATTTGCAAACTGTTTTAGCTTACAAGTATTTTACTTACTGTTTACATTTTATTATTTCATAGTATAACCCCCGGGACCTAACAAGTTGTATCAGAGCCTACACTTGACATAATAAGTGTTTGATCCTTTTACATAAACTATGGATCCGGCTAATCCAACAATTGGTAGACTTCCTATTTTAGATGGATCAAATTATGCCTATTGGAAAATTCGCCTACGCACTCATATCAAATCCATTGATATTAGAGCATGGAGATCGATTACCAATGGATATATTGTCCCCATGCTACCACCAGGCGAGGAAGGTGACATACTTCCTAAGCCTGAGGCCGAATGGAGTGTGGAAGAAACCAATAATGCAAGCTTCAATGAAAATGTCTTAAATGCTATTTTTGCATGGTTTATCTCTACATGTTTAGGCTCATACAAAATTGCTCTACAGGAAAGGATGCTTGGGATACTTTGCAAACCCATTGTGAAGGTAGCTCAAGTGTTCGACGAACGAAGCTCCGTATGCTCATGAGTAAATATGAATGTTTAAGGATGGAAGAGACGGAGGAAATAAAAACTTATTTTGAAAAGTTGATCGACATTTCTAATGAATGTCAAGTTCTTGGATCTCCATTGACCAACAATCAACTTGTAGAAAAGACACTTCATTCTCTTCCTGAAAAGTTCAATATAAATATATGCGTGATTGAAGAAGCTCACAATTGTTACACCCCGTAGTTCCAACACATGAATAAGAGAACGTACGTAAGATGTTAAGGTTTGAATCGTGAAACGATAGAAGATACGTTTTTTCCTTAAGAGAAATTTCGGAAACCTCGTGAAGGAAAAAGATGTATTAAATGGAATTTGGTTCTCAAATTTGGTATTTGAGACTTTTTGAATATATAAGAATTATGGATTTTTAAGTTCGGATTTGGTCACGTGGGGCCCACGGGAAAATTTTACGGTTTTGTGGGGCCCACAATATTTTTTCGATATTTTGGCCAATATGGACGTTTTTGGGGGATGAACTATTTTCGGACCAATAGGAGGGTGACAGGTGTCACCTCTCCCCTTTGACTTTGGCTTTGGCTTGTCTTGAGATATTTTGAAGACAAGTGGACTTGTGGATCCCACCCACACTTGTCCACCATGTTGACCCTACACTTTGATTGATCTCAACCATTGATTTCTCTATATATATCCACATGAAGTGCAAGACTTCATCTACACTTAGAAAATTTTAGCAAATATTTGTGCACCTTAAGGGGGCTCTCGGCCAAGGCAAGGTTTGAGGGACAAAAATTCTTCAATACTTGTTGATAAATCCCCATATTCAAACCAAAGATCCCTAGTGGTATACTAAGGATAACCAACCTCTTAAAACCCGGAAATACTACGTTAATACATTGTCGCAACATGAAAACCTAAGGTGTTCTTCAACTTTGAAGTTGAAACTTGAAGAGAAGTTGGTTATGAACTTCTAAGGGTTGCTTGGAGTGGATTGGAACGTAAAGAAAATGATCTAAGGATATGCTAAGGACCGACTTTAAACTTGGATTATTTTGGGCTATATTGAGGTAAAGGTCCTCTTTCTCTTAATGTAATTAGATATTACATGTTGTGGATATATGTAGATGAGCATGTGCTAAAAAGAATGAAGATTAAAAAGCATTTGGGCCATTTTAGGGTGTTGGGCCGAGAGCTAGGCAAAATGGGGGTTATCGGGTTTCGTTGGTTATTGTCGTTATTAACGACACCTATTGCATGTTAAAATGGAGTAATATGATTGTTAATAAGTTGTTATAACTTATATGTAAGTATTGGAACTTGAATTGGATTAAAAGAATTAAGGAAAAGGGCTTCGGATGGTTGTAGTTGTTGTTGGCCGAAACTGTCCAAAACTGTTAGACGTCGTTGTGTCGTTTTTATGGACTGTTTTGGGGTGTTGTTATGCTGGAAATCAGCCCCTAGTATGCATGTTTAAGTGTAGTAATTGTTAATGAAAGTCCTAGGAGAATAGGAATGTGGAAAGGTGTTGAAACGCCTCACATTTTACCCTCGTTATTGTTGGATTATAGACTGCTTTTGTGGGCTGATTTGTGGACTGTTTTTGTATAATTGTGGGACAGAATTTTACACGTCAAGTTAGACGTGTAATCCCCTTTGGTTAACTGTTGGTTGTTCCTTAAATGTGGCTTGTTGGTTGATGAATACAGACCTTGGAAAATGTGGAAAAGTACATAGAAACAAAGAAAGTGCTGCCCAATTTTCCGTAGAATTAGAGGGTCATTAGTTGGTATAAGTCTTATACTAGTAAGTATGATATTGATAGAAGTGCTACCGTCATTATAGGTTGAAGTACTACGTGTAGCACATTCTACTTGGCTTGTGGAATAGCCAATAAAGGTTGAAGTACTTTGGAGCGTATTGCTACTTGTCGTGTTGGTTAGTCGTCACGAGGTATGTGAACTTCTTCCTTCTTTGATATGATTTTAGTAAGTCTATGTGACTTGAATTATTTGGTAAGTGTATGTGACTTGAATTATTTGATAAGTCTGCGTGACTTGAATTATTTGGTAAGTCTAGGTGACTTGGATTATTTGATAAGTCTATATGACTTGAATTGTTGATCAGTCTATGTGACTTGAATTATTTGGTAAGTCTATGTGACTTGATAAATTTCTTTAAAGATTATGAGACTTTGATTTAAAGTTATGAGACTTGATTTTCAAAGTTATGAGATTTGATTTCCTTAAAGGTTATGAGACTTGATTTTCAAAGTTATGAGATTTGATTTCTTTAAAGTTATGAGACTTTGATTTAAAGTTATGAGACTTGATTTTCAAAGTTATGAGATTTGATTTCTTTAAAGGTTATGAAACTTTGATTTAAAGTTATGAGACTTGATTTTCAAAGTTATGAGATTTGATTTCCTTAAAGGTTATGAGACTTTGATTTAAAGTTATGAGACTTGATTTTCAAAGTTATGAGATTTGATTTCTTTAAAGGTTATGAGACTTTGATTTAAAGTTATGAGACTTGATTTTCAAAGTTATGAGATTTGATTTCTTTAAAGATTATGAGACTTTGATTTAAAGTTATGAGACTTGATTTTCAAAGTTATGAGATTTGATTTAAAGTCATGAGACTTGATTTCTTTAAAAATTATGAGACTTTATTTTTCAAGTTATGGGGCTTGATTTCTAAAGTTAAGAGACTTGATTATTTTGAAAGTTAAGAGACTTGATTATTTTGAAAGTTATGAGACTTGAGCTATTTTGGAAAGTTTATGTGACTGATCGATTTAAAGAGAAGTAACTTGATTTAAAGGTATGAGTTACTTGAGATTTGAAAGTAGAAGTTACTTGATTTCAAAACCTTGAATTGAATTTCTAAAGGTGTAGTAACTTGATTTGGAAAGTATAGATTACTTGATTTCGATAGCAAAAGTATTTTGGGGTTCAACTCTCTAATATTGCATGAAACGATTCTCTTTATCAAGAATAGATGTACGTAGTACTTTGGGTTCAACTCCCTTACATGACATGATAATGCCTTAGTTGTATTAAAAGCAAAGATGTGGTAGTGCTTTAGTTTTCTAAAAATGGAAGTTGTTATAACGGCTTTATGAGAAGTTTGTTATAACAGTTTTGTGGAAAGTCAAGAGATGGTTTGAAATGTTATAAGAAAATCATGTGAGAATTTCCATGATTAAATCCTTAATATAATACATGAAACGAAAGTGCCTTGAGTTTATAAAGTGAGTGTACGGCGGACGTACAATTGTTGTAATGGATCTTAATCCTTAATGAACTATGTGATAGTGCCTTGGAGTTATAAAATGAAAGACTTGTTAGTGTCTTGGTAGTTCTAAAAGGATATTCATTATATTAATTGTAACGAGAGTCGAAGATGATTTAAAGTGTACATAGTTGCTTGTGATAGCTATATGTGTACAGTCTTGATATTTGGACCGCGTCCCTCACTGGAGGGTCGGCAACATTGTTGTATTAATTACTTGAACATGCTTACATGATGGAGGAATTCCATGTGCGTGGTTCCATTGTTGTATTATTTACTTAGACGTGCCGACAATGATGAAGGATTCCACGGGCATGCTTCCACTATATTGTTCCATGGACATGCTTTCACGATGAAGGATTTCGTGGGCGTGCGGCCATGCTGTGGGTTCAATCCCCAGATGATACTATTACTCCATGGACTAGCTCTCCATGAAGACATGTACCCGAGATTCAGGGTTCCACGGGCATGTTATATATATATATATATATATATATATATATATATATATATATATTACACTTTATGCATGCCGACAGTGATGAAGGATTCCACGGGCATGCTTCTTTGATACATGTTATATATTACGCTTTGTGCCTACCGACAATGATGAAGGATTCCACGGGCACACTTTGATATTGCGGGCTTGAGACCCATGGTTAGAAATGCATAATGATTCTGAGGGCATGTGTCCCTAAATGTGTCATGGCTTTCATATGTTGAAATGGTGTTGATTTCATAAATGAAAGGGTTCAGTGGTTTCATGATTTGAAATGAGGTGGTAAATCTCATTTTGTAAAGCCAGGGCTTAAAAGATAAAGTTGATTCTCACTACTTTCATATTGATAAACATTGGTGTACTGTTATTTTGGTTGTCGTACTTGCCTCTTGTGTTATATTTGGACTGTGTGGTTTTATATACTTAAAAAGGCATAGTTGACTCTCGGTGTTATAATAGTACAGTGTTACAATGATACGGTGATACAGTAGTACAGTGATACAAGGTACATTTGGCTTTGATTTCATATGACACGGTAGGATCTGGTATTTGATTTCATACTTGCCCCTGTCATTCTTTTGTACCGTTATGATCTTATTTCCTGTACTTCCTATTTACATACTTGGTACCTTGTTATACTGACCTCCTTCGGGGGGCTGCGTTCATGTCTGCATGTCTAGGTACTCAGTTATGGATCCGCAAGCTTAGGATCATGGTTCAGCATTTTGAGATGGCTCCAATGTTCCGAAGCTTGTCATTATGGCTAGGTATATTCAGAGGTACGGCGAGGCCTTGTCCCGTCATAGTTGTCATCAAAATCTTAGAGAGTTGTATTCATATATGGGCTGGACTGGCTAGAGTTGTATTTACATTGTTGAACAGTGTAGACCCTTTTGGGTGATTTATATTATGGCGCCTTATCGACTTTGCCTTTGTTTTAAGAAAAAAAATGAGTATTATTTATCTTCCGCGGTTTATTGTGTTGTATGAATAGAAGGGTGTTCAGGTAGGGCACCAGTCGCGGGCCCGGGGTTCGGGGCGTGACAACAATCTTGCTACAATGGACCTTCATACTTTAATGAGTATTTTCAAAACTTATGAGATGAATATGGAGAATCAAAGGACATTGTATAAAAGCAAAGATATAGAACTTCAAGCTAAATCCTTAGAGAGTCACGTCGATGATGAGGATGAAAGTCTTGACGAAATTGGTGATGGTGCAAATGTTTCTCTCCTTACTCAAAAATTCAATTCGATGGTAAGGAAGTTCAACAACAAGAATAATAATTTAAATCCAAAGAGAACCAAAACCAAGACTTCAAGCAAAAGTCCAATAACCCCCTTCCTATAGTATAAAGAGGAAATCAACTAAGGAGAACCAACTCAGATCGTACCAAATTTGACCCCAGACAACTCGAATCTGTGCAGTGTCATGCATGTTCATGATGGGGTCATTATGCAAATGAATGTGCTAATACCTTGAGAAAAGTTGGTAAGAATGTGTGGGTTTCTCTCAGTGACGACGAAGGAGAAGAGGAAGGAGACCAAGAAATAGAGTCACAAGCAATGCTGGTCATTGTTTACGAACAGTCACTCTCAGAAGATGAAAATATCATCGACAGTGTTGTCCCAGATGTCACCACATCTGTGTCAACATCTGCGATGACATCTGCACGTTAGAAACATCTGAAGGTATGAATATTTTAATTATCTTGATGTTAATTGATTTACTAGTGTTATTTCTTGTAGTGAGACTAGCTTTGACGATCAAGTTGATCCTAATGATGACATGATTAAGGACTTGCAAAAACATTGTAAGGACTTGATCCTAGAATCGAAACAACTTGACTCGAAGTTAAAATCTTTAACTCTTGAGAATGCAGATTTAAAAGGCACAATAACCCGCTTAGAGGTTGCACTTACAAAAAAATGATCTTGATTTTGGTAAGATTGGTGCAAAGTTGGACTTAGCTGAAACAACTTTCCATAAGCTAAATACATGTACCTCCAAACAGGATGAAAATATTGAATATTGGTCAACCATCACATGCAGGTTTGGGTTACAAGAACTCTCTTAATGCCATATGCTCCGATCTGTTTGACAAAAACGAGAAAATGGGCTTTGTAAAAGAAAGGACGTTTTTGTGCCATCACTGTAACAAGTCTGGTCACTTAAAAACTTATTGTTCTAAACTGGAAAAATCTAGGAGCAAAATGTTGTCAAAGCAACTGTCTAACATTCCAGACTACAATCGAAGCAACACTCCTAAGCCCAGTAACAGAAAAGGTTTAAGGAGAGTTTGGATTTCTAAAACGAATGTGCGATGTAATGTTGATATAACTGCTTTAAGGACTAACATTTCAGGTTCATGGTACTTTGACAGTGGGTGCTCTCGTCACATGACAAGGACAAAGGATTGCCTAAAGAACTACGAGGCACTCAGTGGGGGAAATGTTACTTATGGAGGTGGAAGCAAAAGTAAAATTATAGGATAAGGAACCTTAAATGTTCCAGGAGTTCCAGCCTTGAAGAATGTCTTACATGTTGATGGATTAATGGCTGACCTAGTCAGCATAAGTCAATTATGTGATGACGATCTAGATGTTAAGTTTAATAAGCATGTTTGTATAGTTACAAATGAAGCTAACTAATGTGTAATGACAGGTACAAGGACAGAAGACAATTTCTATCTTGTTGGAGAACAAGAGATATGCAATAATGTTAGGACAGATGACACCACTTTGTGGCATAAAAAATTAGGTCATGTCAACTATCGTAACCTTGAATGATTAATTTCTTATGAGGCAGTAAGAGGAATCCCTAAACTAAATCCTAAAGATAAAACAATGGTTTGCCAAGATTGTCTAAAAGGTAAGCAAACCCGAGTCTCTCATAATGTTGCCCAAAGTGACGGACAATATTTAGGTACGTCTCACTGTTTTCAGCTTTTGCACATAGATCTTATGGGTCCAATTGAGATAGATAGCCTAGGAGGCATGATGTATTCTTATGTGATTGTAGATGACCTTTCCATGTACTCATGGATATTCTTTTTGAAAGAAAAGTCTCAAACTTTTGGCATATTTAAAGTATTGCGCTCTAGGATAAAGAATCTGTATCATTCTTCCATTTTTAGAATTAGTTCAGATCATGGAAAGGAATTTGAGAATAATATGTTCTCAACATTTTGTGAGAAAAATGGTATTTTCCGTGAATTTTCTTCTCCCAAAACTCCCCAGCAGAATGGTGTGGTCGAAAGGAAGAATAAGACTTTACAAGAGATGGCAAGAGTCATGCTGAGTTATACGAAATTATCAAAACAATTTTGGGCTGAAGCCTTGAATACTGCAAGTCACATAACAAATAGAGTCTATCTTAGACCTGACACTAGAATGACACCCTATGAGTTGTTAAATGGAAAGAAGCCAAATCTGCGTTATTTTCATGTTTTTGGTGTGTGTTACATCTTGAATGATAGGGAACAACTAGCCAAGTTTGACTCTAAAAGTGATAAAGGAATTTTTGTCGGTTATTCTCAAAATAGTCATGCTTACCGTGTGTATAATCTTAGAACCAAAACTGTACAAGAGTCTGTTAACGTTGTTTTCGATGATTGTGCTGGTCTTGCAGGAAATAGGCCTGGAAATAACGTTGTGATAACATTGGAGAATGAGCAGAATGCAGAAGATTCAGATGTTGCCCCAAATGTCACGACATCTGAAGTAACACCTGAGTCTGAACCCGAGAATACAGAAGGTGAAACTGAGGGATCAAATGCTGAATTGCAGGACCCAGTACGCATGGATCCCTCATCGAGGATTAGAAAGAACCATCCTACATGCCAAGTGATAGGTGTCACGACCCAACCTCGGCCGCGATCGGTACCTGCCGGTACCGCATCGTATATGTCGAGAATAAAATGAACATACATAACACATACGTATAAAAAGGTAACATCACTGGCCAGCCGGTAAGGCTGCCTTCCATAAAACATACTTAACAAAAATATAATAGTACAACTGGTTCTTATAGCCCAAAACGTAAATGTGACCACGCACTTAAAGATAACAATCGTGGCGACAGGCCCGCCATACCCCGAATATACAAAGTACCTATAGCATCGTGGAAATTGTACCAAAATAACAAGCGTCAGGAGGATGGAGCTTCGACATTGGAAGAGTGATCCTAAGAATGAGGATCCACACCGCTACCTTTACATGCGGCATAACGCAGCCCGGAGAAGGGGTCGATACAATATGTACCAAGTATGTAAAGTCGGAAAATACTTGTAATATCGATATCAAGTCTAAAAGCAAGCCGAGTCATGAAAGACAATAAAATACCTTTTATCAGGCCTTACTAACAATGAGAGTGACAAGTATATATATATAATCTGCATAAAATAGAGACTCATGATCAAACAGGTACCTCGCCTCGTAGTATCAATAAAATCATCCTACTCGGGACTATTTCACCGCACGGGTCCCGTGACCCGCATGAGGTACTTCCTCGCATCGGCCGCACTACCGGCATGGGACTATTTCACCCGCATAAGCCCATAAGGACTCGCGTGAGGTATTCCTCGCATCATGGGTAGCAAATCCACGGGAATGTGGTATAACGATCTTGGGGACTTTCCTCGATATACTCTTACCACAGGCGGATGGTATAACGATCTTGGGGTCAGACTCGATATACTCTACACCGAGCGGATGGTATAACGATCTTGGGGCTTGCCTCGATATACTCTTATACCGTGCGGATGGTATAACGATCTTGGATCCGCCTCGATATACTCTTACACCAAGCGGATGGTATGGCGATCTGAGGTGGCCTCGACATACTCTTACATCAAGGAGGTGGTATGACGATCTTGGGGCTTGCCTCGCATATACTCTTACCCTATCTCAAACTGTCATCATATCATAAATAAGTTAAGAAAACTTATAACTTCTTTTAGTCTTGTTCATATACTCTCTCATTTTAGTTTACTCAAGGCACTTAATCATATCTTTAATAAAAGAACACCGGGAGTTTAACCCAAGTACTATATGCTTCAACTCTTTCAAAAATGACTCTTCTTTATACATAAAAACCTTTGGACAATTGATACCTTAAAATCAATTTGCCTCTTCACATACTTATCTTATTTAGAGAAAATCTCTTCTCATTAACCTTTTATGAAGCTAATAAACCAACTTCCCATAAAGTTGTTATATTAACTCTATACTTTAGTAAAATCATACTTTTTCCCTAACTAAGGGAATTATACATTCTTAAAATGAAACAAGTCATTATATACTTAAAACAAGTGAGAATATCAAATCTTGTACGTCTACCGTACTACATAGTTTCATCTATTCATGCTCAAGAGGTAGGAAAGCTTCACATACCTCTTTGGTCAATCCAATTGCCAAGTCCAAACTACCGCAAGTAATATTTCAACCTATAATAGTCATGATACATTTATTAACCTCTAATCTTAATGTAGAACAATCCAAGTTCAAAGTCACTAAATTCTAAGGAAAATTGGGCAGCATTTCCTTTGTTTCTACTCACTTTGCCACCTTTCTCAAGGCCAAATTTATCATCCAAAACACCACATTTAAGGCTCAATCAATCCAACAATTCAAAGGGGATTTCACACCCAAAATTCTGCCCAATAAGTTTACAACAATTCACTTAACAATTCTAAGGTAGTTTTTAGGCTACAACATGCTCATAATCTCTTCTTAACCCATTCTTCATATCCAAACCACATTTTCTAGCATGCAATGACTCTAAGTGCATTATTTTACTACCACAAGATCTTTCTTCTAAGCATGCAACACTAGAACTAAATCTAAAGGAAGAAATGTTACCTTAAAGTTTTAGCCAAAACTTATCCCAAATATTGCTAGCTTCCTTGCCAAGAACACCACCACAATAATGCCAACAAGCTAGCTACAAGCTTCCTTTTCTTGTTCTTAACTTTCGATTTTTCTTGGGTTTTTTGAAGGAGGAGTGATTTTTAGAGAGATAAGATGTTTGAGAGATGACCAAGTCTACAAGACTTGGTCAATATAAGTCATGCAAGCAAAATCAGATGGGGACACTTGTCACCTCCCATGGCCTTTTAAAAGAGAAATCGGACTTCCTAAGTTTTTCCCCAAAACTGCGGCCTGAAACCTCCGCGGCTCTGGACTTTCGGGCGCCATGCCCTGTCTGGCGCGCACTGAAACTTGTGACCCTCGATACTTTAGGCGCCATGCCCTGCATCCGCGCCGCGCCCGCCGCTTTGCACGAACGCATTACGCCCGATCATACGAACTTGTAACTCTCATAACTTTCTACTCCGACGTCCTATCGACGAACGGTTGGTTGCGTTGGAATCTAGACTCAACGAACTACGTCCTAGACCTTTAAAATACTTAGGAACTCTCAATGAATCGGGTCATAACCCCCCCCCCCCCAAGGTTGACTAAACCCCGTCCGGAATAATCCGTCAACCTATCCTTTGAAAATTTTAAGTCTTACATGCTTTCGTACGCTCTCATACGTAGGGTCAGAACTACGGGGTATAACAATAGGAGAGGTATTTGAAGGACTAAGAATAAGAAGAAAATAGCCTCGGAATCACAGAGATATGGTCAGATATGTGTGTATGTCTATCATGTATCAGAAGGTAAGTCTTTATTGTTATGTATCTACTCTAAAATCAAAGAATGTTGGAGAAGCACTCAAGGATAATTATTGGATACAAGCTATGCAAGAAGAACTTGAACAGTTCACCAGAAATGAAGTCTGGGATTTAGTTCCTCGTCCAGAAGATACGAACGTTATTGGAACTAAATGGATCTTTAAGAATAAGACTGATGAATATGGAACTGTGGTAAGAAATAAGGCGAGACTAGTTGCTCAAGGATACACACAAGTCGAAGGAATTGACTACGATGAGACCTTTGCTCCTGTGGCCAAAATTGAGTCGATTAGGTTGTTACTTGCTGCAGCTTGCTATTTGAAGATTACTCTCCATCAGATGGATGTCAAAGGTGCATTCTTGAATGACTATCTTGACAAATAAGTCTATGTTGAACAACCTAAAGGATTTGAAGATCCTCACCATCCACATTTTGTATACAAGCTGAAAAAGACGTTGTATGGTTTAAAACAAGCTCCCCGCACATGGTATGGCCGTTTAACTCAGTTTCTTCTTGAATTTGGTTTTAAACGTGGTGAAGCTGATTGTACGTTGTTTATAAAATATCACGGAGTAGATATGAGCATTGCTCAAATCTATGTAGATGACATAGTTTTTTGTTCGACTTCACAGTCCCACCTTGAGACATTTGTCGAAGCTATGTCTTCCACATTTGAGATGAGCATGATAGGGGAATTAACTTTTTTTTTAGGCTTGCAGATTAAGAAAAATGAAGATGGAATCTTCATCACCCAGAGCAAGTATGCCAAGAATTTGGTTAAGAAGTTTGGATTGGAAAATGCTAAACAAATGAGGACTCCAATGAGATCAACACAGAAGATATGCAAAGACGATGTTGGCAAAAATGTCGACCCAACATTGTATCGTTCTATGATAGGTAGTCTTCTTTATCTCACTGCCAGTCGTCCTGATCTAATGTTTAGTGTTTGTGTGTGTGCTCGATTCCAAGTCTATCCCAAAATCTCCCACTTAAATGCATTAAAACGTGTCATCCGATATGTTGCCAGCACATGTGAGTTGAGAACTTGATATCCAAAGACACTAATCTTAATCTGATAGGGTATAGTGACTCAGATTGGTCTGGTGATGTGGATGACAGAAAGATACTAGTGGATGATGTTTTTACCTTGGCAATAATCTATTATCTTGGTATAGTCGCAAACAAAACCATGTCTCACCTTCAACTGCTGAATCTGAATATGTATCAGCTGGAAGTTGTTATTCTTAATTGATATGGTTAAGACACATGTTAGATGACTATAATTTTTCAAATAATATCTTGGTTCTGTATTGTGATAACTTGAGTGCAATAAATATTTCTAAAAATCTAGTTCAGCACTCTCGTACAAAACACATAGATATTAAACAGAATTTTTTAAGAGATTTGGTTGAAAAACAACTAGTTTAAATTAAACATGTTGACACTACTCATCAACTAGCTGATATTTTTACAAAAGTTTTGGATCATGAGAGATTTTCAAGTTTGAAGAATTCTCTTGGTCTTTGTAATCTTTGAATCGGCACTGATGATGGAATGTCAGCTGTAATGTCTCTAACATTTTGGGTTTCATTTGTCTCTGTAAATATCAAAATCCGATCGTGTTTACTATTTTTGGTGGTTTTAAATTTGTGTTCACTCAAGTATGATCCTAAAGAAAGAACATGTTTTAAAAAGTGATACTGTTCTCTGCGATAATATTAGATATCATAAAAAGGGAGTATCAAAATAAGGCAAAACCTATTACTAAAAGATTGGCAACTGTGCAAATGAGCAAAACTCTTTGAAGATGATATCATTCCTATACTATAGGAGTATCAATTTCTTAAACAGGAAATTATGAGAATACTAAATAAGTGTTCTTGTTCTTTTTTGACACAAAAATAAATTTTGTATGTATTTCTATGATTTGACCAAGGACAATGAGAAAATGTTACATTGATCTGGAGGTTAAACTTATAAAAGCACATATGAAATGTGTCTTGATTTGTTGCCAAAGTCGAAAAAGTTCTTGTGGGATCATAATACTTGTGTCATCCAAACTGTTACCAACATTACAGTTGACATTCTCAGATGATGATATCTGTTGGGATACTGTTTATAACTGATTTTTGAAAAATCTGTTATTTTCCCTATTTTTGTGCCGTTATTTTTATTGATGTCTATCTTTTTCATAAAATCTAGGTGTAAGTATTTGACTAAAACTCAAACACCTAAAACCAAGAGTTTGTCAATATATATAATCTTCCTCTTTAAGTCTTTTTGATCTCTGTTGTCTTGTTTCCGAAAAACAAAAAATAAATTTAAAAAAGAAAGCAAAAGTAAGCATCACATCATCTCGGATTACTTAAAAGACCGATGGAACACCCAATCACCCCTTCAACTTCCATAATCCTCAAAAACCCTAAACTTTCTCAGCCATCTTCTCCACACTACTCACCCATGGATAGATCACCTATGTCTAATCAAATGTCATCCAACATCTTAGAAACAACCCCAATGAGTACAAGCCCACCTTAGAGCACTGCCATTGTGCTAAGTCAATTTCAAGAGCCATTAGAAATAGCGTACCCCGGAGACAACAATAATCCCATCGATTTAGAAAGCACTCCCAATGTATCAGTGTTGGGAAAAATAGAAAACACTTTTAAGTTTCCTACTAGGAGGTCGAGTAGGGTGTTTGAAAGGAATTTTAACACTTCACATGTGACGAAGAAATCAAGAGTTGAAGATGAGGCTCCTGTTCCTGCCAGCCCTAGCTATAGCTGGGACGATTCTGACTTTAACTGGTCTATTGATGATGATGCAGAGGTAACACCTCCAGTTGATAAACACACTGAATTCCCAGCATCACCATCCCAGTCTGAGCCTCTTGTTGTTGAAACAGTGGAGTCGTCTGAGAAAGAAGAAATCCTTGATGACACTCTGTTAAAGAAATTCTATTCGAAGAAGGTTTCCCCACCTACAAAATCAAGTGCTAAGTCAAATGTTGTTCCAGGTACCTCAACATTGCAGACAACATCTCAATCAACTTCTGAGTCGTCACAGTCACCAGCATCTACCAGCAAAAAGGAATCAGACACAGAGTCTGATGAAGAGGTAATTTTCTTTTCTGAAAAATTCCATTCCAAAAATAGTTCACAGAATTGGATGTGGTACAAAATAGAGTAGTCAAGTCAGAAAAGACACTAGATATTGCCTCATATGCAGAGTATGGACTAGTAGAGTTTCTGAATTCAAGACGCCTCCTTGGATCTTTAACAAATAAATGACCTTACATTAACAACACTATCAGGTTGTTTTATGCTAACTTAGAGTCTGTTATTGAAGATACCAATTCTAAAAACTTTGGGAAGGTATACTTTGATAATAGAATATATCAATTCACACCTGAAGTAATAAATAAATATTTGACCTTTCATGTTATGGAGGATGTTAGGGAAGATGACCCTGCAGTAGATAATAAAGATGAAGTCATTAAGTTTCTCACAGGGGTAAAAATGGCAAAATGGATATCTAGATGTCCTGCTTCTAAGATGACAACTTTGTTCTCGATCCTACACAAAATGACTATTCACAATTGGCTTCCTTCCACGAACGAATCAATTGTCACTTCAGAACAAGCTGACTTACTGTATAGAATTGGAAAAGGATTGAAAGTTGACTTGGAAAAAACAATCTTTAATCAAATAGTCAACTTAGCTCAGAAAGATTCTAATTCAGTTCTACCTTTTCCCTCTTTAATTTTCAAAATCCTTACAAGTCAAGGCTATAAACCAAAGAAAAGGACAAATTTGGAAATGATCCAGAGTTGTACAGTGTAAATAGAGAAATTCTGAGAAACAAGGATAGAGTCATTGATTTACCTTGGAAAATTGAGCAAAGCAGTATTGGAGGAAATGTCACCAACAATCCTGGCACCACAGAAGCAGAAGACTCTCCACTGACCACAGATTGACTTGTCAAACAAATTGCGAAAATCAATCATCAAATTTCAGAGATTATTGAGGTTTAGGAAGCCCTGGTTCAAACGAGAAATAGATTTCTTATGATGCTTTCTTCCCAAAGAGGGGGAGATAACATGCGAGGAAGAAAGGAGAAAATAGTGATGTTGTTGTTGCTCGTGAGGAAGAAAGGAGAAATTAGCGATCTTGCCGCTTTCGTGGCCCCGCATCACGCAGGGAGTAATGCAAGATTGAAGAATGATCTTTGGTCTTTATAAACTTGTTGCTGATGTGATGTATGACGAGTTGCTGATAATGTTGTTGGTGTTAGGTTGAATTGGTTTGTAAAAATGATCTAACGACTGTTTTATTGTTGGGTTGTAATAGTTGGACAAAGTAGTTCTATATTTTTTGAGTTCAAACTAATCCTATGTGAATAGCATATGTATTCTCTTGTATATGTTGTTTGTATGATATCACAGGTTAAAGGGGAGTTTGTATAATTGTCATAGGTCACTCACACTAAAAAGTTTGGTTTTGTGAAGAAATGTAAAAAGGGGAGAATGTTAATGTTGAGTTTTATGTTATGACATTTTTCCTAACATAACATTTTCAGTACTAAGTTAAAAACTAAAATGTTGAAACAAATGTCTTTGACATTCGGACCAACATTCTGGTAATAGTTTTGCCCTTCTTCATGGACTGAAGCTTATCTTATGGATGTTTACTATGACGGTAATTTTGAATTAGCAAGGAACTTTGGAGCAGAATAAAAACGTGGGAGAATGAGTCAAAGCGTGGAGATCAAGATGAGTGAAGAACGAGTCAAATCAGTTGAGAAACTCACGCCTCAAGCTACTGCTTCACGTGCCCATTATTAGCTCAACCTCTTCAACCAATCGATGAGTTTTTCGAGGACGAACCTCTACTATAAATAGAGAGGGCAGAAGAGTGAATCGATATCCAGAAAATTACAATTAAAAAGATCGAGAGAGTTTTTCAGATTTTAGATCAGAAACTGGATCAACAAGTGTTGTCTGAGTTTGTGACGACATTCTGTCCAACATTATAATTGCTGCTTAGATTCTAGATTTGTCCTTTCATTGAAGCAATTGTAATGAGATGTTGTGCACCTCTATTTAGATAGATTTTGCAGGCATAAGTCATCTGCGACTTAACCTTTTTTATTTCTTTTGTATCATCTTGTAACATTGTAAAAGAAAGAATATATTCAATTGTATATATAAATATACAATACTTTGGTCATTGACCATCATAAGTTATATTAATATATAACCTATGTAAAATTAAAACATTTGTGTATTTATTATTTCCGCTGCAATTTAACTCTTCAAAAGTTTTTCTGTTTTTATCTAAAGTGTCGACAGTTCCATCAGACGACATTGTTAACGACATTTGCAAACTGTTTTAGCTTATAATTATTTTACTTACTGTTTGCATTTTATTATTCTATAGTATAACCCCAGGACCCAACAATAACTAATGATGGCGATAACTCCTAGCAATGGTTGACAATATATAGTGTCTGCTGGTGGTGTTGATTATCAATATTGATTGGTGGTCATTATTGATAATGGTAGTAGATGATAATGAATGTAAATAGCAACTAGTAATACCGAGATTAATACCCGCATGGATATAGCTCAGTTGGTTTCAGGGTGACAGATTGCTTCCAAGTAATACCGAGAATAAGCGTAGTGATTGGTGGCGATTCTGACTACCGCTAAGGATAGTGGATGACAGATAGCTAGTAGGCTTATCACAGGCTTGCCGTCTTTCTATTTAGTTTAGCTTTCATATTAAACTAAAAAGAATTATAGATAATCATTCATAAAAATATATTATAATAATCTAAAAAAACAAATTAATTACTGACTATTGTAGATTAAAATAAACTACTAATAATTTTTTTTGTAAGTTACCAATATATATAAGTTAAATCCTTTTCAATTAATTAACGGGATAGATGAAAGGTGGTGTATATTGTAAGTTTACGTTACTCCTCTTTCTCAACAGATAGTCAAGACTAATAATTGATACTATTAGCAAGAAATAGTAGTGTCCCAAAGAGTGGAATGAAAGGGATTGATGTATTATAAGTTCTCCATCTTTTTGGATCAATGGCAATAGTGGTGGAATGAAAGGGATTGATGTATTATAAGTTCTCCATCTTTTTGGATCAATGGCAATAGTGGGGAGATTGGAGGCCTACAATATATGGCGCTACGAGAGAGGTCGAGTCATATTTTGAATTTATGAATTCTAGATTCTAGATAATGCAATTTACTTGATTCTACGTAAATTAATCACACATATTAAGTAGATTTTTAATACAAATAAGAGTTTAAGTCAAAACTAATAGGTTTTGTCAAACTCGTAGACGAAGTGTAGCTCCGCCCTTGACTGCCAAAGCTTAGGTAGTGAAATCAGAATTTCAAATTTATGAATTTGCATAGACGACATTAAGTGATAATAACTAAATTCTAAGTTTAATATTTCTATATATTAAATGATTTTTTAATATTACTACATTATTTAAATAAAATTTACTGAATTTAACTGAACCTTTTATCCAAACTTCTAGCTCCGCCCCAACTAGATAGAGTGGCCATTTTGTTTGTGTCTCTCTTTCTGATAGATAGCGATCCAAGCTAGTCTCCCACCAAAAGGACTTCATTGGTTCAACTTATAACAACAATACAAATCAATAAACAAGTTGCATATGCCATTTCGTCATTCATTATTTCGAATTATAATAAATCTTAGCATATACTCTGTTTCAATCAATGTCTTATTTTTCTTTATAATCTATTTCAAAAATATTATTTATTTCTATATTTAGTTATATTTTAATTTCAATATTTTACACGGCATATTCAAAATCAAGACCACAAGATTAAGAATGTATTCTTGGACATTAACACGTGGTCTTTAGTTTAAGATTACAAAATTTAATAGTGTTTCTTATTTTTTAAATTCTATGTCTAATCAAACTAAGACAATTAAATTAAAACAAGTTTGCCACATCAAGTGCATATATATATATATATATGTATATGCACTTGATGTGGCAAACTTGTGGATTATGCCAAAGTCGGGTCAATCTAAGTGGGTCATAACCCAATCTTTTCAAAATTTACTTGGGTTAAAGTATGTTTAGTTAAATAACGTTTCATTAACCCTCCTCACATGATCCAGCCTCCTGTTTTTTTTTTCTTCTCAAAATATGGATGTGTAATAATGTATTTTTCTCGAATTAATTGTAAGAAATATTTTTTCTGATTATTTCATTCCAAAGGTACCATATACAAAATATACACAATTATGACTAATTACATTATTTCATATTCTATCACACTCCCGCAGTCGAAGCGGGAGGTCGACCTATGTTGAGACTGTCCGAAAATCTTCAAATAGCACCAGCGGAATACCTTTTGTAAAAATATATGTGATCTGATAGCGTGACGGGACATGTAAGACACATACTTGTCCACGAGCAACTTTTTCGCGAACAAAGTGAATATTCATCTCAATATGTTTAGTGCATTGATATTGAACCGGTTTTCCTGTATCACATTAGATCAATGTCACCTTCGGAACTGGACAATGGAGCTCCAAAAGAACGTTCTGTAGCCAACAAGATTCAGACACCACATAGATAACTCCTTGGTATTCTGCTTCGGCACTAGACCTAAACAAGGTAGCCTGTCATTTGAAAGACCAAGATATCAAATTGTCACCGAAAAATACACAATAACTGTATGCAAGCCATGATCGAGGGTGCTCTGAATATAGCGCACAATGCGCTTGAGAGCATGCATATGATCCTCCATCGGGTTATGCATGAATAGACAAATATGTTGCACAACATAAGATATGTCGGACCTAGTGAAAGTAAGATATTGCAAGGCTCCTGCAAATCTGTGGTAATGTGATAAATCCGCATATGGCGTGCTAGAAGTAGCACTCAACTTTGATTTAGTATCAACTGGAGTGGAGGACGGCTTACAAGAGGACATGCCAGCTCGTTAAACGATCTCCTCAGCATACTTCTTTTGAGATAGAAATAAACCACCTGCATGACGTGTTACAACTATCCCCGAGAAGTAACTCAATGACCCTAGATCTTTCATAGCAAATTCTGAACAAATGAGAAACACGATAGACTTGAGAAGAACATCAGATGAAGCAGTTAAGATAATATTATCCACATATAGAAGGATGTAAGATATATCAATACCTTGATGAGATATGAAGAGAGAATGATCTGACTTGTTGTTAGAAAACCTATTATAAGAAATATAATCTGCAAAACCTCTTGTACTAGGCCCGGTGAGCTTGTTTGAGCTCATACAAGGATTTCTTCAGTAAGCATACATGATTAAGATAAGTGGAGTCTCTGTACCTCATGGGTTAATACATGTCTATTGACACCCAATTTTGTCCCTCTCTTCGCATTATTTATCCAAAATTAAACTATTTTTTTAACACCGCAAAACAACTTTAAAATTTTAATACATACATATGCATACATAAATAAAGAATTTAATATTATCAAAATAATTCCTATTTATTATTATTATTTTATTATCTTCATTCGCATTACAATCGTAACACTTTTATCACAATCATAATTTTTATCATAATATTCTATGTTATTCATAAAATAACATCGCATTTCATATTAAACACTAAAAGAATTTTTCAAAATAATATTGTATTATTTATTATCGCATTGAAATTTTTTATCCTTATAATTTATAGTTTCGTAAATTATTTTTATAACACAACCACCATTTATTAAGCACCTAAACTCTACCAAACAATTTAATTAAACCCCAACCCAAGCTATATTTCATCCAACCAATTCCCTTATATTATTTCCCAAAGCCCAAAATCTGAAACCCATTTCCTCTTTCTCAAAACAAAAACGCCCAGCCCACTACCATATTGCATAACCTAAAAAAGAAGAAAACAAAACATTTTTTCTGCCCTAAAAAAAACTTAGAAGCAGCCGCGGTTTGTCTCTTTCCCCTCTCCCATTTTTAGCTAAGGTTCAGACCTCCCCAAGCTTTGACAGACAATGTCCATCCATTTCCATGTAAGCTCCTTATCTCCCACGTGAATGCTGAGATAACATCAATCTTTTGTACCAATATCCTGATCAAATCACGTGAGGAACGAGTGAGTCCTCTAACGTCTCAATTCAAACGGATATTTGGCTCCCTTTTGAAATTTTATGTAGAAATCCCGCTCAAAAAGTCTTGAGCTCTAGAAACCCTAGCTGTTTGCTATATATACTAAGCTTTGAGGTCCATTTGGGAGGATGTTTTTCAGCCGCTCTTCCCCCTTCAAACTCTAAAATATCCTCTCAATTTTGTCTGCTAAAATACAAATTTACAAACACTTTTCCAGTCGCCGCTTACTTTCATTCTAAAAACCGAAATACTTCTTATTTTTCAACCTCCAAAATACAAGTTTTCAATCTCCATTCTTTGCTAAAAATTAAAAATACTTAAATACTTTTCATCCTCTAGAAAAACTCTCTGAAGTGTTAAGAAAACTTCTTAAATTCGGTGGTCGATTTGGCAAGTTCGAGATTGTTAGGACCGTGTCCAATTGTTCACGCAAGTGTACGTATCGTTCACAAGTAATATAGTCTGTAAGACTGAGTTTATCGTCCATAGAGACTGGTTTCTAATTACCGAATATCTATTCTAGATTATCTATTTGGCAAACGATATTTGATGTGAGTTTTTATCTAACTACTAGAATAATTGTGAGAAGTAATCTAAATTATTGGGGTTTAATCAGTTATGAATGAATTAGGGCTTTCAAAATTCTCGACTATCCACTTTATTCAATCCTTAATGCAACTAGAATGACTTCTTCTTCTACGTAAAGATAGCGGTTAACTAGACTGTGTTATATTCCGGTTAGGATATATAATCGCTCAACTCAAGTGCAGAACCCTTTTATATTTCTATGATAGGATTTACCACATAAGAGGATTAAGAACAGTAATCTATAATGCTACACAAGTATCGGGGTACTTTCATCCGCGATTTTAACATATGTCTATTCAATTACAGCATATCCAAATATCTCCTCTCGGTTTTTGATTCGAAATCATATAGGTTATGATAATTAGTGATCAATTAACTATCAAACATTCATATCAATTATTGAATAAATCTTAATCAAGTGAAGAAGAAATCAAACTAATGTCTTAAGTCATGAGATAGAGTTTCAAGTGATTCAAAAGGAAAACCCTAATAAAGTGTTTAGCTCCTAGTCATAGTCACGCTAAGAACTAATACAATTCTAAACATAAACTGAATTAAAAAGAAAGAAAGAAAAGTACTGCGAACTAAAGTCTCCAATTGTAGCTTCAAATCCTTGCCCTATGATGTGTTGTGTGTTGGAATGACCAACCCCCCACAATAGAATAGTCCCTATGGATTAAGTATGTTGCAAATTTTGTGCCCACTGGACCCTTCTGCCCTTGGTCAAATCCACTTCGGATTCTGAATTTCCCGCATCGGCACTGCGGTTCTGCAAAATGGCACCGCGGTGTCGAAAGTCCTGCGGGTTCTCTGATCTTCTGGCACCGCGATCCTACTGCTGGGCACCGCTGTGCTACTTCACCTTCGTCCGAATCTCCAATTTTCAACCTTTTTCTGCCTCGGGACCCTTCTTTTATGCCCACTTTTCGCTCATTTTCGTCATTTTACCCTTTTGAACCGCTGTGACTCAAAAGAAAGGAAAACGACTCTAACACTACACTTATTTAAATGAAAATGGAAAAAATACTAACTAAAAATGACTCAAAAAGCATATACAAAATGCGCCTAACAAATACCCCCCAACTTAACCTTTGCTCGCCCTCGAGCAAAGATCAAAACAAAGTCAAAGGAAACACAAATAAAAGACTCAAAGACTCAAATCAAGCAGCTGCACAATGTTACTTAGAAAAGCATGAACGTCAGTTGAGATAATATGTAGGAACAGATATAACATAAATTTAGCAATCTAGAATTTCAAGTCAGATATTTCGCAAATTCATTTCAATCATAATCAATGGAAGCATGAACACCTACCATATGCATGTCAATTTCATTTAGTTCTATGGGCCTGTTTACTTGCTATTCTCCATTAATCATAGACATACATACTAGAGATCTTCAGGACTTTTCAGGGTTGTAATGTAGGCTTTGGCAAGGGTCGGTAAAAGTTGGCATTTAGGCTCAAATTACGTACCATAAACGTTTTTCTTATTCAATTATTTTGTCCTTCTTTTTGGTATTCTTTTCAGTTCATACCTATCATTCCCCTCTTCTCTTTTTGAGAGCATGAAACAAATTCACATAGGCACCCCCAAACTTAAGCTTTTATATTTTTTTATTGGGGTGCATCAATTTTTTTTCCACTCTTTTGGTATTTCTTTTTTCACTCTTTTTCATCCCTATTTTCAATTACTGCTTATGACACACAAGAGAATCACGGGGTGTCAAAGAAAACAATTTATTTTAGGCTCAAATGGGCTGACTAGGGATACAATTTACTGCATAGTAGGTAATGAAAGGTAAGAAGGGCTAACAAAGAAATTCCTGAATCATCTCCCTAAACATGTATGTCTTAACTATTTCGCTTCAAATAACAAGCAACCAGACTTCATAGACATTTTTCACAATTGGCAACACATAGGCTAAGCACAAGATATTCCGAATAATTAGATTTGCATGAATTTTTGGCATATCTAACTTAAGCACACATATTTTAGCTTCTAATTCCATTACATTATTCCACTTCATTCACTAGGCGTTTCAAGCAACTACAACATGTATGATCATAAAAAAAAATGGACTCATATAGACACAATAAAATACACAAAAACTCAATCAAAACGATTCAAAAATAGAAACACAAAAATAAAATAAGTACCTCCCCCCAAACTTAAACGACACATTGTCTCAAATGTGTAAAGACTCAAAAATTAAAAAGGGACGACTTACAGACAATATCGGCTCAAAATGGTGGTGGCGGCGGCAGATACTGCATTGAGATGGTATCTGTGGGAAGAGATTTGGGGATTTAGGGCTTTTTATTTTCTGAATTCGCGCCTCGGCACCGCGGACCTGCAGAGTGGCACCGCGGTGCCTAAAGTACTGTGACCTCTCTGAACATTCGACAACGCGGTCTTGAAGAATGGCACCGCGGTGCCGACCCGATTCCGTTTTTTCCACCATTTTCTTCCTGCTCATTCTCCGATTCCCGCACCTGTCATCACATCACAATAAAAAAAATACCAAAAGTGAGACTATTCAATTTAAACTAATTGCAGAATTTAAACATTGGGTTGCCTCCCAAGTAACACTGTCTTTAACGTCTTGTAGCTGGACGCATGTTCCTTATCAAATCATTGGGATAAATTAACCCCACAACCTATCAACTTAAAACCCATTTTTCTCTTCCTCACTCTATTTTTCTTTTTCACTGATGCGCGGTAAGATGCACACACTTTAAACGCAAGTGCACATTATCGTGACAAGTAGTATAGTCTTGATAAGACCGAATATCGTCCTCAAGGATTAGGGTTCAATTACCAACTATCTATTTTTTGGTATCTATTTGGTAAATTGATATTTGGATTTGTTGTTTATAACTAAGAATTATAAAAGCTATTTAACTATAGGATTTTACTTCAGTTGTGATGAGAATAGGGCTTCCGCGTCTCCTCACTATCCGCTTATGCTACTTATTAATGCAATAACTTATGGTCTTCTTCTTTTGGAGAAAGCAGGTTCACTAAATCGTTTTATACTCCCGTTAGGGTTATATAAACACTCAACCCCAGTATTGCACCTTACCTACCTTTCGGTGATAAGGATAACTCTATAGGAGGATTAAGAACAAGAACCTAGTTAACCGTCACGCACAATGCGCAAAATTGGGGTTTTTAAGCCTCTCATTAACGCTAGATAAATAATTGAGGTATTTTCATCCCCAATCCAAGAATGTCTACCCAACTTACAGCATATTCACAATCCCCTCCTTTCGGAGTCTGATTAGAAATCATATAGTGATAATTAGTTGTCAATTAACTACCAAGCATTCAATTCAATTATTGGATAGATCTCAACAAGAAGAAGAATAACCATAAGCATGCATTAAATCATAACATAAGTTTCTAGAGATTCAACATGGAAAGCCCTATAGAGGAATTAGTTCCTAGCCATTAACATGACAAGAACTAATCCCATGTTCATCATACAAAAACTGAAATAAAGTAAAGAAAAGGAAAAGAAATTACTAAACTATGGTCTCCAATCTCCAAGCAAGAAGCCTTGTGTTGTGCAAGAAGGGGGGCCCTTAAAAACTACCTAGGGTTCTCCTTTTATAGGCTGAAAACCGCCTCAACTTTTCCCTGCAGGCCTGGCCCAAAATCCGTCTGAAAACCTTATTTTTCCGCGTCGGCGCTGCGCCGAACTTCGCAATCCGTCCGGGTGATTTGGCGCCGCGACCGATTCTGGTATGCCGCGGCCTGCAACTGTAGCTTTCGGATGTTTAGCGCCAGCACTGCTTTTAGCGCGGCCGAAGTCTTCGCAGCCTCTCGATAGTGGTGCCGCGCCCGCTTCGATCGCAGGAGCCGCGGCTACTGTCCGTTTCACTCGTTCGCCACTTTCTCTGCTTTAGCTCGAATCTCCTCTTTTGCCTCTTTTAGCTCTTTTTCGCCATTTGGCCATTTTAACCACTTTGACTCAAAAGAAAGGAAAACTATCCTAATACGACACTTATATGTGCAAACGACAAAAGACTAATCAAATCGACTAAAAGGTGTATATAAAATACACCGATCAAATACCCCCAAACTTAACATTTGCTCGCCCTCGAGCAAAGATAGAAAGAAAGAAATAAAAGACTCAAAGAACGAAAATAAAAGACTCACTGCCATTGATTGCTTTTGCTGCATTAGTGTTAACTAGAAAAACATGAAGGTTAGCAAAATAATATGCAGGAACATATAACATGCCATTTCAGCACATTAAGCTAGATATTTCGCAAACTCATATTCATCATGCTTTAATGGAAGTCAATATACTAAATCATGCATATAAATTCAAACATCCTATGGCATGCTTACTTGCTATTCTCCACTAATTCTGGATATGCATAAAAGAGATCTTCAGGACTTTAAGGGTTGCAATGTAGGCTTAGGTATAGGTAGGTAAAAATAGGCAATTTAGGCTCATTTCGTGTACCATAAGCTCTTCAGCTTTTCAGTATTTCCCTTTTTCTTTTTGTTCTTTCCTTCATTTCGATTCTATCTTTTCCCTCTTTTGTTTTGGGAGAGTGAAGTATATAATGATGACAAGCACCCCCAAACTTAGGCTTTTGCCTATTTCTTATTACTTTTGTATTGGGGTGCAACAGACTTATTTACTCTTTTTGTCTCTTTTTTTAACACAATGTATTCCATTATTTCATATTTTTACTTATGACACAATTTGTGGGAATATAGGGTGTCAAAGAAGAAGTTTCAAATTTAGGCTCAATGGGGCTGACTAGGGATATTTTTAAAGTACGGGATAGAAAAGAATGGTAAGAATTGGCTATCAAAGAAATGCCTGAGTCATCTCCCTAACATGTATATCCTAACTATTTCGCCTCAAATAGCAAGCAATCATAACACATAAGTATTTATCATTTAGCATGCATAACTCAAGCAATAAACTCCAAATAGACAGATTCTATGAGTTTTTGGCATATCTAACTTAGGTGTTTAGATAGTTGCTTCAATTCCGTTACATTATTCTACCTTCCTTCACTAGGTGTTTCTAGCAACTACAGCATACATGATCTTTGATAGGCAATTGTGACTCAAAAAGAAAAAAATTTGGTGACTCAAAATAAACATAAAACAATCACATGACGCAAATAAAATAAGACGCAAATAAAACACCCCCAAACTTAAATCACACATTGTCCCCAATGTGTGTAGACAAAGACAGTAAAAGAAATAAGACACTTACAAACTTTGGCTAAAATGGTGGTGGTGGCGGTGGATAATGCATCGACCATTGGTTGAACAGGGAACTCATCTCGTCATATCACTGCAACCGCTCGCTTCCTCGCCAATTCTTGTTGCTCTTGTCGCAACTCATGCTGTCCCTGTCTCAACTCATTTTGTCCTTGTATCAATGTGCCGAAATGTTGCATCATCATTCTCTGGTTCTGGAGCACTTCCTCCATCATCGGCACTGGAGGTTCTGCTTCTGTGGTTGGCTGGTGGCTAGGTCCTGCCGCATATTGAGCCCCTATTTCAGGCTCATCCTCGTTCATCGCGCCTCTCGCTGCTGGTTGTACTCTCCGTCTGTCACGGGCTTGGTCAGGAAAGAGTGCACTACCCCATAGGACACCGGCAGTTGGTTTCTCTCATGAGTGTCAGTGGGTAGGACTGGGACCGCATTCATGTGGCATAGACTGGTAATAAGTGAACCATGTCCCAATCCACCTGTTGTCACCAACCTGCTGATTTCTTCAATGCTCTGCACTATCTCTTTCCCCACATCAATCGTCATTCCCCTTATAATTCCATATATCGGTTTAATCCTATCCTCCGCACTCGGTGAAGTGCGTGGATGGAATCACGCGGCCGACGAAATATAGCCAACCTTTGGCTACTTTGTTGAATTGGCGCCTGTTCAGTGCTCTTGATCCATTTCTTCCAATATCAAAAAAAGCCCCGTGGTAGCTCACGGTGTCTGCAACGGCATTCCAGTCGATGCGGTCGGTGCTTCTAGACCATGTTCTAAAGTGATTCCAATCACTTCTTTCTTCAACATCAACCGTCTTCAATTGTGCATTTACATTCTCTCACGCGCATACATAAGCTCCCTAACAAAGCATCCCCTTTCCACCTTCTTCAAAAGTTGGCATAAAATTCACGCACCATTGTTGTGTTCATCGTGCTATCTTCTCCGGATTTACGAATCTCCTCCACCCCCTTAACTCAATCATAGCCCGGATGGGCTCATAAACATCTTCCTCCCCATATGACTCCCTCTGGTAGTCCATTCCCCTTTCTGGTATTATGGGTCTGGTATCAAGCTTTTTGTATCTTTGGAAGGCTTCGTAGCTCACAAACCTAGTATTATCGTAATGTGGGGTTGGGGTGGAGGTGGAGCCTCTTCTCTTCCTGGTGGCCATGGTTTAAAATAGTTTCTGGAGCTTTCAATTTAGTGGCACAAATGTTTCCTACACAATCTACAACTAGCAGCGAACACAACACCCCCAAACTTCAATTCTTCTACCCAATACCCACACTCCTTTTCTACTTTTTTCTCCAAACTTTACAATCAACTTCTCAGTACCTAAACTACTTCAACTACAATACTCCTTCAAACTACTACCTCCTGTGACTTCAGTAAAGGACTCAAGAACAGAAAAAGATTACCTTTTTATGAGAAGATTCAAGCTGTTCTTCTTTCAATTGGTGGTTTGAGGCTATGGAATGGAGCTTTGTTGTTTGAGATAGCTAAGGGTTTTTAGGAATTTAAGAGTTTTGGTTGTGGTTGGGTTGGGTTTGTGGAGGATTTGTGGGCAAGTTTTTGGAATTTCGTGGGTTTTTTGGAGAGGGAGAGTTAGGTTTTCGAAATTGGAATTGGGGAAAGATCTGGTTTTTGGCTCTTTACGTTTCGATTCCGCCAGGCGCCGCTGCCTCGCTGGCGCGCGGTGCCCAATCTTCTGACTCTTCCGGGACTTTCGCGCCGCAGCCATTCTGGAAGCCATGCGCCTAAACTTGGCACATTTTCTGGATTTATGCGCGCGCCGCTTCCTGGGCGCCGCGCGATTGAACTGCGCTGCTCGATTCTTTTGGCGCCGCGACCCTACTCCTGGGCGCTGCGGCGCTTACCCGCTTTTCTGGAAATCCTGGCTTTCGTTCAGCTTTTCGTCCTTCAGTTTATTTGCATGTACCTGTCAATAACAAAAACACAAGAACCCAAGACTGTGAGACTGTTCTAGGAGAAATTAAAATAATCTAAAGACAAGAATTGAAATAACATTATTGAAAAACGTTGGGTTGCCTCCCAAGTAGCGCTGTCTTTAACGTCTTTTAGCCGGACGCAAGCTCCTTAGCTTAATAAATGTGAGGGTGATTAACCCCACAACAAATCCATTTCCTCCACATTCTGCGTTTTCTTTTTCTTTTTTTCTTCTTAGCATTATCGAAGGGAGTTCAGGAACACATACCTCCTTTAGTGGAATTTCGGCAAACCATGCCTGCTTTCTTGGGCTCATCTCTCTTTGGTTGACTTGTATTGGCTCGCAAAGGGGTTTGATGGTGCTGATTGCAAAGCACCCACTCATGGTTGGTGGCTCAATGACATGTTTAAAAACTTTAAACACCATTTCTTCATTCTCCACCCTTAATGTTAACTCTCCTCTTTCAACATCAATCAAAGCTCTCCCCGTTGCTAGGAATGGCCTCCCCAATATGATAGGGATTTCCGCATCTTCTTCCATATCAAGAATGAGGAAGTCTGCAGGAAAGAAGAGTTTTCCTACTTTCACAATTACGTCCTCAATCTTGCCTCTTGGATGAACTACTGTCCTGTCGGCCAGTTGCAGGCTTACTGTGGTTGGTTTGGCCTCACCCAACTCCAATCTTTTAAATACTGACAAGGGCATCAGATTTATACTCGCCCCTAAATCACATAAAGCTCTGTTGCAAGTCACCCTGCCCACTGTGCAAGGTAGTGTAAAGCTTCCAGGATCCTTTAGTTTTGGTGGCAACTTCTTCTGCAAGATAGCACTACACTCTTCTGTTAGTGCTACTATCTCATATTCCGCCAGCTTCTTCTTTTTCCCCAAGATCTCCTTCATAAACTTGAAATAGGAGGGCATCTGCTCTAATGCTTCTATGAAAGGTATGTTGATATGCAGCTTCCTAAATGTCTCCAAAAATTTGGAGAATTGTTTATCAACCGCCTTTCGCTGTAGTCTCTGGGGAAAAGGGATCTTCTCTCAGATACTCTTCTCCGAGTTTTATCTACTACTGGCCGGGCTCAATCACCTTCTCTTTTCTAACTCGCCTTCTTCATCGGGCCGAGGTGATCGCTTCCAATCGTCTTCCACTTCTAAATCGCATCGCTCGACATCGCTTCCTCGGATTTACCTCTGTATTGCTTGTCAATGTCCCCTGTGGCCTGCTGTTTTCCTGCTTTGCTAGCTGACCCACTTGTGTTTCCAAGTTCCTGAACGAGGATCTAGCTTCGCATGAATCGGGTGCAGGCATTGGCGTTGCCACCGCTTTCGGCTCGTCGCTTTTCACGAACCGGCATCAATCGCTGAGTTGTGGGCTTGAATGAAGCGGCTACCGATTCGTTCGCTGGTTCTGCATCGCCTCGTATTGGTTCTCACGCTCGTATTGATTCTGTTGCCCTTGGTATTGGTTCTGCAGTTCCGTGCCGGTTCTCACGCCTCGGTCTCTCTCCATGAGAAATTTGGGTGGTTCCTCCACCGGATTATAAGTGTTGGAGTAGGGGTTGTTCATTGCCTCGATAATTACCTATGGCCCGACACTCTGCCGCTCCATTGGTATATTGTTGGGATCACCAAGGACACCTATCAAATGTATGGGCCACCACATATTTCATGCCTTTTAGGCATCTGCACCGCATTTATCGACATCAGTATGCCGCAATCGTTTCGCTAAAAGGGCCACTTGGGCATTCAAGGCAGCATTAGCATCTATTTCGTGGACTCCCACTTGTCGACCTCTCTTCTGTGACATGGTTGTTAGTGGCCATATCTTCTAATAACTCATGAGCGTCGTGGGCTGTTTTCCTCATGAATGCTCCACCACTTTGCATCTATAATGGTTCGTTGTACCGCCAAATTGTAGAAGATGTGGACCAAGTTCCACAACTCAATGCAATGGTGTGGGCACTTTCTCTGTAGATCTTTGAACCTTTTCCAAGCTTCATATAAGGACTCTCCATCTGCTTGGTAGAAGTTGTTCAACTCCCCTCTCAGTAATGTCATTGTACTTGAAAGTGGCACACAGCTCCAGAAAGTTGGCAATGTGCATGTGGGGGTCTTCAGATGGTAATCCCCCAAACTGTACTGTGTTCTGGACCATGCTCAGGATGGCTGGCTTGATCTAAAAGTTGTTTTCCCCTATTGCTAGGAGCTTGATGCATGTCTGTACACCAGTAACCGTGGGCAGAACATAATCTCCCAAGCTTCTTTCTGTTGGGACCGGTATTGGCTCCTCCACATGTTCAGGAACCTCGTTGTTTGCCCCATTCTGATTCGGTGGTTGGTTGTCTATGGTCACTGAATCAACTATCCTTTTATTTCGCCTGTTTTACTTGCACGTTTTCTCAATTTCATGGTTGAAGGGAACAAGTGTATCTGCTCATTTCCTTCTTCGCATACACTAAATCCCTGAAATAGACCAAAATCAACAAACAAATCAAGGCAACAGAGTTCTAACAGTAAAAATAAAAATAAAAATAAAGCCACAGTAGAAATAAAAATAGATGGTTCGATATTAGAAGTACGTCAGTCCCCGACAACGGCACCAAAAACTTGTTAGTGGACCGTGTCCAATTGCTCACGCAAGTGTACGTATCGTTCACAAGTAATATAGTCTATAAGACCGAGTTTATCGTCCACAAAGACCAGTTTCTAATTACAGAACATCTATTCTAGATTTCGTTGCGTCTCTCAACTCTAGGTGTCCTGCTCATCTAAGCGAGGTTATGACAATACACTCGACGCGAAATGAGAGGAGATGAACCCCCTTCTCATCAACGTATTTTTAGCATTAATATTATCTTTTTGGAAAACGATAGTTTATGTGAGTTTTTATCTAACTACTAGAATAATTGCTAGAAATAATCTAAATTATTGGGGTTTAATCAGTTATGAATGAATTAGGGCTTCCAAAATCCTCGACTATCCACTCTATTCAATCCTTAATGCAACTAGAATGACTTCTTCTTCTACGTTAAGATAGCGGTTAACTAAACAGTCTTATATTCCAGTTAGGATATATAGTCGCTCAACCCCAGTGCAGAACCCTTTTATATTTCTATGATAGGATTTACCACATAAGAGGATTAAAAACAGTAACCTATAATGCTACACAAGTATCGGGGTACATTCATCCGCGATTTTAACCAATGTCTATTCAATTACAGCATATCCAAATCTCTCCTCTCGGTTCTTGATTCGAAATCATATAGGTTATGATAATTAGTGATCAATTAACTATCAAACATTCATACCAATTATTGAATAAATCTTAATCAAGTGAAGAAGAAATCAAACTAATGCCTTAAGTCATGAGATAGAGTTTCAAGTGATTCAAAAGGAAAGACCTAATAAAGTGTTTAGCTCCTAGCCATAGTCACGCTAAGAACTAATACAATTCCAAACATAAACTGAATTAAAAAGAAAGAAAGAAAAGTAATGCGAACTAAAGTCTCCAATTGTAGCTTTGAATCCTTGCCATGTGATGTGTTGTGTGTTAGAATGACCAACCCCCCACAATAGAATAATCCCTAGGGCTTAAGTATGTTGCAAATTTCGTGCCCTCTGGAACCTTCTGCCCTTGGTCAAATTCACTTCGGATTCTGAATTTTCCGCATCGGCACCGCGGTTCTGCAGAATGGCACCGCGGTGCTGAAAGTCCTGCGGTTCTTCGATCTTCCGCACCGCGTCCTGGCTGGCACCATTGGTTACTTCGCCTTCGTCCGAATCCCCAATTTTCAACATTTTTCTGCCTCGGGACCCTCATTTTATGCCCACTTTTCGCTCATTTTTACCATTTTGTCTTTTTGAACCGTTGTGACTTAAAAGAAAGGAAAACGACCCTAACACTACACTTATTTAAACGAAAATGGAAAAAATACTAACTAAAATGACTCAAAATCATATACAAAATACGCCTAACAGAGATTCAGACGGATTCGAAGTGGGTCATCTCAGTTCGCTGCACCCGAAGAAGGTAAAACTCGTCCCCTTTAAGTTCTCGTTGTTTAATATTTATTATGTGGTTTTTGGTGTGATTCGATTGTGTGTTGGTTAACTGATTTTCTTTTATTTTTGAATTGTTTCGTTATTCACATCTGTTAGTTAGTTTTAATCTGTCCGGGTGAATGTTCAATTAATAAAATCTATGATGTATGTTGTTTTTTTCATGATAATCTAAAGTGCGTTCAAGCCATGTGTGGACTTGTTATGTTGAAATGATACTACATCGCTGGTGTTAAAGTCTTTGTAACTTACTCTGTGTTGTTAGGACTAGAGTTAGTAGGTACAATTTAAGAGCTACTGTTAATGATTCTGTTACTTCTAGCATATTACTATTGTTAGCTGGTATTTTAATGGTTTGCGGTTAAAATGCATTAATGGTCATAGCAAAAGAAATGTGTCAGGATGTTATTCCTTCAAAATGATAGAGTTTAAATGGTCCTTCTTGTTTGAGTTTATACCAAAGTTGTTGTACACAGGCGAGTACTTTTTTTAGTTCACATTATTAATGTATTCAGCCTTACATCTCATCCTAATAATGTCTTAAGTCTTAATAATGTATCTGCAAGGTTCTCACTTAAGACATGATATGAAACATGTTCCCTTTTATTTCCATGCTTTATCTTGTCCACTATTAAATCAAATTCTACTAATTCTTTTCCTTTTTATGTTTTACATGAAATGCATCGGGAGCTAAATCAAGAGTCTCATTACGAGACTCGTCTTGAAATCCACACCCGTGTCTACATCCCTACTCCAGAAATTCCAAAACGAATAAGGCGGAGCGACATTATTGCCTAATCGTCATCTCTACTCTCTAATCTCATCCTTTACTTATTTATTTGTTGTTGTAATTATATTTGCTTAACTTTGTGATTAATAGGATATTTAACTCTACTAATATTCGAATAAATGGGGAGGGTAGTTTAAAACGGAAAGTTGCCTTTAATTTATTTTTATGCATGATTGAACTTTCAAAATAGTCCGTCATTTTATCCATGTCATTAGTACATATAGAAAATATGATATTTTGATTTTCTTCAGAATTTATAATAAAGGATGATTTCCTTATAAATCCAAAATAACCCCTTTTCCTAATAAAAAAATATATTTCTTTAAACATTAATTGTGAAAATAGTTTTGTTGAAGTCTATGCTTCATCCAAACGTTAAAATGTTCTATGATTTACAAGTGTACTGTCGTGATTCTAAATTTATATATAATGCATAATTTTAGACAAACTATCTTTTATGCATTTTTAATAAATCCCATGAAAATTTACCGAAATATATATGTATCTTTAAGTTATTTGTTATTAACATCTTTTTCCTTAAAACTTTACACCTTCAAAATATGCCTTCTTTAGCACAATAATACCAACCTAAATTTGACCGGACAACCGCAAGTTAGCGGATCCTATAAGATGCCTAACCTCTTTCCTTTAAGATAATAAAGAATCCTTACCTTAGAATCTCACTATGTTTTGTAGACCTTTTAATTGGAGTTATTTTAAGCAGATTTTTCTAAATAGATGTCCTAATTCATCTTTAAAATAATTAGGTGGCGACTCCCTTAAATATGAATTTAGGAATCATCTATATGTCGTACGTCATTTCGACGTCGATTAAAATGGGGTGTGACATATACCGTTTCATTGAGTTCTCCATGCAGAAATTCATTTTTCACATCAAGCTGATGAAGTGGATACATTCGAGAGAGCCAGACTTAGTAGCATGTGTATAATTGTTGGTTTGACCACCAGACTAAAAGTTTCACTGCAGTCCACCCCAACCTGTTGATTATTACCATAAGATTTTTCTTTATGACTGAAAATTCATATTGACCGAATCACATTAACACCAGGAGGATGAGACACCAAATCCCACATCCTATTATTAATAAGAACCGAAAGAGAGAGAAGACAGTCAGTCCAGCTAGCAACTGAATTTCTTTAAGAAGCTTAGCTGCAGCCGTTACACTGCTCTAATAACTCAGCTATAAGGAGAAGATTTCCATAAGTTTACTAACTCTCGGCGATGTTGCATTTTCAATCGGGCTTGGTGTTTTTGTTTTAAAAAGCCCTGGAAATGTCTCAAAACGAGGAGGCCATAGAGAAAGTTTTTTTTATTCATCATTCATATTCATTTTCCAATTCGGGTAATTAAGGGCAGACACTAGATTATGAGGCAACGATGATTTGGTAACATGAGTGTGAAGACCATATTTTTTGTTTGGTTTAAAAATCTCATGTTGACCATGAGTGACTGGCCGTTGGGCCGGAATTGGAGTTGGTTTGATATAATACGTGATATTGGGCTGATATGAGATGGGTCTGGAGGCCGATATTGTGGAGACGGGACGGCCCGAGAGTGGACCAGTGCGTGCTGGGCTGCCACTGCTTGAGGCTGACCTTCCACCCAGTGGGCTGCTAGGCATTGGGCCTCTCGACAGTGGGCTGCCAGCGAGAGGCACCGTTGGGCTAGCCCATCGCTCGTAGTTTGGCCTGCATGCGCTGGGGATAAACAAATTGGGCGAGTTGCAAGCACTGGATCGCCACGTAAAAATTTGGGCTAAGTTGCCAAAATTTATTGGGCTGGCCGAAATGTGTTTAATCTGATTATGAAGACAATTGGTGGACCAAATACGGGTGCATGCTATCATTAAAAAATTCCAAGTAGGAGGTACGGAACAATGCATTTTGACAAATGAAAAAATTGATTGACACGGTTTAGCGACAAAATTTATTGAAATTTCACCCCTTCTGACCACGGTTTATTGACAAAATTTTAAATTATGAAAAGTTATCATCAGAAAGAACGACAATCATGCAGAATTTGACACGGTGACTGTTTTTTTTTGGCAAACCTGCTTCTTCTAGTATTAGCATAGAACGAGCTTGGTAAAATGACAGAAGATGGTTTCTTTAGTAATTGAGCGTACCTACTCCACTATATGCATCAGTGAGACCGATAACCATTTGTAACACGAGCCGATTATTAGTTACCGGCGCTCTGACGTTCTTGAGTTGGTCCAACAAAATCTTGTGTCGTTGACAATATGTGGACGCATTGGAAAAATCCGCCATGTCAGTGGTGGAGAATTATTACTCAAGTGTGACGGCCTGGGAATTCTTATTATCTTAGAATATGTCACGTAAGCGTTCTCAAGCCTCTATAGTCGTAGAGTCGGACTCAAGAATAGTATGCAGCAAATCACTTGATATTGTGGCATAAATTCACTGAAGAACCGTCGCATCAAGTGTCAACCATAGTTCCACTTCATCATCGGTTTTTTGTACCTTCTCCTTGCCTTTTCCAGTGGAATGATGTGATGGATAACCTGTGTGAGCGACATTGAATTTTGAAAAGTTCCGTCCATGTCGCATAATATACGTTTTTCATCTCAAGAGATGAAAATATGGGATTTAATGTTGAAACTGCGAGGGCTAGGATGAAAAAATGATTTCGTGTCAGACATGGTTGACGAAAGACGAAGGGAGTCAACGACACAAAGAGATGGGGGTCACGACAGTTGAAAGGAGAAAGGAACTTTACCTAGAATCTGATACCATGTAAGAAATATTTTTCCTGATTATTTCATTCCAAATGGATAGTAAATATATATACTCATAATACAAGCATAATCCTAAACTAGAGTTAAGGTAATGAATGACTAAAATATACATCTATCATACACAGAATATACACAATTATGATTAATTATATTATTTCTTATTCTATCGTTAACAACTTAAGTTTCCATATTTACATAATTCACTATTTTCAAATTTAATTGTATTTTTGGGATTTAAATGCAATTTTAACCTGTTGGATTACACAATTCGGTAATGAAAAAGGATTAAACATTGATGGAACCCTAAGCAAAAGCTACTTATACATTGCTACATTCTCCTCTTTCCTAGCCACTTTTCAAGGTTGGATCCTTTGACTAAACTTTAGTTTTATCATTTTTAAGAAAATTAAAACAGTAGTCAGTGGTCTTCACATTTTGTGTCAACTCACTTTTTAATTTCTCAACTGACCTATCACTATATTTTCTGTATATTTATGGTTCTAACTAATTTCTTGTTAAGTTGATATTAGTTATAGAGTTTTAAAGAAATACATATACATTGACTAAACTTATAGAGTTTAAGTTATAACTACTACCGATTTAAATTATTTTTATACCATTTAGTCATCTTTACATATGATAGCAGATCGTCTGTTTTATTTTCCAGATTGCAAATTTCATATTAATTTTCAGAAGGTTTATACCCATATAATGTAATTAATTTTTATAGTATTAGTGCATTTTAACTTTAATTATGGCTATATAACTATATTGTTTTATCAATGATTATTCTAGATACCACAATAAACTTTTATGGATATATAACTATATTGTTTTATCAATTAGGAGGAGCCAAGTGGATCTTCTCTCTTTCTCTTGCCATATTTAAAATTGATCAATAATTACACAAAATGAAAAAAGAGAAGAAAACAAAAAATAATTTGAAATGTGGGGTAATTAGTGGTATCTACTGGGAACAAAATCAAAATTGTAATGATAATTTAGATGTAATTATTATTCAATAAGCTTCTGATAACCTCTCTTTGACGTTATACTAGTAACTTGGAGTTGTTGATGAAGGCTATTTTTATTTTCCTCTTCTTTGTTATCTTTACTTTAATTGATTCACGATACAAATTCAAATTAATCATAAATTCTTATTAGTTTGTGCTTGTGAGTTTCAGGCACCGATCGAAATTCTAAAAAATGTAGCAAACAAGAAATGAAAATGGCAAACAACTATGGATATTCTTTTTTATACTTTTAACAGATAAATGATAAAACGTGAGTGTAATTTGAAGGAGAAAAAAAGACATTTCACTCCAAATCTCATAAATTTCAAGATACTACTCATAACGTCTTCACCCAATTCTTCACTTACAATAGCTAGTAGCATTGTCTATATTTATAATAGTACATAACCTACTTTAATTAAAAATTAAAAAATTAAGTTTATATAATTTTGATTATAAATTCTATGTAACCATGTGTTGAAGTTATTAAGAGATGATGTTATTTAGTATGGTGTTAGTGGTGTTTAACAGTAGTGTTTAAATATTTAGTGTGTGAGTTTGTTATGTTAGTTACGAGTGGGGACCACACTCCATTTACCTTCTAGTATAAATAGATTGTAATGAGTTTCTACTCTTTTTCTTCTTAGTGAAAATATGAAGAAAAGCTCCCACAAATCAAAGCTCCTTCTCTTCAATTTCTTTAGCTAGATCTTCACTATGTATCTCACATGCAGTGAGGATACAATGCATGCATCTGTTTAATCGATTATATTGTGGTTATTAACATGGTATCAAAGCCATAGAAAGAGGATCGAAATATCATTAAGTCGAGCAAGCGATTGAAGATCGAGGAATACCTCATTGAAGCTTTGAGTTGTTTGCGACTCAAATCGAAGATAATCCGGTACATGCAATCTCATTTTCACTTAATAATTGAAGTTTAGTAGTTGTAAATCAATTCTCGACTTGGTTTATGTGAGGTATTGTGTATTTTTTTTTAATTCGATCTACTTAGTACAAATCGATCTAGGTATAGTTGTTGTCAACATCAATTTGTCTGTTGTCATTTTTGTTGTCATTGATTGAGCCTGTTGTTAATCGTTTTGATGGAGAATACTTCACAAAATGCACCCGTTGTTACAGACGAGATATTTCGAATATGAGTTCAAACATAGTGGATCACAATCATCCATTATTTTTTAGCTCATCTGATACTCCTGGAGTTGTTCATGTCGAAATTCAGTTAACATGAATGGAAAATTACACACTATGGAGTCGCGCAATGAAACTGAATCTATTGACGAAGAATAAGATTGGTTTTATTGATGGCACAATGAGGAGAGACATGTATGACGGTAATTTTATGAAGCAATTGGATCGTTGCAATGCGATGGTGATATCATGGATCGTGAAAGATGTGAGTAGAAATTTGCTGAGTGGAATTTTGTACAGATCTACTGCTCTTGCAGTTTGGAAGAATTTGAAGGAACGATTTGATAAAATTAATCTGTCTCGAGTATATCAACTAAAGAAGGAACTTGCTGCAACAAGGAGTATCACATGTGGCTAGTTATTATTCCAGAATGAAGGATCTATGGGATGAAATTGACTCAATTATTCCTCCACCTACGTGTGATTGTGACAGTCCTCAAGCATATATAGATCACCTTGCTAATCAGAGATTATTAGAATTTTTAATGGGATTAAATGATGGCTATAACCAGGCAAGAAGCCACATTCTGTTACTATCACATACACCTAGTGTTAATCAAGCATATGCTATGATTGTACAAGATGAAATTCAAAATCAATTACTAGAAAATTTGGAGGCACTGAATCAAGTGAGATTAAGGATATGTATGGTAAGACAACTCAGTACAGACATAAGAGAATGTCCAATCAGTTTACATTCTGTGATTACTGCTAAATAAAAGGACACAACAGAGAGACATGTTACAAGCTCATGTTCTGTGAATATTGCAATAATAAGGGACATGTTAAGGATAACTGTTATAGGATCATTGGATATCCAGTAGATTTCAATGGGAAAAGGAAGGTGAATGTTGCAGTGGTAGGGTCTCAAACTGGTATGTGTGACAATTCTCATTGACATGGTGGTGTAGCTGCTAATCATGAACACAGTGAAAGTATGAATCAACTGTCTAAGGACCAATACGATCATCTCCAAAACCGATTGTCTTCATGCACTCCAGATAAGTATGAAAAGGTGATGCATGTACTTGAACAACAAGAAGAAAAGAGTGATCCTCACAGCATTAACAAGACAGCGGTAGCCAAGGCTTACATGCCAGGTAACTTTATATCTCATAAGAATAGATGTAACATCAATTCAGACTGGATAGTTTACACAGGGGCAACTAATCACATGGTTATTAATAAAAATATGATTGAGAAAAGAGATAAACAGAGTGCATGACAAGTACATCTACCTACAAGTGATGTAGCTGAGATTACACAAGCATGGAGTTGTAGGTTAAAGAATGGTGACCTTATTGAGCATGTGTTATGTGTCCCAACTTTAAATTTAACATGCTTTCAGTGTCAAGGTTAACCAGGGAATTAAATTATTGTGCAATGTTTTTCCCTGATTTCTTTGTCCTGCAGGATCTGTTTACTGGAAAGGTCAAAGAGACTGGTAGAGAGGCTGATGAGCCATATATACTGGAGTCATGAAGAAACTACAAAGAAGCAATAAAGGCACATGCACATGCATCAGTTGTACTTTCTAAAGATGAACTAGAAGCAGATTTTTGGCATAGAAGATGGGTCATGTCCCATTAAGTATGCTCAGGAAAATTATTGTTTTTGGGAACAAACCAGATTTCTTAATAAAACATTGTGATGTTTGTCCATTAGCTAGACAAGCAAGGAAGTCTTTCCCTGATAGTCTTAGCAAAACTGATTCTGCTTTTCAACTCTTGCACCTAGATGTATGGAGATCTTATAAAGTGTCATCTTATAATAACATGAGATATTTCCTTACTGTGATGGATGATTATACTAGATGGGCATGGGTTTTCTTGATGAATGTTAAGTTTGATGTGATAACTATTCTTAGAAACTTATTTGTGCAGATCAGAACACAATTTGATTTAACTGTCAAATGTGTTAGAACAGACAATGGAACATAATTTCTTAATTCTGCATATTTTGATCTCTTTAAACAATTAGGGATCAGAAATCTTGTCCCTATACTCCACAACAAAATGGAGTAGTAGAAAGGAAACACAGGTATACAGAGATAGCAAGGGTCATTAAGCTACAAGACCACCTGTCAGCAAAATTTGGGGTGATTGTGTTTAAGTTGTTGTGTATGTGATTAACAAAGTTCCTACTGTTGTGTTAGGAAATATTTCACCATATGAAAAGTTGATTAAAAGGATACCATCACTTTCTCACTTGAAGGTAATAGGGTTCCTTTGCTATGCATCAACCTTAGTGAGAAAAGATAAGTTTGAGCCCAGGGATATCAAGGTTGTGCTACTTGGTTATGCAGTCAATAGAAAAGGTTACAAATTGCTGGATTTATCCAGTGAGACAGTGTTTGTCATCAGAGTTGTGACTTTCCATGAGAATATATTTCCTTATCAACAACTTAAGGAGATTGGATATTCAGTTACTTCTCCATGTCATGACACTAACCTATATGTTGATGATGAACATGTTATTCTAGTAGAGGGTGTGAGGACTGAAATGCATGCACATGTCCCTGTCCATGCAGGAGGGCCAGAAGACACAACACATGTTGATATTACAACAGAAGTGCCATCATATGATGATTACAATGCTGACAACAATACACAAACATTGAATGATGGTGAAGAACGTGAAGAAATTAGAAGATCCACCAGAGAAAGGAGGGCTCCAGTATTGTTGAAAGACTTCCTACATCCAACAACAATGTTCAGTCAATCAAGTTATGCCTATCCAATGTCAGAAGTGGTTGACTACACAAGATTGTCTACCCAATACCACAGTTTCTTGGCTAAGATTTCAGCAGAACATGAGCCACGGTCAATTATGAAGCAGTCAAAGATCAGAGGTGGGTAGAGGCCATGAAGTCAGAAATTCAAGCTTTAGAAGACAATAAAACTAGGGAAATAGTTGACTTTCCTGATAACAAGAGAGCCATAGGGTGCAAATGGGTGTTTAAAATTATGTACAAGGCTACTGGAGAGGTAGAAAGATTCAAGGTCAGACTTGTAGCACAGGAGTACAGTCAGAAAAAGGGGTTGATTATCAAGAAATCTTTTCTACAGTAGTGAATATGGTAATTGTTAGAAGTGTGGTTTTTGTTTTTGTTGCCAAAGGATGGATCATTCAACAAATGGACGTGTTTAATGCTTTCCTTCACGGGGATCTCAATGAAGAGATGTACATGAATTTGCCACAGAGTGTTGTACATGAGAAAGTGAAGGTGTGTGGGTTGCTTAAGTCACTATATGGTCTTAAGCAAGCCTCCAGACAATAGAACATCAAGCTGACCAATGCCCTGGTTTCCTCTGAATTTGTTCAAAACCATTTTGATTACTCTTTACTTATCAAGATGGATGGAGATAAGATAGTTATGGTATTGATATATGAAGATGATCTTCTTCTGACTGGAATGATCAGGGGCTCATTAATGAGACAAATACCATCCTATAACATCACTTCAAGATCAAGGACCTTAGAGAACTTAGATACTTCTTGGGATTTGAGTTTGCCAGGAACAAGGAGGGTTTTGTGATGCATCAACAGAAGTATTCATTGGAGCTTATTGAGGATATGGGGTTAACAGGTTCAAAGCATGTTAATTCAACAATGGAGGCTAATGTGAAGTTAACTTCTGATGAATATGATAAACACATACAGAAGACAGTGCCTAACAAGGTTGGAAGTGAATATGCTCTACTGAAGAATCCAGCAAGATATGAGAGATTGGTTGGGAGACTGCTTTACTTGACTAATACCAGGCTAGACATAGCCTTTGCAGTACAATGCATGAGTCAGTTTATGCAAGCTCCAAAGCAGTCTCATATGGTAGTAGCAAAGAGAGTGGTGAGACATGTAAAGCAAACACCAGGAATGGGAGTGTTGATAGCAGCAAGGAGCAGAAACATCTTATCTGCCTATTGTGATGCAGACTGGGTTTCCTGCCTGTTATATCCCGTATTTCAATGATATTGATATGAGAACGTGATTAAGGAATTAAGATTAGGAAAAAATATGACGACGAAAAATTATTAACTTGGAGTTTAATTATTATAATTGGATATATGAAATTAGTATTGGATTATGAAGTCTTGGAATTGATAATATGTGGTCCACCAAGAATTTCACAATTTTGTGGGGCCCTCCGAAAAATAAGGTATTTTGGGCTAAGTATAGATATTTTTGTGAAGAAAGATTACGTGACCAATAGGAGGGTGACATGTGTCCCTCATCCACTTGTCTTGCAAGACAAATATCTATATTGAGATATACATGGAAAGACTTAGCCATTGTTCACAAGATATTTTCTCTTCCAAAGCTCTTCTCTCTTCTCTTAGCCTTAGATTTCGAATTTCATGGATTAAGTGAAGATCAAAGACAAGTTATTTTCTAAGATTAAGCTCCCTAATCAAGTCCTAAGCCAAGTTAACTCTCCAATATCCTCCAAAATTGTTCTTGGCCGAGAATGATCTTGAAAACCCTAATCTTTTGATGAACTTTTCGGAGGTAAAACAAGAAGTGAAGATAGGTACAAGCTTGTAGAGGATACATGGGAGTGATTGGAACTTGAAGAAGTGGAGCTAAGACAAAACTGTGGGCCAAAAATCGTGTGGACTGTTTGGACGGATTTGGGCAATATTTAAGGTAAGAAATCTTCTTCCTCTTGAAGTAATTGGATATTACATATTTTTATAGTTAATAGATGAACTTATGTTAAGAATAATGGAGAATAAAAAGTGTATGGACAATTTTTGGGTGTTTGGCCGAATGTAGACAGTTTTGGGACATTGGATTCGAGGTTATAATTGTGATTGTTATCTTCACTTATTGCATGTTATAATGAAGGAATATTGTTGTTGATAATTTGATATGACTTATATAAAAGTATTGGAACTTGAATTGGATTATAAAGGATTATGGAAAGGGTAATTGTATTGGGGTTGTTGGTCGTGTATACTATAAAACTCTTGGATATTATTGTGCAGTTTTAGGGAATGTTTTGTGGTGTTGAAATGCTGAAAAATCAGCCATCTATATACATGTTTAGATGTATTAATTGCTAATGAAAGTCCTAAGGGATTAAGGGTATAGAAAGGCGATGAAATGCCTCACATTTTACCTTTGTTGTTGTTGGATTGTGGGCTGATTTTTGTGGACTGTTTTACGTGATTAAGAGGTTGTTTTGACGTGAGAAATAGGTGTGTGAATCACCTTGGTTGCTGTTTTGTTATGCTCCTTGTATCACACGACCCGACCCGGCCGCGATCGTGCCCTACCCGCACCTGCTCGTATACATCAGAGAATAGCAGCGGAACATACACAACTTAAACATAAGTGTAAACAAAAGACAACACAGGCTGGCCGATAAGGCCGCCTTCCATATAATAAACATAATCAAAAGTACAACTCAGTTCTTACAGCCCAACCACATATGTGAATACTGCACTTAGGAATAACAATCGAACAATCGTATGGACAGTGGCCCCGCCATACCCGAATATACATGAATCTACTACCTCGTGAAACCGCATAAGAGATAAGCCTCCGAGCAAATGGAGCTTTTCTCAAATCAACCGAGATCCTATGAGCAAGGATCACCAACATGTGTACCTAAACTCGCGGCATGAACGCACTTCCGGCGGGGTCGCATAACAAAAATTTAATATGGAGCAGAATATAACGCATAAGAAACAAATCATAATGCATAAAAGAATGACAAGGACAAGTATAAAAATACATACCGATCCTGCCGTGTCATTACCACTTATGAACTTAATCGCACCTTATTACCCTTTCCATTCCCAATAAAAGTTATAGTCACATTCTTACGCATATTATTTAGAAAAAGAATCATTAAGTTCATTACCATATAACTTACTTATCTTTCATAACATAGTCCGCCCACTACGGAGGGACACATATACTACCCGCCAACTGGGACGCGATCAAGTCACACTGATATCAAAGCATGCCCGTGGAATCCCCATCACCGCCGACAACTATTAGTGTAAAATATAACCACGTGGCGCGCCTGGCATCCCACCTCACCGCCGGCGACACTTACACAATACATATATATATATCCCGCCTGTGGAATCCCACATCACCGCCGATCCAGTGGTATAATAATACACCAATAGGCATACATGAACACCAAGTCCCACCGTGGTATAAATGCCTGGGTCTACCCTCACTTATACTCTTACCCCGGGAGGTGGTAAAGCAGTGGTATAGCATCTTGGTCTACCCTCACTTATACTCTTACCCCGAGAAGGTGGTATAACGCCTGGGCTTGCCTCATTTATACTCTTACCCTATCTCGACCGGCCACAAACAACACATAAAGCGGGTGGTACATTGCTTGGGGTTTACCCTCACTTATACTCTTACCCCGGAGAAGGTGGTATAACGCCTGGGGCTTTCTCATTTATACTCTTACCCTATCTCGACCGACCATCAAACAAGACATAAGCACTACCATGTCTTTTATAAAATCCGAATTTAACCCAAGTGCTACAAATAACTAAGCATACCCGTGGAATCCCACATCACTGTCGGTACGTCCAAGTAACTTATAACAAGACAGCCGGCCCTCCAACCGAGAGTCGCGGCAACGTAAAAAAAAACATAATACTTGCACTCAAAGGCTATCACCAGCACATATAGGCTAAATCTCAGTTAACCAAGCCAAAGTACTTATCAAGGCACACATAGAATACTTCTCATTTAATCAAGCCAAAGTACTAATCAAGGCATACTTAGAATAATTCTCATTTAACAAGCCAAAGTACTTATCAAGGCATACTTAGACTAATTCTCAATTAATCAAGCCAAAGTACTAATCAAGGCATCACATAGAATAATTCTCATTTAATCAAGCCAAAGTACTAATCAAGGCACAAATAGAATAATTCTCATTTAACAAGCCAAAGTACTTATCAAGGCATACTTAGACTAATTCTCAATTAATCAAGCCAAAGTACTAATCAAGGCATCACATAGAATAATTCTTATTTAATCAAGCCAAAGTACTACGTACGTCCATTCTTTTCAAAAGACTCCTTTCCGAATAAAACTTCCCCGATACTAACAACCGTAGTATCAAGTCCTATCCACCTTCGAGACAAGTCACAATACCTTTTAGAAATACAATTACCGGCTTCTAAATCAAGTGACTTCTTTATTAAAAACCTTAAGCAATTGGTACCTTTAAAACAATTTGCCCTTCCTTAACACAAGTTATTCCTTTGATTACTTTACTAGAGAAAACCATTCTCTTAACCTGCCATAAAGCCGTTATAACCAACTTCCCATAAAGCCGTTATAACCCTTTATGGTTTAGACTAATACGCCTTTTATAATCAAGAGACTTCTACTTTTTGAAACCAAGTATTATATTCTTTCAAATCAATTCTCTTAACTTTCAAAAATACCATTTGTCTCTTAACCTTTAGAAAACAAGTGACTCCTTTTATTATAAAACCTTAGGCAATTGATGCCTTAAAAACAAGTTGCCTATTCACTTAAAATCAAGTCATTTGTCTTTCCATAAAGCAAATATAACCAACTCCCATAAAGTCGTTGTATTTACTTTATACCTTAGCCAAAATACAATTTCCTATCCAAGGACTTATACGCTTAAAACGGAGCAAGTATCACATACTTTAAAACTCTTCAAGTCCCCTAACTTTAAAATCAACTTAAGACATCCTTACTATTTTCAAAGAAGTGAGTTAATCTCCTAACCCACCCGACTTGGCATTCCATAAAACAAGTAAAGAATGTCATAGTCTCAGACGCTCACCGTACTACATACGTGCAACTAGTCATGCTCAAAAGATAGGAAAAGTTCTACATAGAGTAAATCACACAACTACCTCTTAACTTCTAAGAGTAGAAGGAAACATGAAATGATACCACAAGTGTATTCCATACATAGAATCATGCCAAAGGAAGGAAGAGGTTCACATACCTCGCGACGATTGTCGACAAAGAGCAAAATGCTCCAAAGTACTTCAACCTTGAGCTATTCCATTCTTCAAGTGGGATACGCTATACTTAGTACATCAACCTATAATGGTCACCATACGTCCATTAACCTCTTACTTCATACGTAGAATATTCTAGGTGCTAAGTCGCTAAATTCTACGGAAAATCGGACAGCACCTCCTTTGTTTCTACTCACTTTGCCACCTTTTCAAGGCCGAATACAATAACCAAACAGCCCCAATTGGCTCACAACAATATAGAAGGTAGTTCAAGATAAATGAGTAACCAAACAGCCCCAATTGGCTCACAATTTGAAGGTGGTCCAATACAAATGAATAACAAACTAATACAAACTACAAGTCCAAATTCGCCACCTTGAGTTCAACAATACTAATTCTTATCCAATTTCCATTTCAATCCTAACTTGGTAGCATAACATGATATCTAGTCGCAACCAATTATAACTACTATAATCTTCAAGTCAATTACATGCGACGATTCTAATAACGATCAAATTGTATTCCAACTTAACATGACTTACTTTTCATTTCGAACTTAAGCTACAAGTAATCCATAATACTTATAAACTTCAACTTAACAACTTCATGCTAGCAACATGTAAAGTTAACAACAACAATATAAATAATCTTGTAACACTTTCAAAGAACAAGATTATACCTCAACGAATTGTAATCCAATCTTCAAAACCGAAGTTGCTCCTTAGCAACCTAGAGCCTCATCAAGACACCTCAATCCGCTCCTTGATACCCTTAGAACCACACCAACAACTTTCCTTCAAACCTCCAATCCAAAACCTAGAAAGCCACTAGGTTTTCACTTTGCGACTAACCCGAAAACTATCTTTTTCCGAGATTTTTCTATTGAGATATGCCTACAATACACATAGGGACCTTGGTTTAAAGTGGGAAGATTATTGGATAACAAACAAAAAAATTTCTTGTGGGAAGCTAGCCTAACCCGAGAGCACCTCCTTGGATTCTTGAAATTCTTGGAAATTTTTCTAAGTGTCAAACTTGGTCTTGCTACTAGTAGTGTTATATAGAACCTTGGAGGGTCAAGATGCAAACAATTGGGTGGTTTGGATGATCTCTAATTAAAATATCAAGACTTAGGACCCTTTGACTTAGTCAATTTTGTCAAGCTAATTAATTGGAAGACTTAGTCATCCTAAGGCTATGGTCAATGACCATTTTGGCCATGCCTAAAATCGTCCAAGGCATCAATAAGGGGGGTGACAAGTGTCGCCCACCCATTCGTCACAATATTACGTTTTTCCGACAATTTCACAATTCCGATAAAATTTTACAAGTCTCTAATTTTAACACTAGCGAGTTCTTACGTACGTTCTTAAAGCATGTCCTGCAAATACGGGGTGTAACAGGTACCTTGGTTATTGTTGAAATTGGTCTTCTTGAAAGGTGGAAAATTACGTATAATCAGGGGAAGTGCTGCCCAAATTATTGTAGGAAAAGAGAATCATTACTTGGTATTAACCTACACTTGAAAGCTTGAAGTTGATAGAAGTGTTATTCTCATTATAGGTTGAAGTACTACTTGGGCGGATTCAAGTTATCAAGTTGGTATAAGCCGATAAGGTATGTGAACTATCACTTCTTTCTTTGGCATGGTCTTTATAAAGTGAGTGGATTATAATCCTTGATGATACATGATGATTTTATAAAGGAAAGATTGTACGGCTGACGTACATTATTTTATTTGATCTTAACCCTTAATGATAGATTCCATTGATAGTACTTTGGGTTTGCTAAAATATAAGTTATTCTATCTATTCCATTGAATCTACCTTGGCATGACTTTTATAAAATGAGTGTACGGTGGACATACATATTTTAAATGAATCTAGATTTCATGTGGTACATAAGGTGGTAGTGCCTTGATTTGAAAAGTATAAGTTACTTGATTTGAAAAGAATAAGTGACTTGATTTGAAAAATATAAGTTACTTGATTTGAAAAGAATAAGTGACTTGATTTTGAAAGTGTAAGTTACTTGAGTTTAAAAGTGTAAGTGACTTGATTTTAAAGGTGAAAGTGTCTTGATGCTACAAGTTCTAGTATCTTGGAGTTTTATAAATAAAGGAATGTACGGTGGACGTACATTGTGCTATTGGGTTCAAATCCCTAATATTACATCATATTTATATAAAGTAAGTGTACGGCGGACGTACATGGTTATTTTGGATCTAAATTCTAAAAAGGAAGGCATTGTATTGTCTTGGTTTTTCTAAAAAGGAAGACATGATATTGTCTTGGTTTTTCTAAAAAGGAAGGCATGGTATTGTCTTGGTTATTCTAAAAAGGATGGCTTGGTATTGTCTTGGTTTTTCTAAAGAGGAAGGCATGGTATTGTCTTGGTTATTCTAAAAAGGAAGGCATGGTATTGTCTTGGTTTTTCTAAAGAGGAAGACATGGTATTGTCTTGGTTATTCTAAAAAGAAATACATGGTATTGTCTTGATTTTTCTAAAGAGGAAGGCATGATATTGTCTTGGATATTCTAAAAAGGAAGGCATGGTATTGCCTTGTTTTTTCTAAAAAGGAAGGCATGGTATTGCCTTGGCTGTTCTAAAATGAAAGGCATGGTATTGCCTTGGGTTTTCTAAAGTGAAAGATGTGATAGTGCCTTGGTTTTTTTCTAAAAAGATAGTTCATTCTATTTTTTCTAATGAGAGTAAAAGATTATTTAACTTGCATATGGTTGCTCATGATAGCTATTCGTGCAAGTGTTGTATTTCCACATTACCACGTCCCTCACTAGAGGGACGACAACATTATTATATTATTTCATGGACATGCTTCCATGATCGTGGAATTCCATGGGCATGCTTCCGTGAGGCGGGTTGTCACGACCCGACCCCGGGGCCGCGACTGGTACCCTACCGGGGTACCCTGTCAGGTATATGTCAGAGAATAGCAGCGGAACATACATAACACATAACTTATAAAAAGGTAAACATCACTGGCCAGCCGACAAGGCTGCCTTCCATAAAACATTCTAAAAGTATAGTAGTACAACAGGTTCTTATAGCCCAAAACACATAGGTGACCACGCACTTAAAGATAACAATCGTATGAAAGGGCCCGCCATACCCCGAATGTACAAAATACCTATAGCATCGTGGAATATCCGTACCCGATGAACAAGCTTCCGAGGAATGGAGCTCGACACCTGAATAGTGATCCTAAGAACGAGGATCTCAATCGCTACCCTTACCGCGCAGATTAACGCACTCGGCCAGAAGGGTCGATACATATGTACCAAGTATGTAAAGCTGGAAAATACTGTAATAATGATATCATAAGTCTAAGAGTAAGCTGGAGTCATGGAAGACAATCAAAATACCTTTTACTGTGCCTTACTAACAATGAGAGTGACAAGTATATATATATATATATAATACTGCATAAAATAGGGGCCTTAGGATCAAAACAGGGTACCTTGCCCGTAGTATCAATAAGCACTCCTACTCCTGGGACTATTTCACCCGCATAGGTCCTGTGGACCCGCATGAGGTATTCCTCGCATAGGCTGTACCCACCCGCATGGGACTATTTCACCCGCATAAGCCCATAAGGACTCGCATGAGGTATTCCTCGCATCGTGGGTAGCAAATCCACGGAACAGGTGGTATAACGATCTTGGGGACTTACCCCTCAGATATACTCTTACCCCGGCGGATGGTATAACGATCTGGGGCTTACCCTCGATATACTCTTACACCGGCGGATGGTATAACGATCTTGGGGCTTGCCCCTCAGATATACTCTTACACTGAAGAAGGTGGTATGACGATCTTGGGGCTTGCCCCTCAGACATACTCTTACCCTGGAGTAGGTGGTATAACGATCTTGGGGCTTGCCCCTCAGATATACTCTTACCCTAGCTCAACTGTCATCATATCATAATCATAAATAAGTTAAGAAAACTTATAACTTCTTATTAGTCTTGTTCATATACCCTTTCATTTTAGTTTTCTTAAGGCACTTAATCATATCTTTAATAAAAGAAAACCGGGAATTTAACCCAAGTACTACATACTTCAATTCTTTTAAAAATGACTCTTCTTTATACGTAAAAAACCCTTGGGCAATTGATGCCTTAAAACCAATTTGCCTCTTCATATACTTATCTTTAGAGTAAATCTCTTCTCATTAACCTTTTATGAAGCTAATAAACCAACTTCCCATAAAGTTGTTATATTAACTATATACTTTAGTAAAATCATACTTTTCCCTAACCAAGGGACTTATACATTCTTAAAACGAAACAAGTCATTATATACTTAAAACAAGTAAGAAATACCAAATCTTGTACGTCTACCGTGCTACATAGTTTCATCTATTCATGCTCAAGAGATAGGAAAGCTTCACATACCTCTTTGGTCAATCCACTTGCTAAGATCAACTACCGCAAGTAATATGTCAACCTATAATAACCATAATGCGTTTATTAACCTCTAATTTCAATGTAGAAATAATCTAAGTTCAAAGCCTCTAATTCTATGGAAAATTGGGCAGCATTTCCTTTGTTTCTACATACTTTGCCACATTTCTCAAGGCCGAATTCAACATCCAAATGCCACATTTAAGGCTCAACAATCCAAACATATCAAAGGGGATTACACACCTAAACTTGGGTGTGTAAAATTCTGCCCCAAAGGTACAACAATTCACTTAACAATTCTAAAGTAGTTTTTAGGCTACAACATGCTCATAATATCTTCTTAACCAATTCTTTCATATCCAAACCACATTTCTTACATGCAAGGACTCTAAGTGCATTATTTACTACTACACATCCCTTCTTCTTCACATGCAACATTAATAACTAAACCACAAGGGAAGAAATGTTACCTTAAGTCTTAGCCAAACTTATTCCAACAACTTTGCTAGCCTCCTTTCCAAGAATACCACCACAATAACACCAACAAGCTAGCCACAAGCTTCCTTCTTGTTCTTAACTTTTCAGATTTTTCCTAAGGCTAGAATTTCTCTTGGGATTTTAGAGAGAAGGAGGAGCTAAATTAGAGAGAGAGAGAGGTTTGAAAGATGACCAAGTCTTCAAGACTTGGTCAATATAAGGCATGCAAGAAAAATCAGATGGGGGGGACACTTGTCACCCTCCCATGGCCTTTTTAAAAGAGAAATCAGACTTTCCTAAGTTTTTCCGCCCAAAAATCCCGCCTTGGCGCCGCGGCGCTGAAACCTCCGCAGCTTCTCTGAACTTCCGGCGCCGCGGCCCTGCTTCCCGGCGCCGCGGCGCTGCAACTTCAGCGGCCCCTCAGTACTTCCGGCGCCGCGGCCCTGTCGCCCTTGTCCGAAACACATTTCTGTCCGACTGCGCACTGAACTTGTAACTCTCATAACTTTCTACTCCGACGTCCTATCGACGAACGGTTGGTTGCGTTGGAATCTAGACTCAACGAACTACGCCCTAGGCCTTTGACACACTTAGGAACTCTCAATGTACCGGGTCATAACCCGCCTTAAAGTTGACTAAAACCCGTCCGGAATAATCCGTCAACCTATCCTTTGAAAATTTTAAGTCTTACATGCTTTCGTACACTCTCATACGTAGGGTCAGAACTACGGGGTATAACATTCTCCCCCCCTTAGAAACATTCGTCCCGAATGTTCCTTCTAGGCTTACTCAAATCACAACATCGACATAGACCCTCTTAAATATTCTTTTGCAAATAAAGAAGCTCCACGAGCTACAACATACTGAAGCGTAAATGCTAAATCAAAACTAATCAAGCAGGAAAGTGGGTTACCTGGAGGTATAGGAAATAGGTGATGGTACTTCTTCATCATGTCATCCTCTGCTTCCCACGTCATTTCCTCCCTGTTCTTGTTCCGCCATAGGACCTTGACGGAAGCCACGCCTTTCGTCCGAAGTCGTCTAACCTGACGATCGAGTATCGCTATGGGACTCTCCTCATACGATAACTCCTCTGTCACTCAGACGTCATGAACCGGGTGCACTCTAGATGGATCTCCAATACATTTCCGCAACATGGACACATGGAAAACTGGATGTACCGCCTCCAAATCGGACGGCAGATCTAACTCATAGGCAACCCAGGCTACCCTACGGACAATCTGATATGGCCCAATGTACCTTGGGCTAAGCTTCCCCTTCTTTCCAAATCTTATCACGCCCTTCATGGGCGATACCTTTAGAAAAACCCAATCATCTATCTCAAATTCCAAGTGTCGACGCCGATGATCTGCATACGACTTCGCCGACTCAGCCGCTAACAACCGCCTCCTGGATAAGCTTCACCTTATCCATCGCTGTGAACTAAGTCCGCCCGACTAACTGAACTTCTCCCACCTCGAACCAGCCTATCGGTGACCTGCACTTCCTCCCGTATAAGGCCTCATAAGGCGCCATCTGAATACTAGAATGGTAGCTGTTGTTGTAAGCAAACTCCACAAGAGGCAAATGATCCTCCCAGCTATCCCTGAAATCAATAACACAAGCCCGCAGCATATCCTCGTTGCGGATAGTGCGCCGCGTGTCCGTCGGCCCGAGGATGAAACGCCGCATCGAGACTCACATGTGTCCCTAATCCCTTCAAAAGACCTCCGAGTTAGCCGAACCGGCTCTATCTCGATATAATCGACACCGACTCGCAGCCTCACAATCTCTAATATATAATCGGCATAGTCCTCAGCTGAGAACGTCGTTCTGACCGAAAGAAAATGGGCTGATTTCGTCAGCCTGTCGACAATTACCCAAATGGAATCATGCTTCCTCTGAGTGGTAGGTAGTCCTGTAATAAAATCAATATTTATCACCTCCCACTTCCAAGTCGGAATATCAATAGCTGCCGCAATCCACCGCTTCGTGCTCAACCTTAATCTGGCGACAATTCGCATCGCGCCACGAACTCCGCAACGCCCTCTTTAGGCCATCCCACCAATACACGACCGAGGTCATGATACATCTTAGTCGACCGGATGAATGGAATAACGAGCACCGCGTGCACCGCCGACGAAGTCCTCGCTACATCGGGAACACACAATCGGCCCTCAAATCTTAGCACCCATCAGCGCTACCTCAAATAGACTCTCTTTTCGAACAGCGGATCTCGGCATCGCACTGCAAAATCGGATCCTCATATCGCGCCTCTTCACCTCCTCGACGATAGAAGACTCGCAACCTCTCGAACCCGAATTCCATCACTATCGAATCAACCAAACGAACCCCAAGGCTCGCTGGTGATGTATCTCTCGGACCATATCCTCTTCTCCGGTGAACATCGACGGACTACCCATCGACTGCGACTAAGGGCATCCGCAACTACATTGGCCTTCCCCGGGTGGTATAGAATATCAACATCGTAATCCTTAAGTAGCTCCAACCACCGCCTCGCCGCAAGTTCACTCCTCCGTCAAGATATACCGAGACTCTTGTGGTCCGTGTAAATGTCACATGAAATCCATATAAATAATGTCTCGGATCTTCAAGGCATGAATCACACCGCCAACTCCAAGTCATGTGTGGATAGTTCTTCTCATGCTTCCTAAGCCGCCGAGACGCATAAGCTATAACCTTGCCGTGCCGCATCAAAGACGCACTCAAGCCCGATACACCGACGCCACAATAAACCACATATCCATCTAAGCCTCCGGAAGAGTAAGAATCGGGCGGTCGTCAACTTCTCCTTTAGCAACCGGAAACTTTCCTCACAAGTATCCGCCCACGAACATAGCCGCTTCGAGTCGGCTTAGTCAAAGGGTGAAATAGAAGCAAACTTCTACAAACCTCCGATAATAACCCGCAAGGCCCAAAGCCGCGCACTCCGCTCGGTGTAGTGGTCAGGTCAAGTATTGATCGCCTCAATCTTAGTCAGATCAACCGAATACCGCTTACCCGATAACATGCCCTAAGAAAGCCATCAAGCTAAATAACTCGCACTTCGAGAACTTGGCATACAATCGCGGTCTCGGAGGACTCCTAAAACCGCCTCAAATGATGCAGATGCTCTCGCTCAGGCGCGAATACACCAAGATATCATCAATAAACACTATAACAAACATATCCAAGAATGGCTGAACACCCTATTCATCAAATCCATGAATCTTGCTGGGCGTTGGTCACCGAAAGACATTACCACGAACTCATAGTGCCCATACCGGTCCCGAATGCGCTTTGGGATATCTATCTCTAACTCGCACTGATGATAAACTGCATCGCAGTCTATCTTGGAAAAATACTTTGCACCTCGCAATGGTCAAACAAATCGTCAATCCCGGGAGGATATCTGCTTGATAGTTACCTTGTTCACCGCTCAGAATCAATACACATACGCAGCTGGCCCCATCCTTCTTCTTTACAAATAACACTGGTGCTCCCCAGGGAGAAACACTTGGCCTAATAAAGCCTTTCTCCAGCAAATCTTTCAGCTGGTCCTTCAATTCCTTCAACTCGGCAGGTGCCATCCTGTATGGCGGAATAGATATCGGTCGAGTATCTGGCGCCAAATCAATGCAAAACTCAATCTCCTCTCGGGAGGATACCCTAAGCTCATCCGGGAATACATCCGAAACTCAGAACGACCGAATCGATCAAGGTCCGGTACCTCAGCCTCAGTGTCGAATACTCGAACCACATGATAGATGTACCCTTTCCGCACCATCTTCCTAGCCTTGAGGTAAGAAATAAACTTACCCCTCGGCGATGCAGTATTCCCCTTCCACTCGATAACCGGCTCACCAGGAAACTGGAACCGAACTAATCTCTCTCTACAGTCCACATGGGCATAGCAAGACGCTAGCCAATCCATACCCATAATCACATCAAAGTCTGTCATATCCAACTCTATCAAGTCGGCTAGAGTCTGACGACTATCTATAGTCACAGGGCAAGCCTTATACACCCGCTCAGCTACCACCGAATCACCTACTGGCGTAGCCACCTCAAAAGGTCTTATGGACTCGGGCTCTATCCCTACTCTACTGGCAATATGAGGAGATATGTAGGACAAGGTAGAACCTGGATCTATCAAAGCATATACATCACAGCAAGAAACCAATAATGTACCTGTGACGACATCTGGTGACGCCTCCTGGTCCTATCGACTGGACATAGCATGTATGCGATTCTGAGGACCGCTAGAACTGGAACCCCTACCATGACCTCTGCCGCGGCCTGCTGGCCCATAAGTACCACGCCTCAAGGCGTCGACCATCGAAGATGAAGATCCAAAGAATGCACCGTCGGCTGAACCGTAACGCTCCCGCCGCCTAAGGACGGACAATCCTTCTTCAGATGGCCCCGCTGGCCACAAGAGTAACACGCTCCCGAACCCATACGGAACTCTCCCGGGTGAGACCTACCGCATCGAACGCACCGAGAGGTAGGTGGTCTCGATTAGTCTTTGGTCTCGCCTCCTGAAAACTCGAAGTCCCGGAGCCACGACTGCTCCCGAATAACCTGCCGATCGGACCTCCCGCCGAAAATCGAGAAGGAGCACTCTGCCTGGCCGGAATGTGGACCTAGTTCGCTGCCGAGGCCGCCGCTAAAATCGCCCCGAGAACTCGCTGCCCCGCCTCTGGCCGCCCAAATCTAGCCGATCTCGCTCGCCTCAATCTCGCAAGGTACGCTCAGATCTCGGCAATATCCATCCTCGGTGAAGAGCCACCCCAAGCATGCAGTAATCATATGACGGTCTAACCCCATCACATATCGATGGACCCTGTCTGCCATGTCAGCTACTATGGTGTGCGCATATCTGGCCAAGGAGTCGAACTCCAGGTTGTACTCCCTGATAGTCCTCCCGTCCTGTCTCAAGGTCAAGAACCTATCTACGCGGGCTCTCCTCACCTCGGGAGGCAAGAAGTGGTCTAGGAACGCCTCTGTGAACTCCTCCCACCGGAAGAGCATCCTCACCTCGACAATACCCATGACTCAAACCAGCCAACGCAATATCGCGAACCCAGAAGAAGCTAGTATAATGCACTCGTCTCCAATGCACTAAGCACTGCATGGTCCGTCAGAATCGCCGACAAACTCCTCGGATCCTCCTCAAATCTCGAACCATAGAACTCGGGTGGGTGACAACCAGAAATCCCGAATCCAGAATCGGCCTCATGGTTGGCGCTGCTCGCTTGCCGCTCGCCACTATGCCGGTCGAAGAATCAATCGTTCCTCGTAATCTCTATACTCGGACACGATCGTGGACCGAGGCTCCTGCATCGCGGTCTCGTGAGCCGCCACGCCGAAATCTGCCGAGGTCGGGCGACGACGTGGAACTCGCCGCCTAAACATCATCTCTCGTAAGGATCGGCTGTGCCTCGTAACTCTCCGCGTCCCACTAGCGGACTCTCACCGCCGCTCTCCTGGGCCGCAGTTGCCTTGCGTGGAGGAATAACTGATACATAAAGGAAAACATCAGAGGAGGTTCAACCTATAACTCAGCTCTATTGCACGATCTTAGAGTGAAAGAATGGAAACCAATCCTAAATGTCCTGCAGCCTCCTGATTATAGATGGTGCACGACACACCGATAATCAAGACTCTACTAGACACTGCTCAGACACTTTCCGAGGACTAATCGCTCGATACCACTTTTGTCACGACCGACTCGGCCGCGATCGTACCTACCGGTACTCGTCGTATATGTCGAGAATAGCAATGAACATACATAACACATAACTTATAAAAGGTAAACATCATCGCCACCGACAAGTGCCGCTTCCATAAAACATTCTAAAAGTATAGTAGTACAACGGTTCTTATAGCCCAAAACACATAGGTGACCACGCACTTAAAGATAACAATCGTGGCGGGAAAGTGGCCCCGCCATACCCCTGAATGTACAAAATACCTATAGCATCAGGGAATATTCGTACCAATAAACAAGCTTCCGGAGGAATGGAGCTTCTGACACCGGAATAGTGATCCTAAGAACGAGGATCCACAATCTGCTTACCCTTACATGCGGCATGAACGCAGCCCCCGAGGAAGGGGGTCAGTACACAATATGTACCAAGTATGTAAAGCTGGAAAATACTGTAATAATGCTATCATCAGTCTAAAAGTAAGCTGGAGTCATGGAAGACAATAAAAATACCTTTTACTGTGCCTTACTAACAATGAGAGTGACAAGTATATATATATATATATATATAATACTGCATAAAATAGGGGCCTTAGGATCAAAACAGGGTACCTCGCCCGTAGTATCAATAAGCACCCCTACTCCTGGGACTATTTCACCCGCATAGTCCCGTGGACCCGCACAGGTATTCCTCGCATAGTCGTACTCCACCCGCACGGGACTATTTCACCCGCGTAAGCCCATAAGGACTCGCATGAGGTATTCCTCGCATCGTGGGTAGCAAATCCACGGAATTGGTATAACGATCTTGGGGACTTACCCTCGATATACTCTTACCACCGGCGGATGGTATAACGATCTGGGGCTTACCCTCGATATACTCTTACACCGGCGGATGGTATAACGATCTTGGGGCTTGCCCCTCAGATATACTCTTACACTGAAGAAGGTGGTATGACGATCTTGGGGCTTGCCCCTCAGACATACTCTTACCCTGGAGTAGGTGGTATAACGATCTTGGGGCTTGCCCCTCAGATATACTCTTACCCTAGCTCAACTGTCATCATATCATAATCATAAATAAGTTAAGAAAACTTATAACTTCTTATTAGTCTTGTTCATATACCCTCTCATTTTAGTTTACTTAAGGCACTTAATCATATATTTAATAAAAGAAAACCGGGAATTTAACCCAAGTACTACATACTTCAATTCTTTTAAAAATGACTCTTCTTTATACGTAAAAAACCCTTGGGCAATTGATGCCTTAAAACCAATTTGTCTCTTCATATACTTATCTTTAGAGTAAATCTCTTCTCATTAACCTTTTATGAAGCTAATAAACCAATTTCCCATAAAGTTGTTATATTAACTCTATACTTTAGTAAAATCATACTTTTCCCTAACCAAGGGACTTATACATTCTTAAAACGAAACAAGTCATTATATACTTAAAACAAGTAAGAATACCAAATCTTGTACGTCTACCGTACTACATAGTTTCATCTATTCATGCTCAAGAGATAGGAAAGCTTCACATACCTCTTTGGTCAATCCACTTGCTAAGCTCAACTACCGCAAGTAATATGTCAACCTATAATAACCATAATGCGTTTATTAACCTCTAATTTCAATGTAGAAATAATCTAAGTTCAAAGCCCCTAATTCTATGGAAAATTGGGCAGCATTTCCTTTGTTTCTACATACTTTGCCACCTTTCTCAAGGCCGAATTCAACATCCAAATGCCACATTTAAGGCTCAACAATCCAAACATATCAAAGGGGATTACACACCTAAAATTGGGTGTGTAAAATTCTGCCCCAAAGGTACAACAATTCACTTAACAATTCTAAAGTAGTTTTTAGGCTACAACATGCTCATAATATCTTCTTAACCAATTCTTTCATATCCAAACCACATTTCTTACATGCAAGGACTCTAAGTGCATTATTTACTACTACACATCCCTTCTTCTTCACATGCAACATTAATAACTAAACCACAAGGGAAGAAATGTTACCTTAAGTCTTAGCCAAACTTATTCCAACAACTTTGCTAGCCTCCTTTCCAAGAATACCACCACAATAACACCAACAAGCTAGCCACAAGCTTCCTTCTTGTTCTTAACTTTTTAGATTTTTCCTAAGGCTAGAATTTCTCTTGGGATTTTAGAGAGAAGGAGGAGCTAAATTAGAGAGAGAGGTTTGAAAGATGACCAAGTCTTCAAGACTTGGTCAATATAAGGCATGCAAGAAAAATCAGATGGGGGGGGGGGGGGGACCCTTGTCACCCGCCCATGGCCTTTTTAAAAGAGAAATCAGACTTTCCTAAGTGTTTCCGCCCAAAATCCCGCCATGGCGCCGCGGCCCTGACGCCGGCGCTGAAACCTCCGCAACTTCTCTGAACTTCCGGCGCTGCAGCCCTGCTTCCCGGCGCCGCGGCGCTGCAACTTCAGCGGCCCCTCAGTACTTCCGGCGCCGCGGCCCTGTCGCCCTTGTCCGAAACACATTTCTGTCCGACTGCGCACTGAACTTGTAACTCTCATAACTTTCTACTCCGACGTCCTATCGACGAACGGTTGGTTGCGTTGGAATCTAGACTCAACGAACTACGCCCTAGGCCTTTGACACACTTAGGAACTCTCAATGTACCGGGTCATAACCCGCCTTAAAGTTGACTAAAACCCATCCGGAATAATCCGTCAACCTATCCTTTGAAAATTTTAAGTCTTACATGCTTTCTTACGCTCTCATACGTAGGGTCAGAACTACGGGGTATAACACGGGTTCAATTCCCATGATATTATATTATTCAATGGACTAGCTCTCCATAATACGGCTATATACACTCATTGCGGGTCTAAAAGATCCATGCGGGTTCAATTCACATGAATAGGATATGCATAATGATCCTGAGGGCAGACGTCCCTGATTTTGACATGACTTTCATATTTTGAAATAGTATGTTGAAAAGATACAATTGACCCTCATTTTTTATAAAGTACAATGGTACAGTTATACGGTAGTACAGTGGTACAGTGATACATTGTTACAGTAGTACAGTGGTACAGTGATACATTGTTACAGTAGTACAGTGGTACAGTGATACAAGGTATAGTTGAATCTATTTTATATGGCACGGTCGGATCTGGTATTTTGATTATTATAATTGTCCCTATCATTCTTTGGCCAATTATGATCTTGTTTAATGTACTTTATGTTTACATACTTGGTACCTTGTTGTACTGACCCCCTCTCCGGGGGGCTGCGTTCATGTCCACTGGTGTAGGTACTCAGTTTGGTGATCCGTGTATATAGGATCATTGCTCAACTTTTGGAATAGCTCCATTGTTCCGGAGCTTATCATTTTGGTACAGTTTTGCCGTTACAGGCTTATGTATATTCAGGGGCACGATGGGGCCTTGTCCCGTCATAGTTTCTGTCAAACTCTTAGAGGTCTGTATCATATGTGGGTTGGACTTGTGTACAGTTGTAGATCTTTTGGTTATTGTATATAACGGCATCCTTGCGGGCTTTACCTAAAAAAATGATGATGAGTTTTCTTTAGCTTCCGCTGGTTATTGGGATGTATGGGTAGAAGGGTGCCCAGGTAGGGCACCAGTCGCAGGCTCGGGGATCGGGGCGTGACAAGAGTGGTATTAGAGCAGTTAGTTCTCGGAATGTCTACAGACCGTATGGAGTAGAGTCTTGGTTATCGGTGTGTTGTGCACCACACCCATAAACAAGAGGCTACAATACACTTAGGATTGGTTTCTATTCTTTCATCTCTAAGATCGTGCGATAGAGCTGTGTTGTTAGGGTAGTCCCTCGCTAACGTATTATTATGGTTGCAGCTATACCTCCAAAGAAAGCGACAGCGGCCCAGAAGTGGAATATATGGACTTGATATACTGGTTGGTAAAATTATTGTATAGTTGGTATGATGATGTACATCTATACAGACATATTTATTAGGTTCATATGTGTGTTGCCTGAAATTATTATAGGTTATCATGAGTTGGTTAACCTTTGATAATGGCTTGGAAGGTATGAAACAGTTTAATGAATCATCATCAAGGTTATATATGTGCTAATTTGGAATAATTAGGAGGTATGAGCTGTCTGAGAGGGTGATGAACCCTTAAGAGATCATGTATAATTGACTTAATGGCGTACCATGTTGTTAGATTAAGCTGTGTTGTATGCTTAAGTGATATGTACGAATAATATTGGTATGGAGTAAATAGGGTTGTTATGATTAAGACAACATGATTTTGAGATTATGAGAAGTTATCTTACCCGTGTGCGGGGAGAGATGATGTAAGCTTGGGACCGGGAACATTTGAGAATCTTAGAATATTAGATCATTGTTGAGACCTTAGATATGCAAGGCCTTCGGGAGTAAAATATTTTATGTGTGATCTTGGTTAAAGTACTTAGTATATGTGGAGTATACTAGTTGTGATGATTCCTTGGTTTGAGTATAAACCACTTGTGTTGTTAAAGATGGAGATAATATGGAGACTGGAAATAAGATCTTTGAAGGAATGGTATGATCAAGTATCAAGGCAGGAATGTTTTTGTTCTTTCGTTTAATGACGAGTAGAAGGGAGGATTACGATAAGAATGATAAAGGTGAATGAAATTATAGTTATACAGGTTTCACCAGGGTATGATTACTCCAGAACAGTGTAAGGAGCAATGGTTGAGATTATGTAAGTATACCAAAGTATTTTGGGAATTATGAAAAGTACGACAAGTAAGAAAAGGAGACTATGCTGAAGTTAGTATAGCTGAGACCTTTGATGAACATTCGAGGATGAATGTTTCTAAGGGGGGAAGGATGTTACACCCCGTAATTCTATGACATTGATATGAGAACGTGATTAAGGAATTAAGATGTGAAGGTTGAAATGAAAGAATATATACATTTTTCCTATGGAAAAATTTTGAAAAAATGTGACGACGAAAAATTATTAACTTGGAGTTTAATTTTTCTAATTGGATATATGGAATTAGTATTGGATTATGAAGTCTTGTAATTGATAATATGGGGTCCACCAAAAATTTCACAATTTTGTAGGGCCCTTCAAAAAATAAGGTATTTTGGGCTAAGTATAAATATTTTTGTGAAGAAAGATTGCGTGATCAATAGGAGAGTGACATGTGTCCCTCATCCACTTGTCTTGCAAGACAAATATCTATATAGAGATATACATGGAAAGATTTAGCCATTGTTCACAAGATATTTTCTCTTCCAAAGCTCTTCTCTCTTCTCTTAGCCTTAGATTTCGAATTTCATGGATTAAGTGAAGATCAAAGACAAGTTATTTTCCAAGATTAAGCACCCTAATCAAGTCCTAAGCCAAGTTAACTCTCCAAGATCCTCCAAAATTGTTCTTGACCGAGAATGATCTAGAAAATCCTAAGCTTTTGATGAACTTTTTTGAGGTAAAACAAGAAGTGAAGATGGGTACAAGCTAGTAGAGGATACATGGGAGTGATTGGCACTTGAATAAGTGGAGCTAAGACAAAACTGTGGGCCAAAAATCGTGTGGACTGTTTGGACGGATTTGGGCAATATTTAAGGTAAGAAATCTTCTTCCTCTTGAAGTAATTGGATATTACATATTGTTATAGTTAATAGATGAACTTGTGTTAAGAAGAATGGAGAATAAAGTGTATGGACAATTTTTGGGTGTTTGGCCGAATGTAGACAGTTTTGGGACATTGGATTCGTGGTTATAATTATGGTTGTAATCTTCACTTAATGCATGTTATAATGAAGGAATATTGTTGTTGATAAGTTTATATGACTTATATAATTGAAACTTGAATTGGATTATAAAAGATTATGGAATGGGTTATTGTATTGGGGTTGTTGGCCGTGTATACTATAAAACTGTTGGATATTATTGTGCAGTTTTAGGGACTGTTTTGTGGTGTAGAAATGCTGAAAAATCATCCATCTATATGCATGTTTAGATGTAGTAGTTGCTAATGAAAGTCCTAAGGGATTAAGGTTGTAGAAAGGCGATGAAAGACCTCACATTTTATCCTTGTTGTTGTTGGATTGTGGGCTGATTTTTGTGGATTGTTTTACGTGATTAAGAGGTTGTTTTGACGTGAGAAATCGGTGTGTGAATCACCTTGGTTGCTGTTTTGTTGTGCCCTTAATTGGTGCCTTGGTTATTGTTGAAATTGGCCTTATTGAAAGGTGGAAAATTACGTATAAACAGGGGAAGTGCTGCCCAAATTATTGTAGGAAAAAAGAACCATTACTTGGTATTAACCTAAACTTGAAAGCTTGAAGTTGATAGAAGTGTTACTCTCATTATAGGTTGAAGTACTACTTGAGGCGGATTCTAGTTATCAAGTTAGTATAAGCCGATAAGGTATGTGAACTATCCCTTCTTTCTTTGGCATGGTCTTTATAAAGTGAGTGGATTCTAATCCTTGATGATACATGACTTGATTTTATAAAGGAAAGATTGTACGGCAGACGTACATTGTTTTATTGGATCTTAACCCTTAATGATAGATTCCATTGATAGTACTTTGAGTTTGCTAAAATATAAGTTATTCTATCTATTCCATTGAATCTACCTTGGCATGACTTTTATAAAATGAGTGTACGGTGGACGTACGTATTTTAAATGAATCTAGATTTTATGTGGTACATAAGGTGGCAGTGCCTTGATTTGAAAAGTATAAGTTACTTGATTTGAAAAGAATAAGTAACTTGATTTAAAAAGTATAAGTTACTTGATTTGAAAAGAATAAGTGACTTGATTTTGAAAGTGTAAGTTACTTGAGTTTAAAAGTGTAAGTGACTTGATTTTACAGGTGAAAGTGCATTGATGCTACAAGTGCTAGTATCTTGGGGTTTTATAAATAAAGGAATGTACGGTGGACGTACATTGTGCTATTGAGTTCAAGTCCCTAATATTACATGAATTTATATAAAGTAAGTGTACGACGGACGTACATGATTTTATTAGATCATAACCGGTGCTATTGAATCTGCAGTTAAGGGAATATCACCAGTTCTAAAAAGGAAGGCATGGTATTGCCTTGGTTTTTCTAAAAAGGAAGGCATGGTATTGTCTTGGTTTTTCTAAAGAGGAAGGCATGGTATTGTCTTGGTTATTCTAAAAAGGAAGGCATGATATTGTCTTTGTTTTTCTAAAGAAGAAGGCATGGCATTGTCTTGGTTATTCTAAAAAGGAAGGCATGGTATTGCCTTGGTTTTTCTAAAAAGTAAGGCATTATATTGCCTTGGTTGTTCTAAAAATAAAGGCATGGTATTGCCTTGGGTTTTCTAAAATGAAAGATGTGATAGTGCCTTGGTTTTTTTCTAAAAAGATAGTTCATTCTATTTGTTCTAATGAGAGTCAAAGATTATTTAACTTGCATATGATTGCTCATGATAGCTATTCGTGCAAGTGTTGTATTTCCACTTCACCGCGTCACTCACTAGAGGGCCGACAACATTATTATATTATTTCATGGACATGCTTCCATGATGGTGGAATTCCATGGGCATGCTTACGTGAGGCGGGTTCAATTCCCGGGACATCATATTATTCCATGGACTTGCTCTCCATGATGCGAGTAGGTATACTCATGCGGGTCTAAGGACTCATGCGGGTACAATTCCCATGATATTATATTATTCTATGGACTAGCTCTCCATGATGTTGGTATATACATTCAATGCGGGTCTAAAAAATCCATACGGGTTCAATTCCCATGAATAGGATATGCATAATGATCCTGAGGGCAGGCGTCCCTGATTTTGACATGACTTTCATATTTTGAAATGGTATTTTGAAAAGATACAGTTAACCCTCATTTTTTATAAAGTACAGTAGTACAGTTATACAGTAGTACAGTGGTACAGTTACATTGGTGCAGTAGTACAATGGTACAGTGATACAAGATATAGTTGGCTCTACTTTTTATGGCACGGTCGAATCTGGTATTTTTATTTTTATACTTGTCCCTGTCATTCTTTGGCCAGTTATGATCTTGTTTACTGTACTTTATGTTTACATACTTGGTACCTTGTTGTACTGACCCCCTCTTCGGGGGGTTGCGTTCATGCCCGCATGTGTAGGTACTCAGTTTGGTGATCCGCGTGCATATGATCATTGCTCATCTTTTGGAATAACTCCAGTGTTCCGGAGCTTATCATTTTAGTACAGTTTTGTCGTTACAGGCTTATGTATATTCAGGGGCACGGCGGGGCCTTGTCCCGTCATAGTTTTTGTCAAACTCTTAGAGGTCTGTATTCATATGTGGGTTGGACTTGTGTACAGTTGTAGATCTTTTGGTTATTGTATATAACGGCAGCCTTGCCGGCTTTACTTAAAAAAATGATGATGAGTTTTCTTTAGGTTCCGCTGGTTATTGGGATGTATGGGTCGAAGGGTGCCCTGGTAGGGCACCAATCGCGGGCCCGGGTTTCGGGGCGTGACACTGCCCAAATACCAGGAGATTAGTCTCGGGGTACTTGGTGTATTTTGGATCTTCTCTCATCTCTTGAAAGTCCAAGAAGCAGCAAAGAATTTGCAGAAGCTCAGCAAAATCTGAGTACAGGATTGTTACACCCCGTAATTACAGGACATGTTTTAAGAACGTACGAAAGAACTCACGAGTGTTAAGATTTGAGACTTGTAAAAAGTTATCGGAAATATTGGAATTTGTCGGAAAACGTATTATTGTGACGAATGGGGGGACGACACGTGTCACCCCCCTTATAGATGCCTTGGACGAAATTGGCATGGCCAATATGGTCATTGACCATAGTCTTAAGATGACAAAGTCTTCCAATTAATGAGCTTGAGTTTCTTGACCAAAGTCAAAGGTCCCACTAGTCTTGATATTTTATAAGAGACCATCCAAACCCCCCAATTGTTTGCATCTTGACCCTACATTACACTATATAATACTACTAGTAGTGAGACTAGTTCCATACTTAGCCAAATTTACACAAATTGAAGAACTTAGAGCAAGAGCTCTCAGGTTTGGGTCCAACAAGAGGGAAAAAAAAATTTGTTTGTTATCCAATAATCTTCCCACTTTAAACCAAGGTTCCTATGTGTATTGTAAGCATATCTCAATAGAAAAATCCCGGAAAAAGAGAGTTTTCGTATTAGTCGCAAAGTGAAAACCTAGTGGCTTTCTAGGTTTTGGATTGGAAGTTTGAAGGGAAGTTGTTGGTATGGTTCTAAGGGTCTCAAGTAGCGGATTGAAGTGTCTTGAAGAGGCTCTAAGTTACTAAGGAGCGACTTCGGATTTGAAGATTTGATTAAGATTCGTTGAGGTATAATCTTGTTCTTTGAAAGTGTTACAAGATTATTTATATTGTTGTTAGATTTACTTGTTGCTAGCATGAAGTATATGTGTTGAAGTTTATAAGGATTATGGATTGATTGTAGCCTTGAAAATCCGAAATGTAATGTAAGTCATGTTAAATTGGATTACTAATTGGTCGTTTATTAGAAATCGTCGCATGTTACCTACTTAGAGATTATGGATTGTTATAATCAAATGCGACTTGATATCATGTTATGCTACCAATTTGGATTGAAATGGAAATTTGATAAGAATTGGTATGGTTGAACTCGGGTGGCGAATTTGGACTTTTAGTTTGTTATTCTTTTGTATTGAACTACTTTCTAAATTGTGAGCCAATTGGGGCTGTTTAGTTATTCATTTGCATTGGAATACCTTCTATATTTTTGTGATCCAATTGAGGCTTTTTTGTTATTTTATTCGGACTTGAAAAAAGTGTCAAAGTTATTAAAAAAAAAGGAGGTCTTTGTCCGATTTTCCGTAGAATTTAGCGACTTAGCACCTAGAATATTCTACGTGTAGTAAGAGGTTAATGGACGTATGGTGACCATTATAGGTTGATGTACTAAGTATAGCGTATCCTACTTGAAGAATGGAATAGCTCAGGTGGAAGTACTTTGGAGCTTTTGCTACTTGTCGATAATCGTCATGGTATGTGAACCTCTTCCTTCTTTTGACATGATTCTATGTATGGAATATACATGTAGTACTATTTCATGATTCCTTCTACTCTTAGAAGTTAAGAGGTATGTATGTCGATTTACTCTACGTAAAGGTTATGTATAAGTTATCCTAAGTCCTTACCAAGTCTTATAGGGGATGTTGGTAAGAGTCGTTAGGAGGTACTTTGGAGCCAAGTTGACTTGGCTAATTTACGGCACGAATAAGAATAAGTATCGAACAAGCCATTGCAGCGTTAATAAAGGAAAATGTAATGACAATTAATTGTGTTAAAACAAGTAGAATTCTCCATCTGCATAGAAGCTAAGATAAGACAAAATTGTATTACCTTTTCTAGATCATGGCTACTTGATTAAGATAGTTATAAATAAGTATAACCTATTCACAACGCACCAAGTATATGTTACTTAATTTATAAGAATTTACGTATGAAGTTTTAAGACTATGGACCTCAAATTGTTAAAAGGTTAAGGGACTTTATTTTTCAAGTTATGAGACTTGATTCTTAAAGGGAGAAATGAATTGATTTAAAAGTATAGAATACTTGATTTGGAAAGTATTGATTTCTTGCCATTCTAAGTTAAGAAACTGGTTTTCCTAAAAGTTAAGAGACTTGAAGTATTTTGAAAGCTATGTGATTTGAATTGAAGTATAAATTTCTTGGTTATCAAATGAATGAATTCGTCTAAGAAATAAAGAGTTATAACGGCTTTATGGGAAGTTGGTTATAACAACTTTATGGAAGATTTAAAAGAATGGTTTTCTTCAGTATTGTAAGCAAAGTAATGATTTGAAATAAAGAAGGGCAAAAATTGTTTTAAAGGTACCAATTGCTTAAGGTTTTAAAGAAAGAAGTCACTTGATTTAGAAGCCTATAATTGTATTTCTAAAAAGCATTGTGACTTGTCGTGAAAAGTAGATATGACTTGATACTACGGTTATTAGTATCTTGGAAGTTTTATTTGAAAGAGAATCATTTTAAAGGAGTAGAGGCACGTAGTACGTTGGGTTAAATTCCCGGATTTTATAATGACATGTTAGTGCCTTAAGTAAACAAAATGAGATTGTATATGAACAAGCTAATAAGAAGTTAGGGGATTTCTTACCTTGCTTAGATTATGTCTGATAAGCCGGTAGTGGTTATGTTATGTATGATAAGCCGGGAGTTCTTATGTTAGGTATGATGGCCGGTTGAGTTAGGGTAAGAGTATAAATGAGGGGCAAACCCCAAGACGTTATACCACCTTCTCCGTGGTAAGAGTATAAGTGAGGGTAAATCCCAAGACTGTACCACCGCTTTATGTGTTATTTGACGACCGCCGAGATAGGGTAAGAGTATAAATGGGCAAGCCCCAAGACGTTATACCACCTTCTCCGGTAAGAGTATAAATGAGGGCAAGCCCCAAGACGTTATACCCCGCTTACCACCTTCTCGGTAAGAGTATAAATGAGGGCAAGCCCCGCACGTTATACCACCTATTTTGATTGATTTTATGGGCGTGAGACCCATGGTTATGTTTACACTTTTAGTAAACGGTGATGGGGATTCCACGCATGCTTGGATATCGCGTGATCGATCGCGTCCCGGGCCAGGGTAGTATATGTGTCCCTCCGTAGTGGGCCGGACTATGTTATGAAAGATAAGTAAGTTAGATAGAAATGAACTTAATGACTTCTCCTAAGCAAGTACGTAAGATATGGCTATAACTCTTAATGGAATGGAAAAAGGTATTGATGTGAAATTAAGTTCATAAGTGGTAATGACACGGCATGATCTGGTATGTATTTTTATACTTGTCCTTGTCATTCTTTTGTACAGTTATGATCTGCTATCAGACGTTATTTCGCTCCATATTCGCACTGTTGCATCGACTTCTTGGCCGCGTTCATGTCCGCAGGTTTAGGTACGCAGTTATGGATCCGCGAGCTTAGGATCCTGGTTCAGCATTTTGAGATGGCTCTAATGTTCCGGAGTTGTCATGGCTATGTATATTCAGGGGTACGGCGGGGCCTTGTCCCGCCACAGTGGTTATGTTAACACTCTTAGAGGTCAGAGTCACATATCGTGGGTCGCTTTGTAAAAGAAAGCGAGGCAAATCGCTTGGTTGTTTTTATATATGCTTTGGAAGGTAGCCACTATCGGCTAACTGTTGTATTACTTCGATGTTTTATTTATAAGTTTCATGTATGTTCCGCTGATTTTCTCGATGTTTACGTAGGGTGCCTGTGTAGGGCACCGCCGCGATCCCGGTCGGTCGTGACAAAAGTGGTATCGAGCGCTTAGTCCTCTGAAAGTGTCTACGCATCGTGTTCAGTAGAGTCTTGATTATCGGTGTGTTGTGCACCACATCTATAATCGTGAGGCCGCAGGACATTTAGGATTGGTTTACATTCTTTTCACTCGAGATCGTGCCATAGAGTCGTGTTGTTAGGGTCGTCTCTCCTAACGAGTTATGTTGATTGCAGCCACGAGAAAGCGTGATGACCGGGAAGGACTATGTGGATTGCGTATCCATGTTGGTAATGATTATAGTATAGTTGGTATTGTGACATACATCTATACGGAGTTATGTATGAGGGTCAGACGCGTGTTGCCTAGATTGATTTTAGATTACCAAGAGTTGGTAAAGACTAACTAGATACCGGGAAGGTATGAAATAGTTAATGAATTTTCGCCAAGGTCTTCTGCAGAAAGAGTTATTATAGACCAAGAATAAGAGTTAAGTGCGACGACGGCCTGGTGAGGACTGTTACTGCTCCCATATCCCGGAATGGAGTGGGATCGGTTGGCGATAGTTCCGCCACGTGGCGGGTCACGAGAGCGCAAGGCCCAAGTCTAGTTAATTGTTTTACGGTCGTGGGACGCGTTCCACCTAACCAGTGAAAGCCGAAAATGGTCGATATTGTCTTATAGAGTGACTCCAAAGATTAGAGGCGAATTGGTATGGAAGTTATGTATGTATGCTAGTATGAGTTAGAAGTACAAAAGGTAACCTCGTTTGGGCTTATGATGGACAGATATGCGTGTGCGAGGTATTAGGGCCATGTGTGGCATTGTTGGTATGTCGGGGTTGTGAAAGGGAACTATGTCGCTAATTATAAGTTTGACTCCGAAAGAACATTCGAGGACGAATGTTTCTAAGGGGGGAAGAATGTTACACCCCGTAATTACAGGACATGTTTTAGAACGACGAAAGAACTCACGAGTGTTAAGATTTGAGACTTGTAAAAGTTATCTAAATATTGGAATTTGTCGGAAAACGTATTATTGTGACGAATGGGGGGACGACACGTGTCACCCCCCTTATAGATGCCTTGGACGAAATTGGCATGGCCAATATGGTCATTGACCATAGTCTTAAGATGACAAAGTCTTCCAATTAATGAGCTTGAGTTTCTTGACCAAAGTCAAAGGTCCCACTAGTCTTGATATTTTATAAGAGACCATCCAAACCCCCCAATTGTTTGCATCTTGACCCTACATTACACTATATAATACTACTAGTAGTGAGACTAGTTCCATACTTAGCCAAATTTACACAAATTGAAGAACTTAGAGCAAGAGCTCTCGGGTTTGGGTCCAACAAGAGGGAAATTTTTTTTTGTTTGTTATCCAATAATCTTCCCACTTTAAACCAAGGTTCCTATGTGTATTGTAAGCATATCTCAATAGAAAAATCCCGGAAAAAGAGAGTTTTCGTATTAGTCGCAAAGTGAAAACCTAGTGGCTTTCTAGGTTTTGGATTGGAAGTTTGAAGGGAAGTTGTTGGTATGGTTCTAAGGGTCTCAAGTAGCGGATTGAAGTGTCTTGAAGAGGCTCTAAGTTACTAAGGAGCGACTTCGGATTTGAAGATTTGATTAAGATTCGTTGAGGTATAATCTTGTTCTTTGAAAGTGTTACAAGATTATTTATATTGTTGTTAGATTTACTTGTTGCTAGTACAAGTATATGTGTTGAAGTTTATAAGGATTATGGATTGATTGTAGCCTTGAAAATCCGAAATGTAATGTAAGTCATGTTAATTGGATTACTAATTGGTCGTTTATTAGAAATCGCCGCATGTTACCTACTTAGAGATTATGGATTGTTATAATCAAATGCGACTTGATATCATGTTATGCTACCAATTTGGATTGAAATGGAAATTTTATAAGAATTGGTATGGTTGAACTCGGTGGCGAATTTGGACTTTTAGTTTGTTATTCTTTTGTATTGAACTACTTTCTAAATTGTGAGCCAATTGGGGCTGTTTAGTTATTCATTTGCATTGGAATACCTTCTATATTGTTGTGAGCCAATTGAGGCTGTTTGGTTATTGTATTCGGCCTTGAAAAAGGTGGCAAAGTTAGTAAAAACAAAGGAGGTCGTCAGATTTTCCGTAGAATTTAGCGACTTAGCACCTAGAATATTCTACGTATGAAGTAAGAGGTTAATGGACGTATGGTGACCATTAAATGTTGATGTACTAAGTATAGCGTATCCTACTTGAAGAATGGAATAGCTCAAGGTGGAAGTACTTTGGAGCTTTTTTTGCTACTTGTCGATAATCGTCGCGAGGTATGTGAACCTCTTCCTTCTTTTGACATGATTCTATGTATGGAATATACATGTAGTACTATTTCATGATTCCTTCTACTCTTAGAAGTTAAGAGGTATGTATGTCGATTTACTCACGTAAAGGTTATGTATAAGTTATCCTAAGTCCTTACCAAGTCTTATGGGGATGTTGGTAAGAGTCGTTAGGAGAGGTACTTTGAGCCAAGTTGACTTGGCTAATTTACTACACGAATAAGAATAAGTATCGAACAAGCCATCATACTTTAATAAAGGAAAATGTAATGACAATTAATTGTGTTAAAACAAGTAGAATTCTCCATCTGCATAGAAGCTAAGATAAGACAAAATTGTATTACCTTTTCTAGATCATGGCTACTTGATTAAGATAGTTATAAATAAGTATAACCTATTCACAACGCACCAAGTATATGTTACTTAATTTATAAGAATTTACGTATGAAGTTTTAAGACTATGGACCTCAAATTGTTAAAAGGTTAAGGGACTTTATTTTTCAAGTTATGAGACTTGATTCTTAAAGGGAGAAATGAATTGATTTAAAAGTATAGAATACTTGATTTGGAAAGTATTGATTTCTTGCCATTCTAAGTTAAGAAACTGGTTTTCCTAAAAGTTAAGAGACTTGAAGTATTTTGAAAGCTATGTGATTTGAATTGAAGTATAAGTTTCTTGGTTATCAAATGAATGAATTCGTCTAAGAAATAAAGAGTTATAACGACTTTATGGGAATTTGGTTATAACAACTTTATGGAAGATTTAAAAGAATGGTTTTCTTCAGTATTGTAAGCAAAGTAATGATTTGAAATAAAGAAGGGCAAAAATTGTTTTAAAGGTACCAATTGCTTAAGGTTTTAAAGAAAGAAGTCACTTGATTTAGAAGCCTATAATTGTATTTCTAAAAAGCATTGTGACTTGTCGTGAAAAGTAGATATGACTTGATACTACGGTTATTAGTATCTTGGAAGTTTTATTTGAAAGAGAATCATTTTAAAGGAGTAGAGGCACGTGAGTACGTTGGGTTAAATTCGGATTTTATAATGACATGTTAGTGCCTTAAGTAAACAAAAATGAGAGTGTATATGAACAAGCTAATAAGAAGTTAGGGATTTCTTAACTTGCTTATATTATGTATGATAAGCTGGTAGTGCTTATGTTATGTATGATAAGTCGGTAGTGCTTATGTTATGTATGATGGCGGTTGAGTTAGGGTAAGAGTATAAATGAGGGCAAGCCCAAGACGTTATACCACCTTCTCGTGGTAAGAGTATAAGTGAGGTAAATCCCAGGCTGTACCACCCGCTTTATGTGTTATTTGTGACCGGTCGAGATAGGGTAAGAGTATAAATGAGGCAAGCCCAGACGTTATACCACCTTCTCGTGGTAAGAGTATAAATGAGGCAAGCCCAGACGTTATACCCCTTTACCACCTTCTCCGGGGTAAGAGTATAAATGAGGGCAAGCCCCGCACGGTATACCACCTGTTTTGATTGATTTTACGGGCGTGAGACCCATGGTTATGTTTTACACTTTTAGTATCGGTGATGGGGATTCCACGCATGCTTGGATATTGGTGTGATCGATCGCGTCGATTTGGGTAGGGTAGTATATGTGTCCCTCCGTAGTGGGCGGACTATGTTATGAAAGATAAGTAAGTTAGATAGAAATGAACTTAATGACTTCTCTAAGCAATGCGTAAGATATGGCTATAACTCTTAATGGAATGGAAAAAGGTATTGATGTGAAATTAAGTTCATAAGTGGTAATGACACGGCGTGATCCGTATGTATTTTTATACTTGTCCTTGTCATTCTTTTATGCGATTATGATCATTTCTTGTCACGTTATTTCATTCCATATTAAATTTTTGTTATCGACCCCTTGAAGTGCGTTAAATGTCCGCAGTTTAGGTATGCGATTATGGATCCATGAGCTTAGGATCTGGTTCGAGATTTTGAGATGGCTCTAATGTTAGGAGTTGTCATGGCTATGTATATTCAGAAGTGCAGCGGGGCCTTGTCACTTACAATGGTTATGTTAACACTCTTAAGTGCAGTAGTCACATATTGTGGGTCGGTTGTAAAAGAAAGGCAACTGCTTGGTTGTTTTTATATATGTCTTTGGAAGGTAGCCACATCGGCTAACTTTGTTGTACATTCGATGTTTTATTTATAAGTTTCATGTATGTTCCGCTGATTTTCTCTGATGTTTACCTGTAAGGGTGCCCAGGTAGGGCACCAGTCGCGGTCCCGGGGTCGGGTCGTGACAAGGATCTTGGAATTTAGTAGTTGTAGAGATTGTCTGGATCAATGGCTTATTTTCAGAACTTGGCTTGCCCTTGCAGCTGCCTATCTCAACTTATTGTGACAGCAATTCAGATTCCTACCAATCCACTGTTCTATGAGAGAACCAAACACATTGAGATTGATAGTCATTTCAGCAGGGAAAAGGTTCAGCTAGGTCTGATTTCCACCAGATATGTTGCATCTGATGACCAACCTGCAGATATGATTACTAAAGGCTTGTTACTAGGGCAACATGCTCATCTTCTTTCCAAGCTAGGGATGAAGAATTTATTCTTAACCCTAGCTTGAGGGGGGTGGGGTGTTGAAGTTATTAAGAGATGATGTTATTTAGTATGGTGTTAGTGGTGTTTAACAGTAGTGTTTAAGTGTATGAGTTTGTTATGTTAGTTACGAGTGGGGACCACACTCCATTTACCTTCTAGTATAAATAGATTGTAATGGATTTGTACTCTTTTTCTTCTTAGTAAAAATATGAAGCAAAGCTCCCACAAATTAAAACTCCTTCTCTCCAATTTCTTTAGCTAGATCTTTACTATGTATCTCACATGCAAGTGAAGATACAATGCATGCATCTGTTTAATCGATTATATTGTGGTTAAAGAAACTAATAAATACTAAATTCTAAATAATTTTAATTTCCTACCTCAACTTTGAATTAATCTTGCAATCGTGCTTATGTGCAGAATCCCACTGTTCATTAAAAAGGTAAAACCAAATTCTATGAGAGAGAACTTTATTAGAAAAAAGAATAAAAAGTAAAATCGGATTAAGTACAATACTTTCTGAAAGAAAATAAGGATTAAGTACAAAATTTGATTTATCTTGTTGTTTGTGCTCTACCCTCATCATGTGCCAATTTTGATTTACAGAAAAAAAAAAGTTTGATTGTGAAATGGGTCCCTTAAAAATCTAAGACTGGAACGCTCCCCTTAACTTTACTTTTCAACTAATCAATGTTTGGATTCACAGAAAGGTATATAAATATAATGATGAAGACAGAAGAATATTGAGTTGCATTTTACCCTACAAAACTAAAGTTTGAAGAAGGACAATATACAATTAACAAAACAAACAATATAGTACAATCACTTTCTGTTCTTTTTTTTTTTACCTTCCTCAATATGTGATACTTTTTTTTTTTTTTGCGAAGGCATGGCATTCTTTCTTTCGATTGCGCCGCAGTAAACGGCCGACGCAATAGCCGCAAACCACGTCGTAGGTTAACCACACTTAGCAAGCCATGTGTGACAGGCTCAACCAAGAAGGTTTATGCAGGGGATCGAACTCGTGACCTTGCGGTTCCGCGCTCTACTGCTACACCAACTTGACTATCCTTGCGGGTAATATGTGATACTCTATTCGTTATAGTGTTTGCTACTGTATTATTAACACTATTTACATTTACTTTGTTCCCTAGATCAAAAGAATACTTTCTTCGTCCTAATTTATGTGATTGTATTTGATTGAATATGAAATTTATAAAGATGTTTTAAATTTATGATAAAAAATAAGTCATAAATACTTGTGTAACGGTAAATCATCTCAAATAAAATGATAAATTTAAACTTAATTATTTCTAAATAAAAATAACATGATTAACTATAGGAACAAACTAAAAAGAAAGGCATGACGAGTAAATTGGGACAAAGAGAGCATAGAGTTTATATATTCTTGATTTTTTTCAGGTTTTCTTTTCGGTGTTTAGTATCTATATTAGAACCCCGACTAATCTGAATCCGCACTGCGTAAGACTCATTTAAGTGGAAAGCACTCCCTAACAAGATTTTTTCATACCCAAAACTTGAACCCAAAACCTCTAGTTAAGAATAGAGGGACCTTATCCATCCCACCACAATCCGTGATGGTTTATATATTCTTGATGCTAGTTACAATCATTTGAAAAATCTAAAGAAGTTGCTATATGAGAACCATTTAATCTTATTGGTAAATTTGTAGAAAATGAATTTTATATTTCATCTTCATTTTTTTGCTTCTATTTAAAATCTTGATAATATTGACCTTAAACTAAATGCTAGTCACAATCATGAACCAAAAAATGAAACTGAAAACTTTCTGATATCGTGAAATCATCATCAGTCAACATCAAATTAGGCCAATCTCGTTTGAATTTAAATTAAAAGAAAGTGACTTCTAATGACTAATGAGCCATAAGATACGCAATGTACAACTTTGTCAACTTTCTTTATCATATACATAGAGCTTGTATCGTAAATGACAGTACAATCGAATTTTAATACTATTAGAAATAGAAATCAGGTCTAACTAAAAGATGACTATATGTAAAAGGTCTTCTTCTGCTACTCAGTTAATGATAGGCTTTAGATTTTATCTTGCTTTTTAGGATTTCACTCATCTACTTAAACTTCTAACTAGGTTAATAATCTCTTTGTCAAGTCTTAAACCTAAAACTGGCGAAAATTCCCATTTTGAGCTCGCTCAGGTAGATGTATCCGTTAATTTTGACTTTATAATTTATTAGCTTCTGCCTTTTCATACATAACTTGACACTTCTTTTTTCTGTTTTTTATGTGATTGACGTGGGAGCAAAGGTGTAGTAACAAGAAAATGAGAATGTAATCACAACAAATATGTAATAAATCTGAAAATAAACAAATAAGAAGGCTTGCTGAGTCGACTGAATTCTCAATCTATCCTTAAGATAATATTGTTCCGTATATCCTTTCAATGGTGTAATGGAAACATATTTCCCAAGATAAAACAACAATCAAACAAATGAGCAAAGGGAACTCAAGTGTTCGCTTAGGAAGAAAGATCTTTGAGTGTTTTGTGATTGCAATAGAGGAAGATAATTTTAGAGAATTATTAAGTGTAAGGTATGTTGCAATTGTGCCAAAGACATCAATTTATAGATAGATGATTATGTTTTCCCAATTCACTAAATGAATGGCCATCAATGTCAAGTAATGACCTTTGATATTGAAGTTAATTCAGTCTAGTAATGGTTGAACTCAATAGCCAAGTAATGAAGATTAATTGCTCTAAAGTCAGCCCAAGAATCAGCTTTAATTCGCTTCCAACGGTACTGGAAACTGTCGAAGCTCCGCGGTCATTCGGGAGGGCGCCGCGGTGCCTCAATTCCAGTAAGTCACTGGAACCGAAATGCTAATTAGAGTCGCGGTCCTAGGAGGAGGCGTCGCGGCCCTCCTCGGTTCTGTGGCAATTTCTGATTCGTTTCATCTTTTACACATTTCTTTCTTTCATTTACCAACGTGAAACCACTTGTCATTTGGACAATAACCGTCTATTCTCTTATGTCTCAACCAATTCGTATACGTACCAATATTTCTTCCATTTAAGAAAATTACGATTATTGACACTTTATGTGCACATGTGTGGAAACCATGTTTCCGACGTGTGGGCCCCCAATTGTTTGAGTCATAATTAATAGGATTAATTTTATTTCACGTTTAAATTTTCAACAATCCCCTCTTGGAAGAGATTTTGGCGCACTCACATGGTGTCTTTTGAGCAATCACTTGGCGGACTGATGTTGCATCTGGAGAGGTAGCCGTAGCTTTGAACCTTCCATAGTAGAATACCATCGGACATATTTACTGTGCGGTGAATGTGATGTCTTGAACCGTCAGTGTTTAGTATATGCCAAGACAATGGTATCAACACAACACCTTTCCTACTCAATCTTTCTTATGTTTTTGTCCATCGAGGGCCGTGGACACACTTGGATTCTTAAGTGCGTTCATTTGAGGTGGCCTGTCCTCGCACTTAAATAGGTGGTCTCCTACAAGATATCCTGCAATACCCCGCTACACAAGCGTTAGGAACCATTAAAAATTTCCCCAACCTAACCTCAAGTATTGAGGATCATTAAAGGTTTGGAAACTTATCTTTTATCCCTCTTACAGGTAGCACTTTATGTCTATCATGGGAACGACATTGGATTATGTTTCTTAAGAAGAAAACATTATCCGAAGTGCTCTTGCTTCCACCGAAGTGCTCACGGAACCTTTACAATTTAATTTTCTCATTGAACCTTATTCCTGGGGGTGTCCACTGTATCGATTCTTATTGTTTGGGTTTTAAGTCCATTCCCCTAGATAGGCAAAACATCTTATCTTTAGGTATTCCCTTCGTCAAGGGATCTGCGATATTTTCCTTAGATTTTATGTAATCAATGGAAATAACACCCGAGGTGATCAGCTACCTAACAGACTCATGTCTCCGTCGAATATGACGAGACTTGCCGTTGTATATAGAACTTTGTGCCCTTCCTAGAGCCGACTGACTATCGAAGTGGATCATTACAGAAGACACGGGCTTATCCCAACATGGGACATTCTCTAGAAAACCATGAAGACACTCAACTTTTTCTCCTGCTTTATCTAAAGCGATAAATTTTGACTCCATCGTGGATCAGGCGATTAGAATTTGCCTAGAGGATTTCTAAGACAGCTCCACCACCGATCGTAAAAATATATTCGTTGGTGGACTTGATGTCGTTGCTATCAGATATCTAGTTTGCATCACTGTACCCCTCTAGTATAGCTGGATATCTCGAATAGTGTAACTCGAAATTTAACGTGAACTTCAAGAACCGTAGTACCCTATTTAACGTTCTCCAGTGATCCGCACTTGGATTAAGAGTGAACCTAGCCAATTTATTGACTGCATGAACGATATCGGGTCGAGTACATTTTGTGATATACATCAGACTACCAATCACCTGTGCATATCGCTCCTGGCGTATGGGCTCACCAAGATGTTTGTCAATCTTTTGACTTATATCCAATGGTGTCGATACCAGTGAACTGTCGAACATCCCAAATTTCTTCAGTACATCCTCGATGTAGTGAGATTGAGACAAGACCAGTCCATCAAATGTCTTAGAAATCTTGATCTCTAATATGACATCTGCAATGTCCATATCTTTCATGTCAAAACACTATTTTAATATGTTCTTAGTATCTAGGATTATCCCAGGACTGCTTCCAGTGATTAACAAGTCTTCTACATAAATCCATATCATGACGAAGGATTCGACATTTCCTTTCATGTAGACACATTTGTCACATCCATTAATGGCGAACCCTTTTGATAATATAGTACTATCAAATTTCTCGTGCCATTGTTTAGGACATGTTTCAGCCCGTACAATGATTTAAAAAACTGACACACTTTTGTCTCTTGTCCTGGAACCACATACCCCTCGGGTTGGTCTATATATATTTCTTCTTCCAAATCACCATTTAGGAAGGCTGTCTTAACATCCATTTGATATATTTCAAGATCCTGCAAGGCGGCGATAGCTATGAACATACATATGGATGTTATTCTAGACACCGGAGCGTAGGTGTCAAAATAATCAAGGCCCTCCTTTTCGCGATAGCCCTTGACTACCAACTTAGCCTTGTACTTGTCGATAGATCTATCTACCTTTAACTTCTGTTTGAGGATCCACTTACAACCCAAAAGTTTGTGTCTCGGGGGAAGTTCAGCCAACTCTCAGGTGTGGTTATGCAGGATGAATTCTATCTCACTTTCTAAAGCTTTCTTCCAGAGCGGTGCTTCTGGAGTTGACAATGCTTCGGCGATTGTCCGTGGTTCATCCTAAACCAAATAAGCATCAAAGTCAGGATCGAAAGACTTGTCCTTTCGGGCCCTTTTGCTTCTCCTTGGTTCCATCTATGAATCTTTCAAGTGCTGAGAATCTGGAATACTGAATTCCGGATAATCAGCCACTTCAGAATTCACTAGATCTGAATTGTTTGGATCTAGGTAGTCATCGACTCTTTGATCCTCAAAGATTTGATCATAACTTCTTTTGCGAGAGGTTATGTTGTTTTTTTTATATGGAAACGTGTCTTCAAAGAAACTCGCGTTCCTTGATTCCATGATTGTACCTACATGAATGTCCGGTACATCTTACTTATACACTAGGAAGCTATAAGCACTACTGTTATTGACATATCCGATGAATATGCAATCCACAGCCTTAGGTCCAATCTTGACCTGCTTTGGCATAGGTACTTTTACCTTGGCCAGACAATCCCATACCTTCAAATACTTGTAGGTAGGTTTATTTCCTTTCTATAACTCGTATGGAGTCTTGTTCTTACCCTTGTGTGGGACTCTATTAAGAATCCTATTTGCGGTAAGGACAACTTCTCCCCACATGGTTTGAGGGAGGCCTGAATTGATGAGTAGAACATTCATCATTTCCTTTAGTGTTCGGTTCTTGCGTTCAACAACATTGTTTGATTGAGGTGAGTAAGGAGTCGTTGTTTGATGAACTATACCCGATTGGGTACAAAATTCTTCAAAAGGCGCTACATATTCTCCTCCTCTATCGCTACAGATTGTTTTAATCCGTCCGCTTAGTTGGTTCTCAACTTCTTCTTTGTAGCGTTTGAATGCTTCAAAGGCTTCATCTTTACCTTTTAGTAAGTAAAGGTAACAAAACCTTGTGCATCATCTATGAAAGTCACAAAGTACTTGTTCCCCCCTCTAGTTTGAGCGAACTTTAAATAACATATATCAGTGTGTATGAGTTCTAGAGGAGCGGTTTCTCTTTCGACGAATCTAAAGAGATTCTTGGAAAGTTTGCCTCTACGCACACCTCACACTTACGTTGAGGGTTTATATCAATAGACGACAATAATTCCAACCTTACAAATCTTTGGATAGATTGATAGTTAACATGTCCTAATCTATGATGCCATAAATTAGATGACTCAATCAAGTAAGTAGAAGGCTCAATTTTATTGATAGTTGAAACACAAGGCATTACAGGTGCATCATTAAACTTAAAGAGGTCTTCACAGACGAAGCCTCTTCTTACAAAAGTTCTGTTTTTAGTGATTACAAATTTATTGGATTCTAACAATAGCTTAAAACCAGCATTAACCAACAAAGATCCAGAAATCAGATTTCTACGAATTTCTGGGATGTGCATCACTCTCTTTATAGTCAGCTCCTTCCTGGACGTCATCTTTAGGATCACCTTTCCTACCCTCAGCACCTCTGAAGAAGAATTGTTTCCCATGAACAACTTCTTGTTTGTGACTGGTGTATAAGTGGAGAAGACTTCTTTATTGGAACATATGTGACGGGTGGCACCTATGTCCAACCACCACTGCACCGGATTCTAAATGAGGTTTGCTTCAAGAACAACCGCTGAAAACTCCTCGATCATATCATCTACAAGCGTGTCTTCGACGATGTTAGCCTTAGCCTTGCCTTTGGCCTTATTTTCACGTTTGAACTTGCGGCAGTCTTTTGTTACACCCCGTAGTTCCAGGACAAGTGTATAAGAACGTGCGTAAGAAAACAAGATTTTAAATTTGAACGAAAGAAAGATTTGTTATTCCTAAGGAAAATCTTCCGAATCTCGTGAAGGAAAAACGTTTATTAATGAGAATTGGGTTCTCAAATTTATCATTTGAGACTTATATAATTTATTAGAATTGTGGAATTTTATTTTCGGATTTGGTCACGTGGGGACCACTCGGAAAATTTTACATTTTTGTGGGGCCCACAAGGTTTTCGATATTTTGACCAATTATAAAAATTTCGGGAGATGAAATATTTTGGACCAATCAGAGGGTGACACGTGTCACCCTCCACATGCCCATGTTGGGCGAAAAAGTCTTGGTCAAGAAGACCAAGCGGAGCTTGATATTGTTGACCACAATCCTAGCCACACATTTGGTTTAATCTAAACCCTTGGATGTATTATATATATCATACTAGTAGCAAGACAAGATCCAACACTTAGAAAAAAATCAAGAAACTTGTGGTGCTCACTAAGGAGCTCTCGGCCAAGCCTCACTTTGAACAAAAAAATTCTTCAATAATTGTTGATAAATCCCCAAACTCATACCTAAGATTCCTATTAGTATACTAAGGATAAACAACCTCTTAAATTCCGGAAATACTACGTTAATCCGTTAGTCGCAACATGAAACCCTAAGGTGTTCTTCAACTTTGATGTTGGAATTTGAAGAGAAGTTGTTTATGAACTTCTAAGGGTTGCTTGGAGTGGATTGGAACGTGAAGAAGAGGAGCTAAAGTTGCTAAGGACCGACTTTTAATCTTGGATTATATTTGGGCTTATTGAGGTAAAAATCTTCGTCTTCTTAATGTAATTGAAGATTTCATGTTATAGTAGTTGATAAACGAGCATGTGATATATAGAATGAAGATTGAAAAGATTTGGACCATGTTGAGATGTTAAAACCGAAATTGGCATGTTAGCCATTAAAGTTGTTAATCAATTTGGTTGTTAGTTATAATCGTTACATGTTATATAAGGAAGGGAATATAGTTGTTGTAATTGATTATGACTTATATAACATGTTGGAATAACGACTTGGATTAGAAAGGAATTGAAAAGGATTATATGTTGGCATGTTGTATGTCACGACCCGACCCCGGGGCTGCGACTGGTGCCCTATCGGGGCACCCTGTCAGGTACACATCAGAGAATAGCAGCGGAACATACATAATACAAAATATGTATAAGGTAAACATCACTAGCCGACAAGCGCGCTTTCATAAAATAACTTAATCGAATGTGAAACGATAATCGTTCTTACATCCCAAACCACAAACGTGACTACGCACCTCAGGAATAACAAGCGTGGCGGGACGGGGCCGCCATACCCTGAATGTACAAAAGTCTATAACCTCGAGAATCATACCAAAAGACAAAGCCTCGGAGAATGGAGCTTTCGAGAAATGAACGGTGATCCTAAGAGTGCGGACCCGGAAGCTACGTATCTCGACTGCGGCGTGAGCGACCCCAGGAGGTCGATGCAACAGTGCCAAGTATGTGGCGAAAATCTGTAATGAAATCATAAGTCCGAAAACAATTTGGGGTCATGGAAGAAAATCAAATACCTTTTCTTGTGTCTTACTAACATGAGAGTGACAAGTATATATATATAATCTGCGTAAAATAGGGGCCTTAGGATCAAAGCAGGTACCTCGCCTGTAGTATCAATAAGCACCTACTCGCGAGACTATTTCACCGCATAGGTCCTGTGGACCCGCGTGAGTATTCCTCGCATAGGTCGTACCGCCGCGTGGGACTATTTCACTGCGTAAGCCCATGGGACTCGCATGAGGTATTCCTCGCATCGTGGGTAGCAAGTCCACGGAACATGTGGTATAACGATCTTGGGGACTTACCCCTCAGATATACTCTTACCCTGAAACAGATGGTATAACAATCTTGGGGACTTACCCCTCAGATATACTCTTTGCTGGAGCGGATGGTATAACGATCTTGAAATTTGTACTCGCCGGATATACTCTTATCTTTGGAGCAGATGGTATGGCGATCTTGGGGCTTGCCCGCCGGACATACTCTTACCGTGCGGATGGTATAACGATCTTGGAGTGCGCCCGCCGGATATACTCTTACCTTGGAGAAGGTGGTATGGCGATCTTGGGGCTTGCCGCCGGACATACTCTTACCCTGGAGAAGGTGGTATAACGATCTTGGGGCTTGCCCCTCAGATATACTCTTACCCTAGCTCAAACTGTCATCATATCATAGTCATAAATAAGTTAAGAAAACTTATAACTTCTTATTAGTCTTGTTCATATACCCTCTCATTTTAGTTTACTTAAGGCACTTAATCATATCTTTAATAAAAGAAAAACCGGGAATTTAACCCAAGTACCACATACTTCGACTCTTTTAAAAGTGACTCTTTTTCATACATAAAACCTTTGGGCAATTGATGCTTAAAGATCAATTTGCCTTTCATAAATCAAATCATTTGTCCTTGCTTATCTTACTTAGAGTAAATCTCTTCTTGTTAACCTTTCATAAAGCTAATATAACTAACTTCCCATAAAGCCGTTATACTATCTTTATACTTTAGAAATTAAGACCTTCTTATCTTTTCATAAGGCCGTTATAACTAACTTCCCATAAAGCCGTTATAACTCCTTATAAACCATTTTGTTCTTTTACTAACCAAGAGACTTATACTTCAAACAAATCTACACAACTTTCAAAAATACTTCAAGTCTCTTATCTTTAGAATAATTCAATACTCAATACTTTCACACCAAGTACTCTATACTTTTGTAAAATCATACTTTTCCCTTAACCAAGGGACTTATACTTCTTAAAACAAAACAAGTCTTTACTTATACTTAAACAAGTAAGAATACTAAATCTTGTACGTCTACCGTACTACATAGATACAAATACTCATGTTCAAAAGATAGAAAAGTTTCACATACCTTGTTGATCAATCCACTTGCTAAGTCCAAACTACCGCAAGTAATATGTCAACCTAAAATAACCATGATACGTTTATTAACCCCTAATTTCAATGTAGAATAATCTAAACTCAAAGCCACTAAATTCTATGGAAAATTGGGCAGCATTTCCTTTGTTTCTACATACTTTGCCACCTTTCACAAGACCCAATTTATCATCCAAACGCCACATTTAAGGCTCAACAATCCAACATTTCAAAGGGGATTACACACCTAAATTTGGGTGTGTAAAATTCTGCCCCATAAGGTACAACAATTCACTTAACAATTCTAAGGTAGTTTTTAGGCTACAACATGCTCATTATATCTTCTTAACCAATTCTTTTATATCCAAACCACATTCCTTGCATGCAATGACTCTAAGAGCATTATTTACTACCACAAGTTCTTCCTTCTTATCATGCAACACTAGAAACTAATTCTAAAGGAAGAAATGTTACCTTAAAGCTTTAGCCAAATCTTTCCAACCACTTGCTAGCTTCCTTTTCAAGAACACCACCACAACAACCTTCACAAGCTAGCCACAAGCTTCCCTCTTGCTTTTACTTTTTCAGATTTTTTTTCCTAAGGCTAGAATGTCTCTTGGGATTTTAGAGATAAGGAGGAGCTTGAACTTTTAAGAGAGAGGGAAGAGCTTTTGTCTAAGAGAGAGAGAGAGAGGGAGATGAAATATGACCAAGTCTTGAAGACTTGGTTAATATAATGCATGCAAAAATCAGATGGGAGGGGACACTTGTCACCCTCCCAAGGTCTTTTAAAAGAAAAATCTGACTTTTCCTAAGTTTTTCCGCCTAGAATCCCGCCTCGGCGCCGCGGCCCTGCTTTCCGGCGCCGCGGCGCCGCAACTTCTGCGGACCCTCAGATCTTCGGCGCGCCCACTGCTTCCGGCGCGCGGGCTGAAACTTCAGCGACCCTCGGTATTTTGGCGCGCGACGCATCGGCGCGCGGCCATCGTTGTCTTTGTCCGAAACACATTTCTGTCCGACTGCGCACTGAACTTGTAATTCTCATAACTTTCTACTCCGACGTCCTATCGATGAACGATTGGTTGCGTTGGAATCTAGACTCAACGAACTACGTCCTAGGCCTTTGAAACACTTAGGAACTCTCAATGTACCGGGTCATAACCCACCTTAAAGTTGACTAAAACCCGTCCGAAACAATCCGTCAACCTATCCTTCGAAAATTTTAAGTCTTACCCCCTTTCGAACGCTCTCAAACGCATGACCTGAACTACGGGGTATAACATTGTAGTCGAGAATTGCCTTAGAATTATTGGACTATTATATATGAATTGTGGGGCAGAATTTTACACGTTCTGTTAGGCGTGTAATCCCCTTTGATTAGTTGATTTGTCGAGCCTTAAATGTGTCGATTGGTTATTGATTTCGAGCCATGAAAAAGGTGGAAAAGTACGTAGAAACAGGGGAAGTGCTGCCCAATTTTCCGTAGAATAAAAGGTCTTATACTTAGTATTATTCTACCTTAAAAGGCTAGAAGTTGATAGACGTATTATGGTCATTATAGGTTGACATTCTACGTGCGGCATATTCGACTTAGCGAGTGGATTAAGCCGAAGAGGTATGTGGAATTTTCCCTATCTTCTTGAACATGAGTTTTATGAATGTATAGTACGGTTGACGTACATGTTTTAAATGAATTCGGTTTCATTTTGGTATCATTGACTTGATTAAAAATGTCCAAGTTTAGTTGAGTTGGAGAGTTAAACTCACTTGATTTTAAAGGATGTAAATGCCTTAGTTTTCAAAAAGACATAAAGTGTTATAATGGCTTTATGGGAAGTTAGTTATAACGACTTTATGGAAAGTTAAAAGAGTGGTTTACTTGGTTGATTTAAAAAGAGGATAAACGACTTGATTTCAAGAAAAGTATCTCGATTTGAAAAGTGGACATGCCTTAATACTACGGGTGTTAGTATCTTGGGGTTATTACATGAAAAGGGTTCTTTTTAAAAGAATAGGAGTACGTAGTACTTTGGGTTAAATTCCCGGATTTTACATGATGGTGCCTTAAGTTTAATTAATGAGAGTTAAAGATTATTAACTTGCATATGTTTGCTTATGATAGCCTCTTTGGTGCAAGTGTTATATTTCTACGCTGTCGTGCTTCTCATTGGAGGGTCGTTCATCTTGTTGTGTATTTTATTTGGACATGCCGACAGTGATGAAGGATTCCACGGGTATGCTTCCACTACATTGATCCATGGACATGCTTACATGATGAAGGATTCCGTGGGCGTGCGACCATTATGCGGGTTCGATCCCCGGATCATACTATTATCCATAGAGTAGCTCTCCATGAAGACATGTACCCGAGATGCAGGATTCCACGGGCATGTTATATATATAAATTATACTTTGTGCATGCCGACAGTGATGAAGGATTCCACGGGCACGCTTTGATATTGTGGGCTTAAGACCCATGGTTAGATTGTCTTAATGATACTACGGGCGGGTGACCCTAATTTGATCATATGTTTCCTATTTTTAAATGATAAAGTTTACTCTTATTTACTCTCATTATTAATAAGGCACAGTGTACTGTTAATTTGGTTATCATACATGTCTCCAGCTTTATTTTAGACTATATGATTTCATTACAGTAATTTCAGTTTCGCATACTTGGTACATATTTTGTACTGACCCCCTTTCCTCGGGGGCTGCGTTCATGCCAAAGGTAGAGGTACACAGTTTGCTGATCCTCGCTCTTAGGATCACAATTCAGCTTTTTGAGAAGCTCCATTACTCTGGAGGTTCGTCTTTTGGTACGGATCCCTGTTGGGGTGCTAAGGTACGAGGGAGATTGTGTGTACCCGATGTTGCAGGACTTCGTCAGCAGGTTCTAGGGGAAGCACACAATGCTCGTTACTCTATTCATCTGGGGTCGACTAAGATGTACCATGGCCTCATATGTATGTATTGGTGGGATGACCTGAAGAAGGATGTAGCAGAGTTCGTTGCTCAGTGTCCGAATTGTCTGCAGGTCAAGGTTGAGCACCAGAGGCCTGGTGGGCTATTACAGACGATTGAGATTCCGACGTGGAAGTGGGAGGTTATCAACATGGATTTTGTTACAGGGTTACCTCGTACTCAGAGGAAGTGTGATTCCATCTGGGTTATAGTAGACAAGCTGACGAAATCAACCCATTTTCTTCCGGTCAGGACTACTTATTCAGCTGAGAATTACGCTAGACTGTATATCAGGGAGATTGTGAGACTGCACGGGGTTCCTACATCTATTATATCAGACAAAGGAGCTCAGTTTACGGCTAACTTCTGGAGGTCATTCCAGAAGGGACTAGGGACACATGTGAGTCTCAGTACAACATTTCACCCTCAGACCGACGGGCAGGCATATCGTACTATCCAGACACTTGAAGATATGCTGCGGGCCTGCATTATTGATTTCAGGGGTAGCTGGGAGGATCATTTGCCTCTTGTTGAGTTTTCATATAATAACAACTATCATTCCAGTATTCAGATGGCGTCGTATAAGGCCTTGTATGGCAGGAAGTGTAGGTCGCCGATTACTTGGTTCGATGTTGGCGAGGTTCAGTTAGTTGGCCCAGATTTGATTCAGCAGGCTGTGGATAAGGTGAAGCTTATCCAGGAGAGGTTGTTAGCAGCTCAGAGTCGACAGAAGTCTTATGCAGATAATCGAACGTCGACACTTGGAGTTCCAGATTGACGATTGGGTCTTCTTGAAGGTGTCACCCATGAAGCGTGTGATGAGATTTGGAAAGAAGGGGAAACTTAGCCCGAGGTACATTGGGACTTACCAGATTGTCCGTAGAGTGGGCAAGGTTGCCTATGAGTTAGATCTGTCGTCTGATTTGGAGGCAGTACATCCGGTCTTCCACATTTTTATGTTACGGAAGTGTATTGGAGATCCATCTAGATTTTTCCCGGTTAGTGATGTCCAGGTGACGGAGGGGTTATCGTATGAGGAGAGTCTTATAGCGATACTTGATCTCCAGGTCAGACGATTACGGACTAAGGACGTGGCTTCCGTCAAAGTCTTGTGGCGGAATGATAATAGAGAGTAGATGACTTGGGAAGCAGAGGAGGACATGATGAAGAAGTATCCTCACATGTTCCCTACACCCACAGGTAATTCGCTTCCCTACTTGTCAATTTTAATTGACGTATTTACATAAGTGTTGTTATGTGGCCATGTGTGACATATTTGATTGTTTTGGGTATAGTTAAAGGGGATTATGTCGATATCTAATTAGATTGAATTCCGAAAGAACATTCGGGACGAATGTTTCTAAGGGGGGGAGATTGTTACACCCCGTAGTTCCAGGACACGTGTATGAGAACGTGCGTAAGAAAACAAGACTTTAAATTTGAACGAAAGAAAGATTTGTTATTCCTAAGGAAAATCTTCCGAATCTCGTGAAGGAAAAACGTTTATTAATGAGAATTGGGTTCTCAAATTTATCATTTGAGACTTATAGAATTTATTAGAATTGTGGAATTTTATTTTCGGATTTGGTCATGTGGGGCCCACTCGGGAAATTTTACGTTTTTGTGGGGCCCACAAGGTTTTTGATATTTTGACCAATTATGAAAATTTCGGGAGATGAAATATTTTGGACAAATCAGAGGGCGACACGTGTCACTCTCCACATGCCCATGTTGGGCGAAAAAATCTTGGTCAAGAAGACCAAGTGGAGCTTGATATTGTTGACCACAATCCTAGCCACACATTTGGTTTAATCTAAACCTTTGGATGTATTATATATATCATACTAGTAGCAAGACAAGATCCAACACTTAGAAAAAAATCAAGAAACATGTGGTGCTCACTAAGGAGCTCTCGGCCAAGCCTCACTTTGAACAAAAAAAATCTTCAATAATTGTTGATAAATCCCCAAACTCATACCTAAGATCCCTATTAGTATACTAAGGATAAACAACCTCTTAAATCCCGGAAATACGACGTTAATCCGTTAGTCGCAATATGAAACCCTAAGGTGTTCTTCAACTTTGATGTTGGAATTTGAAGAGAAGTTGTTTATGAACTTCTAAGGGTTGCTTGGAGTGGATTGGAATGTGAAGAAGAGGAGCTAAAGTTGCTAAGGATCGACTTTTAATCTTGGATTATATTTGGGCTTATTGAGGTAAAAATCTTCATCTTCTTAATGTAATTGAAGATTTCATGTTATAGTAATTGATAAACGAGCATGTGATATATAGAATGAAGATTGAAAAGATTTGGACCATGTTGAGATGTTAAAACCGAAATTGGCATGTTAGCCATTAAAGTTGTTAATCAATTTGGTTGTTAGTTATAATCATTACATGTTATATAAGGAAGGGAATATAGTTGTTGTAATTGATTATGACTTATATAACATGTTGGAATAACGACTTGGATTAGAAAGGAATTGAAAAGGATTATATGTTGGCATGTTGTAGACGAGAATTGCCTTAGAATTATTGGACTATTATATATGAATTGTGGGACAGAATTTTACACGTCCTGTTAGGCGTGTAATCCCCTTTGATTAGTTGATTTGTCGAGCCTTAAATGTGTCGATTGGTTATTGATTTCGAGCCATGAAAAAAGTGGAAAAGTACGTAGAAACAGGGGAAGTGCTGCCCAATTTTCTGTAGAATAAGAGGCCTATACTTAGTATTATTCTACCTTAAAAAGCTAGAAGTTGATAGACGTATTATGGTCATTATAGGTTGACATTCTACGTGCGGCATATTCGACTTAGCGAGTGGATTAAGCCGAAGAGGTATGTGAAACTTTCCCTATCTTCTTGAGCATGAGTTTTATGAATGTATAGTATGGTTGACGTACATGTTTTAAATGAATTCGGTTTCATTTTGGTATCATTGACTTGATTAAAAATATCCAATTTTAGTTGAGTTGGAGAGTTAAACTCACTTGATTTTAAAGGATGTAAATGCCTTAGTTTTCAAAAAGACATAAAGTGTTATAATGGCTTTATGGAAAGTTAGTTATAACGACTTTATGGAAAGTTAAAAGAGTGGTTTACTTGGTTGATTTAAAAAGAGGATAAACGACTTGATTTCAAGAAATGTATCTTGATTTGAAAAGTGGACATGACTTGATACTACGGGTGTTAGTATCTTGGGGTTATTACATGAAAAGGGTTCTTTTTAAAAGAATAGGAATACGTAGTACTTTGGGTTAAATTTCCAGATTTTACATGATGGTGCCTTAAGTTTAATTAATGAGAGTTAAAGATTGTTAACTTGCATATGTTTGCTTATGATAGCCTCTTTGGTGCAAGTGTTATATTTCTACGCTGTCGTGCTTCTCATTGGAGGGTCGGTCATCTTGTTGTGTATTTTATTTGTACATGCCGACAGTGATGAAGGATTCCACGGGTATGTTTCCACTACATTGCTCCATGGACATGCTTACATGATGAAGGATTCCGTGGGCGTTCGGCCATGATGCGGGTTCGATCCCCGGATGATACTATTATCCATAGAGTAGCTCTCCATAAAGACATGTACCCGAGATGTATGATTCTACGGGCATGTTATATATATAAATTATACTTTGTGCATGCCGACAGTGATGAAGGATTCCACGGGCACACTTTGATATTGTGGGCTTAAGACCCATGGTTAGATTGGCTTAATGATACTACGAGCGGGTGGCCCTAATTTGATCATAAGTTTCCTATTTATAAATGATAAATTTTACTCTTATTTACTCTTATTATTAATAAGGCACAGTGTACTGTTAATTTGGTTATCATACATGTCTCCATCTTTATTTTAGACTATATCATTTCATTACAGTACTTTCAGTTTCGCATACTTGGTACATATTTTGTCGACCCCGCTCTCTGCGTTAAATGCGCGGTAGAGAGGTACACAGTTTGCTGATCCTCGCTCTTAGGATCACAGTTCAACCTTTTTAGAAGCTCCATTACTCTGGAGGTTCGTCTTTTGGTACGGATCCCTGTTGTTGTAGATTCATGTATATTCAGGGGTATGACGAGCCCTGTCCCGTCACAATTATTATGTCAAAACTCTTAGAGGTCTGTAGTCATGGTTTGTGGGTTGGACTGGAGAAGGATGTATCTCTTTTGTTATGTATATATATATATATATATATATATATATATATATATATATATATATCGAAAGGCGGCCTTGTCGGCTAGCTTGTTTCTTATTCACATTACTGCATGTCTATGAGCTTTATTTATATTTCACTGGTTACCTCTGATGTATACCTGTGAGGGTGCCCAGGTAGGGCACCAGTCACGGGCCCGGGGTAGGGTCGTGACATCTTTGGCCATGTGACCAACTATACCACATTAGTTACACTTTCCCTTGAACTTTTCAGTTGTTTGGGATTTGCCTTCCTTTTGGAACTTTCGTTTCTTGCTTGGGTTCCCTTTGACTTTCGTCAGGTTCGCCTTAGCCTCAGCGGGTTGTTTCCCCTTTGGCATGACCTTCTTATTATCCTCCTGAATCTGGAGTATGAAAATAAGTTCGTCTAAGGTCATCTCCTTCATTTTAAGTTTCAAATAGTTCATAAACTCGGTCCACGAAAGAGGCAACTTCTCAATTAATGCCCCAACTAAGAATTGCTTGTTGGGCTTCAATCCTTCCAAATCCAGGTGATGTAGAATCATTTGAAATTCCTGGACTTGGGATGACACACGTTTGTTGTCCACCATTTGAAATTTCAGAAACTTCCCAATTATGAACTTCTTACTGCTTGCATCTTGGGTGTTGTATTTCTTCTGAAGTTTGTCCCATAAGTGTTTGCAGTTTCAACGGTACAATATACCGTGTAGAGAGGATCAGAAAAACTGTTTTGAATATAGTTCCTACACATGAAATCGTTGTGTTTTCATGCTTTGTGAACCATCCTCATGTCTTCAGCGACATGGTTATCTTGGCCCCCTCCCGCCAAATCATTTGGCTAAGGGTTCACATCTTCCCCAACTAGTGGAGAGTCTTAGGTTAGGAAATGTGACATTCCCATAACCGTCAGGAAAAATAGCATCTTTTGCTGCCATCGCTTAAAGTGAGCACCCATGAACTTTTCAGGACGCTCATAGTGAAAACCAGCGGGAATAGGGGCTGTGACGCCCCCTTGAGCAGTTGCAAAGGTGTTGGAAATGCCTCTAACAGGAGCATAGATGTTGTTGACGCCTTGAGCAGGAGCATAGGCACTATAAGTGTCCGGAGCAGCAGTGGAGGCATTGGTTGTGTCAAAACCAGTGTTGACACTAGTTGTGCCAAAAGCAGTGGTGGCACTCGTAGTGCCAAAAGCAGTGGTAACACTAGGAGTGCCAAAAGCAGTTGTTTGGAAGACATTAGGAATGCAATGATCAGTGGTGACACTAGAAGTGCCAAAAACAGTGGAGTTGAAGGCAGCGTTAGTGCCTTGAGCAGTGGGATTGAAGGCAGTGGGATTGCCTTGAGCATCGATGGGATTTTTAGCGTTGAATTGATCTTGTCCAGTCATGTTGTTGTTGAAACAACGAATATTATCTTAAGCTTATGGGAACAAAGGTGTAGTAACAAGGAAATGAGAATGTAACAACAACAACAAGTATGTAATAAATCTGAAAATAAACAAATAAGAGGGCTTGTTGAGTCGAATGAATTCTCAATCTATCCTTAAGATAATATTGCCATGTATATCCTTCCAGCGGTGTAATGACAACTTATCTCTCAATATAAAACAAAAATCAAACAAATGAGCAAAGGGAACTCAAGTGTTCGCTTAGGAAGAAAGATCTTTGAGTGTTTTGTGATTGCAAAAGAGGAAGACAATTTCAGAGAATTGTTAAGTGTAAGGTATTTTGCAATTGTGCCAAAGACATCAATTTATACGTAGATGATTATGTCTTCCCAATTCACCAAATGAATGACCATCAATGTCAAGTAATGACCATTGATATTGAGGTTAATTCAGCCTAGTAATGGCTGAATTCAATAGCCAAGTAATTGAGATTAATTGCTCCAAAGTCAGCCCAAGAATCAACTTTAATTCGCCTCGGCGATCGAAAATTGTCGAGCGTCGCGCCGCCCGGTAGAACGCTGCGGTGCCTCAATTTCGATGAGATTCTAGGCAAAATGTCAATTAAATTTGCGGTCCTAGGAGGCGCGCCGTGTCTGTCTTGTCGCCTCCTGCCGATTCGTGACGATTTCTGATTCGTTTCATCTTTTACACATTTCTTCCTTTCATTTACCAACGTGAAACCACTTGTCATTTGAAAAATAACCGTCTATTCTCTTATGTCAAACAATTCGTATACGTACAAATATCTCTTCCATTTAAGGAAATTACGATCATTGACACTTTATGTGCACGTGTGTGAAAACCATGTTTTCGACGTGCGGGGTCCCAATTATTCGAATCATAATTAATAGAATTAATTTTATTTCAGGATTAGTCAATTTCCAACAATTGATTGCTTTATCCCATTTTTATTGCGAAAATAAGATATGATACACCAAGTTAAAACATATAAAATATTGTAAAAAAATGAGGAAAGAACCTACGTGCATGCGGAAAGTAAATGCAACCAATGCAATTAGTCTTTTTTATGTATTTCTTGTTTTTTGCCCTTTATTAGGGTGAAATGTAGGGTCTGTATGCTTTGGGATTCCTACATCCGTGTGGGCACCCCCTTTCTCTTTGTGTCATTAAAACCAACTTTTTAAGGTGATCATAAGTTGATTGTTGATTTTCTAGTCCTTTTTTCCCCCTAGTAGGTACTATCTTATTTTAATAGTTTTTCTCTTTAATTGTATGTTACACTTTTTCTTGTGACATTACTTTTTCTGCAAAGGCACGCTCTAGTAAAAGAAAGGGTTTTGGAGAATCCTATGCTTCCCAGTGGCTGTTACAGTTTTATTGTATCTTCATTAGTCTGACTCTGAATTCAATACTTTTGATACTAAATATAATGAATTTATGAAACAAACTCGAAATAACCATTTACACACAGGGAAAATGACTTGTAGTATTGCAATCACTAAACAAAATTACAAGGAAATGGCGATGGAAATGACATATAAGGAACCGGTCACTGGGTGAGAAGCTTAAAAAATAACATATAAGCAGAGGCGACTTTAGGATTTCAAGAAGATGGGTGTATTAAATGATGCTTTAAATTTTTTTAAAAAAAGAAGACGCAAAAATGCAACAAATTAGGTTTTATCCCTTGATCTTAAGGAATTACGTTCAACACTTAACCAATGCACAACTCAATCTCATTGACTATGAGTTACTTCATTTAATATTAAATATATTTTAAAAACTCTACACATAATATATCGAGTTTAATCGAGTAATTATTGATTCACGTGACTCATTTTTTCTACGTAAATTCACCCCATGCATATAAGAGATTAATGATAAGATGGAGGTGAGAATTAGAGGGAAATGAGATATAGAGCAGAGATGAGAGAGAACTAAACCTCACCATTCTCATTAACCCGTTCTTTCTAGCCCATGTTCCTATTTAACTAGTTGCTAACTGGCCTGAATTTCAAATAACTCTCTAGCATTTTATTCGGTCCAAAAATTCCAACTTGATCAGTATTATTTACCCCGGTGAGTCCTTTTAGCCCATAGGGCTATACAAACTCAACTTGGTTAAAAACAATTCATTAATGCTAAACCTCAATAGCTTAACTCATTAAAATTTAGATATTTGGATAGGGATATTTATGTAATATGTTGATGATTAAGGATCTCCCTAGTGCTCTTAACTCTAATATATATATATTCCACTAGTATATTGTAGTTGGAAATAGTGGTCAATCACTTTTATTTTTTCTGTTGATAGGAAAGAAGACTAGGTTGTTAAACATGTTGATTTAAAGGTATAAGTGATTGCATCCATCTTTGTAGATGGAGCAGTGAAAGGGAGAATCACGAGAGAGAGGAAGAAGACAGCAGAAGAGCATGTTTGTGGGAATTTTCTATCTGTTTTCATTCAATAGCCTGAGGGCTATTTATAGTTATGGCTTTACATGGCTAGCCACATTACAAGTATAACCAAAAGCTAAAGTTTACACATATGCTAAAACTGCAATGACCAGAGACTAAAAACTGAAATATGGAAAGTGTATACTAGTGTATACTGAGTGTATATTGACTACAAAACAGACTAACGTATGCTATCTTCAACACGCCCCTGCAAGCTAGGAACACGAAACAAGTTAGTGAGGCCTAGCTTGGACAATAGATAATCATGTCGACCAATCGTCAAGCCCTTGGTGAGAACATCGCGTCGCTCGTGGTGGACAAATAATGTGGAAATCATCCTTGTTGCGACTTCTCACGAATGAAATGGCGATATATCGATATGTTTGGTCTCTCGTGAAACACGGGGTTGGCGGCGATTTGCAAGCGGACTTACTATCACCGTGGTGGAATGGGAAGAGTAAGAGGAATAGTCAGAGTCGAGAACAGACCCGTGAGCCAAATCACCTCGCAGCTGCGAAGCCAGCTGCGATACTGCGCCTCGGTGAGCTCGAAACGATGGATTGCTTCGATTTCCGAGAAATGAGGAATTCCCGAAAACCAAGTAACGATGGCGACCTTCTTGTGTTAGGGCATGAAGCCCAATCAAGATCACACAGAGGTCATTAGAGGTCTTAGGAAGACATGAGCGGACCCAAACGGAGCTGTTTTAGATATCTAACAACTCATTTGTCTTTGCCGGGAGATGTGAGGTCTTTGGATCTTTGCATAAATTGGTGAGACATCGACAAAGGATATGTCGGGCCTGGTGTTTGTCAAGTAGAGTAGTCTGCCAATGAGCCTTTGATAGCTGGTTGGATCAGCTAGCAGTGTATCTTTGACATTGGAAGACTCAACAGCAAGGTGATGATCATATAATGTAGAGGTTAACTTGATATTAAGTTCCAGAGGTGATCTCACTGGTTTCCCAGCAGACAACCCAAGATCAGTGATTAATTCAACAGTGTACTTCCTTTGGTGCATTACAATGCCACTAGTATTCCTAGCAAATTCGAAGCCTAGGAAATACTTCAGATAACCCAAGTCCTTGATTCGAAAATTCTGCTGCAAACTCAGTTTTGTTTCCTGAATAAGAGTCTCATCATTCCCAGTGATGAGCAAGTCATCGACATAAACTAGTACCACCACTATCTTTTCATCAACCTTCTTGGTAAGTAAGGAATGGTCAAGTTGACTTTGAGAAAAACCTGAAGCTTGCAAAGCTGTGGTCAACTTGATATTCCACTGCCGAGAAGCTTGTTTTAGTCCATATAGAGACTTGATTAGTTTGCATACCTTCCCTTGCTTATGATCAAATCCTTGAGGCATGGTCATGTATACTTCCTCATTAAGATCACCTTGGAGGAATGCATTATAAACATCCATTTGATAGATGTGCCAATTTCTGGAAGCTGCCACTGAAATTACTGTCCTTACTGTTACCATTTTTGCCACTGGTGAGAAGGTATCTTGATAATCGACTCCTTCTTTTTGGTTGTAGCCCTTGGCCACAAGCCTTGCCTTGAACCTTTCCACTTCACCATTTGCCTTATACTTGATCTTATAAACCCATTTGCATCCAATGGCCTTCTTGTGAGCAGGAAGATCTGTCACTTCCCATGTCTTGTTGCTTTCCAAAGCCTCCATTTCAAGCTTCATAGCCTCGACCCATCTGGTGTCCTTTACTGCAGCAGAGTATGAATTTGGCTCATGTTCAAGCTCCATCTTTGCAATGTAGCTCTTGTATCTTGCACTCAGTCCAGCATAGCTTAGACTGTTAGCCATAGGGTATAAACATTCTTGTCTATCCCCTGTCTTTGCTGTTTGTGGCATTTGAACAAAATCTGTCATCCAAGCAGGTTGCTTCCTATTTATGTCTGACCTCCTTAAGGGTGGTGGGGATTCAGCAGTTGGCACATTATCTGGATGAAATGTGGTATGAATGTCATTGTTCTCTTGGAGTCTGCCTTCTGCTATGGCAATCTCAGGAGACTCTTCAATATGGTCTGATCCAGCAGACTGATGGTTGACAACAAGCTTAGGTTCATAATGGAAAACATCTGCCTCCTCTGCCTCTGGCTTCAAATTGATGTCAACTCCAATTTGCTCCTTCTGTTTAAAAGGAAATACATCCTCATGAAAGGCAACATCCCTGCTTACAAATAAGACATTGTTAGATAGATTTAAGAGCTTGTATCCCTTTTGTCTAGAGGAGTATCCCAGCAGGACTGCCTTGATGGCCCTGGTGTCAAACTTATCAGCCTTCACCAGATTTGTAGCATAACACAGACAGCCAACTACTCTTAGATGTGACAGATTAGGTGCTTTCTTATATAGTTTCTCATATGGGGAGATATTCCCCAGAACCACTGAGGGCAGTCTGTTCATAATGTAGACAGCTGCCTCAACACATTCTCCCCAGAACCTGGCAGGTAGACAACTTTGAAACTTTATGGCTCTAGCAAGCTCTAATATGTGCCTGTGTCTTCTCTCAACTATCCCATTTTGCTGAGGGCTATATGGACATGATGTTTGATGTATGATCCCTAGTTGTGCAAACAGATCCCTACATGAGCTATTTACAAACTCTGTCCCATTATCTGACCTTATGCATTTAACTTTGGAATCAAATTGTGTTTTGATCATTAGACAGAAGTCCTTGAGTATAGTAGGAACATCTGACTTAAGGTGCAAAAAAAATACCCATGTCCATCTAGTAAAGTCATCTACCACAGTAAGAAAGAATCTCATACCATTATAAGTAGGAACTTTGTATGGTCCCCAAACATCAAGATGTAACATATCAAATGGAAGTATACTCATACTTTGACTACTAGGGAAAGGTAATCTAGTTTGTCTTGCCATAGGGCATACATCACAGTGTTGAATCACAAAGTTAGAACTACTATTATTGAAGGCATTTATTTTTCTAAGGACACTCATTGGTACATGTCCCAATCTCTTATGCCACAGGGTTGCCTTTACTTCTCCTATACTGAGCTTTGACATGTTGGTTGCTATCAGTCCTTCCTGCTTCCTTGTGGAATCCAGCACATACAGCCCATCCACTTCTCTACCAATCTCCTTCACCTTCCCAGTGAGGAGATCCTGCATTACAAAGAAGTCAGGAAAGAACCTAACACTGCAATTGAGTTCCTTGGTCAGTTTTGACACTGAAAGTAAATTAAACTGAAAACTTGGCACACATAACACATGTTTTATAAGTTCACCTCCTGTCAATCTACATTCCCCAGTATGTGTAATTGGGGCACTGCCTCCATTTGGTAGTTGTACTTGCCCTGAATTCATTGTTGACCAGGTGTGAGCAGGGTTCTCAATCATACTTTTATTTTTAACCATGTGATTAGTAGCTCCTGAATCTACTATCCAAGGATTACTAATGCCTTCATTATATTTACCTGCCATACAAGCTGTATGCGACATTATGGCTCATGCACGATCCTTTATTCGTTAGTCGCACGAAGATCATCTCGATTTATGCGAGTGCAAGTTCTAACCATCTGCTGTAGTTGCTGCTGTTGGTAAGTAGTAAGTTGGTTGCTGCCTGGATACTGCCTCTGAGCTATTTCACCATCTACACAACCACCATAATTGGCTCCATACCCCTGCACATGCTGCTCCACCTGAGGTACCATGACAGTATTGGCCTTATTCTTTCCTCTGTAATCAGAAGGATATCCCACCAACTTGTAACACTTCTCCTGAACATGTCCTTGCTTCTTACAGTAATCACAGAAATAGAGCAACTTGTGGCATCCTTCTCTACTATGTCCCTTCATATTGCAATTGTCACAGAAGGCAAACTTCCTATTCTTTCCAAATGATGCCCTGCTGGTCATTGCTAAGTTGTCAATAGAATTCCCTAGAGATGAGATGCTCTTTTGGCTTTCATCTTGTGCTATCATAGCAAATGCTTGGTTCACACTAGGTATAGGTGACATTAGCAAGATATGACTCCTTGCTTGATTGTATCCATCATTCAATCCCATAAGAAACTCCAGTAATCTTTGGTTTCCTAAATGTGTAATGTACTCTCTAGGATTTAGGCATTCACATGTAGGTGGTGGTATGATTGAGTCCAACTCATCCCATAAATCTTTCATTTTCGAGTAATATTGAGACACTGGTAAGGCCCCTTGAACTAGCATTGTCAACTCCTTCCTTAGTTGAAAGACTCTTGAGAGATTGATCTTATCAAACCTCTCCTTGAGATCCTTCCAAACTGCAGCAGCACTGGTACGATATAAAATTCCACTCAACAAATTCTTATCTACACTTCTCATTATCCATGACATCACCAAAGCATTGCACCTATCCCATTGTCTAGCATGATTAGGTCCATATGTGTCACGCCTTATAGATCCATCCACAAGTCCAATTTTGTTTCTCGTTAATAATACTAGCTGCATAGCTCTGCTCCAAAGTGTATAGTTCTCCATTCCGACTAACTGAATTTCAATCTGAATAGAACCTACTGTATCAGATGCATTTAGAAATAGGGGGTGATTGTGATCAATAGTATCCATAGTAGAGGTTGAACTCTCCTCTAATGCAACAGAAGTTTCCATATCTTCAATTTCCAGTTGTATAACAATTCCAAAAGAAGCTTAATCCAAAATTTCAGATCTAATCTCGATCGAACAGTAACTATAACCGATTACCAGTGAAAATGCACAGATTGATTTAGGTCAGGTAAACAATGAACAAATCGTAAGTGATACAGACAAAGCAAACAGTGAATATGACGAGAATGCAAAAATTGACAGAATCGTAACTATTAAACCTCGCAAGTGTTGAATCTCTTGGTTCCTGTCCTTAATGTGACAGAATTTCCTCTGGATTCATCTTGCATGGCTTTGATACCATGTTAAACATGCTGATTTAAAGGTATAAGTGATTGCATCCATCTTTGTAGATGGAGCAGTGAAAGGGAGAATCACGAGAGAGAGGAAGAAGACAGCAGAAGAGCATGTTTGTGGGAATTTTCTATCTGTTTTCATTCAATAGCCTGAGGGCTATTTATAGTTATGGCTTTACATGGCTAGCCACATTACAAGTATAACCAAAAGCTAAAGTTTACACATATGCTAAAACTGCAATGACCAGAGACTAAAAACTGAAATATGGAAAGTGTATACTAGTGTATACTGAGTGTATATTGACTACAAAACAGACTAACGTATGCTATCTTCAACATAGGTTCGCCAAAATGTGTGATTATAATGTTTGTCAAATGCATAGTTGTCAAATTATTAGCAATATTTTTTTTGGCCATATGCTGAAAAAATTTAAACATTATCGTGTGAGAGGGGCCTGCAAGAGATATATTACCATCAAACTTGGAGACCCCTATTTGGAAAAGAAGAGAAATCTTTACTCTGTAAGTAAAACAAACTGAATCACATCAGGAATGCACAACAATCCAATATGATGCATTCTAAATCTACTCAGCCTCAAGGATCAACAACTACTCAGTCATATGTAAATGCAACATGTATGGATAGCCATAAAGTCTTACTAGTAGCTAATATACTTAAATAATGGATTATAGACACTGGTGCTCTAATTACATGATGTCTAATATAGAATTGTTAAATAAAGCAATTAGAGTGAAAAATACATCTAATTCTAAGAAAGTACATTTACCTAATGCAGAGATTGTGAGTGTGACTCATACAGGGTCAAGTACTATATCAAACATAATCACTCTTAACAATGTATTTTACTTATCACAGTTTAAACTCAATTTAATGTTTATGTCCCAACTCACCAGAGAATTACAGTGTGCAACCACTTTCTACCCTGATTTCTATTTATTTCAGGATCTTTACAGTGAGAGGGTGAAGGTGATTGGTAGGTTGCAAAATGGTTTATACATGTTAGTGAATAAGCCAACAACAAAATATCTAAATGAACAATTAAAGTTAGGACTAAATGTGAGAAAGGCTAAGGAACCTGCTGCAATGCCTGAGGAAGAAATAGAATTGTGGCATAGAAGATTTGGACATACTTCTAGTACTGTTTTAAGTAAACTGATTAGAGAACAGTCTAATGTTATATCTAGGACTATAAAAAATTGTTATGTGTGTCATGTGCTAAATAATGTAGACTTCCTTTTCCAACTAGTAATAACAGAAGTACTTTCAACTTTGATCTTGTTCATATGGATGTTTGGGAGCCTTATAAAGTCCAAACTCATAATGGCAACAAATATTTTCTAACAATAGTAGATGACTTTACAAGAATGACTTGGATATATTTACTTAAACTCAAATCAGATGTCTGTGTTGTAATTCGGCAATTCCTTACATTTGTGTATGCTCAGTTCAATAAATCAGTAAAATTAATTAGAACTGATAATGGAATAGAATTTGTAAATGACTTATATAACAATCTATTCTTAAAACTAGAAATTGTACATCAAAGATCCTGTGCTTATACACCTCAACAAAATGGTGTGGCTGAAAGAAAACACAGACACATACTAGAAATAACTAGAGCAGTAAGGTTTCAAGTTAACATTCCATTGAAATTCTGGGGCTTATGTGTACAAGCTACTGTATACTTGATAAATAGATTACCTTATTCTATTACTGGTATAACACCTTATGAGAAGCTCTACAAGAAAAAACCTTCAATTATTCACTTAAAAGTATTAGGACACATGTCCTATGCAAAAGATTTGACAGTATTTGATAAATTACAGTCCAGAGTGAAAACTTATGTCATGATGGAATATTGTGAAATACAAAAGGGATATATTCTATATGACATGCAAAACAAAATATTATTTGTCAATAGAGATGCTACTTTCAGGGAAATTGAGTTTCCTTTCAAGCAAAAACACCAAAAAGACAATTTTTTCTGCATAATCAAATTGATAAGCCTGATGATGCCTATATATATATACATGCACATGATTATCAGGCAACTATACAAGAAGATTCAGATCAAAGGCATCATGCACTAGAGAATATTCAAAACATCTATCTACCCTCCTCAATTGAAACTGTAACAACATATACAAACCAAAATGATACAATACAGATACAACATTCTATACCACCCATGACTCAAGACTTTGAATCAGCCCCATAATACAATCTCTACCAGGAAATCTACCAGATCAAAACAACTTCCAATTTAGCTTAAAAACTTCATCATAAATAAACCTGATTCAAATACTACATACTCTATAGCCAATTATATATCCTATGAAACACTCTCACCAAAATATAGAGCTTTCCTCACTGCCTTCTAAGAAATAACTAAACCAAAGAACTACACTGAGGCATCCAAGGATCCAAGATGGGTGGATGTAATGAAAACAGAAATCACAAGCACTACAAGACAATCACACATGGGATATTATTTTCCTACCTGAAGGAAATCTCTAATAGGATATAAATGAATCTACAAGATCAAGTACAATAAAATAGGAGATATTGAAAGGCTAAAAGCTAGACTGGTGGCAAAAGAATACAGTCAAAGAGAAGATATTGATTACCAAGAAACCTTCTCTCCAGTAGTAAAAATGGTTACTGTGAGATCTATCTATCTATAACAACATCTAGACACTAACACATACATCAAATGGATATGTATAATATTTTTCTATAATGAGATCTACATGATGAAATCTATATAGAACTACCTCAAAGATTTATCAGTCAGGGGGACAAACAAGTATGCACACTGATTAAATCCTTGTATGGACTTAAACATGCTCCAAGACAATGAAACTTTAAACTCACAGAGGAACTACTTTAAATGAAGCTCAAACAATCACAATATAATCATTCCTTGTTCATAAAGAAAATTGACAAAGAGATAACTTTAGTATTGGTCTATGTGGATGATATGTTGATTACTGTTAGGCCGATTTCCAATTGCTCACGCAAGTGTACGTATAGTTACAAGTAATATAGTCTGGTAAGACCGAATATCGTCCTCAGAGACTGGTTTCTAATTACCGAACATATATTCTAGGTTATCTATTTGGCAAACGATAAGTGATTTGGTTTTTATCTAACACTAGTAGAGTAATTGCAAGAATTAAACTAAATTATTGAGGTTTAATCAGTTATGAAGGAATTAGGGCTTCCAATATCCTCAACTATCCACTCTTTTCAATCCGTAATGCAACTAGAATGACTTCTTCTTCTACGTTAAGATAGCGGTTAACTAGATTGTCTTATATTTCGGTTTGGATATATAATCGCTCAACCCCAGTGCAGAAACCTTCTATATTTCTATGATAGGTTTTACCACATAGGAGGATTAAGAACAATAACCTATAATGCTACACAAGTATCAGGGTACTTTCGTCCGCGATTTTAACATATGTTTATTCAATTACAGCATATCCAAATCTCTCCTCTCGGTTATTGATTCGAAATCATATAGGTTATGATAATTAGTGAACAGTTAACTATCAAACATTCATACCAATATTGAATAAATCTTAATCAAGTGAAGAAGAAATCAAACTACTGCATTAATTCATGAAATAGAGTTTCAAGCCATTCAACAGGAAAGCCCTACTAATGTGTTTAGCTCTTAGCCATAGACATGCTAAGAACTAAGACAAATCCCAACATGAACTGAATTGAAAATAAAGAAAAGGAAAAGAAAATACTTAGAATTAGGTCTCCAATCTTGTAGCCTCCAAGAGTTGTGTTGTGGAATATGTACAAGGATGTCCCAGCTGCCCCTTTAGGTCAGGGTTTTAAGATTATATAGTTGAGAAAAATTGTGTTTCTGACCCTTTTTTCCCTTCGCCAATTCTATTTCGGACTGAAAATTCCTGCATCGGCACTGCGGTCCTGCAGAATGGCACCGTGGTACCGAAGGTATTGCGGCTTCTCAGTAATTATGGCACCACGGTCCTGCAGTCCGGCACCGCGGTCCTGCAATCTTTCGTCCGGATCTGCCAAATTCGTCTTTTTTGCTTCGAGAGCTCATTTTCTGCCCATTTTTAGTTTCTTTTTGTCATTTTGCCATTTAGAACCGCTGTGACTCAAAAGAAAGAAAAGCACCCCTAACAAGACACTTATTTAAACAAAAATAGAAAAAATACTAACTAAAAATGACTCAAAAAGAGTATACAAAATACGCCTAACAAATACCCCCAAACTTAACCTTTTCTCGCCCTCGAGTAAAGATCAAAACAAAATCAAAGAAACAAAAAAACAAAAAGACTCAAATCAAGTAACTGCACAAGATTACTTAGAAAAGCATGAATGCTAGTTGGGATAATATACTGGAACATATATAGCATGAATATAGAAATCTAGAATTTTAAGCCAGATATTTCACAAATTTATTTCAATCACAATCAATGGAAGCATGAACCCCTAACATATGCATGTCAATTTCATTTAGTTCTATGAGCCTGTTTACTTGCTATTCTCCACTAATCATAGACATACATACTGGAGATCTTCAGGACTTGTCAGGGTTGTAATGTAGGCTTAGGCAGGGGTAGGTAAGATTAGATATTTAGGCTCAATTTACATACCATAAGCGTTTTTCTCATTCAACCATTTTGTCCTTCTTTTTGGTATCATTTTCAATTCATACCTATCACTCTCCTTTTCTCTTTTTGAGAGCATGAAACACATTCACATAGGCACCCCCAAACTTAGACTTTTACATTTTTTTCATTGGGGTGCATCACTTTTTCACTCTCTGTTTGTAGTTTTTCCCATTCTTTTTCATCCTTATTTTCAATTACTGCTTATGGCACACAAGGGAATCATGGGGTGTCAAAGAAAATAATTTATTTTAGACTCAAAGGGGCTGACTAGAGATACAATTTATTGCAAGGTAGGTAATGAATGGTAAGAAGGGATAACAAAGAAATATCTGAATCATCTACGTAAGCATGTACATCTTAACTATTTCGCCTCAAATAACAAGCAAGCAGACTTCATAGACATGTTTAATCATTCTTTTCACCATTGACACACATAGGTTATGCACAAACATCCTAAATAATTAGATGTTCATGAATTTTTGGCATATCCAACTCAAGCACACATATTTTTGGTACTCATTCCATTACATTATCCCACTTAATCCACTAGGCGTTTCAAGCAACTACAACATGCATGATCATAAAAAAATTGACTCATATAAGACACAAAAACAAAAAACAAAAAAAAAAAAAAAAACTCAAAAACAGACACATACAATACTAAGACCCCCTCCCCCCAAAACTTAAACGACACATTGTCCCAAATGTGTAAAGACTAAAAATTAAAAGGGACGACTTACAGACATCAAAACAGCGGTTCAAAATGGTGGTAGGTGGTGGCGGATGTTGCATTGAGGCAATATCTGCAGATGTCGTGTTTTATCAACGGGCGCCGCGACCCTGCAATTATGGCGCTGCGGCGCTGTGCCAAATTTCTCCCATTTTTGCAGTATTTTCTCAATCCCTGATTTTATCTGTCATCCACAACACTCAACATACCAGATCTTGAGACTATTCAATTCAAAATAAAACAAACTAAAACAAAAATTTAAATTTAAATAACATAATTAAAACATTGGGTTGCCTGCCAAGTAGCGTTGTCTTTAACGTCTTTTAGCCGGACGCAATTAATCTTTACTAGTGCTCAGCGGATCCTTCTGCGAACTGCTTGCAATCCGCACAATTATTGTTGCAGGTCTCACTTCTCCTACAACATTTCTATAGAACGCAGAAAATAGTGGTACTTTTATGTTTTCCCCCAAATCGCCTAATACTTGCTTGCATTCAAAATTCCCTATAGTGCAAAAAATAATGAAGCTCCATGGATCTCTAGGCTTCTGGGAGTTCTCTTGAGGGTATGGACTTTCTGTTTGGGGATCAATAATGACAGCTAATGCTGTTTCTTCTGCAATGGGTACAGGAAAAAAAAATTCAAGGAATCCAACAAAGTGAAAAATTGGATTTCAGTAACCCCTTCTTTCTCTACACCAACTAGAATGACTTCTTCTTCTACGTTAAGATAGCGGCTAACTAGACTGTCTTATATTCCGGTTAGGATATATAATCGCTCAACCCTAGTGCAGTAACCTTCTATATTTCTATGATAGGTTTTACCACATAGGAGGATTAAGAACAATAACCTATAATGCTACACAAGTATCGGGGTACTTTCGTCCACGATTTTAACCTATGTCTATTCAATTACAGCATATCCAAATCTCTCCTCTCGGTTCTTGATTCGAAATCATATAGGTTATGATAATTAGTGATCAGTTAACTATCAAACATTCATACCAATATTGAATAAATCTCAATCAAGTGAAGAAGAAATCAAACTACTGCATTAATTCATGAAATAGAGTTTCAAGCCATTCAACAGGAAAGCCCTAATAATGTGTTTAGCTCTTAGCCATAGACATGCTAAGAACTAATACAAATCCCAACATGAACTGAATTGAAAATAAAGAAAAGGAAAAGAAAATACTTAGAACTAGGTCTCTAATCTTGTAGCCTCCAAGAGTTGTGTTGTGGAATATGTACAAGGATGTCCCAACTGCCTCTTTAGGTTAGGGTTTTAGGATTTTATAGTTCAGAAAAATTGTGTTTCGGACCCTTTTGCCCTGCGCCAATTCTATTCGGACTGGAAATTTCCGCATCGGCATTGTAGTCCTGCAGAATGGCACCGTGGTGCCGAAAGTACTGCGGCATTGTAGTCATTCGGTTGAGGCTCTTCCCATTTTCACTCAGGGACAGAGCAAAGGTTTGGTTGAACTCCCTGCCAACAGAGTCCGTTTTCACAATGCAGGACCTAGCCCAGAAATTTCTTGAAAAAATCTTTCCACCAGCGAAGGCAGCAAGGCTTAGGGGAGAATTGAACAATTTCTATCAAATGGATGGAGAGTCATTGTATAATGTTTGGGAGAGGTTCAAAGATTTACAGAGGAAGTGTCCACATCATGGCCTTGAGCAGTGGAACTTGGTGCACATCTTCTATAATGGTCTGAGTGGGACTACTAGAACAATAATTGATGCAGCTGCTGGTGGCACTTTCATGAAGAGAACAACACATGAAGCCCATGACTTGTTGGAAGACATGACCACGAACAATCACTTGCCAGATGATAGAGGAACATGTGGCAGAAAAGCAGTTGGGGTTCATGAGCTAGATGCTATCGCTGCACTGAATGCACAAGTCGCTCTCTTAACTAAGCAGTTCCAGCAGAATACCATGTCGGTAAAGGCGATCCAGATGCAAGCAGTTTGTGAGATTTGTGAGTATCTACACACCTTCGATAGATGTCCAACAACTGATCCCAACAACATCCCAATGGAGCATGCTCAATGTCAGGCTGTGGGAAATTTTCAGAGGTCCTACAACAATGCATACTCCAACATATATAATCAGGGGTGGAAAAATCACCCAAATTTTTCATGGAGGAATGATCAAGGCGGACCTTAGTTTGAGGCGATATCAGCGAGTAATCCACAACAACCCTTGACTCAAGCATCTTCCTCACTACAGTTCATCCCACCAGCCCCACACGAGAAGTCAGATGAGTTGAAAACAGCATTGTTGACCTTGGCAAACTCCCAAGCACAATTCATAACAGAGACAATGTCATTCATGGCAGAAACTAAGTCCTCACTTTTAACCTTGGCCAACTCCTAAGCACAAATGACCGACTCTCAGACCCAGTTCATGACAGAGACTAGGTCATCCATCAGGAATTTAGAAGCACAGTATGGACAGCTGGAAAACACAATGAATAACAGAGAGCAAGATATTCTCCTCAATAATACAGTGATGAACCCAAGGGAGCAATGCCAGACAATTAACTTGAGAAATGGGAAGCAGCTAGAGCAGGTTGGATCTCAACCAGGGAGTGGGGAGGAGAATGAAGTGGAGAAGACAGCTGAGGTAGAGAAGGAGGGGGTTACTGAAGACCGTCCTATTATAGAGAAGGCTCCACCGACAGTCATGAGGGAATATGTAGACAGAATTCCTTACCCTTAAAGACTGCGAAAGAAGTCCTTAGACAAGGTGTTTTTCAAGTTTTTAGAGATCTTCAAAAAGCTTCATCTCAATCTCCCGTTCATTGAAGTTTTAGAGCAAATGTCAGCTTATGTAAAGTTCATGAAAGACATCCTGTTTAAGAAGAGGTTGGGCGGAAGTTAGAGACTCAAGAGGTTGTTTCCCTGTGACTGGCTTATTGCTCTTATGGTATTTTAGTCTAAAAAAGCCTCCAAAGGGGAAGGTTGAACGAAGTCGAAAGAGGGCTTAAAAGCATCGGAAATTGGGTGTTATCTTTCACTAACATTCGTAAAGTCGGGTTAGCTTCTTTTTTCCAATAATTATAGAAGCTAGCCTCGAAAGCTGACAGACTATGAGACAATAGCGCTGACAGAGGAGTGCATTGCTATCTTGCAGAAGAAACTGCCCTCTAAGTTGAAAGATCCAGGGAGTTTTACCTTACATTGCACTATAGGTAAGGTTACATGTAAGAGGGCTTTGTGTGACTTAGGGGCCAGTATCAACTTGATGCCCCTCTCTGTGTTAAAAGACTTGGTTTAGGGGAAGCAAAGCCAACTACAGTCAACTTGCAGCTAGTTGATCGCTCAGTCGTACATCCCAGAGGTATAATTGAAGATATGTTAGTGAAAGTGAGCAAATTCATATTTCCTGCTGATTTCCTCATTCTTGATATGGAGGAAGATGAAAATATGTCTATCATTCTTGGGAGACCATTTCTAGCCACAGGGAGGGCACTTATTGATGTTGAGAAGGGGGGATTGAAGCTCAGAGTTCAAGATGAAGAAATGACATTCGAAGTGTTCCAGCCACCATCTGAGCCAGAGATGACCTTCAAAGTTTTCAGACCATCTACTGAACCACAAGTCAATGAGCGATGTTTTGCTATTGGGGTAGTTGACAAGGTTGTGCCTGATAAAAGCCTCACAAGTACTGATGCTCGTGAGGTACCATTAAAGAAAAGTGGGGAACCTGGGAGTAAGGCCAAGGAAACGACGAATGTTGAAAAGAGAATGAACCCTCCTGAAGTTAATTCTGTGAAAAAGAAGAGGAGGAAGATGAAGCGATTGGTGCTGAGATAGTTATGTGGAGGGGACACTCTACCACCTTGATCTAGTAAGTGAACTGCGTCCGGCTAAAAGACGTTAAAGACAACGCTAGTTGGGAGGCAACCCAATATTTTTAATTATGTTATTTCAATTCTTGTTTTAGTTATTTTATTTTATCTTGAACAGTCCCACGGTCTTGGGTTTTGTCTTATGTTGTGATGGCAGGTGGAATAGGCGCCAACATGCAGTGCCACGGCGCTGCAACTTCAGGGAGCCCAGAAGCTTGTGCAAACTCAAAAATCTCATTCCAGACCTCCATTATGACCGTTGTGTTGTGTCAGTAAGTTTTCCCTACTTCTAGTCTTCACACATTGGGGACAAGGTGTCAATTATGTTTGGGGGGATCTTACTTTATTTTTGAGTCTGTTTGATTGGTCTTTGTGTCGTTTTGTGTGTTTTTGAGTCATAATTCTTTTTATGGATCATGTACGTTGTAGTTGCTAAAGATATTGAGTGGATAAAGTAGGATCATATAATGAAATTAAAAGCGACAATCTGTGTGCTTAAGTTAGATATGTCAAAAATTCATGACATCTAATTCTTTGGGATATTTGTGCTTAGCCTATAAATGTCAGTTATGGAAAAAAAAAGATAAAAAATGTCTAGAAAACTTGTTTGCTTGTTATTTGAGGCGAAATAGTTAAGATGTACATGTTTAGGGAGATGATTCAGACATTTCTTTGATATCCCTTCTGACCATTCATTACCTATACTGACATGAATTGTATCACTAGTCAGCCCCTTTGAGCCTAAAATAAGATCTTTGTTTGATACTCTATGATTCTCTGTTTGTGCCATAAGTGATAATTAAAAGTTAGTAGGGAAAGTAACTTGCAAGTTTGGGGGTGATACGTACTGTGGTTGTAGGGTGTTGATTAACAGAATCTCTACTGTTGTGTTAGGGAATATATCACCATATGAGAAGTTGTTTAAAAGGAAACCATCCCTTACTCACTTTAGGGTGATAGAATTCCTTTGCTATGCATCAAACTTGGTAAGAAGGGATAAGTTTGAGCCTAGGGTCATCAAGGTTGTGCTTCTTGGTTATGCAATCAATTGAAAATGTTACAAATTGTTGGACTTGTCCATTGAAACAGTGTTTGTCAGCAGAGATATGACCTTCCATGAGAATATATTTCTCTATCAGCAGTTTAAGGAGATTAGAGACTCGGTTACTTCTCCATGTCATGACTCTAATCTTTATGTTGATGATGCACAGGTTATTCCACAAGTTATTCCAGTGGAGAATGTTATTCCACATGTTATTCCAGTAGAGACTGTGAGGACTGAAATTTATGCCCATGTTCCTGTCCATGAAGGAGGGCCAAGAGACACAAATGTTGTTACAACAGAGATGTCATCACATGATGATTCCAATGCTGACAACAATTTCCACACATTGGATGGTGGTGAAGACATTAGAAGATCCACCAGATAAAGGAGGATTCCAATATGGCTGAATGACTTCTTGCATCCAGGAACAACATCCAGTCAAGTAAGTTGTGTCTATCCAATGGCAAAAGTGGTTGATTATACTGGAGTTTCGGACCAGTATCATAGTTTCTTGGCTAAGATTTCGACAGAGCATGAACCATACTCATTCTATGAAGCAGTCAAGGATCAAAGATGGGTGGAGGCCATGAAGTCAGAAATTCAGGCCTTGGAAGACAACAAAACTTGGGAGATAGTCGACTTGCCTGATAACAAGAGAGCCATTAGATGCAAATGGGTGTTTAAAATTAAGTACAAGGCTACTGGAGAGGTAGAAAGATTTAAGGACAAACTTGTAGCAAAGGTGTACAGTCAAAAGGAAGGTGTTGATTATCAAGAAACCTTCTCTCCAGTTGTGAAGATGGTAACGGTTAGAAGTGTGATCTGTGTTACAGCTGCTAAAGGATGGATCATTCAACAAATGGATGTGTTTAATGCCTTTCTGCAGGGGGATCTAGATGAAGAGGTGTACATGCACTTTTCACAGGGGAATGTGCATGAGAAAGGAAAGGTGTGCAGACTGCTTAAGTCACTATATGATCTTAAGAAAGCCTCCAGATAGTGGAATATCAAGCTGACCAATGCGCTGGTTTCCTCTGGATTTGTTCAAAGTCTTTTTTATTACTCCTTACTTATCAAAAGGGATGGAGATAAGATAGTTATAGTGTTGATATATGTAGATGATCTTCTTCTGACTGGAATGATCAAAGACGTATTAATGAGACAAATACCATCTTGCAACAACACTTCAAAATCAAGGACCTTGGTGAACTTAGATACTTTTTAGGATTTGAGTTTGCAAGGAACAAGGAGGGGATAGTGATGCATCAACGAAAGTATTCTTTGGAGCTTATTGAAGAAATGGGGTTAACAGGTTCCAAGCCTGTTGCATCTCCAATGAAGGCTAATGTGAAGATTACTTCTGCTGAATATGATGAGCACATAAAGAAGACAGTGTCTAACAAGGTTGACAGTGCAGATGCTCCACTAAATAATCCAACAACATATCAGAGGTTATTTGGAAGACTGCTCTATTTAACTAATACGGGCGGATATATCGCTGCGATGCAGATTCTGATCGATTAAGCAAGCTCAACGATCACATATGGTAGCAGCAGAATGAGTGGTGAGATATGTGAAACAAGCTCCAGGAATGGGAGTGCTGATAGCAGCAGAGGGCAACAATATCCTATTGGCCTATTGTGATGCAGACTGAGCTTCCTGTCCAAATATCAGAAGTTCAGTCTCGGGGTACTTGGTGTATTTGGATCTTCTCTTATCTCTTGGAATTCTAAGAAGCAGCAAACAGTTTCCCGAAGCTCAACATAGTCCGAATACAGAAGCCTTGCATCTGTCGTAGCAGAGATTGTATGGATCAATGGCATATTTTCAAAATTTGGTTTGCCTTTGCAACTACCTATCTCAACTTATTGTGACAGCAAGTCAGCAATTCAGATTTCCACAAATTCAGTGTTCCACGAGAGAATCAAACACATTGAGATAGATTGTCACTTCATTCGGGAGAAGGTGCAACTTGGTCTGATTTCCACCAGATATGTTGCATACCAACCTGCTGATATGCTTACCAAAGGCTTGCTACCGGGACAACATGTCCATCTTCTCTCCAAGCTAGGGATGAAGAATTTGTTCTTAACCCCTAGCTTGAGAGGGGTGTTGAAGTTATTAAGAGATAGTTAACAATAGTTTATTTTGCATTTAGTTTGGTGTTTAGAAGAGTTTGTTATATTAGTTGGAGTGGGGACCACAGTCCATTTATCTTCTTGTATAAATAAGTGCAATGTGCACTTTGTAGTTTGAGATTTTGAGATAAATAAAAATCCGCAGAAAAGCTCCCACAATTGCATTCTTTTCTCTCCCCAATTACCTTGCTATTGTACCTCACAAGCAGTGAGGATTCAATGCACAATTATACATATTGCAGTTATTAACATTGTTGTAGCACCAATATTACTCACAATCTTTTTGATGGAAATTGTTCAATCCATTATAGTAGTTTTGCAAAAGGATTTTAAGTTATGTACATATATATTGATAGTGTAAAAAATTATTATACTATCAGGTAAATTTAATTGGCTATAGCATACGATTACTTTATTCTTCAGGTTAAATATTGAGTTACTTTGAAAATTAGGAGAACTTAGGTACGAGATGCAAGACCTACATGTTTCTATAACTCTTCCCCAGATATGGTTGCTCTTTCTAAGGCTTATAAGCAGATATATGAGCAGCATCAGCATTAATGATCTACTACTACTTAGTTTGCAGGGAAATTAAATGAGTCAAATGTATACATAGCCGATTTTGGAACCTATCATTTAAGTCATAACCGCAGTGTATAAAAAATTGTAAGTTAAATCACTTTTAACAACTTGCAAAAATTTGTGTCTCAAGTTTAATTTGGTAGCAAACCTTCGACATTTTTGCTTGAAGTTTGGTTTGACGAGGCCAAACTTCAAAAATGTATGTCTGGATTTTCAGACATATACGTTTGAAATTGAAAATAGTCTTTCTCTAATTTAGACTACCATTCCTGCCAATATTTTCAAGCTTTTTCAATAATAGACACTTGATTTAAAATCAATTTTCATGATAATAATGCTGAAAATACGGATACAAGATTTCTAAAAAGGTGATTGTGACTTAAATGGCAATGTATACATAGGCTGAAATTACTTCAAAACAAACAATATAGAGAAGCCCAGAGTGGAAACCAAATTACATTTGCTTGTCATTCCCACTGAATCAGTGGCTGATAACATATTCAACATTTGAACAACCATACTCCTCGTATGCCAGCCCTAGAAAATTCAAGAAATTAAGTAAATAGTGTTTAGTATGTGGTAGTTACAAGCTATTGAAACCTCAAGTAGCTAAATGAAATGTTTCTCCACTTAGTATATCCAGTTAGCTAAAATGGAGCAACATAACATTTATAACGATTATAGGTGGAACAAGTGAAAGGTGGAGACTTTGAATATCGATGCAACAAGATAACATTTTATAGCATTCATCATGTCACATCTCAAGTCCATGACACGTCCGCTTTGGCCCAACAAATTTCACAGATTTATCTATTGGGCTACGCCATCATTGAGTCCAAAAGCATCTGCCATATTATAAAAGAGTCATGCATCAATGCTTTTAATGAACACACGAATAATTCAATTAAACTGAGTTTACTATTCTTAGTAATTGACATTCCTGAATAAGAAGATCTAAATAGATTTCACCATTAATAAATTATTCAAACATAGAGATATTGAGCCAACCATATCCAATTCACTCCCTTATTTTTTTAGCTCTTTGTACCATGTAAATGATTTTAGAGTTTTAAATTTTGTGCATTGTTAGTGTACAAAATATTTTACATCATCACGTAAATTAAATGATTAGCACACTAACTTACATCTAAAATTTAGGAAGTTTTTTACAATTAGAACCCTAGTTATAGTCTAACTAAATTTGTGAATATTTCCTTTTTTAACGTAAATCAAAATCCAACTTCATCTTTCTCTCTTAACAAAATCGTCACAATCAGTGAAGTAATAAATGCAATCCAAAAGAGTAAAGGAATGTAAATATTGGCATTACAGATCAAGAAGATTGTTGAACCTGACATGTCTTGGAATAAAGAGATTTTGAGATACGGCCATAGCAGACAAAATCTAGGAGTTCTTGAAAGAATTATCTAGGATAAACTTACGACTCTCATCAAGCATATCTCAAGTCGTGTGATAGCAAAGATGTTGTCTTTATCTCAAACACTATCTCTCCTCAAGTCCTTATCCAAGAAGGTGTCTGTCACCTATCGATTTGCTACTCACAAGTTGCTATATATATATATATATATAAAGTCTTCTACTGAAGAAGATCACGTACTTACATTAAGAGAAAAAACATAAATCAAGCAAACAAGCGAGAGCATATTTGAGAGAATTTTGATTGACTGCTGAAGTGTTGTTTCTTACGAAGAATCAGATTGAAGAACCCGTTTCATAGTCTTTTGCTTTACAATCTTCAAGTCTAGTGATTTTGTATCAGAATTGTTATCGAATTGTACCTATTTTCAGCTTTCTTAGAAGCGTTGTTTAGGAAAAACTAATTGTCAAATTTAGGTCCAAGTTGAGGGAAACTCAGAGGGGACTCAGTAATCTAAGTAGATTGTTGTGTGAGGGATTAGAGTTGGTTCCTAGGTTGAAATTCTTGTAATCTGAATTTGTTGAGGCTCATAGTTTTAGTGAAGTTTGGGACAAATCATGCAGAGGTTTAGGTCGGGGTTTTCATCCTTGTGAGTCGGATGTTTTCCGCGTAAAATAATGTGTCATTCTTTTACTGTCTTTTATTATTCTACAAACTAGTCATAAGAAACAGATAAAATAATCTGGCCCGTCACTTAGGTCAAAATCAGGCATAACCTAATTCATCCTCTCTTGTGTTATTTTGATCGTGCAAGATATGGAAGGTACACTAGAAACTAATGCCAATCAACCTCATTTAGTACTACTCCAAGTGATTGTAAATTTTTGTATGAGGGACTTACCCTTTTCCCTTATCAATGCAATTTCTCTGTTTCACCTATGGGTGGCCAACGGGTCGGGTCAGCCTGGTCCCGCCCGACACCGCCCCGAGCCCGAAGTTTAAAAAGAAATAACAGTATCGGGACTCGAACCGGGACAGGACATTGTCTCATCCACTTGAGCGGTCCCAGTCCCTCCAAGACAGGCAGTCCGGTCCCCGTCCCCGCCCGCTGCTGTTGCACCAACAACCATTTTATATTTTGGCCGTTGTGCAACAGCCATTTTTGGCTTCCCCCTACCCCTTAATATTTATTTTAACCCCTAAGTTATTATATTTACACTTTAACCCAATTTTTCAACTATAAATACTGCATTTTCTCTTCATCTTTCTCACAAATCTTCCTACAATCTTTCAATCTATCTTCTACAAATCTACTAAATATTCAATTTTATTTATTTATTTGAGAGTGAAGTTCGGAACTAGCTTGAGGATCTTCCATCGAGTAAAGTTTTAATTTTCAACCTCTCGATTACACGTCGATGTTTGGTACATTCATTCTTTCATTAAATTATTATTGTGTCTTTATTTTATTTAGCGCACTTAATTGCATTATCTTTAAGTCTTTAACTATTTATTAGCATAATTAAAATGAAAGGATTAGGAAGTATGTTGAGTAAGGGTACGGGTAAGGGTCAGACTTCTTCTAGTAGGGGTAACAAGGGCAGGGGTACTTCTTCTAGTATTCCTACTTCTACTCCTAGATAGGATGTTTTTATTGATACTGAACATTTTCCTGAAATACCATATGATTTAGACGACCAAATATTTTCTGAAACTGAGTAAGACTTTAATTTAGAAGATGCTCTAGATGATGACACGTCCATTAATGTAGATAAAACACTCACTAGTGGACATCCAACTAGAATGTCTCTTATTCCCCCTAGTATGAGACGAGGTCCAGCAAAATGACCATTAAAACTAGATGCATGGAATTTTTTTTATAGGGACGTACAGAATCAAGTAGATATATGTAAAATTTGTAAAGGTGTTTATAGTTTTAAAACTGAAAAAAGGTCATGGTGGGACGGGGGGTTTAATGAGACACATAGCACAAAAACACCGAGCTAGGTATTCCCAATACAAGGCTAAAAAAGATAGTGCGCAAGCGCCCTCTCCATCGGGAAAAGGTTCACATACTGTCCCGGACCAAGTACAGGGTCAAATTAACCCTACAACGGGGAAAATTATAAGCCCTAAATACGATAAACATAGAGATAGAGAAGCATTATCAAAATTAGTTGATTTGGGGGGTTGCCTTTTTCATTTCCTTCATCTCCTGGTTTCATTCAATTTATTAGAGATATATATTATCCTGCTTATAAAGGTTTTCCTAGATCAACTGTTAAGAGAGATGTATTTAAATTTGCACATGAATATCAACAGTATTTACGTTATTCATTATATCATTTTAATGGCAAAATGGCTCTCACTTCTGATAAAGGCCGTAGTACTAACGGTCAAGATTATTTAACGGTAACATGTCATTTGATAGATTATAAATGGTCTATCCAAAACCGTATTTTAGCGTATAGATATATAGATAGTAGACACACTGGTGATTTTATTTCAGAAAATATTTATTTAGATTGTGATTATTACGGAATAACTGATAAAATTATGAGTATTACATTAGATAATGCATCTTCTAATAATTCTGCTATTACGGTTTTAAAGGATGTTTTAACTCCATCTTTTCCAAATAGTTTTCATATAAAATGTGTGTCATATTTATAACTTAGTTGTAAAGGATGACTTATTACTTTTTCAAGATATTCTTGAAAAAATATAATTTGTTATACACTTTATTTTTAAAAGTAATAGAATACAACGAAAAAAAGATTACAAAAAAACTTGTCACGATTGCCAACTACCTTATAGAAAAATTCACGAAGAAGTACTCACTAGGTGAAATTCTTTATATGAACAACTACTTGTTGCTTATGATTATAGAAAACCTATAACTTTATTTTTTAACGCCCATAATCAAAATACAACTGATATGATTGTAGATAATGATTGGGAAAAAATTAAAGAACTTATTGTATTTCTAGAAAAATGTTTTCAAGCAACAAAATAATTTTTCGGTATATATTATCCTACTATTTCAACTATGTTGTTTTATATAGCTATAATATTCTTACTGCTTAGAGAATATATGGAAAAACTAGCTTATAAGACAGCTATTAAAAAATATTTATGAAAATAAAGAAATATTTTATTTCTATTCCCCCTATTTATATTTTTGGTGTTGTATTAAATCCGAATATTAAATTAAACGGTTGTAAAGCACTTATTGAAAATATTTATGACTGTATAGCAGTACTACCACCTCCAACTCCCAAAAATTCAAATGCTCCACCACATATTGAACAAACCAAAGAAGAAGTGTTGTCTAGCATAGAAGATGAATGCAAAAAAGTATATAGGTATTAGTTATTACCAATAAGAAAGTGCTAGCAACCAACTGACTTCCATACCATCTTCTTCTTCAACACATCCTCTAAAAAGACATGTTGTTTCTGCGGCTAGTATTGAAAGTCTCAGAAATATAATGTGTGTGGTAGCACTACTAACCAAATTAGCGAGTTTGATATTTTTGTTTTACAGGGTACTTTACCGTACCAAGCAGTTGTCAATGAAGAAGTAAAAGAAGACTTGCTGAAATACTGGAGGGGGAATGAGAAGACATTGCTCGGGATGTATTATCAGAGAAATGGATACGAGCGGACCGGAGAAGGTGCGGTCAACCGGAGATCAACGAAGATGAAGACAAAAACTACAACGATATCTTATCTGTATGAATAGCGACGTGGAGCAATGACCAACAAATACCAATTCCAACTGAAGAACCACAAGACGTTGTGAAGAAACTAGAAAAAATATTTTCAAATTGGTAATTTATTTAATTGTAATTTTATTATGTCATTTGCAACTTTTAAGCAACACCACAAAGTTATAATTTTGACAATTGTTTATGTATTACCAAAAAAACATAAATCTATTAAATAAAATAAGAGGCACAAAAATAGCCTGCGATATTTTATTATACTATCTTGTTCAATTATTGAGTTGTTCATATATATAATATATGTTATTTTTTAAAATTAAGTGCAAAAAAAAATCGAGCCCAAGCCCAACCTACTAGGACCGGTTCATTTTCCAGACGGGACGGGAGCCAAGCCCGATAGTCCCAGCCCGCCCCGATTCTGCCCCACCCCCATTCTGATCCCGACCCGGCCCGTTGGTCACCCCTAATTTCACCAAACAACAAGAATACTAGATATTTTCCTTATATTAATACAATAATGTCACAATCAAATAGTATTAATTATATTTAGAGGCAGAGTTAGATCATGAACTGGGAGTTCAGACGAATCCAATAGTTTTACTTAGATTCTTTATATATATTAGGAAATTCATTACACGTCTATTAATATTTTACTGCGAATCCAGTAACTAAGATAGATTATAAATTCATGGCAAATTCAAAATCTATAAACTTCAAATTCTAACTCCGTCTTTGATTTTGTACTTTACAACCAGTGAAGGTTCCATTATCTAGCAACTAACTTGGAGTTTGGACATGTGATGAGATGAGTGTTTGGACATGCGATTTTTCTAATCCCAAATCATTCAAGAAAGCATGATTTGAGATTCCAAATCATGATTTCAAATTTTTTAAATGAAAAAGTTGACCCATTAGTTTATATTTTGTAAAAGAAATTCATAAATTGGTAGATATATTTACTAATCATGTTTACCAATCATTTATATAAAATATTAAAAGATCTACAAGTTGGTAGTTATTTATAACAAATTTACTCTTACCGATCATGTGGGAGAATTATATTAAAGAATAGTTACACTATAATTCATGTTCAATTTTACATTTTAATGAACTAAAGTTTGATCAATTGACATTGTATCTTTTTAGAAAGGCTTTAGGTAGCGTATTAATTTTGTTATGAACTATGATTTGCTAATTTGGTAAGATTATATAAGGATTGGGACAAATTTGATGATTTCACAATTTGTGGGTTTTAAGCGCCAAAGATCGGTGATGTTGTCATGATAAGTGTGGGAAGTCGATAGTGTACTCGATGATTGAAGGACCTATCGACTTGCATTAACTATCTATAAAAAAAAATATAACTTAAAATTTAAATTGCATGTTCAAACAAAATTTTAATTTCAAATCATCATGATTTCAGATCATGTCCAAGCGACTCCTAAAAGAACACTTATTATCTCCTTATAAAAATCAATCAGAAATGAAATCCACTTCTTATATACATGTCGAAAAACACTCTAATTGGACAAGTTTCGAAATTGAAAAACTTCACATACCTCTGCTTGGCACTTTTCAGCCACGTGGAAGTTTTAGATTGATTGTTCTTTTGGATAATAATTTTGGAATTGGTCACAAAAGTCTAAAGTGAGTGTATATGTTTGGGCCTCCAAGTAGGCCCATTTGATGTCCTTTAAGCCTAGGTGGCCAAGATTTGAAACCCACTCGATTGAAGGGTTTGTAAGCTTTACCATTTTGTGTAGCCCGTTTTCTGTTTCTGCTTTCTCTTGTAGGCTTTTGGCCCAATTATTCAGTAAGAGTCATAAGCTTTTTTAGTTTTTAAAATTTTATTAATAATTTAAAAACACACAGATGTACAACTTCTTATACTCAATTCCATCCCCACTTAATCAAGAAAGTTCACTTTAGTTCACTTTTTGAAAAAATGAGAAGTTTAAATTCGAGGTCTGAAGTTTACTTTTAAAAATGAGACGTTCATACATGAAGTTTGAAGGTTTTTATCTTATACTTATTTAGCATATTTAACGTTTATTAGTAAAATAATAAAAGATACTATGATTAATATTTTGAAGTGAATTAAAAGTAAATGAAATTGTTCTTAATGAAACAATGTTTAAAGTTTAACATGTAGTTCCTAAAAATTCCACGGGTCATCCTATTTTTGTCGCTCATTTAAGTAGTACCCAGGGCGGATCTACGTTTTTGATAGTGATTATTCGAAAAAAAAATTACAGCGTTATATAAGGGAATGAGGATGTTGTATTTGTTCAAAAATGAATAATAGCACTGCAAAAATAAAATTGCGCTTGTTCACGCGCGCGAACACAACAAGTCCGCCACTGGTAGTACCCATCTTGAATTTTTTTTTGTATAAATATCCACTTATTAGATAACTTCATACATTAGTGGCTGTTTTTTCTCGCTTCTTCTTGTTCAGACGCACATATATGAAATTTTAGCTCATTTTTTCATGTAGTTCAATCATGTATGCATGACTGAAGTGCAGATAAATTTGAAAAATTAAAAGGGTGTGAAATGAGTTTGTTAGATTTGTTGTGTTTTGACAAATTAGACTTTGTTCTTTATGATAGATGGAACTTATGTTTTAAATTTGAGCTTATTTAGAATAGATTTAGGTATTGAATCGTGTGTAGAATTATTGAAATTTAAAGAATAAATTATTATTTATTGTTCAGACGAACATGACTGAAATTACAATTCGTTTTTACATGTATTTCAGTATGACAAAGGTGCATACATACATGTAAAAATTATTTTTGACATGACTGAAAATTTAACCTATTTTTACATACTTCTGTCATGTACGATGAAGTTCAGACATACATAAAATATTTTCGATATAAATAATTAAAATTTTAAGCAATTTTTACATGCTCCTCAATAAAAAAAAATGTCTCAACTTTGTCTTCGCAAGCCATATCAAATATCATATCAAAATGTCTGATGTTTGGCTTCACAAGACCACATTTTCAGATGCGAACACGACTATTTCAAAGAGGACAAAAGTTAAATGGAAACCCCATAATGGGTATTTTAGCACTTCGCCCCTGTAGTTCTTGTCTTTTTATGTTGATGTTAGATTCTTAATAATTGTTTTCTCGTTTGGAGATGATTTTTTTTCTTTGTTTTATAAAAATAATACATTGGATCTCTTTAAAAAAAATTGAAGATGAGTTTCAAGTTTGAAAGAGTAGTTTTGACTAGTTTTTCAAGTGATTTGTTTTCACTCACAAACCTTTACTTTTTTACTTCTTTTCAAATACTCCATTTTTATGTCCAAACGCCTAATTAATCTCCATCAAAAGTTCAAGAGAATTGTTTTTTCCAAAATAAAAGAAGTAGAAAGAATAATAGCCAAATGGTTAAATAATTAAACTTGTTTAAGTTTGCAACATATAACTTCAGACGGGTTCACTTACAACATTGCAAACTGTCAAACCTAATGGCTAAAGTTATCCAACAATACATATATATACACCTTTTTCCTTCGAATTTCACTCAATACACCATCATCATTAGCTCAATTGTCCAGCCACCTCAATGTTCTCCACGCCGTCAATTGTTACTTTAAATTACTTCCTCCTTTTATTTTTATTTGTTCACTATATTAAAAATATATTTTTTACTTTTACTTATTTACTTTAACATATTATGGATATTAGATAATGGACGTGCAAAATAAAAAATGGACAAATAAAAATAAACATAGCGAGTATTTAAGTTGTTAGAGATAAAAAAGACAGGGAAAATATCATCGGGTTGAGAAAAGGAAATTAATATTCTTGGGGTTGAGAAAGGAAATTGTTCCTACAAAGAGGCTATTTAAGCATGTAAATTACTTCATCTGGATTATAAAAGAGCATCAACTTAATTTTTATTTTTTTTAATTAAAAAGAGTTTATTTATCAAATTAAGAAAGAATTAACATTGTTTTTATAAGAGAAATATAAGAGAATATTTTCTGTGCTTATTCTCATTCCTTCAATAGGTTAATATACATCATTTACAACGTAATTGTAGGCTACAAATTAGGAACTAATTTGACTAATTGATTCTAACGTATGCTAACCTAAAATAGAAGATTACAAAATATTTTTGACCAAATATTTACATATTACATAATCTAACACACTCCCGCAGTCGAAGCGGTAGGTTTACGAACAGTTAGATTGTCCCGAAATCATCAAATAGTACGCGCGGAAGACCTTTGGTAAAAATGTCGGCAATCTGATAACGGGACGGAACATGTAGGACACGAACCTCTCCACGTCTAACCTTTTCACGAACAAAATGAATGTCCATTTCAATATGCTTGGTACGTTGATGTTATACCAGATTTTCAGATAAATATATGGCACTCACATTGTCACAATAGACCATAGTTGCTTTACGAATAGGGCAATTGAGTTCAAGCAACAGATTACGAATCCAACAAGATTCAGAGACAATATTTGCAACCCCTCTATACTCAGCTTCAGCACTAGATTTAGATAGAGTTGGTTGGCGCTTTGAAGACCAAGAAATCAAGTTATCCCAAAATATACACAATAACCCGATGTGGAGCGTCGAGTTTCTGGACATCCTCCCCAATCTGCATCTGTATATGATAGTAGTGACTGCAGAGAGGTTTTGTATAAATGTGTACCAAAATCAATCGTACCTCGAATGTAACGCAAAATGCGTTTTAATGCTTTCATATGCTCGACTTTGGGATCATGCATAAACAAGCATACATTTTGTACTGCGTACGATATGTCTGGCCGAGTTAATGTCAAGTATTGCAAAGCACCCGCTAGACGGCGATACTTCATAGGATCTTCATATGGGGCGCTTGAAGTAGCGCTGAGTTTGCCCTTTGTATCAACTGGTGTGGGCAAGGCTTACATTGAGACATGCCTGCCCTGTCAAGAATATCCTCTGCATAAGAACTCTGAGACATGAATAGGATATTTTTGTCCCGGGAGACGACAATCCCCAAAAAATAGCTCAACGGACCCAAATCTTTCATTGCAAATTCCGTAGCTAACTTGGACATAATACCGAGTCTGTGAGAATCTGAAGTTGCAGTTAGAATAATATCATCCAGATAACAAAATGTAAGCAGTATCTTTTCCACGACAGTAGATGAAAAGAGAGTTATCAGATGTACTATGCGAGAATCCAATGGTTGCCACATATTCAGCAAAATGCTGATACCATGCCCGTGGTGCCTGTTTTAAGTCATAAAGAGACTTACGCAAGAGACAAACATGATCAGGACGAGTCGGATCCCGGAATCCCAAAGGTTGATACATATAGACGGTCTCATTCAAGTTGTCATGTAAGAAAGCATTATTTATATCAAGTTGATGAATGGGCCAAGAGTGAGATAACGCAATAGTAAGAACCACACGGATAGTTGTCGGTTTGGCAACCGGACTGAAAGTCTCGTCACAATCAACACCTTCCCGCTGAGACCTGCCATCACCTATAAGACGGACTTTATGCCTCTCAAAAGAACCATCAGATTTCTTTTTATGCCGAAAAATCCACAAAGACCAGATAATATTAGCATTTGAAGGTTGAGGGACCAACTCCCAAGTCTTACTATCAATAAGAGCATTATATTCATCCTGCATAACATTTTTCCAATTCGGGTCATTAAGTGCACCAATTGGATTCCGGGGAATAGGAGAGATGGAGGTGTTGGTGACACTTAAGGCTTGATTTTGGTAATTCAAGTTCGACTTAAATATCCTATGTTGACTACGCATAGTCATACGAGGAACTGGTGGCAATGTAAGTGAGATGGGGCTGGCATGGACGGGGCTGCTGCGTTGGTGAGGCGGGCGATAGATGTCTGGGCTCACAACACGCAACGAGGGTGAAGGAGAGGGTTGGGCCGCGCTAGGAGAGGGAAGAAACTGGGGCTGGAGTGGCTCTTTGGGCGGCGTCGAGGAGAGAGGAAATGGATGAGTTTGGTTGTTGGGTTGCAGGAGGGGAAGTGGGCCTTAATAGCTGTATTTGTGTGGCTGATCCATTAGGTGGAGCAACATTGGCCTGGTCATGCAACAATTGTATTCTTAATGTAGAATTATCATCACCCAAAAACTCGTATGAGGTAGGAGTTGGATTATTTATTTTTGGAAATGGAAAAGAGTTTTCATCAAACCACACATGCCGGGCTATGATTATTTTTTGGCTAGATAAATCATAGCATTTGTACCCCCGATAATTGGAAGGATACCCTAGGAAAACACACGGAGTGGACCTGGATTGTAGCTTATGAATTTGTGTGGAAGGGAAGAGATGAAAGCATAGACAACCAAAAACCCGGAGATTAGAGTAGGATGGATTCTTTTGATAAAGAATCTGAGTGGGTGTCTTATATGCTAAGATTTTAAAAGGGAGAATATTGTGTAGGTATGTGGCCATGGCCAAAGCATGATGCCAATAAGAGGGCGGCATAGATGCATGTGCAAGGAGTGTACGAACAATATTGTTTATGGATTTAATTTTCCGTTCCGCATTACCATTTTGGGGTGAGGTGTACGGACAAGAAAATTGAAAAAGCATCCCGTTGTGTTCACAAAATTTATGAAAAGGACCATTATCAAATTCACGCTCGTTGTCACATTGAAAAGTTTTAATTTCTTTTTCAAATTGAGTGCGAATAAAAGTCCGGAAAGACAAGAAGATACCATAAACTTGGGACTTTGTTTTGATGGGATAAGTCCAAAGAAAATTAGTATAATTGTCAAGAAATAAAACATAATATCTGTGACCGGAAGAGCTAAGAACGGGTGAAGTCCATAAATCACTGTGAACAATGTCAAAGGGCATAGTAGTAGCTGAAAGAGAGTCATAAAAGGCATTTTAATCAATTTCCCCAAAGGACAAGAAGGACAAACATTGTTTCGAGCCTTATTACATTCAATCAAATTACTACTACGTAAAGAACTAAGAATTACATCCCCCGGATGATCCAAACGGGAGTTCCAAATATAAGGAGATATGACAGTAAAAGCAGATGGTGCGGAAGAGGAAATGGCTCGATAATTTTTGGAGAATGGATACAGATCACCCGAAATCTCACATATCATGAGTTTGCTCTCCGTCCGTAAATCCTTCACAGAAAACCCAAAATGATCAAATTCAACAGAAACCATATTATCGATAGTAAATTTACGAACGAAAATAAGGTTTTTGATGAGTTTAGGTGCATGTAAAATATTTTTCAGTTTTAGAGAGGGATTGACTTGAAGGGAAGTATGACCACGACGATGAATCGGAATCATGTTACCATTACCAACAACAATGCCATTATTTTTGCTCAATTGAGAGTAAGACGAGAGAGTACTTTGGGAGTTGGTCATGTGAGATGTGGCTGATGTGTCCATGTACCAATTATTGTCATCGGGCGGATGCAAGGACATTGTACGCATAGCTTGATCAATATCTGTGGGCACATACCCAACATGGTGCGGTGGAGGGGTTGTCGAATAGAAAGACTGGGGAGGGCGAGCACCGAGAATGCCCTGCTGTAACTGGGTTGGGCGTGGTTGCTGCCACCCTATGGTCGGGTAAGGACACAGTGGGGTGACCCATGGTTGTGGCCCCCAAGAGGCCCAATGAGGGAAAAACGAAAGGTGGCGGGAGCTCGCTAACTGCGACGCGGCCGGTGTTGTCTTTGGTGGTTGTTCGGTTGCCCACGTTTCTAGCCATTTCCAGCACCACCGCGGTTGTTGTTGTTGCAGTTCCCACCGCCACGACCGCGGTTGTTCTTATTTCCACGATTGTGGGAATTTCCTCGATTATTGAACGTATTTTCAGAATTGTTGGGCTGCCCATTAACAAAGAGATTATGAGAATTAATATTGTGGGAAATGAGAGCAGTATTTGAACCTGAATCATGAATGGCGTCCTCGCCATTGCTGTCTTCCTCAAGATCGAGCATCGACCGCACAACTTTAAAGAATGGGAGAGAAGTGCAGTGCTGCACCGTTGTTCGAAAATGCTTGTATTCTTCCGATAACCCACGCAGAAGACGGAGCACCAGACGTTCGTCGGAGACTTTGTGACCGACGTTGGTGAGGTTGTCTGGAAGAACTTTGAGCCTGGTACAGTATGCTTTCACGTTCGGGAAATCCACCAATTTGGTGTTCGTGAATTTTGCATCAAGGGCAAGAGCCCTAGCCGATTTGTTGTCCTGGAAGAGATGAACAAGGCGATTCCAGGCCTCGGCTGCGGTGTCCTCTTGACCAATTATTGTGTTGAGAAGATCATTGGATATCGTACCATATATTCATTGCCGTACGATGTCATCCAGTTGTTCCCATAGAGCATTTGCAGTAATTTTCTCGGCTTCGGTTGATGTGGATGAGACGGTGGGGGAGTCAGGAGGTAAGATGTGATCAATTACCAAATTCGCTCGGCAATGGAGCTTGAAGAGGGTAGCCCAGTTGTTGTATTGGCTTCCTTTATAGTCAAGAACAATAGGAATGCAGAATTTGATATTGGTGACTGTAGTTGCAGGATGCAACTTGGACGTGCCAGCCATGGAGATGAGAAGAAGGAAGGGACGAAGGAGATGGGTGGTGGGCGGCTGCTAGGGTTGCAGTAACCTAGCCTGATACCATATAAGAGAATATTTTCTGTGCTTATTCTCATTCCTTCAATAGGTTAATATACATCATTTACAACGTAATTGTAGGCTACAAATTAGGAACTAATTTGACTAATTGATTCTAACGTATGCTAACCTAAAATAGAACATTATAAAATATTTTTGACTAAATATTTACATATTACATAATCTAACAGTTTTTCATATTTGTTCTTATTAAGTATCAGGTGACCAAATCTCAATACTTATTTAATGAATGACATTTTAGTTAAATTATCTATTTTAGCCTAGAAACGAGTATTTTTTTAAGGAGCGTTCAAATGACTAAGTGAATACTCTTTTTGATCCGGGAGGATATAATATTTACAATTGTCTGGAAAAAAAATCAACAACTTTAAAGAAAAATGATTGATTTTGAACTCCAAGTTACTGATTAGATAGAGTACATATGCACCAACAATCCAATATTAATCATTCTACATATATAGACTAAGATTTTGCACACAAAAAATAATTCCAAGATTCAAAATTATGTAAGTGGTTGGATTGGCAACTTCATGATGGTGGTGTTGTAACTTTACCGTGCAAATTCCCAGCGGGGAGCTGTCTTTGCATTAAGCAACATAATTATGAATATCTTTCTTTCCCTTTTTGTGATCCCTATAGACTAAAGTTTTCATCACTCTCACTAGATATGAGCTATACAACTAACAGGTTGTTTCTGCACAACGTACGAGAGCTAGTCACCTTCATTTCTTTCTCTTTTTTAACTTTTTTTTAGTTCAAGTTTAACATCAATTAAATTGATTATTGACATAATATTAATTATAAATTCACACATTGAATTGCCAAAGAGAACGATCTTAATATTTTTAGCCAGTTGATTAAACGAAAGTTCACATAGTCATAATCGATTGCAATCGTTCTTGATTTATATTTAGTGTATAACAAGTGTAAAATAATCATATAGTTCAATTTACATATTAATAATACAGTGATTATACTAACTAAACTTCATAAAAAAAAATAGAGTCATAGTGTTAAAATTTCAAAGATACCAGCACCCGACCCAAAATCTTAAAACAAAGGGTGGAGAGGCTCAAAACCTTCATAAAGCCGTCTGTGTTAAGAGTCTCACGTCGTTAATGGAATGAGAACATGAATTCTTTATATGGACTTGGACAATCCTCACCCAAAAAGTTAAGAGTCTCACATCGTTAATGGAATGAGAACATGAACTCTTTATATAGAGTTGGACAATCATCATCCTACAAGCTAGCTTTTAGAGTTGAGTTAGGCTCAAGATCCATTCTTACATAGTATCAGAGTCAGACTCATTCCAATTATTTGTTCACCGATGTTGGGCCCCCAAATTATATTGTACACGCTTCAGTTAACGAAGTATGAGCATGCGGTGGAGTGTTAAGAGTCTCACATCGTTAATGAAATGAGAACATGGACTCCTTATATGGACTTGGACAATCCTCAACCTACAAGCTAGCTTTTGGGGTTAAGTTAGGCCCAAGATCCATTCTTACAGTATGCTTTTTTTTTATTACGTAGGGGTAGGGAAGGAGAAATGGAGAAGGGATTACAACATGAAAATTCGAACCTTCACCAATAATGTAAAAATTGAGATAGCCAACTAATTGAGCTACTATATCAGCTCACTTATTTGTATGCCATTTTATATTAGATGCAGTACATTACTATATTGACTCAATAGCAATAATGAGGTAAAAAATCAACCTTACATCACTTAAAGTGTAGAATTTCAATTCTATCGAAGATCCGCTTAATTTTCTTACTTTCTTTCCTATTCTTTTTCTTACTTTTATCCTTTTCTTGTGGTTAAAATCGGAACGAATAGTATATATTATACACACATCATTACATGGGAGAGTGTCATTAGTATATAATGTAAAGTTCCTCTAATGATGGATGAATAAAAAAAGTGTGCTGACTAATTACTTCCTTTTATTTTCTAAAACAAGATTCAGGTACCCTTAGTTCAGTCCAAATTGTTGCAGTGTTTAATCATTTCATATAGTAACAATTCTTACACATAAATACGTGCATATAAGATAGAATCAAGATGTATACTTTTCACAATAGTTCTTTAATTTATATGACCAATCACTTCTACTGCAAGATGTTAATATATAACCTCATTTTATTCAAAATTTCACAGCATGGGCTGCATAAAAAAGTGGGTCCCCAAAGACACTGAAAAACTTAAGTGCATTTACCAAAATTAAATTAAGATAATGAAAAGTGCATCTACCAAATTGAAATAAAAAATAACAAATTAAGTTAGAAGATGCGTACGTCACAAGCGGAATCCCGATAGACAAATTCAAGTGGCCCAACTCAAAATGTTACAATAAAAAATTCAAAAAATTCAAATTCATCGTTACACATATTCATAAAGAAAAAGAATAGTACATGTACCTATGGATGACAATTGGGCGGTGCGGGTATCCCCTCACTCGCATCTGTACCCATCAGAAAATTTTATATCCGTCACTTTTGGCGGATACATTTTCAACATTTATACCCGTTTAAGCGGATATATTCCTAAATTCACACTCGCTCCACCACCCAAGTGGATATCCGCCACTCCTCAATACCCGTCTATATCCGCTGCCATATTTTGTAATCAATTCATTTGTCATTTTGTCAACCTGCAAATACATGAGAATTATCTACTATTATTAAAATTATGGACTGCTAAAATTATGCGTGTCAAATTATTTGAGCTTTAGATAAATATAAAGTTGTACAAATAAAATTATAGTTGACGGGTATAAGGCGGGTGGGTGGATTGGGGCGAGCAGTTGGATGCGGGGTGAGGCAGGCGGGTATGACTGCAAATCCACCACCTATCCATACCTGCCTACTACCCGCCAAAGTTATACCCAAACCCGCCCCAACCGGGACGGGTGCAGAATAAGCAAAATTATACTCACCTGTCATCCCTACATGTACCATTAAAAATTATGGTATACGTGATAATTAACTAGACGTCTCGGGTTCAAATTTTAAGAATAAACTCATTGTTTGTAGGGATCGATCTACCATAGTGGGGCCTTTCAGAGGTCGGCGTGAATCTGAATTAGTCTGACCGTAAACAGAGGGGGAGCTAAAGTTCTAGTTACGGGTTCTACATAATTCAGTAATATTTGGCCAAATTTTTGTATTTCTTGAGTTAAGAAATTTATTTTTTAAAAATGGCAGTTCAGTGTTAGGATTTGTCCTGAATTTCTTACGAATTCTACCATAATTGTGTTTTACTTCAAAAAGAATTTTTTGGTGGAAAAAGGTTTCTTTGTATAAACGGACTCTACCATATTTATCATTTTCTTGTAGGAGAAGTTTTGGACTTCTATAAATAGAAAATATTTTATTGTCAGACAAAACACAATAACGTCCACAATGTAGCCGTTTAGAGAGTTTTGTTTAGAGGGAGATTATTCTCCCAATAGTTTTAATGTTTTATATGATTTTTTTCATATGTAGATCAATTGATCAAATAATAATATAATATTATGCTTTTAGAATAGTTTTTTGTGTTGTCTGATCTATCGCCGTTAAGCTTTGCAATTATTAGCTTCCGCATGATGCCCTGATTATTTTCGATCCTAACAAGTGATATCAGAGTCAATGGTTCAACGAGGTTGAAGATATGTTCAATACAAATTCATATCAAGATGCAACCTATTGAACATAATGAAGATTTTTTATCAAATAAGAGAAAAAAATCTGAGCTATTACATGTGGAGAAAAAAGTTTTAATTATATTTTCAATATTCTGCTGCGATATCACTAAAAACCAAAAACCATTTTTAACCCTGTAAAGATCTTACTTTTAGTCCTGCAAAGGGCTCGTTTTTAACCTTGTAACCCCGCAAAGGACTCAATTTTAACTCTACAAATGGCTTATTTTTAACATGCAAGGGCAGCGACACTTTTAACTCGAAAGGGTTCCAAAAAAAAACTTTTAACCCGCAAAGGCTCCATTTTTAAACATATCAAGCAGCAGTGATGAAGATTATATGAAGTTGAAGAACAAGATTATTTTATCAGAAAATTCAAGCCAACGAGAGATTTGTTAAATTTGTCTTGAATTTCCACTTTATTTGAATTCTACCATAATTGTATTTTACTTCAAAAAAGATTTCTTGGTGATTTTTTTTTTGTAGAAAATGACTCTACCATATTTATCCTTTTCAAGAGAAGTTTTGACTTCTATAAATAGAAGATCTTTTATTTTCTGACAAAACACAATATCATACACACTGTAGTCGTTTAGAGAGTTTTGGTTAAGAAAAAATTATTCTCCCAATAGTTTTAATATTTTATATTTTTTTCATATGTAGATCAAATCATATTATAGTATTATTTCTCTTTTAGAATAGTTTTTTGTGTTGTCCGGTTATCACCATTAAGGTTTTTCAATTATTAGTTTTCACATGATGTCATGATTATTTTTATTCCAACATTCGGTCTAAGCCGCAAGCATCTTCCGCGTCAAGTGACCACAAAGGTCTATTTTACGAAATCTTGCCCTGCATTTTTGCAAGAGGTTTTTTAATTTCGCGGTTTGAAGTTTGAACTGTGACCTCTTAGTTACATAACAATAATTTTATCAGTTACTGCAAGACTTCTTTTGAGAATTTTATTAAATATATAAATAATTTATTTAGACACAATAAGCTATAGTTTTAAAAATAATTATCGAAAAATAAATTAAAAAAAACATAAAAAAGAAAATATAGCAAAAGCAAGTAGTTGACGAATCGCTTTCAAGAAGAGTGACGTGAAGCATAGAAGAGAAGCACATGGGATCAGTTTTTAAGCTGAACACATCAGAACCCTTGGGACCCAAAAAAAAAAAGGCTAAATCCCTCGCCCACAGGGCTTCATCTCTCCGATCCGATAGAGATTGGTGGAGGAAGGTAAATTACGATACTCAGCGACCCATTAGGTGGGAGGCACAATGTCTGATGCCCACAAAAAGTCATCTCTCACAAAGGAGAAATGAACTCCCACATCGCGATCGCCAGAAATAACTCGCTTTGTTAATCGCACTCTGAACCAATCGAAATGAACTCCATGTGGGTTCATCAGAACCCTTATATGAGGACATGTGGACGAGAAGATTCAGCTATTTATTTTTTATAAAAACAATAATTTTCTATTTTATCAAATATGTAATTATATCATATAGAAATTTTAAAAATAAAAAATTCCAAGTATGAGCATAGCAGAAACTAAGAACATGGATCACCCCATTTCCAATGGGATTCTTGAAACTTCCAACTAATAAAGTCATGTGATGCTGTGATATATCTTGTCTTTGCACTTATACTTTATTTATTTAAATTAAACACCTAATGTAACAAATAACTAAAATAATTAACCAAATCTGTACATGAAAATGGGCCCCAATACCCTCCCAATTTCTCAACTCCCATCATTTAAATTGATACCGTTAGCGCAAGATTAAATCTTGCTTATGTTGTTTAATTTGTAACTAAAACTTAATTGTTTTTTACCTTAATGCAATGACTGAGCTAGAATATTCACTAAAAAAAAATTAAAATATAAAAAAAATAAACACACGAAGATGTTAAGGGAATTCAATATCACATGTATAATGTTAACCTTATATATATGTAAAATGTAATTTTCCGGCAAAAGAGTAGGTTTCTGATAAACCCTTGCGCACCCCTAGTTGTGCCATGTCTTAATGTATAACAAAGCGTGAAAAGCAGGATCACTCAGTGTAATGTAGTATATGAACATCAAATTCCCTCTAGAGATTATTTACGAATTATATTTTAATTACCTTGTTGCTTGAAATGCTGAGGAAGAATACTTCTATTAATTGGCTAAACGAATAAAAAAAAGGTATATATTTCAGAAAATTACCCCATCATAAAGATAATTTGAAATAAAAGGACTTGTTATCTAGATAAATAAGTCAGCCAATGATATCCTCATCATAAAGATACGTTTGACATGCATTTATATATAAATAGAACTTTATAGTAAAAATAAATACCACAAAAGCAAAAGGAATCCCATGCATATAGCTCCCACGATTCTTCAATTTGTCAAAAAGAAACGTACAAAAATATATATGAATTAAGTCCTATATGGGACATTTCTATTTTTTGATAGAAAAAAATAGAGTTACCTTGTAGATGGTAAAATATAATTAATGTAAAGTATATCAAGTTAATCGGATGTATTACTAAGAGAGGAAAGTCCCACAAGAATAATAAATATATACACTACTATTTATTGATCATAGTACTGTTTGAGAATGGAAATTACACCTGAATTCAAATAGATATTTCAATTTAATCAATTTGATAGGCTGATAGAAATGGCTGAATCGTTAAATCAATAACTAATTTCTGGCAGCATGTGTTTGTGGCCAATTTTGGCACTGAGGAAGGGACAGACTTTGCTGTATTCGAATATTATTCAATTTCCTATGGGTCCTATAATGTCCCATGTATGTTATACTATATATCTTAACTAGGTTTGAGTGTCTAATTAAAATACCTTAGAATTAATGAAAAAATAATATTTCAAAATGGAGATTGAGTTGCATATTAGTGACTACAAACAGGTGTATCTCGTTGAATCAATCTTTCTTACTACGTACGTCGCGTATAATAAGAAACAAATCCTTTTTATTGCTGGCAGGGCTATTTTTTTTACTTTATTTTTAAAATATTTAAGTTGTCCGCAAAGAATTCTACCCGCCGCTTGATGAAATTGTACTTTAAAGTGATTACTGCGACTCTTCCTTTTGCCGCGATAACTTAGCCAACGACACTTGCCTTTGGGGGGATTAGGTCCCTACTGTGGATGGGCAAGCGGGCGCATGCGTCACTTCTGGCTCAGATTCTGACTTAGACGGGGTTCAGTCATAATCCAACACACGACAGCTTCGCGCCACTGACTTTTCAACCAAGCACGATGACTGTTGAGTGTATTTTATACACATTTTTGGTCATTTTTAGTTACGTATTTTACTCTTTTCGTTTGTATTAGTATAGTGTTAGGTTATTTTTCTTTCATTTTGTGTCACAGCGGTTACAAAGGAGAGAATGCTACCTTTGAGGACGAAATGAGCTTAACTGAGATGCAAATTGCACAAGCACAACCCAAGGAATGAAGCCTAAAAAGTTCCACGAAGAATAGAACAAATCAGGCGGAACATAACAAGAATCAAGGAGGCACCGCGGTGCCTGGCAAGGTAGCACCGCGGTGCCATAGAACCGCAGTCAAGTGAATTAGCGTCGCGACGTAAAAATTGCCGAAAGTCCGAAGTTGAATCACTGTCGAAGGCACCGCGGTTCCGAGAAGTGGCACCGCGGTGCCATATTTCCAGTAGCCAGCAGTGATTTCGTAAGCCATTTAGCACCGACCGCGGTGCCGACGCGTAATTTTCAGTTTCCTGGGCCGAATTGGACAGGGTTTTCATGGTCCAAAGCAAGGTTTTTCTCAAATATATATACCCTAAACCCTGCTCATTAAAGGGGGGCCATATACCATATTCTAAACACAACTTTGGAGAGAAGAAAAGGAGGCAAGACACAATTGGAGACATCTCATTGTTCAAGTTATTTTCTTTCCTTTACTTTATTTCAGTTTATGTTGGACTGTAATTTAGTTCTTGACATGACAATGTTTAGGAGCTAAATACTTTAGTAGGGTTTCCATCAAATCTTTTTGAAGCTCTTTCATATAGTTAATGCATTAGTTATTGATTTCTTCTTCAGCATATTAAGATTTATTCAATATTGTTATGGTTGTTTGATAATTAACTAGCTATTAATTGTCATCACTTATATGATTTCGAATCAAAAGTCTGAAAGGTGAGATTTGAATATGCTGTAATTGTCTAGACATAGGTTAAAATCGTGGATAAAAGTACTCTGATACTTGTGTAGTAATTAAGGTTATTGTGCTTAATCCTCCTATGTGGTAAAATCTATCATAGAGATATAGAAGGTTTCTGCATAAGGTTGAGCTCTCGTATGTCCTAACCGGAATATGATGACATATTAGTTAACCTGCTATCTTAATAAGAAAAAGAATCATTAGCATTGCATTAACACGTGAAAGAGTGGATAGTTGAGGAGATTGGAACCCTATTTCCTTCATAACTGTTATAAATCCAAAGTCTTATAATCTTTAGTTTAATTTATGTAATTAGTTATAATTCTTAGTTATAATCCTCAAACTAAAGAACGTCAACCATATAGATACCATAGAATAGATAATAGGTACTTAATAAACCAGTCTCTGTGAACGATAAACTCGGTCTTACAGATCTTTATTACTTGAACGATACGTACACTTGCGTAAGCATCTAGAAAAATCGCAACAAATTTTTAGCGCCGTTGCCGGGGACTGACGTACTGTTAATATCGATTTATCTATTTTTATTTCTAATTTGGTTTTTATTTTCAGTTTTTTTATTTATTTTTCTTTTATTTTGCTTTAGTGTTGTCTGCCGTGATCTGTTTGTTGATTTTGATTAGTCTCAGGAACTTAGTTTATGCGAAGTATGAGAAGAGATGACATTCTTATCCCTCTGAACCCTGAGATTGAGAGATTGTGCAGACAGAACAGGAAAGAGAAAAGAGCAGTTGATTCATTAGCAATGGGAGATCAACGGAATAATAATTTGGGGGATGATGAGTTACCGCCTGTTTTAAGACAAGTCCCTGCAGAAAGGAGCTTGGGGGACTATGTGATGCCAACCATTACAGGAGTACAGACTTGCATCCGGCTTCCAGCGGTTGAAACCAATAATTTCGAGATCAAACCAGCCATATTGCACATGGTTCAGAGCTCAGTTCAGTTTGGGGGATTGCCGTCTGAAGATCCTCACTTGCATCTAGCAAACTTTCTGGAGCTGTGTGTAACGTTTAAATACAATAGTGTTACTGATGACACCATTCGGTTGAGACTCTTCCCATTCTCACTTAGGGATAGAGCAAAGTGCTGGCTGAACTCATTATAAGCGAACTCCATCACGACATGGTAAGACTTAGCCCAGAAGTTTCTTGCCAAGTTCTTCCCCCCAGCTAAGGCAGTGAAGCTCAGAGGTGAACTTAATAACTTCCATCAGCTGGAGGGAGAACCATTATATGATGCATGAGAGAGGTTCAAAGACTTGCAGAGAAAGTGCCCACATTATGGGATTGAGAAGTGAATGCTAGTCCACATATTTTACAATGGGCTGTGTGGTACAACTCATACCATCATTGATGTTGCAGCATGAGGTACGTTCATGAAAAAGAGTGTCAATGAGGCACATGATTTTCTAGAGGATATGACCACAAGCAACCATCAGGGGGCCGATGAGAGAGCAGTGAACAACAGAAATGTGGCTGGAATTTATGAACTAGATGTTATCACTGCATTGACTGCGCAGGTAGCCATTTTGACAAAACAGATGCAGCAGAGTACCATGGCAGTTAAAGCGGTTCAGACACCAGTGGGTTGTGAGATCTGTGGAGGTCCCCATACTTTTGATAGATGTACAACAGTGGACTCAAATAATGTGCCCATGGAGCAAGTTCAGACAGTGAGGAATTTTCAGAGGCCCTACAACAACCCTTACTCCAACACAAACAATCAGGGGTGGATAAATTACCCAAATTTTTCGTAGAAGAATGACAAAGGGAAACAACCACAATTTCAGGCCTCATCTTCACAATTCAAATTGACCAAGGCCACAAGAGAAGTCAGATGAAATAAGAGAAATAAGAGAAGCACTGATGACCTTGGATAAATCCCAGACAGAATCCAACAACTCCCAAACTCAATTCATGAAGGAGACCACTCAGTTCATGACAGATACCAGGTCCTCTATCAGAAATTTGAAAACACAAGTGGGATAGCTGGTGCACACACCGAGCGATGAGGCAAGGTAATCTTTCGATGTCTGATGATGAACCCAAGGGAGCAATGTCAGGCAGTCAGCTTGAGAAGTGGGAAGCAGTTAGAGCAAGGTGCACCTCAACTAATGGTCGAAAAGAGAAAGAAGTTGGAGAAGCCAGGTGAGGTAGAGAAATAGGGGGTTACTGATGACCACACTATTTTAGAGAAGGCTCCCCCAGCAGTGATGAGGGAGTATACAGATAAAATTCCTTACCCTCAAAGACTGCAGAAGAAGACTTTGGATAAGCAGTTTTCAAATATTTTGGAGGTATTTAAAAAATTGCATATCAATCTTCTATTCATTGAGGCATTGGAGCAAATGTCAGCTTATGTGAAGTTCATGAAAGACATCTTGTTTAAGAAGAGGAAGCTGGCAGATTATGAGACAGTAGTGCTGACAGAGGAATGCAACGCTATCTTGCAGAATAAGCTTCCCCCTAAGTTGAAAGATCCAGGGAGTTTCACCCTACCTTGCACCATATGAAGTGTTACATGCAAGCAAGCCTTATGTGATTTGGGAGCAAGTGTCAATCTGATGCCCCTCTCTGTGTTCAAAAGACTTGGGTTAGGAGAAGCAAGGCCAACCACAGTCACCTTGCAGCTAGTTGATCACTCAGTTGTGCATCCAGAAGGAATAATTGAAGATGTATTGGTAAAAATAGGTAAATTCATTTTTCCTACTGACTTCCTCATCCTAGACATAGATTCAGATAAAAATATGCCCATTATACTTGAGAGACCATTCCTAACTACAGGGAGGGCACTTATTGATGTCGAGAAAGGAGAGCTAAAACTCAGAGTTCAAGATGATGAGATGACTTTCACAGTTTTCAAGCCTTCCACTGAACCGCAAGTCACAGATAGATGTTTTGCTATTGGGCTAGTTGACAAGGTTGAGCCTGAGAAGAGCCTCACAAGTACTGATGCTCGTGGGGTACCACCAAAGCAGCATGAAGAACCTCATGGTAAGACTTCTGAACTAGCAATTGATGAAAAAGAATTGAACTCATTTGAAATCAGAACTGTGAAAAAGAAGAGGAGGAGGATGAGAAAGAGAATGGTGCTAAAATGAATATGGGGAGGGGACACTCTACTCCCTTGATCTAGTAAGTAACATGCGTCCGGCCAAAAGACGTTAAAGACATCGCTACTTGGGAGGCAACCCAATAGTTTTAAATATATTATTTCAATTCTTGTTTTAGTTTATTTTCTTTTGTCTTGAATAGTCTCACAATCTGGTATGTTTAGTGATTTTGGATGACAGATAAAGGCAGGAACTGACTCCGAGGAGAGAAGGGTGAAAAAGGCTGAAAAACTGGAAAAATCGAAGTAGTAGAGAATAAGCACCGCGGTGCCTGGATCATGGACCGCGGTCCCTCACAGGCAGTGTGCACAGAAAATTTGTCCTCACTCTCAGACCTCCGTTATGACCTCTGTGTTGTGTCAGTAAGTTTTTCCTTTATTTTTTTTAGTCTTCACACATTGGGGACAATGTGTCGATTAAGTTTGGGAGGTGTCTTTTTGATTTGTCTTTATGTTGTTTTATGTATTTTTGAATCATATATATATATATATATATATATTTATATTTTTTAATGGATCATGCATGTTGTAGTTGCTAACGATATTGAGTGGATAAAGTAGGATAATGTAATGGAATTGAAAATAAAAATTTGTGTGCTTAAGTTAGATATGCCAAAAATTCATGATATCTAATTATTTAGGATATTTGTGCTTAGCCTATGTGTGTCAGTTATGGAAAGAAAGGTTGAGAAATGTCTAGAAAATCTGTTTGCTTGCTATTTGAGGCGAAATAGTTAAGATGTACATGTTTAGGGAGATGATTCAGGCATTTCTTTGATAGCCCTTCTAACCATTCATTTCCTATCATGACATAAAATGTATCACTAGTTAGCCCATTTGAGCCTAAAATAAGATCTTCTTTGACACCATATGATTCTCTATTGTACCATAAGTAATAATTGAAAGTTAGTGGAATGAGAAGTGTTGAAAAAGAAATAAAAGAGAGAATACAAATTTGATGCACCCCAAGGAAAAATATGCAAAAGTTAAAGTTTGGGTGTGCTTATTATTTATAATGTATCTCATTCTCTCAAAAGAAAAAAAGAAAAAGAAGGGAGAAAGTGGGTATGAAACTAAAAAGCAAACCAAAAGAAGGAAATTAGTTGAATGAAAAATGTTTATGGTACGTAATTGAGTCTAAATGCATACTTTTACCTACCCCTGTCTAAGCCTACATTACAACCCTTGAAAGTCCTGATGATCTTTAATATGTATGTCTATGATTAGTGGAGTATAACAAGTAAACAGGTCTATAACGTTTGGGAAAGATGGAATGAAATTGACATGCATAGTTTATGTGTTTGTATTTCCATTGATCATGATCTAAGTGAATTTGCGAAATATCTAACTTGAAATTCTAGATTGCTAAATATTCATGCTATGTATGTTCTAACATATTATACCAACTTTCATCCATGATTTTGAAGAAGCATTGCTATAACTACTTGATCCATTTCATTGAGTCTTTTATTTTAGTTTGTCTTTGTTAGTGTTTTACTCGAGGGCGAGTAAAGTATAAGTTTGAGAGTATTTGTTGAGTGTATTTTATACACTCTTTTGAGTCCTTTTTAGTTACGTATTTTACTCTTTTCGTTTGTATTAGTATAGTGTTAGGTTGTTTTTTTTTTCATTTTGTGTCACGGCGGTTATAAAGGAGAGAATGCTACCTTTGATGATGAAATGAGCTTAACTGAGATGCAAATTGCACAATCACAATCCAAGGAATGAAACCTAAAAAGTGCCACGAAGAATAGAACAAATCAGGCGGAACCGAACAAGAATCAGCACCGCGGTGCCATAGAACCGCGGTCAATTGAATTAGCGTCGCGGCGTAAAAATTACCGAAAGTACGAAGTTGAATCACCGTCGAAGGCACCGCGGTTCCGGGAAGAGGCACCGCGGTGCCATATTTCCAGTAGCCAGCAGTGATTTCGTGAGCCATTTAGCAACGCGGTGCCGACGCGTAATTTTCAGTTTCCTGGGCCGAATTGGACAGGGTTTTCATGATCCAAAGCAAGTTTTTTCTCAAATATATATACCCTAAACCCTGCTCATTAAAGGGGGACCATATACCATATTCTAAACACAACTTTGGAGAGGAGAAAAGGAGGCAAGACATAATTGAAGACATCTTATTGTTCAAGTTATTTTCTTTCATTTACCTTATTTCAGTTTATGTTGGACTGTAATTTAGTTCTTGACATGGCAATGTTTAGGAGCTAAATACTTTAGTAGGGTTTCCATCGGATCTTCTTGAAGCTCTTTCATATAGTTAATGCATTAGTTATTGATTTCTTCTTCAGCATATTAAGATCTATTCAATATTGTTATGATTGCTTGATAATTAACTAGCTACTAATTGTCATCACTTATATGATTTCGAATCAAAAGTCTGAAAGGTGAGATTTGAATATGTTGTAATTGTCTAGACATAGGTTAAAATCGTATACGAAAGTACATCGATACTTGTGTAGTAATTAAGGTTACTGTGCTTAATCCTCCTGTGTGGTAAAATCTATCATAGAAATATAGAAGGTTTCTGCATAAGGTTGAGCTCTCGTATGTCCTAGCTGGAATATGATGACAGATTAGTTAACCTGCTATCTTAATAAGAAAAAGAATCATTAACATTGCATTAACACATTAAAGAGTGGATAGTTGAGGAGATTGGAACCCTATTTTCTTCATAACTGTTATAAACCCAAAGTCTTATAATCTTTAGTTTATTTTCTGCAATTAGTTATAATTCTTAATTATAATCCTCAAACTAAGGAACGTCAACCAAATAGATACCATAGAATAGATAATCGATACTTAATAAACCAGTCTCTGTGGACGATAAACTCGGTCTTACAGATCTTTATTGCTTGAATGATACGTACACTTGCGTAAGCATCTAGAATGACTGATTGTGTGAATCAACGGTTGCTCTCGTACTAGGTTGAATTACTATTGTGACACCGTCATCAGTGGGATAAAACTAACATATATCACGACAGTCTAACCCAGCTTACATTCGCTGCAATCACTTAATTACAACTTCACGATGCACCATGATTATATATATATACTTCTTCCTGTCCCGAGCCCACCACCTTCATCTAAAACTCTAAAATAAAAGTGTTGAGCTGTGTGACCATTTCATCTAAAACTTAAAGCAGTTAGAGAAAAATATATTTTTATTTACTTAATTATGCCTCAACATGTCATCTCATGTGCATGCTTAATTTCTTTGGATGAGCCAAACAAGTGAATTTGTTTTTGGTGATGGTGGAAGTAAGAAGTGAATACCATAAGCATTTGCATGTTCGTTTACTATGTTAAAATGTGTGATCATCTCATCTAAAAGTTTGAACCGTCGCTATAAGGAAACTGCCGATTTGTGGCAATTTTGTGAGAGAGAACCCAACTTTTATTATTTAATTATGTCTTATCAGAAACATATCCCAAATTTAAACAATGGAAGTTTTAAGAAAATGGAAATTTAAGGTAGAGTAAGAATAGAAATGTGAAAGGTGAAGAATATGTCAAAGAAGGCAAATGGATTTTATATTCAAACAAGGAAAGTAGGTTGAGGTGTGAAAGCATTAGGCAAAAAAATAAAAATGTAGTGTGGTGGTGATGGAGACCTACAACCTCCACCCTAATTAGGTTCAATGGCAAATATACACATCAATTAACCACTTTAAGTATTGTAAGGTCATCAATAATTTACTTGTGCTTACACTATTGTGTAACATTAGGAACCCTAGCTTGTTTTTAAATTTTAGAAGAAGAATATTTTGTCCTAATCTTTCTATTTTTGGTTATGACAATTAACCACTTCAAGTATTGTAAGGTCATCAATAATTTACTTGTGCTTACACTATTGTGTAACATTAGGAACCCTAGCTTGTTTTTAAATTTTAGAAGAAGAATTTTTTGTCCTAATCTTTCTATTTTTGGTTATGACAATTTTTCCATGTAGTCTCATACCACATGACCTACACAATCAAAATTTCTTATCATCATGAATGTTCTATATATGTTCAATCAACAATGTAAATGTTTGAAAATTTCAACACGAGTATATATTGCATATGGGGTCTATGTTTGTACCAGCAAATGTTATTTTATGTGAACCTTTAGGCGTCTTGAGTTTAGGTATTGGTTCAAATAGATCGGTTTAGTTCACATGTCATTATACATGATATGTATGTATAGATATCAATCAAGGCTAGGAGAACCATGAAAATGTGCAAAGTCCCCCCAAGAATTGCATTTGGAATTCGTGGCTTTTGTTCAAAAATTCAAAAAGAAATTTTCAAAAAATGCAATAGTATTTTATTTTATTTTTGCAATTTTTGTTTGGCAATCAGACACCAAGAAAGATTTTTTGAATTTTAGAAAAAATGGGAAAACTATTTTGAAAAGAAGTTTAATCTTTCTTTGCATTTGGTTGAAATAAATTTTGCCAAAAAGTTTGATTTTGTTTGTGCAAAACCTTTTTTTATTTAATTTTTTTTAACCAAACACCAATATGATTGTTTATTTTATTTATATTTTTTAATCGAAATATTGATAAAGAAATAGAAAGGAAAGGAAATCACCAAAGGATGCGGTGGATACATGAAATTCTTTCATCCATAGTCTCATGTTTGAGCATTAGAAATGAAAAAATTCATGATAGGGTGCGCTTCCCCTAAATGGGCACTACACTACGGAAATTTAAATTAATTGAGATTGTGTTCATGGTAAAGAAATATGTTTCCTTGATTTTATTGATTAATGATTTACGATATATATAAGATTACAAGAATATTTATTTTAATACAAACTAGATAACTAATTAATCTAATTACAAAAGTATTATAATTCTACCTAAAATAAGATATATACAATTAATGAAAGAATATTGAGAAAATAATTATATTACATGGGTACTGAATACTAAATGGTTATAAAAATGTCCATTTGTCCTAGTACTTTGTGAAAAGATAGGACCTCGATATGGTTTTATTCTGTTTATCGTATCGGAGGTTATGTTCTTTTTTGAGCCTCTCATAGCCTAGTACCGCTGAACTAGGCAAGCGACCTAAGGCGACCGACCTTTACGCAAAATAAATGTCGCCTCATTGCTTTCGGGTGATTGGAGAATAGTTGTAAGGAATACTAAACGAAAGTATGCAGTGAGGCAAAGCCGATTGAGAATATGACGGTTAGCCCCTCGGCGCTTGGGAGGCATCCTATTTAATAAAGATTCTTCCTCTAGTCGAATAGAGTATTAGTCCGCTCCATTCTATTCCCCATTATTTAACTTTCTCGCTCTTCAAAATATCATAAGAGAAGAAAGCTGGCAAGTTGGATCCTAGAATACCTATAGGAGATACAAGACAATGTTATCTAACAACAGACAATGTTGAGATTGTCTTATAAAGAATTATCCAATACTACCCATTTTTAAAAATAGAGATAATGAAAAAAAATACTTTAAATATCACTTTTTGTGAATTTTCTATCTGAACTATTAGATGTTTGCATTTCCTACATATATTATCACCAATTTTCAATACTAATGCATTTACAGTGAAACCTCGTTGTAATTGTCATTCGTTATAATAACATTTCACTCTAACGGTCTTATTTTCATCGGAACAAATTTTTCATATTATATTTTACTTCTCTCTAATAGTATTCTACCTATAACAACAATGACATTCATTGCAGCGATACACTCTTCATAAAATTACTTCTCTATAAGAGTCATGCTCAAATATTGTGTAATAACATTTAGTAAGAAATATATTATGTATAAAAATAAAATATTAAAATATTTATGATAATTATCATTAATGTTATGCACATAGTAAATTTTAAATACGACGAGTCAACGGTTAAACTCCTAGACAACCTTCAAGAGAAAGCTATAGAATTATATTTTGCTGAAAGTTTGGAAAAAGATCTTCATCAATTTAAACGTTATATTATTACTAAGAGATTAAAATTTACAAAACAACCTACAATTATAGAATTCTTATGTCAAACTTGAGATATTTATATTCTCAATTAATTTTAAATGCATGTGTTCCTTAGATTTTTTTTATCGGAATAGTACAACTAGTTATGAATTTATTATTCTTTTCAATTTTTAATTTATGAGATATGAAAATCAATTGAGATAACAAGTATATATTTTTTCGTTTATAACATAAAATGTACATAAAAATAATTGTTTGCGCACTTTATTTAAAACAGCTAAATGAGATCTAAACATGTCAATATATATACATAACAACACATTGCTATAGCAGTCATAATATTTTCGGAAAAGCTGTTATTATGGAGAGTTTTGATGGTAGATCCTTGCCATTATAATTTCGGATCGAAATTCCAAGGGAGGAAGGAGAGAGGAAAGCGGGAACAGAGGACACGTCTCAAAGATCTTCATTTCAAAATTTTGGAGGGGTTTTGGGAAGATAGAGATGGACACTTTGGAGGGGCACAAAATCAACAAGCTATGGTAGGGTTTATATATTTGAAATTAATTAAAGAATAGGGTGGGCTATTGGTTGTTTTGTGCACCTTTCCCAAGAATTCTCTTCTTCTAGAGTTTTATATATTTCTTCCTTCCCCTAACTTTACATTTTTATTTCTTCACATATCTCTTAAATTCAAAAATTATATAGAGGCGTAAGGGTCTGATCAAGCTTCTGGAAAGGTATTTTTGTTTTTCAGAAGTAGTTCTGCAGAAACTATTTTTGGAGAATCAGTTAGGGTGTTTGACCTATAATTATAAAAGTGCTTCTGAAAAACAGAAACAGTTTCCTGTTTGGCCAACATTTATGCAACTTTACTAGAATATTTTTTTTAATAGATTTAAAACTATTTAAAATATTCTTAATATGTTTCTAAAAATTAGTATATCTTTATATTTTAATAATTTTTTTAAATTATTTAATTGCAACATTTAATAAAAAAATAACATTATATTGTACATACGAAATGTAACGACAATATGATAGTCAATGACTCTAATATGTCCAAACATATCCCTGCCCTACCCACACCTACCCACCTCATCCTCAAATTTCTATGTCATGTTTTTTTTACTTTTATAAAAAATATGATTTTTTTCTTCCCTCCTTACCCCCTCTGTTACACCTCATAGTTTTAAGGCGATAATTAAGAACGTCATTAAGGAAATTAGTATATAAAGGAGATGCTCCCGGAATAAATTTTGATACTACAAGGGTGATATGAACAAAGTGCCGTGTATATATACATATGTACATGAAATTTATATGATTTTATGTAGGATGGGTTATGTGGGAGATTGATTTATTAATTATGAAATTTATTTAGTGGAGGGATTAAATTAAGTAGACAATTATGGGAATTGGACCAAAGTGCAATATTAATTTTCAGATTTTGCCCTTAAAAAAACTTATTAACCTTTTCATCTTCCTACATTATTTCAAACTTCTCTCCTCTCCTCTCCAAACCTCCTCCAAATCAGATTTTCTTTACCTCCATAACTAAGTGAAGACTAAAACAACTTCCTCTTTCAAGATTAAATCATTCTATAAATTTCTAAGCCAAGGAACACACCCAAAACAGTGGGCATCTCGGCAATCTGCCCAAAATTTGTCCAAGAAATTGTGGTTTTTGGAGATGAATTTTTGGAAGAAAAACGTGTGAGGAAGATAGTTGTTAACTTGTAGAATACATGCATGTCATTTTGTGTTGAAGAAATAATGAGAAATGGTGCTACAAGAATGGAGCAGTGACCGTGAGATTGGGACTGTTTTGGGGCAAGTTTAAGGTAAGAAATTCTTCTTCTTATGGTGTAATTGGAGTTGCATGTTGTTGTAGTTTAAGAAATGAACTTGTGATTAAAAGAAACATGGAATTTAGGCAATGCATGTAAATGTTTGGGTGATTGGACCGAATTGGGGACTGTTTTGGTATACCTTGGAATTGTTGTTGTTGTTACTTTTATCACTAATTGCATGTTGAAAATTGAAGGAAAACCATGATGTTTAAGTTATAATTGGTTATATGAAGGTGTTGAAACATGAATTGAATTTTAAGGAGTTAAAGAAAGAGCTTGAGTAATGTGGATGTTGGCCGAAAACTTGCATGAAATTATTGGACATCGTTGTGGTGTATTAGGGCTTATTTTTGTTAAGTTAATGATGGAAATATATACGTTGTGGTAATTACCAATACATATCTTAAAGAAATTAAAGTGTAGTAAGGTGATATGTTGCAAACTAGAAAACTTGCACTCTTGTTGTTGTATTCCATAAATGTAAGAAGAAAGAATGCATAACTATGGTATAAGTAGAGTATATGGACTGATTTTGTGATATCTTGGAATTGTGACTTGCTAATTGGTATTGTTGGCATTTGTTATAAATTGTGGATGTGCATATAAATAGGGGAAGTGCTGCCCAATTTTTTATAGAAAAGCAAGTTATCATTCGATTATAACGTATGCTAGTAATCATAAGATTAATGGACGTGTTACTACTACTATAGGTTGAAGTGCTAGTCAACGCATATTTAGATTATTGAGTTGGTTAGTTCGTCAATAAGGTATGTGAAGCTATCCTTCTTTTCTTTTGGCATGATTTATATAAAATAAGTGTACGGCGGACGTACATAATTCAATTGAATCCTAATTCCTAATGATATGAAAGTGCCATGATTTTCTAAAGTAAAAGTTATTATATTTATTCTATTGAGAGTCAAATGATGATTTAATTTGTATAAAGTTACTCATGATATTCTATTCGTACGGATATGACTATATAATTTCACCGAGTCCCGGACCGGGTATGTACATGTATGATGATTTCACACCGAGTCTCATATTGGGTCGGGTACGGTATGTGCACATTATATGATCACACCGAGACCCTCACTAGGGGATCGGGTACGATATGTATATGATTCACATCGAGACCCTCACTAGGGGCCCGGGTACGGTATATATATGTATATGGTTTCATTAACACCGAGACCCTCACTAGGGGGTCGGGTATGGTATATATATTGGATATAACTCTCATTTTTATAAGACACAGTTGACTCTCATTTGTATATGACACAGTTAAAATGGTAATTTGATTATTATACTTGTCTCCTGATATTCTTTGGCCAGTTATGATCCTTCTTACAGTATTTCATATTTTACATACTCAGTACATTATTTCGTCTCGACCCCTTTTCTGGGGGCTGCGTTAAATGCGCAGTACATGTGCTCAGTTTGGTGATCCTCCGGTCTAGGATTCCTGTTTAGCTGGTTGGAGAGCTCCGTTGATTCGGAACTTAGTCATTTTGATACAGAACCTAATTTTTGGCTTATGTATATTTAAGGGAAGGACGGGGCCCTGTCCCGTCATATTTCATTATCGTACTCTTAGAGGTATGTAGACAGGTGTGGGTGTTAGACGTGTTTTGGACTTGAGTGAAGTGTATATACATTTTGGTCAGCTGTACTACTGTTACACTTTATTTTGGGATGTTCCCGTATATAGAGGAAGCCTTGTCGGCACGCGTAGTTTGTTATGTTGAATTGTTGTGACTCCTCACGAGACAGGTTTATTCTGATATATATGGTGTTATGAGTCAGCAACTTATTTTCACGAGATTTTCATATGGTTTGGTATGAGTTAGACTATACTTGGCAGGTCAGTCTAAGGGTGTCCAATTAGGGCACCGGGTTGCGGTCCGTCGGGTCGGGTCGTGATAAAAGTGGTATCAGAGCAGTTCATCCTCGGAATGTCTACAAACCGTGTTTAGTAGAGTCTTGCGTATGGGTATGTGTGCACCATACTTATACGCAGGAGGCTGCCAGACATTTATGATTGATTTCTATTCTTTCATCTCATAGACCGTGCAATAGAGCTATGTTATTAGGATAATCCTTCTCTGACGAATTAATATGTTTACAACTATTCCTCCGAAGAAGGAGATAGCGGCCCAGAAGGGCAAATCAGCAGCGGGGGGTACTAGTCGGATTCAGAGAGTTACCAGGTCCCGTACTCAGTCTATGCCGGATACTGTACCCCAATCGACGAGCTCCGCTACATCTCCACCTCTAGAGGCTCCAATTCAGGGGGCAACATCATCACTAGCTCCTGAGGCCCCGATGCACGAGCCTCCGCATCCTCGGCGAGGCGGAAGGGCGAGCCATAGTGATGCGGTACAACCTGACCAGTTAGTGGCAAGACAAACTCACGAGCGAGGACTTGGGGTTGGCGGTCGATAGTTTGAGGGTTCGTGACTTCTTGAGTTGTAATCCTCCAGAGTTTTTCGGGTCAAGGCCCGATGATGACCCGCAGGAGTTTATCCGACAGATGCAGCGTACATTGAGGGTGATCAAGGCTTCGGAGACTGAGTCTGTTGAGTTGGATTCGTATCGGATGCGGGATGTAGCGATTAATTGGTATGAGTCTTGGGAGTTATCCAGAGGCGAGGGTGCTCCTCCAGCTACATGGGATGAGTTTACAGTGGCATTTCTTGGCCACTTTCTGCCTCCAGAGATGAGACGAGCCAGAGTCGATAGATTCCTCTGATTGAGGCGGTGGCGAGCGTTCGTGAGTATAGTCTCGAGTTTGATTCATTGGCTAGGTATGCGCCTACCATTGTGGCAGATATGACAGATAGAGTGCACCGATACGTGATGGGACTAGATCGCTATTTGATTGATGGTTGTATGGCGGTGGCTCTTTAGCCAGGTATGAATATTGCCCGGATACAAGCATATGCACAGGGGGTAGAAGACAGACACCGGGGACTTCATACGGATAGAGATCATGACAGGGACCATCATAAGAGGGCTAGGTCGCTAGGTTATTCTGGTGAGTCTCGAGACAGGCATCCTCAGCAACAGGTTAGATATTCTTCCCAGCCAGCACATAGTGCACCTCCACAGTCTGCAGATAGACGATTTGATCGCACGGGGTATTCAGGAGTTGGTCAAAACTCCAGAGCTGCAGGTTCACAGGCGATTAGGGGTTCGAGTCAGTCGAGGCCACCTTTGCCTCGATGTTCTCGGTGTGGTAGGTCCCATTTTGGGGAATGCCGTTTTGCTACAGGTTTTTGTTATTCTTTCAGCCGCCAAGGCCATATTATGAGAGACTGTCCTTCCAGAGGTGGTACAGAGGGTATGGCTCAGCCTACTGGATCGGTTGATGGTTCATCATCTTCTATAGCTATGCACCCCACAGGGCAGGGTGCTCATATTCCAGCAGGTCGTGGTAGAGTTTCCAGTCCTAGCGGTCCCTCGCACCGCATATATGCATTGACTAGTAGGCACGATTAGGAGGCGTCGCCAGATATGGTTACAGGTATACTATCGATCTTTTTCCGAGACGTATATGCATTGATAGATCCAGATTCTACTTTATCATATATATCCCCCTTTGTTACTAGTACTATCAGAATAGAACCTGAGTCGATAGAACTATTTGAGGTAGCTACACCGGTAGGAGATTCGGTCATAGCTAAGCGTGTATATAAAAATTGTTTGGTGATTATATATAGTCGCCATACCATAGCAGATTTGATAGAATTAGATATGACTGACTTTGATGTTATCATGAGTATGGATTGGTTGGCTTGTTGTTATGCTAACGTCGATTGTTGAGAGAAGTTGATTCGATTTCAGTTTCTAGGCGAGCCAGTTATAGAATGGAAGGGGAATACAACATCGTCGAGGGGTAAGTTTATTTCATATCTCAAGGCAAGAAAGATGGTCAGAAAAAGTTGTATTTATCATTTGGTTCGGGTACATGATACAGAAGCAGAGGTACCGGCTTTTCAGTCAGTTCCGGTAGTTAGTGAGTTCCCGGATGTATTCACAGATAATCTTCCAGGTCTTTCTCTAGAGCGGGAGATAGAGTTCAGTATAGATGTACTGTTAGATACCTGACCTATATCCATTCCTCCTTATAGAATGACACCTGCAGAGTTGAATGAGTTGAAAGAGCAACTGAGACACTTATTGGAAAAAGGCTTCATTAGGCCTAGTACATCTCTTTGGGGAGCACCGGTATTATTTTTGAGGAAGAAGGATGGATCGCTGCGGATGTGTATTGATTATAGACAGCTGAATAAGGTAACCATGATGGTTACAGGTACCCCATCCCCAGGATTGATGATCTATTTGACCAGTTGCAGGGTGCTAAGTGTTTCTCAAAGATAGACTTGCTGTCAGGTTATCATCAGGTGCGAGTAAGGGAGGAAGATATTCCAAAGACAGCATTCAGAACCCGATACGGGCATTATGAGTGTAGAGTGATGTCTTTTGTGCTGACCAATGCTCCAGTAGTGTTTATGGATTTGATGAACCGATATTCAAGCCATTCTTGGATATATTTTTCATTGTATTCATTGATGATATACTGGTTTATTCGCGTTCAGAAGAGGAGCATGCAGATCATTTGAGGACGGTACTTAGGGTACTCCAGCACCATCAGTTTTATGCCAAGTTTTCTAAGTGTGAGTTCTGGTTGGCTTTAGTGGCATTCTTGGGGAATATTATCGGAGCCGATGGTATTCGGATGGATACACAGAAGATTGAGGCAGTTAAGACTTGGCCCAGACCTACGACACCTACTACGGTACGCATTTTCTGGGGCCAGCACGGTATTACAGGATGTTTGTGGAGAAGTTTGCCTCGATTTTAGTGCCTTTGACTAGGCTAACTCAGAAGGCAGCTAAGTTCCAGTGGACGGATGCTTATGAGCACAACTTCTAGTTGTTGAAAGATAAGTTGACTACGACACCAGTTCTGACTCTTCCTGAGGGACCGGATGGTTATGACATTTATTGTGATGCCTCAGGTATTGGGCTGGGTTGTGTATTGATGCAGCATAGCAGAGTTATACCTTATGCCTCCCGACAGCTCAGAATGCATGAAAATAATTATCCCACTCCTGATTTGGAGTTAGCAGCGGTGATTAATGCTTTGAAGATATGGAGACACTATTTATATGAAGTTCATGTTGATATTTATACGGATCACAAGAGTCTCCAATATATCTTTAAGCAGAAGGAGCTGAACCTACGACAGAGACGGTGTCTTGAGTTACTAAAGGATTATGATGTTGATATCTTGTACCACCCAGGGAAAACAAATATTGTGGCAGATGATCTTAGCCGTAGATCTATGGGTAGCTAGACGGATGTGCAACCAGACAGAAAGGAGATGGTCCGTGAGATATACAGGCTAGCTAGACTTGGAGTCCGTTTGGCCGATTCTGGAGATAGTGGAGTTATGGTAGAGTCGCTGAATCCTCTATCATAGAATAGGTGAAGAGATATCAGTATGAGGATCCTTTTCTGGTATGATATAGAGATGCAGCTCTTCGAAAAGAGATAGAGATCCCAACTTGGAAGTGGGCCTTAATTAATATGGACTTTATTACAGGCTTACCTCGCACTTAGCGGAAGTGTGACTCCATATGGGTTATTGTGGACAGGCTGACGAAATCAGCCCATTTTCTTCCAGTCAGGACTACTTATTCAGTTGAGGACTATGCTAGGCTATACATCAGAGAGATAGTGAGACTGCATGGGGTTCCCACATCTATTATATAGGAACGAGGAGCTTAGTTTACAGCTAACTTTTGGAGATCGTTCCAGAAGGGATTGGAGACACAGGTGAGTCTTAGCACATTATTTCATCCTTAGACTGATGGGCAGGCTGAGCGTACTATTCAGACACTTAAGGATATGTTGAGAGCCTGTATTATTGACTTCAGCGGTAGCTGGGATGATCATTTACCCCTTGTTGAGTTTGCTTATAATAATAGCTACCATTCCAGTATCCAGATAGCACCGTATGAGGCCTTAAATGGGTGGAAGTGCAGGTCACCTATCGGTTGGTTCGATGTGAGCGAGACTAAGTTAGTCGACCCATACATGGTTCAACAAGAAGTGGATAAGGTGATGCTCATCCAGGAGAGATTGTTAGCAGCCCAGAGTCGACAGAAGTCGTATGCAGATAATCAACGTTGACACTTGGAGTTCCAGGTTGGTGATTGGGTCTTCCTGAAGGTGTCACCCATGAAGGGTGTGATGAGATTCGGCAGGAAGGGGAAGCTTAGCCCGATGTACCTTGGGCCTTATCAGATTATTCGCAGGATGGGCAAGGTTGCCTATGAGTTGGATCTACCATCTGATTTGGAAGCGGTACATCTAGTTTTTCATGTATCAATGTTGCGTAAGTGTATCAGTGATCCTTCTAGAGTATTCCCGGTAGGTGATGTCCAGGTGACGGAGGAGTTGACTTATGAGGAAAGTCCCATAGCTATACTTAATCACCAAGTTAGAAGGTTACGAACTAAGAATGTGGCCAAAAGATAACCGAAGACAAGTATAAAATCAAATTATAAAAATTACCATTTCAACTGTAAGAAGGATCATAACTGGCCAAAGAATATCAGGGGACAAGTACAATAATCAAATTATCATTTCAATTGTGTCATATACAAATGAGAGTCAATTGTGCCTTATAAAAATGAGAGTCATATCTAATATATATATACCGTACCCGGCCCTCTAGCGAGGGTCTCGAGGTAAATGAAACCATATACAGATATATACAGTACCCGACCCCCTAGTGAGGGTCTCGGTATGAATCATATACATACTGTACCCGGCCCCCTAGTGAGGGTCTCGGTGTGATCATATAATGTGCACATACCGTACCCGGCCCATTATGGGACTTGGTGTGAAATCATCATACATGTACATACCCGACCCGGGACTCGGTGAAATCATATAGTCATATCCGCACGAATAGAATATCATGAGTAACCTTATACAAATTAAATCATCATTTGACTCTCAATGGAATAAATAGAATAACTTTTACTCTAGAAAATTAAGGCACTTTCATATCATTAGGAATTAGGATTCAATAGAATTATGTACGTCCGTCGTACACTCATTTTATATAAATCATGCCAAAAGAAAGGAAGGATAGCTTCACATACCTTATTGACGAACTAACCAACTCAATAATCTAAATATGCCTTGACTAGCATTTCAACATATAATAGTAGTAACACGTCCATTAATCTTATGATTACTAGCATACGTTATAATCGAATGATAACTTCATTTTCTATAAAAAAACAAATTGGACAACACTTCCTTTATTTATATGCACATCTACAATTTACAACAAATGCCAACAATACCAATTAATAAGTCACAATTCCAAGATATCACAAAATCAGTCCATATAGTGAAATACCTAAAAAAAAAAAATCGTGGTCGGGAAGACTCTACTTACACCATAGTTATGCATTCTTTCTTCTTACATTTATGGAATACAACAATAAGAGTGCAAGTCTTCAATTTTGCAACGTATCACCTTACTACACTTTAATTTCTTTAAGATATGTATTGGTAATTACCACAACATATATATACGTTCATAACTTATATTTCCATCATTAACTTAACAAAAACAACCTCTAATACACCACAACGACGTCCAATAATTTCATGCAAGTTTTCGGCCAACATCCACATTACCCAAGCTCTTTCCTTAACTCCTTCAAATCCAATTCATGTTTCAACACCTTCATATAACCAATTATAACTTAAACATCATGGTTTTCCTTCAATTTTCAACATGCAATTAGTGATAAAGGTAACAACAACAATCAATTCCAAGGTATACCAAAACAGTCCCCAATTCGGTCCAATCACCCAAACATTTACATGCATTGCCTAAATTCCATGTTTCTTTTAATCACAAGTTCATTTCTTAAACTACAATAACATGCAACTCCAATTACACCATAAGAAGAAGAATTTCTTACCTTAAACTTGCCCCAAAACAATCTCAATCTCACGGTCACTGCTCCATTCTTATAGCACCATTTCTCATCATATCTTCAGCACAAAATGACATGCATATATTCTACAAGTTAACAACTATCTTCCTCACATGTTTTTCTTCCAAAAACTCATCTCTAAAAACCACAATTTCTTGGACAAATTTCAGGCAGATTGTCGAGATACTCACTGTTTTGGGTGTGTTCCTTGGTTTAGAAATTTGTAGAATGATTTAATCTTGGAAGAGGAAGTTGTTTAGTCTTCACTTAGTTATGGAGGTAAAGAAAATCTAATTTGGAGGAGGTTTGGAGAGGTTTTGGAGAGGAGAGGTGTTTGAAATAATGTAGGAAGATGAAAAGGTTAATAAGTTTTTTTAAGGGCAAAATCTGAAAATTAATATTGCACTTTGGTCCAATTCCCATAATTGTCTACTTAGTTTAATCCCTCCACTAAATAAATCCCACAATTAATAAATCAATCTCCCACATAACTCATCCTACATAAAATCATAAAAATTTCATGTCCATATGTATATATAAACGACACTTTGTCCATATCACTCTTGTAGTATCAAAATTTATTCCGGGAGCATCTCCTTTGTATACTAATTTCCTTAATGACGTTCTTAATTATCGCCTTAAAACTACGAGGTGTAACATCCATCCCCCCTTAGAAACATTCGTCCTCGAATGTTCAAAATAAGTCTTATTCTAGAAAAATTTCGACAGAATCTCCTCTATAACTATACCTATCCACTTATATTCAACAAACCCAAAGATGTCTCACAGGGCCACAATATAATACACATACAGTTCATCAATCGATATAGTCAAATAAGGAGTTGAATTGAATTATCTATAGGCCTAGGGAACAATTGAGGATATTTCTTCTTCATCTCGTCTTCTGCTTCCCAAGTCATCTCTTCCCTATTATTATTCTGCCACAATACCTTGACGGAATCAGAATCCAAATCCAACTGTGCCGTATACAAATGAGAGTCAGTTGTGCCTTATAAAAATGAGAGTCATATACATATATATACCGTACTCGGCCCATTATGGGACTCGGTGTGAATGAAACCACATACATATATATACCGTACCAGGCCCATTGTGGGACTCGGTGTGAAACCATATACATACCGTACCCGACCCATTATGAGACTCGGTGTGAAATCATATACATACGCGTACCCGACCCATTATGGGACTCGGTGTGAAATCATCATTCGACTCTCAATAAAATCATTAAAATGAATTCTTTTCTGGAAAATCAAAGGCACGTCTCATAACAAATATCATTAGGAGTTAGACTGTGTAGAAATCATGTACGTCCGTCGTACGCTCATTTTAAACAAATCATGCCTAAAAGAAGGAAGGAATAGTTTCACATACCTTATCGTCTAAGCCAGCTCGATAAATAGGACTCGTCTAAACTAATACTTCAACCTATAATAAAGGGCAATACGTCCGTTAATTCTATAATTTCTAACGTAAGTTATATTGAATGGCGGCTCTCTTATTCTATAAAAATTCGGGCAGCACTTCCCCTATTTATGTGCATAACCATAACTTACAAATCAAGTCAGTAATACAAATAACAAGTCATAACTTAAGAATATTGCCAAAACAGTCCATATACTTGACATATACCACTATTATACATCCTTTCTCCTTATCTTCATGGAATATAATCAAAACAACAATTAAGGTGATTAATACACCTATTCATCATGTTCCTCCAACCCTTTAATCATGTTAAAAATAGTCCATTAAAACAGCCCCTAAAGTGCAACACAACGTGTCCAATAATTTCATACAAGTCTCGGCCAACACCCACAATACCTACTATTTTCATAATTCCTTAAAATCCAATTGAAGTCTTAAAATTCCATTCATGTTTCAATACTTTCATATAAACAATTATAACTCTAAATATCAAGATTATTTCCAATTTCAACATGCAAGGCAGCGACGAACTTAACGACACAATAATCGAATATGACAACTCCAAGATTAGTAAAAATTAGTCCCAAAATCGGCTACAACATCCAAAATATTCACATGCAATGTCTTAATTCCAATTTTACCTTAACACAAATTTATTTCCTTAATTATAACAAGATGCACTCCAATTATATCATAGGAAGAAGAATTTTATACCTTAAATTGAAGCCAAAACAGTCCCTAATCGGAATTCAATGTTTCATCGATTTTCTTCACCAATTTTCACACTTCTTCAACTCCAAATTGTCATGCATACATTCTACAATGTTAACCCATTATTCTTACACGTTTTTCTTCCCTAAAACTTTACCAAAATCCAAATTTTTCTTGGCCTAATTCGGCCCAAGCAGTCCGCGAAATGGCCACTGTTTTGGAGCAATTTTTGGCCTAAAATTGTAGAGGAACCTTAAATCTACAAAGAGGAATTAGAAGCTTCAAATTCTTGCTAAGGGGAGGGTTAATTTCGGCTGGAGGGGGAGGAGAAGATAGGGGAGGGAGATGGAAAATTTTGTTTGAAGTTAAAGTGGAAGAGATGAAGGAGATAGGTTAGTAAAAATCTGAAATGTTCTTTTTACACTTTGACCCTCTTTCTTAATTGTCTAATTAAATTGAACCCTCTACTAAAATGAATCCCACATAACCTCTCATATCCTCAATGTCAAGATTTATAATACCATACTATCTCATACTCTATTGGAACAAATTAAACTACTAGTATTAATTCTCGTCGTCCCATTTGTAGTATTCAAAAATTATTCCGAGATCACATCCGTTTGTATACTAATTCCCTATTAATATATGTAATTATACTTTATATCCAATATTTGAATCTTACTTCCTTAATGATGTTCTTAATTATCGCCTTAAACTTACGAGGTGTAACAACCTACTAGATCGGTTGCTGGTTCATCATCTTCAATAGCTATGCGGCCCACAGGGAAGGGTGCTCATATGCCAGCAGGTTGTGGTAGAGGTCGTGGTGGAGTTTCCAGTCCTAGCGGTCTCTCGCACCACATATATGCATTGGCTAGTAGGCACGGTCAGGAGACGTCGCAAGATGTGGTTACATGTATACTATCGATATTTTTTCGAGACATATATACATTGATAGATCCAGGTTCTACTTTATCATATATATCCCACTTTGTTGCTAGTAGTATCAAAATAGAACCTGAGTTGATAGAACCATTTGAGGTAGCTACACCGGTAGGAGATTCGGTCATAGCTAAGTGTGTATATAAAAATTGTTTGGTGGTTATATATTGTCTTCATACCATAGCAGATTTGATAGAATTAGATATGACTAACTTTGATGTTATCATGGGTATGGATTGGTTGGCTTCTTGTTATGCTAACGTCGATTTTAGAGAGAAGTTGGTTCGATTTCAGTTTCCAGGCGAGCCAGTTATAGAATGGAAGGGGAATACAACATCACCGAGGGGTAAGTTTATTTCGTACCTCAAGGCAAAGAAGATGGTCAGAAAATGTTGTATTTATTATTTGGTTCGGGTGCATGATACGGAAGCAGAGGTACCGGCTCTTCAGTCAGTTCCGGTAGTTAGTGAGTTCCCGGATGTATTCCTAGATGACCTTCCAGGTCTTCCTCCTGAGTGGGAGATAGACTTCAATATAGATGTACTGCCAGATACCCGACCTATATCCATTCCTCCTTATAGAATGACACCTGCAGAGCTGAAGGAGTTGAAGGAGCAGCTGAGAGACTTGTTGAAAAAAGACTTTATTAGGCCTAGTACATCTCCTTGGGGAGCACCAGTATTATTTGTGAGGAATAATGATGGATCGTTGCGGATGTGTATTGATTATAGACAGCTAAATAAGATAACCATGATGGTTACAGGTACCCCATCCCCAGGATTGATGATCTATTTGACCAGTTGTAGGGTGCTAAGTGTTTCTCGAAGATAGACTTGCGGTCAGATTATCATCAGGTGCGAGTAAGGGAGACAAATATTCCAAAGACAACATTCAGAACACAATACGAGCATTATGAGTTTAGAGTGATGTCTTTTGGGCTGACCAATGCTCCAGCAGTGTTTATGGATTTGATGATCGGGTATTCAAGCCATTCTTGGATATGTTTGTCATTGTATTCATTGATGATATCCTGGTTTATTCGCGTTCAGAAAAGGAGAATGCAGACCATTTGAGGACGGTACTTAGGGTACTCCAGCACCAGCAGTTGTATGCCAAGTTTTCTAAGTGTGCATTATGGTTGGCTTCAGTGGCATTCTTGGGTCATATTATCGGAGCCGATGGTATTCGGGTGGATACACTGAAGATTGAGACAGTGAAGACTTGGCCTAGATCTATGACACCTACTGAGGTACGCAGTTTTATGGGGCTAGCAGGGTATTACAGGATGTTTGTTGGAGAAGTTTGCCTCGATTTCAGCTCCTTTGATTAGGCTAACCCAGAAGGCAGCTAAGTTCCAGTGGACGGTTGCTTGTGAGCATAACTTCCAGTTGTTGAAATATAAGTTGACTACGACACCAGTTCTGACTCTTCCTGAGGGACCGGATGGTTTGACATTTATTGTGATGCTTCAGCTATTGGGATGGGTTGTGTGTTGATCTAGCATGACAGAGTTATAGCTTATGCCTCCCGACAGCTCAGAAAGCATGAAAAGAATTATCCCACTTGTGATTTGGAGTTAGCGGCGGTGATTCATGCTTTGAAGATATGGAGACACTATTTATATGGAGTTCATGTTGATATTTATATGCATCACAAGAGTCTCCAATATATCTTTAAGAAGAAAGAGCTAAACCTACGGCACAGACGGTGACTTGAGTTACTAAAGGATTATGATGTTGATATCTTGTACCACCCAAGGAAAGCAAATGTTGTGGCAGATGCTCTTAGCCGTAGATCTATGGGTAGCTTGACGGATGTGCAGTCAGACAAAAAGAAGATGGTCCGTGAGATATACAGGCTAGCTAGTTTTGGAGTCCGTTTGGCCGATTCTGGAGATAATGGAGTTATGGTTCGAGGAGTCGCTGCATCCTCTATCATAGAAGAGGTGAAGAGATATCAGTATGAGGATCATGTTCTGGTACGATATAGAGATGCAAATCTTCGAAAGGAGAAGACCTAATTGAGGTTGCACCTAATGGTGTGCTAAGGTATGAAGGTAGGCTATGTGTATCGGATGTTGCAGGACTACGACAGCAGGTTATGGGAGAGACACACAATGCCCGTTATTCCATCCATCTAGTGTCAACGAAGATGTATCATGACCTCAGATATTTATATTAGTGGGATGTCATGAAAAGGGACATAGCAGAGTTTATTGTCCAGTGCCCGAATTGTCAACAGGTTAAGGTTGAGCATCACAAGCCTGGTGGATTATTGCAAGAGATAGAGATCCCAACTTGAAAGTGGGAAGTGATTAGTATGGACTTTATTACAGGCTTACCTCGCACTCAGTGGAAGTGTGACTCCATATGGGTTATTGTGGATAGGCTGACGAAATCAACCAATTTTCTTCCAGTCAAGACTACTTATTCAGCTGAGGACTATGCTAGGCTATACATCATGGAGATAGTGAGACTGCATGGGGTTCCCACATCTATTATATCGTACCTAGGAGCTCAGTTTACAGCTAACTTTTGGAGATCGTTCCAGAAGGGATTGAGGACATAGGTGAGTCTTAGCGCAACATTTCATCCTCAGACTGATGGGCAGACTGAGCATACTATTCAGACACTTGAGGATATGTTGAGAGCCTGTATTATTGACTTCAGAGGTAGTTGGGATGATCATTTACCCCTTGTTGAGTTTGCTTATATAATAATAGCGACCATTCCAGTATCCAGATGGCACCGTATGAGGCCTTATATGGAAGGAAATGCAGGTCACCTATCGGTTGGTTCGATGGGCGAGACTAAGTTAGTCGGCCCAGACATGGTTCAGCAAGCGGTGGATAAGGTGAAGCTCATCTAGGTGAGATTGTTAGAAGCCCAGAGTCGACAGAAGTCGTATGCAGATAATCGACGTCGACACTTGGAGTTCCAGGTTGGTGATTGGGTCTTCCTGAAGGTGTCACCCATGAAGGGTGAGATGAGATTCGACATGAAGGGTGAGATGAGCCCGAGGTACATTGGGCCTTATCAGATTGTTCGCATGTTGGGCAAGGTTGCCTATGAGTTAGATCTATCATCTGATTTGGAAGCGGTACATCCAGTTTTTTGTGTATCGATGTTGCGTAAGTGTATCAGTGATCCTTCTAGAGTATTCCCGGTAGGTGATGTCCAGGTGACGGAGGAGTTGACTTACGAGGAAAGTCCCATAGCTATATTTGATCGTCAGGTTTGAAGGTTACAAACTAAGGATGTGGCTTCCGTCAAGGTATTGTGGCAGAATAAGAAGAGATGACTTGGGAAACAGAAGACAAGATGAAGAAGAAATATCCTCAATTGTTCCCTAGGCGTACAGGTAATTCAATTCAACTCTTTATTTGACTATATCGATTGATGAACTGTATGTGTGTTATATTGTGGCCCTGTGAGACATCTTTGGGTTTGTTGAATATAGGTGGATAGGTATAGTTATAGAGGAGACTCTGTCGAAAATTTTCTAGCATAAGACTTATTATGAACATTCGAGGACGAATGTTTCTAAGGGGGGAAGGATGTTACACCTCGTAGTTTTAAGGCGATAATTAAGAACGTCATTAAGGAAATTAGTATACAAATGAGATGCTCCCGGAATAAATTTTGATACTACAAGGGTGATATGGACAAAGTGTCGTGTATATATACATATGAACATGAAATTTTTATGATTTTATGTATGATGGGTTATGTGGGAGATTGATTTATTAATTGTGGGATTTATTTAGTGGAGTGATTAAATTAAGAAGACAATTATGAGAATTGGACCAAAGTGCAATATTAATTTTCAGATTTTGCCCTTAAAAAAACTTATTAACCTTTTCATCTTCCTACATTATTTCAAACTCCTCTCCTCTCCAAAACCTCTCCAAACCTCCTCCAAATCAGATTTTCTTTACCTCCATAACTAAGTGAAGACTAAAACAACTTCCTCTTCCAAGATTAAATCATTCTACAAATTTATAAGCCAATGAACACACCCAAAACAGTGGGCATCTCGGCAATCTGCCCGAAATTTGTCCAAGAAATTGTGGTTTTTGGAGATGAGTTTTTGGAAGAAAAACGTGTGAGGAAGATAGTTGTTAACTTGTAGAATACATGCATGTCATTTTGTGTTGAAGAAATGATGAGAAATGGTGCTACAAGAATGGAGCAGTGACCGTGAGATTGGGACTATTTTGGGGCAAGTTTAAGGTAATAAATTCTTCTTCTTATGGTGTAATTGGAGATGTATGTTGTTGTAGTTTAAGAAATAAACTTGTGATTAAAAGAAACATGGAATTTAGGAAATGCATGTGAATGTTTGGGTGATTGGACCAAATTGGGGACTGTTTTGGTATACCTTGGAATTGATTGTTGTTGTTCTTACCTTTATCACTAATTGCATGTTGAAAATTGAAGGAAAACCATGATGTTTAAGTAATAATTGGTTATATGAAGGTGTTGAAACATGAATTGGATTTTAAGGAGTTAAGGAAAGATCTTGGGTAATGTGGATGTTGGCCGAAAAATTGCTTGAAATTATTGGACATCGTTATGGTGTATTAGGGGCTGTTTTTGTTAAGTTAATAATGAAAATATAAGTTATGAACGTATATATACGTGGTAATTACCAATACATATATTAAAGAAATTAAAGTGTAGTAAGGTGATATGTTGCAAACTAGTAGACTTGCACTCTTGTTGTTGTATTCCATAAATGTAAGAAGAAAGAATGCATAACTATGGTGTAAGTAGAGTATATGGACTGATTTTGTGATATCTTGGAATTGTGACTTGTTAATTGGTATTGTTGGCATTTGTTGTAAATTGTGGATGTGCATATAAATAGGGGAAGTGCTGCTCAATTTTTTTTATAGGAAAGCAAGTTATCATTCGATTATAACGTATGCTAGTAATCATAAGATTAATGGAAGTGTTACTACTACTATTATAGGTTGAAGTGCTAGTCAAGACATATTTAGATTATTGAGTTGGTTAGTTCGTCAATATGGTATGTGAAGCTATCATTCCTTTCTTTTGGCATGATTTATATAAAATAAGTGTACGACGGACGTACATAATTCTATTGAATCATAATTCCTAATGTTATGAAAGTGCTTTGATTTTCTAAAGTAAAAGTTATTCTATTTATTCCATTGAGAGTCAAATGATGATTTAATTTGTATAAGGTTACTCATGATATTCTATTCGTGCGGATATGACTATATGATTTCACCGAGTCCCGGGCCGGGTATGTACATGTATGATGATTTCACACCGAGTCCCAAAATGGGTCGGGTACCTCATTAATGAAAAGAGATGTCGCTACCTTGTGGAATAGTTCCATTAGAACTGCTACACCTCTCTCCTTCTTGGCTTCTCCATTTCTGGTGGCATAATATTGACCCTAGTTTCAGAGATAGAAAATAGAACGGAGCAAGGAAGAAGGTCGAAAAAAGTTCTGTGCTGCTCACCACTCCTCGCGGCCAAGGACTCTTTCCCAGGGTCAGGCTACTCTAGAAGATCAACAGTCTAGCCCAGTTGCTTCCCTTCCAGTCGCTTCCTCAAATTCTGAACATAGTAGTTAAATAATCCCAACGTGTTACATAAGGCAAATATTGTATAATTGTTCGATTTTTCGCAATTTTCTCCATTCCTCTATGTAAATAACCCTATTGCTGGTTGTAGCCTTTGGCTACCACGCGATCCTTGTAGCGATCAATAGTCCCATCAGACTTTGACTTTCTCTTGTATAACCACTTGCGAGCCGATACACAAATTTCGAAATCCAAATTTCTCAGGAAAATGGGATGGTATGTGCACATTATATGATCACACCGAGACCCTCACTAGGAGGCCGGGTACGGTATGTATATGATTCACACCGAGACCCTAACTAGGGTGCCGGGTACGGTATATATATGTATATGATTTCGTTCACACCTAGACCCTCACTAGGGGACCGGGTACGATATATATATTGGATATGACTCTCATTTTTATAAGGCATAGTTGACTCTCATTTGTATATGACACAGTTGAAATGGTAATTTGATTATTATACTTGTCTCCTGATATCCTTTGGCCAGTTATGATCCTTCTTACAATATTTCATGTTTTACATACTGAGTACATTATTTCATCGACCCCTTTTCCCGAGTGCGTTCACGCCCGCAGTACACGTGCTCGGGCCAGTGATCCTCCGGTCTAGGATTCCTGTTCAGCTGGTTGGAGTGCTCCATTGATTCAGAGCTTAGTCATTTTGGTACAAAACCTTATATTTATGGGCACGACGGGGCCCTGTCCCGTCATATTTCATTATCGTATTCTTAGAGGTCTGTAGACAGGTGTGGGTGTTAGACGTGTTTTGGACTTGAGTAGATTGTATATACGTTTTGGTCTGATGTACTACTATTACACTTTATTTTGGGGATGTTCCCGTATATAGCGGCAGCCTTGTCGGCTCACCTATTTTGTTATGTTGAATTGTTGTGACTCCTCAGGAGACAAGTCTATTCTGATATATATGATGTTATGAGTCAGTAGCTTATTTTCACGAGATTTTCATATGATTTGGTATGAGTCAGACTATACGTGGCAGGTCAGTCTAAGGGTGTTCAATTAGGGCACCAGGTCACGGCCCGTCGGGTCGTGACACCCTCCCCCGCCCTACCCCCCAATCCCTCCCCATTGCCCTACCCCATCCTCAAATTTCTATTTCATATTTTTGTTATTTTTATAAAAAAAATGATTGAAAATATGAATTTTTTTCTTACCTCCGCCCTACCCCCACCCCATTGTCCTTACTCCATCCTCAAATTTCAATTTCATATTTTTTGTTACTTTTATAAAAACAAATATTAAAAAATATGAATTTTGTTCTTACCCCCGTCCTACCTCTCCCCCTACACCCCACCCCATTGCTCTACCCATCCTCAAATTTCTATTTCATATTTTTTTGTTACTTTTATAAAAAAAATATGAATTTTTTTCTTACTCCCCACCCTACCCCCCACCCCACCCATTGCCCTACAAATCCTCAAATTTCTATTTCATATTTTTTGTTACTTTTATAAAAAATATATGAATTTTTTTCTTACCCTCCCCTCCGCCCTACCCTAGACCCGACCCCACCCCACCCCATTGCCCTACCCATCCTTAAATTTCGATTTCATATTTTTTGTTACTTTTATAAAAAAATATGATTTTTTTTCTTACCCCGCTCCCTACCCCCTACCCCCAACCCTATCTCTATTCCAAAATTTCTATTTTATATGGGGATATTATATGAGATTAAAAAAAATTTGGAAAAAGAAAATGGTAAATGAGCTCAAAAAAAATTCAATAAATGAGCAAAAAGGGCTTCTCCAGAAGCATCAAATTAGTGTTTCTGCTTCTCGTTCCATCTAGAAATATTTTTTGGCTTTTAAAAAAAGTATTTTTACTTCTGAAAAGAGGATGTTTGACCAAAAAAATATTTCTAAAAAATAAAAATACTTCTAGAAGATTGGCCAAACACCACCTAATTCCCAAAGGCTATAAGTTGATAAAATTTTGATGGTGAAGGAAGAAAAGGATAATGGATGGGAAAGGTCATAGTCCTTCTACACGATGGTTGTTGGTAGGTTAGGTGGCAAGCCCTGCCCCCTCTCTAGGACCCATCCCAGATTCCTCCCCCTTCTCTTTCTTCAACAGTTACCCCCCCCCCCCCCCACAAACCAAAAAAACATACAAGAAATTAAAGAAAATAAATATGTGCTCTTAAGAAAATACGTATAAGAATTCCAAAGAATTTAAGTCATATAAGTCGATAATGTACATATTTTAATTTAATCGGCTATAGTATGTTATTATCGTACTTCTATTTCTTAGATTATCTTATCATATTTATGTGAAGAGTTATTTATCTATTGTTATCACATGTGGAATCACAATTTTTAGTTTACGGATTTTAGATCGCAATTATTATTTTTTATGAGATTCTTGAAAAATTATTTATAAATATCAAATAAAGTTTCTAATACAAACACAAAGTTTAAATGGTGGATCCGTTCTTAATTATGTTAGATCAATTAAATATGATGGTGTAAAAATTAATGCTTGTAGAAGGGCACACAACTTGACCTCATGACCAAAATATGCAGCCAACTCACTTTTACTTTTTTCTTAAGTAGTCTCTTTTTAACTAGGTAACTAAATCTTCTTAATTACAATTAAAAAATAAATTTATCTAATATAAAAGATATATAAAATATAGTAATATTCTATCAATGGTAATATACAAGATATGATAATATTCTATCACACCCCCGTAGTTGAAGCGAGATGTTCTCGTACCCTGAGACTGGCTTGGAAATCATCAAAGAGTATGCGCGGAAGTCCTTTAGTGAATATGTCAGCAATATGATATCGGGAAGGAACATGAAGAACACAAACTTGTCCACAAACAACTTTTCACGTATGTTGCGATATTTCTAGATGCTTACGTAAGTGTACGTATCATTCAAGTAATAAAGATCTGTAAGACCGAGTTTACTGTCCACATAGACCGGTTTATTAAGTACCGATTATATATTCTATGATATCTATTTGGTTGACGTTATTTAGTTTGAGTTTTAGACTAAAAATTATGACTAAGTGCAGAAAATAAACTAAAGACTATAATACTTTGGGTTTATCCACTCTTTCACGTGTTAATGCAATGCTAATGATTCTTCTTCTTATTAAGATAGCAGGTTAATTAATGTGTCATTATATTCCGGTTAGGACATACAAGAGCTCAACCTTGTGCAGAAACCTTCTATATTTCTATGATAAATTTTACCACACAGAAGGATTAAGAATAATAACCTTAAGTACTACACAAGTATCGGGGTACTTTCGTCCACGATTTTAACTTATGTCTAGACAATTACGCATATTCAAATCTCACCTTTCAGACTTTTGATTTGAAATCATATAAAGTTATGACAATTAATAGCTAATTAATTATCAAGCAATCATAACAATATTGAATAGATCTTAATATGCTGATGAAGGAATCAATAACTATGCATTAACTACATGAAAGAGTTTCAAGAAGATTCGACGGAAAACCCTACTAAAGTATTTAGCTCCTAAACATTGTCATGTCAAGAACTAAATTACAATCCAACATAAACTGAAATAAAATAAGGGAAAGAAAATAACTTGAACAAGAAGATGTTTCTAATCTTGCTTCTAGCCGTCGTTCTCCTCTTCAAATTATGATATCTAATAATGACAGGGTTTAAGGTATTTATATCTGAGAAAAATCTTGTTTCGGACCCTTTTATCCTTGTCAAAAATCGACTCGGAATCTGAAATTTACGCGTCGACACCGCGGTGCCTTTGCCTAGCACCGCAGTGCTAATTGGCTGAAATTCGCTGGCAGCTACTGGAAATATGGCACCGCGATTCTGTTGTCAGGCACCGCGATTCCTTCGACGGTGATTCAGTTTTGGACTTTTTGGAATTTTTACGCTGCGACCGTAATTCTCTTGACCGCGGTTCTTCAGCACCGCGGTTCTGCTTGGCCAGGCACCGCGGTGCCTCCCTTATTTTCGTTCGGAACTGCCAGATTTCCTCTATTCTTCTTGGCACTTCTTAGGCTTCATTCCTTGGGATGTGCTTGTGCAATTTTCATCTCAATTACTCTCATTTCATCCTCAAAAGTAGCATTTCTCCTTTAAGACCGCTGTGACTCAAAAGAAAGAAATAAAACCTAATACTATACTAAACACAAACGAAAAAGGGAAAATACTTAACTAAAAAGGACTCAAAAGAGTGTATAAAATACACTCAACAAACACCTCCAAACTTACACTTTACTCGCCCTCGAGTAAAACACTAAACAAAATCAAATAAAAGACTCAATGAAGTGGATCAAGTAGTGGTAGCGATGCTTCATCAAAATCATGGATAAAAACTGGGATAATATGTTAGAACATGCATATCATGAATATTTAGCAATCTAGAATTTCAAGTTAGATATTTCGCAAATTCAATTATGTCTTGATCACTGGAAATACAAACACCTAACCTATGCATGTCAATTTCATTCCATCTTTCCCAAAATTCTATAGACTTGTTTACTTGTTATTCTCCACTAATCATAGACATACACATTAGAGATCATCAGGACTTTCAAGGGTTGTAATGTAGGCTTAGGCAGGGGTAGGTAAAAGTAGGCATTTAGGCTCATATTACGTACTATAATCATTTTTCCTTCAACTCTCTTTTTCCTTCTTTATGATTTTCTTTTTAATCTCATACCTATTTTCCCCCTCTTTTCTTTTGAGAGAATGAAATATACTGTAAATAACAAGCACTCCCAAACTTAGGCTTTTGCATATTTCTCATTGGGGTGCATCAAAATTTTCACTCTCTTTTTATTTCTTTTTCAACACTTCTCATTCCAATATTTTTCCATTATTACTTATGACACGACAAAAGAATCATAGGGTGTCAAACAAAGATTTTTTTTTGGCTCAAAGGGGCTGAATAGTGATACAATGTATGTCAGGGTAGGTAATGAATGATCAGAATAGCTAACAAAGAAATGTCTGAATCATCTTCCTAAACATGTACATCTTAACTATTTCGCCTCAAACAAGAAAACATATTTTCTAGACATGTTCAACATTTCTTTCCATAATTGACCACACATAAGTTAAGCGCAAATATCCCAAATAATCAGATGTCATGAATTTTTGACATATCTAACTTAAGCACACATATTTTAGATTTCAATTCCATTACATTATCTCAATTAATTCACTCAATATCTTTAGCAACTACAACATGTATGATCCATAAAAAAAAAAAGATTAGACTCACAAAAATGTATGAAACAAACAAAAGACTCAAAACAAACAATAAAACAAAGTAAGACCATCCCAAACTTAATTGACACATTGTCCCTAATGTGTGAAGACTAAAAATAAAGGGACAACTTACTTACACAACACAACGGTCAAAACGGAGGTCTGGGATGAAGGAGAATTTACTGTGCACACTGCCCGTGAGGAACCGCGGTTCAGCTCCATGCACCGCGGTGCTCATTCCTGAAAAATTCCAGTGCCTTCAGTTTTCTGCATTGTTAACCATTCGCCCTTCGGAGTGAGTCCTGCCTTTCATCTGTCATCCAAAAATACTACGTACCAGATCGTGAGACTGTTCAAGATAAAATAAAAAACACTAAAACAATAATTGAAATAACATAATTAAAAATATTGGGTTGCCTCTCAAGTAGCGCTGTCTTTAACGTCTTTTAGCCGGACGCAGGTTACTTACTAAATCAAGGGGGTAGATTATCCCCTCCGCATATCCATTTTAGCACCATTTTCCTCATCATTCTCCTTTTCTTTTTCACATGGCTCATTTCAGAAGGGTCCATTCCCCTGTTCTCATCCACAACATCATTCACGAGTGCAGAATTCTTACATTGTTTTAATGGTCTCCCACAAGCATCAGTACATGCGATACTGTTCTGAGCTACACCCTTGTCAGCTATCCCAATGGCAAAGCATCTATCATTTACTTGAGGTTCAGTGGGTGGTCTGCAAACTTTGAATACAATTTCCGAACCTTGGACTCTGAGTTTTAACTCCCCCTTTTCAACATCAACGAGGGCTCTCCCTGTGGTTAGGAATGGTCTCCCAAGGATCATGGGCATATTTTCATCTTCATCCATGTCTAAAATATGGAAATCAGCAGGAAGGATGAATTTACCCACTTGTACCAACACATCTTTAATTATTCCTTGGGGATGCACAATCGAGCGATCAGCTACTGCAGAGTAACTGTGGTTGGTCTCGCCTCCCCCAAACCAGGTCTTCTAAACACAGAGAGGGGCATCAGGTTGACACTTGCCCCCAAATCACATAAACTCTTTTACATGTAACCTTCCCTATGGTGCAAGGTAAGGTGAAACTCCCTGGATCTTTCAACTTAGGGGGGAGTTTCTTCTGCAAGATAGCACAACACTCCTCTGTCAGCGCTATTGTCTCATAATCTTCCAGCTTTCTCTTCTTAAACAGGATGTCTTTCATGAACTTCACATAAGCTAGAATTTGCTCTAAAGTTTCAATGAATGGGAGATTGATATGAAGTTTTTTGAAGACCTCTAAAAACTTAGAAAACACTTTGTCTAAGGACTTTTTCTGCTGTCTTTGGGGGAAAGGAATTTTGTCTACATATTCTCTCATGACTGCTGGTGGAACTTTCTCTACAATAGGGCGATCCTCAGTAACCCACTCTTTCTCTGCCTCAACTGCTTTCTCCAACTCATTATCTTGTTCAACCACTGGCTGGGGTGCAACCTGCTCTAACTGCTTCCCACTCCTCAAGCTAATTGTTTGGCACTGTTCTCTTGAGTTCACCACAGTATTGTTGGGAAGATTCCCTTGCTCTCTGTTGTTCAGCATGTTGGCTAGTTGTCCCACCTGCGTCTCAAAATTCCTGATGGTTGATCTGGTTTCTGTCATGAACTGAGTCTGGGAATTTGTCATGGTGAACAAAGTCGCCGCAACTCACTCGCTTCTCGCTGGTCTCGGGCTGAACTGATGTGAGGATGATGCGTGAAATTGTGGTTGCTGCCCTTGTTCATTCTTCCATGAAAAATTTGGGTGATTTCTCCACCCCGAGTTATATGTATTGGAGAATGGATTTTTGTAGGGACTCTGAAAATTCCCCACTGCCTGAACCTACTCCATGGGCACATTATTCGGGTCCACTGCTATACACCTATGAAAAGTATATGAACCCCCACAGATTTCATACCATCGTGTCCGAACAACTTTAATCGATACGGTGCTCACGCATCTGTTTTGTCAAAGTGGCAACCTGCGCAGTCAATGCAGTAATAGCATCTAACTCATGAATTCCAGCCATTTTTCTTCTGTTCACTGCTCTCTCATCGCCCCCCTGATGGTTGTTTGTGGCCATGTCTTCCAGCATATCATGTGCCTCATTGGCACTCTTTTTCATGAATGTTCCCCCTGCTGCAGCATCACTAATAGTATGAGTTGTACCACGCAGCCCATTGTAAAATTTGTGGACTAACATCCACTTCTCAATCCCATGATGTGGGTACTTCCTCTGCAAGTCTTTAAATCGCTCATATGCATCATATAGTGATTCTCCCTCCAACTGATAAAAGTTATTCAACTCACCTCTGAGCTTCACTGCCTTAGCTGGGGGGAAGAACTTGGCAAGAAACTTCTGCACTAAGTCTTGTCATGTGATAATGGAGTTCGCCTGTAATGAGTTCAGCCAACACTTCGCTCTGTCCCTGAGTGAAAATGGAAAGAGTCTCAATCGAATGGCTTCATCAGTAACACCATTGTACTTAAAAGTTGCACACAACTCTAGAAAATTTGCTAGATGCAAATGGGCATCTTCATACGGTAGTTCCGCAAAATGAACTGAGCTTTGAACCATGTGCAATATGACTGGTTTGATTTTAAAATTGTTGGCTTCAACAACTGGAAGCCTGATGCAAGTCTGCACCCCTGTAATTGTAGGCATCATATAGTCCCCCAAGCCCCTTTCTGCAGGGACTTGTCTTAAAACAAGCGGTAACTCATCATTCTCCACATTATTGTTTCGCTGATCTCCCATTGCTAACAAATCAACTGCTATTTTTCTTTCCTGTTCTGTCTGCGCAATCTCTCGATCTGAGGGTTCAGAGGAATAAGAGTGTCTGATCCTCTCCTACTTCGCATAAACTATGTACCTGAACTAATAAAAAACAACAAACAGATCACGATAGAATGTTCTAAAATAAAAATACTAAAAAAAACAGAAAATAAAAACCAAATTAGAAATAAGAATAGATAATTCGATATTAACAGTATGTCAGTCCCCGGCAACGACACCAAAAACTTATTGCGATATTTCAAGTAATAACGATCTGTTAGACCGAGTTTATCATCCACAGAGACTGGTTCATTAAGTACCGATTATCTATTATATGATATTTATTTGGTTGACGTTCTTTAGTTTGGGTTTTAGACTTAGAATTATGACTAAGTGCAGAAAATAAACTAAAGACTATAATACTTTGAGTTTATAACAGTTATAAAGGAAATATGGCTTCCAATCTTCTCAACTATCCACTCTTTCACGTGATAATGCAATGCTAATGATTCTTCTTCTTATTAAGATAGCAGGTTAACTAATATGTCATTATATTCTGGTTAGGACATACAAGAGTTGAACCTTGTGCAGAACCTTCTATATTTCTATGATATATTTTACCACACAGGAGGATTAAGAATAATAATCTTAAATACTATAGAAGTATCGGGGTACTTTCATCCACGATTTTAATCTATGTCTAGACAATTACAACATATTCAAATCTCACCTTTCAGACTTTTGATTTGAAATCATATAAGTTGTGACAATTAATAGCTAGTTAATTATCAAGCAATCATAACAATATTGAATAGATCTTAATATGCTGAAGAAGTAATCAATAACTATGCATTAACTATATGAAAGAGTTTCAAGAAGATTCGACGGAAAACCCTACTAAAGTATTTAGCTCCTAAACATTGTCATGTCAAGAACTAAATTACAATCCAACATAAAATGAAATAAAATAAGAGAAAGAAAATAACTTGAACAAGAAGATGTCTCTAATCTTGCTTCTAGCCGTCGTTCTCCTCTCCAAAGTATGATATCTAATAATGACAGGGTTTAGGGTATTTATATCTGAGAAAAACCTTGCTTCAGACCCTTTTACCCTTGTCCAAAATTGACTCGGAATCTAAAATTTACGCGTCGACACTGCGGTGCTAATTGGCTAAATTTCGCTGGAAGCTACTGGAAATATGGCACCGCGGTTCCTTCAACGGTGATTCAGTTTCAGACTTTCTGGAATTTTTACGTCGCGACCCTAATTCTCTTGACCGCGGTTCTGCTTGGACAGGCACCGCAGTGCCTCCCTTCTTTTTGTCCGAAACTACCAGATTTCCTCTATTCTTCTTGGAACTTCTTAGGCTTCATTTCTTGGGTTGTGCTTATGCAATTTTCATCTCAATTACGCTCATTTCATCCTCAAAAGTGGCATTTCTCTTTTAAGACCGTTGTGACTCAAAAGAAAGAAAAACAAACCTAATACTATACTAAACACAAATGAAAAAGGAAAAATACTTAACTAAAAAGGACTCAAAAGTGTGTATAAAATACACTCAACAACGTACAATATGAATATCTATTCAATGTGTTTAGTGAGCTGATGTTGAACGGGATTGTCGGAAAGATATATCGCACTTACATTTTCACAGTAAACTATTGTGGACTTATAAAGTGGGCAGTGAAGCTCAAGTAGAAGGTTGTGTATCCAACAAGACTCAAAAACAACATTCGCTACACCTCTATACTCAGCTTCAGTACTGGATCGAGACAGAGTAGGTTGTCCTTTAGAAGACCAAGAAAACAAGTTATCCCCGAGGAACACACAGTAATCTGACGTGGATCAACGAGTGTCAGTACATCCACCCAGTCTGCAGCAGAATAAGATGTGAGACCAGAGAGTGAAGACTTGTACAACTATAAGTTGAAATGAAGTGTACCTTTACATATCGCAAAATACGTTTGAGGGCATTCATATGTTCATCCGTCGGGTTGTGCATATGTAAGCATATTTGTTGCACGACATAAGATATATAAGGTCTCGTGAAAGTGAGATACTGCAACGCTCCTGCTAAACTGTGATAGTGAGCCAGGCCGTTATATACAGAACCTGAAGAGGCACTGAATTTGGAATTAGTGCCCACCGGTGTGTGGGCCGGTTTGCAAGACGTCATGCCTGCTCGGTCAATGATCTCTTCGGCGTACTTCCTTTGACAAAGAAATAGGCCATATATAGGTCTTGTAACAGCAATGCCCAAGAAATAGCTTAGGGCCCCCAAATCCTTCATAGCAAACTTAGAGGCAATGAGTGACATAATAGATCGGTGAAGTGCATCAGAAGATGTGATGAGGATGATATCATCAACATATAGTAGGATATATGTCATGTAATTACCCTTGTTATAGATGAACAGTGAATGATCAAATTTTCTATGTAAAATCCGATAGAGGATACAAAAGTAACAAACCGTTGGTAACATGAACAATGAACCAGTTTTAGTCCATAGAGTGATTTCTTCAAAAAACACATAATTTGAATGAATTTGATCCTTGAATCCCATAGGTTGATGCATTTATACGGATTCATGAAGGTCTTCATGTAAGATATTTTTGACGTCAAGCTAATGAATAGGCTAGGACTTGGACAAAGCAATATTGATAACGGTTCGAATAGTCGTTGGTTTCACCACCGGGCTGAAAGTTTCATCACAATCTTCTCCCACCTATTGAGACATGCCATCAACTACAAGACGAGCCTCGTGCCACTAAAAAACCCATCATATTTCTTTTATGTAGAAAAATTCACATAGAATGAATAATATTAGCATCAGGAGGACGAGGTACTAGATCTCATGTCTTATTTTCAGTAAGAGCATTATATTCATCAATCATTGCATTTTTTCAATTTGGACCGGACAAAGCATCTTTCGGATTATGAGGAATGGGGAAGGGGCAATCGAAGTGGACAAGTTAAATAACCGTTTGGGTTTGGAAATTTCAAGCATATCACATGTTTCCATTGTCCGTAGGTGTGCCGTAGGAGGTTGGACAGGATTGAGATGGGGTGGTCGAGAGGTGGAGGCGGGACTGGGTGGACTGTCAGGTTGGGTCGAGAAGGGGCGTTGGCATTTGGAGAGGGGGACTGGCCGAGAGACAACCGAGATAGAAGGTTGTGATGGGCTATTCTGAACTCTCATTGTGGGGTGGGTGGGATCGCTCGGGGACGCATGATGTAGGATAGGCTATTTCCGGTAACGACTAATTCTGTAAGTGATGAATTGGAATGGGCTTTAGGTTATCATTTAGGAATTCATAAGAATTTGAGGATGGAGAATTGATTTTGGCAAAGGGGAATTGAGACCCATCGAATATAACATGCCGAGATATGATTATTTTTCGTCTTGACAAGTCGTAACAATTGTAACCTTGATGATTGGGGGGTAGCCAAGAAATACACACGGGGATGATCGAGGTTGTAGCTTGTTGATTTGTGTGGAGGGATTGAGGGAGTAGCACAGACATCCGAAAGTTCGTAAATGCTTATAGGAAGGATACCGACGATAGAAAACTTGAGTGGGAGACTTGTTTGGGAGAATGTTCAAGAGATAGATTACCATTGATAGAGCGTAATGCCAAAAATGGGGGGGGGGGGATAGAGGCATGAGCAAGAAAGGCACATATTAAGTTGTTTCTAGTTCTAATTTCTCGTTCAGCTTTGTCATTTTGTGGAGAAGTGTGTGGACATGAAAAATGAAAAACAAGATCGTATTTGGCACAAAAAATTTTGAATTGATTATTATCGAATTCTCTCTCATTGTCACATTGGAAACATTTAATATTCTTTTCAAATTGTGTCTTAATGAAAGTGCTGAATGATGAAAAAATAGAATATACATGAGACTTATTACCAATGGGAAACACCCATATGAAGTTTGAATAATCATATAAAAATAACATATAATATCGATATCTGGGCGTGCTTAAGATAAAAGAAGTTCATAAATCACTGTGTATTATATCAAAAGGCATTAAAGTACAAGTGGATGAAGAATAAAATAGCAATTTGACTAGTTTCTCAAAAACACAAGATTCACAAACATGAAGAGAAGGGACATGTTTGTAAGTAATAAATTTATTTTTGCTAATGAAGCGTAAAACAGAGTCTTCCGAATGTGCTAATCTATTAAGCCATAAAGGAGACGAAATTGTTGCAAATGTTGATAGAGATGAGACTGGATGGCTAACAAAGGTGGTGATAGGATAAAGGTCCCCGATGCTATCACATCTCAGTATTCGCATCCCTGTCATAAGATCATTCACAGAAAAACCAAAAGGATTAAATTCAAGGGAAACATTATTATCGGTTGTGAAACGACGCAGATAGAATAAATTTTTGATACGTTTTAGGGCATGAAGGACATTTTTATGGCTAACAGAGGTGTGGTGGAGAAAGAGATGATTGTCCATAACCTCGAATGGGAATGTCTTGTCCACTACCAATAATATTATTATTATTTAAATTACTCATATTGAAATAAGATGAGAGAGTATCTTGGGATGTCGTCATATGAGATGTGGCTCCAGTGTCCATGTACCAACTGTTGTTAGAAATGTTGAGAGATATCGTGTTCAGAGCCGCCTCAATATCCGTCAGTGCGTAGATTGAAGGAGGAGAAACCTTTACATTGTATGCTTGTTGTGGATGTGCGCCAAGGATGCCAGACTGGGCCTGTCGGGCCGGAGGTTGGGACTAGGAGGATGTCGGGTAGGGTCAAGGTGGAGAAGTCCATGCCGATGGGGCCCATATATCCCATGGCAGAGAGGCAGCCTATGACAGAGGCTGCTGCCACTATTGTTGCCTGATCGGTGTATTTTATATATACCTTTTGAGTCATTTTTAGTTAGTCTTTTGCCCATTTTCGTACAAATATGTGTCGTGTTATGATAGATTTTCTTTCTTTTGAGTCACAATGGTTTAAAGTGGTACATTGGTGAGAAGAAGCGAAAAGAGGGCAGAAACAGAGGTTTCAGATCTCAAAAAGCTAAAAAATTGGCAACCCGGGCGAGAAACAGGGCGGCGCCAACCAACCAGCAGCAGCAGAGCCACGGCGCCCAAGAAGCGTAAAGTCAGAGTTTGGCGCCAGCGGCCAGCAGGTCGCGGCGCCGACGCGGGAAAATTGACAAATCCGAATAGGATTGGGCCAAGGCCAAGAAGGAAAATATTTTGCACGTTTTTGAGGTTATAAAAGGACCTTTTAGTTCAGATTTGAAGGAGTTCCACACCTTACCATTCATCCCAACTTGAGATCAAGATTGAAGACTTATTTTTGAGTAATTTCTTGTTCTTTACTTTATTTCTTTTTAGTATATGTTGGATATTATTTTAGTTCTTGGCATGTTTATGTCTAGGAACTAACTTAATTTAGGGTTTTCCATGTCGAATCGCTTGAACCTCGTTTTATGAATTAATGCATGTTTTGGTTTCTTATTATTATTGTTGAGATTTATTCAATAATTGTTTTGATTTCTTGATAATTAATTGATCACTAATTATCATAACTTATATGATTTCTAATCGAAAGCCGAAAGAGGAGATTGTGAATATGCTATAGTTGAATAAACATAGGTTTAAATCGTGGACGAAAGTACCCCGATACTTGTGTAGCTTAATAGGTTATTGCTCTTAATCCTCCTTTGTAGTCAATCTTGTCATCGAAAGATAGAAGGGTTCTACATTGGGGTTGAGTGTTTATATTACCTTAACAGGAGTATAAAACAACTTAGTTAACCTGCTATCTCAAAATAGAAGAAGAACCTTAATTATTTGCATTAACGAGTAAAGCGAGCGGATAGTTGAGGAGATTTGAAATCCCTATTTCCACCATATCTGAAGTAAAGTAAAGTAATTAGTTATCATCTATAATCATAGCTATAAACAAATCATCAAATTATCGGTTACCAAATAGATACTACAGAATAGAAGTTGGTAATTGGACACTAATCTCTGAGGACGATAACTCGATCTTCTAGACTATATTACTTATCACGATACGTGCACTTGCTTTTAGCGTGTGTATAAGTCGCGCATCACTGCCAGTCAGCGGGGGTTGCCTCCTACTGCCACTACTTTCGGCGCTACCTCTATTGCCGTGACTGTTTCCGTCGCTATTGTTGTGGCTGTTCTCAAAATTTCTTCCTTTGTTATTATTCCGAGAATGTGAGCCACATGTCGAATTGATTGCTTGCATGTGGGATGGGGGGGAGTCGAGCCTCTAGGATCATCATAGTTGTCGCCAATGGCTACGAGGGCGACGTCGGCTGTGCTGGCATTAGTCGCTGCCCACTTTGTTTTCCGAGCTTCTTCAAGAATGAGTCTTGAACAAGACTCATAGAACAGAAGCAATGACGTGCTTTGTTGGAGGATGGTAGTGACACCGTCATAATTTTCGTTCAAACCCACAAAAAGTTGCATGACCAATATTTGATTAGTAACCGGTGCATCGACGTTGGAGATTTGATCGACAATCATCTTAAGTTCTTGACAATAGACCGACGCATTAGGAGAAGCGTCCTGCTGTATGACCTCAAATTGATTTTCTAGATACAAGGCACGTTGTGTCTTGTTGTTATGAAAAATACTTTCCAAGCGCTCCCACATTTATCGTGCAGTGACATCAGTTTCAATGATTATATGCAATAGATTATTCGATATCGTGTCGTAGATCCATTGCAGGACAATCACATCTAAGTGGGATCAAAGTTCATCATAAGAATCATCAGGTCTTTCTAGGGGCTTTGATTTTGGAGGAATGATATGATCGATGAGTTTGTATACACAACAATGAATCTTAAATAATTCTGCCAAGATGAATACTGAACATTTTCATCTCAATAGTTATTAGAATGAAATTATTGATGTTGTTAACTGCAAGAGAATGATGTAATTTAGAATGTGCAGCCATAGAAAATTAGAGAGGAAGAGAGGAAAGTCGAAGAAAGAAGGGAGAGGGCTTCCGAGGAAGAGGGATGCCGAGGGGGGGAGGGGCGGTGACTTAGGGAGAAAAAGAAGTTAATTAGGGTTTAACTTCTGATACCATGTAGGAATATGTTCCTTGCCTTTTATTGATTATTGTGTACAATATATATAGTGTTACAGAATTACAAACTAGATAACTAAATATTTCTAATTATAATTGAAATATAAATTTACCTAATATAAAATATATACAAAATACGATAATATTCTATCAATATTAATATAGAGGATATGCTAATATTCTATCACACACTACTAAATAACATACACTATAATACATGCAAGGTCTGTTCTTGATGACATTACTTAAGGACATACCATGTATCTGAAACTTCTAAACTATGAGTTTAAGAATTAATCATAATGGACAATTTTTTTTTTTTTTCTAAGCCAACCACTATGCCCCAAAAACCATATAATATGAACCCCATTTTCTCTCCTTTAGCAAAGAAACCAGTTGCCCTCCTGATTTAAATTCATCAAGGACAACTGTCAATACAGAAAGACACACACTGCCCACTTTTGTCATTTAACAGGCTAAAAGAATAAATAAAGAAAAACGGATCAATGAGAAAAAATAACCTGATAGTGCTAAAGTTAATTTGAGTAAGTATTTGGTAATAAATTAAAAAAAAAAACAATATGGATTGTGGCAAGAGTATTAAATACTTTTTTATTTTTAATTAGAGATATCGGATTATTTGTTTGGTCTTACTCTTTTCTTCAGTCCATGTTTCAAAGCTAGCAAAAAGTTCAAGCCTTCGAAATCTCTCTTGAACGGCGATCGATCGGTCCTTTTCTTCACAAGTCGTGAGTATGAAGTCACATTTTAAGAGCACTTTACCTCACAATGTGAAAGCTCTCGACGCAAATAAGGGGTAGATTTATTGTGTAACTTATGGTGCATGTAAATTCACAATCTCTTTGTAAAATTAAATATTTTCTAAAATTGATATAATATTATCAGCTTATACACATATTTCAAAAATATTGAATGATATGAGTTTTTTACCTAGAGGAATATATAGGGGGACTTTAAATTACTTTGTCTCCTTTTTGTAGTGGTGCATTCATTTTCAAGAAATTCTAAATCGGACGAATCATAATTTAATCAGATAACAGGGTGAAAAATAACAAAGTAAAAGAAATATACTAGTATTAAGAAACATCCAACACTCTCTCTAGTCTCTACCGTGCATACATAACAGTAAACCAAAACAAGATAAATTAGGGGGGGAAAGTTCTCTTGAAGTTAATAAGATATATAAGCCATCCCTTCATCTGAAGAATAGAATGCCTCTCCTCCTAAACTAACACTTCCTTATTTATTTTTTCCAAATCTCTCTCTCTCTCATACTAAAAGAGATATACTCCTACTAGTATTTCATACTTAACATTTTTCCTCATTTCTTGATGAACAGAATTTGATCTCTATTTGTTTTGCTCCTCTCTCAAGCATGAAAGATAGTCATAGATATTTGGGGTTTGTCAAAAGATTTATAGGTTATGAGTTGCACTAATGAGATGGCTTTCTTCCCCACCAATTTCATGCTACAAACTCCTCATCATGAAGATGAACATCAACCTTCAACTTCTCTCAATCCCATTCTTCCTTCATGCTCACCTCAAGACTTCCATGGTTTAATTTCTTCTCTTTTCTCTCTTCATTTTATCATACTTACAACTTTTTTTTTTCTTGTTGGCGTTTGGACATACATGTTATTTGTAAGTCAATATTTGTTTTACAATTCTGTTTATTATTTTCAACTTCAACTTGAAATAGAGGATTTGAAAAACTGTTTTGAGTAGTATTTCAAGTGAAATGATGTGAGAACGCTGGAAAACTGTGTTGAGTAATATTTCAAGTGAAATAACGATTTTCACTCACAAAACTTCTGCTTCTTTTCTTTTTCGAGTGAAATTCATGTTCGAACACAATTTCTAACTTCAGATACTCGTTTTCTTTTTCAACTTCAAGAATGTATTGTCTTACATTTTTTTTGTGTAGGTATTGCTTCTTTTTTGGGAAAAAGATCCATGTCATTTTCTGGGATGGAGGAAAACAATAATTGTGAGGAAAATCATGGAGAAGATGATTTGTCTGATGATGGTTCACAAGCAGGAGAGAAAAAGAGGAGACTCAACATGGACCAAGTAAAAACACTTGAGAAGAATTTTGAGTTAGGAAACAAACTTGAACCTGAGAGGAAAATGCAATTAGCAAGAGCTCTAGGTTTGCAACCAAGGCAAATTGCAATTTGGTTCCAAAATAGAAGAGCAAGATGGAAGACTAAGCAATTGGAAAAAGATTATGGTGTTCTTAAAAGACAATTTGATGCTATCAAAACTGAAAATGATGCTCTACAAACTCAAAACCAAAAGCTTCATGCAGAGGTATGTTTATGAAAAATAAAAAGCAAAAACTACTAATTAAAGTATTTTTTTTCTTGTTATGTTATAGGAAATAAAGTAATGTTGCACTTTATGTATATCAAAAGCTTGTTTTCTTGGAGGTGTAGGAAGAAATATTGAAAAGTTTGATACATGAACCCATGATGGTGTCCTTTAATTTCCTTTTTTGGGGTGTTAAAATTTCAAGAAGAATAATGCTATTTTGGTTGGACCTTTCTTCTCAAACCATGATATATTGTGCATGATTTTCAGCAAAAAAACTTTCTTCACACATCATCATTATAAACCCTTTTTCTTTTTGTTATATTAATCTACTCTATATACTAGTACTAGTGTAATTACATTTACAGGTCAATGTACTAGTTAAAATGATTTCGTTTTTTTCCTTCTGCAAATGGGAAAGGGGATTAAAATATACGAAATCGAACCCCTCACCATCCGGTTAAAGTTTAGGTAGTCAATCAACTGAGCTGTTAAGATTTTTTGAATTGATATTCATTAAAGATACAAGTTATATGCCGCATTATTTAACCTTTTATATCAGGTATAAGATATCATTTTTTCTCATTACTAACTAAATACTTATAATAGAGATTTACTTTAGTATAGAAAATAGGAATTAACGACTAACAACTTATGTAGCTTAACAACAAAAAATCGTTGACGGATTATCAAAAAAATCTTATTAGTTATGGACTGTTTAGCAATTGATTAACGACCAGTTTCATAGCAAATTCCTGCTTTTTTAAGTTACCTTATAAGTTATTTTAATCGTGTAACTTTTCAGTGTACCAACCATGCCTAAAACTTAAAATAACTTTTTGTGAAATGTGGGCAGATAATGGCACTAAAGAATAGGGAGCAGCCAACAGAATCAATCAACTTGAACAAGGAAACAGAAGGATCATGCAGCAATAGAAGTGAAAACAGCTCAGAAATAAAGCTAGACATTTCAAGAACACCAGCCATTGACAGCCCATTATCCAATCATCATCATCCAATTTCTAGCAGACCATTTTTTCCACCTTCAATGATCAGGCCAAATAATAATAATAATGGGGTGGTGCCTCATCAACTCTTCCACATTAATTCATCTTCATCAAGACCAGATCTCAAATTAATGGACCAAACTACTAATACTGTCAAAGAAGAAAGCCTATCCAATATGTTTTGTGCCATTGATGATCAAACAAGTTTTTGGCCATGGCTTGAGCAACAACATTTTAATTGACTTTTTAAAGGTTTATATTAAAAAAGGTGCCGAGTTGAAGGAGGATGTTAAATTAATCATATCACCATATTTCTTTTGAGTTCATTAGAGAGGAAAAAGAAGAAGTTACTCCTATTTATTTTGTGGTGTATTAGGCATCGGTAACCAAGTACATTTCAAGTACGTAAGGATCTTTATGGAGAAAATATTAATAAAGACATGCCCTTGTTTTTTCATTGTTTACAATAATTACCCTTTATCTATTGTCTGTTTATATTAAAATGCCTTCTCTTTCATTGATTATTGTTTACAATATATATATAGTGTTATATGATTATTTATAAGACTATAAACTAGGTAACTAATCTTTCTAATTAAAATTGAAATATAAATTTACCTAATATAAAAAATATACAAAGATACGAAAATATTCTATCACACCCCCGCAGTCGAAGCGGGAGGTTCTCATACGTTGAGACTGGCTCGAAAATCATCAAAAAGTATGTGCGGAAGTCCTTTAGTAAATATATCACCAATCTGATACTAGGTAGGAAGGACATGAACTTGTCCACGAGCCACTTTTTCACGTACAATGAATATCCATTTTAATGTGTTTAATGCGTTGATGTTGAACAGGATTGTCGGAGAGATATATCGCACTTACATTATCACAGTAGACCATTATAGCCTTGCGTATTGGGCAGTGAAGTTCCAGAAGAAGGTTGAGTATCCAACAAGACTCAGAGACAACATTCGCTACTCCTCTGTATTCGGCTTTGGCACTGGATCGAGACAGAGTTGGTTATCTTTTAGAAGACCAAGAAAGTAAGTTATCTCCGATGAAAACACAATAACCTGAAGTGGATCGATGAGTATCTGGATAGCCACCCCAGTCAGCGTCAGAATAAGAGGTGAGACTAAAGAGTGTGGACTTGTACATGTGTAGGCCGAAGTGAAAAGTACCTTGTACATATCTCAAAATTTGTTTGAGTGCATTCATATGTGCATCCGTCGGGATGTGCATATGTAAGAATTTTTGTTGCCGACATATGATATATCTGGTCTCGTGAAAATGAGATATTGTAATGCTCCTACTAATCTGCGATAGTGAGTCGGGTTGGCATACAGTGAACCCGAAGAGACACAGAGTTTGGAGTTAGTGTCCACCGGTGTGTGGGCCGATCTGCACTACGTCATGCCTGTTCGGTCAAGGATATCTTCGGCGTACTTCATTTGACAAAGAAATAAGTCACATGCATGTCTCATAACAGCAATGCCCAAAAAATAGCTGAGGTGGCCCATATCCTTCATAACAAACTCAGAGACAAGGAGTGATATAATGGATCGGCGAAGTGCATCAGAAGATGTAGTGAGAATGATATCATCAACATATAATAGGATGTATGTCATGTCATTACCCTTGCTATAGATGAATAATGAATGATTAGATTTGTTATGTGAGAAACCAATAGAGGATACAAAATCAACAAACCATTGGTATCATGCAAGAGAAGTCTGTTTCAGTCCATAGAGTGATTTCTTCAAAAAATACACATAATCAGGATGAATCGGATCTTTGAATCATATAGGCTGATGCATATATACGATTTCATGAATGTCCCATGCAAGAAAGTATTTTGTTACATCAAGCTGATGAATATGCCAAGATTTAGACAAAGCAATACTGAGAACGGTCCGAATGGTCGACGGTTTGACCATCGGGCTGAAAATTTCATCATAATCCACTACCACGTGTTGAGACCTACCATCACCTATACGATGAGTTTTGCGCATCTCAAAAGAATTATCAAATTTATTTTTATGTCAAAAAATTCACACAGAAAGAATAATATTAGCATCAGGAGGACATGATACTAGATCCCACGTATTATTGTCAATGAGAGCATTATATTCGTAAATCATAGCATTTTTCCAATTAGGATCGGACAAGACATCTTTCGGGTTGCGAGGAAGAGGTAAAGGGGAACCAAATTAGACAAGTTAAATAGTCATTTGGGTTTGGAAATATCGTGCATAGAACGAGTTTCCATTATCCGTCGGGGCGCTGCGGGAGGTTGCACGGTATCGGGTAGGGTGTGCCGAGGCGGGGCAACAGAATCGAGAATAGGACCGAAAGTGAAGGGGTGGGGCCGAGAGAAAGTGGCAATGGAAAAAAGGGGCAATAAAGTTGGCCTAGGGGCGGCGGTTGAATCGGAAAGCCGTGAGTGGCTGTTTTGAAACTCCTGTTATGGGGCTGCCTGGACTTCCCAACTTGGGACGGGTGCCAATGATGGTAGCAGCTGATTTTGCAATTGTTGAATTAGAGTGGGATTTATGCCATTATTTAAGCAGTCATAGGAATTCAGAGATGGAGAATTGAGTTTGGCAAAGGGGAATTGAGACTCATCGAATATGACATGTCTAGAAATGATTATTTTTCGACTGGACAGGTCGTAATAGTTGTAACCTCGATGATTGAGGGTAACGAAGATAAATACATGGGGATGACCGAGGTTGCAACTTGTTGATTTGGGTGGAGGGATTAAGAGGGCAACACATACATCCAAAAGTTCATAAATGCTTATAGGAAGGATCCCAAAGGTAGAGAACTTGAGTGAGAGACTTGTGTTTGAGAGACCTTTTTGGGAGAATGTTCAAGAGATAGATTGTCATTAAGAGAGTGTAATGCCAAAAATGGGGGGATAGAGGCGTGGGCAAAGAGGGAAAAAATTAAGTTGTTTATGGTTCTAATTTTTCATTTGGCTTTTCCATTTTGTGGAGAGGTGTGTGGACAGAAAAATGAAAGACAAAGTCGGGGTTAGCGCAAAAACATTTGAATTGTTTATTATCGAATTCCCTCTCATTATCACATTGAAAATATTTGATATTCTTTTCAAATTGTGTCGTTATTAAAGCACTAAAGGAAGAAAAAATAGAATAAACTTGGGACTTATAACCAATGTAAAAAGTCCATAGAAAATTGGAATAATCATTCAAAACAACACATAATATATATGTCTGACCGTGATTAAAATAAGATAACTCTGTAAATCACTATGTATAATATCAAATGACATTAAAGTACAGGTGGATGAAGAATAAAATGTCAATTTGACATATTTCCTAAAAACACAAGATTCGCAAAGAGAAAGGTAAGAGACATGTTTGCAATCAATAAATTTATTTTTGCTAAAGGAGCATAAAATAAAATCTCCCGGATGTCCTAATATATTATGCCATAACGTAAATGATATAGTTGTAAAGGTTGATTGAGATGAGGTTGGATGGCCGACGGTGGTAATGATAGGATAAAGGTCCCCGGTAGCTGTCACATCTCATTATTCACATCCCTATCGTAAGGTCCTTCACAGAAAAGTCAAAAGGATCAAATTCAAGGGAAATATTATTGTCGGTTTTGAAACGACGCACATAGATTAGATTTTTTTATAAGTTTTGAGGCATGTAGGACATTATTTAAAACTAATGATGGATGTGGTGAGGAGATGGATGATTGTCCATAAATTCGAATGAGAATTTCTTATCCACTACCAACAGTAATATTACGATTTAAATTGCTCATATTAAAATAATACGATAGTACCTTAGGATGTCGTCCTAATTACAATTGAAATATAAATTTACCTAATATAAAAGATATACAAAGATACGGAAAATTCTGAAAATATTCTATCAATATCAATAAAAATTACAAGTTCTTGTTTTTCTACTAACTTCTAATATTTTATATCTTCTTAGCTACTATTATTTTTCCGCCCATTTTTCAGTACTCATTTTAAGGCTTGATTAACTCAAATTCACACATCGAAGTCCTACTTTTGAACGGTAAAACGCAACTTATCAAATGTGATTTTATTTTCATGTTTCAAATAAAAAATTTATGATTAAGGATGAAATGATACTTACCACCCACCAGGATTATTAATATTCTTATTGATTACTATTGTCTTTCAGCTATTTTCTTGATGTTGAGTCAAATTATTACTATTGCACATAAATGTCCAAAGCTTTTTTCATTTGAGGACGTGACCTTAGATAGAGGATTGTGGAGGACGCGAATTAGGATAGAATGGTAGTAGGTAGTCGAATATAGTCCTTCTTACTCTTGCAAACTGATAGTGGTAGTGTTATAATTGTAGGACCGCTTAACATATCTTACTAATAGGTGCAGTATTGCTTTATAGTTCGTTGTAATTTGATATATGTTGTTATGTGTCATTTAGTGTACTTTATTTAGCTTTTTTTACCGGATCTGACTGCTTTTGCTGTTGCTATATGTTGAAGTATTGATATACATGTATATACATTTTATACACATGTAGTTATTGAGGTGTTATTAGTATGAGGTTAAATAAGCTGTTAGTCAGTTTAAGTAGTTAGGGGTACATTTGTCATTTCAGTACATTCAATTCTCTCGTGTATAAATAGCACTTTGTGCTACTGCATTTCAATTAATGAAAAATCTGCAAAGTTCTCACAAACGACTCCCATCTTCCTCTCTCGTTTATCTTCTTTGTTCTTCTTCACGATTTCTTTTTCTTCAATTCGTCTGGATTTTGTCCAGAACACACATGCAGGCTCGAATTGTGTAATCTAACACTATATTCTTGCTTATGCTCTGTCTTGAGCCGAGTGTTTTTCGGAAATAACCGATCTACCTATCAAGATATAGATAATATTTGTGTATACTCTACCTTTTTAAAATTCTACGTTGTGAAATTTCAATGTGTATGTTGTTATGATTGTCTCTCATATTTTGTGCAAAAGTTAACCAATGGGCAAAAAAGGGATGAAAATTGAAAAGAGAGAATCAAAGCACACATTCCAAGGAGGGGAAGAAGACAAAACAGATGGAAGAGTAGAAGAAAACAAGGAGAGTTGGAAATAGTCATTCTCGTGAAGGGGATGTTAGCAAACTTGTGCTGACAAGTGACAATGAAAGGGGTATGGTTATGGTTATGGTTATGGTTATGGTATCAAACATCAATTACAAATACTATAAATAAATAAACAAACAAAATATATATAGAGAAGAATATGAAAACCCTGAGGGGTTGTTTGGTCCTTGGACAAAATTATGTCAGAATTATAATGCAGATCTTACCTAGCATAGGAAATTTATGTTCAATTAATAGCCCCCTGACAAGATAGGTAAAGAATCACTGATCTTTTTTTTAATAACTTTTCGAGCCGATTAGCATCTCTCGCCAGTATGCATTTTTCCGGATCGCAGTCACTTTGATCCTCGTATAAATTTGTATAAATTTTCGATTGAAAGCCATTACGACTGGCTGTCACAAGTACCTACCGACGTGGTTTGCGATCTATTGCGTTAGCGATTTACCCTGCAAGACTGAAAAGAAAGAATAGCGGCCGCCTTCAAAAAAAAAAAAAAAGGATAGGTAAGAAATCACGTTGGATTTTTTTAACTATAATTTCGTGAGCGGACTAACTACCCATATCTTATCTTATATTTTTCTATAAATATTTTGATTCATCGCATTTTATAAGGTAACTAAGGTTTTATAATATAAGAACTTACACTGTTACCATTTTTTATTTTTAAATAAATAAACATAAAAATGATTAAATCAATGGCATATTAGGTGTTTTATCGCCGTAGAGCTAGGGAAGAGGATGTTGGTATCTTGAATAAGCCTTTTCAATTTTAAATTTTTAGTAGACTTGTTCTTGAGCATATTAACAATGACTAGAGACATTTGTTGTTGGTGTTGTTGTTGCCTCTCTGTAGTTGCTGGTTATACACTGAACAACTTTTGAGAAGGCCATTATGATCTCTCATAACCCCTCCAACACCTTCTTCATCCTATTAAAACTTCCATCTACATTGTCTATTTCCGGTTTCATCCACATAATAGGTTGTACATTAACCTTGGGTTGTAATCTTTCAATCTTGTAACACATTTCTGGCCAACTCCCATTTACTGTCAAAGCTGGGAATAATCAATTCATAGCAGTGGTAGTGTTTCAAATGACTTGATATTTCATCTTGTTGTGAAACATCTTCCAAACTTGCAAGCAGTCGCTGAGAATTAAGAAATTATCCATTATTTTGTCTCAACGGTCGAAAGTGTACGGAGAGTGTATTTTAGAGACAGAATCGTTTGATGTTAATTCTTCCTCTTCCTTTCATTCTTTACTTAAAATATGTACATATTTAATGAATTTTACAACATAAGTACATAGTTTGAGCAAATGTTATCGAATTCGACGGAATTCATGGTTAGACTTCTACCTTCGCCACTGTCCCAACCCCATTCATGAAATTACAATACATATATTGATATTATTATTATTATAATCCCAATAATCAAACTACCTCTAAGATTCTTATGAGTGTGTGGCCACCATTAGTTTTTGGATACTTCCTTTCCATGATAAGCTTTTATTTCACTATCTTTATAGCCTTTTGGTTTTTGATAGATAGATAGATGTCAAGAGAGTAAGGAAACATGTGACCTACTGTCATCCACTCCCCTAGCTAGCATCCAACATAAGCCTCTTTTTTTTCTATAACTTTTTAAAATTTCATAATTTTATTTGTAGTACTAATATATTATGAGTCACCTGTACTTGTATTTATTCCTTACTTGACCCTACAATTTTGATCACATGTACATCTCTTTTTCCCCATAATTTTCTCTCTCCCTCTCTCAATATTACTTTCACCTGCTTGAACAATTTGAGTGTGTTGACTCCAATTCTGTTTATATCATGTGTTTGGTAGCACATTGAATTGGAAATTATGGGATATATATATATATGTAGGCCTTTGAAGTAGATATTTAAAATTATTGGAGATCCAATCTCCAAACCATTGATCATTTAGCTAGAGGAACATGAACAAAATAAAACACTAAAAACAGAAATTATCCACAGCTAACCTTTGTCGTTAAACAACACAAATTCATAATTAATTTTTAATGACTAATTATTTAAAAATTATGTTAGCTATGGGCTATATACAGGGGCGGAGCTAGATAGGGTTGAGGGGGACCCCCTTTGGTGGAAAATTACACTATATATACAAGATTAATATTTTTTTTTATGTATATATAATAGATGTTAAATTCCTTTGTTTTTTTGTGTTTAATTGTTCATATTCTTGAACTCCTTAATGAAAATTCTTACTCTACCACTAGCTATATAGCGACATATTAACGACGAATTTCATAACTAATTTCTAATTATTTTTATAAAAGAAATGGCATATCTATTCATGCAAAAACATATACAAAAATATTAACTGAACTCCTAAGACAGTGTTGCAATATTGCAATTTGATCGAACCTCCTATAATAGAAGAAATTATATTATTAATATAAAAAGGTTTTACACTGTAAACATCTACATAATTTTAATTCCTAAAATTTCGGGATCTATTTTAAGAAAAAGTCTATGATTAGCTAGGGCTATGCCCCATTGATTAGTTTCACAAAGCGTTATGTAACCACTTTCCAGAAGCAACCTCGAAGTTAGATCCATTACCTTTTGTTTGAAAATATATTTACTTAATAGGCACCATTAAGGATGTGATATAATGGATGATTTTGTTTCTCTATTTGGATTATCAAATACCGGTTGAGAAATTAAAAAGAAATTACTTATAAGCTACACCTTAATTAATAACTTTTTCTCCCCTCTTTGATATGATTTTATTTGAGCCGATGATTATCAGAAACAACCTCTCTACCTCTCGAGATATGGGTAAGGTCTACGTACACTATCTACCCTTCCCAAATCCACTTATTAAATTACACTGCGTATGTTATTGTTGTTTTCTTTTTTGTTTTTTGTTTTACAGAAACAGTTATTAAAGTTAATTTTATACTAGTGCAAGCATTTCAGATATTAGGAGTTAATTAAATACAATAATTCCATGCTAATGGTCAGCACATGTTACCTTATAATTATAATCTTCCATATCCACAACAAAGGCTAGGGTTCTGATATTATTCCACTATTAATAATTTAATATAATCCAACATGTACTACTAAAAAAAATAATGCAGTTTCAGAATCCACCATACAGCGACTTCATAGGCTCTTAACCAAATATTCTTAAATATTTCCACATACACTTTTTTATTATATGATTAACAAAAAAAATATTGCAACATCCAGAAGTGCAATAAAATGCCAAATTATCGAGCCATGATGCCAGAGATAATCTATCCTTTCTTCACATGATCCCATAAAAGAATTCACGAATTACTAACTTGATCTTCCCTCTAACTTCTTCTAATTAATTATAAAATTATCTAAATTAAATATAATGCCAATATAAAGATATAATACACCATCATTGAATTTTAATATGTAATAGTAGGTTCATTTTAACCAGATTAATTACTAATTAATGATTATCAAGAAATTTATATATAATTATCTAATAAGTGGCATGATTGTAAATAATCTTTACACCATCAGTATTACAGTAGGCAACTTGGTGCACCAAACTCTCGCTATGCGTGGGATCCGGAAAATGGTTGGACCACAAGGTTCTATTATATGCAGCCTTACTCTGCATTTCTGCAAGAGATTGTTTCCACAGTTCGAACACGTGACCTCCTGGTCACACGACATCAACTTTATCAGTTACGCCAAGACTCTCATTCCATGAGTGTTACCGTGTTGAACTTAAACTAAAAAAATAGAAGAAGATAATCCACTAGGTTTTTTCATGCAGATTCGTCACATGCTTGCTAGTTATTATTAGGTAAACGAATCTAGTGTTCATATTGATAAGAAACAACTATAGAAAAATTTATTTAAACAGATAGCTAGATCCCAATCAATCTATACTGTAAGGTCTGTGATTCTTGATTTTTGATTTTTTTCTACCCTCTATCACTTTGATCCTAAGTTATAGTATTATTTTATTACTCTTCTTTCATGTCCTCACCTGTGCAGAAGTTCTTTAATATTGTTAGATTCTTCCTCTTTTACCCATCATTTTTGTGTCAAATCTATTTTTTCATATAACATTACTATATTAGAATATGACTTCTTTCGTGCAAACAACAAGAGTATATATTTTGTAAGATGATATTAATCTCCCTTAGGGAGTCTTCTGTTAGCGATATTTCGAATGCTCACGCAAGCGCACGCATCGTTGACAAGTAATATAGTCTGATAAGACCGAATATCGTCCTCAGAGACTGATTTCTAAGTACCGTTCATCTATTTTATGTTATCTATTTGGTGATCGAGAATTGAGTTTGGTTTTTTTTAAACTACTAGAGTAATTGCAAGAATTAACTAAATTATTTAAGTTGTAATCAGTTATGAATGAATTAGGGCTTCCAAAATCCTCGACTATCCACTCTATTCAATCCTTAATGCAACTAGAATTACTTCTTCTTCTACGTTAAGATAGCGGTTAACTAAACTGTCTTATATTCCGGTTAGCACATATAATCACTCAACCCCAGTGCAGAACCCTTCTATATTTCTATGATAGGATTTACCATATATGAGGATTAAGAACAGTAACCTATAATGCTACACAAGTACGGGGTACTGTCGTCCGCGATTTTAACCTATGTCTAGTCAATTACAGCATATCCAAATCTCTCCTCTCGGTTCTTGATTCGAAATAATATATATTATGATAATTAGTGATCAATTAATTATCAAACATTCATACCAATTATTGACTAAATCTTAACAAGTGAAGAAGAAATCAAACTACTGCATTAAGTCATGAAATAAAGTTACAAGCGATTCATAAGGAAATCCCTAATAAAGTGTTTAGCTCCTAGCCATAGTCACGCTAAGAACTAACACAAAATCCATACATAAACTGAATTAAAAAGAAAGAAAGAAAAATTACGTAGAACTAAGTCTCCAATTGTAGCCTCAATCCTTGCCCTAAGTTGTATTGTGTGTTGGAATGAACCACCTCCCTTAAAAGAATAATCCCTAGGGCTTTTGTATCTATCAGTTTTCGTGCCCTATGGACCACTTTGCCCTTGGCCAATTTAACTTCGGAATTGGATTTTTCGTACCGGCGTCACGACCCTGCTGACTGGCACCGCGACACCCAATCTTCTGTGGGTATTCTGCTTTGCCGCGCCTGCTCGCTTTCGTCGGTCTTCATTCTCTCAGATTTTCCGCTCTCGATACATCCTTTTATACCCCTTTTTCATTCATTTTCGCCAATTTGCCATTTTCGACTGTTGTGACTCAAAAGAAAGAAAAACAAGTCTAATACTATACTAAACACAACAAAAATGAGTAAAATACTAATTAAAAATGACTCAAAAAGGGTATATAAAATATGTCTAACAAACCCCCAAACTTGAACTTTACTCGCCCTCGAGCAAAGAACAAAACAAAACAACGAAACAAAAATCAAAAGACTCGGGTCAAGCAGCTGCACAATGTCACTTAGAAACACATGAACGTTAGTTAGGATAATATGCAGGAATATATGTAGCATGTATTAAACAATCTAGAATTTCAAGTTAGATATTTCGCAGATTCATTTCAGTCACAATCACTGGAAGTATGAATACCTAACCTATGCATGTCAGTTTCATTTTATTTTTCTCAAAGTAATATAGTCTGTTCACTTGTTATTCTCCACTAATCATGGACATACATACTAGGGATCATCAGGAATTTTCAGGGTTGTAATGTAGGCTTAGGCAGGGGTAGGTAAGATTAGGCATTTAGGCTCAATTTACATATCATAAGCGTTTTTTCTCATTCAACCATTTCATCTCCTTCTTTTTGATATTCTTTTCAAGTCATACCCATCATTCCCATCTTTTCTTTTTAGAGAGATCATAACACACATTCACATCGGCACCCCCAAACTTAAGCTTTTCCATATTTTAATTAGGGTGCATAATTTTCGCTCTCTTTTTGTATTTCTTTTTCACTCTTTTTTCATCCCTATCATCAATTATTGCTTATAGCACATAAGGGAATCTGGGGTGTCAAAGAAATAGCTTTTTATTTTAGGCTCAACGGGGCTGACTAGGGATACATTTAAGTGCAAGGTGAGAAATGACTGGTAAGAAGGGCTATCAAAGAAATGTATGAATCATCCCCTAACATGTACATCCTAATTATTTCGCCTCAAATGACAAGCATGCATGACATTTTTCGCAATTGACATACACAGACTAAGCACAAAATATTCTAACTAATCAGATTTTCATTAATCTTTGGCATATTTAACTTAAGCACACAGATTTTTGCATATCATTTCATTACCCTACTTAATTCACTAGGCGTTTCAAGCAACTACAACATGCATGATTAAAAAAATTGACTCATATAAACCACAAAAAAAACACAAATAGAATAACCCCCCCCCCAAACATAAACTACACATTGTCCCAAATGTGTAAAAGACTCAAAAATTAAAAAAGGACGACTTACAGACATACAACGACTCAAATTGGTGGTGGTGGCGGCGGATACTGCATTGACCATTGGGTGAACATGGAACTCAAATTATCAACACGCTGGGTCAGGTGTTGATGGTCTTGCATCATTTGCTATTGATTATTCAGCATCCTTTGTTGGTTCAAGAGTATCTGCTTCATCATTGACATTGGAGGTTCCAAGGCTAAAGGAGGTTGGTGGATGTTTTGCCCTGGCTCATAATGTATGGCTGCCTCAGGTTCTGGCTCCTCTTTCTCCATTGCAGCTGTGCTTGCTCCACCCTCTTCTCGACCTCGTCTCCTATCTCCTGGGTTCACAGGGTCTGGGTATGCATGGACTAGACTGTATGTAATGGGCGGCAGAGTCTTCTCAAGAATATCCGTGGCGAATGTTGGGACTCCTTGCCTAGCACATAGTGCAGTGATGAAAGAACCATGTCCAAACCCGCTAGTGGTAGTCAATATACTGATGTCCCCAATACTCTGCACTATCTTCATTCCAATGTCAATAGTCAGGCCCATCATGATGCCAAAGATGAGCTTGATTCTATCTGTCGGTACGTTAGTGAAATGAGTCGATAGAATCAAGCGTGCAGTTACGAAATATAGACAAGCCTTGGCTACTCTATTGAATCGCACTGCAAGTCCTTCCGCTTCACCGCGGAATAACAAAGCGTGCTCGGATAACGTAGGGCCTCTCGCAATCGCTCTCCGGTGTATGTGATTTTCATTCCTAGACCAGGTTCTCAAATGGGTCAGATAGTTGCCCTGGTCTCCAATATCAGCTGTCCCAAATATAGCATTCACTGCTTCAGCAATAACTGGGACATGATGCCCCCTTAAAAAACATCTCCCATTGCTTTGTTCTGGGTAGTTGGCGTAGAATTCTCTCACAAAGTTGACATTCTATTGTGGAATAGCTTTATTATCGATAAACCTCTCCCACCCATTAGCTTCAATCACAGCTCTAATGGACTCATAAACATCATCCTCATCGAGTGGTTCGACTTGATAATCCATCCATCACTCTTGTATTAATGCCTTACTACTTATTCTGTTATACCGATTCTCCGCATTCCGGTTGGTGAATCGAGTAACATCATGATCTGGGACTGATGAAAATGAGGTAGTTCGGGCGGTTCTTTTCCTTGAATGCATTATTGAAAGTTGTTGGGAAATTTTCAGCAGCGTTTCCTTTGTTTCTTTGAGATTTCCCAACAATTTTTCACTACATACCGCAACAATGACCAAGAAACACCAAACCACAACAGAAATAAACCATAATACACCACAAATCACACACTACACAGCAACACACGCTGCCCACCAACATGCCGCAACCCACACTAAAGTTCACACCCAAATACCCACATATCACAATCCCAAGTTGCTAGCAACAACCCAAGGGTAAGGTTCTAATTAGTTACCTTTTTGACGAATCTTGTCGAAATTGCCCTAGCCCAAGTGAGTTGACTGATTGTGGAGAAGGTTGGAAGGTTTTGGTGGTGATAGTGTGTTTGATTTGGAAGAATTTAATGGAGTTTGTGGAAGATTCTTGTGTGTGGGAGAGAGGATGTTTGGTACTTTTTTAGAGAGTGGAAGATTTATGTTTGATTATGGGAGAAGATTGGGGATTTAGAGATTTATATTTTGAAAACCCCGCCCGCCGGCTCTGCAGCACAGCGGGCTGCGCCCAAACTCCCAGACTACTCGATAAACCTGTCGCGGCCCTGTATTTTGGTGTCGCGGCGCTTCAACTCCTGCACATGTCTGGACTTTCGGCGCCGCGGCGCTGCACCGATTTTATTCCTTTCATATTTTTTTGTGCTTCGTGTCCCATTCCTTCACCTGTCATCACAACACCACAAAAATACCACAAGTGAGATTGTTCCAACAAAACTAAATTGCATAAACCTTGGGTTACCTCCCAAGTAGCGCTGTCTTTAACGTCTTGTAGCCGGACGCAAGTTCCTTATCGAAAATCATTGGGGTAATTTAACCCCACAACCTATCCATTTCAAAATCATCCTCCTCTTTCGTACTCTAGTTTTCTTTTTCACAAGAGGGGGCTCAGTAAGACATACCTGTTCGACGGCTTCCATGACATTAATTTTTGATTCAGCATTCTTGCTGATTTGTGAGTTCACCGCTGTAGGAATGATCTCCTTAGCGTTGGCACATGTCTGGCCGAATCGCGATTTCAGTCTTGGCCGATCATAAACACTTGTTGATGGCTTGGGATTCAATTGTGGATTTGAACACCTTGAAGACTATCTCATCTTCCTGGACCCTTAGTCTCAGTTCTCATTTTTTTACATCAATTAGGGCTCTCCCGGTTGCAAGGAATGGTCTCCCTAAAATGATGGGTATTTCATCATCTTCTTCCATGTCAAGGATGAGAAAGTCTACGGGGAAGAAGAACTTTCCCACCTTGACAAACACAACTTCAATTATGCCTGCAGGTGCACCACTGCTCGACGCCAACCTGAAATTTATCGCGTTGGTTTGGCTTCCCCCAAACCCAATCTCTTAAATACAAACAGAGACATGAGATTGATACTAGCCCCTAAGTCACACAGGGCCCTGTTGCATGTTACCTTGCCAATAGTGCAGGGCACGGTGAAGCTTCCTGGATCTTTCAGCTTATGAGGCAGTTTCTTTGCAGAATGGCGCTGCACTCCTCTGTCAAAGATGTTGTATCATAATCCACCAGTCTTCTCTTTTTTCCAAGTATCCCCTTCATGAATTTAAAGTATGCTGGCATATGTTCCAGTGCTTCAATGAATGGGATATTTATGTGAAGTTTCTTAAATACCTCCAAGAACTTGGAGAACTGCTTGTCTATTGCCTTCTTTTGCAACCTCTGAGGGTAAGAGATTCTATCAACGTATTCCCTCAAAGGTGCTGATGGAGCTTTCTCCAATGTAGGGCGATCCTCAGTGACCCCCTCCTTCTCTACCTCAACTGTTTTCTCACACAACTTCTCACTTACCACTGCGGGCTGGGGAGCACCCTGCTCCAACTACTTTCCACTCCTCAACAACACTGCCTGACATTGCTATCTAGGATTTACTATTGTATTGCTTGGGAGAGTGCCCTGCGGCCTTTTGGTTACCATCTTTGCAAGTTGCCCAACCTGTGTTTCCAAGCTCCTGAGAGAGGACCTTGTTTCAGACAAGAACTGATTCTGCGACCGCGAGTGAGTGTAAGCAGCCTCTCGATTCATCAAAGCCTCTGTTGTATAGATGGTCTAAACTGCTGGGATGAAGTGGCCTGATTTTGTACCTGCTGGTTCTGGTAACCACCTTGATATAGTTGATGCTGGGGTTGATCGTTCCTCCACGAAAAGTAAGAGTGATTTCTCCACCCTGGGTTGTATGTATTGGAGTTATACGGCCGCTGAAAATTCCCAACTACTTGCACCTGCTCCATTGGCACATTATTGGTATCCATCGTGCATCCGCAGTCGAGTGCGCCCACCACAAATCTCACAATTAACGACATCCGATCGCATTCACGCATACGGTGTTCTCGCTGCGCTGCTTCGCCGTGCGGCTACATGTGCATTCAAAGCAGTGATGACATATAGTTCATGTATGCCCATAGCCTTCCTGCTGGTCACTGACCTGTCGTCTGGCCCTTGATGATTGTTAGCAGCTGTTAGGCGATATTTCGACTGCTCACGCAAGCGTACGCATCGTTCACAAGTAATATAGTCTGTAAGACTGAATATCGTCATCAGAGACTGGTTATCAAGTACCGATTATCTAAGATTTAGTTTCTATTTGGTGAACGTTAATTTGTTTGTATTTTTATATAATAACTAAAACTAAGTAATTGCAAAAAATAAACTAATTATGATAATACTTTGGTTTAAATCAGTTATGAAGGAATTAGGGCTTCCAATATCCTCGACTATCCACTCTATTCAATCTTTAATGTGACTAGAATGACTTCTCTTCTACGTTAAGATAGCGGCTAACTAGACTGTCTTATATTTCGGTTAGGATATATAATCACTTAACCCAGTGCAGAACCCTTCTATATTTCTATGATAGGATTTACCATATATGAGGATTAAAAACAGTAACCTATAATGCTACACAAGTATCGGGGTACTTTCGTCCGCGATTTTAACCTATGTCTAGTCAATTACAACATATCCAAATCTCTCATCTCAATTTTTGATTCGAAATCATATAGGTTATGATAATTAGTGATCAATTAATTATCAAACATTCATACCAAATATTGACTAAATCTTAATCAAGTGAAGAAGAAATCATACTACTGCATTAATTCATGAATAAAAGTTTCAAGCGATTCATAAGGAAAGCCCTAATAGAGTGTTTAGCTCCTAGTCATAGTCACGCTAAGAACTAATACAAACCAATATAAACTGAAATAAAAACAAAGAAAAGAAAAGAAACTTGAACCAAAGTTGTCTCCAATCTTGTGTTGTAGCATCCTTTTCCTCTCCAAAGTATGATGTGAGATGTAAGATCCCAGATGAATAATGAGGTTAGGGTTTTAGGGATTTATAGCTGGGAAGAGTTGCCCTTTCGGACCCTGAAAACGTGTCAAAATTCGGCCCAGAACTTGAAAAACCCGCCTCGGCACCGCGGTCATGCAGAATGGCACCGCGGTGCCGAAAATCCTGCGGCTTCTCAAAAATTATGGCACCGCTGGTCTCGCTTTCGCACCGCCATTGCTAATTGCCTCAGAGACCCGACGGTTTATAGGCTATTTCTCTTCCGGACTTCGTCTGATTTCTTCTATACTTTCCGGGACTTCTTTGGCTTCATTTCTTTGCCCTTTAAGTGTGCAATTCTACCTCAATAAAGCTCATTTCGTCTCCTTTTTGCCATTTCTCCAATTATGACCGTTGTGACTCAAAAGAAATAAAAACGACCATAATACTATACTAAACACAAACAAAATGAGTAAAATACTAACTAAAAATAACTCAAAAAGTGTATATAAAATATGCCTAACAAACCCCCAAACTTAAACTTTACTCGCCCTCGAGTAAATCAAAAAATAAAAACGAAAACAAAACAAACGAAGACTCTATGAAATGGATCAAGTAGCTATAGCAATGCTTCTTCAAAATCATGGATGAAAGATGGGATAATATGCTAGAACATATATAGCATGAATAATTAGCAATCTAGAATTTCAAGTTAGATATTTCGCAAATTCACTTAAATCATGATCAATGGAAATACAAACACCTAACCTATGCATGTCAATTTCATTCCATCTTTCCCAAAATTCTATAGACCTGTTTACTTGGTATTCTCCATTAATCATAGACATACACATTAAAGATCATCAGGACTTTCATGGGTTGTAATGTAGACTTAGGCAGGAGTAGGTAAAAATAGGCATTTAGGCTCAATTACGTACCATAAGCTTTTTTCATTCAACTCATTTTCCTTCTTTTTGATTTCCTTTTTAATCTCATATCTATTTTTCCCCTCATTTATTTTGAGAGAATGAGATACATTATAAATGACAGGCACCCCCAAACTTAGGCTTTTGCATATTCTTCATTGGGGTGCATCAAATTTTTCAATTCTCTTTTTTGTTTCTTTTTTAACACTTTTCATCCCACTAACTTTCAATTATCACTTATGGCACAAACAGAGAATCATAGGATGTCAAACAAAGATCTTATTTTAGGCTCAAAGGGGCTGACTAGTGATACAATTCATGTCAGGGTAGGTAATGAATGGTCAGAAGGGCTATCAAAGAAACGCCTGAATCATCTCCCTAAACATGTACATCTTAACAATTTCACCTCAAATAACAAGCAAACAGATTTTCACGACATTTTCATCTTTTCTTTCCATAACTGACACACATAGGCTAAGCACAAATATCCCAAAGAAGTAGATGTCATGAATTTTTGGCATATCTAACTTAAGCACACAAATTTTTGCTTTCAATTCCATTACATTATCCCACTTTATCCACTCAATATCTTTAGCAACTACAACATACTTGATCCATAAAAAAAATTATGACTCAAAGACACATGGAACAACACAAAGACAAATAAAAAAGACTCAAAAACAGACGCTCAAAACAAACTAAGTTCCCTCCCCCCCCCCCCCCCATACTTAAACGACACATTGTCCTAATGTATGAAGACTAAAAATAAGGGACAACTTACTGACACAACACATCGATCATAACGGAGGTCCGGGATGAGATTCTGGAAATCGCACATCTTTTGGGCTCTCTAAAGTTTCAGCGCTTTTGATTCTTTCCCCCTTAGGGTCAGTCCCTAGTCCACCTTCCATCAAAACAAAAGAAAAAATTCAAGACCGTGATACTGTTCAAGATAAAATAAAACAAACTAAAACAAAAATTAAAATAACATAATTAAAAACATTGGGTTGTCTCCCAACAAGCGTTGTCTTTAACGTCTTTTAGCCGGACGCAGTTAATCTTTAGTAGTGCCCAGTGGATCCTTCTGCGAACGGCTTGCAATCCGCATAGTTATTGTTGTGGGTCTCACTTCACCGACAATAATTTTCTTAAACAAGGGCCTCAGATTTAAGATTATCCCTCAATTACACAAGGCAGGCTTGTATTCTAGACTCTCTATAATGTAGGGATCAGTGAAACTCCCTACATCTCTCAACTTTTGGGGGTGCCCTTGAGGGTATGGACTTTCTGGTTGGGCATCAACAATGGTAGTTGGTGCGGTCACTTCTGCAACATGTATAGGAAAAAGAAATTCTAAGGAATCCAAAAAGTTGAAAAGTTGGATCTTAGTAACCTCTTCTTTCTCTACACCGACTATCTCTCTCAATGTATTATCATTCTCAACAGCTTGTTGTGGTTCAGGTTCCTCACTCTGCTTATCACTCCCCACAACCATGTCGCTAGGCAGATTTTCTTGCGGTACATTGCTCACTATATCCATCAGCTGCCCTATTTGTGTCTCCAAATTTTTTATGGACACCCTTGTCTCAGCCATAAACTGATTCTGGCACTTGGTGAGCCTGAATATGGCTGCATGCAACTCATTTTGATCTTCTTGTGGAATCTGTGGGTTAGACTGTTATTGATGATTCCATTGCACCTGATTGTAGTAGTAGTCCATGTTATTTTTTTTTACCTACAAAATAAGAAAAACACAAAAAGTGATAAAAAGATGCTCGCAGAATAAGTTAGAAACTTGTTCCTGAAGAAACCAAATTAGAAATAAAATAACAACCAAATATATATACAAATCAAATTAGAAATAAGAATAGATAATTTGATATTGAAAGTACACCAGTCCCCGGCAACGGTGTCAAAAACTTGTTAGACGATATTTCGACTACTCACGCAAGCGTACGCATCGTTCACAAGTAATATAGTCTGTAAGACTGAATATCATCCTCAGAGACTGGTTATCAAGTACCGATTATCTAAGCTTTAGTTGCTATTTGGTGAACGTTAATTTGTTTGTATTTTTATCTAATAACTAAAACTAAGTAATTACAGAAAATAAACTAATTATGATAATACTTTGGTTAAAATCAGTTATGAAGGAATTAGGGCTTCCAATATCCTCGACTATTCACTATATTCAATCCTTAATGCGACTAGAATGACTTCTTCTTCTACGTTAAGATAGCGGTTAACTAGACTGTCTTATATTTAGGTTAGGATATATAATCACTCAACTCCAGTGCAGAATCCTTCTATATCTCTATGATAGGATTTACCACATAGGAGAATTAAGAACAGTAACCTATAATGCTGCACAAGTATCGGGGTACTTTCGTCCGCGATTTTAACCTATGTCTAGTCAATTACAACATATCCAAATCTTTCCTCTTAGTTTTTTATTCGAAATCATATAAGTTATGATAATTAGTGATCAATTAATTATCAAACATTCATACCAAATATTGACTAAATCTTAATCAAGTGAAGAAGAATCATACTACTGCATTAATTCATGAATAAAAGTTTCAAGCGATTCATAAGAAAATCCCTAATAGAGTGTTTAGCTCCTAGCCATAGTCACGCTAAGAACTAATACAAACCAACATAAACTGAAATAAAAACAAAGAAAAGAAAAGAAACTTGAACCAAAGTTATCTACAATCTTGTGTTGTAGCCTCCTTTTCCTCTCCAAAGTATGATGTGAGATGTAAGATCCCAGATGAATAATGAGGTTAAGGTTTTAGGAATTTATAGCTTGGAAGAGTTGCCCTTTCGGACCCTGAAAACGTGTCAAAATTTGGCCCAGAACGTGAAAAACCTGCCTCGGCACCACGGTCTTGTAGAATGGCACCGCGGTGCCTGCGGCTTCTCAGCATTTATGGCATCGCGGTCCTGCTTTCTGGCACCACGGTGTTAATTGCCTTGTAGACCCAGTCCGGTTTACAGGCTATTTCTCGTTCGGACTTCGTCTGATTTCTTCTATACTTCCCGGGACTTCTTAGGCTTCATTTCTTGGCCCTTTAAGTGTGCAATTCTACCTCAATCAAGCTCATTTCATTTCCTTTTTGCCATTTCTCCATTTATGACCGATGTGACTCAAAAGAAAGAAAAACAACCATAATACTATACTAAACACAAACGAAATGAGTAAAATACTAACTAAAAATAACTCAAAAAGTGTATATAAAATATGCCTAATAACAGCCATATCTTCCAGTAACTCATGTGCCTCATTGACACTTTTTCTCATGAAAGCACCCCATGTTGTCGCATCAATGATGGTACGCATAGTACCACTCAGCCCATTATAAAATATGTGGACCACCATCCACTTCTCTATGCCATGATGTGGGCATTTCCTTTGCAAATCCTTAAATCGCTCCCACGCATTATAGAATGACTCACCATCCACCTGGTAATAATTGTTTTAACTCTCCCATTAACTTTGCAGCTTTTGAAGGAGGGAAGAACTTTTCAAGAAACTTTTGGGCTAGGTCATGCCAGGTGGTGACGGAGTTGGCAGGCAGTGAGTTCAACCAGTTCTTGGCCCTGTCCCTAAGTGAGAACGGGAAGAGCCTCAGTCTAATGGCATCGTCAGTAACGTCATTGTACTTGAAAGTGGCACACAGCTCTAGAAAGTTGGCAATGTGCATGTGGGGGTCTTCAGATGGCAATCCTCAAATGCATCAGATTCGACCATGCTCAGGATGGTTGGCTTGATCTCAAAGTTGTTTGCCCCTTATCACGGAGTCCGATGCACGTATGCGCACCAAGAATCGCGGCGTAACATAATCTCTCAAGCTCATTTCTGCAGGTGGTGGGACTTGTCCCATGGCAGTCGGTACCTCATTATTCAACCCCTCGTCAGGTACCCCGTTGTTGTTCTGCTGATTTTCCATGACTAGTAAATCAGCAATTCTTTTGTCACGCATGTTTTGCCTGCACAATTTTTTGATTTCAGGATTGAAGGGAACAAGTGTATCTGCTTCTCTCCTTCTTCGCATACACTGGATCCCTGAAATAGACCAAAATCAACAAACAAGTCAAGGCAACAGTGTTCTAACGCTAAGAAAAAAAATAAAAATAAAGCCAAAGTAAAAATAAAAATAGATCGTTCGATATTAGATGTACGCCAGTTCCCGGCAACGGCGCCAAAAACTTGTTAGCGATATTTCGAATGCTCACGCAAGCGCATGCATCGTTGACAAGTAATATAGTCTGATAAGACCTAATATCGTCCTCAGAGACTGGTTTCTAAGTATCGTTCATCTATTTAATGTTATCTATTTGGCGATTGAGAATTGAGTTTGGTTTTTGTTTAACTACTAGAATAATTGCAAGAATTAACTAATCTATTTAAGTTGTAATCAGTGATGAATGAATTAGGGCTTCCAAAATCCTCAACTATTGATCGGTGTATTTTATACACACTTTTAGAGTCATTTTTAGTTAGTATTTTACTCATTTCATTTATGTTTAGTATAGTATTAGGGTCGTTTTCCTTTCTTTTGTGTCATAACGGTCAGAAATGGAGAAATGGCGAAAAGAAGATGAAATGAGCTTAATTGAGATGGAATTACACACTTAAAGGGGTCAATAAATGAAGTCTAAGAAGTCCCAAGAAGTATAGAAAAGATCAGACGAAGCCCGGATGAAAATTGGACGACGAAGCGAAGAACCGCCGAAAAAACGCCACCGGCGCCGCAGAGCCGCGGCGCCGACCACTGAAGTTTTCCGAAACTCTCTGATTTTCAGGCGTCGTGGCCCCCGACTGCAGGGCCACGGCGCCGGCGCGGTATTTTTGACGTTTTGGGCCGGGTGACACGCTGTGGTCCAAAAGGGATAACTTTTCCTACCTACATAATCCCTAACCCTTGACCTAAAGGATTCTTAGGCTATATATATTCTCTACATCATTCTCTATAGGGGGAATTCATTCATCCATTGTACATACAACACAACTTAGGAGGCTAAGATTGGAGGCTTTTCAAGTATTTTCTTTTCTTTCTTTTGCTTTGTTTACTTCAGTTCATGTATGAAGATTATATTAGTTCGTAGCGTGAATATGGCTAGGAGATAATTACTTTGTTAGGGATTTCCTTGTGATTCTCTTGAAACTCTTATTCATGAATTAATACATTAGTTGATTTCTTCTTCACTTGCTTAAGATTTATTCAATAATTGCTTTGATTGCTTGATAATTAATTGATCACTAGTTATCATCACTTATATGAGTTCTAATCGAAATCTGAAAGTGGAGATTGTGAATATGCTATAGTTGAATAAACATAGGTTTAAATCGTGGACGAAAGTACCCTGATACTTGTGTAGCTTAATAGGTTATTGCTCTTAATCCTCCTTTGTAGTCAATCTTGTCATCGAAATATAGAAGGGTTCTCCATTGGGGTTGAGTGTTTATATTACCTTAACAGGAGTATAAAACGGCTTAGTTAACCTGCTATCTTAACGTAGAAGAAGAAGTCAGTCTAACTGTATTAAGGATTGAATAGAGTGGATAGTTGATGATCTTGGAAGCCCTAATTCTTCGTCATAACTGATTTAAATCAAAGTATTTTCACAATTAGTTTATTTCCTGCTTTATTAGTTTAGAATTCCAATCCAATTAACGTTAACCAAATAGAAACTAAAGCATAGATAATCGGTACTTGAAAACCAGTCCATGAGGACGATATTCGGTCTTACCTAGACTATATTACTTGTAACGATACGTGCACTTGTGTTAAGCGTGTGTATAAATCGTATATCAACTATCCACTCTATTCAATCCTTAATGCAACTAGAATTACTTATTCTTCTACGTTAAGATAGCGGTTAACTAAACTGTCGTATATTCCGGTTAGCACATATAATCACTCAACCCCAGTGCAGAATCCTTCTATATTTATATGATAGGATTTACCACATAGGAGGATTAAGAACAGCAACCTATAATGCTACACAAGTATCGGGGTACTGCCGTCCGCACTTTTAACCTATGTCTAGTCAATTACAACATATCCAAATCTCTCATCTTGGTTCTTGATTCGACATCATACATATTATGATAATTAGTGATCAATTAATTATCAAACATTCATACCAATTATTGACTAAATCTTAACAAGTGAAGAAGAAATCAAATTACTGCATTAAGTCATGAAATAATGTTTCAAGTGATTCATAAGGAAAGCCCTAATAAAGTGTTAGCTCCTAGCCATAGTCACGCTAAGAACTAACACAAAATCCATACATAAACTGAATTAAAAAGAAAGAAAGAAAAATTACGTAGAACTAAGTCTCCAATTGTAGCCTCAATCCTTGCTCTGAGTTGTATTGTGTGTTGGAATGAACCACCTCCCTTAAAAGAATAATCCCTAGGTCTTTTGTATCTATCAATTTTTGTGCCCTATGGACCACTTTTCCCTTAGCTAATTTAACTTCGGAACTGCATTTTCCGTACCGGCGTCACAGCCCTACTGACTGGAGTCGCGGCGTTGCCTGGCTTTCGTCCAGGTCTTCATTTTCTGTCCTTTCCTGCCTCAGATTCCTCCTTTTATGCCCCTTTTTCATTTATTTTTTTTGACAATTTGTCATTTTGGACCGTTGTGACTCAAAAGAAAGAAAATCAAGCCTAATACTATATTAAACACAACAAAAACGAGTAAATTACTAATTAAAAATGACTCAAAAGGGGTATGTAAAATATGCCTAACATCTTCTCATTAATATCAAAGTATATATAGAGTACAATATTCATCCCTTATACAATAGGAATCCTAAGCCTATACAAAAGAGGAATTCTAGTCTTATCATAATTATATTTACACAATATATGAAAATATTCTATTATGGGTAGGGATACAATTGTTTCTATAATATACACATTTACACACCCCTCAGTCGGAGCGGGAGGAGGCCGGACGCTGAGACTGGATCTGAAGTCAAGAAAGAAGTCCTTTGGCAAATATGTCTGCATACCGATAGGATGATGGAACATATAACACTCTGACATGGCCTAGCTCAACTTTCTCACGAACGAAGTGTAGATCTATTTCAATATGCTTGGTTCGCTGATGTTGAACTGAATTATGAGAAAGATATCTGGCAGAGGTGCTATCACAATACACAATAGATGTCTGACGCAAAGGACACTGAAGTTCTAACAGTAAATTTCTGAGCCAAAAAATCTCAGCTACCATATTTGCAACACCTTTGTACTCAGCCTCGGAACTGGATCGAGATAGTGTAGCATGTCGCTTGGCGTACCAAGAAATCAGATTATCCCCTAAAAATACCCAAACGCCAGAGGTGGAGCGTCGCGTGTCCGGACTCCCTGCCCAATCTGTATCCGTATAAGAGAGCAACATGTTTGGTGCAGAGGGGTATAGGTACAAACCATAATCAAGTGTGCCCTTAATGTATCAAATGATACGCTTAAGAACAGTGAAATGTGACTCCCTGGGGGCATGCATGAATAGGCATACCTGCTGAACAACATAAGAAATGTCTGGCCTTATGAATGTGAGATACTGAAGTGCACCTGCAAGGCTCCTATACAGAGTAGGATCAGATACCGGAGCACCATCCATAGCACTGAGCTTAGATTTCGAATCAACTGGAGTAGGTGAAACTTTGCAATTCGCCATCTTAGCCCTGTATACAATCTCATCTGCATACTTACGCTAACACAAGAATATGTGGTTGGCAGACCTGGTCACTGACATCCCCAAAAAGTAACGCAGCTTCCCCAAATCAGTCATTGCAAATTTGGACTTAAGAAAGACAATAATCTCATTTTCAATCTGTCGGATGAGGCAGTAAGAACGATATCATTCACGTAAAGTAATAAGTAAGCAGTGCTACTACCTTGATGAAAAATAAAGAGTGATGTATCACTCTTGCTGCATACTATTGCGATATTTTTAGATGCGGCCCAAGGCATTGTGACTTAGTTGCAACTAGGGAATCTGCATTCAACCGATCGGCAGGAAATATGCTTACGTAAGTGTACATAATCTGTAAGACCGAGTTTATCGTCCACATAGACTGGTTTATTAAGTACCGGTTATCTATTCTATGGTATCTATTTGGCAATCGTTCTTTAGTTTGGATTTATGACCAAGTGCAGAAAATAAACTAAAGATTATAATACTTTGGGTTTATAACAGTTATGAAGAAAATTGGGCTTCCAATCTCCTTAACTATCCACTCTTTCACGCGTTAATGCAAGGCTAATGATTCTTCTTCTTATTAATATAGCAGATTAACTAATCTGTCATTATATTCCGGTTAGGACATACAAAAGCTCAACCTTGTGCAGAAACCTTATATATTTCTATGATAAGTTTTACCACACAGGAGGATTAAGAACAGTAACCTTAATTACTACACAAGTATCGGGGTACTTTCGTCCACGATTTTAACCTATGTCTAGACAATTACAACATATTCAAATCTCCCCTCTCGGATCTCGATTCAAAATCATACAAGTTATGACAATTAATAGCTAATCAATTATCAAGCAATCATAACAATATTGGATAGATCTTAATACACTGAAGAAGAAATCAATAACTAATGCATTAACTACATGAAAGAGCTTCAAGAAGATTCGATGGAAAACCCTACTAAAGTAATTAGCTTCTAAACATTGTCATATCAAGAACTAAATTACAATCCAACATAAACTGAAATAAAATAAGGGAAAGAAAAAGAGCTTGAACAAGAGTCTCCAATTGTAGCCTCCTTCTTGCCTTCCAAAAGTTTGATTTGTAATATGGTATATGGTCTAGAATAATGAGCAGGGTTTTAGGGTTTTATACTTGAGAAAACTTGCGCTTCGGACCCTTTTAACCCTCTGAAATTCGGCCCAAATATCAGATTATCCGCCTCGGCGCCGTGGCCCTGCAGGCTGGCGCCACGGCGCCGAAACTCCTGCGCCAAAATCAGACCTTGCAAGATATTTAGCGTCGTGGCGCCGGCGGCGTCACTTCCGGGGTTTTTGCGTGTTTTCATCATTTTCTCGTCCGGACTTCGTCTGATTTCTTCTATGCTTTTTGGGACTTCTTAGGCTTCAGTTTTTTGCCTTTTTAGTGTGCAATTCTATCTTAATTAAGCTCATTTCATCCTCGATCATGTACTTTCTCCTTTATGATCGTTGTGACTCAAAAGAAAGAAAAACAAACCTAATATTATACTAAACACAAACGAAATGAGTAAAATACTAACTAAAAAGGATTCAAAAGTGTATACAAAATACACTTAACAAACACCCCCAAACTTACACTTTACTCTCCCTCGAGTAAAGCACTAAACAAAAACAAAATCAAATAAAAGACTCAATGAAATGGATCAAGTAGTTTTAGCAATGCTTCTTCAAAATGATGGATGGAAGTTGAGATAATATGTTAGAACATACATAGCATGCATATTTAGAAATCTAGAATTTCAAGTTAGATATTTCGCAAATTCAGTTAGATCATGATCAATGGAAATACAAACACCTAACCTATGCATGTCAATTTCATTCCATCTTTTCCAAAATGTTATAGACCTGTTTACTTGCTATTCTCCACTAATCATAGATATACACTTTAAAGATTATCAGAACTTTCAAGGGTTGTAATGTAGGCTTAGACTGGGGTAGATAAAAATAGGCATTTAGGCTCAATTACGTACCATAAGCATTTTCATTCAACTCATTTTCCTTCTTTTTAATCTCATACCTATTTTCCCCCTCTTTTCTTTTGAGAGAATGAGATACATTATAAATAACAGGCACCCCCAAACTTATATTTTTGCATATCTTCATTGGGGTGAATCAACTTTTCATTCTCTTTTTATTTCTTTTTCAACCTTTTTCATTCTAAGAGTTTGCAATTATCACTTATGGCACAACAAATGAATTATAGGTGATGCGCGAAAAGATGCACACACTTTAACGCAAGTGCACGTTATCATGACAAGTAATATAGTCTTGGTAAGACCGAATATCGTCCACAAGGATTAGGGTTCAAGTACCAATTATCTATCTTTTGGTATCTATTTGGTAATCGATATTTGATTTTGTGGTTTATAACTAACAATTATAAAAGCTAATTAACTATAGGTTTACTTCAGTTGTGATGGGAATAGGGCTTCCATGTCTCCTCAACTATCCGCTTATGTTATTTATTAATGCAATGAATTATGGTCTTCTTCTTTCGGAGCTAGCAGGTTTACGAAATCGTTTTATATTCCCGTTAAGGATATATAAACACTCAACCCCAGTATTGCACCTTTCTACCTTTCGGTGATAAGGATAACTCTATAGGAGGATTAAGAACAAACACCTAGTTAACCGTCACGCACCATGCGTAAAATTAGGGTTGTTAAGCCTCTCATTAACGCTACATAAATAATTGAGGTATTTTCATGCTCAATCCAAAATATGTCTACCCAACTTACAGCATATTCACAACCTCCTCCTATCGAAGTTTGATTAGAAATCATATAAATAATGATAATTAGTGATCATTTAATTACCAAGCATTCAAAGCAATTATTGGATAAATCTCAACAAGAAGAAGAATAACCATAGACATGCATTAATTCATAACATAAGTTTCTAGTGAATCAACATGGAAAGCCCTATAAAAGAATTATTTCCTAGCCATTGACATGACAAGAACTAATTCAAAGTTCATCATACAAAACTGAAATAAAAGAAAGAAAAGAAAAGAAATTACTAAGTTTAGGGTCTCCACTCTTCAATCCAAGAAAACCTTGTGTTGTGCAAGAAATGGAACTCTTTAGAACTGCCTAGGGTTCTCCTTTTATAGGCTGAAAACCGCCTCAAACTTTTCCTTCAGGCCTGGCCCAGAATTTCGTCTAAAAACCTGATTTTCCCGCGTCGCGCGCGGCCATGGCCGCGGCGAACCTGGTGCCGGGTGATTTGGCGCCGCGCCCGATCTCGCTGTCAGTGGCGCGCGCTGGAACCTCTGCAGCCTCTCTGATGATTAGGCGCCGCCGCTTCGATTGCAGGAGGCCGCGCGCCGGTCTGCTTCGCCGTTTCGCCACTTTCTTGTCTTTTAAGCTCTGGAACCTCCTCTTTTGCCCTCTTTTAGCTCCTTTTTCCGCCATTTGGTCATTTTAACCACTTTGACTCAAAAGAAAGAAAATCTATCCTAATACGACACTTATTTGTACAAAAAGGGACAAAAAACTAACTAAAAATGACTCGAAAAGTGTATATAAAATACACCGATCAAATACTCCCAAACTTAACCTTTGCTCGCCCTCGAGCAAAGATAGAAAGAAAGAAATAAAGGACTCAAGAAAACGAAAAAAATAAAAGACTCACTGACATTGATCACTTTTGCTGCATTAGTGTTATCTAGAAAAACATGAAGGTTAGCAGAATAATTTGCAGGAACATATAGCATGAAATTTCAGCACACTAAACACATTAAGCTAGATATTTCGCAAACTCATTTTTATCATGCTTAATGGAAGTCAATATACTAAATCATGCTTGTAAAATAGAAAATTCATATGACATATTTACTTGCTATTCTCCACTAATCCTGGATATGCATAAAAGAGATCTTCAGTACTTTTAAGGGTTGTAATGTAGGCTTAGATATAGGTAGGTAAAAATAGGCATTTTAGGCTCATTATGTGTACCATAATCTCTTTAGCTTTTCAGTATTTCCCTTTTCTTTTGATTCTTTTCTTCACTTCAAATCAATCTTTCCCCTCTTTTGTTTTGGGAGAGTGAAATGTACAATAATGACAAGCACCCCCAAACTTAGGCTTTTGCCTATTTCTTATTACTTTTTTATTGGGGTGCAACAAGCTTGTTCACTCTTTTTGTCTTTTTTTTAACACAATTTATTCCACTATTTCATATTTTTACTTATGGCACAATTTGTGGGAATATAGGGTGTCAAAGAAGAAGTTTCAATTTTTAGGCTCAATGGGGCTGACTAGGGATACTTTTAAAGTCCGGGATAGAAAAGAGTGGTAAGAATTGACTATCAAAGAAATGTCTGAGTCATCTCCCTAACATGCATATCCTAACTATTTCGCCTCAAATAGCAAGCAATCATAACACATAGGTTTTCATCATTTAGCATGCATAATTCAAGCAAGAAACTCCAAATAGACAGATTATGTGAGTTTTTGGCATATCTAACCTAGGTGTTTAGATAGTTGCTTCTAATTCCATTACATTATTCCACCTTACTTCACTAGGTGTTTCTAGTAACTACAACATACATGATCTTTTGACAGACAATTATGACTTAAAAGAAGAAAAAAAATTGTGACTCAAAAATACATAAAAAGAACAAAAACACAAATAAAACACCCCCAAACTTAAATCACACATTGTCCCCAATGTGTGTAGACTCAAAGACAATAAAGGAATTAAGACACTTACATACTTGGCTAAAATGGTGGTGGTGGCGGTGGCATGGGATAGTGCATGGACCACTGACTGAACAAGGAACTCATCTCGTTGATTTGTTGCCTCGTTTATTGTTGTCCTTGGATCACCGTGTCCAAACTCTGCATCATCTTCATCTGATTCTGAAGCAATTGCTCCATCATGGGCACTGAGGGTTCTCGAATGCGGTGGTCGTGGCTAGGCCCCGCCGCGTATTGAGCCTCTATTTCAAGCTCATCTTCGCCCATGGCGGCCTTCGCTGCCGCCGCCGTGGTTGTGCTTCTTCTTCACTTGGGGGCTTGGTCCGAAAAGAGTGCACTATCCCATATGTCACAGGCAGTTGGTTTCTCTCATTAGTATCAGTGGGTAGGACTGGGACCCCATTCACGTGGCATAAACTGGTGATAAGTGAGCCATGTCCCAATCCACCTGTTGTCACCAACCTGCTAATTTCTTCAATGTTCTGCACTATCTCTTTCCCCACATCAATCGTCAAACCCCCCTCATAATTCCATATATCAGTTTGATCCTATCTTCTGGCATTCTGGTGAAGTGCGTGGATGGAATCATGCGGGCGCTGACGAAATACAGCCAACCCTTGGTCGCTTCATTGAATCGCACTCGCCGCTCTTGACCCATTTCTCGCAATATCAAAAGCAGCCCCAGGGTAGCTCACTGTGTCTGCGACGGTATTCCAGTTGATGTTGTCGGTGCTCCTAGACCATGTTCTAAAATGGCTCCAATCACCAATTCCTCCTTCAACATCAACTGTTTTTAGAGTCATATTTATTGTTTCTGTCGTCACAGACATATATCTTCCCCTTACAAAGCATTCGTTGTCCACCCTCTCCGGAAAGTTGGCATAGAATTCACGCACCATTGTTGTGTTCATTGGTGCTATCTTCTCCGGATTTACAAATCTCCTCCACCCCATTATCTCAATCATTGCCCGAATGGGCTCATAAACATCCCCTTCCCCAAACGACTCTCTTTGATAGTCCATTCCCATTTCAGGGATTAAGGGCCTAGTACTAAGCTTTTTGTATCTTTGGAAGACTTGGTAGCTTACAAACCTAGTAACATCGTAATGTGGGGCTGATGTGGATGTGGAGGCTCTTCTCTTTCTGGCGGACATGGTTAAAACACTTTCTGCAGCTTCCAACTTATTAACACAAATGTTCCCCAACACAATCAACAATTAGCAGCTAAAACACTAATACCCCTAAACTTCAACTCTTCTGCCCAATACCCACACCCTCCTTGTCTACTCCTTCTCTAAACTTCACAACCAATTTTTCAGCACCCCAACTATTTCAACACTACAATACTCCTTCACACCACTACCTCATGTGACTACAGTAAAGATCTCAAGAACAGACAAAGATTACCTTTTATGGTGTTCTTCAAGGTGTTCTTGCTTCTAATGGTGATTTGAGGCAATGGAATGGGCTTTTTGTTGGTAGATATGGCTGAGGGTTCTAGGAATTTAAGAGTTTTGGTTGTGGTTGGGTTTGATTTGTGGAGGATTTGTGGGTAAATTGTGGATTTTCGTGGGTTTTATGGAGAAGGGGGTTAGGTTTTGATTTTGAAATTTGGGGAAAATATGATTTCTGGGCGTCTTTTAATTTCTGGATTACCGTTTCGACGCCGCGGCCCTGCTTTTGGCGTCGCGGCGCAGACTCGCCGGAAATTCTCGCGGCCTGTTCACGAAATACGGCTATACTTGGCAATTTTTTCGATTTTAGCCGCGCTTAAACTTCAGCTTCTGTTTCTTTTAGCCATGGCTACCCGTTTTTCTGGAAATCCTGGCTTTTCTTCAGTTTTTTCGCCCTTCAGTTTATTTGCCTACACCTGTCAATCACAACACAAACACTACCTCCGTGAGATCGTTCTTAATAAAAATTACTAAAGTAAAATAAATTAAAATACCTTGGGTTGCCTCCCAAGCAGCGCTGTCTTTAACGTCTTTTAGCCGGACGCAAGTTCCTTAACTCAATAAACGTGGGGTGGATCAACCCCACAACTAATCCATTTTCTCCACATTTTGCGTTTTCTTTTTCTTCTTCTCTTCTTAGCATTATCATTAAGGGGGAGTTCAGGAACACATACCTGCTGTTGTGGAGGTTTGGCAAACCATGTCTGCTTTCGTGGGCTCATCTCCCTTTTGTTGACTTGTACGGGCTCACGGGGGGGTTGATGGTGCTGATTGCAAAGCACCTGCTCATGGTTGGTGGCTCAATGATGTGTTTAAAAACTTTAAACACCATTTCTTCCTTCTCCACCCTCAATGCCAACTCTCATCTTTCTACATCGATCAAGGCTCTCCCCGTCGCTAGGAATGGTATCCCCAATATGATAGGGATTTCTGCATCCTATTCCATGTCAAGAATGAGGAAGTCCACAGGAAAAAATAATTTTCCTACTTTGACAATCACGTCCTCAATATTCCCTCTTAGATGAACCACTGTCCTATCGGCCAGCTGCACACTTACTGTGGTTGGTTTGGCCTCTCCCAACTCCAACCGTTTAAACACCGATAGAGGCATCAGATTTATACTTGCCCCTAAATCGCACAGAGCCCTGTTGCATGTCACCCTGCCCACTGTGCAAGGTAGTGTAAAGCTCTCTGGGTCTTTTAGTTTTGGTGGCAACTTCTTCTGCAAGATAGCACTACATTCCTCCGTCAGTGCTACTATTTCGTACTCTGCCAGTTTCTTCTTCTTCCCCAAGATCTCCTTCATGAACTTGAAATAGGAGGGCATCTGCTTTAAAGCCTCTATAAAAGGTATGTTGATATGCAGCTTCCTGAATGTCTCCAAGAATTTGGAGAATTGTTTATCAACCGCCTTCCGCTGTAATCTCTGGAGGAATGAGATGTTCTCTGTATACTCCTTCTCTGGAGTTTTCTCTACTACTGGGCTAGGTTCAACCACCTTCTCTTTTTCTATCTCTGCCCTTTGCTCAACTACTGGTTGAGGTGACTGCTGCTCCAATTGTTTGCCACTTCTCAATTGTACTGTCTGGCATTGCTCCCTTGGATTTACCTCTGTGTTACTTGGCAGTGTACCCTGTAGCCTGCTGTTTTCCTACTTTGCTAGCTGACCTACTTGTGTTTCCAAGTTCCTGAACGAGGATCTAGCTTATCTCACGAACTGGGTCTGGGCGTTGGTTAGTGCCAACAAAGCTGCTCTCAGCTCGCTTTTTCACGAACCGGCATTTGATCGCTGACTAGTGGGCCTGAGTAAAGGTCGCTGATTCTCGCTGGTTTTGCATCGCCTGTATTGATTCTCGCCGCTCGGTCTCCTCCATGAGAAATTGGGTGATTCTCCACCGGATTATATGTGTGGAGTAGGGGTTGTTCTGCGGCCTCGATAATTACCCACTACCGACACTCGCTGCTCCATTGGTATATTATTAGGATCAGCTGAAGGACACCTATCGAATGTATGTGGGCCACCACATATTTCACAGCTTTTAGGCATCTGCACCGCATTCACTGACACTGTATGTTGCTGCAACTATTTCTCCAAAAGGGCCACTTGGGCATTCAAGGCAGCAATGGCATCTATTTCGTGGACTCCCGCTGTTCTCCTCCCACTTGTCGACCTCTCTTCTGTGACATGGTTGTTGGTGGCCATATCTTCTAATAACTCGTGAGCGTCGTGGGCTGTTTTCCTCATGAATGCCCCACATGCTGCTGCATCTATAATGGTTCTGGTTGTACTGCTCAGCCCGTTATAGAAGATGTGGACCAAGTTCCACAACTCAATGCAATGGTGTGGGCATTTTCTCTGCAAATCCTTGAACCTTTCCCAAGCTTCATATAAGGACTCTCCATCTGCTTGGTAGAAGTTGTTCAACTCCCCTCTCAATTTTGCTGCTTTGCATGGGGGAAAGAACTTGGCTAGGAATTTCTGTGCTAGCTCTTGCCATGTAAAAATCGAATCGACCGGCAGAGAATTCAACCATACTTTTGCTCTATCCCTGAGTGAGAAGGGAAAGAGACTCAATCTGACGGCATCATCAGTAACGCCGTTATATCTGAAAGTTGCACATAGCTCCAAGAAATTAGCTATGTGCATATGTGGATTCTCCGATGGCAGTCCTCCAAATTGCACTGTGTGCTGTACCATGCTCAGAATCGCCGGTTTTATCTCAAAGTTGTTTGCTCCTATGGCAGGGAGCCTAATACATGTATGTGCTCCATTCACTCTAGGCAGCACATAGTCTCCCAAGCTTCTTTCTGCCTGGACTTGAACTCTTTTCTCGACATCCATAGGTACTTGCCGAGGTATTCCTGGTTTGGGTTGATTTTCACCTAACCCTTCTCTCATTATGTTGTTGTTTGAACACCGTCCATCTCTATCAAGGTTGCAATCCGCTGATTCTTTCTGTTCTGTTTACAGGTTTTCTCAATCTCTGGATTGAAGGGAACAAGAGTGTTTGCCCCTCTTCTCCTTCGCATAAACTGATTTCCTGAAATAGATCAAAATGCATAACAAATCACTTGACTCGATTTTTACCCAAAATAAAGAAAAAACGTAAAAATTTAAAATAAAAATTAAAAACCAAATTAAAAATTAAAAATAGATAAATTTGATATTGAACTATGCCTAGTCCCCGGCAACGGCGCCAAAAACTTGATGCGCGAAAAGATGCACACACTTTAACGCAAGTGCATGTTATCGTGACAAGTAATATAGTGTTGGTAAGACCGAATATCGTCCACAAGGATTAGGTTTCAAGTACCAACTATCTATCTTTTGGTATCTATTTGGTAATCGATATTTGATTTTGTGGTTTATAACTAACAATTATAAAAGCTAATTAACTATAGGTTTACTTCAGTTGTGATGGGAATAGGGCTTCCATGTCTCCTCAACTATCCGCTTATGTTATTTATTAATGCAATGAATTATGGTCTTCTTCTCTCGGAGCTAGCAGGTTTACGAAATCGTTTTATATTCACGTTAAGGATATATAAATACTCAACCCCAGTATTGCACCTTTCTAACTTTCGGTGATAAGGATAACTCTATAGGAGGATTAAGAACAAAAACCTAGTTAACCATCACGCACCATGCGTAAAATTAGGGTTGTTAAGCCTCTCATTAACGCTACATAAATAATTGAGGTATTTTTATCCCCAATCCAAAATATGTCTACCCAACTTACAGCATATTCACAACCTCCTCCTTTCGAAGTTTGATTAGAAATCATATAAATAATGATAATTAGTGATCATTTAATTACCAAGCATTCAAAGCAATTATTGGATAAATCTCAACAAGAAGAAGAATAACCATAGACATGCATTAATTCATAACATAAGTTTCTAGTGAATCAACATGGAAAGCCCTATAAAAGAATTAGTTCCTAGCCATTGACATGACAAGAACTAATTCAAAGTTCATCATACAAAATTGAAATAAAAGAAAAGAAATTACTAAGTTTAGGGTCTCCACTCTTCAATCCAAGAAAACCTTGTGTTGTGCAAGAAAGGGAACTCTTTAGAACTGCCTAGGGTTCTCCTTTTATAGGCTGAAAACCGCCTCAAACTTTTCCTTCAGGCCTGGCCCAGAATTTCGTCTAAAAACCTGATTTTCCCGCGTCGCCGCGACCACTGCAGCCGCGGCCGAACTTCGTAGCCGGGTGATTTGGCGCCGCGGCCCTGATCTCTGCTGTCATGGCGCCGCGACGCTGGAACCTCTGCAGCCTTCTCGATGATTAGGCGTCGCGCCCGCTTCGATCGGCAGGAGGCCGCGCTGGTGCGGGTTTCGCCTCGCTCGCTACTTTCGTCTTTTAAGCTCTGGAACCTCCTATTTTGCCCTCTTTTAGCTCCTTTTCCGCCATTTGGCCATTTTAACCACTTTGACTCAAAAGAAAGAAAATTTATCCTAATACGACACTTATTTGTACAAAAAGGGACAAAAGACTAACTAAAAACGACTCGAAAAATGTATATAAAATACACCGATCAATATGATGTCAAAGAAAAGATATTATATTACGCTCAAAGGGGCTGACTAGTGATACAATTTATGTCAGGGTATGTAATGAATGGTCAGAAGGGCTATCAAAGAAATGTCTGAATCATCTTCTAACACATGTACATCTTAACTATTTCGCCTCAAATAACAAGCAAACAGATTTTTTAGACATTTTTAAACTTTTTCTTTCCATAACTGACACTAGTAGGCTAAGCACCAATATCCAAATAATTAGATGTCATGAATTTTTGGCGTATCTAACTTAAGCAAACATATTGTCGCTTTTAATTTCATTATATTATCTCACTTTATCCACTCAATATATTTAGCAACTACAACATGCATGATCCATAAAAGCTTTTTTACATGTAACATTCCCTATGGTGCAAGGTAAGGTGAAACTCTCTGGATCTTTCAACTTAGGGGGGAGTTTCTTCTGCAAGATAGCACTGCACTCCTCTGTCAGCGCTATTGTCTCATAATCTGGCAGCTTCCTCTTCTTAAATAGGATGTCTTTCATGAACTACACATAAGTTGGCATCTGCTCCAAAGCTTCAATGAATGGGAGATTGATATGAAGCTTTTTGAAGACCTCTATAAACTTGGAAAACTCATTGTCTAAGGACTTCTTCTGCAGTCTTTGGGGGAAAGGAATTTTGTCTACATATTTCTCATGACTGTTGGTGGAGCTTTCTCTACAATAGGGAGGTCCTCAGTAACCCCCTCTTTCTCTGCCTCAACTGCTTTCTCCTGTTCAACCCCTGGCTGGGGTGCAACCTGCTCTAACTGTTTGCCACTCCTCAAGCTAATTGTTTGGCACTGTTCTCTTGGATTCTTCACAGTATTGCTGGGAAGATTCCCTTGCTCTCTGTTGTTCAGCATGTTAGCTAGTTGTCCCATCTGCGTCTCTAAAATTCCTGATGGGTGATCTGGTTTCTGTCATGAACTGAGTCTGGGAATTTGTTAGGGTCAACAAAGCTGCTTGCAACTCACTCTGCTTCTCTTGTGGGTCCAGTGAGTTGAACTACTGTGAGGATGATGCCTGATATTGTGGTTGCTGCTATTGTTCATTCTTCCATGAAAAATTTGGGTGATTTCTCCACCTCGGATTATATGTGTTGGAGAATGCATTGTTGTAGGGCCTCTGAAAATTTCCCACTGCCTGAACTTGCTACATAGGCACATTATTTGGGTCCACTGCACCTATCAAAAGTATGGGGACCCCCACAAATTTCGTAGCTTACTGGTGTCTGAATGGCTTTAACTGACATGGTGCTCTGCTGCATCTATTTTGTCAAAGTGGCAACCTGCGCAGTCAATGCAGTGATAGCATCTAACTCATGAATTCTAGCCACTTTCCTGCTGTTCACTGCTCTATCATCGGCCCCCTGATGGTTGTTTGTGGCCATGTTTTCCAGAGATCATGTGCCTCATTGGCACTCATTCTCATGAATGTTCCCCCTGCTGCAGCATCAATGATGGTACGAGTTGTACCACACAATCCATTGTAAAATATGTGGACTAGCATCCACTTCTCGATCCCATGATGTGGGCATATTACACCCCGTAATTCCAGGGCAATAGTTTGAGAATGTACCTAAGAAATTAAGATTTGAATTTTGGAAGGAAAGAATTATTACATTTTCTTAAGGAAAATTTCAGAAAAATGTGACGACGGAAAAATTATTAACTTGAAGTGTAATACTTCTAATTGGATTTATGGAATAAGTATTTGATTATGAAATATTGTAAATTGATAATATGGGGCCCACCAAAAATTTCACAATTTAGTGGGGCCCTTCGATTTTAAGATTTTTGGACAAATATCTAGATATTTTATAAAGGGAATTTTCGGCCAATAGGGGGATGACACTTGTCCCCCATCCACTTGTCTTGACAATCGCTAACTAAAAGAGGAACCGCATAATGAAAGTTTGGACTTGATAGATATTTATATATACAAGAGGAGCTTGCAAGACTTAGCATTATTTCATTTCTCACAATTTTCTTCTTGCAAAAGCTCTCTTCTCTCTCCTCCTAAACCTTAAATCTCGACCTAGCCATTAATTTATCCAAGAACAAGAGTGATTATTTATCCTAAATTAAGAACATTAACCAAGTGTTTAGCCAAGTTAACTCTCCAAACCCTCCAAATTTTCTTTGGGCCGTGAGTTGGTGCTTGGAACCCTAGGCTTGTTCTTCGACTTTGTAGAGGTGAAACGTGAAGGGAATATGATTGTAAGGTGCTAGAGGATACATATATGTGATTGGAACTTGAAGAAGTGGAGCAAAACGAAAACTGTGGGCCGAATCTCTAGGGGTTGTTTTGGACATTTTTGGCTTAAAAATAAGGTAACAATTCTTCCTTCTCTTGCAGTAATTGGATATTACTTATAGTTATAATATATAGTTGAGCTTGTGTTAAAAATAATGAAGAATAAAAAATGTTTGGACATTTTGTTGGTGTTTGGCCGAGAGTTGACAATTTCGGGTGTTGGTGTCGTTGGCTTTAATTGTTGTTATTAACGTCACCTATTGCATGATATAATGAAGGGATATTGTTGTTTATAAATGGATATAACTTATATAGAAGTTTTGGAACTTGAATTGGAATAAAAAGGATTAAGGAAAGAGTTATCGGATTGTAGTTGTTGGCCGAGACTTGTACAAAACTGTTGGATATTGTTATGCAGTTTTAGGGAATGTTTTGAGGTATTAAAATGCTGGAAATTCAGTTGTCGTTATGCATGTTTGAATGTGGTAAAAGTTAATGTAAGTTCTAAAGGAATAAGGGTATAGAAAGGTGTAGAAAGGCTTCACATTTTACACTTATTGTTGATGGAATCGTGGACTGTTTTTATGGACTGTTTTGTATAGATTAAGGGGCCGAATTTTACACGTCAAGTAGGCGTGTTATCCCCTTTGGTTGCAGTTTTGATTGTGCCTTAAATGGGGCTTGATTGTTGTTGAATTTGGGCCTTGGAAAAAGTGGAAAAGTACGTATAAACGGGGGAAGTGCTGCCCAAATTTCCATAGGAAAATAGAACCTTTACTTGGTATTAACCTACTTTAGCAAGCACGTGTTGATATACGTGTTATTGTTGTTATAGGTTGAAGTACATTGAGACGTATCCTAGATTGTAGAGTTGGTTAGTCGCCAATAAGGTATGTGAACTATCCTTTCTTCTTCTAGCATGATTCTTTGTTATAAAGTGCTTGGATCCTACTCCTTAATGATGTAATTCATTAATAGTACTTTGGATTTTACAAAATAGATGTTGTTCTATATACTTCCTTGATAGTACTTTGGATTTTATAAAATAGAAGTTGTTTTATATACTTCCTTGATAGTACTTTGGATTTTATAAAATAGAAGTTGTTCAATATACTTCCTTGATAATACTTTGGATTTTATAAAACAGAAGTTGTTCTATATACTTCCTTGATAGTACTTTGGATTTTATAAAATAGAACTTGTTCTATATACTTCCTTGATAATACTTTGATTTTATAAAATAGAAGTTGTTCTATATACTTCCTTGATAGTACTTTGATTTTATAAAATGGAAGTCGTTATAATCCATTCTCTTGATAGTACTTGAGTTTATAAAATGGAGATTGTTATATCTATCCCTTTGATAGTACTTTGAGTTCCAAAAAGAAAGTTGTTCTAACTACTACATTGATGGTACTTGGGGTTTCTAAAACGAGAGATTGTTGTATCTATTCTCTTGATAGTACTTTGGGTTGTCTAAATGAAAGTTATTTTATTTTGGTTCATTGAGAGTCAAATGATTTATTATAAAGGAAAGGAATGTACGGTGGATGTACATAGTACTTTGGGTTCAATTCCCTAATATTACAAGATGTGATAACGCCTTGAGTTCTTCTAAAATGATATTTCATTCTATTTGTGCTAATGAGAGTCAGAGATGATTTAAATTATACATAGTTGCTTGTGATAGCTATATGTGTACAGTCTTTTATATTTGGACCGCGTCCCAGAATGGGCAGGGCAGTATACCTTATGGGCAGAGCAGTATATATTACATGACTTTACCGTGTCTCAGAATGAACCGGGCAGTATACCTTAATGGGTAGGGCAGTATATATTACATGACTTTATCGTGTCCCAGAATGGACCGAGCAGTATACCTTAATGGGCAGGGCAGTATATATTACATGACTTTACCGTGTCCCAGAATGGACCGGGCAGTACACCTTAATGGGCAGAGCAGTATATATTACATGACTTTACCGTGTCTCAGAATGGACCGGGCAGTACACCTTAATGGGCAGAGCAGTATATATTACATATCTTTACCGTGTCCCAGAATGGACCGGGCAGTATACCTTAATGGGCAGGGCAGTATATATTACATGACTTTACCGTGTCCCAGAAGGGGCCGGGCAGAATACCTTATTTGACTTATTGACTTTACCGCGTCCCAGAAGGGGCCGGACAGAATACCTTATAGGGCAGTATTTGTGTATAATGTTCGGGTTCAACTCCCATGACAATATTTGTTTATATGAACAGACGTCCATAATTTTGACATGGATTTCATATCTTGAAAAGGCACAGTGTACTGTTATTTTGAATTATCATACTTTCCTCCTGTTATATTTGGACTGTATGATCTCCTTTATAGTACTTATTGTTTCACATACTTGGTACATTTTCCGTACTGACCAGAATGGACCGGGCAGTATACCTTAATGGGCAGGGCAGTATATATTACATGACTTTACCGTGTCCCAGAAGGGGCCGGGCAGAATACCTTATTTGACTTATTGACTTTACCGCGTCCCAGAAGGGGCCGGACAGAATACCTTATAGGGCAGTATTTGTGTATAATGTTCGGGTTCAACTCCCATGACAATATTTGTTTATATGAACAGACGTCCATAATTTTGACATGGATTTCATATCTTGAAAAGGCACAGTGTACTGTTATTTTGAATTATCATACTTTCCTCCTGTTATATTTGGACTGTATGATCTCCTTTATAGTACTTATTGTTTCACATACTTGGTACATTTTCCGTACTGACCCCCTTTCTCCGGGGGGCTGCGTTCATGCCGCAGGTTTAGGTACGTAGTTTGGTGATCTGCAAGTGTTGGATCCTTGCTCAGAGTTTTTGGGATAGCTCCATTGTTCCGGGGCTTATCATTTTGGTATGGATCTTTCATTACAGGCTTTTGTACAGTTATGGGTACGGCGGGGACTTGTCCCGTCATAGTTCTATAAAACTCTTAGAGGTCTGTATTCATATGTGGGATTGGACTCGTGTACAGTGTAGTTTCTTTTGGATTTTATATATATATATATATATATGGCAGTCTTATCAGTTTTTTCTTTGCATGTTTGTTAAAAAAAAGTGTTATTTAACTTCCCCGGGTAACTTGGGTCGTAGAGGGTAGAAGGGTGCCCAGGTAGGGCACCAGCTGCGGGCCCGGGGTTTGGGTCGTGACAAGAGTGGTATCAGAGTAGTCAGTCCTAGGAATGTCTACAGATCGTGTCTAGTAGAGTCTTGATTATCGGTGTGTTGCGCGCCACACCCATAAACATGAGGCTACATGACATTTAGGATTTGGTTTCTATTCTTCTTACTCTGAGATCGTGCAATAGAGCTGTGTTATTAGGATAATCCCTCTCTGACGTATTATTGTGTAAGAGTTATGCCTCCAAGGAAGGCAACAGTTGCCCAGAAGGGCAAATCAGTAGTGGGAGCTACTAGTCAGATTCAGAGAGTTACTAGGGCTCATGCCCAGTCTATACCGAATATTGTACCGCAGTCGGCGAGTCACCGGTTTTTGAGGTCCCAGCACCTGAGCCTCCAGCTCCTCAGTTAGGGGAAGATTATAGGACCATTAGAGGTAGAAATATTTTTGTTTAGTAATGAGTAGAGTGAAGGATGTTGACAAGAATGATAAAGTGAATGAAACTATAGTTGTGTTGGGTTCACAAGGTGTAATTACCCCATAACAGTGTAAAGACCGATAGTAGGTAATGTACAGTAGGAATACTTCGGCCAAAGGTGATGAACCTCTAATGAGAGAAAAGGATAGTGTGAGAAACACTTTGAGATAAGAGAGAGATTCATTTTAGACCATGACTGAGAGTTAATTGTGATGATACACACACCTTAGATTCAGTAACATTGTCCATAGGTGTTCGTGATTGAGATACTACTAGTTTTAGAGTTTACACCAGTTAGTAAACAAAGCTAGGTAGACAATAGGATCATTCACCAACCAGTATTTTGACTAATGTGAGGACGAAGAAGAGAAGTTGACACGAGGGAACACATCAGTTAGTTGAGTGGGAGTCCGACTCAAGGATTCAGATAGTGATAGCTTATGTCTTAGAATACGACAGGGTCATCCCTAGTACGGGAAGAGAAAATGAACGTCTGAAGATCCCATTTTGGAAAGGACTGCAACCTTCGAGTATTGCGAGAAGGGACCTCAGATGAAAGGTCTATTAGTGTATATATATGTGATATATTGTGTCCATGTGTGGCATCGTTGTTTTTATGGAGTATTGGTTGATAGGTATAGTAAGGAGACGACGCCAGAATCTGTACAGTTTGAGACCCACTATGAACATTCGGGACGAATGTTTCTAAGGGGGAAGGATGTTACACCCCGTAATTCCAGGCAATAGTTTGAGAATGTAACTAAGGAATTAAGATTTGAATTTTGGAAGGAAAGAATTATTACATTTTCTTAAGGAAAATTTCGGAAAAATGTGACGACGGAAAAATTATTAACTTGGAGTTTAATACTTATAATTGGATTTATGGGATTAGTATTGAATTATGAAGTATTGGAATTGATAATATGGGGCCCGCTGAAAATTTCACAATTTAGTGGGGCCCTTCGATTTTAAGATATTTTGGACAAATATCTAGATATTTTATAAAGGGAATTTTCGGCCAATAGGGGGATGACACTTGTCCCTCATCCACTTGCCCACTTGTCTTGACTTGGACTTGATAGATATTTATATATACAAGAGGAGCTTGCAAGACTTAGCAGTATTTCATTTCTCACAATTTTCTTCTTGCAAAAGCTCTCTTCTTTCTCCTCCTAAACCCTAAATCTCGACCTAGCCATTAACTTTTCCAAGAACAAGAGTGATTATTTATCCTAGATTAAGAACATTAACCAAGTGTTTAGCCAAGTTAACTCTCCAAACCCTCCAAATCTTCTTTGGGCCGTGAGATAGTGCTTGGAACCCTAGACTTGTTCTTCGACTTTTTGGAGGTGAAACGTGAAGGTAATATGGTTGTAAGGTGGTAGAGGATACATATATGTGATTGGAACTTGAATAAGTGGAGCAAAACGAAAACTGTGGGCCGAATCTCTAGGGGTTGTTTTGGACATTTTTGGCTTAAAAATAAGGTAAAAATTCTTCCTTCTCTTGAAGTAATTGGATATTACTTATTGTTATAATGTATAGTTGAGCTTGTGTTAAAAAGAATGAAGAATTAAAAGTGTTTGGACATTTTGTTGGTGTTTGGCCGAGAGTTGGAAATTTCGGGTGTTGGTGTCGTTGGCTTTAATTGTTGTTATTAACGTCAACCTATTGCATGATATAATGAAGGGATATTGTTGTTGATAAGTTGATATAACTTATATAGAAGTTTTGGAACTTGAATTGGAATAAAAAGGATTAAGGAAAGAGTTGTCGGATTGTAGTTGTTGGCAGAGACTTGTACAAAACTGTTGGATATTGTTATGCAATTTTAGGGACTGTTTTGAGGTATTAAAATGCTGGAAATTCAGTTGTCATTATGCATGGTTGAATGTGGTAAAAGTTAATGTAAGTCCTAAAGGAATAAGGGTATAGAAAGGTGTAGAAAGGCTTCACATTTTACCCTTATTGTTGATGGAATTGTGGACTGTTTTTATGGACTATTTTGTATAGATTAAGGGGCCAAATTTTATACGTTAAGTAGGTGTGTAATCCCCTTTGGTTGCTGTTTTGATTGTGTCTTAAATGAGGCTTGATTGTTGTTGAATTTGGGTCTTGTAAAAGGTGGAAAAGTACTTATAAACGGGGGAAGTGCTGCCCAAATTTCCGTAGGAAAAAGAGAATCTTTACTTGGTATTAACCTACTTTAGCAAGCACATGTTGATATATGTGTTATTGTTGTTATAGGTTGAAGTACATTGAGACGTATCCTAGATTTTAGAGTTGGTTAGTCGCCAATAAGGTATGTGAACTATCCTTTCTTCTTCTAGCATGATACCTTGTTATAAAGTGTGTGGATCCTACTCTTTAATGATGTAATTCATTAATAGTACTTTGGATTTCCCAAAATAGAAGTTGTTCTATATACTTCCTTGATAGTACTTTGGATTTTATAAAATAGAAGTTGTTCTATATACTTCCTTGATAGTACTTTGGATTTTATAAAATAGAAGTTGTTCTATATACTTCCTTGATAGTACTTTGGATTTTATAAAATAGAAGTTGGAATATATATTTCCTTGATAGTACTTTGGATTTTATAAAATAGAAGTTGTTCTATATACTTCCTTGATAGTACTTGGATTTTATAAAATGGAAGTCGTTATAATCCATTCTCTTGATAGTACTTGGGTTTATAAAATGGAGATTGTTATATCTATCCCTTTGATAGTACTTTGAGTACCAAAAAGGAAGTTGTTCTAACTACTACATTGATAGTACTTGGGGTTTCTAAAACGATAGATTGTTATATCTATTCTCTTGATAGTACTTTGGGTTGTCTAAATGAAAGTTATTTTATTTTGGTTCATTGGGAGTCAAAGGATTTATTATAAAGGAAAGGAATGTACGGTGGATGTACATAGTACTTTGGGTTCAATTCCCTAATATTACAAGATGTGGTAATGCCTTGAGTTCTTCTAAAATGATAGTTCATTCTATTTGTGCTAATGAGAGCCGGAGATGATTTAAATTGTACATAATTGCTTGTGATAGCTATATGTGTACAGTATTTTATATTTAGACTGCGTCCCAGAATGGGCAAGGCAGTATACCTTAATGGGCAGGGCAATATATATTATATGACTTTACCGTGTCCAAGAATGAACCGGGCAGTATACCTTAATGGGCAGGGTAGTATATATTACATTACTTTACCGTGTCCTAGAATGGACCGGGCAGTATACCTTAATGGGCAGGGCAGTATATATTACATGACTTTATCGTGTCCCAGAATGGACCGGGCAGTATACCTTAATGGGCAGGGTAATATATATTACATGACTTTACCGTATCCCAGAATGGACCGGGCAGTATACCTCAATGGGCAGGGCATTATATATTACATGACTTTACCGTGTCCCAGAATGAACCGGGCAGTATACCTTAATGGGCAGGGCAGTATACCTTAATGGGCCGGGCACTATATATTATATGACTTTACCGTGTCCCAGAATAGACCGTGCAGTATACCTTAATGGGCAGGGCAGTATATATTACATGACTTTACCGTGTCCCAGAATGGACCGGGCAGTATATATTACATAATTTTACCGTGTCCCAGAAGGGGTCTGGCAAAATACCTTATTTGACTTATTGACTTTACCGCGTCCCAGAAGGGGCCGGGCAGAATACCTTATTGACTTTACCGCGTCCCAGAAGGGGCCGTACTGAATACCTTATTGACTTTACCGCGTCCCAGAAGGGGCCGGGCAGAATACCTTATTGACTTTATCGCGTCCTAGATAGGGCCGGGCAGAATACCTTACAGAATAGTATTTGTGTATAATGTTCGGGTTCAACTCCCATGACAATATTTATTTATATGGACAGACGTCCATAATTTTGACATTGATTTCATATCTTGAAAAGGCACAGTGTTCTGTTATTTTGAATTATCATACTTGCCTCCTGTTATATTTGGACTGTATGATCTCCTTTATAGTACTTATTGTTTCACATACTTGGTACATTTTCCGTACTGACCCCCTTTCTCCGGGGGGCTGCGTTCATGCCGCAGGTTTAGGTACACATTTTGGTGATTTGCAAGTTTAGGATCCTTGCTCAGAGTTTTTGGGATAGCTCCATTGTTCCGGGGCTTATCATTTTGGTATAGATCTTTCATTACACGCTTTTGTACAGTTATGGGTACGGCGGGGCCTTGTCCCGTCATAGTTCTGTAAAACTCTTAGAGGTTTGTATTCATATGTGGGATTGGACTCGTGTACAGTGTAGTTTCTTTTGGATCATATATATATATATGGCAGCCTTATCAGTTTTGCCTTTGCATGTTTGTAAAAAAAAGTGTTATTTAACTTCCGCGGGTAACTTGGGTCGTAGAAGGTTGAAGGGTGCCCAGGTAGGGCACCAGTCGCCGGCCCGGGGTTCGGGTCGTGACAGGGCACTTCCTCTGCAAGTCTTTAAATCGCTCCCATGCATCATATAGTGATTCTCCCTCCAGCTGATAAAAGTTATTCAACTCACCTCTGAGCTTCGCTGCCTTAGCTGGGGGGAAGAACTTGGCAAGAAACTTTTGAGCGAAGTCTTGCCATGTGGTGATTGATTTCGCCTGTAATGAGTTTAGCCAGCACTTTGCTCTATCCCTGAGTGAGAATGGGAAGAGTCTCAACCGAATGGCGTCATCAGTAACACCAGTGTACTTAAAAGTTGCACACAACTCCAGAAAATTTGCTAGATGCAAATGGGGATCTTCAGATGGTAGCCCCCCAAACTGAACTGAGCTTTGAACCATGTGCAATATGGCTGGTTTGATTTCAAAATTGTTGGCTTCAACAGCTGGAAGCCAGATACAAGTTTGCACCCCTATAATAGTCGACATCACATAGTCCCCCAAGCTCCTTTCTGCAAGGACTTGTCTTAAGACAAACGGTAACTCGTCATTCAATATGTTGTTGTTTCGCTGATCTCTCATTGCTACAGAGTCAACCGTTCGCTTGTATTTCCTGTTCTGTCTGCATAATCTTTCAATCTCAGGGTTCAAAGGGATAAGAGTGTCTGCTTCACTCCTACTTCGCATAAACTAAGTTTCCTGAAATTGATCAAAAATAACAAACAGATCACGGAAAAACGTTTTAAAATAAAATTAAAAAAAAACAGAAAATAAAAACCAAATTATAAATAAGAATAGATAAGACCGATATTAACAGTACACCAGTCCCCGGCAACGGCGCCAAAAACTTGTTGCGATATTTCTAGATGCTTACGCAAGTGTACGTATCGTTCAAGTAATAAAGATCTGTAAGATCGAGTTTATCGTCCACAGAGACTGGTTTATTAAGTACCGGTTATCTATTCTATGGTATCTATTTGGCAATCGTTCTTTAGTTTGGATTTATGACCAAGTGCGGAAAATAAACTAAAGATTATAATACTTTGGGTTTATAACAATTATGAAGGAAATAGGGCTTCCAATATCCTCAACTATCCACTCTTTCACGCGTTAATGCAAGGCTAATGATTCTTCTTCTAATTAAGATAGTAGGTTAACTAATCTGTCATTATATTCTGGTTAGGACATACAAGAGCTCAACCTTGTGCAGAAACCTTCTATATTCATATGATAAGTTTTACCACACAAGAGGATTAAGACCAGTAACCTTAATTACTACACAAGTATCGGGGTACTTTCATCCACGATTTTAACATATGTCTAGACAATTACAACATATTCAAATCTCCCCTCTCGGATCTCGATTCGAAATCATACAAGTTATGACAATTAATAGCTTGTTAATTATCAAGCAATCATAACAATATTGAATAGATCTTAATATGCTGAAGAAGAAATTAATATCTAATGCATTAACTATATGAAAGAGCTTCAGGAAGATTCGATGGAAAACCCTACTAAAGTAATTAGCTCATAAACATTGTCATGTCAAGAACTAAATTACAATCCAACATAAACTGAAATAAAATAAGGGAAAGAAAAAGAACTTGAACAAGAGTCTCCAATTGTAGCCTCCTTCTTGCCTCCCAAAAGTATGATTGTAATATGGTATATGGTCTAGCATAATGAGTAGGGTTTTAGGATTTTATACTTGAGAAAACTTGCGCTTCGGACCCTTTTAACCCTCTGAAATTCAGTCCAAAAATCAGATTTTCCGCCTCGGTGCCGTGGCCCTGCAGGCTGGCGCCACGGCGCCTAAACTCCTGCGCCAAAATCAGACCTTAAAAGATATTTAGCGCATCGGCGCCGGCGGCGTCACTTCCTAGTTTTTTGCGTTTTTTCGTCATTTTCTCGTCCGGACTTCGTCTGATTTCTTCTATGCTTCCCGGGACTTCTTAGGCTTCATATCTTGGCCTTTTTAGTGTGCAACTTCATCTCAATTAAGCTCATTTCATACTCGATCATGTACTTTCTCCTTTATGATTGCTGTGACTCAAAAGAAAGAAAGAAAAACCTAATACTATACTAAACACAAATAAAATGAGTAAAATACTAACTAAAAATGACTCAAAACTGTATACAAAATACACTTAAGACATACAAACCCAATCTGCATGATATACCTGGAAAAACGATCATACCACGCGCGGGGGCCTGTTTCAGGCCATATAGTGACTTACGGAGACGACACACATAGTGAGGAACTGCTGGATGGGTGAACCCTGGCGGCTGATGCATGTAGACTGTTTCTCTCAGATCCCCATGTAAGAATGCATTTTTCACATCAAGCTGATGGATCAGCCAGTGTTTTCCCATGGCAATGCTCAAAATTGTGCGGATGGTAGCCGATTTGACAACCGGGCTGAAGGTCTCACCACAAGCAATGCCCTCCTGTTGATTTATGATATTAGCCACAAATCGTGTCTTATACCTCTCAATATCTCCACTGTCTTGTGACGAAATAGCCACAGACAACGAATCACATTCACCCCCTCAGGTCTAGGTACTAGATCTCATGTGTGTTGTTTAGTTAAAACATTAAATTTCTCAGACATAGCCGCATTCTAATTAGGGTCATGTTTGGCCAATATAGGGTTCTTGGGATTGGTGAAATGGTTTGGGCAGACAAGTTAAATTGGACTTTGGGTTTGAAGATTCCATGTTTTGCACGAGTTTTCATTTGGTGAGTGGGGATAGTGGAAGGCTCCAAGGCGGAGGGATTTATTAATGGAGAAGGAGGGGCTGACGGCGTAGGAGGCACCGCAGTGCTGTGATCAAGGACCGCAGTGCTGGAAGGAGCCATTGGCGGCACCGTGGCGCCGTGATCAAGGGTCGCGGCGCTGGAGGACTGACAGACCTCTCTGAAGTTTTGGCACCGCGACGCCTCAGCATTGGGCCGCGGCGCTGTCGACGGTGATGCAGGAACCTGTTCGCAGGAGTTTTGGCGTTGCGGCGCTGACGCTGATTCTGCGGCAGTGCTATGCTCTAGTTGAATGAGGATGATGGGAGAGATGGCAGACTCGTCAAGAAAAGAGTAATTCGGTTTTTGAAACTGTTTAAGATTCGAAAATGGAAATGTGGTCTCGTTAAATGTGTCATGACGGGAGATGTAAATCTGATGAGTAGACAAGTCATAACATAGATAGCCCCTATAGTTCAGCGGGAAGCCTAGGTAGACACATGGAGTAGACCGGGGGCTAGTTTGTGAGAGGCAATAGAGGCAAGGTTAGGATAGCATAGACAACCGAATATCTGGAGATGATCATAAGAGGGGACTCTATGATAGAGGATTTTGGTATGGGTCATATTGTGAAGGGTGTTAGTTGGGAGAATATTGAGAACGTATTCTGACATTTTAGTGGCATAGACCCAGAAGGACGGAGGTAGGGAGGCATGAATCAATAGAGTGGGAATCATATTGTTAATGATGCGGATGATTCTTTCAGCTTTATCATTATGTGGGTAGGTGTGGGGGCAGGAGAAGCGAAAGACCATGCCATTATTGGTACAAAACCGGTGAAACATAGAGTTATTGAATTCACGACCATTATCGCACTGAAAAGATTTTACACCTTTTTCAAACTGTGTTTGAATAAATGTTCGAAACTCAAGAAATTTGGCAAACACTTCCGATTTAAATTTGAGAGGATACAACCAAACAAAGTGAGAAAAATCATCTAGTAAGATAAGATAGTATTTATGACCGAGAGAACTAGCAACAGGTGATGTCCATAAATCGGCATGTATAATATCAAAAGGTGCAAAAGTAACACTAGTAGATGAGTTAAATGGAAGATGAGTATGTTTTCGTAAAGAACAAGAAATGCAGTATTGGGCAAGCTTCCCATTACAAGTAATGAAATTATTTTCTCTAAGAAAACTAAAAACTGGAGCTCCTGGATGACCAAGTCAATTATGTCATGTTGAAGAAGAAATGACGGCTAGAGAGACGAGAGAGCTAGATCTGGCAGCGGAGGTGGGAGTGAATGGATATAGATCCCCCGTGCTATTGCATCTCGTAAGAGGTGTCCCCGTATGAAGATCCTTCACAGTGAAACCAAAAGGGTCAAAATCAACAGAGACTGAATTATTACGAGTGAATTTGCGGATAGATATTAGATTCTTAATTACATGTGGGGCATATAAGGTATTTTGAAGTGGGAATGGATTACGATGTGGTGTGTATGATGTATCAAAACCCTTTACTGGAATGCGATGACCATTACCAACTGTCACAAATTGAGGATGTTTTAAACCAAACAGTTTAGGAATATTACCTGCAGTCCTGGTGAGGTGAGAAGTGGCTCCGGAGTCCATGTACCAGTTGTTGTCAGGCTGTTGCATGTTGAGACTGCTGAAGGCCTGACCTAACTCAGTGGGTGTCATGTTGTACGAGGGATGCTGGAACTGGTCGTGCATGAAGTGGGCTTCTGGTGCATGGACTTCAGAAGCGAGCAGGGCCCAACACACCTTGGTGGGAAAACTGGTGGAAGGGTTGTTGGTACTGGAATTGCGGCGCGCGCGACGTATGGGTCTTGCTGAGGCACGCGTCTTGAACGGTCTGCGGGCCTGTTTTTCTTTGCTGCTGGTTCTGCCATGCGTGACCGCACCACGACCACGGCCTCACTCATCGCGCCTTGCCACCGCGCGTTCTGCTGCGGTCGAGAGTTTTCTCGTGGCGTTGGATCTTGAGCGCGTTTGACGGCTAACGCGCCGATTGTGCTCATCACCTTGCACGTCGAGTATCTTCGAGCAACAACTGCGAGCGAGCTTTGTTAAAGCTGGGAAGTGGATCTGCCTGTTGAATCATGGTGGCTAACGTATCATAGTCACCTTTGGGAAGGCCTGCAATCAATTGCAACACCATCTTAGTGTCCGAGACAGGCGTGTCGACGTTGGAGAGTTGATCCGCCAGTAGTTTCAATTGTCTGCACTATTCAGTCATGTTGGAGAAGTTTTCAAAACGTGTATTGTTAAATTGTTCCTCCAAATACACTGCACGCGTGTGCTTGTTATCTTGAAAGATTTCCTTCAAGCGGTTCCATAAATCACGGGATATGGCGTCAGATTTCATGATAGTAAGAAGAAGATCTTGAGAAATACTACCATAAATCCATTGTTTGACGTCGGCGTCTAGACGACGCCAAGTAGAATCATCAACCTCCGGAGGGCGCGGAATAGTGTCGTCGATGTGATCAAGCACATTATAGAGACATGCGTGATTACGAAACAGTTCAACCCAAGGAGAATACTGACTATTTTCTTGATCAAGAAGAATAGGAATAGAGTTCTTGATATTGGTAACAGTTAGGGCGGGATGAAAAGTGGATGACGACATGGTGGTGGGCTTTGTGGAGGTGGATACGTCAGAAGTAATGGAAGAATCCTGAGTAACCATTTAGAGAAGAGAGGAAGGAAGAAGAAAAATCAATAAATTTGAGGAGGAACTGTGGCGGAGAAGGGATGAGGCCGGCGGTTTTGGACGAAATTTCTAGGGTTTTGGGTGTTTGGCTCTTGATACCATGTAAGATGATATTAATCTCTCTTAGAGAGTCTTCTCATTAATATCAAAGTATATATAGAGTACAATATTCATCTCTTATACAATAGGAATCCTGAGTTTATACAAAAAAAGAATCATAATCTTATCATAATTATGTTTACACAATATATAGAAATATTCTAATTATGGGTAGAGATACAATTACTTCTATAATATATACGTTTACGTATTTATTGTTACATTTTCAGGGTAAGCACTTGAAATTGACTTTAGTATTTAGGTAAAGAATTAACTTGGACTGCATTTTTTTGCATTAGACTAATTAATTAGTTTAAGAATTTTATTGGAAACTACTACGGCGGAATAAAATAGGTCATTAGAAAATGTACCGTAAAGATTTTCTAGTGGCCTGTTTTTGCAGTGTGATCATATTTTGAATAGTATATTTTTTCAGGGCAAATTGCAAATATACCTCTCAACTTTATAACCCAAAGCATATATAATCGTGTTAAAAACGTGATGGATATATATTCATATCGTTACAGAATGGTACAAGTATACCTTTTTTGTTAACGAATGTTTTTTAAAAAAAATCATTTATCTTATTTTTTTAATTAAAAAAAGTGTCACGGGGCTTTAAAAAAAGTCTACCCCTTTTTTTAATAGATATATTTTTCTAAAGCCACATGATAATTTTTTTCCTGGTGGATCGAGTATGGTTCGTTTAAAAAAAATGGATAGACTTATTTTTTTAAAGTCACAAAGATATATGTTTAAGCAAATCAGACCCGATCCACCAGAAAAAAATTATCATGTGGTTGTAGAAAAATATGTCCACTAAAAAAATAGGTAAACTTTTTTTAAAGTGACGGACAATTTTTTTTAATTAAAAAATAAGCTAAGCGATTTTTTAGAAAATTTCCGTCAGCTAAAAAGGTATATTTGCACTATTTTATAACGACATGAGTATATATCCATCACTTTTTTAACGAAAAATATATCTACTTGAGGATATATTCGCACCTTTGCCTTTTTTCAATAGATCTTAGAAAAATTACTGTTGGAAACTGAAATATAAGAACTTATGATATAGTGTCTAATATGGTAAATTTGCAAACTACGCATGTTGTCTTGTTAAAGATTACCTCAAATGTAAATTTGATATCTTCAAACTACTCCATAATGATTGAGTTAAATTCACAAATAGGCACTTTTTATTCTCTATAATTACAAAATAATCGTTATGAAATTTCAAATTCTAAAGTAAAATTTATAGATATTATATAATAGCGAGTATTTTAAAAACATGAGAGAAAAATGACAGGTAAATATTATTTCTACGGAATATGCCTAAATCTAATCCAGTACCGAATGACTAAGAGGGTGTTCGGACTGGCTTGTTTTAAATGTCTTTTGGCTTTTCATCTTTTTTATACTTTGAGGTGTTTGGTAAGATAAAAATATGTATATCATTTTGTCTCCACAGTTAGTTTAACAATATAAATTTTTTTGAATCTAATAGTTTTAAACAATATATCTATAACATATTTAAAAATATTTTATTAATCTTGTGATGTTAAACATTATACGTCATTTCTATAAGAGAGTATTTCATTAAGAATAAAATGGAAAAATCAGAAGTAGAAACATACGAAATGTGGAAAGATACATACGAAATGTGGAAAGATGCAGTTTTTAGAGGAGCATTTGATAAAATTCACATATCTTTATGCGATGTGAGAATCTCATAAAATCTCGAGAAAGAATAAACAAGAATTTTTTTTTTTTTTTTTTAGGTAAATGCAAATATTATTACTAATAACGAAAATAAGGATGGCTACAATCAGTCATTGAGGGTTCTCAATCCTCAACGTTATGCAAACAATAAATGGGGAGGGGCGTGGTGCTCAAGGTGCCAATTCTGAGGATGAGATCATAATAGATTTAAGTCCTTTTGGTTCTGCAAGGACTTGTAAAGATTCTGCCTAAGTTTCCTATGTTGAATTAAAACTCCTTGCACGCTTAGTACGTCATTAGATGCATTTGTTGGGAATTCAAGAGTAGTGCACTATTGGAAAAGGTTGCCATAAATGGCTCAAGTCTTTTGGCAATAAATGCCCATCGCCGAGATCAAATGAGAGTTCTTAGGCTTATTGGAAAGGAGTGACCCTTCGATTTCCACATAAGTTGATCTTCCAAGACTTGATTGAAGAGAAGTCCCTTCAAATTCCGTAGCCATTAACTTTCCAAGTCTCTTTTGACGAGTTGCCACATGGTTTCAACATTTGAATTCGTTAGGATAGGTGACTCTTGGTTCTCACCTTATCAATTTTCGAGGCCCATTGAATGAGATGTTTCCTTGGTTCTTTCAGCCACTAAATGCCCCAAATTACCAAGTCTCGTTAGTAGGGTAGGTTGTTCGACTTCCACACGTTTTGAACTACCAAGAACCATGGGAAATGAACCAACATCGGGCTCTGATCTTTAACCAAGACTCTTGAGGTGCGGCAAGACCCGCTGACCACTGCGTGACCAATTAGCGACCATGACTACCCATCCGACCCTCGCCGACCGTAACCATCCTCTTGATCCTCTATCAATCGAAGCCCACCCACGCGACCGTCATTCCTCGAGAAGGGTGGGGTTTGAAACCGCAACAATTGCATTCTCAATGTCCTCGGGAAAAGAAGTCTCAACGGCCACCAACCTTTGATCGATGCCTCGTGGACACGAACACCGACCCGCGACCGCGACGGACCCGCCATCGACCCTGGATCAACCACATGACCCATACCATCTCTGACCTCCATGTTGACATTCGGAAAACAACTATAAGCCGCACCATTATCCTTCATAAGATTACCCTCTATACCGTGACCCATGGATTCTATCCACAACCCAAGACCACTATCACGACCTCTACAGCAACCCGGGACCCCACCATACCACTTTGACCGGGATCTCTATCAAGATCCGTAGACCATCCAAAGGTCAAAAGTTGTTTGAAGAGTAGACCGCCCGAATTCCGTAGCCATCAAGTTTCCAAACCTCTTTTGACGAGCTTCCCCTTTGGTTTCCGTAACCTTTGAATTCATTAGAAGATATGCCTCTTCGGATCCCACCCTTTTAAGTTTTCGATGTCCCATTGAATGAGATGTTTCCTTGGTTTTCTTAGCAATTAAATTCCCCAATTTACTAAGTCTCGTTTGAAAGGAAGATTGTTCGACTTCCGCATCCATTGAATGCAACAAATTCCTAGACCTCTTTTGGATAAGAAACCCGGCCTAAAACCTTAGCGTTTCCAAGGCCAATTGGAAAAGAAACATTGTCGAACTCAACAACCAAACGCTTGTGACCCATGGACTTCCCCAAGACCCATGCCCACCCACTGACCCGCAATCAACGTGACTAACCTCGAGACCCGTTGTCACACCAGGATCAAAGTGGCGCGGAAAAGTCTCTTTGTACTGAAGCCAAGGGTCTGAGACCCAAGGCTTCAAACCACAAGTTCAACATCAACACCACCCTCGCAACCGGATCCACCTCCATACCCACTTTCGACCGGGATCCCTATCAAGATCCGCAAACTCCCGAGTCGTGAGTGCTGCGGAATCGCAACCGTCATTCCGACGTCCAAGGTGCCTACCGGAAGGTTGGGAGAATCAAAGAGCTGAATCCTCAACCCAAGACCTCCATCATGACCCTCTTTCACCAAGATCACCCTCTTGTCCTGCTAACAACCTCGCATCACCCGCTTGTCCGAAAACTCCACAATATTCCGAGAAGCAAGCGGCGCCCGCTGAGCTGCCCCCGAAATGCAAACTTCAAATTCATATCTTGAATCTTGTAATCTTGAACAATCAACATAATCTCTTTCATTCTTTTGGCTGAAATCTTTGTATTCTTTCTCATGGCTAGAAGGAAGATAATGCAAGTCTTGAATAATCTTTAATCAAGTTGAAGTATCTTCGTAACAATCTATGGACAAGTTGATAAACTCGAACAATCTTTCCACAATTTTCGAAAAATCTTCGAACAAGATGTAAAATTTCCGTAATAAACTCAACAACTTCGTATCAAATTCAAGTAAGATGAACAGACGAACAATCTCATGAAATCAAAGATGAAATCAGATTTAAGGAGTATGAAATCGAAGATGAAATCATAAGAATGAGGCGGATTGCGAAGAGCGACTAGGGAGAAATGTTGAGAGCATTTTCGCCTAGTGAGAGAAACTTCTCTCTAACTCTTTTTAAGAATAGAATAAACAAGAATGTGTACTACAAATTATTTGTAACAAGGACAATACTTGGTTGAAGTTAAAAAATGAGTATTTGAACGTATAATGGAGCTACAATAGTTGCTTATTAAGTTAGGGGTCGTTTGGCATGGTATAAGAAAAATAATCATAGTATATAATTTGGTATAGTTTTATCCAATGTTCAGTTATAATTTGAACGATATATAACTTAATCATTATATAACCTAGTACACCAATTGGTGCATTATTTTATACCACCAACATAGAATAACTAATCCATGTATAATTTACCGGAAAAGAGTCTTCATCCAACTTTGGAAAAAGGGTCATATTTATCCTTCGTTAAAGTATGAGGTCAAATATGCCCTTTCGGTTAGCAAAGTTGTCACATTTGCCCTTTAATGACGGAAAATCTACGTGGACGCCACATGTGACCCACGTGGATGCCACATGGGATCCACGTGGAGGGTGGGCCCGCGCCGTCTTCAACCACAACCACCACCGCGAGCTTCGGACCACCGCGTACCGCCTCACTTCTCCTTACTCCTCTCCCTCCGCCCGGCGAGGAACTCCGATTCACCGGGCGATCACCAATATTTGCTCGCGCCGGAGTAGTGAGGTAGGGAGAGCAGGAGAGTAGAAGGAGAAAGGGGTGAGGCAGTGGCATGGTGGTCGAAGTTTCGGCGGTGGTGGTTGTTGAAGACGAAGGTGGGCCCACCCTCCACGTGGATCTCAAGTGGCATCAATGTGGGTCACAAGTGGCGTCCACGTAGTTTTTCGTCAATAAAGGGCAAATGAGACAACTTTGCTAACCGAAAGGGCAAATGTGACAACTTTGCTAATCGAAAGGGCAAATATGACAACTTTGCTAACCGAAAGAGCATATTTGTTGACCTCATGCTTTAACGGAGGGCAAATATGACCTTTTTCAAAAGTTGAATGACAGACTCTTTTCACTAATTTATATATGGTTAAAGTAGTAAAAGGACAAAACTACATTTATCTTTATCCTAGAAACTAGATCTGTCCAAGGGTCGGGTCAATGCCGGGTCAGGTGACTTTTTTTTCTGGTTGGGGGCCGGCATATTTTTTTGGACGGATCGGGGCCCGCCCTACAAAACAAAGGAATTTTGGACGGATCGGGGCCCGACATATTTTTTTTAAAAATTGAATTTTCAATACTGAAATTGACATTCTCGGAAGCATTACCACGAAATTTGGATGTTGAAATCTATTGTGTATCATGAAACCTCAGCTAAAGAAAAGGAAAAATTAGAAACCGATTTGGGGGAAACGTCAAATCGATTGGGAAGACGGACGTTTTTCCTGAAATTGGATGCGCCAAACTGCCTTTTGGCTATTTGCAAGGCCCCGTCTCCAAAAATAAGCCAAATCAAAAAAAATATCGGGTAAAACGGACGTCCGAGCGCAGAGTTATGACCATTTAAAGTTTCACCAATTTATAACTACTTTCTCTTCTCTCTTCCCTACCTTTTATGTTATTGCTTCACCTTAAAACATAAAGTCTGCATCACATATATTCTTAAAACATATAAAAAAACTCCAACATATGATCGGACAGTGACGGGTCGGAGGTCGGGTCGGATCGGGCCTGGTCGGGAGGGTAAAAAATTCTGACCCTACATGTGATCGGGTCTCCGCATTTTCGATTCATGTGGCTCTCGGGTCAGAAATAAGCCGACCCTGGACCTGGTTTTTTCGGGTCGGGCTAGGCGGGTCCCTGATCCGATGAAAAGGTCTACTAGAAACTAATGAAGGTGAAGCATCCGAGGGTAATATTATAAATTCATTACTTTTTATTTTAAAATAAATAAATATTATAAATGATATCTTGCACATCCAATTTTTAGCGTAAGGAATCAAACACCCAACAAAAATAATTTATGTATTACTAATCCCTACATAACTAATTCATACATAACTAATTTCTGCATAATTAATACATGCATTATAATCCATGTATAACTATACTTCATACCAAACTTCTGTGAGTGATATGCAATTGACGTGTGAGAACTGACAACTAAGCTGTATTAGAGATCGATATATCACATTTTTTAGTAGAATAAACACATTTAAGAGGACCTTTCAAAAGTTTACACATGTAACAAGAGTAAATTTGGGGGGAAACGCTGATTGAAATTTGTAAATTGTAAAAGACTAGGAGTCACATGCCATAATTAGTATAAAACATTTGGATAAAATGTCCCATTATTAATTGGATTAGAAGAGCTTTTTTCTAAATAATTTTTTTTCCAGGAAAACTTGTTTATTCAAGTGTTTTGCAACAGATCTTTCCAACAGTAGTCTAATTTTTTTGAATTGGAAGACTTCAAGAACTTATTGAACCATAGATCATGGAACATATAGGATGAATAGGCCTAAGCACCGCACTACACGTATACACACTTCTCAGGCACTATGAAATGGGGTTCTTTCCCGAACCTATCATATGTATTGGGGCATACCTTCGTCCCTCGTACATAAGAGTATTGAATTGTATGTGTCTTTAAGACATCTCCATAAAAATAGTATAAAAGGTGATTTCAGGGCAAATTATTAAGATAGCTAAGTAATTCACATTTCTCTTGTCACATAGACCAATCAACATTCCTTCCTCATTACAGATGACAATTTACATCATACAAGAACCTCAAAAATTGGGGGAAAATGAATTGAATATGAGTGTTAATATTAGATACCTATCACAACTACACTATACTGTCTTTTTTGTTTGGTTCAGTAACATGCACTACATGTAATGAGTATAACGAATGAATTTACTCAACCAAAGTGGAAGCCAGTTGATTTGTAAGAATTATTTGATAAATTTGGTAGTCTGAGCATGGCAAAAATTCCAGCAGCAAGTGCAGATAAAGATGCTAAGACAAATGCCGGTATGTTCCCTCCACCAAATAAAGCATCCCATGGACCGGCACCAAGCGAAACAACCATCTAAGTAAATAGAAAAGTATATCAGACTTGATGCAAATGACAAAAAAAACACAAGGAAACTTAATACGTCATGGCATTTGAATAAAGATATATCAAGATATTATTATTGAAAAGTAGAGGTGCAAAATTAGCCCATCTAAACATGACCCAACACCCAAGTTTAGGCGGGTTAAGGACCCATCCATTTATTAACTCGGTTCATTATGACCCGCAAGATTTAACCCATCTAAAACTTGGGCTGAATATGCAGCTCAAATTGACTCTTGCGGAACCTTGTCAAAATATAAAAAGAATTTTTTTGAAGCGTTATATATTATTAGCCATAACAAAGAAAAGAGTTATTAGTTTTATTTTATAATAAAACAAAATTATAATAAAACAAAATAAAGAAATAAAAACTTGGTAGAGTAACGGGTTGGGCAATGATAAAATTTTTAGCCACCTTTACCCACCCCATCTCAGCCCAAGTAACCTTTGGGCGAGTTAATAACCCGCTCATTTATTAACTCATTCACCCAAATTCAGCCCAACCACCTATTTGACACCTCTATCTCACATACACAATGAAGAAAAATAACAATAATTAGATATAAAGGTAAAATTACCTGAGGTACAACAATTGCAAGATTCAAGACTCCTATTGCCAACCCTGCAGAAGTATACCAGTTTCAAATGATGGCCTCATCGATTAAGACATGACAAAATTTATTGGATCGAAGAAATACCTTGACCACCACCAGCATCAGCTGTCAACTCTGCTGTGATAGAGAAAGGGACACTGTAAGTTACCTGCAGGCATGTAAAGCAAAATACATGAAAAGATTATCCAAAAGTATCAATTTCCACAGAAATAAAAATCACATCTACTGGATGAGCAGCTACCAGGTACAAAAATACAACTACAACATACCCAGTAATCCACAAAGTGGGGTCTTGGGAAGGTAGGATGTAATTATAAAAACTTACAGCAAGAGGAATGCCAAGAAGCGAGAAAACAACCAAAGCAGCAATTTGAGTTGATCGAGTAGCACCAACCACATGTTGGACTCCTTGCGAATGTTCACTGATAGAAACCACGCTAATGATCGCGGTGCAGGCCATGCAGGCAAATACAATGAGGTTACTCACAGCCCAAACAAGTCTAGAACCAATCCACTTGCACATTGGCTCAATAAGAAAGGAGCTAATGCCAAGAACAACCTGCTCAGGAAGATTCATCATAATAACTTAAGACGTTAAAAACAGTGAGGCAGTCATGAGAGAGACATTAATAAGCTCTCAATTGATAATTAGTTCTAGTTCTAGTTCTAGTTAAACTGCAAAACACCTATTATTAGATCTAAATAAAGGATAACTAGTGATTCTCAATTCTGAGTTCTTACAGAATTCAATAGCAAACCAAATGCACCTTCTCTGACACCTTGGTTATATGCTTTTACTTCAGCTGCTTCTCCTTTCGGGTCCCCATGATAGACTTCTCTCCCCATCCAATCTGTGTCAAAAAGGAAAAAGGGAAACCAGGACAACTGGTTTAAAGAACAGAAAGATAAATAATTAGCTACAGTGGAATGATAACAAGAAACCTAAAGAATAAAAATCACAAATACGGCGAACTGGAAATCTGTACAGCTACTTAAGAGCTTAAATCAGAAAAATCAGAAAGTTACTCACCCAAGTCAGAGCCATGACAATGAGAACCGAATGCATTGCAGGAGGCAAATGTCGTAAGCTGGTCAACAGATTGACCAGAACTGCTCCAGGGCTATCAGCGAAGCTATCACCTTGATCCTGCTCATGTCTCTGTTCTTCATTCTTTGGACTATCATCTGCTACACGACCCATCCCAGATTCATTATTTGCTACATTATTTACAGACTGTAACTCGCTTTTTGATTGAGAAAGGTCAGAGCCAGTATCCTGAGGACTATTCAAGAGAGGAGCAGAATCTGATAAGCGATTAGTTTGCTTGGGTGACAGCGGGACTTCGTTGGCAAAGTAGAGAGTTACCAACGTGCATAGAGTCAGAAAGACCTGTTCACAGTCCAGAAAGCACTTTGAATGACAGAATGAACAGGTACTAGATCACGCCAGTAACAACACTAGACAAGATTTCAGTTTTACTATGTTCAAGCTTAAGCACAGAACTACTTCTTCACAGTCAAAAAACCTCCCTCTGTTCCACTTTGTTTGGCAAGTTTTACTGTTTGGAGAGTCAAAGAGGTTCTTCTTTGACCACATTTAATTGTTTTTTTTCAGTACTTTGAATTACTAACTATCTTGACTTATAGTATTTGTTGTGTAATTTCCAAATATACATATTATTCAAAAAGACTCGAAGAATCTATGTCCGAATTCACACCGAAAATTAAGCACTTCGACCCTCCTACTTCGAACCAAGCCAAACAAAGTGAATGGAGGGAGTAATAATTAGTGTTTCACACATAGAAAAAGTTTCATTAACAAACTCCTTACACTAGAATTCCTTACACCAAAAGGAAAACATAAGTATACAATTAACTTAATCTGCCGGATTGTGTTTGCCCCATCTTCAAAGCAACTATTGTTTTTTTTTTTGAGATGGTAACATATCATATATTGTTTTCCTTTACTTTGGTTATCTTTAATAATTGTACTGTCAGTACTTCTCTGAATTCAAAATTTTCATCATAGCTTTTACTCTTGCATTTCTTTCAAACTATTTTCTGAAAAAACGATTTTCTTATTGGCCACCAACCAGCAGAAGCATACCACTTTGAATGGTGCTTTTGTTTCCCAGATTTGATGCCAGGGCCAAGAAATTGAGCTTTGCTAATAGTGTTGCTGGGTAAAAATCTGGTAACACAAGACTTTTACAATGAAAATACCCTGCTATGCGGCTTCAAAACAAAAACATTCACTGTGGCTGAGTTTGTGAAGCGGTTCTAGAAAAACAAGGCAGCGACTCTTCCCACTTCTATGTCGTTGAGATGTCATCTAAAGTGAAATTCCATGTATCCTGCTCTTTGTATCTAGTAACTATTGCATGAGGGTAAATCAAGTCCTACCTAGCTATTTAAGATCACTATTTTGTATTTGGGCCTAGGCCATTAGCTTAGCATATAAACAGGAAGTCTTTTAGTTTAGGGTCTGATGTTATTAGAAGAACTCTTGTAAGGGAACCTCTTCGTGGAATTGATCTTTAACTCCTCTTGAACCTCATCTTCATGCTTCTCAGTAAGTGGTCTTGTATAAGATCAATTCTCTTCTTCCGTGGATGAATACTCATAGTTGAATTCTAATTAGTTGGTTCAAGATATACTTTTACTTGTGAACCATTTGGAAGGAAAGGAACGCTATAATTTTTTAAAGCATCACTGAGTTTGTCATTAGCATTGAGTACAGATGTATCTCTATACTGTTTTTTTAGTGCAACATGGCCATCGCAAATGAGGTAGACTTTTGCGTTCTTTACATTATTCGTAGTAAAGCTCCTCTATAAGTATTCTGCAATTGCTGGATTATCAATGTTAACCTTTTAACGATAAAAAAAAGATAATACTTGTGTTGACTAATTGCTTCTGTTTGAATCTGCCATTTCTTTCTTCTTCTAAATCTATCTTGGTTTGGGTTAATTGACAGTGCTAGCAAGTATTCTAGCTATTTATTGCTTGTTTTTGTGTTGACCCCTTTATGTTTAAGTTAGTCATTTTCATGGGCTGTACTTTAGGGTTGTTTTTTCAATCAATGTGCTTGAATCTTGTGGGATTTTCTTGTCGTCTTGTCACTAGCCAACCCCAACTAGCTTGAGATTGAGATATATATGTTGTCTTTGTACTCTATCTAATTTCGGATGGCGATTTTCAACAATAGTATATAAGTCAGTTTTAAAAAATAAGTATATCAGCAGTAGCAAGAGACAAGATGCATAAGAGGACGTGATTAATGTTTTTAAGACATTATTTATGAAAGATGCTTGAGGAAAATCTTTACCAAGGATGGAGGATATGGCGAGTAGGTCCCAAAACTTCTTTTTATGTTTTGTTAGCAACAATTTTTGTCAGTGTACATCGATAAACAACGTAGAAAAAAACATGTCTAACTAAAATAGATGACCTCAAAAATCAGGATTCAAAAATAGAAATTACTATATCTTTGCAAGAACTCTATCGAGGACAATTAACTCACCACTGCAACTAAGAACGCTGCTTTGAGATTTCCACATGGCTCACAACAAGCTCTATTTGTCAAAAACGGGAACCATCTGTCCAGATACAAAGTTTGTCAAAGATTACCTTAAGCATGTAACGTTTGAACCAAATCTTAATTGAGAAGACATTTTTGCTTCTAAAAGAGCAACAAATTTCAAAGGCATGTGGACTATCTTTAAGAAGAATGCGAATAAGTGTTATTGTTCAAGTAGGATGTGGACTATCTTTTGACATAAGCACATACACATATAACATCACCATGTCACTTCAAATATGCATAACAACTAACCTGTGCCAACCTCCACTGGCTCCAGCAGAAAATCCAAAAATGTTTCCAACAGCCATCCAGGAGCAGAACACAGCATTTGCAGTATTTCTTTGATCAGGACCTACAACCAAGTCCCCAAGACATCTCAATAAATCGCAACCAAAGGAGAACAGTATCAACTAATTGAAAAAAAAACTCTTCCTTCCATCTAACGGAACTTTTACCTGACAAATCTGCCAAAAGAGCTCGAGCCGGACCCTGCCAACATAAAACAATTATAGTAACATCTACTCGAATCATCTATACCGCTAGAAATATTAGTAAACTTTCAGAAGCTAACCTGCACAGTATTATTAGCAAGATCAAGCATCCAAAACCCAACGACAAAGACAATGGCTGCTCTTGAGCGAGTGCCTTTGAAAGTGCTGTATTTTCACACATCGATCAAAGACTTCACAGCCTATTCAGATAATGACAAAATTACAGGAACAAGAGGAAGAAAAAACCTGCAATGCTCTTTTGTGTCCCCCAATAAGTATCCTATGTCTGCAGAAAACCCGATAATTATCACCTAAATATGACAAGATTCAGTTCAGCCGATTTAAAAACCAAATAATTTAATATAGGATAAAAATAACTGCTAAATGCTTACAGCAATAGAGATCATGACAGCTCCAACAAAAATGAAAGGCCTTCTTCTTCCATATTTTGATTGACATTTATCACTCCATATGCCTACACAAGGTTGTACCTGAAAGAATATCAAAGAGGACAAGCTTCTAAGTTGAATAATAAATGGAGCAGCTGCAAAAACTTCTCCCATATGTGAGTCTTTTTTGTATACCATATATCTAGCGACTACATCATTTTATTGGTCAAAGGATAGAATGTTCTAATGCAAGGAACAGCTAACAAATTTTGTAGAGCTCCAAAAGAAAAAAAAAATTATAGTTCAGCAAGACCTATCTGCAATGTTAAGTACAGGGGCTGAAGTCTAAGAATTTTTGTGTAATCTGTCCACAGAATTTCAAAAAGTTTAGCTTTTATGTAATTGGCTCTGCAGGTTCAAAGGTTATACCCATCTTATACTTTCAGCAACTTATCTCAGTAGAGCTGTTTTCACACCTCTCACTTCTAATTACTGCCACTCATCACTTTAGATGGACATTTTACAAAGTAATCTGCAATAAAATTCCATGATAATCGAAATGAAGTTAATTGTGACACCTACCACAAGGCCAGTAATAGGACCGCAAAGCCAAATAAAAGAAGAGAAGGCATGCTCTATGCCAAGTGTCTGCAAAACATAGAAAAGAAAAATTATAGGCAAAGAAGAAACTCAACTAGCAATAGGCAAACTAAAACCTGAAGCTACTTAAAAGATAGAAAATGATAAGAATTCATCACTCGAGGCTAGCAGAAAACAGCTATAGATTATAAAGACCATTTCTGCACATATTTGGATCAATAATTGCAATTAAGAGATTACTTTAGAAATTTTGAACCTTCTAAGATTTTTTGTCATGAGCAAGCAGTAACGACATGAACATGAATGTGCTCTCTGTTTCTCTTATTTTTTAAAACCAAGTGTTAACTCTCAAAGGGGAAGATATCAACCTGCAAGCTGTATATGAAAGCCATTAAGCTATTAAAAATACTATTTGCTGAAACATTTTGTGTGAATTTTTACTGACTATAATTATTCCCTTATAACAATCAAATTTTGGTACAGAAAGATGTCGGGTGTACAACTTTTTACCAAAAGGAGAAAGGAGGTTTATATGATAAACCACTCACTCTGATCATGGAAATGCCGGATGTACAACACGGATAAGGTTGTCATACATCCATATGTGTACAGAAACAACACAAATATACCATATACCAACCAATATGGCTTGTATATGGGAGTTTTTGCTACATCAATAAAATTATTTACTAAATAAAGAAAATGTGTACAGAAACAGCATAAATTTACCATATAATCTAATTACTAAAACATATATACCATATAGTGTGGATTAAGAAGCAGCTATTAGCTTGGCGTGATCCCTCTTTATTTCTTTCTCACCAGGGTTGTCTTTTCTTCATAAGCACTTATCCGTCGCCCATGAAAAGTATTCCTTACAGGAAACTATTAGAAGCTGGGACCCACTGAATCCCCAGGGCTTTGTTCTAGTGGTAAGAATGCAGCGCATGATGTGTTGGGTTGGATCCACTACTCTTGAAGTGGAGAAGAGTAGAGGACCACCCATTATCTATCTGTTTCAAACAGTGCGCTACTAGCCTCGGGAATTTCTCGGTTATAAAAAATAGCTGGGACCCACTCAACTATTTTAAATAGCTTCAATTTGGTAGTCTTCTTTTCTTGAGAAGAGAGCTAAGGCTATCTACCGTCTTTTTTGTAAGTTCATTTCCTGATTCAAATGAACACTAAGATGTGTGAACGATGTTCTCTTTCCAAATTTAGGAGCTGGAAGCTTCTACAAAATGAATTTGTTTCTAGATGTCCTTGACTCAAAGATCCTTAAGTATTATGTTCTCCAGGAAACCCACGGTACTTGTCTACAGGTCACAGTGTTTACTCTATTTTGCTAATTTCTTATTTCCTGCTTTTATACATGTCAATTATCTTTTATGAATACAAGAACCTTTAGTCCATTTCCAATCTTTGTTTCTCTATGAAAAATGAGTTGAACAACAAGGTAATCACGGAGACAGTTTCTCATTACTAACCACCAAAACAAAACTGCAAGCACAATATAGTAGAGAGTTCATGTGAACCGCGAGACATTAAAAGTTCAATTCTCATGACAGCATTTCAACATTTATGCAAACCTCAACGAGATCAAGTAATTTTCCCTGAAAATTTGTGTTGGAAGTTTTCAAACTAGATTCTCATAACTGCAGCTGTAATCTTTTTCCAATTAAGCGGCCCTCGGCGAGCGGCAATATTTTAGGCATAAACTTGGCACTGTCATGGTAAAACTACAAACCTTGCAGAGCTACGTTGCTGGCAGCTATGCCGGTATGTGATATTGATGACACTCTTCCCACTTTTATACAAACTTTGGAGCTTTAAGTTAAATTCACTAATCTAAATTCTTAACAACTTTCGTAGCTTTAATTAAATTCACTAATCTAAACTCCTAACGGCTTTCAGAGCTTTAATTAAATTCACTAATCTAAATTCTTTACAACTTTCAGAGCTTTAATTTAGCTTCACTAATTTAAATCGTTAACTTTGATACTATAATTTAACCTCAATTAAATGAACCTACCAATCATCTCTCCAACTGTATAAATGCTTTGGGACAAACTAACATCCTCCATATCCAGTCAAACAAATAAGAAATGAACAGGCACAAAAGTCAAATTAACATCTTAAATTTCAGTGAAACACTAAGGGGTCATTTGGTAGTTGGTTTTGAGGTGAGCTATACATGTATTAAATCTTGCATAAGTAATAGCACGTTTAGTAGTTGGTTAAAAGGTAAGTTATTCATGTGTAAAATTAATATGGTGTTTGGTTTGCAATTTAGAAACTCACATAACTAATACATTAATAAGTTATGAGGGTATCTATGTATTATTTTGTGCATAATAGAAGATGGAATAACCAATACATGTTGAGTGAGCTATGCAGGTATTAAATCTTGCATAAGCAATAGCATGTTTAGTAGTTGGTTAAAAGGTAAGTTATTCATGTGTAAAATTAATATGGTGTTTGGTTTGCAATTTAGAAACTCGCATAACTAATACATTAATAAGTTATGAGAGTATCTATGTATTATTTTGTGCACGATAGAAAATGGAATAACTAATACATGAATAACTAAACCCTGCATATCTCTGCATAAAATAATACATGGATACCTACATAACTAATCATTGTATTACTAATAGCCACATAACTCTAACCAACTACCAAACGATTCTTAAGCACTATCATATAAATCATGTACTCTATATTGTTAACTTTGATATAATGTAACCTCAATTAAAGGACCTTTCAATCTTCACTTCAATATTTCTTTTTTATAAGGTAAAAGTTTATTAATAAGGTACCAAGATGGTGCGCTTCAATATTTTCTTTCACTACCACTAATATCAGTACATATTCAAAATATCACTAACTCCATATCTAGTCAAACATATCAAAACCGAACGGTACAAAAGTCAAATTAACATTTTAAACTTCAATCAAACATTAAACACTATCTTATGTAAATTATCTAATCTAAATTCTTAACTTTGATATAATGTAACCTCAATTAAAGCACCTTTCAATCATCACTTCAATATTTTCTTTCACTACCACACTAATATCAATGCATATTCAAACTAACATCTCTAACTCCATATCTACTCAAACATATCAAAACTGAACGGTACACAAGTAAAATTAACATGAGATAATGGTAAAAAACAAAGTATGACTTTTTTTGCGAGTTTCCCACCTGAACTATCAGTTATTTGCATTTCCTACCTGGACTATCACCAACTATTTATCAAAACACACCTCGAAATTAATGCGTCAACTTCCATGTGGACAAAATTTTATGGCACTTGTATTGAAACACTTGGTCTAGTAAGCTTCAAGGTGTGTTTTGATAAATAGTTCAGGTAGGAAACGCAAACACCCGATAGTTCAAGTGGGAAACTCACAAAAAAATTGATACTTAAGGTGTGTTATCTCTAAAATTAACATCTTAAACTTCAGTCAAACACTATTCATACAAAATGGATCAGAGATAAATAGTGGTAGGCATCAGTGCACCTGAATGTAAGGAGTGAGGAGAGAGAGTTGCAAGGCCCATCCGAACTGAACACCTGCGGCAACGGTGCAACTGAGAATCAAGGTGAGCAAACTGTTACGTATAGGCGGCGGTTGAGAATCGTTAATTTCTCCATTGGAAACCCTAGGTGATGAAGAATCACTACGGATCTCCAAATGAGTAAACCGAGATTCATCGGCGTTAACTAATTCCACTTCCTGTTTTAGATTTTTGTACGGTACTCTGATCGACACCGCATCCATTATCGGATCTGCTTCAATTACAGCTAACAGTCGGTGATTATTGGAAGCACATTTGATCTGGAAATGGAAATGCGTCAGCTAAGGGATCAAAATTGGGAGGAGTAAGATGAAATTCTCTCTATGGTTGATTTGTTTTTGTGTTGCTTTCGGTGTAGCTCAGCTGTATCAACCGTCATGGATTGTTATTATATATGGTGTATTTTTCTTGCACTATTAGAGCAAGTCTGCGTTTATAGAATTACGCGCTGCTATTGGCATAACAACCGGTACACCATAGGTTAGCCCAACCCAGTCCTCTCGTACTAGGGTTGGCTCCTCGCAGTTCTCCCTTTAACACCAACGGTAGATAGGAACCGAACTGTCTCACGACGTTCTAAACCCAACTCACGTACCACTTGAATCGGCGAACAATCGAACCCTTGGGACATTCCCAATATTTTTCACTTTATTTAAATTTATAAAGTTAAAAATTTTAATATAATATTCATATTTGAATGTACTTAATTATAATTTTAAAAATAGGTTATAAGTTATTTTTCTAATTTAAAATATAAGCTTATATTGGATTTAAAAAATTTATGATTAAATACTGATTTTTAAATAAAGTAAAAATGAAAAGCAAATTATAAGTTGTTTTCGTAATTTAAAATATAACTTGAAGGATTTGAATCTTAATGGCCAAACTGATTTCAAATAAAGAGAAAAACATTCTGAAGAAAAGTTAATACTAAATTTTATAGCCTAACGGATCCTTAATTTTGGGCAAACGACATCGGATTGTTGATTCACTTTGCGTCAGATTCAAAGTTGTGTGCTTGACTTTTTCATAAAGCCAACAAAAGGAGATCGTAAGGCCACCGACGGCTATGTGGGGCCTGGGGAGTCTACTAGGAATTTAGGGGATGGGGGGGATTGGGAAATCTACTATCTTTCCTTGTTATGTCATTTGCCATTGTGGCATGACACGGAGGCCTATGTGACATGAGCAACATTAACAAATTCACATAAAGTTAAAAACTTGCAATATTAAAGGAGAAGACAATAGGATCATTGTGATTTTCACATACTCCCTCTGTCTTAAATTTTTGTGACTATAAATCATTTCATTAAAAGTGAATGTGAAGTTTGAAGCTAAATTAAATTAAAATATTATTCTTCGTAAAGAATGTATTTTGATATGATGTGCTTGTCAATAGGACATTCCAATAAGAATTCAAATATAACTAAATTAAATTAAAATATTATTCTTCGTAAAGAATGTATTTTGATATGATGTGCTTGTCAATAGGACATTCCAATAAGAATTCAAATATATTGGTCTTCAATGTACATCTTAATAATGAATATATCAGGATATAACTTGTATTATCATGACTTCAAATGCCTCTTGTACTTTTTGCTAACAATACGGAAATATGAAATTATCTGACTTACCTCAAAAAAGAAACATTGAAGTACAACTTCAAATACCGTTCTTGAAAAAAAAATACACTATAGTTTCATAATGTACAGTATTATACTGTTTAAGTGTGGTATTATATTAACCCGCATAGAATGGCCAAGATTAGTGTATGCGATGGCGCGGGGCCATGAGTCGTGAGTTCGATCCTGCATCGCTTGGTTAAAAGTCTGTCACATGTTGACACCCAATTTTGACCCTCCCGTCCAGTCATTAACTATAAAATTACACTAATTTTCAACAATAATTCTAATAATTTTAAAATAATAAAATACAGCAATAAAACATTAATACAGGCATAAATAAACAATTTAATAATGACATCGCGTCTTACGTAGAGTATTAAGCACTTAGAGTCCTGCGCCCGCCTTAATTATTTTAAGCCCTGTCATGGTTCTTAAATTAATAATAAATACATAAAATAAATAATTTAGCAGTGACGTCGTGTCAAGTAGCATAGCCGCATTTATTAATACGCAAGAGAATTTCATAATCATTTGTAATTTAAAATCAATTTTAATCTAATACATGCATTTAATAGCGTCGCATTTATAAAAGCTTTAAACAATTCTTAAAAAATCATACCTGCATTTAGCATTTAAGTAGTTTAATAGTTTTCAATTTAATAATATAACATCGCAATAATAATAGGTTTTAATAACGGCATCGCATTATAAACATTAAGAACTAATTAAATAGCACACCCGCATTTATTATTAATTTTAAATTCAAACTTAAACTAATAAAGCACCTAAATAATTTAATCACAATTTATTAATCTGATTTACCACTAATTAATTTTACCTAAACTAACAATTAAAACTAACCTAAAACTAATACACCTAATTTAATACCTAAACTCTACCCAACTCAAAACGCAGCCCAAAACCACAGGCCCACCACCCGAGAGCCCACACCCCAACCTTATTCTCCTCTCAGCCCTCTACCCTTATCAGTCCAAAGCCCACACCAGCAACCTTCTTCCTCATCGTCCAAAAGAAAAGCAGCCCCAATAAAAAAACGCAACAAACCCTAAACCTAAAAGCTCATCCGCACCTCGCCCATGCCGGGATTCTCGCCTGAGAATCCGGCTAATCGAACCCAAACCTTACCATAACCAACCCTCAATTGATTTTTACACCAAAGAATCTGGGAGAATTTCACACCAAATCGCGTCCTAGTCAGTACTCAAAATCGCCTTTTATGGTAAGAACCTTCAACGAATCAAGCACAAATCTCCTTCAAATCAGCCCAAAATTACCATCGAAGGTTTACCAAGTTTAGAACCCGAGATTGAGACTATAAATTGAGTATTTTACACATGCAAAATGGACAGGCAGCCGGGGGAACCTTAGGAAGAATCCTTAGCATCATTAAAAGAATTCTGAAACCAGCAATTGGTAGAGCTGAGGAGAGTCAGGGGAAGACAGTCTGTAAACCTTTCTCTCGCACAGGTAGAAACAGAGGTCGAACATCCCTTTTACCTTCAAGGATACCTCCTTACAATCCGAAATTTAGCAGTCTAAGAGCAAGAACGAAAATTCGAAACCTTCTCTTTCAATTTCAGTCAAGAAATCAGAAAACCATCCCTTCCTTTTCAATCGCCTTGCAATAAATCTTCCGAGTGGATCGACGACTTAATACGCCGCCTCGGTTCGCTGTCCGGAGAAGGTAAATTACATTCCCTATCGATTTCATTTCATCTCGGCATTCTGTGTTTCGTGAAATATGTGGTAGTCTGTTTATATTATTGTGTTAATCAATATGATGGACTGTTTAATCAACCGAGGTACCTTCGCATCTCAAATTATCGATTGGATTCATAGTCGTTGCTATTTTGTGGTGTGTCGATCTGTTTATTTGACTGTTAACAGGTAAGATACTGGGTTGGGATTATATTATGGGACTAATATGTCATTTGGGTACTGGTGTAGTAAAGACCATGGTCTAGATAGTTGGCCTAAGGCCTGGTTATTCTTGTTTCTTTGAGAATCATGACCTGTGATTGTTGGATTTCGATTTGCAGTTGTGGTTTGTTCCTTTTACATGCTTTGGATTCTTTGTTCTCTTATGGACTTGAATATGCATTCTTTGTGATATGATCCGATGAATAGAGCCTCCTTATATCCCGGATAACTAGTATATGAAATGATGATTCCGAGCCTAATATAATATATATATTGAATTAAAACTAATTTCTGTTGTGTGTTTCTTGTGGATTAATTATATGTTAAAAGCATTTAGTTTAAGTTTTAGTTCCAGTTTCAGATCTGTTAGTTTAGCATTTAAGCAGGTTTAATATATGTTGAAGATCGTTCCATCCACTTGGTTAGTGTGAATGTTTAATTAAAATTCAGAAGTTGTTTATGACTGTTGAATTGATACTGTACAAGTTTAGCTAAGTTACATGTAACTAATGCTTTAAGTTGTATTTCTTTGTATCCACTAAGTGGACACTAAGTAGATCAGACACTGTTTGAGTGTCGATCAGTTGGTTATCTGATTGGTAAATGCTTGACATTACTGGTTTAATAGCTATAGATCACTTGTAAACACATTTAGAATAGTTTGGGGTGACATAGTGTCCTAAATGGTAGGATTTTAAACCTATTTTGGATGTATGTTAGTTTAAACTAAAGGTTGTCTAGATTTCAATAATCATCTCAAATATGGTTGCGCTTTGTCCGGAAATGTTTTCATGGTTAAATATAGCATAAATGCGATGTGTGATTTAAGAGGTCATACACAGATGAAATGGTATTCTTTAAGTGTTCCCACTGGCATTCCTGAAACTGTACACCTAGAAAGTCTCCGAAGCCATGAAAATAGTTGGTTAACATTAGTTTTGCTACTCTTCGTTACATTATTATTCTCGATCTTTGTTGTTTGGTATTGTTGTTGTGTATTCTTTATTCTTTGTTATGTTCGTCTCGCCCTCCGACTTATCTTTTATTTATTTCTACTTGCTGATCTTGCAATTTACTTCTCCTTTCCTGCACATTGTCCTGCACCCTGTCCTATATGTATGTATATCTGGGCTCAGCCTCCCTTGGATTTGCTTTCGTCTATTTTGCTACTTGCAGATTCCACAATTCAATCATGCATACATGTTTAAGCATAAATCACATGTGCTAATTCTTATGCCAAGTGTTTGTTTCTTATTTTTGGGATGAATATTAATCTTTATCTTCTTTTATTTTTACATGAAATGCATCGGAGCAACGAAGAGTCTCATGGTGAGACTCGTCATGGCAAATAGGACGGAGTCATCCGCTTCAATCTTCGGCAATTCCTAGAAAAACAAATAGGATGGAGTCATCCGCTTCAATCCCTTACTCTCTTAACTTCCTTATCTCATTTTATTTGTTATTGTAATTTTATTTGTTAACCTTGTAATTAATAGGATAATTAACTCTATTAGTCCTTGAATACATTGGAAGGGTAGTTTAAAGACGAATTCATTCCTTATTTATTCTAGGATCATCATATAAATCTAAAGTTAAAATAATTACCCCTAGCTATGCTTTAGTCATGTAGTTAATATATCCCTTCACATCTTATTCTAAAAAACAAATTTTCTCATAAACTCTTCATAAACATCATAGGAGTAATTTATCATTTCCCTCTTATCACTAAATTTTACAAAGGTAATTTCATAACTAATTTTATAAGAGTCTTAACCGTAGTAATTTACCATTTCTTTTACTTTATCAAATAAAATAATTTCATGTCTTATAAATGCATAATTAGCTTTACATATTTTGTGAGTATTAGAAAATCCTTTCAGTTATCAAAATATATTCTTTAGATACTTGCCACATTCTTTACTTAAATGATTTTCCTAAAACGTACATCTCTTAACCAGATAATAAACCCTAGGTTTGAACGGACAACCGCAAGTTAGCGGATCCTTTAGGGTGCCTAACCCCTTCCCTTTAGGATAATAAAGAACCCTTACCCAGAATCTCATTAAGTTTAGCAGACCATTAAATGGAGTTAATGTTTACTTTAAACTAGTTAACATTAGGTGTCCTAATTCACCCAAATTAATTAGGTGTCGACTCCCGAACCCTTTTATTTTTAAAATTAACCTTTAAACACCCTCTTAAACCAGTTTTAACTATTTAGCATTTTATTATTTATTTTCTAACATTTTTTTTATTTAAGCAGGGTTCGCTTTTAGAAAGTCGCGGTCGAAATCGGGCGCGACAGAATGGCGACTCCGCTGGGGATTTTAGGTTCTTGACCATAACAAACCTAGGTTTATTATTGCTTAGCTTTATTTGTTTGTTTTAAATGCCTTAAAATTGCTCGCTTAATTTTGTATGTTTAACTGTTTTAATTGCTATTTGTTTTACTGCTTTCCTTAAACTGGCATTCCACTCATATTTCTTCCACTCTGGAAAATTCACACTATCACACACAACACGCGGGTGTGCTTCGCGCACCTGCAAATTTCTTTCAAACACCCAAAATTAAGAGAGTTGGTGTTTTGCGCGGAGAATCCGGTCCAACTGGTGGTCGCGTAGCCTTCTCACTCGAGTTGTCCGCTCGGGAACCTTGCGTCTAGAAAAGCCAAATCTTATAAACTTAAGATAAAGCTATACCACCCTTTATTTTAGGGCATGCATGCATTTACCTTAGGTGGGTCGGTCTTTGGCATCGACACCACAATTAGGAAGACACCAAACTTGTCGACGGGTTTCTCAACCCAACGGCCAACCAGCATATTATGTGTAGCATGGTGATGACAGACAAATCCAAGCCTAATCATGACATGCTGAAATTGAGAAAAAGTGCACGTCGTTTGGTCGCCATTTCCAACAAAGGCATTATAGTTGGGCGACTTGGACAAATCTATTATGGCCTCGTATATGTGACGTTTAGTCCTACTGCGCATAAAGAGGTCCCCGCATGTTAGGAAGCGTTTGAATGTGCTATATGCGATATATACATTACATACCGCAAATTACGTGATTTATGCTAACACCGTTTGTTGCATTTTTTTAGAAAGATTTATCATCTCCCAAAGGTCGATTTGTATTTGACTAAACAATGGCGAACATCGATATCTCACAAGATCAAAAGGCACGGTCCAATGATACGACCGATTCGGCATCCGAGCGGGCGTGTGAACTGTCTTAGTTCCTATAGGCAAAACAGTGGTCTCGAGAGAAAGACAAGATAGATCCGGTCGGCAAATCGCCAAATACCGCAAAGAAATAGCAAACTGCGGCCGAAATAAGAAGTCTCGAAACATCATCAAGTACTCACATCGCAAATAACCAAAGCAGTCAAAATCCTCCAAATTACTACGGACCCTCTTACTACATATCCCATTCGGCCAATATACAGTGCACCCATACATCCCACACAAAACCAAATTATGCTCCAGCCAAACACAAACCAAAGGCCACCACAAACCCACTTTTGCAATGCATACGACAACCCCTTACGATACCCATCTGTGCATACGCCACAGCCAAATGCCCATTCACTAAACACCTTCAAACCCCGTAAGAGAAAACCAACCGAACATATACACCTTTAACCAAACCCATAACCCAAGTGTGAGGAGGCGAAAGCGGCGAGAATACTCCAGCCAATTCCCAGAAATATCCCCAGGCCTACTTCCCGAGGGCACGATAAAACCAAACATTGTGCATACCACTCCGGTGTCGAGGGGCACGACATCGAAAATTGCTACTCCTCGCAGACGAATCGAGGCGTTGATCGAAAGGGTAATTCGGTGAAGTGCGCCCCAAATGTGCATGATAATCCGCCAAACCACGCCACGTCAATGTGCACCGATAACCTTAGATGAGAATACACTCGCTTGCAGCCCATTCCGCTGAATCAATCATTTATCCGGCGTGCATCACGCGAAGCCAAGAGAAGAAGATATTGATAGCGAGCATGAAGACCGACCAGCCATGACGCAGAGCAAGCGCGTATTGGTTGATTTGCACCTTGTTCGTCCGCCAGAGCGGATAAGAAAGAACAATTTAGTTTAGCAGAATAATTCAAGACTCATATTTAAGCTTTAATAATGTTTTCCTTTGTTTTGCTTGTATTTGGAACTACGTGACTGATTCCTCAAGTGATCGTGGCGCCACATTGGCTTCGGTCCCACCTTTTAGAAAATCCCAATTTCTCTTTTGCTTGTAATTGGAACTACGTGTGACATGATTCCCTTGGCGGATACGTAGGCGGCCACATTGGCTTCGGTCCCACCTTCTAGAAAATCCCAATCTCTTTTACACAATTGGAACTACGTGTGACTTGATTCCCTTGGCGGATACGTAGGCGGCCACATCGGCTTCAGTCCCACATTTTAGAAAAATCCCAATTTCTCTTTTGCTTGTAATTGGAACTACGTGTGACCTGATTCCCTTGGCGGATACGTAGGCGGCCACATCGGCTTCGGTCCCACCTTTTAGAAAAATCCCAATTTCTCTTTTGCTTGTAATTGGAACTACGTTCGACCTGATTCCCTTGGCGGATACGTAGGCGGCCACATCGGCCTCGGTCCCACCTTTAGAATTTTACCCAATATTCGCTTGTAATGAACTACGTCATGACCTGATTCCCTCATGGGGATACGTAGGCGGCCTAAATCGGCTTCGGTCACACCATTAGGAAACTTTCCCTTCGTTCTGAAAATAACAAGAATACACATAACATACAAGCAACTCCATTGAGACCCCCAGCCAAACACCCTTTTCTGGCGGGACAATGTAGGAAATCGCACGGGGTTGCAAGTCCAACAAGTCGCACGCGGATGTCAAGGAACAAGCGGCGAAGTCAAATCTGAATCGACCACCCAAAACTCACAAAATTTTCTTTGAGCGCAGTCCTGCGTATTAGCGAAGATCTGACAAAAGTTCTTCATATTAGCAAAAGCGAAAGAAACAACATAAGCGAGAGAGGGCAGGCAATCAGCGATCGAAATTCAAAGTCCATGACAAAATCTAAGCGCGTCGGCTCGGGCATAAAGCACACGCAAAAGGCATCATAGCAATTCGCGATTGCGAGAAACATCTCGGGGGCGACATCTCTACCAGCATAATTGCCTTTCTCAAATATTTATCATTTTGTTTTAACAGTTATACCCTAACTTTTTCTCCAGCGTAGCTTGTAGGAGCATTTATTCTACGAGGCGGCGGCAACCGCGTCGAGCGACGTTATCGGCGTATGTCGGCGGCGACATATATCAGGCTTCGGATTTCGTCGATCAGCGGGACAATTTTTAAGGACTTCGCCACGAAAGGACAGCAAATATGATTCCATATGCTCGAAAGATCGACATAAAGCGGGACAAATTTTAAAAGAGAGTCGTGGCGTGAGCACCGGAGTATGGGAGAATATCTGCGATTTAGGATAAGGATGTTCGCTCTGTTTCATAACATGTCACTATTCAAAAATCGACATAATTTCCTACTAGTATTTTCTCAAGATAGAATATTTTCAACAAATGTTTTCGATCGAGACTCGAAATCAGACAGGGATCACATGGTCCAGACAAGACAACGCGTGCAAATATCAAGAGCGAAACAAATCGTAGGCCCCTCGCCGAACTCACAATTTTTCTTTGAGTGAATTTTGCAGGTCAACAGGAACAAGGAGGACAATAACATTCTAATACAACATCTACATCTCGTCCATACAACGATTTAACATCGCATTTCGTCCATCTGACGAACGTCGCATTTCGTCCATACAACGACGAACATCTGCATCTCGCCCATCTGACGGCGAACATCTGCGTCTCGCCCATACAACGGCGAACATCTGCGTCTCGCCCGTCTGGCGGCGAACATCTGCGTCTCGCCCATTGGCGGCGAACATCGTATCTCGCCCGTACAACGGCGAACATCTGCGTCTCGTCCATCTGACGGCGAACATCTGCATCTCGTCCATACAACGACGAACATCTGCGTCGTCCATACAACGGCGAACATCTGCGTCTCGTCCATCTGGCGGCGAACATCTGCGTCGTCCATCTGACGGCGAACATCTGCGTCTCGTCCATATGACGGCGAACATCTGCGTCGTCCATACAACGTGAACATCTGCGTCTCGTCCATACAACGGCGAACATCTGCATCTCGTCCGTACAACGGCGAACATCTGCGTCGTCCATCTGACGGCGAACATCTGCATTCGTCCATCTGGCGACGAACATCTGCGTCGTCCATACAACGGCGAACATCTGCGTCGTCCATACAACGCATAACATCTGCGTCTCGTCCATCTGGCGACGAACATCTGCATTTCGTCCATACAACGCATTAACATCTGCGTTTCGTCCGTACTGGACGCATTAACATCTGCATTTTGTCCATCTGACGACGAACATCGCATTTCGTCCATCTGGCAACGAACATCTGCGTCGTCCATACAACGGCGAACATCTGCATCTCGTCCATCTGGCAACGAACATCTGCGTCGTCCATACAACGACGAACATCTGCGTTTCGTCCATACAACGACGAACATCTGCATCGTCCATCTGACGGCGAACATCTGCGTCTCGTCCATACAACGGCGAACATCTTCGTCTGACGGCGAACATCTACGTCCGTCCTGACGGCGAACATCTGCGTCTCGTCCATCTGACGGCGAACATCTGCGTCTCGTCCATTACAACGGCGAACATCTGCGTCTCGTCCATACAACGGCGAACATCTGCGTCTCGTCCATACGGCGAACATCTGCGTCTCGTCCATACAACGGCGAACATCTGCGTCGTCCGTCTGACGGCGAACATCTGCGTCGTCCATCTGACGGCGAACATCGCATCTCGTCCATCTGACGGCGAACATCTGCGTCGTCCATCTGACGGCGAACATCTGCGTCGTCCATCTGACGGCGAACATCTGCGTCTGTCCATCCATGACGACGAACATCTGCGTCGTCCATACAACGGCGAACATCTGCATCTCGTCCATCTGACAACGAACATCTGCGTTTACGTCCATCTGACGGCGATCATCTGCGTCATACATCGTTTATCTGATCAACATCTTCATTTTATACAATTCCATTCTTACAAATTCACATTCTTACATTATTTTGCCATCTGCACTAACCGTTTGCTTAAGTCTTAGCGTGCGGGAAGCGAGGAGCCTGGCGTGGATTTTCTCTTCTGACAGACGGGGCAATTTGTTGGGGGCGACGCTTCCCGATGAATGGCAGAAGCGGCCTCGAGCGTCGGTCCACTTGTTCCACATCACCACTCATTCCACAGCACCATAAGCCATAGCAGTACACCCCAGGTTCAAGCCAGTTATTTTTATTTCTTTTCTTTTTGCACCATAGCCCAGTGTCATCATAACTCGACACTAGGACAATGGGACAATTTTTGAGTCCGCGTCGGCCTTGCCCAATTGCCCAACATTCTAGTTCTGAGGGTCGAGACAAAATTGTCTATGGGTCAACGTCTTTGTCCGAAGATTCTTCCATCATCTCCATACAAAGAGGGACAACTGTTGACACCCAATTTTGACCCTCCCGTCCAGTCATTAACTATAAAATTACACTAATTTTCAACAATAATTCTAATAATTTTAAAATAATAAAATACAGCAATAAAACATTAATACAGGCATAAATAAACAATTTAATAATGGCATCACGTCTTACGTAGAGTATTAAGCACTTAGAGTCCCGTGCCCGCCTTAGTTATTTTAAGCTCTGTCATGGTTCTTAAATTAATAATAAATACATAAAATAAATAATTTAGCAGTGACGTCGTGTCAAGTAGCATAGCCGCATTTATTAATACGCAAGAGAATTTCATAATCATTTGTAATTTAAAATCAATTTTAATCTAATACATGCATTTAATAGCGTCGCATTTATAAAAGCTTTAAACAATTCTTAAAAAATCATACATGCATTTAGCATTTAAGTAGTTTAATAGTTTTCAATTTAATAATATAACATCGCAATAATAATAGGTTTTAATAACGGCATCGCATTATAAACATTAAGAACTAATTAAATAGCACACCCGCATTTATTATTAATTTTAAATTCAAACTTAAACTAATAAAGCACCTAAATAATTTAATCACAATTTATTAATCTGATTTACCACTAATTAATTTTACCTAAACTAACAATTAAAACTAACCTAAAACTAATACACCTAATTTAATACCTAAACTCTACCCAACCCAAAACGCAGCCCAAAACCACAGGCCCACCACCCGAGAGCCCACACCCCAACCTTATTCTCCTCTCAGCCCTCTACCCTTATCAGTCCAAAGCCCACACCAGCAACCTTCTTCCTCACCGTCGAAAAGCGATTTGATAAAAAGCGCCACAAACCCTAAACCTAAAAGCTCATCCGCACCTCGCCCATGCCGGGATTCTCGCCTGAGAATCCGGCTAATCGAACCCAAACCTTACCATAACCAACCCTCAATTGATTTTTACACCAAAGAATCTGGGAGAATTTCACACCAAATCGCGTCCTAGTCAGTACTCAAAATCGCCTTTTATGGTAAGAACCTTCAACGAATCAAGCACAAATCTCCTTCAAATCAGCCCAAAATTACCATCGAAGGTTTACCAAGTTTAGAACCCGAGATTGAGACTATAAATTGAGTATTTTACACATGCAAAATGGACAGGCAGCCGGGGGAACCTTAGGAAGAATCCTTAGCATCATTAAAAGAATTGCAAACCAAGATTGGTAGAGTGAGGAAGTCGGGAAGACGATCGTAAACCTTTCTCTCGCACAGGTAGAAACAGAGGTCGAACATCCCTTTTACCTTCAAGGATACCTCCTTACAATCCGAAATTTAGCGATCTGAGCGAAGCGAAAATTGAAACCTTCTTTCAATTTCATCGAAATCGAGAAAACCATCCTGTCTTTTCAATCGCCTTGCAATAAATCTTCCGAGTGGATCGACGACTTGATCACGCCTCGGTTCGCTGTCCGGAGAAGGTAAATTACATTCCCTATCGATTTCATTTCATCTCGGCATTCTGTGTTTCGTGAAATATGTGGTAGTCTGTTTATATTATTGTGTTAATCAATATGATGGACTGTTTAATCAACTCAGGTACCTTCGCATCTCAAATTATCGATTGGATTCATAGTCGTTGCTATTTTGTGGTGTGTCGATCTGTTTATTTGACTGTTAACAGGTAAGATACTGGGTTGGGATTATATTATGGGACTAATATATCATTTGGGTACTGGTGTAGTAAAGACCATGGTCTAGATAGTTGGCCTAAGGCCTGGTTATTCTTGTTTCTTTGAGAATCATGACCTGTGATTGTTGGATTTCGATTTGCAGTTGTGGTTTGTTCCTTTACATGCTTTGGATTCTTTGTTCTCTTATGGACTTGAATATGCATTCTTTGTGATCTGATCCGATGAATAGAGCCTCCTTATATCCCGGATAACTAGTATATGAAATGATGATTCCGAGCCTAATATAATATATATATTGAATTAAAACTAATTTCTGTTGTGTGTTTCTTGTGGATTAATTATATGTTAAAAGCATTTAGTTTAAGTTTTAGTTCCAGTTTCAGATCTGTTAGTTTAGCATTTAAGCAGGTTTAATATATGTTGAAGATCGTTCCATCCACTTGGTTAGTGTGAATGTTTAATTAAAATTCAGAAGTTGTTTATGACTGTTGAATTGATACTGTACAAGTTTAGCTAAGTTACATGTAACTAATGCTTTAAGTTGTATTTCTTTGTATCCACTAAGTGGACACTAAGTAGATCAGACACTGTTAGAGTGTCGATTAGTTGGTTATCTGATTGGTAAATGCTTGACATTACTGGTTTAATAGCTATAGATCAACATAAACACATTTAGAATAGTTTGGGGTGACATAGTGTCCTAAATGGTAGGATTTTAAACCTATTTTGGATGTATGTTAGTTTAAACTAAAGGTTGTCTAGGTTTCAATAATCATCTCAAATATGGTTGCGCTTTGTCCGGAAATGTTTTCATGGTTAAATATAGCATAAATGCGATGTGTGATTTAAGAGGCCATACACAGATGAAATGGTATTCTTTAAGTGTTCCCACTGGCATTCCTGAAACTGTACACCTAGAAAGTCTCCTAAGCCATGGAAATAGTTGGTTAACATTAGTTTTGCTACTACTGTTCTGTTATTGTTACTAATGCTGTTGTTTGGTATTGTTGTTGTGTGTTACTGTTACTGTTATGTTCGTCTCGCCCTCTGACTTATCTTTTATTTATTTCTACTTGCTGATCTTGCAATTTACTTCTCCTTTCCTGCACATTGTCCTGCACCCTGTCCTATATGTATGTATATCTGGGCTCAGCCTCCCTTGGATTTGCTTTCGTCTATTTTGCTACTTGCAGATTCCACAATTCAATCATGCATACATGTTTAAGCATAAATCACATGTGCTAATTCTTATGCCAAGTGTTTGTTTCTTATTTTTGGGATGAATATTAATCCTTATCTTCTTTTATTTTTACATGAAATGCATCGGAGCAACGAAGAGTCGTGGTGAGACTAAGCGGCAAATAGGGCTGAGTCATCCGCTTCAATCTTCGGCAATTCCTAGAAAAACAAATAGGATGGAGTCATCCGCTTCAATCCCTTACTCTCTTAACTTCCTTATCTCATTTTATTTGTTATTGTAATTTTATTTGTTAACCTTGTAATTAATAGGATAATTAACTCTATTAGTCCTTGAATACATTGGAAGGGTAGTTTAAAGACGAATTCATTCCTTATTTATTCTAGGATCATCATATAAATCTAAAGTTAAAATAATTACCCCCTAGCTATGCTTTAGTCATGTAGTTAATATATCCCTTCACATCTTATTCTAAAAAACAAATTTTCTCATAAACTCTTCATAAACATCATAGGAGTAATTTATCATTTCCCTCTTATCACTAAATTTTACAAAGGTAATTTCATAACTAATTTTATAAGAGTCTTAACCGTAGTAATTTACCATTTCTTTTACTTTATCAAATAAAATAATTTCATGTCTTATAAATGCATAATTAGCTTTACATATTTTGTGAGTATTAGAAAATCCTTTCAGTTATCAAAATATATTCTTTAGATACTTGCCACATTCTTTACTTAAATGATTTTCCTAAAACGTACATCTCTTAACCAGATAATAAACCCTAGGTTTGAACGGACAACCGCAAGTTAGCGGATCCTTTAGGGTGCCTAACCCCTTCCCTTTAGGATAATAAAGAACCGCACCTGAATCTCATTAAGTTTAGCAGACCATTAAATGGAGTTAATGTTTACTTTAAACTAGTTAACATTAGGTGTCCTAATTCACCCAAATTAATTAGGTGGCGACTCCCGAACCCTTTTATTTTTAAAATTAACCTTTAAACACCCTCTTAAACCAGTTTTAACTATTTAGCATTTTATTATTTATTTTCTAACATTTTTTTTAAGCAGGGTTCGCTTTTAGAAAGTCGCGGTCGAAATCGGGCGTGACATCACACATGGCTTGTCAAGTGTGGTTAACCGGCTGACGTGGTTTGCAGGCTATTGCGTCAGCCCGGGGTTTACCCTGTGCGCACTCGAAAGAGTAGCGGCTGCGGGTTCCTTCGTCAAAAAACAAAAAAAGTGTGGTATTATATTATATTAATGAATGCAATGTTGGATGCATTGTATCGTTTATTGTGATTTAATAACCTTTTTATTATTTGATTTGACTGATGCGATATAATAATAATAATATATAGGTTTACTAAAATACCTTTATCCCTTAATTACAAATTAGTTTATATATATTAATAAAATTAAGATAAAGAATAAAATAAAACTTTAAAAAATAAGTAGGTGGTGGGTGGGTGGTTGTGGGGGTGGTGAAGGTGGTGTAGGGTGGTGAGGTGGTGTGGGGTGGGGGTGAGGTTTGGTGTGGGGTGGTGGTGAGCTGGGGGATAATGGGTAAATAAAATACATAACCACACAAAAATCATCAAATCCGTGGTTTAAAAAATTGGGCGTTTTTATGGTTATATAACCACGGGATTACAACCTCATACAACATAATTTTAAAAACAATAGAAACAAACATGATTTTTTAGAAAATAATACAATAATGAACTACGCGAAACAACCATCCAAACAGGGGTTAATGTACCCATGTCCAAAAGACATGATATTAGTGTGACACTAAAACTCGGCGGGCAATTCGCACTATTGCCCCTATTTTAGGGTGGTCTTTAATTTTTGTCATTTGTCGAAAAAAATGATCGAACATACTTCTGAGGTTGTTGATTCGAATTCCAGGAAAGTCAAAAATAAAATAAAAACTGCAAGACAAGATTTCATAGAAATTATGTATATTCTGTCAAAATTGTATAGAGATTATGCCTTAAGTGACATAGTTTCTATGTAACTATGTCTGAAGGCAAAGTTCCGTTGAAAAAATAAGATTATGTTTTGTCCAACTAGTTAAGTAGAAGTTATGCCCTAACTACTTAACTTTGTCCAAATATGCATAATTTTTATAAAAAACTTGCCTTGCGATTTTTATTTTTTTGCCTCTACTGGATTCGAACCCAGAATCTCTGATTTAATAGACCCGCGAACAAAGGGTACTTTGACCCATAAATTTTCATTAAATGAAAAATATGAGCAAAAATTAAAGACCAGTCCATAAGTAGGTCAATCCGCGCAAAAAAAAAGAAGCTAAAAAAGCTACAGATACACATACCATACGTATCTGAGTCCAATTTACATAGACGACCAGAATATTGTTTATCAGTAATTTGTCAAAAACAGCCTCAAAGCTAATCTTAAATTTGTATCTTGAGGACACCTTCTGACAAGTCACTTTTTAAACCCTCTTTTGAACATTTTAACACACTTGCATATTGCAAGACTAGTAAAAGGGGGAAAAACCAAGAACTCAACTGCAAAGAAAATTTCTACTCAACGCGTATTCTCGTACTATCTGTCCTTTACAACATCGACCTGAATCCCCAACAACAATAGAAAGGAAACACCAGTCCGATTCCAGATGAATCAACACCATTAAGCCAATCCATTTATAATTCACGACTTTAGACCACACAACCGAGAGGACTAATACCATTGCTCATACAAAGGGATGCTACATCATGCGACAGTTGTAAAAGTATATACACTAGGAAACTATATCAACTAGCACCATTCTCATATAAAGGACTCCAAGCTGCATGGCAACTGCTCGAACCTACTCATTCGTTCATGCCTCGGCTACCTAAATCAGCTGCAGCTTTAGCCGCTTTACTTAGAGCACCAGACATCCAAAGAGCTCCTTTGGAGAAGTAGCTACTGTTGACAACAGCACTTGCAGCAGAGACAGCAGTTCTACCTGTAGCTGACACAGCTGATCTGGTGGTATCCGAGATGTGATACCTCTGATTCACGGATCTAGCCGCTTCAACCCCAGCACAGAACTTATCGGTGAGGCCAATTCTCTCACTTAAATCGGCAACCTTGGAGACTGCAGTTGCTGACAGCCCATGAGATTCGTCAAAAGCTTTGGCTTTTCCCAGTGCGCCTTTTCCAAGAACATACCCTTGAGATAGCATGGTTTTAACCACATCTTGAGTCAATGTCACAGCTTCCCCAGCAGAAGAAACAAAATAGTGTCCTTGGGAGTCCTGCTGTAATTATAAATCACTTCATTAGACATACACACCTCACCATTCATACAGAAAGTGTGGATAGAAAAGCAGAAGGCAGAAGAACATACAGTTGAATGACTTTCTTCTTGAGGTTTCCATGATGAATGATTCCAATAATCAAATTCATCTTGATAGTGACCCCAGCTGGCTATGCACACACGTTGATCCAAAATAGTAGCCCCCTGAAAGAAGTTAGTTGTAATGGAGAATCGTTCAATAAAATATACATCTTAAGGAAAAATTAATTTGGTGCAAAAAATAAAACTTGCATCTCAGCAATAAATTATATTTATATGTAAATGAATTTAAGGGCATACAGGAAACAACAGAATCAAAATAATAATAAGGGATTGCATATAGCAGCCTCTACCCCATAAAGGTAGGGGTAAGGTCTGCATACATCATACCTTCTCCCCAGACCTCACTTGTGGGATTGCACTGGATATGTAGTTGTTGTTTGGATTGCATATAGTCATTACTTGGATTTTCAGACCAAGCAAATCCATGAAATGTGTACAGGAGAATAGGACATCCAATAACGGAAAATAAGATTAGTATTTTGACCGTAACCGGTGATAAAATGAAATGATACCTCCTCGAGCAACACCAACATTATTTAGCTCTATGATAACAGCTCGAGAAAGAGAAAAGCTTTGAATTGTTATGACAGATAGGGGTGCACAAAAGGTTAAAACCGGACCGGACCGAAGACCGAAAATCGAGATTACTAGGACCGAAGACCGGACCGAATTTCTCGGTCCGGTCCGGTCAGTCATTCGGTCGGTCCGGTCTATTGACCGAATTGCCACCCAGCCCCCGATCCCCAGCCCGGCCCCAGTCAGCCCCCACCCGGCCACTCGGCCGGGACATTTGACATATCAAATATAGGTTGTAAATTGATCAAACTTTATATGGTCATAACTTTGCGCTCGGACGTCCGTTTTACCTAAATTATTTTTTGATTTCGCGTATTTTTTCGATACGGGGGTGGCCAAACAGCTGAAGCGGTTTGATTCAGCCGATTTCTCCAAAAACGTCCATCTTGCCCCTCAATTTCACTTTTCCCCCAAATCGTTACGTTTTTTCCCTTTTCAAATTTAAATATCTCGCGATGTACAATAGATTTCAACGTAAAAATTTTGTGGCATCGCGTCCGAGAATGTCAATTTCAGTATTGGAAATTCAATTTTTTTTTAAAAAAAATCGGGCTCGGAACCCGATCCGGAATTATATATAAAAATTAGAAATTTTATATATTAGGAATTATATAATTCAATATATATTATAAATTATATATATTATATATATTAGGAATTATATATATTATAAATTATATATATTATATATATTAGGAATTATATATATTATAAAATTAAAAAAAAAAAAAAATCGGTCCGGACCGGACCGAAAACCGAAATCTCAAATCACAGGACCGAAGACCGGACCGAATTTCTCGATCCGATTCGGTACGGTCCAATTTTTCGGTCCGGACCGATTTTTGTGCAGCCCTAATGACAGATGGAAGGGTGCCAAATTATCCGTCCAACAACATTTATATCGAACTCAAACATCAATATTAAGGTCTTGTCCTCACTCTCAAAGCACATACTTAGTAATGATGACAGTGATGATCTGATATACAGTATCATTATGATCACCTGGGCACTACATTTTTGAGAGTATAATTTGTCAGGTTAATTTAGAGTATTCCTAACCTGTCATTATTTCACTCTCTTATATCACGGAATATCTATCTCCTTAGAAGAAGAGAATTGTTTATTATACAAAGTAATTGTACCGAAAGATGCTGCTCTGAACTAGAACTATAGAAGGGATGAGCATAATTAACAGCTAAGTAGGAAGTTGTAAAACACATCATCATCCCTTTCCTCACATTAGATAAAATGAGAACAAACCATTTACCAAAGTCATGTCATTTTACGAAGGCCATAATGTAGTATCGGCACTTTCATCCAGTAGCTGAACTATTTTGCGTTCAAACACTATGAAAAAAATGAGGAAAGTGACACATAACTCATTCAGTTATACAGCACATGGAACCAGAATTAGTAACTGTCAATTGAAGGGGGAATACAATTGTAGGCTACTTATTTCAGAGCCAAACATTATTTTCTATGTAGTACACTAGACCAGTAAACAATCTGAAGGAACTTACACTCAGTAAAACAGCCGTCTCCAGGGCATGAGGATTTCTAAATGTCACATAAGCTGTACTTGCATGTTCACCGGCTCTGCATTCTCAACCACAAGCATCACTCAATCAGCAACCAAAATTTTATATGCAGTAACTGATGGAAAAAGTAGGAATGAAATACATGGAAGTATGTTAGGAGACCAACTTGGGAGAAAGTTCCTCAACTACATGATTGATTATCACTAGAATAACAGCTGAAATAGTAATGTTGATGGCAAGAGTCATTTGTTAACAGTTTTGTGGAGTAAAATCTCTTGTGATGTTATAAGACTTCAGCGGGCCTCCACTGTGACTTTTTCCAAATTTCAATTGAAATAGGTGTTGATAGGCTGTGTAAACAGCTATTCTGCATGACTATCGTACTTTGGAAGGTCAAAAAGAAAGTAAAAATGAGTACCATAAGTGAAATTCTTGTAGCTCTTTATATCCTACATACTGCAACAGTAACGGATTCTCAGAATACACTATGTGAATTAGAGCTGCAGTTTTCCCAAAAATCAACTAATTCATGTCACACACAAGACCAAATTATAAACAGACATAGATGCATATCACCAAACACCAAACACCTTTTCGTTTGCCCAACCCAAATATGGCATACTTGCTCTACAATAACGTACAACCATTTCAGAAGAGATCAAAAGCTTTCAAGATTAAAAAAAAGGAAACAGGATAATAACCAAACAAAAATTAGAGCAAAACTTGGTTATCGTTCATATATCAATCTAAGTGTGTTACAAAAGATAATCATTTATATTGTACGTCTATGTAGCACGGACACGTGAGAGGTGTCCGAACGGACACGGACACGCGGAAACGACAATTTTGAAAAATAGGGGACACGACACGGCAGGGACACGGCTGTAAAAATAAAATAAAAAATATTTATATATATATATAATATATAATATATAATATATAATATATAATATATAATATATAATATATAATATATAATATATAATATATAATATATAATATATAATATATAATATATAATATATAATATATAATATAATATATATAATATATATAATATATAATATATAATATATAATATATATAATATATAATATATAATATATAATATATATAATATATAATATATAATATATAATATATATAATATATAATATATATAATATATAATATATAATATATATAATATATAATATATAATATATATAATATATAATATATATAATATATAATATATAATATATAATATATAATATATAATATATATAATATATAATATATAATATAATATATATAATATATAATATATATAATATATAATATATATAATATATATAATATATAATATATATAATATATAATATATATAATATATAAAATACTAAAATTAATATTATTAAAGCTTCACATTCATAAATAAATTATAAATTTAATTCAAATTTGTTATATACCAAATAACCAAAATACCAAATTAAATATGTACCAAATTAAAAAGAAACATTCATAACAAATTGACAATCAATCAAATATTCAATACATAATTCATAAGACCATAGTCCATAAACTAATACATAAGTATGTCCCAAGACCCAAATTCAAATAAATATAAATTTACTTAAAATAAATCAAATAAAATTAAAACTAAAATTTTTCTAAAAAAAAAAAAAATGTCCCTGCCGTGTCCCCCGTGTGTCCCTACCATGTCCGATATTTTTTTTTTTTTTTTTTTGCTGGGAAACGTCCCGGACACGTGTCCGAGGCGTTTCGTGTCCGATGAGGTGTCCGACACGGACACCTCACCCTAAATGAGGTGTCCGTGCTTCATAGTTGTACGTACAATCAAATTGAGGGGTGGGTTTGAACTTTGAGGAATTAGAAGGAATTGAAACAAAAGAATAATAAAGATCGATACATTTTTCTCGGAGTTTAAATATATTGCTCTACTCATAATTTCCCTTCCATTCGTACTTTTCGTCCTAAATCATTGATATGGAAATACAGGGTATGACTAATAAAATTGTAATGCAATCCCAGATATTAAACCCACCTGACAATCTCAACATGTTCAATTGCCCCACAGAAACCAAAGAAATCATAAACATCCTTCTCAGTAGCAGTAGGAGAAAGACCTGTAACTTCTGCTGTATAACCCCCTGGATTCATATCTGCTGATTTAACTCTGCTTTATGGACAAATTACCAAGAGCAAAGAAATTAGACATCAGATAAAGCGAAGTTTGAACAATTTAATCCATCATCTATAGCGGAACCCAAACTATCAGGCCTGAATATTAATTTGTTATATATGCATGATACGAGTATAACCATAATCACCAAAGAAAAAGCAAAAAATAATTACATTCATACATCTAGTCATCTCTTATAAGAATCTTGCAATCTAATAATATAGAGAAGAAGAAATCATACTAGACTGTTGTTGGTGTTAATTACACCACGCGTATAAGCGGACCATAAAGAGCAGGGGCGGAGCTACATGGTGGCCGGGCTCCCCCTCAAATTTAAAATTTTCTTAGTATACTACTAGTAATATTCAGATATTACAATAGAGTCCTCAATTTTTCGCTTCCCTAGACCAAAATAGGCTCCCCTAGCCCGGAATCCTCGCTTCGCCCCTGATAAAGAGCCTATGATATTCATGACAAAGATGTCATTATCACATTATATGCCTCATATTAAGATGTCACAAAACGTCCATCGAACAGTCAAACCAAACACAATGTTGTTTTGTGAAAACAAAAGCTACACTATGTTACGGAATCTGAGAAATTGGAAAAAGGAGGAAAAATTTCTGAGATACCATTAAGGGCACTAACACCAAATCTCCAACTTCAATGCTCTTAAACATATCCAAATGGCTAAAGAAAACAAAGTACTGAGGATCGAGTCTGTCGTAGTATTAGCCTTATTCATCTAGTCTCTTGCTTTCCATCTTTTTGTTTATTGTATTTCGGTTATCGCACTATTTTGTTGTTGTTATTGTTCTTTTTCTGAATGCTGAATGCTCTGTACTGGTTGCCATGTTTTCTTCGTTTTCCTTTTCATAACTACTTCTCTTTTGCCGCAATTGAGCGGAGGGTCTATCGGAAACCGCCCCTCTACCTACCTTGTAGGGTAAGGTCTGCATCTCTTCCGACCCCAATTGTGGGATTTACACTGAGTCTGAACTGAGGATCGAACAGTACAAAATGCCCAATTACAGAAAATACAACAGATTATTAACAAGTCAACAATATATTCGGACTAATTGGTGCAAGAGTCCCCAATTTAGCAATCAATAAATCGACTTACAGCATGTCCAAAAAAAAAACCCAACCATTTCTTCATCCCCACAGCATCACCCATTAGTTCAGTTTCATTTGCTTTCAGAATTAACACTATACTTGACAGGAACAGCTACAAAACCTAACTATTAATACCAAACTATCAACAATTCAAAGCCTTAATTTCCAATTAACTAAGCATAAGCAATTTAAACAACATAATTATGAATGTAATGATGCAATTTCTGCAAATCAAACTGATAGTATTCCAATTTTATTTTGTGGAAATAACACAATTTACTGGAAAAAAATATAGAAATCTAAATTGATAAAGTTGAGACATACCTTGGGTGGGTTCAGATGAAAGAGAGAGAGAGAAAAGAGTTATTATTATAGTGTGAAAAACAATATTCGGTAGCCTATGATACTGATACATCTCTCATGAATCATGATGATGACATACATAATTTGATTTATTACATGGAAGTCAAAAAAGATTATTGAGAAATAGTACAAAGTTTGTTTGGTAGAAACATATAACGTATTTAAATAAGAGCATATGATAGATTCTCGAGCATCTTTAAAACCCAAACAAAAATTATATAAACGGTTATATAAGATATACTAATAAGAACGAAAATAATATTTAGGGAGCATCAATTAAAAAAAAGGTCAATGAGTTATCTGATGTAGAGTTAGAACTCGACTGGATGAGGGAGATATAAATGTAACGTTGACGCTACGAAAAAGAACAAATTAGGTTTTCCTTATTTTTGGCTATTGATGATCAGTCTTGACTTCAGGCGGTTCCACCACTCGGAGTAAAGAAGAAGCTCGGGTGTATAAATTCTTTTTTCCAACGATAATATTAATTGTAAGTTTTTTAGTTATCATATTTAAATAATTATACACTTATATTATGTGATCAGTATAAATCTTATGTTAAAATAAGTGACCATCCATGACCTTATAATTATAAGTATTTACTTCATTCGAATTCTTGTAAATCATAAAATAATTTTATATGGAATGAATAAGTATTTAGATACATTCAAATTTAAAAAAGAGAGAAAAGAGATTGTCATATTCTAGAGTTATGACATGTACACTTCCCCCATTAAGATCGGTTGTCTTTATTTGCACTTAATGAAAAAAAATCTGTTTCAATCATTAAAACAAAAAATCAAATGAAAAATTCTTGACATAAGCATGTGTGGCATTTATTGTACAAGTTCAACACGTGTTACCGTGACATTTCAAGAAATGAATGTTCACATCTGGAGTCTTATGTAACAAAAATGTGTCACTAAAACTTAAATGTGAGTTTTATAAGGCGTTGATTAGACCGACTATGTTATATAAGGTGGAGTGTGGCTAGTCAAGAAATTGAACATCCAGAAGATGAAAATTGTGGAGATGAGGATGCTGAGATAAATGTGTGGGCATACAAGGAAGGACAAGATTAGAAATGATGATATCCGAGACAGAGTGAGAGTAGCCTCGGTGGAGGATAAAATGCGGGAATAGAAGTTGAGATGGTTTGGACATGTGCAGAGGAGAGACACAGATGCACCAGTGCGGTGGTGTGAGAGGTTGATTATGGACGGGTTCAGGAGGGGTAAAGGTAGGCTGAAGAAGTATTGGGGAGAGGTGATTAGACGGGATATGACGCATGTGCAACTTACTGAGGACATGACCTTAGATATAGGGTTGTGGAGGACACGGATTAGGGTAGAAGGGTAGTAGGCAGTCGAGCATAGTTCTACTTACGCCACTGATAGTTGTAGTATTATTATTGTAGTCCACCTAGCCTATCATACTAATAGACGTAGTATTGCTTTATAGTCCCTTGTAGTTTGATTTCTGTTGATATGTGCCCTTTAGCGTACTTTGTTTAGCTTATTTACCTGCGCGAGTTACTGCTTACTTTTTCAGAATGTGCTATCGTGACTTTTTGACCGGATCTGACCGTTTCTTTTGTTTTGCTCTTGTTTTGCTTTTGCTTGTGCTTATGTTTGGTCTTGAGCTGATGGTCTCTCGGAAACAACCGCTCTACCTACCAAAGTAGAGGTAGGGTATGCGTACACTCTACCCTCCTCAGACCCACGTTGTGAATTTGACTGAATATGTTGATGATGAACATGAAGAATTCTATATGTTTGTAATAATAAGTTGCAAAAGATAAGAGTAATTGATTTGTAAATAATTGTTTTAACTTTTTTCGTTCAAACACATTCTGATTTTGCTTTTTGTATAAACGAAACAAACACTCAAAAATTAATTCACTTAAACCGGCCCATAGGCTCGCAGAATACAAACAAACTACACCGTTCTCTTATGCAAAAACATCAAGAGCTCCTAAAATATGCAAATGTTATTAAGACAAAAAAGAATTTCACCTCATTCAGCAGCAACCCGGACGATTGTAAGAACCATAATTCTAATGAATTCCAAATTACTTTTCCCTAGCTTTGCACATTTGTGTAATTATCTTTCAGGTTCATATTGTTTTGATGCATACAATATTTGAATTGATTACATGTGTCGTTTCATAGTGGCACACCCTAATAAAAATTTAAAAATAAGTTTATAATATTACAAAGAAAAAGTAAAATACAGGCTAGAGTTATTATAAAAAAGAAAAGGTGGATAAAGGATAAAATATGAGTATTGAATAATAAGTAAGAGTAAGATGGAAAAAAAAGGTAAAGACGTGATCACACCAAATCGGTTGTTACATAAAATGACAATTTAGGTCGTTACATAACAACATATTTAACAATACGATATAGTTTACATCGTTACATAACAATAGATTTAACAATATCATAATTTAAACAACAATCAAAACAAACAATATCATACTTTAAACAACAATCAAAACAAACAATGATTAAAAGTAACAATATAATACGATACAATACAATAGGTAACAACCATCCAACAAGCTGTTAGAATATTACTACATGATTCCATGATATTACAACGTCATGATTTTCATAGTTGATGAAATAGGAATGCTTTACCAAGGAAACATACTACCTTACAGTATTTTGTACTATATGTTCTTTTGCATTTAATTTCTTCCATTATTGTGATTTGTGTAATTTTTGTTCTCTCTGATGCAGGAGTGTGTAGTGGTCTGTTATCACGGGTGAATTGGGAAAACATAGAATCTTAATGGTCTCTGATTTTTTCTACCCCAATTTTGGTAGTGTGGCGAATCACATATACTAATCTATCACAGTGCTTGATCAAGGAAGGCCACAAGGTAGTAAGTAAGCCTCACCTTCTCTGTTTAAGTGGTCTTGATTAGATATGATTGATAAGAGATTAATTTTGTTGTTGCCCTTCTTGGATAGTCTACTTCTGATTGTACCTGGTAGGAACTTTGTTTTGGTCTGCAAAAGAAAAAAATAATTGTCAAGAGACTGAAACCGAGAGGATATATGCGCTTAGACATAGTTCTGTTGATGAATTTATTTTTTGTTGTTCTTTTGTATATATTTCAGGTGGTAGTTATGACTTATGACTCATGCTTATCAGAATCATTCAGGAGTAAGATATATGACTAATGGCCTGAAAGTTTATTATGTCCCATGGAAGCCATTTTTCATGCAAAACACGTTGCCAACCTTCTTTGGAACACTTCCAATTACAAGGACAATTCTGATTAGGAAAAAGATATCGCTGGTACATGGACATCAAGCCTTCTCAATCTTATGTCACGAAGCTCTAATCCATGCTCGCACCATGGGCTACAGAGTTGTATTTACTGATCATTCTCTCTATTGTTTTGCGGATGTTGTAAGAATTCACATGAATAAGGTACTGTAGTTTACTCTAGCCGATGTGCTATCTGTGTTTCTCAAACAAGCAAAGAAATTACAGTTTAAGGTCTAGTCTGCCGCTGAAAAGGTTTATGTAATTCCAAGATGTGGACACGGCCATGTTTAAGTCTGCTCCAGAGCGACTCAGCAGGGATGAAATTGTTATTGTTGTGCTAAGTAGATTAGTGTATCGGAAAGGAGCAGATATGCTTGTTGAAGTTACCCCTGAAGTATGCTGTTTGCCTCCAAATGTAAGTGTCCATCATCATGGTCTTCGTTAGAAAACTAGTCTATGGATTTTGACCTTGTTTGTGCATTTTGAACTTTGGCAACTCATTTGGCTGCATTTGCTAAGGTTCGCTCTGTACTAATAACTGGTCATATAATTTTGAACATGTGTGTGACCTTCAAGTGTTACTGTGTACAACCTACAACTTATATCTTTTTTGTTCTTTAAATTCCCTCTATTTGGCATCGGTCGCATCTTTTGTTGCTTGATTAATCTTTTCATTTTTTTCCCCTAAATTATTGAAAACTTCTCTGTTTGCTTGGTTCATTGAGAGAATGTTTCGAATCATGCTTTTCGTTCAACATTTTGCTTTCCATTATCAGTAATTCTTTTGGTAGGTGCTTTTGCTAAGTTTCAGTAAAATATGGTTACCAGACAGGAGTCTGTCGGGCTTTTGCCAGTAGAAACCCCTTTTGGTATGCTTGACTTGATACACAATATATGATGCTAGTGCTTATTCACATGCATATTTGTCTATATTAATCCACTGAATCTGATAACTTGTCAACATTTCCCTTATTTTGATACTACTAGTCTTTTTGTTAGCATATTTAAACACATCTTATTTGTGGTTGAAGAACAGATAGTTTCCACCTTCCCTGTTTCTAATCCTACATTTATGCTCCTGCTGTGCTACTTCTTTAACAGAAGCATTTTGCATAGCTATACTAGAAGCTGCAAGTTGCGGATTGTAAGCAGTCAGTACACGTGTAGGAGGTGTTCCAGAGGCATGTCCATGATTCTTTTCTCTTTGCTTGACTAGTTAATATCTCCCTGCCTCTACTTTGTAAGTTGTTCATTGTTCTATTATATCATGTTTTGTACTTCTTTTATATCAGGTTCTTCCAGATGATATGGTTGTTCTTGCTGCACCAGATCCTATGACTATGGTGCATGCTATCACAAGGGCTATACATATGCTTCCCCAGATCGATCCACAAAATGTGCGTAATCCTGTAAGTACCACATCTCCTGTTGCTTCTCATTTTTCTTTGTCTTTTCTTTTGGGGCAACCTAGCAAGGGCTGTTTAGTGTCTGCTCTCTTAAGATGTAAAAAATAGGGCTGGCCAGTGGGCCGGGCCCAGTGGAATCGGGATGGGCGGGGTCGGGACGGAGAGGAGGGGCTGGGTCAGGCTGGGGCGGGCCAAGCGGGACCGGTACGAGCGGAACGATACCGTGTACCGTCCCGGTGGGCGGCGGGGCGGGGCGGGCGGGTCGGTCGGGACATGTTTTTTTTGTTGAATTTTTCCACTAAATTAAAAATACTAACATATAGTCATATATATTTATAAACTAAATAATTGAACAAAGACAAGAAAAGTGTAAAAAAAAACATTCCAAGGTTGTTTTTGTGTCTCTTATATTATTAATTATTTCATTGAAATATACAAGATTCAAAATTACAACATTGTACTGTACCGTTGTTGAAAAAAATTACAAAAGACATAGAAAAAAATACTAAAATTGCAATGAAATAAATTACCAATTTGAAAATATTTTTTCTAGTTTCTTTATAATTTCGTGTGGTTCTTCGATTGGAATTGGTATATCTTGGTCAAATTGTTCCACGCCGCTACTCATGCCTTCAGATAAGATGTCGTAGTTTTCGTCTTCTTCTTCGTTAATCTCTGGTTGACCGTACCTTCTTCGCTCCGCTCGTATCCAATATCTGAATAGTACCGCCATCTCCAAGCTGTCTCCGGCTAATGTGTGTCTGTGCTCTCCTATTTGAAATCTGCCGGCAGAAAAAGCGCTTTCAGAAACGATTGATGACGCTTGAATGTTCAAAACATCTTGGGCAATCATTGAAATTGTCGGAAATGTCTTCTCATTTTGCATCCAATATTTCACCAAGTCTTCCTTTCCGTCTTGATTGACAACTGCTTGATAAGGTAAAGTACCCTGCAAAACAAAACATCTAACTCGCTAATTTGGTTACCGCACATTCTATTTCTGAGGCTTTCAATACTAGCCGCAGAAATAACATGTTTTTTTAGAGGTTGTGTTGAAGTAGAAGAAGATGGTGCGAAAGTCGGTTGATTGCTAGCACTTTCTTGCTGTTAATGCCGATATAATTTTTTGCATTCATCTTCTACGCTAGCCAACACTTCTTCTAGCGTTTGTTCAATAGGTAGTGGGACATTTAAATTTTTGGGAGTTGGAGGTGGTAGTACGTCCATACAGTTATAAATATTTTCAATAAGACTTTTACAACCGTCTACTTTAATAGTCGGGTTTAATACAGCACCAATAATATAAATCGGGGGAATAGGAATAAAATATTTCTTTATTTTCATAAACATTTTTTAATAGTTGTCTTATAAGCAGGTTTTTCCATATATTCTTTAAGCAATAAAAATATTATAGCTATATAAAACAACATAGTTGAAATAATAGGATAATATATAGTAGAATTATTTTGTTGCTCGATGAAAATTCTCTAGAAATACCATAAGTTCTTTAATTTTGTCCCAATCGTTATCCACAATCATATTAGTTGGATTTTGATTATGGGCATTAAAAAATAAAGTGATAGGTTTTCTATAATCATAAGCAACAAGTAGTTGATCATATAAAGAATTCCACTTAGTGGGTACTTCTTCGGGAATTTTTCTATAAGATAGTCCACAATCGTGACAATTTTTTTTATAATTTTTTTTCCTTTGGATTCTATTACTTATAAAAATAAAGTTTATAGCAAATTGTATTTTTTCAAGAATATCTTGAAAAAGTGAAAGACCATCACGCACATTTGATATGAATTTTTTTTGGATTAAAACTTCTTTTAAAACATAAATAGCAGCATTGTTAGAAGATGCATTATCTAATGCAATACTCATAACTTTATCAGTTATTCCGTAATAATCGCAGACTAAATAAATATTTTCTGAAATAAACTCACCAGTGTGCCTACTATCTATATATCTATATGTCAAAATACGTTTTTGCATAAACCATTTATAATCTATCCAATGACATATTACCGTTAAATAATCATAGTCGTTAGTACTACGACCTATATAAGAAGTTAGAGCGACTTTGCCATTAAAATGATATAATGCATAACGTAAATAAAGTTGATATTCATGTGCAAATTTAAATATATCTCTCTTAACAGTTGATCTAGAAAAACCTTTATAAGCAGGATTATACATATCTCTAATATAATGAATAAAACCGAGAGATTTGCTAGTGCTTCCCTATCTTTATGTTTATCGTATTTAGGGCCTACAACTCCCCCGTCATAGGGTTAATTTGACTTTGTACTTTGTCTGGGACAGTAAGTGAACCTTGTCCCGATTGAGAGAGCGGTTGCTCACCATTTTTTTCAATAATGTATTGGGCATGCAAGACTTTGTGTTTTTGCAATAGGTGTCTTCCTAAACCCCTCGTCCCACCATGACCTTGTCCAGTTTTAAAAGTATAAACAGCTTTACAAGTTTTACATATAACTACTTAATTTGGTACGTCCCTGTGAAAATATTTCCATACAGCTGATTTTAATGGTCGTTTTGCCGAACCTCGTCTCATACTAGGGGGAATAGGAGACATTTCACTAGTGGGTGTATCATCATCTATATTAATGGGTGTATCATCATCTAGAGTGTCATCTAAATCAAAGTCTTCTTCATTTTGAGAAAATACACGATCGTCAAAATGTGCAATGACTATTTTTGCAATTGGCTGGGTTTCGGGCGGGACTGGGGCGTGACCGGGCCAGACGGGACCATACCATGTCCCGTCCCGGTTCGAGCCCCGGTCGCGCTAAGTTTTTTTTTTTAAATTATTCGGGGCCGGGGCGGGACCGGGACGGGACCGGACCGGCCCACTAGCCAGGCCTAGTAAAAAATGGCCTTGTGATCTTTAGATGATACCGGAAGGAAATTGAGGTTAAGCCCAACTCTTTTGTGGAAATCTTCCAAATCAATCTCTTGATGCAAAATAAAAAAATTCCAGTTCAATCTCCCCTTCCTCAGCAGTTGCCTAGATGCATTCTGACTGCCCCCGCCAAGGGGTGGATCTACCACAGTGGAAGTGGTTGTTCAAAAAAAAATCATAGCATTGTATAAGAGAATGAAAATGTTGTACTTGTTCAAAAGTAAAAAATAGAACTGTAAAAAAAAAAATCGCGCTTGTTCGTCCGCGCCTACCCCACTCCCACCCCCCCACCACCCCCACACACAAAGAAAATGGAAAAGAAAGAAATAGATAGAAATGAATTACTTATCCAAAAATAAAAAGGAAAACAGAAAGAAATGGTGCTTCATGGCACAGTAGTTTATTTAATTGGTTTTTCAGAGGTTCTGCATCTTCTTTTATCTTCTCTTTGATGATAAAAGTAAATCATATACTCCTGGTAATTAATCCCTCCTTTTCATTTGTATGGCGGTGTTTGATTTGGTCACAAAATTTAAGAAAGACTTTTGCCACATGACAAAAGCATCCGTAGAACTTATGGTCTAAAACATGTTGTGACATTTTTGTGACTATCATGAAGTGTAAATGGGAAGTTTAAGGTGAAAGACTTCCCAAACGTACAAAGGTATTATTCTTTTTTTAGATTCTAAAAAGGAAAGAGTGCATATAACATGGAACAGAGGGAAGTAACCTATTAAACAAAAAAAAAGGAACAGAAAGGGAGTATGAGTCTGTTGGAAAGGAAGGTTTATGTTGCATAAGTAGTGAGCTGTAGAATTTATGCTGGGCAGTCAATTTAATTTATCCTCAAACTTTCTAAGGAGAAGAGTCCAATTTGTGTACCTGTAGTATTGGTGCTCAAGAACATTTCAGTCACCAGCTCCAAGTCTGTTAAACTTAATAGACATTACTAAGAAGATAAGAGAAAAAATGAGAGCGGATGAGACATGACATCTGCAGAATCATTTCCAAATATTTAGAAGCTTATGATAACTTTTTATTCTCTCTCTTTTGAGAAGGAAAAGAGGGTGACTAAGCACAGGACATTTGAAAAAGATTTGTGTGTGGTTTCACCCTATGGCGAAATTGCAGGGAATTGATTTGGAGTACAGTTTTAACTATAGTGATAAAGTGTTTCTACTTATCTAGAAAGTATGACGTTCATATTATTTACTTACATTTAGTTCTACTGCGAGATGAAAAAACTTTATGTTGGCCTGATGTAGCCAGGAGGACCGAAATTGTGTACAACCATGCTTTGAAATAATCCAATCCACTTTTGTTAGATCGATTATCAAGGTATGCCACTACGCTGAAGGTAAATAATGATTTGTCAAGGTATGTCATTACCTACCTTAGGTTGAGAACGGATACAATCAAAGAATTATTCTATTTATGTTTTGCTAGTGAAAGATCCTCTTGTCTGCAGTGTATATAATCTTAAAATAATTATTACTTGAGCAGAATACCGCTCGTTTTGAGTTTCTTCTTTTTTATGTTGGCCTAATTTCTTGTCCAAGTAAGATCAGATATTTGAAATACAGGTTAAAATTTTCTGGATTCTTTTATCCTCCTTTTTATGTCCTAGTTTGTGCATAAAAAGGTGTATACTAAGTTTACATGTCAATATGTAGGTCTTCAAGCAATTGAACATGATTGTTTGGTCCTTTGATGTATAAGTATACTAGATTCAATACTCAAACCTTGTAGGCTTTAGACAGTTGAATGTTTATTTCAGATTGTCCTCTTAGTTGTTTATTCAGCGAATATTGTCCAAATAGAGTCAGCTCTAAAAATATTTACTGTAATAATTTACATATGAATAAATGTATCTTGAAGTTGATTAAACTTCCAGGTTAATTTACCTTTCAACCTTCTGCTAGGTACTTTACTTGTGGCACTTGGGCAGTGAAACTATTTTGCATAGTTATGATAGTAGATTTTTTGCTTTGGCGTCTCTTCCAACTATGACAGGTAAGTTGCTCGCGTGAATATACTGGCAGATTCACTTACCCGGCTGCTACCCATTTACTCGACGGATACCCACTTACCCGGCGGATACCCAAAAGTTATATAAGAAAAAACAGAGGTCCAAAAAAATGGAAAAATGAACTTTTTTCACTATGATGTATCGAATATCAAAGTCTGAAACTTTACCAAAATATTATGAATATTAAAAAGTTAAAATAAAACGTGAAATTTATATAGAAAAAACAAGAAATTTTTGTAAGATGATATTAATCTCCCTTGAGGAGTATTTCTCATTAATATCAATATATATAGTGTACAATATTCATCTCTTATACAAGAGGATTCCTAGTCCTAATTACAAGAGGAATTATAGTCTTACCATAATTATATTTACACAATATATGGAATATATTCCAATTATGGGTAGGGATATAATAAAGACAACTATACACGTTTACACACTCCCTCGGTCGGAGCGGGAGGAGGCCGGACGCTGAGACTGGATCTGAAGTCAAGAAATAACTATCTGGGAAGTCCTTTGGTAAATATATCTGCATACTGATAGGATGAGGGAACATGTAACACTCTGACATGGCCTAGCACAACTTTTTCACGAACGAAGTTCAAGTCTATCTCAATGTACTTCGTTCGCTAATGTTGAACCGGATTGTGAGAAAGATATATGGCAGAGATGTTATCACAGTACACAATAGATGTCTGACGCAAAGGACACTGGAGTTCTAACAGTAAATTTCTGAGCCAACAAATCTCAGCTACCACATTTGCAACGCCTCTGTACTCAGCCACGACACTGGAACGAGATAGGGTAGCATGTCGCTTGACAGACCAAGAAATCAGATTATCCCTTAAAAAACACAAAAGCCGGAGGTGGAGCGTCACGTATCCGGACACCCCGCCCAATCTGCATATGTATATGAGAGCAACTTGTTTGGTGCAGAGGGGTATAGGCGCAAACCATAATCAAGTGTGCCCTTAATATATCAGATGATACGCTTAAGGGCAGTGAAATGAGACTCTCTGGGGCATGCATAAATAGACATACCTGCTGAACATCATAAACAATGTCTGGCCTTGTAAATGTGAGATACTGAAGTGCACCGGCAAGTCTCATATACAGAGTAGGATCGGAGACTGGAGTACCATCCATAGCACTGAGCTTAAATTTCGAATCAACTGGAGTAGGTGAAACTTTGCAATTCGCCATCTTAGCCCTGTACACAATCTCCTCTGCATACTTACGCTGATACAGGAACATGTGGTCGGAAGACCTGGTCACTGATATCCCCAAATAATAACTCAGCTTTCCGAAATCAGTCATTTCAAATTCAGACTTAAGCAAGAAAATAATCTCATTTTTCAACCCATCGAAGGAAGCAGTAAGAACAATATCATCCACATAAAGTAATAAGTAAGTCGTGCTACTACCTCGATGAAAATTGAAGAGTGATGTATCACTTTTGCTTCATACAAACCCAATCTGCAAGATATATCTGGCAAAGCGATCATACCACGCACGGGGGGCCTGTTTCAGGCCATAGAGTGACTTACGGAGACGACACACATAGTGAGGAACTGCTGGATGGGTGAACCCAGGCGGCTGATGCATGTAGACTGTTTCTGTCAGATCCCCATGTAAAAATGCATTCTTCACATCAAGCTGATGGATCGGCCAGTGTTTGTCCACGACAATGCTCAAAACTGTGTGAATGGTAGCCGTTTTGACAACCGGGCTGAAGGTCACACCACAATCAATGCACTCCTGCTGATTTGTGCCATTAGCCACAAGTCGTGCCGTATACCTCTCAAGATCTCCACTGTCTCTGAATTTGTGACGAAATAGCCACATGCAACGGATCACGTTCACCCCCTCAAGTCTAGGTACTAGATCTCATGTGTGTTGTTTAGTTAAAGTATTGAATTCCTCATACATAACTGCATTCCAATTAGGGTCTTGTTTAGCCAATTTAGGGTTCTTGGGAATTGGAGAAATGGTTTGTGATGACAAGTTAAATTGGACTTTGGGTTTGAAGATTCCATGCTTGACACGAGTTTCATTTGGTGAGTGGGGACAGTGGGAGGCTGTGTCGAGACTGAGGGATTGGTTGGATATGGAGAAGGAGGGGGTGACTGTCACGACCCGACCCCGGGCCCGTGACCGGTGCCTTGACCCGGGCACCCTTGTGACACAACATCAGAGAAAACCAGCGGAATATAAACTCAAAATAAAACAACCATAATAGTATAAATAGTCTAGCCCAAAATGGCTACCCCAAAAGTACATACAACCGAACAGCTATATCCTTTAACAACCCAAGTTATGACAAGACTACAGGCCTCTAAGAATGAGTAATACTATGACGGGACAGGGCCCCGTCATGCCCCTGAATGTACAAAATATCAATCACACCAGGGAGAACCATACCAAAAGTCGAGCTTCCGAAGAAATGGAGCTCCTGACACCTGAGTAAAAGATCCTAGGAATGAGGATCTACCACCTGCTTTCCCTTACCTGCGGCATGAACGCAGCCCCCGAGGAAGGGTCGATTACAACGTACCAAGTATGTAAAACTGGAAAAATACTGTAGTAATATCACAAGTCAAAGATAAGCTGGAGTCATAGGTAAAAATCAATTTCCTTGCACTGTGCCTTACTAACAGTGAGAGTAACGAGTATAAAACTTATAGCATAAAAATAGGAGGCTCACGATCAAAACAGGGTACCTCGCCCGTAGTATCATTAAGCAATCCTACTCCTGGGACTATTTCACCCGCATAGGTCCCGTGGACCCGCATGAGGTCATCCGCCTCATGGGACTATTTCACCCACGGGACTATTTCACCCGCATGGATCCCGTGGACCGCGTAGTACCATCGCCGTACTGGCATGGGACTATTTCACCCGCATGGATCCTGTGGTCCGGATCCGCATGAGTGCAAGCGCCGCACTCGCATCATGGGTAGCAAATCCATGGCATAGATAATAACCCGGGGTTTACCCCGTAATAATACAAATATATAACATAGCTCATCCGGCTATCATATCATACATAAGCACTACCGGCCTATCATATCACAACATAAGCACTACCGGCCTATCATATCATACATAAGCACTACCGGCCTATCATATCATAAGCAAGTTAAGAAATCCCCTAACTTCTTATTAACATTATTAATATATCCTCTCATTTTAGTATCCTAAGGCACTAACATGTCTTTTAATAGAAAATCCGGGAATTCAACCCAAGTACCATGTACTTCTAACTTTTTAAGAAAACTCTTTTCATACCAAGATTCCAAGATACTAATCACCATAGTATCAAGTTACAATTTCTTTTCAAAACAAGTCACATTTCCTTTTAGAAAATATAATAGGCTTCTAAATCAAGTGACTTCATTCCCTTTAAAACCCTAGGCAACCAATGCCTAAAATCAATCCACCTTCCATAGTTTCAATCCTTTACCCGTACTTGTTTTAATTAGGGTAAACCTTCTAGGCTTACTCAGTCACAATGTCGGCATAGACTCAAATAAAGACGCTTCACACGGCCACAACAAAACTCAAGCATAAATACTAAATTTAAAGACCAACAACTTAGAACGTGGGTTACCTGGAGGTATAGGGAATAAGTGAGGATATTTATTCATCATGTCATCCTCTGCTTCCCACGTCATCTCTTCTCTATTCTCGTTCCGCCATAAGACCTTGACGGAAGCCACATCCTTTGTCCGTAATCGCCTAACCTGACGATCGAGTATCGCTATGGGACTCTCCTCATACGATAACTCCTCTGTTACCTGAACCTCATGAATCGGATGTACTCTAGATGGGTCTCCAATACATTTCCGCAACATAGACACATGAAACACTGGATGTACTGCCTCTAGATCGGACGGCAGATCCAACTCATAAGCAACCTTGCCTACCCTCCGGACAATCTGGTAAGGCCCAATGTACCTTGGGCTAAGCTTCCCCTTCTTTCCAAATCTCATCACGCCCTTCATGGGCGATACCTTTAGAAAAACCCAATCATCTATCTCAAATTCCAAGTGTCGACGCCGATGGTCTGCATACGACTTTTGCCGACTCTGAGCTGCCAACAGCCGCTCCTGGATAAGCTTCACCTTATCCACTGCCTGCTGAACTAAGTCTGGCCCGACTAACTGAACTTCTCCCACCTCGAACCAGCCTATAGGTGACCTGCACTTCCTCCCGTATAAGGCCTCATAAGGCGCCATCTGAATCTTTGGAATGGTAGGCATTGTTGTAAGCAAACTCTACAAGAGGCAAATGATCCTCGGCTACCCACGAAATCAATAACACGCGCGCAAAGATATCCTCGTGTGCGGATAGTGCTCGGCTTTGTCCGTCGGTCTGAGGATGAAACGCCGTACTGAGACTCACCTGTGTCCCTAATCCCTTCTGAAAGGACCTCCAGAAGTTAGCTGAGAACTGGGCTCCTCTATCTGATATAATCGACACCGGGACTCCGTGCAGTCTCACAATCTCTCTAATATATAATCTGGCATAGTCCTCGGTGAACGCGTCGTTACTAGGAAGAAAATGGGTGATTTAAATCGACTGTCGACAATCACCCAAATGGAATCATGCTTCCCCTGAATGGTAGGTAGTCCTGTAGTAAAATTCATATTTATCACCTCCCACTTCCAAGTCGGAATATCAATAGCTGCAATGACCCAAGCTTCGTGCTCAATCTTAACTCCGACAATTCGCACGTGCCACGAACTCGCAACGTCCTCTTTAGGCCATCCCACCAATACACGCGTCGAGGTCATGATACATCTTAGTCGACCCGGATGAATAGAATAACGAGCACCGTGCCTCCCGAAATCTGTGGCGAAGTCTGTCCACATCGGGAACACACAACCGGCCCTCGAATCTTAGCACCCCATCAGGCGCTACCTCAAATAGACTCTTCTCCTTCTGGAGAGCTGCATCTCGGTACCGTACCAAAATCGGATCCTCATACTGTCGCCTCTTCACCTCCTCGATGATGGAAGACTCGGCAACCTCTCGAACCCGAATTCCGTCACTAACAGAATCAACCAAACGAACCCCAAGGCTCGCTAGCTGATGTAACTCTCGGACCATATCCCTTTTCTCTGGCTGAACAACAGACAGACTACCCATCGATCTGCGACTAAGGGCATCTGCAACTACATTGGCCTTCCCTGGGTGGTACAGAATATCAACATCGTAATCCTTAAGTAGCTCCAACCACCGTCTCTGCCGCAAGTTCAGCTCCCTCTGGCTGAAGATGTACTGGAGACTCTTGTGGTCTGTGTAAATGTCCACGTGAACTCCATATAAATAATGTCTCCAGATCTTCAAGGCATGAATCACAGCTGCCAACTCCAGGTCATGTGTGGGATAGTTCTTCTCATGCTTCCTAAGCTGTCGAGATGCATAAGCTATAACCTTGTCTTTGCATCGACGCACTCCAAACACCACGCTGGCGTCACAATAAACCACATATCCATCTAAACCCTCCGGAAGAGTAAGAAGCTGAAGCGGTCGTCAACTTCTCCTTTAGCAATGGAAACTTTCCTCACAAGTATCCGTCCGAACATAGTTGCCTACGAGTCGCTTAGTCAAAGTCTTTGAAATAGAAGCAAACTTTTCCACAAACCTCCGATAATAGCCTGCAAGGCCCAAAAAGCTGCGCACCTCTGTCGGTGTAGTGGGTCTAGGCCAAGTCTTGACTGCCTCAATCTTCGCTGTATCAACCCGAATACCATCGGCCCCGATAACATGTCCTAAGAAAGCCACTGACGCCAACCAGAACTCGCACTTCGAGAACTTGGCATACAACTGCCGGTCCCTGAGGACTCTGATCGGTGTATTTTATATACACTTTTTGAGTCTTTTTTAATTAGTATTTTACTCATTTTATTTATGTTTAGTATAGTATTAGGGTCGTTTTCCTTTCTTTTGTGTCACAGCGGTCAAAAATGGAGAAATGGCGGAAAGGAGATGAAATGAGCATAAATGAGATGGAATTGCACACTAAAAAGGGCCAGAGATGAAGTCTAAGTTCGAATTATAGAGAAAATCGAGTTAATCCGGACGAAAAAACGATTTAAGCGGAAATTCGCCAAAAATATCCACGAGCGCCATGGCCAGAAAGCCATGGCGCCCAAAGTCTTGAAAGTCCCGAGTTGCTGAATTTGGTATGGCTGATCTGGTCGCGGCGCCACGCGGATTTATGAAGTCTGGCCGATTTGACATATTTTGAGAATCCTAAAGGGATTATTTTTCCTTTCTAAAGGATAACTTTTCCTTCCTAAAGGATAACTTTTCCTACCCTAAAACCCTTACCTAAAAGGGTTCTAATAACTTTTCCTACCTAATAACTTTTCCTACCTTAAAACCTTCACCAAAAAGGATTCTACCTAAACTTTTCCTTTTCCTACAAATTCTTAACCCTTCACCTAAAGGATTCTTTGGCTATAAATACTCTACACCATTAGAAGAATTCTTCATTCTCCAACCAATCCTCCATTCTACCATTCACCATTCTACATCCATCCTTCCACCAATCCACCTTGTAAATATTCCACAACACAACCCTTGGATGCTTGGCAGACTCATTCTTAGTAATTTTTTTCTTTCTTTACTTTAATTCAGTTTTGTATGATGAACATGGAATTAGTTCTTGTCATATTTATGGCTAGAACTAAGTCTCTTATAGGGCTTTCTATGTTGAATTTCTTGAACCTTATGTTATAAATTAATGCATGCTTATGGTTATTATTCTTATTGAGAGATCTATCCAATAATTGAGTTGAATTCTTGGTAGCTAATTGACAACTAGTTATCACTATATGATTTCTAATCAGTTACGAAAAGGGGATTGTGAATATCTTTGTAAGTTGGGTAGACGATCTTGAATTGGGGATGAAAATACAACAATTAGATTTTAAGCGTTGATGAGAGGCTTAACAACCCTAATTTTGCGCATTGTGCGTGACGGTCAACTAGGTTTTTGTGCTTAATCCTCCTATAGCGTTACCCTTATCAGCGAAAGTTAGGTAAGGAACAATACTGGGGTTGAGTGTTTATATAACCCTAACGGGAGTATAAAACGATTTCGTAAACCTGCTTTCTCCAAAAGAAGAATACCATAAGTAATGCATTAGTAAGTAACATAAGCGGATAGTAAGGATACATAGAAGCCCTATTCTCATCACATCTGAATTAAATCTTTATACTTTAAAATAGCTTTTATAATTCTTAGTCATAAACAACCAATCACTTATTAATTCGCCAAATAGATACTAGAAAATAGATAACTGGTACTTGAACCCTAATCCTAGAGGACGATATTCGGTCTTATCCAAGACTATACTACTTGATATGATAACGTGCACTTGCGTTTAAAAGTGTGTGCATCTTTTCGCGCATCAAGTTTTTGGCGCCGTTGCCGGGGATTAGGCAATAGTTCAATATCAAATTATCTATTTTCAATTTCTAATTTGGTTTTAATTTTTTTATTTTTACGTTTTTCGTTATTAAAAAAAAAAAAAAAAAAAAAAAAAAATATATATATATATATATATATATATATATATATATATAAAAAAAATAATAAAAAAAAAAAAAAAAAAAAAATAATAAAAAAAAAAAAAAAAAGTGATTCGTTGTTGGTTTTGATTCATCTCGGGATCCTCAAGACATGGATTTATCTTTGTCAATATGATCGAGAGCCAACCATAGAGAGCAGAGGGAGGAATTACGAGAAACCCTACTTAGTCTCACGAGGCGCCAAGCTCAGTTCATGGACGAAATGAGGTCGGGCATAAAGAGGTTGGAAACGCAAATAGCAGAACTCGCGATCATATTCAACAGCGAACAACAAATTGAGGAGCCTGAATCACACCCAACTATTGAGGAATCTGGCGAGATAGTTGGTGTAGAGAAGGAAAAGATTGCAGAGATCCAATTATTCACCTTCTTGGATTCCTTGGAAAATCTTTTTCTTATACCTATTGCAGAAGAAACACCACCAGCTGTCAAAGTTGACTCCCAAACAGGAAGTCAATACCATCAAGGGCACCCCCTAGAGTTTAAAGATGTAGGGAATCTCACTGATCCCTACATTAGAGAGATCCTAAAAGACAAGCATGTCTTGAGCACTTGGGGGATAATCGTATATTTGAGGCCCTTGTTTGAAGCAATTGTTGTAGTTGAAGTGAGACCTACAACAATAACTCTGCGGATTGCAAGCGATTCGCGAAGGATCCATAGGCACTCGTAAAGGTTAAAGCGTCGGCTAAAAGACGTTAAAGACAGCGCTTGTTGGGAGGCAACCCAATGTTTTTAATTATGTTATTTCAATTCATGTCTTTATTTTATTTTATTTTGTCTTGAACAGTCTCACGGTCTTGGGTTCTTGTTTTGTGTTGTTGGATGGCCAGGTGGTGAAAGTCAAAGCAGGAAAAAGGAGCAACAAACGCTGGAAAAAAAAAAAAAAAAAAAAGCGATGCGTCAGCCGCGGCTGAGAATCGAGGCCGCGCGTAACAGAATCTCGAAGAGCCACAAGATTAGCAGAGCTGGCGCTGAATCTCGAGCGCGCGCTGAACTTCGAGAGCAATATTTCCGTGCCAATTCGCATTTTACCTCCTAGACCTCCATTATGACCACCGTGTTTTGTCGATAAGTTGTCCATATTTTTTTGAGTATTGCACATTGGGGACAATGTGTGATTTAAGTTTGGGGGTGTTTTATTTGTGTCTTGTTATGTTTCAGTTAAGTCTTTTTTATTTGTTTTGTGTTTATTTTTGAGTCACAAATTTTTTTTTCTTTTTTCTTTTCTTTTTTTGAGTCATAATTGCCTGTCAAAAATCATGTATGCTGTAGTTGCTAGAAACACCTAGTGAAGTAAGGTGGAATAATGTAACTAATTGAAGCAACTATCTAAAACACCTAAGTTAGATATGCCAAAACTCACAGAATCTGTCTATTTGGAGTTTCTTGCTTGAGTTATGCATGCTAAATGATAAATACTTATGTGTTATGAGTCTTGCTATTTGGCGAAATAGTTAGGATATCGTGTTAGAGAGATGACTCAGGCATTTCTTTGATAGCCAATTCTTACCATTCTTTTCTATCCCGTACTTTAAAAATATATCCCTAGTCAGCCCCATTGAGCCAAAAATTGAAACTTTTTCTTTGACACCCCATATTCCCACAAATTGTGCCATAAGTAAAAATATGAAAAAGTGGAATACATTGTGTATTGAAAAAGGAAGACAAAAGGAGTGAATAAGCGTGTGCCAATAAAAAGTAAAAATAAAATAGGCAAAGCCTAAGTTTGGGGTGCTTATTATGATTATACATTTCACTCTCCCAAAACAAAAGAGGGAAAAGATAGAATCGAATGAAGGAAAGAACCAAAAGAAAAAGGGAAAAATTGAAAAGCTAAAGAGCTTATGGTACACAAAAATGAGCCTAAATGCCTATTTTTACCTACCCCTACCTAAAGCCTACATTACAACCCTTAAAGTCCTGAAGATCTCTTTTATGCATATCCAGAATTAGTGGAGAATAGCAAGTAAGCATGCCATAAGAATTCTTGAATTTATATGCATGATTTAGTATATTGACTTCCATTAAGCATGATGAATATGAGTTTGCGAAATATCTAGCTTACTGTGCTGAAATTTCATGCTACATGTTCCTGCATATTATTCTGCTAACCTTCATGTTTTTCTAGATAACACTAATACAGCAAAAATGATCAATGGCAGTGAGTCTTTTATTTTTCGTTCTTTGAGTCTTTTATTTTCTTTCTTTCTATCTTTGCTCGAGGGCGAGCAAAGGTTAAGTTTGGGGGTATTTGATCGGTGTATTTTATATACACTTTTTGAGTCTTTTTTAATTAGTATTTTACTCATTTTATTTATGTTTAGTATAGTATTAGGGTCGTTTTCCTTTCTTTTGTGTCACAGCGGTCAAAAATGGAGAAATGGCGGAAAGGAGATGAAATGAGCATAAATGAGATGGAATTGCACACTAAAAGGGCCAAGAGATGAAGTCTAAGAAGTTAAAATTATAGAGAAAATCGCGAAGTCCGGACGAGAAAAAACGAAAGCGAATTCGCCAGAAAAATGTCACAGGCGCCCTTGGCAGCAGCCGCATGGCGCCCAAAGTCTTGAAAGTCCCGGAGTTGCTGAATTTCAGGCGCCATGGCTGATCTATGAACATGGCGCCGACGCGGGATTTATGAAGTCTGAGCCGAATTTGACATATTTTCAGAATCCTAAAGGGATTATTTTTCCTTTCTAAAGGGATAACTTTTCCTTCCTAAAGGGATAACTTTTCCTACCCTAAAACCCTTACCTAAAAGGGTTCTAATAACTTTTCCTACCTAATAACTTTTCCTACCTTAAAACCTTCACCAAAAAGGATTCTACCTAAACTTTTCCTTTTCCTACAAATTCTTAACCCTTCACCTAAAGGATTCTTTGGCTATAAATACTCTACACCATTAGAAGAATTCTTCATTCTCCAACCAATCCTCCATTCTACCATTCACCATTCTACATCCATCCTTCCACCAATCCACCTTGTAAATATTCCACAACACAACCCTTGGATGCTTGGCTTGGAGACTCATTCTTAGTAATTTTCTTTTCTTTCTTTACTTTAATTCAGTTTTTGTATGATGAACATGGAATTAGTTCTTGTCATATTTATGGCTAGGAACTAATTCTCTTATAGGGCTTTCTATGTTGAATTTCTTGAACCTTATGTTATAAATTAATGCATGCTTATGGTTATTATTCTTATTGAGAGATCTATCCAATAATTGAGTTGAATTCTTGGTAGCTAATTGACAACTAGTTATCACTATATGATTTCTAATCAGTTACGAAAAGGGGATTGTGAATATCTTTGTAAGTTGGGTAGACAGTCTTGAATTGGGGATGAAAATACCTCAATTAGATTTGTAGCGTTGATGAGAGGCTTAACAACCCTAATTTTTGCGCATTGTGCGTGTGGCCAACTAGGTTTTTGTGCTTAATCCTCTATAGCGTTACCCTTATCAGTGAAAGTTAGGTAAGGAACAATCTGGGTTGAGTGTTTATATAACCCTAACGGGAGTATAAAACGATTTCGTAAACCTGCTTTCTCCAAAAGAAGAATACCATAAGTAATGCATTAGTAAGTAACATAAGCGGATAGTAAGGATACATAGAAGCCCTATTCTCATCACATCTGAATTAAATCTTTATACTTTAAAATAGCTTTTATAATTCTTAGTCATAAACAACCAATCACTTATTAATTCGCCAAATAGATACTAGAAAATAGATAACTGGTACTTGAACCCTAATCCTAGAGGACGATATTCGGTCTTATCCAAGACTATACTACTTGATATGATAACGTGCACTTGCGTTTAAAAGTGTGTGCATCTTTTCGCGCATCAGACTCCCAATACCGTCCTCAAATGATCTGTATGCTCCTGCTCTGTGCGCGAATACACCAAGATATCATCAATGAACACTATAACGAACATATCCAAGAATGGCCTGAACACCGTAATCATCAAATCCATGAATACTGCTGGGGCGTTGGTCAACCCGAAAGACATCACCCTGAACTCATAGTGCCCATACCGGGTCCTGAATGCAGTCTTTAGGACGTCTGTCTCTCTAACTCGCACCTGATGATAACCAGACCGCAGGTCTATCTTGGAAAAACACTTTGCACCCTGCAACTGGTCAAACAAATCGTCAATCATGGGGAGGGGATACCTGTTCTTGATAGTAACCTTGTTCAACTGCCTGTAATCAATACACATACGCAGCGTCCCATCCTTCTTCTTTACAAATAACACCGGCGCTCCCCAGGGAGAAACACTTGGCCTGATAAAGCCTTTCTCCAGCAAATCTTTGGTGGTCCTTGATTACTTCAACTCGGCAGGTGCCATCCTGTATGGCGGAATAGATATCGGTCGAGTGTCTGGCGCCAAATCGATGCAAAACTCAATCTCCCTCTCAGGAGGGATACCCGGAAGCTCGTCTGGGAATACGTCTGGAAACTCTCTAACAACCGGGCCGATCAAGGTCGGTATCTCACCTCGATGCTCGAATACCGAACAAATGGTAAATATACCGCCGTACCATCTTCCTAGCCTTGAGGTAAGAAATAAACCTACCCGCCGGCGTCACGATATTCCTTCCACTCGATAATCGGCTCACCGGGAAACCGGAACCGAACTAACGTCTCTCTACAGTCCACATTGGCATAGCAAGACGCTACCCAATCCATACCCATAATCACATCAAGTCTGTCATATCAACTCTATAAAGTCGGCTGAAGTCCGACGACCATCTATAATAGTGGCAAGCCTTATATACGCTCGGCTACCACCAAGCACCTACGGCGTAGCCACCTCAAAGGATTCTATGGACTCGGGCTCTATCCTATTCTACCAAAGAATATGAGGAGATATATAGGACAAGGTAGAACTCGGATCTATCAAAGCATAAACATCACAGCAAGAGACCAACAATGTACCTGTGACGACATCAGGTGACGCCTCCTGGTCCTGACGGCTGGACATAGCATAAATGCGGTTACGAGGACTGGGCTGGAACCCTGCCACGACCCACGGCGCGGCTGTTGGCCGTGAACACCCACGCCTCGGGCGCCAACCATCAAGATGAAGACCCGGCAAGCCCGAACACATCGGCTGAGCCATGGCACTCCCGCCGCCTCTGGACGGACAATCTCTCTTCAAATGGCCCTGCTGGCCACAAGAGTAACAAGCTCCTGGAGGAACACGACACCCCCCATAATGGCAATCACCACATCGACCACACCGAGGCATAGGGGGCCTCATCTGACTGGAACTCGTCCTGCAGGCAGAAGCCACGGAACCACTGTCCGCTCCTGAATACTCTGTGCGTCCGAAGATGGTGGAGGCGCTCTGGGCCATTGTGGTGCAAATCTGGTCTCTTCTTTGGGGTTGTCTACCCCTAAAGCTACCAGAGGACCTGCTGTCACAGCCTCTTCTGGCGATACAGCCGATCCGTCGGCCCTGCGTTCACCCAAGTGCATGTGCCTGCATGCGGGCAATGTCCATGCCCGGCTGAAGAGCCACCCCCGTGCAACTCTCGGCCAAGTGATCATCGAGTCCTGTGACATAGCGGTGCACCCTGTCCTCCATGTCTGCTACCAAAGCGGGCACATACCTAGCCAATGAATCAAACTCCATGTTGTATTCCCGGACCGTCCGCCCATTCTGTCTCAGCGTCAAAAATCTATCGGCCCGAGCCCTCCTCATCTGCGGAGGCAAGAAATGGCCAAGTAACGCCTCTGAGAACTCGTCCCAAACAGCTGGAAGCGCATGCTCCCGGGGCGATTCCATGAATCATACCAGTCAACTGCAGTGTCCCGCAGCCGATGCGAACCTAGTACCACCGACTCGGTCTCCGAAGCCCCGATCACCCTCATGATCCGCTGCAACTGTCGGATAAACTCCTGAGGATCATCCTCAGGCCTCGACCCATAAAACTCTGGTGGGCTGCAACTCAAAAAGTCCCTCAGTCTCAAGCTAGCAGCTCTGTGCTGAACTACGGGTACAGCCGGAACTGCTGTCTCCAGCCTATCCTCATGTCTGGCCACGATCCTGGCTAGTAACTGGGCCATCTCCTTGTAGCCCATATCCTCTGCCCCCGGCTGCTGGACTGGAGGCTCGGGTACCGCGGTCTCAGTAGCCGCTGCTGCTGCCTCAGACTCTACTGGGGTTGGCGACGTGGTAGAACTCGCCGTCCGAAACACCTCATCTGGTAAGGACTGGGCCTGTGCCCTGGTAACCCTCGGTGCCCTACTAGTAGTTCCCTCCACTGCCTTGCCCTTCTGGGCCGCGGTCGCCTTGCGTGGAGGCATAACTGATACACACAAAGTTTACGTCAGAGGAAATTCAACCTATAACACAGCTCTATTGCACGATCTTAGAGTGAAAGAAATGGAAACCAATCCTAAATATCCTGTAGCCTCCTGATTATAGATGTGGTGCACAACACACCGATAATCAAGACTCTACTAGATACGGCCTGTAGACCCTTTCCGAGGATTAACTGCTCTGATACCACTTTTGTCACGACCCGACCCCGGGCCCGTGACCGGTGCCTTGACCCGGGCACCCTTGTGACACAACATCAGAGAAAACCAATGGAATATAAACTCAAAATAAAACAACCATAATAGTATAAATAGTCTAGCCTAAAATTGCTACCCCAAAAGTACATACAACCGAACAACTATATCCTTTAACAACCCAAGTTATGACAAGACTACAGGCCTCTAAGAATGAGTAATACTATGACGGGACAGGGCCCCGTCATGCCCCTGAATGTACAAAATATCAATCACACCAGGGAGAACCATACCAAAAGTCGAGCTTCCGAAGAAATGGAGCTCCTGACACCTGAGTAAAAGATCCTAGGAATGAGGATCTACCACCTGCTTTCCCTTACCTGCGGCATGAACGCAGCCCCCGAGGAAGGGGGTCGATACAACGTACCAAGTATGTAAAGCGGAAAAATCAGTAGTAATATCACAAGTCAAAGATAAGTTGAGTCATAGATAAAAATCAATTTCCTTGACCGTGCCTTACTAACGGTGAGAGTCTGAGTATAAAACTTATAGCATAAAAATAGGAGGCTCACGATCAAAACAGGTACCTCGCCTGTAGTATCATTAAGCAATCCTACTCACGGGACTATTTCACCCGCATAGGTCCCGTGGACCGCGTGAGGTCATCCGTCTCGTCGTGAGACTATTTCACCCGCGTGGGACTATTTCACCCGCATGGATCCGTGGACCCGCGTGAGTACCATCGCCGTCTTGGCGTGGGACTATTTCACCCGCGTGGATCACGTGGTCCGATCCGCACGAGTGCAAGCGCTCGCGTCATCACGGGTAGCAAATCCATGGCATAGATAATAACCCGGGGTTTACCCCGTAATAATACAAATATATAACATAGCTCATCCGGCTATCATATCATACATAAGCACTACCGGCCTATCATATCACAACATAAGCACTACCGGCCTATCATATCATACATAAGCACTACCGGCCTATCATATCATAAGCAAGTTAAGAAATCCCCTAACTTCTTATTAACATTATTAATATATCCTCTCATTTTAGTATCCTAAGGCACTAACATGTATTTTAATAGAAAATCCGGGAATTCAACCCAAGTACCATGTACTTCTAACTTTTTAAGAAAACTCTTTTCATACCAAGATTCCAAGATACTAATCACCATAGTATCAAGTTACAATTTCTTTTCAAAACAAGTCACATTTCCTTTTAGAAAATATAATAGGCTTCTAAATCAAGTGACTTCATTCCCTTTAAAACCCTAGGCAACCAATGCCTAAAATCAATCCACCTTCCATAGTTTCAATCCTTTACCCGTACTTGTTTTAATTAGGGTAAACCATTCTTTGTGAACCTTTCAAAAACTAATATAACCAACTTCCCATAAAGTCATTATATTAGCGTTATTCCTTTGTCAAATACATTTTCCCTAAATCCAAGGGACTTATACTTTTGAAATGAAACAAGTATCATATACTTTAAAACAAGTGTAGGTTATCAAGTCTTGTACGTATACCGTACTACATAGATACAACTATTCATGCTCAAGAGATAGGAAAGCTCTACATACCTCTTCGGTCAATCCACTTGCTAAGTCCAACTACCGCAAGTAATATGTCAACCTATAATAACCATAGTGCGTTGGTTAACCTCTAATTCAATGTAGAAATTCCAAATTCAAGTTACCAATTCCTAAGGAAAATTGGGCAGCATTTCCTTTGTTTCTACTCACTTTGCCACCTTTTCAAAGGCCGATTTTTCCACATTCAAACGCCTCATTAAGGCCTAACAACCAAACCAACACAAAGGGGTTTACACACCTAATCTTGGGTGTGTAAAATTCTGCCCCATTAGTTATAATAGTACACTTAACAATTCTAAAGTGGTTTTTAGGCTACAACATGCTCATAATATTTCTTTAGCCAAATCCTTCATATCCAACCCACATTTCTAGCATGCAATGACTCTAAGAGCATTATTTACCTCCATAAGTATTTTCTTCTTAACATGCAACTCTATAAACTAATAATAGAGGAAGAATCATTACCTTAGAGCTTTAGCCAAATTTATCCAACAATTTGCTAGCCTTTCTACCAAGAATACTACCACCACCACCTTCACAAGTTAACCACAAGCTTCCTTCTTGTCTTTTAATTTTTCAGATTTTTCCTAAGGCTAGATTGTCTCTTGGATTTTTAGAGAGAAGGAGGAGCTTGAAATATTTAGAGAGAAGGAAGAGGTTTTTCAAAGAGAGATGACAAATGACCAAGTCTTAAGACTTGGTCAATATATTGCATGTAAAAATCAGATGGGGGGGGGGGGGGGACACTTGTCCCCCACTCAGGCCCTTTCAAAATAAAAATCTGACTTTTCCTAAGTTTTTCCGCCTGATTTCCCGCCTCGGCGCCGCGGCCCTGCTTCCCGGCGCCGCGGCGCCGCAACTCCTGCGGACCTGGGTCTTCGGCGCGCGCCTGCTTCCGGCGCGGCTCAAACCAGCGACCCACGAGTTTTCGGCGCCTCGGCCTTGTCTTTCGACGCCGCGGCCCTACAATCCCCCCGACTTGGCGCGCGGCCACTCTGGCGCCCGCGCCACTGAGACCACGCGGTCGGGCGAACCACGGGGTATAACAGTGACGCCGTCGGAGGCGCCGCGACGCTGGAGGAAATCTGCTCGCAGGAGTTTTGGCGTCGTGGTGCCAAATCACAGGGCCACGGCACTGTCGACGGTAACTCAGGACTCATGTTCGCAGGAGTTTTGGTGCCGCGACACCGACCCGTGAGGCCGAGACGCTGAAGAAGAACTACTGGGCAAAGAAGGTTTTTTGTGTCAGTGCTATGATCTAGTTGACTGATAATGATGGGAGAGATGGCAGGATCGTCAAGAAAAGAGTAATCCGGTTTTTGAATTTTTTTAAGATTCGAAAACGAGAACGTGGTCTCGTCGAATGTGACATGACGAGAGAGTGGATATGACGAGTGGACAAGTCATAACATAGATAACCCCTATGATTCGACGGAAAGCCTAGGTAGACACATGGAGTGGACCGAGAAACTAGTTTGTTAGGGGCAGTAGAGGCAAGGTTATGATAGCATAGACAACCGAATATCTGAAGATGCTCATAAGATGGCTCTATGATAGATGATTTCGGTAGGGGTCATATTATGAAGGGTGCTAGTTGGGAGAATATTGAGAACGTATTCTGACATTTTAGCAGCATATACCCAGAAGGACGGAGGGAGGGAGGCATGCATCAATAAAGTGTGAATCATGTTGTTTATAATGCGGATGATTCTTTCAACTTTACCATTTTTTGGGGAGGTGTGAGGGCAGGGGAAGCGAAAAATCATGCCATTATTAGTACAAAAACGGTGAAAAATAGAGTTATTGAATTCACGACCATTATCGCACTGAAATGATTTGATACCTTTTTCAAATTGTGTTTGGATGAGCTGTCTAAATTCAAGAAATTTTCAAACACTTCCGATTTAAATTTGAGAGGATATAACCAAACAAAGTGGGAAAAATCATATAGTAAGACAAGATAGTATTTATGACCGAGAGAACTAGCAACATGTGATGTCCATAAATCGGCATGTATAATATCAAATGGTGCAAAGGTAACACTAGTAGATGATTTAAATGGAAGACGAGTATGTTTGACTAAAGAACAATAAATACAGTTTTGGGCAAACCTCCCATTATTACAAGTAATGAAATTATTGTCTCTAAGAAAATTAAAAACTGGTGCTCCTGGATGACCAAGCCTATTATGCCATGTTGAAGAAGAAACGGCCGCTAGAGAGACGGGAGATCAAGATCTGACAGCGGAGGTGGGAGTGAATGGATAGAGATCCTCCGTGCTATTGCATCTCGTAAGAGGTGTCCCCGTATGAAGATCATTCACAGTGAAACCAAAAGGGTCAAAGTCAACAGAAACATAATTATTACGAGTAAATTTGCGGATAGAGATTAGGTTCTTAATTATATGTGGGGCATATAGGGTATTTTTAAGGGGGAATGGATGAGGAGGTGGTGTGTAGGATGTACCATAACCCTTTATTGGAATGCGGTGGCCACTACCAACTGTAATAAATTGAGGATGCTTTAAACTGAACAATTTGGGAATATTACCTACAGACTGGGTGAGGTGAGATGTGGCTCCGGAGTCCATGTACCAGTTGTTGTCAGGCTGTTGCACATTGAGGCTGTTGAAGGCCTGACCCAACTCAGTGGGTGTCATGCAGGATAAGGGATCTTTAGCCGGAACCGCCGTGAAGTGGGCTTGTTGCGGTATCGACTTCTTGAGGCTGGAGCAGGGTCCAACAACTCGTGGTGAGAATACCGTTGAAGAATTCTTTGGTTGCGCGACGCCGGCGGCCTTTGTAATAGTACTATTGAGGTGCCGCGGCGCTGAACCGATTCTCCGAGCCCTGTTGTTGCTGCTGTTGATTCTGCTGTCCGCGACCCTTGCCACGGCCTCCTCTGCCCCCGCGGCCCTTGCCACTCTTGCCGCCGCGTCCCTGCTGCGGTTGAGAGTTTTCTGGCGGCGTTGGATCTTGGGGGCGCGTTTCGACAGCTAACGCCTTCTGATTGTGCTCATCCTGCTTAGCACGTCGAGTCTCCTCGAGCAACAACTGCGAGCGAGCTTTGTTAAAACTGGGTAGCGGATCTGCCTGTTGAATCATGTTGGTAACGTATCATAGTCGCCTTTGGGAGGCCTGAAATCAATTGCAACACCATTTTAGTGTCCGAGAGAGGTGTGTCGATGTTGGAGAGTTGATTCTTTAGTAGTTTCAACTGTCTGCAGTACTCAGTCATGTTGGAGAAATTTTCAAGACGTGTATTGTTAAATTGTTCCTCCAAATACACAGCACGAGTGTGCTTGTTATCTTGAAATATTTCTTCCAAGCGGTTCCACAAATCATGATAGTAAGAAGTAGATCCTGAAAAATACTACCATATATCCATTGTTTGACGCCGGCTTCTAGAAGATGGCAAGAAGAATCATCAACCTCCGGAGGGCGCGGGATAATGTCATCGATATGATCAAGCACGTTATAGAGACATGCATGATTGCGAAACAGTTCAATTCAAGGAGAATACTGACTGTTTTCTTGATCAAGAAGAATGAGAATAGAGTTTTTGATATTAGTAACAATTAGGGCGGGATGAAAATAGGATGACGACATGGTGATAGGAGGTGTGAAAGATGAAGCGTCGGAAAGTGTGGAGGAATCAAGAGTAGCCATTTAGAGATGTGAAGGAAAGAACCCCAAAATTGTAGAACAGTGGTCTGCCGAGGAAGGTTGTGGCCGTATCTACTGGTAGAAGAGAAAAGTTTTGTTCTTAGGGAAGGAAAGAAAGAATTAAGATTGTAGAACAGAACTTTGGTGGCCGAATTGGCTGCTGGCAGAAAAGAAAAAAAATTGTTCTTAGGGTAGGGTTTTGGCTCTTGATACCAAGTAAGATGATATTAATCTCCCTTGAGGAGTTTTTCTCATTAATATCAATATATATAGTGTACAATATTCATCCCTTATACAAGAGAATTCCTAGTCGTAATTACAAGAGGAATCATAGTCTTACCATAATTATATTTACACAATATATATAATATATTCTAATTATGGGTATGGATATAATAAAGACAACTATACACGTTTACAATTTTTTAGTCCTTTCAAATGATCACAATTATGAAAAAAATAAAAGAGAAACTCCATTGTCATTACCAAAGTTGTCACATAGATAGGCACATGTAGAGTTGTTGCATTATACCATACATTTTACACAAAAACATTAAAAAAATAGAATTGTACCATACACTTTATTTTAAATGATAATAATAATAATAATAATAATAATAATAATAAGTTGAGGTTAATGACTTGACAAGAATCAGGGAGTCTTGATATGAATAAGAGATTTCAAGTCCTTCTCTAGTTAAGAATACCAGAAAATCAGCATAATTAAAGAATCTAACACAAACATGTACGTGGCGGGTAGCGGGGCGGGTTCGGGGAGTGTCTTATATGAAATTCACCCCGCCCCACTATCTATGGCGGATAGCACTTTTGATACTCATACCTGCCTCATCACCCACCAAACCATCTCCTATACCCGTCCCAACTGAACCGGGTGCGGGGCAATACCCACATTTACCCGTCACACTGACATCCCTAACAACTAGTATCACAACAAATGAAATATGGAGATAGCAGAGGTGATGGCTTGAATCCCAGCTTACTACTTTTGCTTGTCTATTAGCCGGTTATTTATAACTACCTTTCCCCGTAAATTGGAGATGTATATGGTTATACCTACTTTTCTTGTAGCTTTGACATGTATACACAAAAATATATTGTGGGCTTACACGGCCATAAATAATCAGCATGATATGGTGACACACGGTGAACCTTCAAATTCATGAATTCTTGTAATGTACATGAGAATCTTAGGGGAGGTTGTTGTGTGTGAACACCCACATTGATACCTAAAAAAAGAGAAAGCTATATAGGTGTCACTTTTACTCTTACTACCGTGAGGTCTCTAATTTTGAAAGAAATATCGTGTGCTTGAGCCAAAGCGAATACTCTCACACTATGTTAATTGTAGGGTCATTTGCACTTTTGTTCCTATTTTGCATTGGTCTTTAATTTTTTCCCTCAAGATAAACAACTTTTTTGCGAGGCATAAATTTATATTTGTAGTAAAATATTAGGTGTGAACAGGGACGGAAGAACTGAAAGGATATACAAAAGATAACTCAGTGCAATGTTTGTCGAGTCGAGTGATGATACCCTTTCTTTAAGATAAAATTACCCCCGTGTATAATAGCTTACGGTAGATGGGTAATAGCCTCCCAAGACAAAACGATAATACTTTCTCAAGCACAAGCCAAATACTTAAGAATCATTGTAGAAGAAACAAGAACTCTAGATTGCTAGAAGAAGTATAAATGCTCTCAAATATTTCAGATTTTAGGATTGTAGTGAATGATTAAAATCTGAAAATGAGACCTCTATTTATAGTTGCAAAGTTGGTAATTCACATGTTATGTGAATGCACTAAATGGGATTGCATTGAACTCACCAAAAGACACCTAGATCATGCCAAGATTTGGATGAACTTTGGCCTTTTCAATGAGTGTATGTTCAGAAAAATCTCTTGATTTTTCATTCACTGTACTGACAATGCCGCGGCCCTTAACTAGCGGAGCTGCGGCGCTAAACAATCAGTAATTAACTTCGAGCCTCAGGACTTTTGGCGTCGCGGGTCCAGACTGCAGCGCCGTGGCGCCGGAGCACCGCGACCCTTGATCAACCAGCGCCGCGGCGCTGGACCGTCGTGGCTCGGTGCCACGACCCTATTACGGAACCGCGACTCTTACCCATTTTTCATATTTTATATATTTCTTCTTTACTTATACCGTCGTGGGAGACACATCAATTTTGCCAATTAATCGTCCATCCTTACATAACTTAAGAACACTTAACATGTGTACCAATATCACTTTCACAATGTGAAATTTAGCTAGACATTGTACGATGTATGCATGTGTATGTAAATCGTATTTCTGACATGCGAGGCCCCATGTGTTCAAGTCATTAAGAACGGGATAAACTCAATCCACTAGGTAAATTTTCCAACAATCCCCTCTTGAATGAGGTATTGCTGCACGCGAAGTGCCAACCATTAGCAATCTAGTAGCGAAAGTGTATTGCATCGGAATAGGTAGCCCGCAGCTTTTAACCTTTGCTAGTCAACTACCATCGGACATATTTACTGTGCGGTGAACGTGATGTCTTGAACCGTCAGTGTTTAGTATATGCCAATACAATGATAGAGACACAAATAATTGTCCAATCTCTTGTTTCTTTTTTATTATTTTGTCCGTTGTGGCCGTGGACACACTTGGATTCTTAAGTGCGTATGATTGAGGCGTCTTGTCCTCGCACTTAAATAGGTGACCTTCTACAAGGTACCCTGAAGTACCCCACTATGTCAGTGTTAGGAGTCATTAAAAGTATCATTATCTTAACCTCGACTCTCGAGTGTTATGTTAAGACTTTGACACTTAACCTGTACCCACCATGCAGGTAGCACTTTAATGTCTATCGCGGAAAGGCTTTGGATTAGTGTTTTCATAAGGAACCAATATCCAAAGTGCTCTTGCTTTTCTATAAGCGCTCAACTGGACCTTTACAGCTTAGTTTTTCCATTGAACCAAATTTCTGGGATCTCCCGTCAGTATGGTTGGGTTACCACCGTATCGGTCTGTATTTCTTGGGTTTTAAGCCCATTCCCCTAGACAGACAGAACATCTGATCTTTGGGTAGTCCCTTAGTCAAAGGGTCAGCTTTATTCTCCTTAGATTTTATGTAATCGATGGAGATGATACCCATGGAGATCAATTGCCTAACGGTCTTATGTCTCCGACGTATGTGCCGAGATTTTCCATTGTATATGTTACTTCGTGCCCTTCCTAATGCCGACTGACTGTCGCAATGGATCATTACCGAAGGTACGAGTTTATCCCAACAAGGGATATCCTCCAAGAAGTCGTGAAGCCACTCAGCTTCTTCACATGCTTTGTCTAAAGCGATGAACTCTGATTCCATGGTGGATCGGGCGATGCAAGTTTATTTGGAGGACTTCCAGTACACATCCCCACCACCAATTGTAAACACATACCCACTGGTGGACTTGGTGTTCCTTATATCGGATATCCAGTTTGCATCACTGTACCCTTCTAGTACAACTGGATACCTCGAGTAGTACAATCTGTATGACATTGTATATTTCAAATACCGGAGTATTCAATTAAGCTTTTTCCAGTGGTCATGTCCGAGATTGCGTGTAAACCTCGCCAATTTATTGATGGCATAAGCGATATCAGGTCGGGTACAGTTTGTCATATACATCAAACTGCCGATTACCTGCGCATATCGCTCCTGGAGCACGGGTGCATCACGATTTTTATCAATGCTTTGATTCATATCCATTGGTGACTTTAACGGTGGACAGTCAAACATCTCAAACTTTCTCAAGACATTCTCTATGTAATGAGACTGAGACAGTACTAGTCCATCAAATGACTTAGAAATCTTAATTCCTAAGATGACATATGTGATACCCATGTCCTTCATGTGAAAACATTGTTTCAACATGTTCTTTGTTTCTAGGATCAAGGCTCGACCACCACCTGTGATTAATATGTCGTCTACGTAGAGGCAAATCATGACAAATGAGTCAGAGTTTCCTTTCACGTAGACACATTTATCACACTCGTTAATGGAGAAACCATTTGACAGTAGTGTACTATCAAACTTTTCATGTCATTGTTTAGGAGCTTGTTTCAGCCCATACAGATATTTGACAAGTCTACAGACTTTCTTCTCCTGTCCTGGAACTACATACCCATCGGGTTGTTCCATATACTTCTTCTTCCAAATTACCATTTAGGAAGGCTGTCTTAACATACATTTGATGGATTTCAAAGTCATGCAGTGCTGCAATGGCAATGAACACCCTTATGGAAGTCATTCTCGATACGGGGGAGTACGTGTCGATGTAATCAAGGTCTTCGGTTTGTCGGTATCCTTTGTCTACCAACCTAGCCTTGTACTTGTCTATAGATGTTAAGTCAATTTGTGGACTGTTTTAGAGTCTAGTTTAGTGAGTCTTTTATGTTTATTTTTAGTGTTTTGTACCGTATTATGCTTGGTGTTTTGTGTTTTCAGGTAATAAGAGACTTAGGTGGTAAATGGCGAATTGAAGAGGTAAATAGCTTATTTGGAGGATAGAAATGCACAACCGCGACGCAAATTTTCCAGTGACTGTGAGTGATTTTCTAGCCAATTAGAGCCGCGGAGCCGACGCGCGATTTTCAGAAATTAGTGCGGAATTTCACGAGGGTAAAATGGTCCTAAACGAGGTTTTCTTCATATAAACCCTAGGGATTATTCTAATGAGAGTGGAGGATACTTTGGAGGAAGAGAACGGAGGCGAGAACACCATTAGAGACATCTACTGTTCAAGTTCTTTTCTTTTTCCATACTTTAATTCAGTTTATTTTGAAGACAATTAGTTTTCTTAGCATGTCAAATGTCTAGGAGCTAATTTCTTTATTAGGGTTTTCCATCGAATCAACTTGAAACTCTTTTCATAAGTTAATGCATTGTTAGTGATTTCTTCTTCATCTATTTAAGATTTATTCAACTTGTATTGATTGTTTGATAATTAACTGGACATTAATTGTCATAACTTATATGATTGCGAATCGAGATCTGAAAAGAGAGATTTGAATATGCTATAGTTGTTTAGATATAGGTTAAAATCGCGGACGAAAGTACCCCGATACTTGTGTAGTGTTTAGGGTTATTGTTCTTAATCATCATGTGTGGTAAAATCTATCATAGAAATATAGAATGTTTCTGTGTAAGGTTGAGTTTTTATATGTCCTAACCGGAATATAAAAATGTTCGTTAACCTGCTATCTTAATAAGAAGAAGAATAATTAATCTTGCATTAACAAGTGAAAGAGTGGATAGTTGAAGAGATTAGAAACCCTAATTTCCTTCATAACTGTCTTAAATCCCAAAGTATTATCATCATTAGTTATTTTTTTCACTTAATTTTAATTCTTAGATTAAAAATCCAACCAAATTAACGATTACCAAATAGAAACCATAGTTTAGATATTCAGTACTTGATAAACCAGTCTCTGTGGACGATATTTGGTCTTACCAAGATTTATTACTTAAGCGATACGTACACTTGCGTAACACAGAAATATCGCGAACAAGTTTTTGGCGCCGTTGCCGGGACTGACGTATTATCAATATCGAATTATCTAGTCTTATTTCTAATTTGATTTTTATTTTAGAACGCATTTTTGCCTTGAAGCGGTATATCTCCTAGTTCATTAGGAATTTTTTAGGTGTTTCAAAAGCCTAGTATGAAGTTCGTTGAGTCTAGTTTCCAACGCAACAAACCGCTCGTCGATAGGACATCGGAGTAGAAAGTTATGGACATTATAAGTTCCGTTGACGGAGGAAAAAGAAAGCTTGCCACGGCCGACAAATGCCATACACGAAAGCCCCGGTTGTTCTGAAGTTGCAGCGCCGCGGCGCAGGCTGCAGGGCCGCGGCGCCGAGGCGGGATTTTTCGCGAAAAATGGGGAAAAATTAGAAGATATTTGTGTAAAGACCCATGAGAGGGCGACAAGTGTCCCTCCCATCTTTTTGACCCAGAGAAGGTCTTAATATTATGACCAAGTCTTGAAGACTTGGTCATTTTGCAAAGGTTCTTCCTAAAAGAAAATCCTCTTCTCTTCTCTCTAAAAATTGATGAACCCCAAGTGTGATGAGATTTCTGGAAAGGCAACAAGAAGGAAATATGTTGACAAGATTGTAGAGGGTTCGTGTGGGTGATTTTAACGTGAAGAAGAATTTCGGAAAGATGGCTTATTGAGGTAAAATCTTCACCTTCTTAATATGATTGGAGATTACATGTTATAGTAGTTAAGAAATGAGCATGTGGTATATATATTAAAGTTTGAAAAGATTTGAATCATGTCGACTTGTTGAAAACCGAAAATGGGCATGTTAGTTACTAATGTTGTAATCAATTCGGTTGTTAGCTAAAATCGTTACATGTTATATATAGAAGGGTATATCGTTGTTATAATTGGTTATGACTTATATAACATTTTGGAATAACGAGTTGGATTGAAAGGATTTGAAAAAGATGATATGTGAGCATGTTGTAGCCGAGGAGTTGCCTTAAACTAATTGGATTGTTTAATATGAATTGTGGGGCAGAATTTTACACGTCCGGTTAGGCGTGTAATCCCCTTTGTATTGTTGAATTGTTGGGCCTTAAATGTGGCGTTTGGTTATTGAATTCGGGCCTTGAAAAAGGTGGAAAAGTACGTAGAAACAAAGGAAGTGCTGTCCAATTTTCCGTAGAATAAGGGACTTTACCATTAGAATATCCTACGTTGAAGCTAGAAGCTAATAGACATATTATGGTAATTATAGGTTGACATACTACGTACGGCATATTGGACTTGGCAAGTGAATTTAGCCGGAGAGGTATGTGGAAACTTTCTTATCTCTTGAGCATGAGTAGTTATAAATGTATAGTACGGTAGACGTACGTGATTTAAATGAAGTCAGTTCATTAATGTCTAAGTTGGTTGAGTTAGAGACTTAACTCACTTATTCTTAAGGAAAGATTAAAAGAATGGTTTATTCTAATAAGGTAAACAAGGATTGCTTGACATGAAAAAGTATAGAATACTTGATTTGAAAAGTATTGATTCTTGAACTATTCTAAAGATAAGAAATTTGATTTCTAAAGTTAAGAGATTTGAAAGTATAAGTCTCTTGGTTATAACAAGAACGAAGTTGTTTAAGACATAAAGAGTTATAACAGCTTTATGGGAAGTTAGTTATGACGGCTTTATGAAAGGTTAAGGATGTCTTAGTTTCTAAAGCATAAAGTTAGTATAACGACTTTATGGGAAGTTGGTTATAACAACTTTATGGAAGGTTAAAAGAATGGTTTTCTCTAGTAATGAAATCAAATAAATGACTTGAAATAAGAAAAGGCAATTTGATTTAAAGGTATCAATTGCTTAAAGTTTTAAAGTAAGGGTCACTTGATTTAGAAGCCTAGAAATGTATTTCTAAAAATGTAGTGACTTGTTTGAAAAGTAGAAATGTCTTGATACTACGGGTGTTAGTATCTTGGGGTTTTGTTATGAAAAAAAGTCTTTTGAAAAAAATGGAAGTACGTAGTACTTTTTGTTAAATTCCCGGATTTTTACGTGAAACGAAAAGTGCATTGAGTATATAAAATGAAAGTCTAAAGATTTTATGAACTTGCCTATACTCACTGATGATAGCCTTGGAGTGCAAGTATTATGTTGTTACGCTGCCGTGACTCTCAGTTGGAGGGTCGGCTGTCTTGTTGTAAATTTATTTGGACGTACCGACAGTGATGGAGGATTCCACGGGTATGCTTCCATTGTGATTGATCCATGGACATGCTTGCGATGGAGGATTCCGGGGCATGCTACCATGATGCGGGTTCAATTCCCGGATACTATTATTACTCCATGGATTAGCTCTCCATGAAGACATGTACCCGAGATGAGGGATTCCACGGGCATGTTATATATGATTATTACTCCATGGATTAGCTCTCCATGAAGACATGTACCCGAGATGAGGGATTCCACGGACACGTTATATATGGTTATTACTCCATGGATTAGCTCTCCATGAAGACATGTACCCGAGATGAGGGATTCCACGGGCATGTTATATATGATTATTACCCCATGGATTAGCTCTCCATGAAGTCATGTACTTAGATGAGATTTCACGGGTATGATATATATATATATATATATATATATATATATATATATATATATATATATATGTATTGCATATGTGTACGCCGACAGTGTGGTAGGATGCCACGGGCGCGTCACATGGTTATATTTTACAATTACAGCTTTCGGCAGTGATGGAGGATTCCACGGGCAGGAGATATATATATATGTATTGTATGTGTGTACGCCGACAGTGAGGTAGGATGTCACGGGCGCGTCACATGGTTACATTTTATGCTTACGACTGTCGGCAGTGATGTGGGATTCCACGGGCACGCTTTGATATTTGAGGGATTGTGTCCCTAGCTATGGTGTGACTATTGTTCATGTGTTGAAATAGTCTTTAAAATGTAAAAAAACTGATTTTCATTACTTTCATTTCGGCAAGGCACAGTTGTACTGTTAATTTGGTTATCATACATGTCTCCAACTTTATTTTAGACTATTATGATTTAAATTACAGTACTTTCAGTTTTGCATACTTGGTACATATTTTGTACTGACCTACTTCGGGGGGCTGCGTTCATGCCGCAAGTTGAGGTACATAACTTGCTCATCCGCACTCTAGGATCACTGTCCAGTTCTTGGAAAGCTCCATTTTCTCCGGAGGCTTTGTCTTTTGGTACGGTTCCCTGAGGTTGTAGAGTTATGTACATTCAGGGGTATGGCGGGGCCCTGTCCCGTCACAGTTGTTATGTCAAAACTCTTAGAGGTCTGTAGTCATATCTTGTGGGTCACTTTGTAAAAAATAAATGAGGTAACTGCTTTTGGATTTATATATATCCAAGGAGGTAGCCTTATCGGCTAACCTATTATTTGATTTCTTGTTAAGTTTATGTATGTTCCGCTGATTATCTCTGATGTATACTTGTAAGTGCCTGTAGGGCACCGCCATGCCCGGGTGGTCGTGATGTAATCTGCAAAGGAGTTTACGAGATTACATATTGCCAACTGTTACTGGCGTGCAGACATGCATAAGGCTACCAGCTGTGGAAGCCAATAACTTTGAAATCAAGCCAGCAATTCTACACATGGTTCAGAGCACGGTCCAGTTTGAGGGGTTACCATCCGAAGATATCCATATGCATTTGACCAACTTCTTGGAGCTGTGTGCTACGTTTAAATATAATGACATTACTGATGACGCCATTAGATTGAGGCTCTTCCCATTCTCACTCAGGGACAGAGCCAAGAGTTGGTTGAACTCTTTGCAGGCTAATTTCATCACCACATGGAAAGACTTAGCTCAGAAGTTTCTTGCCAAATTCGTCCCTCTATCGAAGGCAGCAAAGCTCAGAGGACAACTTAATAATTTCTATCAGCTGGAGGAAGAATCGTTGTATGAAGCTTGAGAGAGATTTAAAGAGTTGCAGAGAAAGTGTACGCAGTGTAATATCCCATTTTAACCGGAGTCAAAATGGACTAGGACATATGGTTGATTCCTGAATTTGTTTTTACGGACTCGCCACCTAATTATTTTAAAGATGAATTAGGACCTTTATTTAGCAAAATCTGCTTAAAATAACTCCAATTAAAAGATCTACGAAACTTAGTGAGATTCTAAGGTAAGGATTCTTTATTATCCTAAAGGAAAGGGATTAGGCATCCTATAGGATCCGTTAGCTTGCGGTTATCCGGTCAAACTTAGGTTGGTATTATTGTGCTAAGGAAGGCATATTTTGAAGGCGTAAAGTTTTAAGGAAAAAGATGTTAATAACAAATAACTTAAAGATATATATATATATATATATTGGTAAATTTTCATGAGATTTATTAAAAATGCATAAAAGATAGTTTGTCTAAAATTATGCATTATATATAAATTTAGAATCATGACAGTGCACTCGTAAATCATAGAACATTTTAACGTTCGGATGAAGCATAGACTTCAACAAAACTATTTTCACAATTAATGTTTAAAGAAATATATTTAGGAAAAGGGGTTATTTTGGGTTTATAAGGAAAATCATCATTTATTATAAATTCTGAAGAAAATCAAAATCTTATATTTCCTATATGTACTAATGACATGGATAAAATGACTGACTATTATGAAAGTTCAATCATGCTTAAAAATAAATTAAAGGCAAGTTTCCGTTTTTAAACTACCCTCCCCATCTATTCGAATATTAGTAGAGTTAAATATCCTATTAATCACAAAGTTAAGCAAATATAATTACAACAACAAATAAATAAGTAAAGGATGAGATTAGAGAGTAGAGATGACGATTGGGCAACAATGTCGCCCCGTCTTATTCGTCTTAAAATTTCTGGAGTAGGGATGTAGACACGGGTGTGGATTTCAAGACGAGACTCGTAATGAGACTCTTGATTTAGCTCCCGATGCATTTCATGTAAAACAGAGAAAGAAAAAGAATCAGGGTAATTTAATTTAATAGTGTCACGACCCGAACCGACGGGGCGCGACTGGTTCCCTACCTGGGCATCCTTATACCCACACATCACACATAATCAACAGAAGCTTAAGAAAAACTCATATAATAAAAATAGGCAAGACGACAAGGATTCCACTATATACAGAATATCCAAAGCGAGTACAACTCACACATGCACAAATACACATATACAACTCACACCTGTCTACAGACCTCTAAGAGTTTGATAATGAAATGTGACGGGACAAGGCCCCGCCGTACCCCTTAATGTACGTAAGCCTGTAATAGCAAAACTGTACCAAAATGAATAGACTCCGGAACAATGGAGCTATCTCAAACAGCTGGACAATGATCCTAAGCACACGGATCACCAAACTGAGCACCTACACCTGCGGGCATGAACCTAGCCACCCGAAGGGGGTCAGTACAACAAGGTACCAAGTATGAAAACATGAAGTACAATAAATAAGATCATAACTGGCCAAAGGATGACAGGGACAAGTATGAAAATCAAATACTAGATCCAACCGTGCCATATAAAAAAGAGCCAAATGTACCACGGTATCACTGTACCACTGTATCATTGTACTTTATAAAAATTAGAGTCAACTCTGTCTTTTTAAAAGTATGAGAGTCATATCAAGATCATAGATGTCTGTCCATATAATCCTTTACTGCCAGGAGTATCTGTACTCACATCCTGGATACATGCCCGTGAAATCATATACTTATACTGCCCGGCCCTCTGGTGAAGAACGTGGTGAACGTATACTGCCCGCCCCTTTCTGGGATGCAGTAACTACTTAGTAATCTACGGCCGGCCCTCTAGTGAAGGGTGTGGTAAACACTGAATCATATCTTGTCCGGCCCTCTCTGCGACACGGTAAACATATAAAGTATACTGCCCGGCCCATTCTGGGATGCGGTAAAGTCACGTAAGGTATACTGCCCGGCCCATTCTGGGATACGGTAATGTCATATAAGGTTCAACTGCCCGGCCCATTATGGGACGCGGTAATGTCATATACTGTGCACATAATTGCCCGGCCTCTAATGAAGGACGCGGTGAACATATACTCATATACTGCCCGACCCTCAAGTGAAGGACGCGATAACCACATAATAACACTAGCATGAATAGCTATCGTGAGCACCCATGTGCACTTTAAATCATCTTTTAACTCTCATTTAAATCATATGTTGCCCGACCCTTTCTGAGACACGGTAAAATTATTTTTGACTCTCACAATAATGAAATAGAATCACTTTCATTTAGAAAACTCAAGGCACTTTCACATCATGTATCTTTTTAAACCATCGTTTGGAAAACCAAGGCACTTACCCTATCATGTATCCCTTTTAAAACATCATTGGATTAGGATCCAGTAGAACTATGTACGTCCTTCGTACACTCTCTTTATAACAAACATGCCAAGAGAGGAAAAGATAGTTCACATACCACTTGTCGTCTATACCAACTCGATAATCTAAATTCGTCCCGCTTCTTTGGATAACATTATGGAAACATTTGCATGGTGATAACAGATTCGAATTGCCAAATTAATTCTTATATGGGCCGTTAGTAGGTTATATTTTTATAATGATCTTATCTAATCAGTTGTGAACTAGAAAATGTAAAACAAATTGGTTATATCTTAGTTTCTATGCAAATGGCGTGCTAATCATTTCAGTATAATTTCTTGTCGATACCTTTTTCATTTAACGCTGCAATGGCTTATTTCAACACGTCTATTAATAACATACTTACTTATTATTAAATCAGTTTCAGCACTTAATACTTAACAATTACTTTAAGTAAGCAGAGTCAACTCGGCTCCCATGTTTACTAAAAACTCTTATCAATATCTGTCTCATATGTCTTAATAAGGACTCAGGAACAATTTAGACATGCTTTTAGCATAGAATCAATAACATGAATATACCTTAACTTCTAAGAGTAGAATAACTTTGGAACCAATACCACAGTTATAGTACATACGTAGAACATGCCAAAAGAAATAAGGAAGAGGTTCACATACCTTATTGACGAACTAACCGACTCAACATTTAGACTATGTCTCACTTAGCACTTCCACCTATAACAACAATAACACGTCTATGAACTTCATGAACACTAGCATACGCTATACCACATAATGACTCTCCTTTCTTATAAAAAAATTGAGCAGCACTTCCCTTATTCATACATACATTCCACCTTACAATTAAGGCCAATAACATCAATAACCAAGCACCAATTAAGGGTACAACCAAATAGCAACAAAGGGGATTTACACACCCACTTCTCATGTAAATTCAGCCTCTTAATCTACATTAAAACAGTCCACAATATCCAACAGTTTCTTCAATATCTCGGCCAACAACTAATATACCAAAGCCATTTTCATAATGCCTTATAATCCATTTCAAGTTTCAACACTTTAATATAAACCATATCGACTTTGAATAACAATATTCTTTCATTTTAACATGCAATACGTGACGATAACTACAACAATAACCAACTAATCCAATATAACAAAAATTGTCTCGAAATCGGCTAACATGCCAAACTGTCACATGCACTTCTTATTCTCCATTTCACTTAACACAAGTTCATCTCTTAACTATAACAACATGTAACTTCCATTAATCTTAAAGAGGAAGAAGAAATTTTACATTCACTTTAGCCAAAACAGTCTACAAGTTCTCGGAACACTACTCCATTTTAGCACCACTTCTAAACGTTACAATAACACACACGTATCCTCTACAAGCTTGTAACCATCTTATTTTCTTGTTTCTCTTCCAAAAAGTCCATTCCAAGCTTAGGGTTTCAACGAAGTTTCTTGGCCAAATCAGTGACCACTTGTTATGGAGAGTTAACCTTGCTTAGAACTTGGTTAAGGGACTTAATCTTGGAAAATAACTTAACTTGTTCTTCACTTTGGCTTAGGATTTTCAAGACTTGTGAGCTAAGGTAGAGAGATGAGGGTTTGGAAGATGAAGATGTTTGTGAGCTTAAGTCTTGCAAGCTTGTATCTCTAAGGTGTACATAGCACAAGTGGAGGGGGACCCCAAGTAGACCCACTTGTCCACTTGTCACAAAATATCTTCCACACTTGGCAAATTCGTGAAAATCCCGCATAGACACCACGGTACTGCCCAATGGCACCGAACCCGCGTGCTGCTACTCAGGAGTTATGGCACCGCAGTATCGCTTGAATGCACCGCTGCGCGCTTTTCACCCTGACCGCCGGGAGCTCCTTTTCTCTCCACACTTTATTGGAAAGATTTCAATACTAGAACTACTTCTCGTCGTCACAAAAAAATTTAATCCAAAATTTTCCATATCGAAAATGTAAATACACTATCCTTCTAACATTCAAATCTTACATCCTTAGTCATTCTCACTTATACGCCCTGGAATTACGGGGTGTAACATTCTTCCCCCTTAGAAACATTCGTCCCCGAATGTTCATAATATGTCTTAAGCTATAAACATTTCGGCATAGTCTCCTTTAAACTATACCTACCAACATATACTCAACAACAAGGGGAGATATATACGACAAGGTGGAACCTCGATCTATCAATACATATATGTCACTGAAAAGACCGATAATATACCTGGCATGTGAACACTCTACCATGCGGGGCGCATAGCTATAGTAGATGATGAACTTGCAACTGATCCAGTAGGCTGAGTCATCCTACCTGTACCTCCTCTACGAGGACACTCTCTCATCATATGGCCTTGAAGGCCACAAGAAAAACAAACACTTGCACCAGAACGACATATCCCAGAATGGGGCATACCACACCGAGTACAATAAGGCCAAAATGGCCTCGACTGAATAGAACCTTGCACTGTGAACTCAAGCCGGGAGCTCGACCCTCCTCGAATACCCTGAGCGGTCAAACCTCCCGCTCAGATCGCGAGGGTACACTGCTCTAGCCGAAAGAATACCTAGCCTGTTGCTGAGGCTGTCCGCCTCCAAACTCCCCAAAATGTCCAGCCGACCTAGCCCTCTTATGATGGCCCCTGTCATGGTCACTGTCTGACTGACGCACTCTATGTCGGTCCTCTACCCCCTGGGCGTAGGCCTGTATTCGGGCTATGTCCATACCTGGCAGAAGAGACACTGCCATACATCCATCAACCAGGTAGTGGTATAGTCCCATCACATAGCGATGAACCTGTCTGCCATATCTGCCACAATGGTAGGCGCATACCTAGCCAATGAACCAAACTCAAGGCTATACTCTCTAACGCTCCTGCCATCCTGTCTCAACTGTAGGAAACTGTCAACTCTAAACCTCCTTATCTCTGGAGGCAAGAAGTGACCAAGAAATGCCTCTATAAACGCATCCCATGTAGCTGGAGGAACATTCTCTCATCTAGACAACTCCCAAGACTCATACCAGTTTGTAGCTATATCCCGCATCCTATATGATGTCAACTCCACCGACTCAGTTTTCGAAGCCCTGATTACCCTCAAGGTACGCTGCATCTATCGGATAAACTCATGCGGGTCATCCTCGGGCTGTGACCCGAAAAACTCTGGAGGGTTGCAATTCAAAAAATCACGAACCCTTACACTGTCGGATCTAGGGTCAACTCCTAGTCCCTGCCTGCGGTTCTGCCCTACCACTATTCTAGTCAGCAGCTGAACTGCATCTCTCATGGCCCTATTCTCTGCCCCTGGCTGAGGAACTGGAGGCTCAAGTATCGGAGCCTCTAGAGCTGCTCTAAGCTCCTCCGGTGATGGCCGTGTAACTGAGCTCGCCGACTGGCGTCAATATCAAGCATAGACTGGGCATGTGCCCTAGTAACTCTTTGAGTCTGACTAGTAGCTCCTGCTACTGATTTACCCTTCTGGGCCACTGTTGACCTCTTCAGAGGCATAGTTGTAACAAAATAATACGTCAGAGAGGGAATTATCCTAATAACAGAGCTTTATCATACAATCTATGAGATGAAAGAATAGAAACCAATCCTAAATGTACTGTAGCCTCATGTGTATAGGTGTGGTGCACAACACACCGATAACCAAGACTCTACTGCACGCGGTCTGTAGATATTCCGAGGACTAACTGCTTTGATACCACCTTTGTCACGACCCGAACCGACGGGCCGCGACTGGTTCCCTACCTGGGCACTCTTATACCCACACATAATCCATAATCAGCAAAAGCATAAGAAAAACTCATAAAATAAAAACAGGCAAGCCGACAAGGCTTCCACTATATACAGAATATCCAAAGCGAGTACAACTCACACATGCCCAAATACACATATACAACTGATCGGTGTATTTTATATACACCTTTTGAGTCAGTTTTAGTTAGTCTTTTGTCCCGTTTTGCACATATAAGTGTCGTATTAGGATAGTTTTCCTTTCTTTTGAGTCAAAGTGGTTAAAATGGCCAAATGGCGGAAAAGGAGCTAAAAGAGGGCAAAAGAGGAGATCCCAGAGCCAAAAACAGAGAAAGTGGCGAACGAGCGTGAAACCGGACAGTCTGCGGCGTCTCCTGCGATCGAAGCGGGCGGTGCCCACTATCCAGAGAAGTCGAAGACTTCGTTGCGGCTAGCGAACGCGGCGCGCTAAACACCCGGTGCTACGAAGTTGCGGTAGCCGCGGCTCGAACAGCAGAAATCAGGGCCGCGGCGCCAAATCACCCGACGGATTGCAGAAGTTCCGGCGCCGCGGCGCCTGTCTGCAGGGCCGCGGCGCCGACGCGGAAAAATTAGGTTTCCAGACGGATTTTGGGCCAGGCCTGCAGGGAAAAGCTGAGGCGGTTTTCAGCCTATAAAAAGAGAACCCTAGGCAGTTTTTAAGGGTTCCCTTTCTTGCACAACACAAGGATTCTTGCTTGGAGATTGGAGACCATAGTTTAGTAATTTCTTTTCCTTTTCTTTACTTTATTTCAGTTTTTGTATGATGAACATGGGATTAGTTCTTGTCATATCAATGACTAGGAACTAATTCCTCTATAGGGCTTTCCATGTTGAATCTCTAGAAACTTATGTTATGAATTAATGCATGCTTATGGTTATTCTTCTTCTTGTTGAGATCTATCCAATATTTGAGTTGAATTCTTGGTAATTAATTGACAACTAATTATCACTATATGATTTCTAATCAGATTCCGAAAGGGGGGGATTGTGAATATGCTGTAAGTTGGGTAGACATTCTTGGATTGGGGATGAAAATACCTCAATTATTTATGTAGCATTAATGAGAGGCTTAAAAACCCTAATTTTGCGCATTGTGCGTGACGGTTAACTAGGTTCTTGTTCTTAATCCTCCTATAGAGTTATCCTTATCACCGAAAGGTAGGTAAGGTGCAATACTGGGGTTGAGTGTTTATATAACCCCAACGGGAGTATAAAACGATTTAGTGAACCTGCTTTCTCCAAAAGAAGAAAACCATAAGTTATTGCATTAATAAGTAGCATAAGCGGATAGTGAGGAGACGTGGAAGCCCTATTCTCATCATCACTGAAGTAAACCCTTTTAGTTAAATAGCTTTTATAATCCTTAGTTATAAACAACAAATCTAAATATCAATTTACCAAATAGATACCAAAAAAAATAGATAGTTGGTAATTGAACCCTAATCCTTGAGGACGATATTCGGTCTTATCAAGACTATACTACTTGTCACGATAACGTGCACTTGCGTTTAAAGTGTGTGCATCTTACCGCGCATCAAGTTTTTGGCGCTGTTGCCGGGGATTAGGCATAGTTCAATATCAAATTTATCTATTTTTAATTTCTAATGTTTTTAATTTTAATTTTTAATTTTTACGTTTTTTATTATTTTTGGAAAATTCGAGGTACCGTGATTGGTTGTTTGTTTTTTGATCTATTTCAGGAAATCAGTTTATGCGAAGGAGAATAGGAGCAGACACTCTTGTTCCCTTCAATCCAGAGATTGAAAAAACCTGCAAACAGAACAGAAAGAATCAGCGGATTGCAACTTTGATAGAAATGGACGGTGCTCAAAACAATAACATGATGAGAGAAGGGTTAGGTGAAAATCAACATAACCCAGGAATGCCTCGGCAAGTACCAATGGACGTGGAGGAGAGAGTCCAAATCCAGCCAGAAAGGAGTTTGGGGGACTATGTGCTGCCAAGAGTGAATGGAGCACAGACATGCATTAGGCTCCCTGCATAAGAGCCAACAACCGAGATAAACCGGCGATTACGAGCATGATGCGACACAGTGCAATTCGGGATCGCCGTGGAGGATTCACATATGCACATAGCTAATTTCTTGGAGCTATGTGCAACTTTCGAATATAACGGCGATCGATGATGCCGTCAGTTGAGGCTCTTTCCTTCTCACTCGGGGATAGAGCAAAAGTATGGTTGAATTCCTGTAGCCGATTCAATTTTTACATGGCAAGAAGCGCACGAAATTCCTAGCCAAGTTCTTTCCCGTGTAAAGCGGCAAAGCGAGAGGAGTTGAACAACTTCTACCAAGCGGATGGAAGTCCTTATATAAAGCTTGGGAAAGGTTCAAAGATCTACAGAGAAAGTGCCCACACCATTGCATTGAGTTGTGGAACTTGGTCCACATCTTCTACAACTGGCCGAGCAAGACAACGAACCATTATAGATGCAAAGGCGGTGGAGCATTCATGAGGAAAAGCGACCCGCGCCATCGTGAGTTATTAGAAGATATGGCCACTAACAACCATGTCACGAGAAGAAGTCGACAAGTGGGAGAAGAACGTTGGGAGTCCACGAAATAGATGCTATTCTTTGCCTTGAATGCCCAGTGGCCCTTTTAGCGAAAGCGATTGCGAGAACATACGATGTCGATAAATGCGGTGCGATGCCTAGAAGGCGTGAGATATGTGGTGGCCACATACATTTGATAGGTGTCCTTGGTGATCCCAACAATATACCAATGGGCGGCGAGTGTCGGGCCATAGGTAATTATCGAGAGCAGAACAACCCCTACTCCAACACTTATAATCCGGTGGAGGAACCACCCAAATTTATCATGGAGAGAGACGGGCGCAGAACCAGCAGCAGAACCAATACCAAGGCAACAGAATCAATACCGAGCAGCGAGAACCAATACGAGGCCGATGCAGAACCAAAGCAGAATCGGCAACCGCTTCATTCAGCCCGCGGCCTCAGCGATTCAATGCACCGGTTCGGCAAGAAAAGCGAGGCAGTGGCGAATGTGGCGACACGCCAATGCGGACCCGATTCATGACGAAGCTAGATCCTCATTCAGAACTTGGAAACACAAGTGGGTCGGCTAGCAAAGCGAGCAAACAGCGAGCCACGAGGCATTGCCAAGCAACACAGAGGTAAATCCTGGGAGCAATGCCGAGCGGTTACGGTGAGAAGCGACAAGCGGTTGGGAGCGATCACCGGCCCGAGTAGTTGAGAAGAAGGCGAGTTAGAAAAGAGAAGGTGATTGAGCCCAATCACAGTAGTAGAAAACTCCGGAGAAGGAGTATACGAAAAGATCCCTTTTCCCGGAGACTACAAATGAAAAGCGGTTGATAAACAATTCTCCAAATTTTTGGAGACATTGAAGTGCGTATCAACATACCTTTCATAGAAGCATTAGAGCAGATGCCCTCCTATTTTAAGTTTATGAAGGAGATCTTGGGGAAGAAGAAAAAGCTGGCAGAGTACGAAATAGTAGCACTAACAGAAGAGTGTAGTGCTATCTTGCAGAAGAAGTTGCCACCAAAACTAAAGGATCCTGGAAGCTTTACACTACCTTGCACAGTGGGCAGGGTGACTTGCAACAGAGCTTTGTGTGATTTAGGGGCGAGTATAAATCTGATGCCCTTATCAGTTTTTAAAAGATTGGAGTTGGGTGAGGCCAAACCAACCACAGTAAGCCTACAGCTGGCCGACAGGACAGTGGTTCATCCAAGAGGCAAGATCGAGGACGTGATTGTGAAAGTAGGAAAATTCTTCTTTCCTGCAGACTTCCTCATTCTTGATATGGAAGAAGACGCGGAAATCCCTATCATATTGGGGAGGCCATTCCTAGCAACGGGGAGAGCGTTGATTGATGTTGAAAGAGGAGAGTTAACATTAAGGGTGGAGAATGAAGAAATGGTGTTTAAAGTTTTTAAACACGTCATTGAGCCACCAACAATGAGTGGGTGCTTTGCAATCAGCACCATCAAACCCCCATGAGAGCCAATACAAGTCAACCTGAGAGCGATGAGCCCAAGAAAGCAGGCATGGTTTGCTGAAATACCACTAAAGGAGGTAAGTATTCCTGAACTCCCCCTTACTGATAATGCTAAGAAGAAAAGAAAAAGCGCCAAATGTGGAGGAAATGGATTGGTTGGGGCTTAATCCACGAGGTTATTAAGGCTAAGAAACTTGCGTCCGCTAAAAGACGTTAAAAGCGCTACTTGGGAGGCAACCAACGTTTTCAATTATGTTATTTTAATTTCTGTCTTTAGTTTATTTTATTTTGTCTAAGAACAGTCTCACGGTCTTGGGGTCTTGTGTTTGTGTTATTGATGTGCAGAAAACAAAGCGAAAGGCGAAAAGGTGAGCAAGCCGAGATTTCGGAAAAAGCGGGTAGCGCGCGCTGCGAGCGAACGCGGCGCCAAAAAGAACGAGCAGCGCGAAGTTAAAGCGCGCCAGCTGAGCGAGCAGCGGCGGTAGAATTCGAAAAATTTGCCAAGTTTAGCGCCGCGGCTCCATGTAGCGCGGCGCGAAAGTCGAAGGCCTTGAAGATTAGGCGCGCGGCTAAAAGCGAACGCGGCCAAGGCGGGAATCCAGAACTTAAAACGCCCAAAAATCAGATTTTCCCCAAATCCAATTTCAAAAAAAACCTAACCCTTCCTTTCCAAAACCCACGAAAATCCGAAAATGTGCCCACAAATCCTCCATAAATCCAACCCAACCACAATCAAAACTCTTAAATTCCTAAAAACCCTTAGTTATCTCAAATAACAAAGCTCCATTCCATAGCCTCAAACCACCAATTGAAACAAGAGCAGCTTGAATCTTCTCAGAAAAAGGTAATCTTTTTTCTGTTCTTGAATCCTTTACTGAAGTCACAAGAGGTAGTAGTTTAAAGGAGTATTGTAGTTGAAGTAGTTTGGGTACTGAAAAGTTGATTGTGAAGTTTGGAGAAAAGAGTAGAAAAGGAGTGTGGGTATTGGGTAGAAGAATTGAAGTTTGGGGGTGTTGTGTTCGCTGCTAGTTGTAGATTGTGTAGGAAACATTTGTGCCACTAAATTGAAAAGCTCCAGAAACTATTTTAAACCATGGCCACCAGGAAGAGAAGAGGCTCCACATCCACCCCAACCCCACATTACGATAATACTAGGTTTGTGAGCTACGAAGCCTTCCAAAGATACAAAAAGCTTGATACCAGACCCATAATACCAGAAAGGGGAATGGACTACCAGAGGGAGTCATATGGGGAGGAAGATGTTTATGAGCCCATCCGGGCTATGATTGAGTTAAGGGGGTGGAGGAGATTCGTAAATCTGGAGAAGATAGCACCAGTGAACACAACAATGGTGCGTGAATTTTATGCCAACTTTCCGGAGAAGGTGGAAAGGGGATGCTTTGTTAGGGGAGTTTATGTGTCTGTGACAGCAGAGAATGTAAATGCACAATTGAAGACGGTTGATGTTGAAGAAAGAAGTGATTGGAATCACTTTAGAACATGGTCTAGAAGCGCGACCATCATTTGGAATGCCGTTGGAGACACCGTGAGCTACCATGGGGCTGTCCTTGATATTGGAAGAAATGGATCAAGAGCACTGAACAGGTGCCAATTCAACAAAGTAGCCAAAGGTTGGCTATATTTAAATCGGCCAGCGTGATTCCATCCACGCACTTCACCAGAGTGCCAGAGGATAGGATTAAACTGATATATGGAATTATGAGGGGAATGACGATTGATGTGGGGAAAGAAATAGTGCAGAGCATTGAAGAAATCAGCAGGTTGGTGACAACAGGTGGATTGGGACACGGTTCACTCATTACCAGTCTTTGCCACATGAGTGCGGTCCCAAAACTACCCACTGACACTCATGAGAGAAACCAACTGCCGGTGTCCTGTGGGATAGTGCACTCTTTCCCAGACCCAAGCCATCCAGCAGCCAGACGGAGAGTACAACCACCAGCAGCAGCAGCAGCAGAGACCGCCATGGACGAAGATGAGCCTGAAATAGGGGCTCAATATGAGGCAGGACCTAGCCACCGGCCAACCACAGAAGCAGATCCTTCAGTGCCCACGATGGAGCAATTGTTTCAAAATCAGATGAGGATGATGCAGAGTTTGGACACAGTGATACAAGGACAGCAATAAACAAGACAACAAATCAACGAGTTGAGCTCCTTGTTCAGTCAGTGGTCCATGCACTATCCCATGCCACCGCCACCACCACCATGTTAGCCAAAGTTTGTAAGTGTCTTATTTCTTTTACTGTCTTTGAGTCTACACACATTGGGGACAATGTGTGATTTAAGTTTGGGGGTGTTTTATTTGTGTCTTGTTTTAGTTGTGTCATGTTATGTTTTATTTAAGTCTTTTTATTGTTTTTATGTTTATTTTGAGTCACCAAAATTTTTTCTTTTTGAGTCATAATTGTCTGTCAAAGATCATGTATGCTGTAGTTGCTAGAAACACCTAGTGAAGTAAGGTGGAATAATGTAACGGAATTGAAGCAACTATCTAAACACTTAAGTTAGATATGCTAAAAACTCACAGAATCTGTCTATTTGGAGTTTCTTGCTTGAATTATGCATGCTAAATGATAAATGCTTATGTGTTATGATTGCTTGCTATTTGAGGCGAAATAGTTAGGATATGCATGTTAGGGAGATGACTCAGACATTTCTTTGATAGTCAATTCTTACCATTCTTTTCTATCCCGTACTTTAAAAATATCCCTAGTCAGCCCCATTGAGCCTAAATTTGAAACTTCTTCTTTGACACCCTATATTCCCACAAATCGTACCATAAGTGAAAATATGAAATAGTGGAATACATTGTGTTAAAAAAGAGACAAAAAGAGTGAATAAGTCTGTTGCACCCCAATACAAAAGTAATAAGAAATAGGCAAAAGCCTAAGTTTGGGGGTGCTTGTCATTATTAGATACTTCACTCTCCCAAAACAAAAGAGGGGAAAGATAGAATCGAAATGAAGAAAAGAACAAAAAGAAAAGGGAAATACTGAAAAGCTAAAGAGCTTATGGTACACAAAAATGAGCCTAAATGCCTATTTTTACCAACCCCTACCTAAGCCTACATTACAACCCTTAAAGTCCTGAAGATCTCTTTTATGCATATCCAGAATTAGTGGAGAATAGCAAGTAAGGTAGGTAAGGTGCAATACTGGGGTTGAGTGTTTATATAACCCTAACGGGAGTATAAAACGATTTAGTGAACCTGCTTTCTCCAAAAGAAGAAAACCATATGTTATTGCATTAATAAGTACCATAAGCGGATAGTGAGGAGACGTGGAAGCCATATTCTCATCATCACTGAAGTAAACCATTTTAGTTAAATAGCTTTTATAATCCTTAGTTATAAACAACAAATCTAAATATCAATTTACCAAATAGATACCAAAAAAAAATAGATAGTTGGTAATTGAACCCTAATCCTTGAGGACGATATTCGGTCTTATCAAGACTATACTACTTGTCACGATAACGTGCACTTGCGTTTAAAGTGTGTGCATCTTATCGCGCATCAACAACCCACACCTATCTACAGACCTCTAAGAGTTTGATAATGAAATATGACGGGACAAGGCCCCGCCGTACCCCAGAATGTACATAAGCCTGTAATAGCAAAATTGTACCAAAATGAATAGACTCCAGAATAATGGAGCTATCTCAAACAGCTGGGCAATGATCCTAAGCACGCGGATCACCAAACTGAGCACCTACACATGCGGGCATGAACGCAGCCTCCGAAGGGGGTCAGTACAACAAGGTACCAAGTATGAAAACATGAAGTACAGTAAATAAGATCATAACTGGCCAAAGGATGACAGAGACAAGTATGAAAATCAATTACCAGATCCAACCGTGCCATATAAAATAGAGCCAACTGTACCACTGTACTACTGTATCACTATACCACGGTATCACTGTACCAATGTATCACTGCACCACTGTATCACTGTACTTTATAAAAATGAGAGTCAATTATGCCTTTTTAAAAGTATGAGAGTCATATCAAGATCATAGATGCATGTCCATATAATCCTATACTGCCACGAGTATCTGTACTCACATCCTGGATACATGCCCGTGAAATCATATACTTATATTGTCCGGCCCACTGGTGAAGGACGTGGTGAACGTATACTGTCCGCCCCTTTCTGGGACGCGGTAACTACTTAGTCATCTACTGCCCGACCCTCTAGTGAAGGGCGTGGTAAACACTGAATCATATCATACCCGACCCTTTATGGGACACGGTAAACATATAAAGTATACTGCCCGGGCCCATTCTGGGATGCGATAAAGTCACGTAAGGTATACTGCCCGGCCCATTCTGGGATGTGGTAAAGTCACGTAAGGTTTACTGCCCGGCCCATTCTGGGATGCGGTAATGTCATATAAGGTTCAACTGCCCGGCCCATTCTGGGATGCGGTAATGTCATATATTGTGCACATAATTGCCCGACCTCTAATGAAGGACGCGGTGAACATATACTCATATACTGCCCGACCCTCAACTAAAGGACGCGGTAACCACATAATAACACTAGCATGAATAGCTATCGTGAGCACCCATGTGCACTTTAAATCATCTTTTGACTCCTTTTTAAATCATATGCTGCTCGGCCCTTTCTGGGACACGGTAAAATCGTTTTTGACTCTCACAGGAATGAAATAGAATCACTTTCATTTAGAAAATTCAAGCCACTTTCACATCATGTATCTTTTTAAACCATCATTTGGAAAACCAAGGCACTTACCCTATCATGTATCCCTTTTAAAACATCATTGGATTAGGATCCAATAGAACTATGTACGTCTTCCCTACACTTTCTTTATAACAAACATGCCAAGAGAGGAAAGGATAGTTCACATACCGCTTGTCGTCTGTACCAAGTTGATAATCTAAATTCGTCTCGCTCCTTTGGCTAACATTATGAAAACATTTACATGGCGATAACATATTTGAATTGCCAAATTAATTCTTATATGGGCCGTTAGTAGGTTATATTTTTATAATGATCTTATCTAATCAGCTGTGAACTAGAAAATGTAAAACAAATTGGTTATATCTTAGTTTCTATGCAGATGGCGTGCTAATCATTTCAGTATAATTGTTTGTCGATACCTTTTTCATTTAACGCTGCAATGGCTTATTTCAACACGTCTATTAATAACATACTTACTTATTATTAAACCAATTTCAGCACTTAATACTTAACAATTTCTTTAAGTAAGCAGAGTAAACTCGGCTCTCATGCTTACTAAAAACTCTTATCAACATCTGTCTTATATGTCTTAATAAGGACTCAGAAACAATTTAGACATGCTTTTAGCATAGAATCAATAACATGAATATACCTTAACTTCTAAGAGTAAAATAACTTTGGAACCAATACCACATTTATGGTTCATACGTAGAACATGCCAAAAGAAAGAAGGAAGAAGTTCACATACCTTATTGACGAACTAACCGACTCAACAATTAGACTACATCTCACTTAACACTTCCACCTATAACAATAATAACACGTCTATCAACTTCATGAACACTAGCATATGCTATACCACATAATGACTCTCCTTTCTTATAAAAAAAATTGGGCAGCACTTCCCTTATTCATACATACATTCCCACCTTACAATTAAGGCCAATAACATCAATAACCAAGCACTAATTAAGGGCACAACCAAATAGCAACAAAGGGGATTTACTCACTCACTTCTCATGTAAATTCAGTCTCTTAATCTACATTAAAACAGTCCACAATATCCAACAGTTTCTTCAATATCTCGGCCAAAAACTAATATACCAAAACTCTTTTCATAATGCCTTATAATCCATTTCAAGTTTCAACACTTTAATATAAACCATATCGACTTTCAATAACAAGATTCCTTTATTTTAACATGAAATACGTGATGATAACTACAACAATAACCAATGAATCTAATATAACAAAACAGTCTCGAAATCGGCTAACATACCAAATTGTCACATGCACTTCTTATTCTCCATCACTTAACACAAGTTCATCTCTTAACTATAACAACATGTAACTTCCATTAATCTTAAAGAGGAAGAAGAAATCTTACCTTCACTTTAGCCAAAACAGTCCACAAGTTCTCGGCACACTACTCCATTTTAGCACCACTTCTACACGTTATAACAACACACACGTATTCTCTACAAGCTTGTAACCATCTTACTTTCTTGTTTCTCTTCCAAAAAGTCCATTCCAAGCTTAGGGTTTCTGTCACGACCCGACCCCGGGGCCGCGACTGGTACCCTACCGGGGTATCCTGTCAGGTATACATCAGAGAATAGCAGCGGAACATACATAATACATAACTTATAAAAAGATAAACATCACTGGTCAGCCGATAAGGCTGCCTTCCATAAAAACATACTTAATCAGAAGTATAGCAGTACAACTTGTTCTTACAGCCCAAAACACATACGTGACCACAGACCTCTAAGGATAACAACTGTGGCGGGACAGGGCCCCGCCATACCCCTGAATATACACAATGCCTATAACATCAGGGAAAAACCGTACCAACAAAACAAGCTTCCGGAGGAATGGAGCTTCTGACACCGGAACAGTGATCCTAAGAACGAGGATCCACCACCTGCTTACCCTTACCTGCGGCATGAGCGGCCCAGGAAGGGGTCGATACCAATATGTACCAAGTATGTAAAGCGGAAAATCGTAATAATAATGTCATAAGTCGAAAATAATTTGAGTCATGGAAGAAAATCAAAATACAGTACATTGTGCCTTACTAACAATGAGAGTAACAAGTATATACTTTACTGCATAAAAATAGGAGGCTTGTGATCAAAACAGGGTCCCTCGCCTGTAGTATCAATAAGTCATCCTACTCCTGGGACTATTTCACCCGCATGGGTCTTGTGGACCCGCATGAGGTATTCTTCGCATAGGATGTACCCGCCCGCATGAGACTATTTCACCCGCATAAGCCCATAGAACTCGCATGAGGTATTCCTCGCATCATGGGTAGCAAATCCACGGAACAGGTGGTATAACGATCTTGGGGCTTGCCCCTCATTTATACTCTTACCCTGAAGCAGGTGGTATAACGATCTTGGGGATTTACCCCTCATTTATACTCTTACCCTGAAGAAGGTGGTATGACGATCTTGGGGCTTGCCCCTCATTCACACTCTTACCCTGGAGAAGGTGGTATAACGATCTTGGGGCTTGCCCCTCATTTATACTCTTACCCTAGCTCAATCGGTCATCATATCATAAACATATATATATATATAAGTTACGAAAGCTCATACTTCTTATTAGTCTTGTTCATATACCCTCTCATCTTAGTTTACTCAAGGCACTAACATATTTAATAAAAGAAAATCCGGGAATTTAACCCAAAGTACCACATACTTATATTCTTTAAAAAATGACTCTTTTTCATATAAAACCTTTGGGCAATTGATGCCGTAAAATCAATTTGCCTTTCATAAATCAAGTCACTTGTCCTTACTTATCTTACTTAGAGTAAATATCTTCTTATTATCCTTTCATGAAGCTAACAAACCAACTTCCCATAAAGTTGTTATATTGACCCTATACTTTAGTAAAAACTATACTTTTCCCATATCCCGGGGACTTATACTTTTTAAGAGGAAACAAGTCTTTATATACTTAAAACAAGTAAGAATACCAAATCTTGTACATCTACCGTACTACATGGATACAACTACTCATGCTCAAGAGATAGGAAAGCTCCACATACCTCTTCGGTCAATTGGGCAGCATTTCCTTTGTTTCTACATACTTTGCCACCTTTTTCAAGGCCGAATTCAACATCCAAACGCCACATCTTAGGCCCAACAATCCAACCATTTCAAAGGGGATTACACACCTAAACTTGGGTGTGTAAAATTCTGCCCCATAAGGTACAACAATTTACTTAACAAATTTAAAGTAGTACTTAGGCTACAACATGCTCATAATATCTTCTTAACCAATCTTTTCATATCCAAACCATATTTCTTACATGCAATGAATCTAAGAGCATTATTTACTACTACAAATCCCTCCTTCTTCACATGCAACATCAATAACTAGCTACAAGAGAAGAAATGTTACCTTTAGCGCTTTAGCCAAAATTATTCCAACAATTTTGCTAGCCTCTCCTCCAAGAACACCACCACATAAACTCCTACAAGCTAGCCACAAGCTTCCTTCTTGTCCTAACTTTTTAGATTTTCCTTAGGCTTTGAATTCCTCTTGCAATTCTAGAGAGAAGTGAGAGCTTTAGCTTAGAGAGAGGAAGACTTAGAAAGATGACCAAGTCTTCAAGACTTGGTCAATATAAGGGACATGCAAAAATCAGATGGGGGGGACACTTGTCACCCACCCATGACCTCTTTAAAAACAAATCAGTGCAGAATTTCCCACTCAGCTTCGCAAAACCCGCCTCGGCGCCGCGGCGCTGAAACTTCTGCCGACTCTCAGGACTTTCCGGCGCCGCGGCTCTGCAACTTCAGCGAGCCCTCAGATCTTTCCGCGCCCGCGCCTGCGGCCGGGCCGCGACCGTGGCTCTGCACGAAACACCTTTCTGTCCGTCTGCGCACTGAACTTGTAACTCCCATAACTTTCTACTCCGATGTCCTATTTACGAACGATCGGTTGCGTTGGAAACTAGACTGAACGAACTACGCACTAGGCCTTTGAAATACTTAGAAACTCTAAATGTACCGGGTCATAACCCGCCTCAAAGTTGACTAAAACCCGTCCGAAACAATCCGTCAACCTATCTTTCGAAAATTTTAAGCCCTACTCCCCTTCGTATGCCCTTACACGTAAGGCCGGAACTACGGGGTATAACATTCTCCCCCCCTTAGAAACATTCGTCCCGAATGTTCCTTCTAGGCTTACTCAAATCAGGATATCGACATAGACCCTCTTAACTATTCTTTTTGCAGTTAAAGACGCTTCACAAACCACAACAATACTCAAGCAAAATTGCCAATTTAAAACTAACAAGCAAGAAAGTAGGTTACCTGGAGGTATAGGAAATAAGTGAGGATACTTCTTTATCATGTCATCCTCAGCTTTCCACGTCATCTCCTACCTGTTCTCGTTTCGCCACAAGACTTTGATGGAAGCCACGTCCTTCGTCCGAAGTCGTCTAACCTGACGATCGAGTATCGCTATGGGACTCTCCTCATACGATAACTCCTCTGTCACCTGAACATCATGAATCGGGTGCACTCTAGATGGATCTCCAATACATTTCCGCAACATAGACACATGGAAAATTGGATGTACCGCCTCCAAATCGGACGACATATCTAACTCATAGGCAACCTTGCCTACCCTACGGACAATCTGATAAGGCCCAATGTACCTTGGGCTAAGTTTCCCCTTCTTTCCAAATCTCATCACGCCCTTCATGGGTGACATCTTCAGAAAGACCCAATCATCAACCTCAAACTCCAAATGTCGACGTCGATGATCTGCATACGACTTCTGTCGACTCTGAGCTGACAATAACCGCTCCTGGATAAGCTTCACCTTATCCACTGCCTGCTGAACCAAGTCTGGCCCGACTAACTGAACTTCTCCCACCTCGAACCAGCCTATCGGTGACCTGCACTTCCTTCCGTATAAGGCCTCATAAGGCGCCATCTGAATACTAGAATGGTAGCTATTGTTATAAGCAAACTCCACAAGAGGCAGATGATCCTCCCATCTACCCCTGAAATCAATAACACAAGCCCGCAGCATATCCTCAAGTGTCTGGATAGTGCGCTCGGCTTGTCCGTCGGTCTGAGGATGAAACGTCGTACTGAGACTCACATGTGTCCTAGTCACGGAAAGACCTCGAAGTTAGCCGTGAACCGGGCTCCTCTGCGAAATAATCGATATAGGAACTCGTGCGATCTCACAATCTCACGATATACGATCTAGCATAATCCTCGGCCAAAAGGTCGTCTGATGGAATAAAATGGGTGATTTAAATCGACTGTCGACGATAACCCAAATAGAATCATGCTTCCTCTGAGTGGAAGGTAACCCTGTAATAAAATCCATATTTACCACCTCCCATTTCCAAGTCGGAATATCAATAGCCTGCAACAGCCCACCGGGCTTCTGGTGCTCAACTTTGACCTGCTGACAATTCGAGCACTGCGCTACGAACCCCGCAATATCCCTCTTCAGGCCATCCCACCAATACACGCATCTGAGGTCATGATACATCTTAGTCGACTCCGGATGAATAGAATAACGAGCACTGTGTGCCTCCCCCAGAATCTGCTGACAAAGTCCTGTCACATCGGGAACACACAACCGGCCCTCAAATCTTAGCACCCCATCCGGCGCTACCTCAAATAGACTCTTCTCTTTCTGAAAAGCGGCATCTCGATACCGTACCATAATCGGATCCTCATACTGTCGCCTCTTCACCTCCTCGATGATGGAAGACTCGACAACCTCTCGAACCCGAACTTCATCACTATCAGAATCAACCAAACGAACCCCAAGGCTCGCTAGCTGATGTAACTCTCGGACCATATCCCTTTTCTCTGGATGTACATAAGACAGACTACCCATCGATCTGCGACTAAGGGCATCTGCAACTACATTGGCCTTCCCGGGGTGGTATAGAATATCAACATCGTAATCCTTAAGCAGCTCGACACCGCTCTGCATGCAAGTTCGGCTCCTGCAGGTGAAGATATACTGGAGACTCTTGTGGTCTGTGTAAATATCCACATGAACTCCATATAAATAATGTCTCCAAATCTTCAAGGCATGAATTACTGCTGCCAACTCCAAGTCATGTGTAGGATAGTTCTTCTCATGCTTCCTAAGCTGTCGAGATGAGTAAGCTATAACCTTGTCGTACTGCATCAGCACGCATCCAAGCCCGACACCTGACGCGTCACAATAAACCACATATCCATCTAAACCCTCTGGAAGAGTAAGAACTGGGGCGGTCGTCAATTTCTCCTTTAGCAACTGGAAACTTTCCTCACAAGTATCCGTCCACCGGAACATAGCTGCTTTCTGAGTCAGCTTAGTCAAAGGTGCTGAAATGGAAGCAAACTTCTCCACAAACCTCCGATAATAACCTGCAAGGCCCAAAAAGTTGCGCACCTCCGTCGGTGTAGTGAGTGCAGGCCAAGTTTTATCGCCTCGATCTTATTTGTATCAACCGAATACCATCGGCCCCGATAACATGCCCCAAGAAAGCCACCGAAGCTAACCAAAACTCGCATTTCGAGAACTTGGCATACTGTTGCGGTCGGAGGACTCCCAATACCGTCCTCAAATGATCTGTATGCTCATGCTCTGTGCGCGAATACACCAAGATATCATCAATGAAAACTATAACGAACATATCCAAGAATGGCTTGAACACCTTGTTCATCAAATCCATGAAAACTGCTGGGGCGTTGGTCAACCCGAAAGACATCACCCTGAACTCATAGTGCCCATACCGGGTCCTGAATGCAGTCTTTGGGATATCTGTCTCTCTAACTTGCACCTGATGATAACCAGATCGCAGGTCTATCTTGGAAAAACACCTTGCACCCTGCAACTGGTCACACAAATCGTCAATCACGGGAGGATATACATTCTTGATAGTTACCTTGTTGACACTGTAATCAATACACGTCGCGGCGTCCATCCTTCTTCTTTACAAATAACACTGGCGCTCCCCAGGGAGAAACACTTGGCCTGATGAAGCCCTTCTCCAGCAAGTCCTTCAGCTGGTCTTTCAATTCCTTCAACTTGGCAGGTGCCATCCTGTATGGCGGAATAGATACCGGTCGAGTATCTGGCGCCAAATCAATGCAAAACTCAACCTCCTCTCGGGAGGATGCGAGCTTCGTGCGGGAATACGTCTGGAAACTCTCTAGCGGCCGGGCGTGAAGGTCGGTATCTCGACCTCGATGTCGAATACGAACCATGTGGTAGATATACCCTTTCCGCACCATCTTCCTAGCCTTGAGGTAAGAAATAAACTTACCCCTCGGCGACGCAGTATTCCCCTTCCACTCGATAACCGGCTCACCAGGAAACTGGAATCGAACTAATCTCTCTCTACAGTCCACATTGGCATAGCAAGACGCTAGCCAATCCATACCCATAATCACATCAAAGTCCGTCATATCCAACTCTATCAAGTCGGCTAGAGTCTGACGACTGTCTACAGTCACTGGGCAAGCTCTATATATCCGCTCGGCTACCACCGAATCACCTACTGGCGTAGCCACCTCAAAAGGTCTTATGGACTCGGGCTCTATCCCTATTCTATCAGCAATATGGGGAGATATATAGGACAAGGTAGAACCTGGATCTATCAAAGCATATACATCACAGCAAGAAACCAACAATGTACCTGTGACGACATCTGGTGACGCCTCCTGGTCCTGACGGCTGGACATAGCATAGATGCGGTTCTGAGGACCGCTAGAACTGGGACCCCTACCACGACCTCTGCCGCGGCCTGCTGGCCCGTGAACACCCTGCCCTCCGGGGCGTCTGACCACCGAAGACGAAGATCCAGCAACTGACCCCGTCGGCTGAACCATAACACTCCCGCCGCCTAAGGACGGACAATCCCTCTTCACATGGCCCTGCTGGCCACAAGAGTGACAAGCTCCCGAACCCATACGGCACTCGCCCGGATGAGACCTACCGCATCGGACGCACCGAGATGTGGGTGGTCTCGATTGGTGACGGTCCCTGCCTCCCTGAAACCCCGAAGTCCTGGAGCCCTGACCTACTCCTGAATGACCGGTGATCGGACCTCACGCGAAATCGAGAAGGAGCACCTGTCTTGGTGAAATGTGGACCTAGTCTGCCGAAATTTGTCCGCCTCAGCGCCACGAGACCTGCTCACGGCCTATTGGGCTGGCCCAAATCTAGCTGATCATGTCTCTCTCTGTCCTCAATCCCTGGCATACATCGCATCCGGCAATATCCATCCTCAGGTGAAGAGCCACCCCAAGCATCGATGTCATATGATCCCTAACCCATCACATATCGATGAACCACTATCGCCATGTCATTTCTGATGGTGTGTGCATACCTGGCCAAGGAATCAAACTCCAGGCTGTACTCTCTGATAGTCCTCCCGTCCTGCCTCAAGGTCAAGAATCTATCTACGCGGGCTCTCCTCATCTCAGGGGGCAAGAAGTGATCCAGGAAAGCCTCTGTGAACTCTTCCCAAATAGCTGGAAGAGCATCCTCACCTCTCGACAATACCCATGACTCAAACCAGTTCAGCGCAATATCGCGTAACCGGTAAGATGCTAGTATAACAGACTCAGTCTCCGAGGCCCTAAGCACCTGCATGGTCCGCTGTAACTACCGCACAAACTCCTGCGGATCCTCCTCGAATCTTGAGCCATAGAACTCGGATGGATGACAACGTAGGAAATCCCGAATCCGTAAATTATGCGCTCAGGGTTGGTCTGCTCGCTGTCGTGCCGCCGCCACTATCTTTGGTCAATAAGCGGATCTGTTCCCCATAATCTCTATACTCGGCCCATTTGTGGGATGAAGGCTCGTCTGCATCTCGATGGCGCTCCGCTGCCTCGAACTCTGCTGAGGCTGGCGACGTCGTGGAACTCGCCGCTCGAAACATCATCCCTGGTAAAGACTGGGCCTATGCCCTCGTGACCCTCCGCGTCCCACTAGCAGTACCCTCAGCTGCCTTGCCCTTCTGTGCCGCGGTTGCCTTGCGTGGAGGCATAACTGATACATAAGGGAAAACATTAGAGGAGGTTCAACATATAACACAGCTCTATTGCACGATCTTAGAGTGAAAGAATGGAAACCAATCCAAAATATCCTGCAGCCTCCTGATTATAGATGTGGTGCACAACACACCGATAATCAAGACTCTACTAGACACGGTCCGTAGACACTTTCCGAGGACTAACTGCTTTGATACAACTTTTGTCACGAACCGACCCCGAGGCCGCGACTGGTACCCTACCGGCGTACCCTGTCAGGTATACATCAAAGAATAGCAGCGGAACATACATAACACATAACTTATAAAAAGATAAACATCAATGGCCAGCCGATAAGGCTGCCTTCCATAAAAACATACTTAATCAGAAGTATAGCAGTACAACTTGTTCTTACAGCCCAAAACACATACGTGACCACAGACCTCTAAGAATGACAACTGTGAAGGGACAGGGCCCCACCATACCCCTGAATATACACAATGCCTATAACATCAGGGAAAAACCGTACCAACAAAACCATCTTCCGGAGGAATGGAGCTTCTGACACCGGAACAGTGATCCTAAGAACGAGGATCCACCGCTTACTTACTGCGGCATGAGCGGCCGAGAAGGGGGTCAGTACACAATATGTACCAAGTATGTAAAACTGGAAAATACTGTAATAATAATGTCATAAGTCTGAAAAATAAGCTGGAGTCATAGAAGAAAATCAAAATACAGTACACTGTGCCTTACTAACAATGAGAGTAATAAGTATATACTTCACTGCATAAAAATAGAAGGCTTGTGATCAAAACAGGGTCCCTCGCCTGTAGTATCAATAAGCAATCCTACTCCTGGGACTATTTCACCCGCATGGGTCTTGTGGACCCGCATGAGGTATTCCTCGCATAGGCTGTACCCGCCCGCATGGGACTATTTCACCCGCATAAGCCCATAGGACTCGCATGAGGTATTCCTCGCATCATGGGTAGCAAATCCACGGAACAGGTGGTATAACGATCTTGGGGCTTGCCCCTCATTTATACTCTTACCCTGAAGCAGGTGGTATAACGATCTTGGGGATTTACCCCTCATTTATACTCTTACCCTGAAGAAGGTGGTATGACGATCTTGGGGCTTGCCCCTCATTCATACTCTTACCATGGAGAAGGTGGTATAACGATCTTGGGGCTTGCCCCTCATTTATACTCTTACACTAGCTCAATCGGTCATCATATCATAAACATATATATATATATAAGTTACGAAAGCTCATACTTCTTATTAGTCTTGTTCATATACCCTCTCATCTTAGTTTACTCAAGGCACTAACATATTTAATAAAAGAAAATCCGGGAATTTAACCCAAAGTACCACATACTTATATTCTTTAAAAAATGACTCTTTTTCATATAAAACCTTTGGGCAATTGATGCCTTAAAATCAATTTTCCTTTCATAAATCAAGTCACTTGTCCTTACTTATCTTACTTAGAGTAAATCTCTTCTTATTATCCTTTCATGAAGTTAACAAACCAATTTCCCATAAAGTTGTTATATTGACCCTATACTTTAGTAAAAACTATACTTTTCCCATAACCCGGGGACTTATACTTTTTAAGACGAAACAAATCTTTATATACTTAAAACAAGTAAGAACACCAAATCTTGTACGTCTACCGTACTACATAGATACAACTACTCATGCTCAAGAGATAGGAAAGCTCCACATACCTCTTCGGTCAATCCACTTGCTAAGCCCAAACTACCGCAAGCAATATGTCAACCTAAAATAACCATGATATGTTTATTAACCTCTAATTTCAATGTAGAATAATCCAAGTTCAAAGTTACTAATTTCTATGGAAAATTGGGCAGCATTTCCTTTGTTTCTACATACTTTGCCACCTTTTTCAAGGTCGAATTCAACATCCAAACGCCACATCTTAGGCCCAACAATCCAACCATTTCAAAGGGGATTACACACCTAAACTTGGGTGTGTAAAATTCTGCCCCATAAGGTACAACAATTTACTTAACAAATTTAAAGTAGTACTTAGGCTACAACATGCTCATAATATCTTCTTAACCAATCTTTTCATATCCAAACCATATTTCTTACATGCAATGAATCTAAGAGCATTATTTACTACTACAAATTCCTCCTTCTTCACATGCAACATCAATAACTAGCTACAAGAGAAGAAATGTTACCTTTAGCGCTTTAGCCAAAATTATTCCAACAATTTTTCTAGCCTCTCCTCCAAGAACACCACCACATAAACTCCTACAAGCTAGCCACAAGCTTCCTTCTTGTCCTAACTTTTCAGATTTTCCTTAGGCTTTGAATTCCTCTTGGAATTCTAGAGAGAAGTGAGAGCTTTAGCTTAGAGAGAGGAAGACTTAGAAAGATGACCAAGTCTTCAAGACTTGGTCAATATAAGGGACATGCAAAAATCAGATGGGGGGTGACACTTGTCATCCACCCATGACCTCTTTTAAAACAAAACAATGCAGAATTTCCCACTCGACCCATGAAAACCCGCCTCGGCGGCTGAAACTTGCCGACTCTCGGGACTTTCCGCGCGGCTGCGCTTCAGCGAGCCCTCAGATCTTTCCGGCGCCACGGCCCTGCAGCCGGCGCCGCGGCCCTGTGGCTCCTGCCTGAAATACCTTTCTGTCCGTCTGCGCACTGAACTTGTAACTCCCATAACTTTCTACTCTGATGTCCTATTTACGAACGGTCGGTTGCGTTGGAAACTAGACTCAACGAACTACGCACTAGGCCTTTGAAATACTTAGAAACTCTCAATGTACCAGGTCATAACCCGCCTCAAAGTTGACTAAAACCCGTCCGAAACAATCCGTCAACCTATCTTTCAAAAAATTTAAGCCGTACTCCCCTTCGTATGCCCTTACACGTAAGGCCGGAACTACGGGGTATAACAGTTTCAACGAAGTTTCTTAGCCAAATCCGTGATTACTTGTTATGGAGAGTTAACCTTGCTTAGAACTTGGTTAAGGGACTTAATCTTGGAAAATAACTTAACTTGTTCTTCACTTTGGCTTAGGATTTTCGTGACTTGTGAGCTAAGGTAGAGAGAGGAGGGTTCGGAAGATGAAGATGTTTGTGAGCTTAAGTCTTGCAAGCTTGTATCTCTAAGGTGTACATAGCACAAGTGGAGGGGGACCCCAAGTAGACCCACTTGTCCACTTTTCACAAAATATCTTCCACACTTGGCAAATTCGTGAAAATCCCGCATAGGCACCGTGGTACTACCCAATGGCACCGCGGTGCCGAAAGTACTGCTGCTACTCAGGAGTTATGGCACCGCGGTACTGCCCAATGGAACTACGGTGCTGCAGTCTTTCGCCCTAATCTTCTTCGGGAGCTCCGTGGTACTCATACGCCCTGGAATTACGGGGTGTAACAAATAGTGGACAAGATAAAACATGGGAATAAAAGGGAACATGTTTCATATCATGTCTTAAGTGAGAACCTTGCAGATACATTATTAGGACTTAAGACATTATTAGGATGAGATGTAAGGCTGAATACGTTAATAATGTGAACTAAAATATGTACTCGCCCGTGTACAACTTTGGTATAAACGCAAATAAGAAGGACCATTTAAACTCATTCATTTTGAAGGAATAACATCCTGACACACTCCTTTTTTCTGTGACCATTAATGCATTTTAACCGCAAACCATTAAAATACCAGCTAACAATAGTAATATGCTAGAAGCAACAGAATCATTAACAGTAGCTCTTAAATTATACCTACTAACTCTAGTCCTAACAACACAGAGTAAGTTACAAAGACTTTAACACTAGCAATGTAGTATCATTTCGACATAATAAGTCCACACATGGCTTGAACGCACTTTAGATTGTCATGAAAAACCAACATACATGAATGACTTAACAAATTTTATTAACTGAACATTCACTCGGACAGATTAAAACTAACTAACAGATATGAATAACGAAATAATTCAAAATAAAATAAAACCAGTTAACCAACACACAATCGAATCACACCAAAAACCACATAATAAACATTAAACAACTAGAGCTTAAAAAGGGGATGAGTTTTACCTTCTTCGAGTGCAGCGAACTGATATGACCTACTTCGAATCTGTCCAAATCTCGAACTTGCCAAGTCGACCACAGAACTTAAGAAGTTTTCTTAACACTTCAGAGAGGTTTTCTAGAGGATGAAAGGTATTTCAAATTTTTAGCGGTAAGGATGGAGACTGAAAACTTTTATTTTGGAGGCTGAAAAATAAGAAGTATTTCGGTTTTTAGAATGAAAGTAAGACGGCAACTGGAAAAGTGTTTGTAAATTTGTATTTTACCAGGCAAAACTGAGAGGATATTTCAGAGTTTGAAGGGGGAAGAGCGACTGAAAAAACCTGGTCCTTCAAGGCTGAGAATGAGAAGTATTTAGGGTTTTTTAGAGTAGAAGAGTGACAGCCGAAAAGTGTCCTCCAATGAACATTAAGTCTAGTATATATATCAATAATTTAGGGTTACCAGGACTTAAAGATTGGGCGGGATTTTTATTGTTAGAATTTTGAAATTGGTCAAGTAATCTCGTTCAAATTGAACGTTGGGCTGCTTGCAGAGATTCACGTTATTCCTAGCACGAAAATGGAGTAACCATTGTTGTGTGTGATAGAAAAGAACTGTTGTTTTGTTTCTAGATTTGGAAGAGAGAAAATGACGAGCTGCTTTCGGATTTGTGGGGTTCATTTTTTATGTTTTCATTGGTTTTGGTTTTTGGGGAAATCGCCGGGCTGGGAAATAATTTGGGCTTGGGGGGGAGGTGTTGGACGAATTAAAGGGGGAATGGGCTAGAAATTAAATAGTTTGGGTAGAGTTTTAAGTGTTTCATTTTAGTGTGGATTGTGGAACAAATATAAAAGTATAAATTACAAGAATAAAAATACTAATGTGATGATAAATAATACAAAAACTATTTAAAGCATATTTTAGTGCTTAATAAAAAATGTGATGCCTTTTTTTATGAATAATGTTAAATATTAAGATGAAAATTATGATTGTGATAAAAATGTCACGATAGTAAAAGTGCAAATAAATATAATAAAAATAGTGATTATTTTGAGAATATTAAATTCTTATTTATGTGTGTATATGTATGCATTTTTAAAATTAAGAAATGTTTTGCGGTGCTTTATAAAAGTTTAATTTTACGACGAATAGTAGGAAGAGAGAGACAAAATTGGGTGTCAACAGTTTGTCTCTCTTTGTATGGAGAGGATGTAAGAGTATTCAGACAAAGACGTTGACTTGTAGCCAATTTTGTCCTGACTAGAATAAAGATAGGGAATGTATGGGTAAACGGAGTTTTAAAATTTTATCTCAGTGTCGAATTATGATATCACTGGGCTACAGCGACACTAGGAAATTAAAGGCACGACTAACGTGGATTCAAATTTTGTCTCAATGTCGAATTATGATGACAATGGGTTTTCATGGTGATACTAAGAAAAGATAGTGCTGACACGGATCCCAAAATTTGTCCCAATGTCGAATTATGATGACACTGGGTTACGACGATGCTAAATTGAGGCACGACTGACACTGATTTAAAATTTTGTCTCATTGTCGAATTATGATGACACTGGGTTCATGTGGCAAAATCCTGGGAACGAGCAGGACGATGTTTGAAGTAGGTCGTTGATCTTTGTCGGAAAATCCAGTCTCCCAACAAATTCTCTCAGTTCGCTGCGGAAGAATTCCACGCTGTGCTCCTGCTCCTGTAAATTAAGGTTTCCTGCAGGCTAAAACTTAAGAAAAATTAGTGCATAACTGTTAAGATAAAATGATAAGGCATGAATATGAGGAAAGTGCAATAATGTGAGTATGAATGTTGTCTTGTGTAGACGCAATGTGCTGAAAATGTCATAGTTGGAGAAGTTGATGTGATGCTGCAAATGCTGAGATGTCGTCCTTGCACAGACTTGCTGGATGATGAGATGTCGTCCTTGCTCGGACTTGTTAAACGCTGCGATGTCGCCCTTGCACAGACTTGTTGAATGCTGAGATGTCGTCCTTATACAGACGTGCTGCAACTGCTCTTATAAATTGGGGACCCTGTAGGCTAAAGCTTAAGAAAAGTTATACATAATGATAAAGCATGAATATAAAAGAAATACGATCTTGTGAGTAGGAATATCGTCTTGGGTAGATATCATGTGCTGAAGCCGTTGCATTGGCGTAATGAAATAACGTCGTTTTTGGGCTTAATGCAGATGATGTCGTTTTCGGACATAATGCAGATGTTCATCGTTTCTGGACGAAATTCAAATGATGTTGTATCCAGACGTAATGCATATGTTCGTCATTTCTAGACGAAATTCAAATGACGTCATTTTCGGACGTAATGTAGATGTTCTTCATTTCTGAACGAAGTTCAAATGACGTCATTTCTGGACGTAATGCAGATGTTCGTCATTTCTGGATGAAGTTCAAATGACGTCGTTTCTGGACGTAATGCAGATGTTCGTCGTTTCTGAACGAAGTTAAAATGACGTTGTTTCCGAACGTAATGCATACGTTCGTCGTTTCTAGACGAAGTTCAAATGACGTCGTTTCCGAACGTAATGCAGATGTTCGTCATTTTTTGATGAAGTTCAAATGACGTCGTTTCTCTGACATTTTGCATATAGGTGGGACATCCGTTTTCTTGTTTGACAAGCACCTTACGTACGGAAAATGCTTTCTATCATTTTGCACTTATATATGACAGACGTAATGCAGATGTTAAATCGGTTACGGGCGAATTCAAATGACGTCATTTACGGGCGTATCTGAGATGTTAAATGCGTTTATGCGAGTTCAAATGACGTCGTTTCCAGACGTAATGCAGATGTTCATCGTTTCTGGATGAAGTTCAAATGACGTCGCTTTCGGACGTAATGCAGATGTTCGTCAGTTTTGGGCGATGTTCAAATGACATCGTTTCCGGACGTAATGCATATGTTCATCGTTTTTGGATGAAGTTCAAATGACGTAATTTCCGGACATAATGCAAATGTGACCCTGAGTTCGCAATACCACGTTGAAATTTAACAAACGTCAATTTGGATGAACAGTAAAAAATATGCGAATACACACAATGTAGAATGAATAGATGAGAAAGAGAACATGACTCTATGAGTCAAAATACTGCCCTTATGTAAACATAATGTTGTTGAGGCCATATAGGTCAACTTTGTGTAGTCTTCCAATAGGGGCGTGATTAATTGCGGCTGAAGTTCTTTCTGAATTAAACATCAATGTTCCAGTTTTTGTGCCTCCGTTAATCTGAACAACCTGCACTCAAAGAAATTTGTGAGTTTGGGGAGGGGGCGGTTGATTCACGTTGACTTTGTAGCCCCAGCTCTTGATGATTTGTATGTCTAGACTGGTTAGGACTTGTGACCCGTGTCTGTTTCCCATAACATTATGCTTATCTTCCTGTGATGAACTCTTAGGGCTTCCCCCAATTTCTCGTGTGCGAGGACGCTAAATTTTTAATTGCACGAAATTGAGTCTTGCGTGGATCTCTTGCTGCACTTATCATGTAACCAAATAAGCGTGTTTCGTCACTCGCAAAATTGAAAAATATTTTTAATGGTGGGACCGAAGTCGATTTAGGCCTCCTACGTATCCCTATAAGGAAATCAGGTCATAACGTAGTTCATTACAAGTGAAAAGGGGTTGCAATATTTTCTAAAATGGGACTGAAGCCCGAATGGACCGCCTACGTATCCCGCGGAGAGAATCAGGTCAAACGTAGTTCAAAATACAAAAGGAAATTGGGATTTTTTCTAAAAGTGGGACCGAAGCCGATATGGCCGCCTACGTATCCCGCCAAGGGAATCAGGTCAAACGTAGTTCAAACTACAAAGGGTTTAGGGAGACTTCTTTCATCATTGTGCGATAGGATAACAATATCTCCTCGGTAGTGGACTGACATCCGAGGACAAAAGTGTTTTTCTTCTCCACCACTGGTACAATAGTCCCTTTTAGACAAGTCTCTTCATCTTCAATGATCATGTTCACATGTGCATTGTCATGATCGAGAAAAAGGTTATTGTTCACATTGGGGAGTTTCTCTTAGTTGGATGACTTCTTCTTTGATCAATTCCTCAATTTTATCTTTGAGGCCATAGCAACTCCCTGTGTCGCGTCCAACGACCCCTGAGTGGTATGCACAATGTTTAGTCTTATCGTGTGCTCTAGAAGTATGATTGGGGATATTTCTTGGAATTGGCTGAAGTATTCCTGTGACCCTTAATTTCTCATATATTTAGGGTATAGGTTCAGCTAAAGGTGTATATGTTTTAGTCGGCTTCTTTTTAAAGTTGGCTCGGGGCCTAGGCATATTTTGTGGGTGGTATTGTTATGGAGGTGGGCATGCGGGTCGGTATTGTGAGGGATTCGAATATATAGGCGCTCGGCGTGTGCTATATATTGCATGAGTATGAAAAATAGGGTATGGATCAGGTGAGTGTAGATAGTAAGGCTGAGGGCCTTGGGCGTTTTGTCTATAGTAGAAAGACTGAGGATTTTTGGTGTTTTGATAGGTTGGCATTTTGTTTGGCTTACGTCCCTGGATTGACACGACGGTGGATACTTCGTCCCTCTTCCTCTTGATTGCTACCCCAAATGAGTCCAACTGAATCGTTTTACTCGTTGCTTGCAATACTGCTAAATTGGTGATTCTCCCTGTTTTGATACCCTCTTCTATGAAGTCTCCCATTTTCACAACTTCGGAGAAGCTCCATCCTATAACACTTATCGTTCTCTCATAGTACGTTGCATCTTTTATGGACTGCACAAAGAGAGTAGTCATTTCCTCTTCTGCCATCGGGGGTTGAACTTTGGTTGCTTCTGCCCTCCACCTCATGGCGTATTCTCTGAATTTCTCCATACATTTTCTTTCCAACTTCAACAAGAAAAATCTATCCAAGACTGTGTCAGTGTAAAATCTAAACCTGCCCATGAAGTCTTGCGCCATTGCGCTCCAGTTATGTCATTTTTGTGGATTTTGGCTAGTGTACCAGTCAAGTGTTTCACCGGTCAAGCTTCTTATGAACAACTTTAAAATTATGGCTTGATCTTTGCCAACTCCGACCAATTTGTCGCAGTATGACCTTAAATGTGCACGAGGGTTTTCTTTCCCGTCAAATAAGTCAAACTTCGACACTTTAAACTCGACAGTTAATTCGACACCAGGGTGCATGCAAAGATCCTCATAGCCTTTCAGGCTCTTTACTCGTTTGCATGTTTTTGAGTGCTTCTTTTAGGCGGTGTATTTCTTTTGCTATACCTTCACTTTTCTGGATCCTCGCCTGTCTGTCCATTTCCTTATATTGATCAGCTTCCTGGGGAGGTAGGTTTGGTAGGATGGTAGTCAAGGGTTGGGCTTCCATTGCATATATCGGCGACACATATTGCTTGTTCTGGTTAGCTATGCGTGTTGTTGGCATTTGCGGAGTTGCCTGGTAATTATGGATGAATGGGGTAGTTTGGGTAGGCGGAGCTTGCGACATATATAGAGTTGGGAGGGTTATAGGATCATTTTGTGGTTGGCTTTGTGGGGGTGGATTAGTGAGCTTTCGAAGTCGGTCAATCACATTCTGCATGGTTGCCATCTGTTGCAACAATTGGGCAAGGAATTCATCCTGGACGGTAGTATTTCTTTTTTCTGAATTTTCCGGTTCATCTCTTGGAAGTGTGACAAGTCCCAAACCAGTTTGCTCGGATGCCTCTGAATTAGTCATTTTACTGGATGATTGTTCTTTTGATATTTGTGAAGTGGTGACGTTCTGTCAGTCAACTCGAATCAACCTTTAGGGGAATAAGCCAGGCGAAAATACACTTTCTTTTGATTCAAACCAAATGAGTATAACATGGATAAATATTACTTTAAACAATATATACAGGGTTGAAAGCGGCAAAATAATAATAAGCAAAATGGCATGCAAATCAAGCGCGCGCTCTAACATGCTTGAGACCTCTTTTTATGTCAGAGGTGGGCCTAAACGCCAAATATGCGAGATTATGATAAATAGGTCCAAACCGTAAACTACAATGTTTTGTGGGAAATGACGACCAAATGAAGGTGCACTTTTTCCAATACCGGTATGTCCAGATTAGGCTTGAATCCGTCTATCTTTATCACGCTACACATAATATGTTGATTGGTCGTTGGGTTGTGCAACCCGTCGACAAATTTTGGTGTTTTCCTAATTATGGCGTCAATAACAAGGATCAACCCACCTAAGATAAATGTATGCATGCCTTAAGATGAAGGGTGGTATAGCTCTATCTTAAGTTTGCTAAGATTTGGCTTACTAGACGCAAGGTTCCCGAGCGGACAACTCGAGTGAGAAGGCTACGCGGCCACCAGTTGGACCGGACACTCCATGCAAAATGCCAACTCTTTTAAATTTGGGTATTTAAAAGAAATTTGTGAGTGCGCAAAGCACACCTCGCGTGTAGTGTGTGATAGTCTGATTTTTCCGTAAGCGAAGAAATATGAGCGGAATGTCAGTTTAAAGAAAGCAGTAAAAGAAAGTAGCAATTAAAGCAGTTAAATATACAAAATTAAAGCAAGCAATTTTAAGGCACTTAAAACAAATAAATTCAAGCAATAATAACCCTAAGTTTGCTATGGTTAAGAACCTGATTATCCCCAGCAGAGTCGCCATGTTGTCGCGCCCGTTTTGGACCTCGGGGTCTGAACAATGCGTCAACGTTGCTCTTTGGCGCAGTTCCCTGGATTGAGTAAAATGCTTGTTTTGAGGAGTCGTCACCTAATTAGTTAAGTGAATTAGGATACTTGAACTATTGCAATAAAATACTGCAATTGATATCCAATTAATGATCTGCGAAATTAATGAGATTCTGGATCAGGGTTCTTTATTATCCTAAAGAGAAGGAGTTAGACATCCTTTAAGATCCGCTAACTTGCGGTTATCCGGTCAAACCTAGGTTAATTATCTATCATGCTTTAGAAATTAAAAAAAAAGATTAAATTAAATACAACAATAAAATAAAACTACGAATGACATCTTCTTCTCTTCTTTAGCCCTTTTTAGGCATTTTGCCCAAGATGCATCTCCGGGTACCTGTATATATACTTAGTAAAAGTGTTAGTAAGAGAATAAATAATTATCAAACAGTGACAAGAATTTTAAAAAGTAAACAACAAATAAAACTCGTCTTTTGTACAGGGAAGACCTTGAAAATCAGACGGAGATTCATTTATCAGCCAAATGTGTAGCATATGTTTTAAATCAATAAATACCAAAAATGTAATATTTGTTCTAAATCAGTTTAGTAAAATGAAACAAAGGGGCCAAATTGTCCCAAATCGGTCCCGGACCCAACGAAAATAGTAGCAAAGCAACAACCAAAACAGTGGACACGACAAAGGAAGTCGGAAAACCAGAACGTTGTCAAAGCGACAAAAATAGTGCAAACTAAGATAAAGGGCAAGAATGTCAACATTCAGTCAGGAAAAACAGGGCAATAGAAGCAGTAATCGCAACACAGCAAACACAGTGGACTGTGAAACAATGGACACAACTGAAGCAACAAATAAAAAAAAACAACAACAGTAGCGTACTGATTTTGGAAAGGTCGTCGCAGTTAAACTCCGGCGACATACCCAAAAAGAACAACAAATCAAATCAGTCCAACCGCTAACAACATAGATAATAACAACAAAATAGGAGAATAACAGTAGCATTTCTGGAAAACCACCACGGTAATGGTACCAAAATAACCAACGAGAGAACTAGCAACAATTGTTAGCGTCGCCGGAGTTCATAAAACTCCGGCCAGGTTCAAAACCAACGAGAATCAATCCCACAGACACAAAAATATAGCAACAAAGATGAAGAACAAACAATAGCATCACCGGTGTTCAACTCCGATCAGATTTGAAAGCAAGATGGTACGGCGGCATCACTTCCATGGTGAGGCACGTCGGAGCGACGCCGCCAGTGTTGGTCACCGACGCTAACAGTGGCGGAACGGAGGCAGTGGTGTTTGATTCATCGAATAGTGAGGGAGAACGGAGAAAGTAAGGGTATTGTGATGGTGTGAGAGTCTGGAGAGGAGGTCGGCGAGTGTGAAGGTTCGTCGGAGTTGGGTGTGGCCGACGATTTGGAGAGAGGTTAGAGAGAGAAAAATAAAAATAAAAAAAGGAGAGGAGTCTTGAGGGTGTGCGGCTGAACTTGTTTGGGAATGGGGAATAGGTGATAGAAAAATAAAGAGGGGGGAAGGGTGTGTGCGGCGCTGGGAGTTCTAATAAGAGGGGGGTAATGTTTATTTTATAGATGATTTTAGGGTTTAGGTTTTTGGGGGGAAAAGATGAAAAGTGTTTTTTATGGGTTGTAAGAGAAAATAAAAATGGGTATTTGGATGAAATAGATTTGGTTAAAATATGAAAGAGTTCATTATTTAAAAGACAACGTAATTTAAAAAGATGCAAAATTATTAAAATAAAATGACATTATGAAAACATAATATTTAAGAAATGTTTAATGACTAATAAAAATGTGATGTCATTTAATTATTTAAAGAGATGCAAAATTATTAAAATAACATGATGGTGTAATAATAATAAAAATGATATTAAGAAAGGTCTAATGCTTAATTTTAAAAATTAAAAGATGCGATGTATTTTTGTGAAAAATAAAATATAGAATATTAGGTAAAATATAATTATTATAAGAAAAATGCAAAAAATGATGATAAAAATGCAGTGTCAACACGCAACACGGAATTGAGTAGTGGATGTTTGTCCATAATTTTTACATGGTACTACTTGTAGGTGGAACTTTTATGAAAAATAGTATCAATGAGGCACATGAGCTGCTAGAGGACATGGCAATGAATAATCATCAGTGGTCCGATGACAGATCGACCAATAGCAGAAAAATGGTTGGCGTACATCAGTTGAATGCTATCACCGCGCTGACTGCTCAGGTGGCTTCTTTGACGAAACAATAGCAGAAGAGTACTATGACTGCAAATGTTGTTCAGACACATGTTCAGTGTGAAATTTGTGGGGGACCACATACTTTTGATAAGTGCACATCAGTGGATCCCAATACTGTCCCCATGGAGCAAGCCCAGTGACAAGCAGTGGGGAATTTCCAGAGGCCTTACAACAATGTTTACTCCAACACTTATAATCCGGGGTGGAGAAATCACCCCAACATTTCATGGAGAAATGACCAAGCGGCAATCACGGTTTGAGGCCAATATCGTAACCAAGGCCGTAGAATCGGGCCTCATCTTCTCGTGATTCGGTGCCAGCTCCACAAGAGAAACCCGATGAATTGAGAGCTGCACTATTAACCCTTATCGACTCCCAAACTCAATTCATGACAGAGACAAGGTCCTCTATTAGGAACTTGGAGACGCAGGTAGGGCAGTTGGCAAACATGCTGAATAATAGACCTCAGGGGAATTTTTCTAGCAACACAGAGGTGAACCCAAAAGAACAATGTCAGGAAATAAGCTTGAGGAGTGGTAAACAGTTAGAACAGGTTGCAGCCCAACCACAGGTGGAGAATAAAAATGAGTTGACAGAGACATCTAAGGTAGAGAAATCTCTTGACAAACAATATTTCAAGTTTTTGGAGGTCTTCAAAAAGTTGCACATCAACATTCCCTACATTGAAGCTTTGGAACAGATGTCAACCTATGTCAAGTTCATGAAAGATATCCTCTTTAAAAAGAGGAAGCTGACAGACTATGAGACAGTGGCGCTGACGGAGGAGTGCAGGGCCGCAGCGTATTTTTTCCTGTGAGCACAATTTTTTCAAAGGAATTAGCGTCGCGGCGCAACAAAGCAAGGGCCGCAGCTGCTCTAAGGCAGTGTGCACAGGGATTTTTCATCGAATTAGGGCCACGACGCCTGGAATTTTTGGGTCGCGAAGCGGCGCAACAAGGCACGAGGCGCGGTGCTTACACGGTTTCAATAGTAAAACCCTAGCCTTTTCTCCTTTACTCCTCAAATACCGAAATCTCTCCCAAAACGTCTATAAACCATAACACTACAAATTCAACCCTCTTCCATACACCACCACACTTTCTCACTTGGGTCAAGACATCTTAGCAAGAGAACACTTCCAAAAGGTAATATCTAACCATTTTTCTTGCAATTTCATGCTCTATTGTGCCAATACTCCCACGTGTTGGGGTGAAATCGTTGGTGTTGTTGTTGTTGTTTGGGGGTTATTGTGTTATGGGTGTGCGTTTTTAGCGTGTTGACTTTTGTGGTGAATTGTTGCTGGTTATTGTGTTGTTGTGTGCTGATTTTATTTGTTGGTTGCTGCTGTGGTTATGGTTACTGAGTGTTGGTGGAAATTATAAGAAAAACAAAGGAAACTCTGTCAAAGTTTTCCTAACCATATCTCCAAGCATGGGTCCTAAAAGAACAAGCCACAGAGCTTCTACTTCCAAAGCACCCACTCCTAGTTATGACATTGCGAGGTTTACCAACAAGACAGCTCAAGACAGATATGAAAAGATACACACCCGCTCCCTAATCTTAGAACATGGCATGAAATTCAGTCCAGAACCATATGATGATCTTGTCTATGAGCCTATTAGGGAAATGATTGTCAATAGGAATTGGGAAGAATTTGTTAATACCAACCTCCGGAACCCCAACATCCCATTAGTACATGAGTTCTACGCCAATTTCCCGGAGCGACTGAAAAATAGATGTTTTGTTTGCGGTCATTGGATACCTATGGGGCAGACATTATAAATGATGTATGTGGAGTCCCCAATGTAATGAGGGAAGATGATGAAGAAGAAGACCAGTATCAAAATTGGAGCCAATCCAGCAGAATTGATTGGGTCGACGTGGCAGAAACTATGAGTGCTTGCAGGGCACGAGTCACGTATAATGCATTCAATGAGCCAAGATATATGCATCATGTCCAATTCAACAAGGTGGCTCGGGCATGGATATACTTTGTGAGTGCATGACTAATACCCTACACGCATTTCTCCAAAGTACCAACGGACCAGATCAAGCTGGTATATCCCATCATGAGAGGGTACACTATAGATGTGGGTCAATCAATTCTATAGAGCATTGAGTTCACATGTCGATTGTCGACCACAGTTGGGCTGGGACATGGATCACTCATAACTATACTATGTGCTCAACATGGAGTACCAGTTAGCGCTATTGATTCAATGGGGCGAATACAGAATGTTATCACCCGAGTGATAGTAAATAGCTACCCAGACCCGATGTCAGTGGCCCTTGCACCTGCTGCTGCAGAAGGCATCCAACGCCCATCAAGGCGTCGCCAAATATTGGAGGAAGATGAGTAGGAGCCTGAGGCAGCTGCATATAATGAGCCCGGAGAGAGCAACCATCCTTCTCCGTTGGAGATTGAGCCATCAGTGGAGAGATTGGACCAGATGATCCCGCATATACAATATCTAGAGCAGCAAAACCAGTATCTCATCCAATCTCAGAACGACTACTACCAACATAACAATCAATTTCAGCAACAACAGTATAACTATGAGGCCCAGTGCGTCGACGAACTCAACTATATGTTCGACAATTGGTCACTAAAAGTCCCGCCACTAAGCCCTATTTTGGTTACCATCCAAAGTATCCGCCCTTTCAGCCACGACAACCACCGCCGCCGCCACTGCCATTTTGAGTCGCTTATGTATTTGTAAGTCTTCCTACCTTTGCTTTTCTTTCCATATTGGTAATAATGTGTTAGATAAGTTTTGGGGATTTTGTTGTTTTATGTCAATTTTTGTTTTTGTGTTGGGTTAGTAGTATTTTGAATTATTTATGTTCAGTTGTTTATTTACTGTTGTGTCTTTGTTTTAGTGTCTTGTGTCAAGTGAATCAAGTTAACAAACAATAGCCAATGAGATTGAGTGAATAATTGTAATAAAATTGGATGAAATCTATAGCCATGAAATTCATAAATATGTGTGCCTAAGTTGGATAGCCTTTGAGTTTGCTTTTGATTATTTATAATAATGAAAAACTTATTCATGACTATCAACTCTCTTGTACTTGATTAATTGGTTTATGCATAAGTGAACTTGGTTTGAGGAAAGAAAGTGGAAAATTTTAGAACTTGTTTGCTTGCTACTTGAGACGAAATCCTAGATAATGCATGCTTAGGAAGACGACTTAGGCTATCTTTGGACCGTTTGAGCCTTTCAAGCCACTCTTGATTACATTAATCCCTAGTCACCCATTTTTTAGCCTGAATGAACCTTTCCTTGTTGACCAACACCTGTGTCCCTGAGCCTATTTGAACACTTTACTACTATTCCATTCTCTTGAACTACCATAAGTATAGAAGTATACAAGTTTGGAGGGTTGAATTCTGGTAAATGATATTGTAGACTGAGTGTTATCAAAAGATGAAAGACCAAAAAGATTGAGAATATATAAAAAAAAATGAATGAATAAAGTAGTGAAAAAGAAATAAAATACACTCCCCGCATATACATATCAAAAGATAAGTTTGGGGGAGTGTAACTTGAAGTATGAATGTTCTCAATCTAGAAAAGATTTTTTTTGGGGGATTGTGGTGAATTGTAATAAAGATCAAGTTTGGTTTTGTTGGTTCTATGCTTATGGTAATTGTGAGCCTAAATGACTTTTTATCTGCCCCTTGCCTAAGCCTAACGATACAACCCATGAAAGTTCTAATGATTCTTGAGCATGTATTATCTATATTAGTGGAGAGTTAGCAAGTTAGCAAGCTATAGAATTTTGGTCTGATGGATTGTTGAAAAGAATTCACTTGTGCTTAGATTGATATTGAATACATTTTTGAGTCAGTAGTCATGTTTTAATGGTCATATGCTTTAATAACCTTGAGCAAGCTTAATGATTATCTAACTTGAAATTCTAGATAGCAAACTAGTAGCTAGAAAGTTTCTGAGAATGATATTGCATTTATTCATGATCTTCGAGGCATATACATTGTAGTTGACTTGATTCGTGTTTAGAGTCTTTGTGTCTTTTTATATTTTTGTGTTTAGAGTGTCTAGAGATTTTTACTCGAGGGCGAGTAAAGTTTAAGTTTGGGGGTATTTGTTAAGTCCATTTGTGGATTGTTTTAGAGTCTAGTTTAGGGGGTCTTTTACGTGTATTTATAGTGTATTGTACCGTATTATGCTTGGTGTTTTTTGTTTTCAGGTAATAAGCGACTTAGGTGGTAAATGGCGAATTGAAGAGTTAAATGGCTGATTTGGAGGATAGAGATGAATAACAGAGCCCCGAACAATCAAGAAAAGGAGTCCTGGGCAGAACAGAAGAAATCTGGCAGAAAACCGGACATATGAGGTCGAAGCGCCGCGGCGAAAGAGTGGAAGGGACGCGACGCTGAAGAGCCGCGGCCGAACAAGTGAAGAGCTGAGGCGTAAGAATTCCAGTGGTTGAAGGAAAAATTGTCCGTCACAGGCGCCGCGGCGCAAAATTCCAGTGAATGCCAATGATTTTCAAGCCAATTAGAGCTGCGGTGCTACAGGGCATGAGCCGTCGCGCCGACGCGCGATTTTCAGAAATCAGGGCGGAATTTCACGAGGGTAAAATGGTCCTAAACGAGGTTTCTTTGATATAAACCCTAGGGATTATTCTAGTGAGAGGGGAGGATACTTTGGAGGCAGAGAACGGAGGCGATAACACCATTAGAGACATCTATTGTTCAAGTTCTTTTCTTTTTCCTTACTTTAATTCAGTTTATGTTGAAGACAATTAGTTTTCTTAACATGTCAATGTCTAGGAGCTAATTTCTTTATTAGGGTTTTCTGTCACGACCCGACCCCGGGCCGCGACTGGTGCCCTACCTGGGCACCCCGTTCAGGTATACATCAGAGAATAGCAGCGGAACATACACAACATACAACATTTTTAGACAATAACAACACAGGCTAGCCGATAAGGCCGCCTTTCATAAAATATGCATAATCAAAGAAAACTGTACAACTCGGTTCTTACAGCCCCAAACCACAACATGTGACTACGCACTTAGGAATAACAACGGTGGCGGGACAGGGCTCGCCATACCCCGAATGTACATAAATCTACAACATCGTGGAAAAAGCGTACCAAAAGACAAGCCTCCGAGAAATGGAGCTTCGGCGTCGATAAGTGATCCTAAGAATGAGGATCCACCACCGCTTACCCTACTGCGGCGTGAACGCATCCCCAGGAAGGGTCGGTCTGTGATATGTACTAAGTATGTAAAATTGGAAAATGCTGTAATTACATCATAAGTTTAAAACAAAGCCGGAGACATGTATGATAATAGAATTACAGTACACAGTGCCTTACTAACAATGAGAGTAATCGGTAGTATCGTCTGACATAAAAATAGGAAGCTCACGATCAAAGCAGGACCATCCGCCCACAGTATCATTAAGCAATCCTACTCCTGGGACTATTTCACCCGCATAGGTCGTGTGGACCCGCATGAGGTATTCCTCGCATAGGCTGTACCCGCCCGCATGGGACTATTTCACCCGCATAAGACCATAAGGACTCGCATGAGGTATTCCTCGCATCGTGGGTAGCAAATCCACGGAAACAGGTGGTATAACTATCTTGGGGATTTACCCCTCAATTATACTCTTACCCTGAAGCAGGTGGTATAACTATCTTGGGGATTTACCCCTCAGATATACTCTTACCCTGGAGAAGGTGGTATAACTATCTTGGGGATTTACCCCTCAGATATACTCTTACCCTATCTCAACCGGCCATCATACATAAAGTAAGCAAGTTAAGAAATCCCCCTAACTTCTTATTCATATACACTCTCATTTTAGTTTACTTAAGGCACTAGCATATCTTTTATAAAAATCCGGGAATTTAACCCAAGTACTACATACTTCTACTCTTTAAAACAAATGACTCTTTTTAGTATAAAACTTCCAAGATACTATTAACCGTAGTATCAAGTCGAAATTATGTTTCAAGACAAGTCACACTACCTTTAGAAATAAAGTTAGGTTTCTAAATCAAGTGACTCCTTTTCTTATAAAACCTTAGGCAATTGATGCCTTAAAATCAAATTGCCTTTCATTAAATCTAGTCATTTATCTTTCCATAAAGCTAATATAACCAACTTCCCATAAAGTCGTTATATTCACTTTATACCTTAGTCAAGTACAATTTCCTATCCAAGGGACTTATACGTTTAAAACAAAACAAGTATCACATACTTTAAAACTCTTCAAGTCCCTTAACTTTAATAAAACTTAAGACACCCTTAATACTTTCAAAGAAGTGAGTTAATCTCCTAACTCACCCGACTTGGCTATTCATAAAACTAGTAAAGAATATCAAGGTCTTGTACGTCTACCGTACTACATACGTGCAACTAGTCATGCTCAAAAGATAGGAAAAGTTCTACATACCTCTTCGGGCCAATCCACTTGCCAAGTACAAAGTCCCGCCCGTAGTATGTCAACCTATAATATTCACAATACGTCTATTAACGCCTTACTTCAACGTAGAATATTATAAGTGTAAAGTCTCTAAATTCTACGTAAAATCGGACAGCACCTCCTTTGTTTCTACTCACTTTGCCACCTTTTTCAAGGCCGGATACAATAACCAAACACGCCACATTTAAGGCCCAATCAATGCAATCAACAATAGGGGATTACACGCCTACTAGACGTGTAAAATTCCGCCCCACAAACGATATCAAACTAATACATCTACTAGGCCAATTCAGCAAACTTGAGGTACTATAACATCAATTCTAATCCAATTTCCATTTCAATCCAAGTTGTTAGCATAACATGAAATCAAGTCGCAATCGATTATACTACTATAATCTTCAAGTAAGTAACATGCAACGATTCTAGTAAGTGATCAAATTGTAATCCAACTTCACATGGCTTACATTACATTTCGGATTTTTAAGGCTACAAGCAATCCATAATACTTATAAACTTAAACACATATACTTCATGCTAGCAACATGTAAAGCTAACAACAATAAAAATAATCTTGTAACACTTTTAAGAGACAAGCTTATACCTCAACGAATCTTAATCCAACTCCAAATCCGAAGTCGCTCCTTAGCAACTTAGAGCCTCTTCAAGACACTTCAATCCGCTAGTTGAGACCCTTAGAACAACACCAACAAATTTCCTTCAAACTTCCAAACAAAACCTAGAAAGCAACTAGGTTTTCACCTTGCGACTAATACGAAAACTATCGTTTTCCGAGATTTTTCTATTGAGATACACTTACAATACACTCAAGAACCTTGGTTTAAAGTGTGGAGCTTAATGTACAAGAAACAAATTTTTTTCCTTTTGATTGGAGTGAACCCGAGAGCAACAAGCTCTAGTTCTTCAATTTCTTGAAAAAATTTCTAAGTGTTAGGCTTGTCTTGCTACTACTAGTATTATATAGCACAATGGAGGGGCAAGATGCAAACAAATGGGTGGCTTGGATGAGGTCTTATTAAATATCAAGACTTTGTGGACCCTTTGACTTAGTCAATTCTCTCAAGCTCACAACTTGCAAGACTTGTCATCCTACAAAGGTCAAATGACCCTTAGGTCCTTGCCCATTTTCGTCCAAGGCTCCATAAAGGGGGTGACACGTGTCGCCCTCCCATTCGTCACAATATTACGTTTTCCGACAATTTCATAATTCCGATAAAATTTTACAAGTCTCAAATCTTAACACTTGTGAGTTCTTACGTACATTCTTAAAGCATGTCCTATAAATACGGGGTGTAACATTTTCCATCGAATCAACTTGAAACTCTTTTCATAAGTTAATGGATTGTTAGTGATTTCTTCTTCATCTATTTAAGATCTATTCAACTTGTATTGATTGTTTGATAATTAACTGGTCATTAATTGTCATAACTTATATGATTTCGAATTGAGATCTGAAAAGGGAGATTTGAATATGCTATAGTTATTTAGACATAGGTTAAAATCGCGGACGAAAGTACTCCGACATATGTGTAGTGTTTAGGGTTATTGTTCTTAATCCTCATGAGTGGTAAAATCTATCATAGAAATATAGAAGGTTTCTGCATAAGGTTGAGTTTTTATATGTCCTAACCGGAATATAGAACATGTTCGTTAACCTGCTATCTTAATAAGAAGAAGAATAATTTATCTTGCATTAACAAGTGAAAGAGTTGATAATTGAGGAGATTGAAAACCCTAATTCCCTTCATAATTCTCTTAAATCTCATAGTATTATCATCATTAGTTATTTTTTGCACTTAGTTTTAATTCTTAGATTAAAAATCCAACCAAATTAACGATTACCAAATAGAAACCAAATTTAGATATTCGGTACTTGATAAACCAGTATTTGTGGATGATACTTGGTCTTACCAAGATTTATTACTTAAGCGATACGTACACTTGCGTAAGCACATAAATATCGCGAATAATAGATCCATCAGCTTTGTACTTACGTTTAAGTACCCACTTACAACCTAGTGGTTTATTTTCCGGAGGAAGATCAACCAACACCTAGGTGTGATTTTGCATGATGGATTCTATCTCACTTTTCATAGCTTCTTTCCAAAGCAGTGCTTCTGGAGTTGACAATGCCTCTGCAATTGTCCGTGGTTCATTCTCAACCAGGTAAGATAGAAATTTTAGCCCAAAATATTTCTCTTTCCTGGCCCTTTTACTTCGCCTAGGTTATGTCTCAGGACCAGTTAGATCTTCATCCATATCTGTATCCATTTGGTCAGAATCGTCAGATCCCGGGGAATCGTGACTCCTTTTGCGCGATGCGACTTCTTTTTCCTTCTTAGGAAAGATTGTCTCAAAGAATACAACATTCTTTGACTATATTATTGTACGCTCGTGGATATCTGGTATATTTGACTTATGTACCAGAAAGCAATAAGCACTACTGTTATTTGCGTATCCAATGAATATGAAATCTACAGTCTCAGGTCCTATCTTGACATGTTTTGGCTTAGGTGTATCGACCTTAGCCAAACAACCCCATACCCTTAGGTATTTGTAAGAGGGTGTCTTTTCATTCCACAGTTCATATGGAGTTTTCTCTTTGCCTCTGTGAGGGACTCTATTGAGAATCATATTAGCATTAAGAACTGTCTCTCCCCACTTGTTTTGTGCAAGGCCGGAATTGAGAATCAAGGCGTTCATCATTTCTTTTAGTGTACGGTTCTTACGTTTAGCAACACCGTTTGACTGAGGAGAATATGGTGCAGTCGTTTGATGGATTGTCCCGGATTGGGCACCTTATTCCTCAAACGAAGCTACATACTCCCCCCCCCCTATAGCTATGAATCACTTTAATTTTTAGACTTAGTTGGTTTTCAACCTCGGCTTTATAACGCTTAAAGGCATCGAACGCTTCGTCTTTACTTTTGAGTAAGTAAAGGTAACAATACCCTGTACTATCATCTATGAAAGTCATAAAGTACTTGTTCCTCCCTCTAGTTTGAGCGAACTTTAAATCACAGATGTCCGTGTGTATAAGTTCTAGAGGGGCGGTATCTCGTTCTACAGAACGGAAAGACAACTATGTAAGTTTTACCTCTACACATACCTCACATTTAGATCGAGGGTTTACAGCGTCAGACGACAATAACTCCAACTTTACCATCGTTGAAATGACCGGTAGTTTACGTGTCCCAGTCTATGATGCCATAGAGTGGACGACTCAAGCAAGTAAGAAGATGCACTTTTATTAATGTTACAAATTACAGACATGGAATTTAATTTGAAGAGACCTTCACAGACAAACCCCCTTCCTACAAACACGCCATTCTTAGTAATAATAAACTTACCGGATTTGAACACTACTCGAAATCCAGCTTGAACTAAAATATTGACATAAATTAAATTCTTCTGGGTGTCCGGAACATGCATGACGTTCTTCAACTTGAGGTCTTTACCGGAAGACATCTTAAGTACTACAATGCCTTCTCCCAGCACATCTGAGGTATCATTGTTTCCATGTATAACTTCTTACCGGCAACTTCTATATAGATAGAGAAAGTGTTCCGGTCTGAGCATATGTCACGGGTTACACCTGTATCCAACCACCACTGCTTGGGGTTTTCAACCAGATTTGCTTCTAGCACGACGGCTGAGAAGTCTTCACACAAATCGTTGAGAACCTTGTCTTCAACCATATTTGCTTTGGCCTTCTCCTGCTGCTCGCGTTTCAGATGGCGAAAACTTTGAACATGTGGTCAGCCTTGCCACAATGATGACAATTTACCTTGAACTTCTCAACGGCCTGAATTTTTCCATCTTTCAGAAACTTGCGTTTCTTACTCGGGTTTCCTTTGGTCTCAACCAAGTTAGCCTTGACCTCAGTTGACTGTTTGACTTTGAACAAGGTCTTCTTGTTGTCTTCATGGATATGAAGCTTGATGACAAGTTCTTCAAAACTCATTTCCTTGGATTTGAGTTTGAGAGAGCTAGTGAACTCACTCCACGAGGGAGGTAGTTTCTCAATAAGTGAAGTGACCAAGAATGATTCATTGGGCTTCATACCTTCTAGATTCAGATCATGGGTGATTAACTAGAACTCTTGCACTTGTGACATGACTGATTTATCATTCACCATTTGGTACTTCAGGAATTTTCCGACGATAAATTTCTTAGCACCCGCATCATGGGTATTGTACTTCTTCTACAACATATCCCACAACGGTATACGGTATTGGTAGTACAGTATACCGTGAAGAGTGGATCGCACAGGCAATTCAAGATTTAGTTGTCACGACCCGACCCGGGCCCGCGACTGGTGCCCTACCTGGGCACTCTTACAGGTAAACATCAGAGAAAATCAGCAGAACATACATACAACTCTTAACAATAAAAAAATCAATAAGGAATAAACAACATGTTAGCCGATAAGGCTACCTCCCTGGCTAATGAATACATAACCGTAAGCAGTTACCTCCTTTCATTTACAAACTGACCCACAAAATATGACTACAGACCTCTAAGAGTTTTAACATAACAATTGTGACGGGACATGACCCCGCCATACCCCTGAATGTACATATATCTACAACATCAGGGAAACCGTACCAAAAGATAAGCCTCCGGAGTGAATGGAGTTTCTTCCCAAAAACTGAACAGAGATCCTAAGAACGGGGATCACCAACCTGTGTACCTAACACCTGCGGGCATGAACGCAGCCCGGGAAGTCGATAACAAAAGTGCAAGTATGGAACAGAATACAGATCTGATAATCAAATCATAACTGTATAAAAGAATGACAGAGGCAAGTATAAAAATGAAATACCAGATCCTACCGTGCCATTTTAACTCATGAAATAAATCGTACATTAACCGTTCTTTTTCTTCTTTCAATAAGAGCCTAGCCGAGAGCTCCCTCTTTCATTCTCAAGTTTCTCTAATTTTTCTAAGTATTGAGATAAGTCTTGCTACTTGTATATGTATATATAATACAATGAAGGGTCTAGATTAAAACATATGTGTGGCTTGGATTTATCAAGACTAAGAATCTTTGTCATGTTGGCAAGTTGACTTAGTCAATAATGTCAAGCTTGTCTTCAAGACTTGCACATTTAACCTTGGTCAAATGACCTCTTAACCCTTGGCTAAGATCGATCAAGCCCATGTGGGAGGGGGGGTGTGACATGTGTCGCCCTCCCATGCAGGTGTTAGGTACACAGGTTGGTGATCTCCGTTCTTAGGATCTCTGTTCAGTTTTTGGGAAGAAACTCCATTCACTCTGGAGGCTTATCTTTTGGTACGGTTTCCCTGATGTTGTAGATTTATGTACATTCAGGGTATGGAGGGGTCCTGTCCCATCATAGTTGTTATGTTAAAACTCTTAGAGGTCTGTAGTCATATTTTGTGGGTCAGTTTGTAAAAGAAATGAGGTAACTGCTTACGATTATGTATTCATTAGACAGGGAGGTAGCCTTATCGGCTAACCTGTTGTTTATTCCTTATTGATTTTTTTTATTGTTAAGAGTTGTATGTATGTTCCACTGATTTTCTCTGATGTTTACCTGTAAGGGTGCCCATGTAGGGCACCAGTCGCGGGCCCGGGGTTGGGTCGTGACAAAAGTGGTATCAGAGCAGTTAGTCCTCGAAAAGTGTCTACAGACCGTGTCTAGTAGAATCTTGGTTATCGGTGTGTTGTGCACCACATCTATAACCAGGAGGCTGCAGGACATTTAGGATTGGTTTCCATTATACTCACTCTGAGATCGTGCGATAGAGCTGTGTTGTTAGGGTCGTCTCTCCCTAACGAGTTATGTTGATTGCAGCTACGAGAAAGGCAGTTGTGACCCAGGAAGGATTATGTGGATTGCGTATCCAGGTTGGTAATAATTGTTGTGTAGTTGGTAATGGTATAATGACATACAGCTATACTGATTTATGTATGAGGGTCTGACGCGTGTTGCCTAGAATGATTTGGATTACCAATAATTGGTAAGGACTAAATAGGTACCGGGAAGGTATGAAACAGTTTAATGAATTCTCATCAAGGTTTTACGTGTTTATTTGAAATAATTAGGAAATAATGAGCCGTCTGAAAGGGTAATGAACCCTTAAGAAGACATGTTAAGAGACTTAATGGAAGACTATGTTGATAGATTAAGCTACGTGGTATGCTTAAGAGAATTGTATGAATGAGATCCGTATGGAGTAAGTAATGGTTGTTGTGATCAAGACAACACGATTATGGTATTATGAGAAGTTATTGTACCCGTTTATGGGGGGACGGATAAGGTAGGCTTGGAGCATGGAAATTGCGAGCCTAAGAATATTGATAACCGCCGAGACCCTAGGTATATAAGGCCTTCTAGGGCAATAAGATTTAATTCAGACTAAAGGTAAGAGTTAAGTGCGACGGTGGGTCGGGTTGAGGACCTATTACGGGTTGCCTCATAGCCTGAAATGGAGTGGGATCAATTGGTAGTAGTCCCGCTACGTGACATGGTCATGAGGGTGTAAGGCCCAAGTCTAGTTAATTGTTTTACGGGTTCGTGGACGCGTTCCACCGGAACCAGGTCGTGAGAGCCGGAAATGGCCTTATAGTGTTCGATTTAGTAACTCCAAATTTTGGAGGACAGAATCATTATGGAGGTTATGTACGTATGCTGGAATAAATTCAGAAGTACGGAAAGAGTACGATCAGTAATAAAGAGAGCAACCAAATGTAGAGGAATAGAGCCTGAATCCATAAGGACCTTTCGAGGTAGCTACACTAGTGGGTGATTGGGTGGTAGCTGAGCGGGTATATCAGAATTACCCGGTGATGATACAGTCTTCAGACCCTAGCAGACCTGATAGAGCTAGATATGACAAACTTTGAGGTCATTATGGGTACGGACTAGTTGGCTTCTTGTTATGCCAACGTGAACTACAGAGAGAGAGATTGGTTCGATTCCAATTTCCCGGTGGGCCATTTATCGAGTGTAAAGGAAGGGAAGTGACTGTAACAAGTGAATTATCCTTCCTTCTTTGGCATCATTAATTGAAAAGTCTATGTGACTTGATTTTGGTAAGTCTGTGTGACTTGTTCATTAAGATAAATTGATGTAGAAAGTATAGATTAGTTGAATCTGAAGAAGTTAGAGATGGAAATGAAAGTGTGCGGTCATTGAGAAAGTTCATGTTAAGTGCCCTTGGAGATACTTGGAGTTGGTTTAGTGTGGAAGTCAGGGCCACGACATTCCGAATGGTTTCAGGAAAAATGCGCGAGGCAGGAATAAGATAAGTGTGAGTACTGCCTGTGGGAAAACAGAAGACATCGTTGGTAGGTTTTAAAAATCTATACGATTATAAGGTGGCGCTTGATGATTAAGATTATGAAAGGGAGATAAGCTCTCTCCCTCACGTATAAGGATAGTTTTACGTATTATGGGGTTATGTGTGTACCCATGTTATTAGGAGATGGATGTGAGACTGGTAAGATCTTTAGTGTCGTCATGCCATAGGTTACAGTTTTAGATAATCGTGGGAAAAGTATTGGGTTGAGGTAATTGAGGATTATGCGAGATTATATATCAGGAAGATTATGAGACTGCACGGGGTTCTTACATTTATTTGTGGCAGACAGATGAGCCCAGTTTACGGCTAACTTCTGGAAGTTTTTCCAGAAGGGATTGGGGACGCAGGTGAGTCTCAGTGTTGCATTTCACCCTCAGACCGACGGACAGGCAGGACATGTTATCCAGACACTTGAGGATAGGTTGCGGGCCTGTGTTATTGATTTCAGGAGTAGCTGGGAGGATCTTTTGCCTCTCGTTGAGTTGCGTATAATACCCATTACAATTCCAGTATTCAGATGGCCCTGTATGAGGCTTTGTATGAAAGAAAGTGTAGATCGTCGGTTGGTTGGTTCGATGTCGGCGAAGTTCAGTTAATTGGCCCAGACTAGATTCAGCGGGCTATGGATAAGGCAAAGCTTATCCAGGAAAGATTATTAGCAAGCTCAGTGTCGACAGAAGCTTTATGCACAGAATTGACGTCGAAACTTTGAGTTCGAGATTAATGATTGGGTCTTCTTGAAGGTATCACCCATGAAGGGTATGATGAGGTTTGGGAAGAAAGAGATACTTAGCCCAAGGTACATTGGGCCTTAGCAGATTGAACCTCGAAAGAACATTCGGGGACGAATGTTTCTAAGGGGGGAAGAATGTTACACCCCGTAATTCCAGGACATGTATATAAGAACGTACGTAAGAAAACAGGACTCTAAGATTTAAGACTTATAGAATTTATCGGAATTATGAAAATGTCGGGAAACGAAATATTTTAACGAATGTGAGGGCGACACGTGTCACCCCCACATGGGCTTGATCGATCTTAGCCAAGGTTTAAGAGGTCATTTGACCAAGGTTAAATGTGCAAGTCTTGAAGACAAGCTTGACATTATTGACTAAGTCAACTTGCCAACATGACAAAGATTCTTTGTCTTGATAAATCCAAGCCACACATATGTTTTAATCTAGACCCTTCATTGTATTATATATACATATACAAATAGAAAGACTTATCTCAACACTTAGAAAATTTAGAGAAACTTGAGAATGAAAGAGAGAGCTCTCGGCTAGGCTCTTATTGAAAGAAGGAAAAGAACGGTTAATGTACGATTAATTTCATGAGTTAAAATGGCACTGTAGGATCTGGTATTTCATTTTTATACTTGCCCCTGTCATTCTTTTATACAGTTATGATTTGATTATTGTATCAGATTCTGCTCCATACTCGGACTGTTGTATCGACTTCTTCCGGGCTGCGTTCATGCCCGCAGGTGTTAGGTACACAGGTTGGTGATCCCCGTTCTTAGATCTCTGTTCAGTTTTTGGGAAGAAACTCCATTCACTCCGGAGGCTTATCTTTTGGTACGGTTTCCCTGATGTTGTAGATTTATGTACATTCAGGGGTATGGCGGGGCCCTGTCCCGTCACAGTTGTTATGTTAAAACTCTTACAGGTCTGTAGTCATATTTTGTGGGTCAGTTTGTAAATGAAAGGAGGTAACTGCTTACGGTTATGTATTCATTAGCCAGGGAGGTAGCCTTATCGGCTAACATGTTGTTTATTCTTTATTGATTTTTTTTATTGTTAAGAGTTGTATGTATGTTCCGCTGATTTTCTCTGATGTTTACCTGTAAGGGTGACCAGGTAGGGCACCAGTCGCGGGCCCGGGGTTGGATCGTGACATTAGTTCCTGCACATGTAGTCGTTTTGACACCAGGAGTTAAACTTCATCATCAGGCCACCAGTAGTCTGGGTATCCTGGCCCGCCTTAACCGTGTTGTCAGTTTGGACGTCCATATCATCTCCAACAGTAGGAGGATCTTCAGTTAAGTATTTTGCCATACCTAGTACTGTGAGGTAGAACAACATCTTATGTTGCCACCTTTTGAAGTTTGTGCCCGCAAACTTTTCGGGTCTTTCGGCTTGGAAGTTGGGAGGAATCATGGCATTCCCAATGGTTCCGAAATTGAACTCAGTGACCGGAGCATTTCCCGAAATAGCAGTGTCAGAGGATGTGGCATGATTGGAAGCAGTGACTTGTTCGTTTTCATTCACCATCTTTAGTTTTTCACAATAATAATTTTGCCTTAAACTGTAGTAAAATATTGGGTGTGAACAGGGACGGAAGAACTGAAAGGATAGACAAAAGAAAACTCAGTGCAATGTTTGTCGAGTCGAGTGATGACACTCTTTCTTTAAGGCAAAATTACTCCCGTATATAATGGCTTACGGTAGATGGGTAATAGTCTCCCAAGATAAAACGATAATACTTTCTCAAGCACAAGCCAATACTTGAGAATCCTTGTAGAAGAAACAAGAACTCTAGATTGCTAGAAGAAGTATAAAGGCTCTCAAATATTTCAGATTTTAGGATTGTAGTGAATGATTAAAATCTGAAAATGAGACCTCTATTTACAGTTTCAAAGTTAGTGATTCACATGCTATGTGAATGCACTAAATGAGGTTGCATTGAACTCACCAAAAGCCGCCTAGATCATGCCAAGAGTTGGATGAACTTTGGTATTTTCAATGAGTGTATGTTCAGAAAAATCTCTTGATTTTTCGTTCACTGTACCGACAACGCTGCAACCCTTAATTGGCGGCGTCTCGACGCTAAACAGTTAGTAACCAACTTTGAGCCTCAGGAATTTTGGCGCCGCGGCTCCTGACTGCAGCGCCGGAGCGCCGCGACCCTTGATCAAGCAGCGTCGCGGCGTTGGCCCATCGTGGCTCGGCGTCGCGGCCCTGTTACGGCGCCGCGGCTCTTCCCCATTTTCTGTATTTTACACATTTCTTCTTTACTTATACCGTCGTGGGAGACACATCAATTTGGCCAATTAATCGTCCATCCTTACATAACTTAAGAACGCTTACCATGTGTACCAACATCTCTTTCACAACGTGAAATTTAGCTAGACGTTGTACGACGTATGCATGTGTATGGAAATTGTATTTCCGACATGCGGGGCCCCATGTGTTCAAGTCATTAAGAACGGGATAAACTCAATCCCACTAGTAAATTTTCCAACAATATTTTCGCATCATAATATTCCACAAGTTATGCCATGAGCCCTTAAAAAATTTATGCCCCGTTGGCATAAGTTTGATTTTGAAGAGCAAAGATTAAGGACCAGCTCATTTCTAAGGACAAAAATTAAAGATTAGCCCATTTGAAGGTCAGACCCTGCAATTTCTTCTTAATTGTATCTTTGGATTAATGTTTTTGCCCAACAGATTTAGATTAATACTACAACATGTCATTTGATCAGATTTAGTTCAGAATTAATTTTAACTTTGATATGTTCAATCTTTAAGGTTCAAGAGTGAATTCATTAGTCAAGTTCTTTCTAATAATTATATAAAAATTTCTACTCCGCATTGAATATTGAGTTCGGATGAATTTGATTGCAAAGATAATTGGATCCACACCCTTCTTTAAGGTAGGAAGATTGGAGTTCAAGCATAGTTGGAAACCGAGGCTCGAGAATATGTACTACTTGTAGGACATCAACGTTGATCACTGTTTTGGTTAACCCCCCTATATACTATGCCGCAATTTCTCTTATCAATGTTTTGGCGATTAATCACAAGTATATATAGAGAAATCTGTACCAGAGCATCTATTGAAGTAGTACCTTATCCAAGAACGGTAATAAATTACCTAACTGACAATATATAAAGGACTGTCCAAATTGACCAAGCCAAAGAAGCCTAGGAAGTACTATTAAAAATGAACACTTGCACAGCAAAATGATATAGTCAAAGAGAAAAAACAAATGAAGTCAACAATAAAGAGGGGCAATTGAGGGGGAGAAAGACAAAACTACAACATTAATGGATAGAACAAGCATTAATACTAAACATAACCTTTTTACACTTTCGTAAGCTTATTTTTGATAAATGTAGTGTTCGAGTCAGGTTGTTCGTATTTTGATTAATTTTAAAAGGTATCTGTTATTTCTTAGTAGCACAAGTATTGAATAACTATGTTTAAATTTATCAGCATAATTATCAGATAACTTTGTCCACACGCTTGGTCAAATGAGGAGTAATCGCCAACTGCTTTTATCTCTGCTGAAACTTGAACCTGAAACATCATGATTCTCAATTAAGGTCATTGACCATTAGGCCATACTAAATGCTTTTCTTATTTAAATTATGGACACTCTTTTTAATCGCCAAGTATTTTTATCTCTGTTAAAACTTGAACTTGAAACATCATGATTCTCAATCCAGTTCGTTCATTGACCATTAGGCCATACTGAATGCTTTTCTTATTTAAATTATGGACATACTTTTTTTTCTTTTTCCACTATCTTCCATTCGTTCTAGAGGGAATAATTTTTTCTGCTTGTTCCAACTATCCAGATCCAGGTTGTCCACATTTTGAAAAAAAAAATGTAAACTCCAAAATTTGGACGTTTTAAGTAGAGATATCTCACTAGTGGACAATTAGGACAAGTAAACAAAAGGGATGTATCTGTTAAGAGTATTACATCGAAATTGAAATGAAAATTTGAACTCCTTATATGGACTTGGACAATCATCCACTCATAAGCTAGCTTTTGGGGTTGAGTTAGACCCAAAATACATTTTTTACATGGCATCAGAGTCATGCCCAATCAAATTCTTTGCTCATCGATGTTGGGCTCCCAAATTATATTGTTCACACTCCAGTTAACGAGGTATGCGCGTGCGGGGAGTGTTAAGAGTTCCACAGAAAAAATGAAGTGAGAATTTGGACTCCTTATATGAACTTGGACAATCTTCCCCTCAGTTTTTGGAGTTGAGTTCCTGGTCCTGTTAGTACATCAAGGTTCGCGCATAAAACTCAGGAATACGTTTATTTACTAATATGATGGCCGCTCGTAGTTCTATTTTTCCTTTGCATTTTTTTTCTGTTTTAACTTATTTTACGCTAATTTGAAAAGCTTCACTGTCATATTATGACTTACGATCAGCCAAAAACTAAGTAATTAATACTACAAATAGAAGTGTACACTGTTGCTGCCTTTACAAAAAAAATAAGTTTGGAAACAGTCCCAAAAAATTCGAAATTTCTAATTTCTTGTTGTCGGCAATTTGCCTAATATGGATGTATACATTCAACGTCATATTACAGCCAATAGTGAAATCATGAATTTGCTAAGTATAGACGGCCCCTTAAAGTAGACACACTATCACTGAAATTTGAGTGTTTAATAGGGACATGTTTTAATTAGTTGAGGTGCCAAAACCAAAATTTAAGCAACTTTAAGGGTCACTATGTATTTGACCTTTAAAATACATAATAACAACAATAACATACCCAGTAAAATCACACAATTTTTTATATATGCATTAAGGTTTCTTATATATACAATATCATTTTTTTGATGAAGTATATTCAATTGATCGTCTTTCAATCTATCACTACTAACAAATCACTATTTTCCATTGAATTTCTCATTGAAAAATGTTCGGTGGCTATTTCCCCGGAATATCGGTGGAAAAAAACCTAAATAGTAGTGGTTTCAGTAAAGAATGGATCTTGGGTCTAACTCAACTCCAAAAGCTAGCTTGTAGGGTGAGGATTGTCCAAGTTCATAAAATGAGTCCATGTTCTCATTCCATATCCGATGTGGAGCTCTTAACACTCCTCTGCACGCTCAGACCTTGTTAACTGGAACGTGGATTATATAATTTGGGGGTCCAACATCGGTGAACAAAGAATTGGAATGAGTCTGACTCTGATACCATGTAAAGAATGGATCTTGGACCTAACTCAACCCCAAAAGCAAGCTGGTAGGGTGAGGATTGTCCAAGTCCATATAAGGAGTTCATGTTCTCATTCCATATCCGATGTGGGACTCTTAACAGTTTCACCCTAAAAAATACGAAGTAAATTTTTCAGCATTTTCATTAGAACCCGTTTCTAACCATGTGTTTTTTCAAGACCCGATCGATTCTGTAGGAATAAAGTAAAAAAAACATATTTTATAACACAAATTTCTCACTGATCAATGTCGTAAAAAAATCTCTATTTCTAGTAGTGTATCAGCTAGCCACTTATAACGATCTAGTCTCCTCTTGTTAGTAAAAGAATACAAAGAGATTAATGCTAGCATTTTGTCAAACTAGCGACAACTAATCATCCGACACTATGTGAGATGTAATGTGTAAAACGGGAAAATAACAACAATTATTTGTTAGAAATCTGGAAATGATCAAATATGAGGGCTTGCTGAGTCGACCAAATTCTTGATCTATCCTTAAGACAATATTGCCCCGTATAGCCTTTCAACGGTTGTAATGACAACTTATCTCCCAAGATAAAACAGCAATCAAACAAATGAGCAAAGGGAACTCAAGTGTTTGCTTTGGAAGAAAGATCTTTGAGTGTTTGTGATTGCAAGAGAGGAATACAATTTCAGAGAATTGTTGAGTGTAAGATGTCAAAAATGTGTTTTGCAAATGAGCCAAAGGCCTCATTTTATAGTGTTGAGAAGGAGACCCTCCAACTAGCCAATTTATGGATTTGAATGACCAAGTAATGGCCATTAGTATGGAGTTACAATTCAGCCAAGTAATGGTTGAATTCAAGAGCAAAATAATGAGGAGTTAATCCTCCAAAGTCAGCTTAAACGTCTGTTTTTATTCTTCTCCAACAGACTGAAAACGGTCACAGCGCCGTGACCCTGGAGGGAGGCGACGTGGCGCGTAACTCAGGCGTAGCGCGCCCCGCAGTGGCGCGAAACTTCGTGGACTTGGCGTCGCGGCGCCCAAAGACTACTTGCCTCCGCCGTGGGCCCGATTCATGACTCGTTTCATCTTTTAACACATTGTACATTTCTTCCTTCATTTACCAACGTGAAACCAACGTCATTTGGCCAGTAACCGTCTATTACCTTACGTCTCAAACAATTCGTATACGTACCAATATCTCTTCCATTTAAGAAAATTATGATCATTGGCATTATATGTACACGTGTGTGAAACAACATTTTCGACGTGTGGGACCCCTAATTGTTCGATTCGTAATTAAATAGGATTAACTATATTTCTCGTTTAATAAATATTTCCAACACACTATATGAGAACTAGGATATATATTTTATTATCGGCCTCAACACTTGTATAATAACTAATTATTTATTTTAAAGAACATTTTCAACATTTAAAGCAATTTCCAATACTTTATGCTTATCCTCTATTATTATTCTGGTAAACTAAACTAAATATGTGCAATGATCCTTATATATAGGAGATTGCTCGAAAATAAAACAAGAAAGAATTTAGGAATTGAAATATCTTTTAGTACGAGTAAGACACTTATTTGACAAGAAGAGAATCGGAAGAAGAATGGAGTGACATCAAAGGTTGACCTACAGGTCCAACTAATATTTGATAGGACACTTTCTTTGGTTAAAATCACTGCTAAAAATCTCTAGTTCCCGGCTAATTTTTCGGTGAAAAAAATATTGAGTGGCTATTTTCCACTAAATATCAGTAAAAAAAATCTCATAGTGGTGTTTTCATACAAAAAAGTTAAGAAATTTTCTAGCGTTTTAATGAAAACCTATTTTACCATGTGTTTTCCCAAGCCGCTAATTCGATAGAAATAAGATGAAAACACTATTTTCATAAAATAAATTTTTCACTAAATATCTGTGGGATAATTCCCTATTTCCAGTAGTGAATTTTCACATTTGATCTTGATTTATATATTATTATTATACCTGTCTAAGGGGTAGGGTTGATCCGGAACAGGACCGATCGACCCGGTACAAAATCCGGTCCGGTCCGGATCGGTAAGGCTTACCGACTTGGGGGTTGGTTTGGCTCCAACCCCAACCCGCACGGTTCTGAGAAATCCGTAAGGACCGACTGTTGAACCGTGTGAACCAAAAACCGATAACCTTACCGGTTAACCGGTCCGGTCCGAACCGGTAAGGAAAAAAAAATAAAGGGTTGTTGGTGCCCAAAGGTTGGGGGTAGAGGGGCTGGGGGAAGGGGCCAACGATAAGTGGACCGTTTGATTTTTTTTTTTAATTTTTTGTTAATTACATTTTTACCCTTTAAAAAATCTATAAATACTATACATTTTTCTCATTTTTATCACACAATTATTTCTACAATTTTCATACTCTCTTAATTCTCTATATTATCAATTATCAAGTTATTATTATTATTATTAATTTTCAAAGTAGCAAGACTTCGAGCTTCGGCCTTCGAGTTTCAATTGAATTCTGAATCCCGAAGTTTGGTACACTCGTTTCATTCTCTAATTATTTTATTAAATTGTCATATTTATTTGTTGATTATTTAAATATTTTATAATGTCTTTGCTAAGGGAAATTGGGTCGGGACTGCGCCGTAAATCTAGTTCAAGGGGTAAAAAATCTATAGGTTCTCCATCATCTAATCAAAATATAGACTATGATCAAATGCAAGAAGATTTTGGAATAGCAGATAATGAATATGATAACGTTCAATTAGATAATATTGTTGAATTTGAAGAAACTGAACCTCCTACACCTACTAGTGTTTCTTCTGTCAATGTTGGTACTGCTAGTGATAGTCGTAGACCTCCTTTACCAGAAGTTACATAACCAGAAGTAAGGAGAAAAAGGAGTAAAGTGTGGCTCTTTTATGAGTTGGGGACACTGATAGAGTTAGATGTCATATTTGTGGGAATACTTACAAACATAAGAGAGGGGATGGTGACGGGGGGACGGACACTATAGGTAGTCATTTATTGAAAGATCATCCGATACAATGGGGTGTTGCCACTGATTTAGAACCCGGTCAACAACAACTTAATCCATTAACGGGGGGAGGGGTTGGCTAAGTACGATCCAAAGAAGGATCGCATTGAATTAGCAAAAATGATTGTCGCAGGTTGTTTACCCTTTTCTTTTGCTTCTTCTTCATATTTAATTACATATATTCAAAGAGTATATAATTCTTGTTTTACAGGTGTTCCTCGTAGTACTTGTAAAGCCGATGTTTTTAGACTTTATAATGATTATGTTATTTTTTTGCAACATTTGTTCACTAATCTTCCATGTCTAGTTAGTTTTACTGCAGACATTGGGCATGCTTTAAACGGTTATGATTATTTAACAATTACTTGTCATTGGATTGATGAAAATTTTAAAATGGAAAAATGTATTATTGATTTTGTGTATGACGAGGATCAAAGTCATACTGAAAAATATATAAGCGAAACTATTTGTGCTTATGCCAAAAATTATAATCTTTATAAAAAAATACTTTGTATATCATTCGATAATGCATCTAATAATACTGCTGATGTAGATATTTTAAAAGTGGAATTAGAACTGTCACTTCCTGATACATTTCATGTTCGTTGTGCTTGTCATATTTATAATTTAATTGTTAAAAGTGGTCTTGAGTTATTTGCAACTGAAATACAAATTGTCAAAAGAGTTGTTGGAGTTATTCAAGGTAATAATAGAAAAAATAGATTTATAGAATTTAAAGAAAAATGTAAACAATTTTATTTGAAACCTAAATTCATGCCAAAAGAGATTATTATACGGTGGAATTATACTTATTTATTTTTAAAAGAATGTTATAAGTATAAAGACCCCATAACACATGTTTCAAATGCACATTGTAAGAACGTGATTTATATGTTAACCGAGGATGTTTGGAAATCAATTGCTGAACTTTTAAAAAAATTACGTAAATTTTACACTGCTAATGTTGAATTTTCGGGATCTTATTACCCAACAGTTTTAATGCTTTAGCTCATATAGCTGAAATTTCATATTTACTTTATGGTTTAAAATCAAATATAAAATATAAAGCTGCAGTTACAGTTATGTTTGAAAAATTTAAAAAATATTTTTTTCCTATTCCTGATATTTATTGTATTGGTGCAGTCTTAAATCCTTCTGTTAAAAAAGTAGATTGTCATAATTTAATATTTAGTATATATACTGATATGGAGTAGGTGAAACAGAAACTCCATCTTCATTTGATTGCATATGTAAACTTGATACTAATTTAGCTAAATTATATGATTATTATGCTACAATACATGACAACAACAACTCTGCTACTAATATTCCTTATAGTTCTGCTTCTGTGGATTCGATGAAGACGATGAAAATGAATCTTTATTTATATGGAGCACTTTTGCAACAACACAAGCAAGCACAACTCGAATTGTGATGAGATGCAGTTTTATTTGCAAAAGCCAACGGAGTCGAAGAAGAACTTTCAACCTTTACAATGGTGGCAGGATAACGAAAGATAATTTCTGGTACTAGCAGCTATGGCATGAGATGTTCTTAATGTGTCTATCTCAACAGTGGCTTCTGAAAGTGCATTCAGCCAATCACGAGATCAAATATGAGACACATGTCACTCATTGGGCGGAAGCACTTTAGAAATGTTAGTATGCTTAAAGGATTGGATCAGATCAGAGAGAAGAAATCAAGGATATGAAGACGTTGACTCTCCGAAAGATGAAGAAATCAACAATATTTTGGAAACTGGGAGCGCAACCGGATCGAATTAATACTCGCATTTATAAAGCATGAGCAACCTATAAATTACGAAGAACTTGCAAGAAGGATGCATAATATGTAAATAACAATTATTATTACTTTCTCTTATTAACAATTAACATTATGATTAATGAAAGTTCGAAAGTTTACAACTTATCATTAGTTTTTATTTTATTATCTCTTTAGTTGTTATTTGTTAACTTATCTTATGTCTACTAATTTAATAAATTAATAAATTAATAAATTTTCGAAATTAAAAAATTAAAAAATAATTAATATAGTTTATATAACTTCAATATAACTATAAAGTATAAAGTTATAAACTATATTATATTATTATATTACATATTTAATTTGAATTTAGTTAGATTTTCTAAATTTACAAAAAAAAAAAAAAAAAACTGGCCGGTAGGCCCGGTTCAACTCGGACCCGCACGGGTCGACTGGAAATCCGGTAATGAACCGGACCGATAGGCCTGTTAAGCTAGTGGACCGGATCGGTAACCGATCTGAAACCTGTTCAACCCGGTAACGGGCTACCGATCCAGGTCGATCCGTTAGACAGGTATAATTATTACTAACAAATAGTGAACTAGGGCTCACCAAATACTATTCATGTCCTATCCTTTTCACACGAGATACACTTGTTATTTTTTAAATTTAAATATAAATATCAATATATATTAAAAAAAAGGTATCCCGACGCACTCAGTTCTCGCTGTGCGCGGGATCCGGGGAAGGACCGGACCATAAGAGTCTAATGTACGCAGTCTTACCTTGCATTTCTGCAAGGGTTGTTAATTCAGTGAAAAGAATCTCAAACAGTAGTGTTTTCATACGAAAAAATTAAGAAGTTTTCAAGCGTTTTAATGGAAATCTGTTTCTCACCATGTGTTTTTCCAAACTATTAATTCGATGAGAATAAGATGAAAAAATCAATTTTTATAATACAAAATTTGCACTGAATGTCGGTAGGATAATTCCCTATTTCTAGTAGTGAATTTTCACATTTGATCTTGATTTATATATTATTATTAACAAATTGTGAACTAGGGCTCACCAAATACTATTCACGTCCTATCCTTTTCACACGAGATACACATCTTATTTTTAAAATTTAAATATAAATATTGAAATATATATATATATATATAAAGGGCGTCTTGGTCGACTAAGCTCCCGTTATGCGTGAGGTCCGGGGACACTGGCGGAGCGTGGCCAAAATATTAAGGGGGACCGTAGTAGTCGTAGAAACTTGCCCAAAATCTTATTACGCAACTTTGTCTTGATTATCTTCATTGTTGAAAATGATCTTTCTGTAGTAGCCGTAGAAACTGGAAGAGTTAAGATAAGGCAGATTATCCGATCAATCAAGTAATATGTATTCGCCTTCCCTGTTTTTTCTAAAATTTCCCAATCTCACGAACTCAGCCACACAAAAAAAAGAAAATTTTAGACTAAGAGAAACCTTGGAAAAATAAAAGAATAATTAGGATTTTGGCAAAAGACAAATTCCAGATCGTAATTTCAAAATCTAGGATTTCTATGGTCGAAAATGAGACTTGTAGCTTGTAAAGGGTTCTTTCATTGTACTCATTTTTTGTGATTAATACAAAATTTAGCTATCCAAAAATTATGCTGATATATAGCCCAAATTAATTTATGAAAAATTTAGTTAAACTTTTTTTAATTTATAAATAACATATGTTGTAAACGAAGAGTTCTTTAACAAATCATATACAATCTGCGATAAATCTCGTAAACGTAGAATTTGAAAGATCTCCTAGCTTCACTTTCTTCATATATTCTCTTTCCACAATTCGTAGCCGTCATTGTTCTATCACCAGACCGATATTAGAAACAACAATAACCACCACCAGAAGTCTAGAACCACCACTTCTTCACCGTAATATTGCAAACATCATTCCCATACAAAAAGAAAGAAGAAGAAAACTATTTTTTTTTTAAAATGAGTTTTTTGAGTGGGGCTATGGCCCCTCCCCGCCCCTACTAAGCTCCGCCCCTGTCCGGAGAATGACCGGACCACAACGATCTAATATACATAGCCTTACCTTATATATATATATATATATATATATATGTGCACTGGTATCCTATGTAATTAACTAATCACTTAAAGAAAACTATACAGTTTTAAAATTCAAGAACTTATGTAGGCGTTTGAACTTTGGACGACATTTAGTTGGAGATAAAAATAAATTATTTGAAGTCGTGGATTTGAATTTGTACATATTTGGATATGAATTTCATTTGAAAACAACAATTATAATATTTGAGTGTGAAAATGTGAATTTCACTTGAAATACTCCCCAGACAATTTCTTTAAAATATTTAACCGGTATTTGTAAATACTGAGCAATGAGCATCAGCATTCGCAAGTATGGAAATATTAGTTATGACAAATGCCTGAAACCATCAAAGTTGCAGTAAAAATAAGAAAAAACGATGTCAGCGCCTTAGGGAGGCGACGGCCCGCCACCGCTGACCAAAGCTTTCAATCCGTCATTAGCGCCACAAGGCCAAAACTTCGAGAGCTCAGCTTCTTCCAGCTGTCGCGGCCTCTCCCAATCGCGCTCTTCCGATGGTAATTTCCAACACTTCAGAAAATTCCTAAAATTCCCCCAATCCAGCTCAAAGTCAAGGTCCAATCACTCGCAGTCAACGGAGTATTTTTAAACCAAAGAGACATTTTAATTTAAATTCTAATGTTCTTAAATTCGTCTTACCCCGTAATCATGTGTCTGTCTTAAATGACCCTAATTGGAAAATTGTCATGACCGAAGAATATAATGCTCTTATTGATAATAAGACGTGTGAGTTGGTACCCCGTCCATCTGGTGTTAATATTATTCGGTCTATGTGATTTTTGTTCATAAGGAAAATTCTGATGGTTTATTTGCAAGGTATAAGACTAGACTTGTAGGTGATGGTAAGACTCAGCAGGTTGGTGTGGATTGTGGTGAGACATTTAGCCCGGTGGTCAAGCCGGCTACCATTCGCACTGTGCTCAGCTTGGCTCTTTCAAAATTATGATCCATTCATCAGCTAGATGTGAAGAATTCTTTCCTACATGGTGATCTGCAGGAGACAGTGTATATGTATCAGCCTTTGGCGTTTAGGGATACTAGATATCCTTATTATGTCTGTCTATTGAAGAAGTCCTTGTATGAGTTTAAGCAGTCTCCACGGGCTTGGTATAAGGTTTGCTGATTTTGTTTCGACTATGGGTTTTTTCTCACAGCAGGTCGGATAATTCATTATTCATATATCGTCGAGGATCTTCCATGACTTATATACTATTATATGTTGATGATATTATCTTGACTGCCTCTTCTGATGCTTTGCGAAAGTCCATTATGAAAATGCTTAGTTCTGAGTTTGCCATGAAGGACTTGGGCCCATTGAGTTACTTTTTGGGGATTGTTGTAACTCGTCATGCAGGTGGATTGTTCTTGTCACAGAGAAAGTATGAAGCAGAGATCATTGAGAGGGCTGAGATGTCATCCTGTAAGTCCACTTCCACTAAACCCAAATTGAGTGCTGCAGATGACTCTCCCTATAAGGATCCGACCCGTTATCGTAGTTTTGCAGGCGCCATTCAGTATCTGACGTTCACGCGACCTGATATTACATATCGTACAGCAGGTGTGTTTGTTTATGCATGATCCTGAGTTGAACATATGAATGCGCTCAAACGTATTCTTAGGTACATTCAGGGAACACTTGAGTATGGTTTGCATTTGTTTCCTTCGTCGACGTCTACACTGGTCTCCTATACAGATGCTAATTGGGGTGGTTGTCCTGACACCAGACGGTTTATGTCTGGTTATTGCATGTTTTTAGGTAATAATTTGGTCTCATGGTGTGCCAAGCGTCAATCCACGTTTTCACCTTCAAGTGCAGAGGCCGAGTATCGAGGGGTAGCCAATGTGATTTCCGAGTTATGTTGGTTACGTAATCTACTGTTAGAGCTCCATTGTCCTATTGAAAAGGCTACTTTGGTGTATTGTGATAATATAAGTGTCATCTACCTTTCTGGTAATCCAGTTTAGCACCAGCGTACTAAACACATAGAGATGGATATTCACTTTGTTCGAGAGAAGGTAGCTAAAGGACAAGTACGCGTCTGACATGTCCTTTCCAAATATCAGATTGCAGACATCTTTACAAAGGGTCTTCACTCAGTCCTTTTTGAAGATTTTAGATACCTCACAGAAGACCACCCGCTATGATCATGGTGTGTTAAACAATGTCCGAAAATATCCGTCAGCGCCGCGGCTCAGGCCCACGTCCAGTGGGCTCTCGGTGCCCACACGGGTGTCCTGTAGTGGACACATTATTATTGTATATTTGGTAGACTTAGTCTTGTACTATAATTAGAATTATACTATTACCTTAATTGTATAGAATATGGTAAGAATAATCAAGAGATATTTCTTTCAGTCCCGACTAGACTAAGACAAAATTAAAACGCTTATGATGAATAGAACTTAATTAAACATGTAAACGAATTTAATTATTCAATAACGTTAATTCCTAATTAGTACTATAAATAATGTTATATAAATCAAACCAAGGTAAGTTTCTGCTTCAAGGCAAATTCAAGTGTAAAATAAGTCCATTGATTTCTCATATTTATTTGTGAAAATATTAATTGATCAAATAAAAATATATTCTTTTTAGATTAGACGATCACACAAATTTAATAGGTTCTATTGCTTCTGAAGCTTAATAAACGAGAGAAAAATAATAATAAAATGATACTAAACGATAAAATATATTCAATACTTATATACTTAACAAAAAGGCTGATCAGATCAAAGAAGCGTATCACCTCTTAAAATGGATAGATACAAATACAACATAAGTAAAAACTATTCAAAATTGGAAAATCTAAGTAGAGAAATAGATGTCCCTCTTATTTTAATTTATAGCTCGCCAATGCTACCTAGTCTAATCATAGAGGGAAAAAAGAGTACTTTGACCTAGTGGCCGAAAACCCTAATTTAATAATAACTGCTGCATCTTAATAATAGAAATTTTAATCAAGTAGAAGTTGAGCTAATAAATAGCTACATAAGTAAGCTTCTAATAATAGCAGCTTGTGCACTATCACTTTCAGTTGATTCCAAAAGTTGTGATAATCTGTCACTTAGTCCATCCACTTCTCTGTGTAAATTCCTTATATAATTGCAAGTCTCTTGCAGCACTTTTGAAGCTGATACCTGTATAAATTAATTTAACAAAGGATTAAAAAATGTTAGAAACTACAGCTAGCTAATATTTGATGACCCTTTTTTAATTAGTCTAACACAAATTGTAGCTTAAATGTAGGCAAAGTGCATGTATAAGTGACTTTCAACCAAGAAATTATTATGATGTGACTTTTAATCATACGCGTAGGATTCTAACTTTCATAATAGAACAAAGACAGCGTGATGCATTAAGCTATTGCTATACGCGAGATCGAAAAGGGCGGGATGGCTAGGATATCCAATTTAGTATCTTTAAAAAAGATTTGAAATATTAAGTAGCTATCACGCATCTAGGGTGTCAGTTTTTGTAAAATTCATTTATTAGGGAACAACATCTTTTTCTTTTGACGGGAACTTCTGAATAGTAGAAACATCCCAAACGGGCTCCACATAATCTTGTTGACAATAAAAAACAGAAAATAAATGAAAATATATATATATATAAATTGCAATTTTCCGTAATATAAAACATATTTCTATTCTAATCTCAAAAACTCTATTATAATAGTACAAGATGATATAATTATGGTAAGTGTACAATATCAATTAATGTAATATTTACACTAAAATATTATATAAAATTATACGCAATTATGGACAATAACACGTATTGGTATTTTGATAGGTCAAGCAAAGTCTGCTAACAAGCCTGTCGGTTATGAGCTTCTTGTCTACGTCCTATATCTCCGTTCAGGAAAGAGGATGATTTACAAGATACAGGCCAGGCCGACCGGGGTATTGAGCTTTTCCTAATTCCTATATGAGAAGATACTGAGGAAAAAAGGGAATGCGTTGAGTCAGCAGTACATTTTGGCTTGAAATTAATGAGGACTTGTGCACTAACTAGTGGGCATGAAAATGTCACCCTCAAACTTATCTCTAAAAGGAAAAGAAAGGCATATGGGAAGTTTCTTGGAAATTAATGCTTTCATGTATTTGCACCCCCACACACATATACATAGCAAAGTAAAAACAAAGACAAGAAACATAAGTAATTAAAAGGATATGAATTTACAGTATAATAATTTTTCGCAATACCTTGTCAGAGCGCCTATTGCGAATTTCAGGAATAAGCTGTTGTAACTTGGAAACAAGATCAGCAATCTGATCATCACTTATTTTGGAACGTGATCTTCTGCTTGACATTATATTGTCAGTGAAACTAAGTATAAGGAAATAAATCAAAACTCAAGAAAGAACAAAAGGGCCAGAAAGAAAGAGAGAGAGAGAGTTGAGTTGTCAGATAGAATCTTGAAAATGAATTGATGAGTGTATGAGTTTTCTGTGGGAGAGGGATAAATAAGGGGAGTTTAAAAAGAAGAGAAGAAGAGAGAAGAGACAAGTAATTATGGACAGAAAGATAAGAGAGCCATGAAGAAGAAATTAAAAAACACTGAAGGAAGGAGTGTTGGAGGTGAACAAGACAAGTGCATGGGAGAAAGCAGTGGGCTACTCTTGTTTATAAATAGAAAATTAAAGTTTCAAATAGATGGAGAGAGAGAAAGAAATCAATACTATATCACTTGGAGCAACTATAAGGATCCAGAATTCAAGGTTAACGACGGGTGAAAGCAAATCAATAATGTTTATATTAAGATAAATTGTATATATCACTTCTTGAGATGAGGTTTTTTTCCAAACCTGCTAACACATATATATATATATTGAATTCATTAAATGTAACCTACATCGGCCTCTGTTTAAGGATGTAGGAGATGAGGGTCCACGGGATATGAGTATAGAAAATTTAAAGATTTTAAGATATAATACAAGTATTACCGTTTGCACTTTTCTCATATTTTGTGTGGGTCTTAAATTTTTGTCCTTTAAACTATGTAGCACAGACGACACGTGAGAGGTGTCCGAACGGACACGGATACGGACACGGACACGGACATGGATACGTGAAAATGGTAATTTTGAAAAATAAGGGACACGACACGGCAGGGACACGGCTGTAAAAATAAATAAAAAAATATTTATAATATAATATAATATATAAAGTGCTAAAATTAATATTTTTAAAGCTTCACATTCATAAATAAATTATAAATTTAATTCAAATTTGTTATATACCAAAATACCAAAATACCAAAATATCAAATTCAAAAATAAATAATAATTTTGCTAAGTATTATAATTTATCAACTATTATTCTTCAGCCTCACCTTTAATTCAAGCCCAACTGAAAAACCACTGGACTCATTTATTTTCGTTCACCCCTTCCAAATTCACAAAAAAACCAACAACCCTAGCAGTCATTCAAGCCCGCCTCCACCTTACCAAAATCTGTCCAAAATCGACCTCAAGATCACTCCTCACCTTGTTGAATTTGCTTTATCTATCAGATTGGGAAGGGATTGATCCAGAAGGAAGTGAAACTTTTTTGATCGCGATCTGAGTTTTTTTCTATCAAATTCTTCCTCCTTTTTCCCTATCTTGCCTTGACACTTTTTTACAACCACCGATTCCTTTTCCAGTAATGTTCATCAAGTGTGCTTTTTGGTCGCCGTCTTTTGATTTCTGAATTTCGCAGGTATGCAATTTAGGGTTTTTACCCTTTTTTTTAAGTGTCGTGTCCCCCTTTTCTGTGTCCCTCGCGTGTCCAGTGTGCGTCCTTGCCGTGTCCGACAAATTATTATTTTTTGACTGGGCCCACTCGGACATGTCCCGGACACGTGTCTGAGACGTGTCGTGTCCGCGACACGGATACGTTACCCTAAATGAAGTGTATGTACTTCATAGCCTTTAAACGGGTTGGTTTTAATTTTTTGTCCTTCAAAATAAAACTTATGCCTATAGGGGCATAAGTTGTGCATCATAATATCCAAAAGTTATATCAGCTAATTTAAAGAACTTATGTCCCTATAGGCATATGTTTAATTTTAAAGGGAAAAAATTAAAAATCAGTCCATTTGAAAGGCAAATCATGCGATTACTAGCGATGTCAACGGGTCGGACGGTTTGATCTTATGGGACAGGTTGAAAACAAAAAGATTGCTATGCAGAGTTATTGAATTTATTGTAAGTACTCAAGTCCAATTCGACTTGTCGTATTGACATTCCTTATTCATAATTAGCTCTTGAATTATTTATATACGAACATAATTTTAATAAATATTTAAGCAAATTGTTCAAATATAAATATAGTGTATTTAATATTAAAATTTTGCATACACCGCTATATTTATGCTACACCCATCCTTCTCGTTATGTCTCCCAAATTGGGATTTTTTATTGTTGAAAATGTTTATTAAACGTGAAATAAAGTAAATCCTATTTATTATGAATCGAACAATTGGGGCCCCGCACGTAGGAAATCTTGTTTCCACGCACGTGCACACGTAGTGCCAAGGATCAAAATTTCCTTAATGGAAGAGATATTGGTACGTATATGAATTGTTTGAGACATAAGGTAATAGACGGTTATTGGTCAAATGACGAATGATTTCACATTGGTAAATAAAGGAAGAAGTGTATAATGTGTAAAGATGAAATGAATCAGAAATCACCACGAAACCGAGAAGGGCCGCGACTCCTCCAAGTAAGGGCCGCGACGCTTGAAGGGCCGCGGCTCCTCCTCGGTCGGTCGTTTCATCGACGCTTCGGGCCCAGCCGAGTTATCGAATCGGCGGTCGAGGCTCTCCCGGCGACCGCGACTTATTGATGTCTCGCCCATGAGTTATCGAACCGGCGGCCGCAGCTCCTCTCCGTAGGGCCGTGACTCCTCGACTGTTTCAATCTGTTGGAGGTGAATTAAAAACTTATTCTTGGGCTGACTTTGGAATATTTACTCTCCATTATTTTGCTCATGAATTCAGTCATTACTTGGCTGAATTGTAACTCCAAATTCAAGGCATTAACATGGCATTCATGACCATTACTTAGCCATTTGGAGGGTCATCGTCTACACATTATAAAATGAGCCTTTGGAAACACACTTGAAATCTGAAACACTTCATACTTTCTTGCAATCACAAAACACACAAAGATCTTTCTTCCAAAGCAAACACTTGAGTTCCCTTTGCTCATTTATTTGATTGTTGTTTTATCTTGGGAGATAAGTTGTCATTACAACCGTTGAAAGGATATACGGGGCAATATTATCTTAAGGATAGATCAAGAATTTGGTCGACTCAGCAAGCCCTCATATTTGATCATTTCCAGATTTTTAACAAATAGTTATTTTTGTTATTTTCTCGTTCTGCACATTACCACTCACAAGCTTAAGATAATATTCGCTATTTCAACAATAACATGACTGGATAAGATCAATTCAACCAATTCAACACTGAAAATTCCACCGATGCTCAAGGCAATCTCATTGCCTTCAATCCCACTACTCAAGGCACTAACGATGTCTTCAACTCCACTATTTTTGGCACTCCTAGTGTCACCACTGATCATGGCATTTCTAATGCCTTCCCAACTACTTCTTTTGGCACGTCAAGTGCCACTGCCACTGTTTTTGGTACGTCAAGTGCCACCGCCACTGCCTTTGGCACATAATGCCTCCACTGCTGCTCCGGGCACGTATAGTCTCTTTGCTCCTACCCAAGGCGTCAACAACAACTATACTCCTGTTGGAGACATTCACAATGCCTTTGCAACTCCTCAAGGGGGCGCTACTGCCCCAACACCTGCTGGTTTTTACCATGAACGTCCTGAAAAGTTCATGGGTGCTCATTTTAATAGATGGCAACAAAAGATGTTGTTTTTCCTGACGGTTATGGGAATGTCACGTTTCCTAACCGAAGATCCTCCACTAGTTGGGGAAGACATGGACCCTCAACCAAATAATTTGGCGGGAGGGGGCCAAGGTAACCATGTCGCCGACGACATGAGGATGGTTCGTGAAGCATGGAAACATAGTGATTTCATGTGTATAAACTATATTCTAAACAGTTTATCCGATCCACTATACATGGTATATTGCACCGTTGAAACTGCCAAGCAGTTATGGAACAAGCTTTAGAAAAAGTACAACACCCAAGATGCAGGTAGTAAGAAGTTCATCATTGGGAAGTTCCTGAAATTTCAAATGGTGGACAACAAAAGTGTGACATCCCAAGTCCAAGAATTCCAAATGATTCTACATCACCTGGATGTGGAAGGATTAAAGCCCAACGAACAATTCTTGGTTGGGGTATTAATCGAGAAGTTTCCTCCCTCGTGGACTGAATTTATGAACTATCTAAAACTCAAAACGAATGAGATGACCCTAGATGAACTTATTGTCAAACTCCAGATTCTGAAAGACAATAAGAAGGCCATGCCAAAGGGAAAACAACCCGCTGAGGCTAAGGCAAACCTGACGGAAGTCAAAGGGAACTCAAGCAAGAAGCGGAAGTTCCAGAAGGAAGGCAAGCCCCAAACAACTGAAAAATTCAAGAGAAATTGTAACCACTGTGGTATAGTTGGTCACATGGCCAAAGACTGTCGCAAGCTCAAATGTGAGAATAAGGTCAAAGGCAAGGTCAAGGCTAACATCGTTGAAGACACGCTCGTCAACGATATGATTGAGAAGTTCTCAACGGTAGTTCTTAAAGTTAACTCGTTGATAATCCGGTGCAATGGTGGATAGACACAGGTGCTACCTATCACATATGTTCCAATAAAAAAACCTTCTCCGCTTATACACCAATCTCAGACAAGAAGTTGTTCATGGGTAACAATTCTTCTTCAGAGGTACCGTGGGTAGGGAAGGTGATCCTAAAGATGACGTCCGGGAAGGACCTGACTCTGAAGGAAGTGATGCACGTTCCAGATATTCGTAGAAATCTGATTTCTGGACCATTGTTAGTAAATGATGGTTTTAGGCTAGTGTTAGAGGCTAACAAATTTGTAATCACTAAGAATGGAACTTTTGTAGAAAGGGGATTCGTCTGTGAATGCCTCTTTAAGTTCAATGCTGCACTTGTAATGCCTTTTATTTCATCAATAAATTGCACCTTCTACTTACTTGATTGAGTCATCTAATATATGGCATCATAGATTAGGACATGTAAACTATCAATCTATCCAAAGATTGGTAAAGCTAGAATTATTGTCGTCTATTGACATAAACCCTCAACGTAAGTATGAGGTGTGCATAGAGGCAAAACTTTCCAAGAGTCCTTTTAGATCCGTCGAAAGGAACACCGCTCCTCTAGAACTTATACACACTGATATATGTAATTTGAAATTCGCTCAAACTAGAGGGGAACAAGTACTTTGTGACTTTCATAGATGATGGCACAAGGTTTTGTTACATTTACTTACTAAAAAGTAAAGATGAAACCTTTGAAGCATTCAAACGCAACAAAGCAACAATTGAGAATCAACTAGGCGGACGGATTAAAACTATTTGTAGCGATAGAGAGGGAGAATATGTAGCGCCTTTTGAAGAACTTTGTACCTGATGCGCGGTAAGATGCACACACTTTAAACGCAAGTGCACGTTATCGTGACAAGTAATATAGTCTTAGTAAGACCGAATATCGTCCACAAGGATTAGAGTTCAATTACCAACTATCTATTTTCTAGTATCTATTTGGTGAATTGATAACTGATTTGTTGTTTATAACTAAGAATTATGCAAGCTATTTAACTATAAAGATTTACTTCAGTGGTGATGAGAATAGGGCTTCCATGTATCCTTACTATCCGCTTATGCTACTTACTAATGCATTAACTTATGGTATTCTTCTTTAGGAGAAAGCAGGTTTACGAAATCGTTTTATACTCCCGTTAGGGTTATATAAACACTCAACCCCAGTATCGCACCTTACCTATCTTTCGGTGATAAGAATAACTTTATAGGAGGATTAAGAACAAAAATCTAGTTGACCGTCACGCACAATGCGCAAAATTAGGGTTGTTAAGCCTCTCATCAACGCTACATAAATAATTGAGGTATTTTCATCTCCAATCCAAGAATGTCTACCCAACTTACAGCATATTCACAATCCCCCCTTTTCAGAATCTGATTAGAAATCATATAGTGATAATTAGTTGTCAATTAATTACCAAGAATTCAACTCAATTATTGGATAGATCTCACAATAAGAAAAATAACCATAAGCATGCATTAATTTATAACATAAGTTTCTAGCAATTCAACATGGAAAGCCCTATAAAGGAATTAGTTCCTAGCCATTGACATGACAAGAACTAATCCCATGTTCATCATACAAAAACTGAAATAAAGAAAAGAAAAGAAAAGAAAAATACTTAAGAACGAGTCTCCAAGCCAAGCATCCAAGGGTTGTGTTGTGGAATATTTACAAGATGGATTGGTGGAAGGATGGATGTAGAATGGTGAATGGTGGAATGGAGAATGAATAATTCTTCTAATGATGTAGAGTATTTATAGCCAAAGAATCCTTTTGGTGAAGGGTTAGGGATTTGTAGGAAAGGAAAAGTTATTAGAATCCTTTTAGGTAAGGGTTTTAAGGTAGGAAAAGTTATCTCTTTAGGTAGGAAAAGTAATCTCTTTAGGTAGGAAAAGTAATCCCTTTAGGATTCCTAAAATATGTCAAATTCGGCGCACAGACTCAGATCAGCGCCATGGCCAAATTCAAGAACTCTCGGGGCTTTCAAGATTTCAGCCACAAGGCCGCTGCCAGCGCCGCGCTCGTGACGTTTAAAGTGATTCTGTTGTCGTCATTTTTCCGTCCGACTTCGTCGGATCTCTCTATAATTCGGAACTTCTTAGACTTCATTTCGCCCATTTTGTGTGCAATTCCATCTCATTTATGCTCATTTCATCTCCTTTTCGTCATTTCTCCATTTCGACCGTGACACAAAAGAAAGGAAAACGACCCTAATACTATACTAAACATAAATAAAATGAGTAAAATACTAATTAAAAAATGACTCAAAAAGTGTATATAAAATACACCGATCAAATACCCCCAAACTTAACCTTTGCTCGCCCTCGAGCAAAGATCAAAAGAAAGAAATACAGACTCAAGGAAAACGAAAAAAAAGACTCAATGACATTGATCACTTTTGTCGCATTAGTGTTATCTAGAAAACATGAAGGTTAGCGTAATAATACGCAGAACATATAGCATGAAATTTTCAGCACACTAATCACATGAAGCTAAATATTTCGCAAACTCATATTCATCATGCTTAATGGAAGTCAATATACTAAATCATGCATATAAATTCAAGAATTCCTATGGCATGCTTACTTGCTATTCTCCACTAATTCTGGATATGCATAAAAAGATCTTCAGACTTTAAGGGTTGTAATGTAGGCTTAGGTATAGGTAGGTAAAAATAGGCAATTTAGGCTCATTTCGTACCATAAGCTCTTTAGCTTTTCAATATTTCCCTTTTTCTTTTGTTCTTTCCTTCACTTCGATTCTATCTTTTCCTCTTTGTTTTGGGAGAGTGAAGTATATAATAATGACAAGCACCCCCAAACTTAGGCTTTTGCCTATTTCTTATTACTTTTGTATCAGTGCATGACTTATTCACTCTTTTTGTCTCTTTTTTTAACACAGTGTATTCCACAATTTCATATTTTCACTTATGGTACAATTTGTGGGAATATAGGGTGTCAAAGAAGAAGTTTCAAATTTAGGCTCAATGGAGCTGACTAGGGATATTTTTTAAAGTACGGGATAGAAAAGAATGGTAAGAATTGGCTATCAAAGAAATGTCTGAATCATCTCCCTAACATGCATATCATAACTATTTCGCCTCAAATGGCAAGCAATCATAACACATAAGTATTTATCATTTAGCATGCATAATTTAAGCAAGAAACTCCAATTAGACAGATTTTGTGAGTTTTTGGCATATCTAACCTAAGTGTTTAGATATTTGCTTCAATTCCGTTACATTATTCTACCTTCCTTCACTAGGTGTTTCTAGCAACTACAGCATCCATGATCTTTGACAGGCAATTATGACTTAAAAAGAAGAAGAAGAAAAAAATTTGTGACTCAAAAAATAAACACAAAACAAAATAAAAAAGACTTAACTGAAACATAACAAGACACAAATAAAACACCCCCAAACTTAAATCACACATTGTCCCCAATGTGTGCAATACTAAAAAAAAAAATGGACAACTTACTGACACAACACAAATGTCATAATGGAGGTCTAGGAGGAAAATTCGAATTTGCGGAAATATGGCTCTCAAGTTCGCCGCGTCTCGAGATTCAGCCATGCACTGCTAAGATCGTGGCTCTTACTGGTTACGGCGCCCTCGATTCTCAGCGCAGTCACGACGATCGCTTTTTTTTAGCGTTTTGCTCCTTTTCCTGCTTTAGCTTTCACCCACATCCAACAACATAAAACAAGAACCCTAGACCGTGAGACTGTTCAAGACAAAATAAAATAAAATAAAATAAAATAAAGACAGAAATTAAAATAACATAATTAAAAATATTGGGTTGCCTCCCAACAAGCGCTGTCTTTAACGTCTTTTAGCCGGACGCAATTAAACTTTCCGGGTGCCCATTGGATCCTTCTGCTAACTACTTGCAATTCGCAGATTTATTGCTATAGGTCTCAATTTCCCTATAACTATTTGCTCAACCAAGAACCTTAAACATACAATTATCCCCCAAGTACACAAGACAGACTTGTCTTTTATGCTTTTTATAACGTAGGAATCCGTGAAATTCTCTACATCTCTCAACTCTAGGGGTACCTCACGTATGGGCTTCCTAATTGGGGATCAGCCGTGATAGCTAGTGGTGGTTCTTCTGTAATAGGTGCAAGAAAAAGGATTTCTACAGAGTCCAAGAAGGTAAATAATTGGATCTCTGCAATCTTTTCCTTTTCTACACCAACTATCTCACCAGATTCCTCAATAGTTGGGTTTGGTTCAGGCTCCTCGAATTGCTGTTCGCTATTAAAAATGACTGCGAGTTCTCCTATTTGCAGTTCCAACTTCTTTATGGCCAATCTCATTTCGTCCATGAACTGCGCTTGATACTTAGTGAGACTGAGTATGACTTTTCGCAATTCCTCTCTCTATTCCTCTATGGTTGGAGCTAGATCATATTGACAGTAGAAATCCATGTCTTGAGGATCCCTGAGATGGATCAAAACCAACAACGAATCACGGCACACTTGTTTTTTTTTTTTTTTTATTATTTTTTTTCAACAGAAAATAAAATAAATAATTTAAAGAAACAAAAATAAAAAACCAAATTAGAAATTAAAAATAGATAAATTTGATATTGAACTATGCCTAATCCCCGGCAACGGCGCCAAAAACTTGATGCGCGGTAAGATGCACACACTTTAAACGCAAGTGCACGTTATCGTGACAAGTAATATAGTCTTAGTAAGACCGAATATCGTCCACAAGGATTAGGGTTCAATTACCAACTATCTATTTTCTAATATCTATTTGGTGAATTGATAACTGATTTGTTATTTATAACTAAGAATTATGCAAGCTATTTAACTATAAAGATTTACTTCAGTGGTGATGAGAATAGGGTTTCCATGTATCCTTACTATCCGCTTATGCTACTTACTAATGCATTAACTTATGGTATTCTTCTTTAGGAGAAAGCAGGTTTACGAAATCGTTTTATACTCCCGTTAGGGTTATATAAACACTCAACCCCAGTATCGCACCTTACCTACCTTTCGGTGATAAGGATAACTTTATAGGAGGATTAAGAACAAAAACCTAGTTGACCGTCACACACAATGCACAAAATTAGGGTTGTTAAGCCTCTCATCAACGCTACATAAATAATTGAGGTATTTTCATCCCCAATCCAAGAATGTCTACCCAACTTACAACATATTCACAATCCCCCCTTTTCGTAATCGATTAGAAATCATATAGTGATAATTAGTTGTCAATTAATTACCAAGAATTCAACTCAATTATTGGATAGATCTCACAATAAGAAAAATAACCATAAGCATGCATTAATTTATAACATAAGTTTCTAACAATTCAACATGGAAAGCCCTATAAAGGAATTAGTTCCTAGCCATTGACATGACAAGAACTAATCCCATGTTCATCATACAAAAACTGAAATAAAGAAAAGAAAAGAAAAGAAAAATACTTAAGAACGAGTCTCCAAGCCAAGCATCCAAGGGTTGTGTTGTGGAATATTTACAAGATGGATTGGTGGAAGGATGGATGTAGAATGGTGAATGGTGGAATGGAGAATGAATAATTCTTCTAATGATGTAGAGTATTTATAGCCAAAAAATCCTTTTGGTGAAGGGTTAGGGATTTGTAGGAAAAGAAAAGTTATTAGAATCCTTTTAGGTAAGGGTTTTAAGGTAGGAAAAGTTATCTCTTTAGGTAGGAAAAGTAATCCCTTTAGGATTCTGAAAATATGTCACCCGCCTGCACTTCATAAATCCGTCGCGCGCCATACCGCAGATCGGCGCGCGGCCCGAAATTCAGCAACTCTGGGCTTTCAAGACTTGGCGCCATGGCCTTGCCAGGCGTCGCGGCTCTGGTGACGTTTTTCAGGCGGATTCTGTTTCGTCGTCATTTTTCCGTCCGGACTTCGTCGGATCTCCTCTATAATTCCCGGAACTTCTTAGACTTCATTTCTTGGCCCATTTTGTGTGCAATTCCATCTCATTTATGCTCATTTCATCTCCTTTTCGTCATTTCTCCATTTCTGACCGTTGTGACACAAAAGAAAGGAAAACGACCCTAATACTATACTAAACATAAATAAAATGAGTAAAATACTAATTAAAAAATGACTCAAAAAGTGTATATAAAATACACCGATCAGTACCCAATCGGGTATAGTTCATCAAAAAACGGCTCTTTACTCACCTCAATCAAACGGGGTTGCTGAACGCAAGAACCGAACACTAAAGGAAATGATGAATGCTCTACTCATCAATTCGGGCATCCCTCAAACCATGTGGGGAGAAGCTGTCTTTACCGCAAACAGGATTCTTAATAGAGTCTCACACAAGGGTAAATACAAGACTCCATACGAGCTATGGAAATGAAAGAAACATATCTACAAGTATTTGAATGTATGGGGTTGTCTGGCCAAGGTAAAAGTACCTATGCCAAAACAGGTAAAGATTGGACCTAAGACTGTGGATTGCATATTCATCGGATATGTCAATAACAGTAGTGCTTATCACTTCATAGTGCAAAAGTCGGATCATCCGGACATTTATAAAGATACGATCATGGAATCAAGGAACACATGGTTCTTTGAAGACACATTTCTATATAAGGAAAATAACATATCCTCTCATAAATGAAGTTATGAGCAAACCTCTGATGAACTAGGAGTCACTGACTATCTAGATCGAAACAGTTCAGATCTAGTAAATTCTGAAGTAGCTGATGAACCGAAATTTAGTATTCCAGATTCTCAGGACTTGAAAGATTCAGAGATGAAACCAAGGCAAAGCAAAAGGGCACGGAAGGACAAGCCCTTCGGTCCAGACTTTGTAGCTTATTTGGTTCAGGATGAACCACGGACAATTGCCGAAGCATTGTCAACTCCAGAAGCACCGCTCTGGAAGGAAGCTTAGAAAGTGAGATAGAATCCATTCTGCATAACCACACCTGGGAGTTTGCAGAACTTCCCCCAGGACACAAACCGTTGGGTTGTAAGTGGATCCTTAAACAGAAGTTAAAGGCATATGGTTCTATCGACAAGTACAAAGCTAAGTTAGTAGTCAAGGGTTATCGCCAAGAGGAGGGCCTTGATTACTTCGACACATACGCTCCGGTGGCAAGAATGACATCCATATGTATGTTCATAGCTATCGCCGCATTGCGGGATCTTGAAATACATCAAATGGATGTTAATACAGTCTTCCTAAATGGTGATTTGGAAGAAGAAATATATATGGATCAACCTTAGGGATATGTGGTTCCAGGACAAGAGACAAAATTATGTATGCTTGTTAAATCGTTGTACGGGCTGAAACAAGCCCCTAAACAATGACACGAGAAATTTGATAGTACTCTACTATCAAAAGGATACGTCATTAATGGAGGTGACAAATGTGTCTACATGAAAGGAAATTTCAAATCCTTCGGCATGATATGTCTATATGTAGATGACTTGTTGATCACTGGAAGCAGTCCTGGAATAATCCTAGAGACTAAGAACATGTTAAAACAGTGTTTTGACATGAAAGATATGGGCATTGCAGATGTCATCTTAGGGATCAAGATCTCTAAGACATCTAATGGACTGGTCTTATCTAAATCTCACTACATCGAGAATGTACTGAAAAATTTTGGGATGTTCGACAGTTCACCGGTATCAACACCATTGGATATAAGTCAAAAGCTTGACAAATATCTGGGTAAGCCCGTACGCCAGGAGCGATATGCGCAGGTGATTGGTAGTCTGATGTATATTACAAACTGCACTCGACCTGATATCGCTCATGCAGTCAATAAATTGGCTAGGTTCACTCGAAATCCAAGTGAGGATTACTGGAAAGCGTTGAACAGGATACTACGGTTCCTAAAGTTCATGATACATTCCGGGTTACACTATTCAAGATATCCAGCGGTACTAGAGGGGTACAGCAAAACAAACTGGATATCTGATAGTGACGACATCAAGTCCACCAGCGGATATATCTTTACAATCGGTGGTGGAGCTGTGTCTTGGAAATCCGCTAGGCAAACTCTTATTGCCCGATCCTCGATGGATTCAGAATTTATCACTTTACATAAAGCGGGAGAGGAAGCTGAGTGGCTTCATGGTTTTCTAGAGGATGTCCCGTGTTGGGATAAACCTGTGTCTTCTGTAATGATTCACTGCGATAGTCAGTCGGCTCTAGGAAGGGCACGAAGTTTAATATACAACGGTAAGTCTCGTCATATTCGACGGAGACATGAGTCCGTTAGGCAGTTGATCACCTCGGGTATTATGTATCCCTTGACGAAGGGAATACCCAAAGATCAGTTGTTCTGCATGTCTAGGAGAATGAGCTTAAAATCCAAACAATAAGAACCGATATAGTGGACACCCAACCTTACAGACTGGAGATCCCAGGAATAAGGTTCAATGAGAAAACTAAACTGTAAAGGTTCCGTGAGCGCTTCGGTGGAAGCAAGAACACTTCGGATAATGTGTTTTTCTTAAGAAACATAATCCAAGGCCGTTCCCGTGATAGACAAAAAGTGCTACCTATAAGAGGGGTAAAGGATAAGTTTCCAAACCTTTAATGATCCTCAAAAGTTGAGGTTAGGTTGGTGAAATTTTTAATGGTTCCTAACGCTTGTGTTGCGGGGTATTACAGGATACCTTGTAGAAAACCACCTATTTAAGTATGAGGATAGACCGCCTCAAATGAACGCACTTAAGAATTCAAGGGTGTCCACGACCCACGATGGACAAAACACTAGAAAGATTGAGTAGAAAAGGTGTTGTGTTGGTACCATTGTCTTGGCATACACTAAACACTGACGGTTCAAGACATAACGTTCACCGCGCAGTGAATATGTCCGATGGTATTCTACTATGGAAGGTTCAAAGCTCCGGCTACCTCTCCGGATGCAACATCGTTCCGCTAAGTGATTGCTAGAAAGACACCATGTGCGTGCACCAAAATCTCTTCTAAGAGGGGATTGTTGGAAATATTTATTAAACGTGAAATAAAGTAAATCCTATTAATTATGAATCGAACAATTGGGGCCCCGCACGTAGGAAACGTTATTTCCACACACATGCACACGTAGTGCCAAAGATCAAAATTTCCTTAATGGAAGAGATATTGGTACGTATACGAATTATTTGAGACATAAGGTAATAGACGGTTATTGACCAAATGACGAATGATTTCACGTTGGTAAATGAAGGAAGAAGTGTATAATGTGTAAAGATGAAATGAATCAGAAATCACCACGGAAAGCGGTCACGACTCCTCCGTAAGTGGTCGCGACGCCAGCGGTCGCGCTCCTCCGGCGGCCGCGCTCTAACCGACGTTTCAATTCCGAGTCGGATGAAGGACCGCGACTCTATTGGCGTTCGGTTCGGCCTGAGTTATCGAACCGGCGGCCGCGCTCTTCGACTTTTTCAATCCGTTGGAGGTGAATTAAAAACTGATTCTTGGGCTGACTTTGGAGTATTTACTCTCCATTATTTTGCTCATGAATTCAGCCATTACTTGGCTGAATTTTAACTCCAAATTCAAGGCATTAACATGACATTTATGGCCATTACTTAGCCATTTGGAGGGTCATCATCTACACACTATAAAATGAGACACAAGGCTCATTTGGAAACACACTTGAAATCTGAAACACTTCATCCTCTCTTGTAATCACAAAACACTCAGAAATCTTTCCTCCAAAGCAAACACTTGAGTTCCCTTAGCTCATTTGTTTGATTGTTGTTTTATCTTGGGAGATAAGTTGACATTACAACCGTTGAAAGGATATACGGGGCAATATTATCTTAAGGATAGATCAAGAATTTGGTCGACTCAGCAAGCCCTCATATTTGATCATTTCCAGATATCTAACAAATAGTTGTTGTTGTTATTTTTCCGTTCTACACATTACCACTCACATATATTACAAAGTCAAGTGGGAGTGAACACACAGGCAAGAGGGTTGAGTGGGAAATGATTTACAAGAATGCTTTGACAGTTTTATGAGTTTGCGTCAAAAATTCAAGATCACTCTCGTTTTTAGAGATGCACAAAATTCGGTCCGAACTGAAAAAAAGATCGGATCGACCCTGTTTAGACCGGACCGATAAATTCGGTCCGGTCTTTGGTCCTAGTTTTTTGAAAATTCGGTTCTCGGTCCGGTCCGGTCCAGTTTACCCTGTTGTGCAGCCTAAATATGGTCCGGATCGACCCTGTTCAGACCAAATATGGTCCGGTCTTCAATCTTATTTTTCTTAAAATTTAATCTTCGATCCAGTCCGATTTTATCCTTTTGTGACGTCCTAGTTGCCGATTGGGTTGGGAGAGGGGGGAGTCACAGTGATAGGTTCAGAAATTCAAAAAAGAAAGTTAGTCAAGAAAATTCAATAATTTATATATATAATAAAAATTATTCACTTTATTTCTATAATATAATTTTTTAATGATTGAGTTCTAATTGACCCTCCACTCCCCCGCACTCACCTTACACCCCTCTGGCTCCGCCCCTTGGAAGAGATAATTTTGCCCTTGTTTATCAGCCAACTTTGCGGGCCTCGTTTGTGTCAGTAGGAGCACGCAAACCCATGTTATATTATTATCTCCTTGTCATTTTAATATAACTTACAATGCAAACATATCTCAAATGCATTTTAAAAAATAATATATGCATTAGCTTTATATATTATTAATATCTTATTTAATATATTTTTCAATTTTTATATAATTAATACAAGCATTAGTTATACATTTTATTTGATATTATTCTATACATAAATAATACATAATAAATATCATATTAGCAATATAAGAGCTTTTAATACATGTATAAGCATGACTAAAGACACAATTAGTCCCTCATATGATATAGTATGAAGGGTCTTTTTGTAAACAACCAATTTTAAAAAAATTATGTGATACATGTTATATCTAATACACTAAACCAAACATTAAATAGAAAATAATCTCCCGGAAGCCGTCGATCTACCTATCAAGATGGAGGTAAGGATCTGTGTACACTATATCCTCCTCAGACTCCACATTGTGGAATTTTCACTGAAAATATTATTATTGTTGTTATAACTAATATTAGCATAAATAATCACAGCATTACTAATACCAGCATTAAGCATTATTCTTATACACCCTACCAAAGTACGCTAACTCTTAAAGATACCCACATCAATTTTACTAAACTGACAAATACTCAAATAGTGTCTATGTTGAAAATTGAAATCAACTTCAGGATTTTCGTGAAGATCTTAGATCATCTCACTTATTTTTACTCTAGCTAAGTAGATACTAGCTAGAGGCTACTAGCTTGACTTAGCATGGTATTGTTGACCGGAAAGTATAAATTATTAAAATAAGGTAAAAGAGCAAAGCGTGTAAAAATTACAGAAGATCAGAGTTTCAATTTGTATAGATTAAAAAACTGATGAAATAGACTCATTTGGTATCTACACTGATAAAAAGTATGCAATTTTAGATGAGCTAATTAAGGTACACACGAGCTGAGAGCTGACTATGATACTGCTTATAAAAATAAAAGAGTAAAGAATGAGTTGAACAACAATTTTTTATTAAAAAATCTTGGCTTGGATCCAAAGAGTAATAAAATAACAAATAAACGATTGCATGATTAAGAGAGAAGTGAGTTGAATTAATAGTCATAGCATAGGACCTAGTCGTCATGGAAGTGAATTTACAAAAGGTATTACTTTTGTTTGGTAGTAAGAAAACTAATTGTATATAATACTTACCTCTAATATTAATGTTGATGAGGTGAGGATTACATTGGAAGAAATGAAACGAACGTACTACATTACTATGAAATTTGTGTAAAATTTTATGGACGCACGTGATGAGGATATGCTCGACCTTTTCCCGGCGAGATTCCTGGTATATACTATATATTATGAATTAACAGTAAATTTCATGTATTTTAATAAGATGAAGATAACATAAGTAACAATTGAAAGAAGAAATTTCAAGTGAGTAGTAGTAGTCTGATTATTGACTTTGAATCATAACAGTATTTGTCAAGGAAATCGTTTCTTCTTTATTTGAAAGGGTGAACGAGTCTTGCGGTAACGACTCCGAAAAATGAACAAGGCATTTCTTTCGACGACTTTATAAGAGAAGAAGAGCATAGTGAGATATATAGACGTTCAATCCTCCATCAACTTGTTGCTCGTCTTTAGTCTTGGATTGATGGTTCAAATATGAATTTATTTAATTAGGTTATACATCTAATTTTTCTGGGATTATAGTTCAATATCGTCCATTCAAGGCGGAAGTTTTTCCGATTCAAGCCCCGTTACTAGATATGACCTCAAAATAACAGGGGGGCAAGGTCGGCTAGTGAGACGATGGGGGATAAGCTTCATCGTCGAGAGGGAAAGAGCCCGGATCACCAGCTAAGGCCCCTAAATGACCGCTCAGTGATAAAGGAGGTAGGGGTGCAGAGACAGCCAGGAGGTTTACCTAGAAGCAGTCACCCTTGAAAGAGTGCGTAATAGCTCACTGATCCCTACGATTCAATAATTATATCAATTCATCTATTTATTTTATGTGAAAGAAGGCATAGGGAACGTAATTTCATTCTCAACGGTGAATCTTTTTTAAATCATAGTTGACCATTTGTCTAGAATATCCTCTAATTATCCTCCTCAATACAATTTCTTAAATTAAAGATTATAATACTCACAAACCTAGGGTTCAAATTAAAATTTTAAATTATTTGAAGGATTATTGGTTAATTAAATCGTGCAAATCCGTCGCTTATAAGCTCGCTCTTTTCCATCACACTGTTATTACGTACCTAGACGTTAATATCTCGATATACATTGTCTATTTGTCTCTCTAGTCCAAGACAATTGGGAAGTGAATATGTTTTTTTCAATAATAAAAATGCTAGAAAATCTCAAATTTCAATTGTCTACTAAGTTGGGCTGTTTGTCTAATCATGTAGTTTATCGGGGGAGAAAATGAGTTACGATTGTTCCACTTTATGTGATCTTCTTCCAAAACCATTTGTCCTTAATTAATTATTGCCGGATTTGTCTCTTCTCTGTCTACTCTTTTTTATAATTAATTCCATCTTAGGGGAAAAATTATCGACCACAAAAGTAATAAAACGAGAGAAATTAAATATCCTAAAGAGCCCTAATTAACGAGTTATTTTTCTTCATGTTTTTGTTTTTTTCGTAGCCGTGTATGCAACTCTTATTACATAAGGTTCGCAAGTGTTAAATTGTTTGATCATCTTATTAAAATACTTAAATTATTAGAAACTGATTTTATAAGATTTGGATCGTAAAAGTTGAATATGATTCTTATGAGAAATTTTGGGTCGTGTTGTTTAGAGTTGTTGAAAATAGTTTAAGGAGGTTATCTATAAAATCGGAAAGAAGTCGGTTAAGATTTGAACTAGTTTTGAACAAAAACTACAACTGAAAATTACATAAAATATTTATCACTGGCGACTTATATTATACATTGTTATATTCTTTATACAAGCTTGACACGTGTTTATATACTATTACACACTTTTATACAAGGTAAATATTCTATTTAATTATAGAAATATATAAATATTGTATAATAATGTATGAACATTGTTGCAAAACAATAATAGTTATGCAGTAATAAACAAAAAAATATGATTACGTAAGTACTATGTGTTGTGATAGGCTTTATATTTGTACAATTTTCTCCGTTTTTATAAATACTTTTCTATAAAAAGAGTATGTTGTCGTAACCCGTACTAATAAAATAAGTTTTCCTAATTTGTCATGTATGTAATGGTCGTTTCAACGAACGATTATCAACTGTATTTAAGTTAGGCAAATGTGCAAATATACTCCTTAATTTTGTGATATAGAGCATATATGCCCTTGGTTAAAAAAAAGTAGTGCATATATATCTCTATCATTACACAATGGTGCAAATATACCTCTGTCATTACACAAATTGTGCAAACATATCCTTTTCGCTGACAGATTTAAAAAAAAAATTATTTAGCTTATTTTTTAATTTACAAAATGCCACAAGGTTTTAAGAAAGTATGTCTACCTATTTTTTTTAGTAGACTTATTTTTTTAAAGCCACATAGTAATTTTTTCTGGTGGCTCCGGTTTGATTTGTTTAAAAAATATCTTTATGGGTTTGAGAAAAATAAGTCTACCCATTTTTTCAAACGAATCTGACCCAACCCACCAGAAATAGAAATTACCGAGTGGCTTTAAGAAAATAAGTTTACTAAAAAAATGAGTAGACTTTTTTCAAAAGTCACGTGATAGTTTTTAAATTAAAAAATAAGATAAATAATTTTAAAAAAATATTGTGTCAACAAAAGTGTATATTTCCTCCATTTGTGTAACAATAGGGATTATTTGCATCACTTTTTTAACGAGTGATATATCTGCTCTATATCGCAAAGTTGAGGGGTACATTTGCACATTTTCCTTTAAAATTTTATATATTTTTTAATTGGGTAACATATTTATATATTTCGAAGAGGAGCCTTAGCGTAACTGGTAAAGCTGCTGCTATGATATCAGAAGGTTACAAATTCGAGCCGTGAAAATAATATCTTGCTGAAATATAGGGTAAGACTGTCTATAATAGATCCCTGAAATGCCCCTTCAACGTATTTATATACTCCCTCGAACAAGTTTTTATTTGACCACAATAAATATTTGAATTGTCAATCATTATGACTTATAGTTTTTTTACATAATTTTCAAATATGTACATTTATGTTAAAAAACTTAAAGATTCTTTGTTCGAATAATAGTCAAAATTAACAGGTTCGATAAATTAGAACAGAGAGAGTATTTAGTATATAATTTATTTATTTCTAACAAGTCGCATTTTCTTACAAGTTTATTATTAGCATACATAGTTTACATATTTACACAATTGAAGGACAGAAAAAATTAGAACTCTTATTACATGTATATAAGCAGCTAATTAGATTGAGTTGGATCAAGGAGATCTGTTTGAATATTAAGATTCGTTTATAGTTGTGAATAGTACGGAATGTCAGTTGATCAAGTTGTTAATTTGATTTGAATATAACCTTTAATATACACAAAACAAAAGGTCATAGCTTCGTAATTAAATATTTATGCGGAGAGTTGGCCAACTAGCTTTTGATGAACTTATCCCCTCAAGTTGGTGATGAGTCAAATTTTTAATTAGATGCCGACTAAGTCGACCATGATTTGTAAATATGGGATATATAAAAACCAAAATAAAATAAAATATTACATTATACATACATATCGAACAAAAAGTATTACCACTTTACAGTTACATCCTAAAGGTGAAAATCTCAATTATTATTAAAAAGGTCCGGACATACAATTAAATTTTAAGCAAAAGAGAAAGAAAAACAAAATTACTCTCAATTACATCAATGTGCTACTTATTATGAGGGGGCAAGCTTATCGTTTAAATTTAGGAGAAGAATATGAGAACGGTAAAATAGTGTAAATCTCTTTAATTGGTGTACAATTGTAGTCTTAATGGAATTAGGATCACTATTTTACATTAATTATATTAAACTATTAATTACAGAATATATTATCAATATATGAAATATATTCATGCATCATGCATGAGTGCGGACTATGCTATGGTACGATCTACGCTTCATGTGATTCGTCGGACATATAATAGACCTCACATCCTCAAGGAAGTAATACATAAACTTCTGTTCAAAACTTAGAAAGTGAATGGTTTTTAGGGGGTGAGACGAATCAGAGCGATAAAGGATTGAATCTGGCAGCAAGTCTACTATGTCACTTACAATACATTGTCGCATATTTAAGTTGTCTGCAAAGGGTTCTACCTGCCGCTGGATGAAACTTGTACTTCAAGCGAAATCACAGTCAAGGAAATGAGCTTGACAGAATCAGCAGGGAAAGAAGGTCAGGTTGAGGTTGAGTCTAGTCCGATTTTGTGAAATGAATTGAGAGGTGTGATATAAATGATAGCCGCAAGGCGAACGGCTTAAATACGCGGCGGGATATTGTAAGTGGTAGAGAGATCTTGTTGTCACGATCCACTGAGATTCAGCCCCGTGTCGCTCTGGTTCATCCCTCCCCCTTCAATCCATTCAATTTCTAAGTTTTCATAGCAGAGCTTAATATATATGTTATCTCCATTGAGGGTTGTGAAGGGATGAAAGAGATTTCTCCAGTCCTCTACCCTTAACTAAAAGTTTTGGTTTCATGATAAGGAGTGTTTTTCCTTAAATGTGTAGGTAGCGCAAATCCAAGTTAATCGAGACTCTGAAGTATCGTTACTAGAAACAACAATAACATATCCAATATAATCTCATAAATAAAATTTGTAAAAAATAAGGTGTACGCAAACCTTACTCCTTCATTTACTGAACATTAAGTGAAAAAAAAGAAGACTTAATTCAACATGAATGCAATAATATTCCATACATATGCACTTACTAACTATAGATTTAAACAAAAATGTATATGACGATCTTTTTTCCTTGAAAAATAATTAGAACATCTCTATGAAGTTTGACTTTAGGCCCCAATCTTGTTGAAACGATCCGGCTTCCATTCCTTGAATAAATAGAGAGAAATATGTAAAGCTTTTGTCTGCTATCAAAGAGTTAGAATAATGACTTTTTTTTTGTGTTTATTAAAGATTTGAATACTAAAATTAAATGATGAGGTATGATCGAATTAACCAAGTTCTTAAAATCTAAAAAAATATAAATTCATCAAATTTAAATTCTAAATTTTTTTTCTTTGAAAATTAATGTCACAAGACAAAGCCACAATAATAATAGTGGTCCATGGTGGTATTTGGTCAAATTTGATGTTATTTCGTTAACTGCCGACATCAATGACGTGACACTTTCTTAATAGACAAGTGCATATAAAAATTCAGCGTGTCTTTTGGGATTTTGGGGACATGCATATATTTTTGAATGTGTTTGAATACAGCAGTTTCCTAGTCGAGTGAATTTTACATAAAATGTCGTTGATTTTTGCATTTTGCTCTACCAGAAACACAACATGTTAGGAGAAAACATTTTCTGGTAAATTCACGTGACAAACTGCTGTTTTTGTCTCACAATATTTACACATGTTACATAAATATATGTAAAGCCAAATATATCCAACAATCCATGTAGCAGAAGAAACCCTATTATTACATCCTTAAATGTTGGACGGACCACGCTCTCCTCCACCCCACCCTCAGGAAGAAAGTTGTAGATAGTATTCAATTTCTGTGGGAATTTTGATAGGAAATTTGAAAAAGTGCAACTTGGACGTATAACCTAAAATATTTTTTAAGCTAGCTTTGAGACTACACTGCAAGCTTGTTATATGTCAGACCGATTCAATAATTTATACATATACAACAACCAAAAAATAGTTTTGACTCTATTTGCTCAATATGATGCTTCGATGAGAAATAATTCAATTGATCAATCTCCTTTCGTATCATGTATATTTGCCCTGCTCTAACTTTATGTCACTATTTGTGGGTATCAAGATCTTAGCCACGACCTATGTAGTTTTTTTGTTTTACCTAATACAACCATGGCAAAGTGACTGTGGATTTTTGTTAAAATAAAATCCGCAAAGAGGAAAAGTACAAAAAGGTCAAACTTTACCTTACTAATTCAATCTTAATGAGGGACAAACCCCGAACAAGCATGTAAAAATATTAAATATTCTGTGATCATTACATAATTTATAGAAGTTCTTTTGAGGACATAAAAATTAATGTTGTTTCACTAAGATTAAAAAGCGTATGCTCAAGCATGGAAAAACTAAGCACGAGTCAGGAAGAATAATTGAGGTGCAAAATCGAGCCATCACTTCGATATCTCTGCCTAGTTTGAGACTTTGAGGAACAGAGCAAGTTCTATAGATCACTATTCTACAGAATTCATGTAGTAACAAAGCAAGCAAAATTCCTATTTTTATATGATGAACCAAGTCTCATTAACATCAACTATCAATTTATTTTTTTGGTTTCTCCAACCAGTCTTCTGTACTCATTTTGGGCTCCAATAATTTGGATTCGCATTGAAAGATCCTATTGTAAAGCGCTCCCTCCCAAAATAACTTTATTTTTAGAAAATCTAACATGAAATCTCTAATTAAAAAGGAATGAGTTATTATTACAAACAATCAACTTATTACAAATTGATAACTATTGAGCTATGCCTCTCATGGACATCTTAGATTCAATGGCCCTCATGGACATCTTAGATTCAATGGTACATTTATTGATTTTGTCATGTATGAACTTTCAAACGGTAATAAATGAAAATTGCATCTTTAGATAAACTAGAAATTGGCCTGAGTTGTTAACATGGTATCAGAGCCCAAGATTTTCGACGCACCTACGGGACAATTTGGTGAAGAAATCAGGTAGATCGAGACGCAAACTAGTTAGCACTAGTATTGAGGTAATCTCTATAGAGTACTGATCGATTTTGTTGCGAATGAAACAAAATCGAAAAAGAGTAGTATCAATTTTAATCGAGGATCGATTTACCGTATCTGTTAACCGCCTTTGATTCATATTTGTTGATGATCTACTGATCAAATTTGATCGAGGATCGCTTTATCGCATTTGTTGATCTGGTTGCATGTGTATATATCACTTCTGTTGATCACATATGTTGATCTGGTTGCATGTGTATGTATCACTTCTGTTGATCACATATGTTGGTCTAGTTGCATCTGTATATATCACTTCACTTAATCATTCATCTACATTTCTAGATTCTGTACTTGAAGAAGAATGAGAAGTGTTGAAGAAATGTCATCTAATGATGTGGCTGTTAACATTGACCACAATCATCCATTACATCTATATCAATCTGATGCTCCTGGTTCATTGTCAGTCGGGATCATACTTACAAGGATGAATAATTATACACTATGGAGCAGGGCAATCGAACTTGCACTATTAGGGAAGAATAAAATTGGATTTGTTGATGAAACTGTTAAGAAGGAAGATTTCTCTGGAAACCTTATAAATTTGTGGGAGAGGTGTAATGCGATTGTAGTATCATGGCTGATTGGAAATGTGAGTAAAAACTTATTGAATGGAATGCTATTTAACTCAGATTCACACATGATATGGAAGAAGTTGCGAGACAGATTTGACAAGGTCAATAGTTCTAGATCCTTTCAATTACATAAGGACATATTCACATTGCGACAGAAAATATCTCCTGTATATGTGTACTACTCAAGGCTCAAGGACTTATGGGATGAATATGATTCCATCATACTTATACCAAACTGTTGTGCCAAGTCCAAGGACTTTGTAGATCATCTTCAATACCAAATGATGCTACAGTTCTTAATGGGGCTCAATGACAGTTATGGTCATGTGAGGAGTCAAGTATTGTTGATGCATCAAATGCCTAATCTAAACCAAGCCTATGTTATGATCAATCAGGAGGAAAGTCAGAGATGTCTAACTGGGACCAGTCAGGGGAGTGTACATGATGTAGGTGGTTCTTCTGCCATGTTCACTACAACCAAACATGTGAGTGAAGCTTACAGACAAATGAGGCCATACAACCCAAATGTGATGTGTGACTTTTGTCATACCAAAGGGCATATGAAGATAGACTGCAACAAGCTGAAGAAGTGCACATTATGTGGAAAGACATGACATGTACATAGAGACTGTTACAGGTTAAATAGCTATCCAGAGGATTCCAAGAGAAAAACAAAGAAGGTGAACATGGTAACTGGAGGTGATTTTCTCTGTGAGGACACTGGACAAGGATATGAAGATCAATATTCATCATACCTAACACTGGACAAGGACATGAAGATCAATATCCATCACGTCTTATGGGAAATCACAAAGGCCAGAATGTTGCAGAGAGACAGATAGGACAGAGAGGACCACATTATTTCACACCTCAACAACATCAATAATTACTCAACTTACTCAAGGATCAGCCAGAGTGTGGAAAGACAAATACCATTGTGGCTAATATGGCAGGTATTTGTAATCTAGACACACAAACCTTAATAAAATGGATAGTAAATTCAGGAGCCACCAATCATATGGTTGGTAATCAACAAGATTTACATAATAAACACTTGGCAGAAGGTGCAGGTAAAGTGCAGTTGCCTACTGGAGAGTCAACTAAGATATCACATATAGGTGATTATCACATGAGAGGAGGTGATGTCTTAAAAGATGTTCTTTGTGTTCCAACACTCTAGAGTGACAAAAGAATTGAACTGTAGTGTTACCTTTTTCCCCACATGTTGTATATTTGAAGATCTCTCATCTGGGAAGGTGAGAGCGATTGGTACTGAGGAGGATGTATTATACATATTATGTTTGGACAAGCAGAATAAAGGAAAGGAGTTCCACCAATGCCTGACAGCAACTCAGAAGACTAATGCATCAGTTCGACATCAACGAATGTGTCATGTGCCACTGAGTGTGTTGAAGAAAATACCTTGTTTTCAGAATAATAGTTCATTTACATTACATAATTTTGAAGTGTGCCCTCTAGCAAGGCAGATTAGGATACCATTTCCTGTTAGCTCAACTAGAACATCTAATCCTTTTCAATTGTTGCATATGGATGTATGGGGACCTTATAGAGTTGACACATATAATGGAATAAGATACTTTCTTATAATTGTGGATTATTATTCTAGATGGACCTGAGTGTTTCTGATGAGATTGAAGTCTGATGTGTTCACTCTACTAAAGAATTTCTTTCTAATAGTGAATACACAGTTTGAAACTAAAATCAAGACAGTAAGGTCAGATAATGGGACTGAGTTTTTCAATAGTAATTGTAGGGAGTTATTTCAGCAACATGGTGTAGTGCATGAGAGCTCATGTCCTCACACTCCTCAATAGAATGAGGTAGTTGAGAGAAAACATAAACACATTCTAGAAACAGCAAGGGCCATCAAGATCCAAGGGTGTATACCAGATAGATTCTAGGGATTTTGCATTGAAGGAGCAGTATATGTCCTGAATAGAATCCCCTCTTCTGTTCTAAAGTATGTGTCTCCTTATGAAAGGTTATACAAATCTGATCCTTCCCTATCTCATTTAAGGGTGATTGGGAGTCTATGCTTTGTAACAAATCTCCTTAATCATGATAAGTTCAGTCCTAGAGCAGTAAAATTTGTCCACTTAGGATATGGTTCAATGCAAAAGGGATATAAATTGTATGATTTGGATAATAGAGTTGTCTTTATGAGTAGAGATGTAGTCTTCAGGGAGAACATCTTTCCTTTTAAGAATGATGGTGGTGAGAATGGGATGGAGTCTATCCACACATATGATTCATTATGTTATGATGATCTAGTGCACCCAAGGGAGATTACAGTTGGTCCTTACTCAGATAATGGTGATACATCTGAGAATGAGATTACTTATGATTTCCAGCACACAACTATCAATGATTCAGACATGCAGATTCCTGAGTCAGACATACAGGTTCCTGATTCATACCTGAGAAGATCAAAAAGGGCAAGCAGACCTCCTATTTGCATAAGGATTATGTCACACAACACGGGTCCACTAACTGTCTATATTTTGTTTCTGCAGGCATGGCCTACTCTAATCTTTCTTCCAGTTATCAGACATTCATAGCAAAGTCTTCAGTTGCTACAGAACCATGCAATTATAAGGAGGCTGTCAGGGATGTCAAATGGATTGAGGCAATGCAAGCTGAAATCCAGGTCCCGGTGTCGTTGCCTAAGGGAAAGAAAGCTATTGGATGCAAGTGGGTGTATAAAATCAAATACAAAGCTACTAGGGAGATTGAAAGGTTCAAAGCAAGACTAGTTGCAGAAGGATATAACCAGAAAGAAGGACTTGACTATCAAGAGTCATTCTCACTTGTTGTTAAAATGGCCACAGTCAGAGATGTTATATCCATTATAACAGTCAAATAGTGGATCATATACCAAATAGATGTCTACAATGCTTTTCTGCAAGGTGATTTATTTGAAGAAGTCTTTATGCAACTCCTAGAGGGATTTTATTCAGGCATAGGAGATGGCAAGGTGTGTAGACTGTTGAAGTCTTTGTATGGGTTAAATCGGGCATCCAGATAGTGGAACATCAAGTTAACCTCAGCATTAGTTGCTTCTGGATTTACACAGAGCCTCAGAGACTATTCCCTGTTCACCAAGCACCAAGATGGGAAGATTGTCATTGTGCTGGTTTATGTAGATAATCTGTTGCTCACTGAAAATGATAGAACATTGCTTTAGTCGACTAAGGAGATACTGCAGTCTGCTTTCAAAATAAAGGACCTTGGTGAACTTAGATATTTTCTTGGCATTGAATTTGCAATGAGTGATCAGGGAATTGTCATGCATCAGAGGAAATATGCTCTGGAGTTAATCTCTGACATGGGGTTAGCATAGGCTAGGTCATCTCCTTCTCCTATGGAAATGCATCGGAAATTGACAACTTTAGAGTTTGATCAACACAGTGCTTCACCTACCGTTTCTGAGAATACCACTATACTAAAGGATTCATTGCTTCTGGATCCTAGAGTTTACAAGAGGCTTATTGGCAAGTTACTCTATATTACTAATACCAGACCAGACATTGCCTATTCAGTTCAGTGCCTTAGCTAGTTCATGCAAGCTCCTAAACAAATCTCATCTTGAGGCAGGGCTAAGGATTGTCAAATATATCAAGGATGCACTAGGAGTTGGTGTTCTTCTGAGCATAATTAGTTCACCTAGTTTGCAGGTATTTTGTGATGCTGATTGGGGATCTTTCCCCAACAGCAGAAGGTCCATTACTGGTTACTTGGTTTTATTTGACACATCTCCTATTGTGTGGAAATCTAAGAAGCAGGTCACTGTGTCCAGAAGATCAGCTGAGTATCGAGCATTGGCAGCATCTGTAGCTGAAGTGGTGTGGCTTGAAGGCCTTTATAGGGAGCTTGGTGTATCTGTCGAGTTGTCTGTTCCAGTTCATACTGACAGTCACTCTGCAATTCTTATTGCTTCCAATCCAGTTTTTCACGAGCGTACTAAACACATCGACATTGATTGCCACTTCACTAGGGAGAAGATTATGGCTGACCTCATTCATACAGTGTACATACCTTCTGTTGAGCAACCAGCAGATTTGTTTACTAAGGCTGTCAGCCGTGGGCAGCACAAGTTCTTATTGTTCAAGTTAGGAATGAAGAATATCTTCATCTCTCCTAGCTTGAGGGGGGTGTAGAATTATTAAACATGTGCACCAAAGTACTATGAGGATCATGGTAGAGGATTAGTCCCATTCATTAAGTCATCAAGTTAGTTATAGGTAGTTAGTGACTAATTGATTGGTTAGCTAAGTTGTAAGTTGTTAGCAAATGATATATAGATGTGTATATATAGGATACATTATATTCATTGTGTAATTAAGGAAATAATACAAAATATCTGAGGAGCAGTTATTTTGCTCTCCAAACCACTGTCTCGTCTTCTCAATTTCTCACTCTCGCTTCTCTCCATTCTATTCATCAAATCTCAATTTTTTCTACAGATCGTACACATGCAGTGTATGATTATTAACATAAGTTTAGTTAGAAATCAGAATGATAATAATACAATACAATAAAATAAATATTTTGAAAGATTAAGGAAGTGAAAAGAGAATAAAGATAATCTATGTTAATATATGGGGGCTTGGGGAAGGGGTGTGAGAATGGATCAGGGAGGAGTGTGTCGTAGTTCACTTTATTTTATTTTTAAATAGGTTGAGTGGAAGTAGTACTCTGCCATATACTGGTGTTATTATTTAATCCTTAGATAAAAAGTCTGCCATTGTTTGTAAATAAACTAGGGCATGTGGAGTGTTCTCATCTTGATAACTGAAAAGATAAGAAAGCTACATTTAAGGCGCAAAAATATGTTAAAGTGTGAGATCTTTATGAATACTGGTGAGGAGCTACCTATTTTTGTGGTTACTGGTGTCGCGGCTGGGAGTTCGACGATTTTCAAGCAGGCTATAAATTTGAACAATTCTAGAGATAATGCTCGAGGTGAGGGCTGGACAGTGGTCTCACGCAAACAATCTGTTCGCCCACAAATTGACAAAGAACTAAATGTGACAAAGGAACAAGGCATTGCAACAAAGGACATTGTGTTTCCTAACACTTTTGAGATTCAATCAGGTAGTGAGGAGCATCAATCTGGTTCGAGCAGTCCTAAACATCAAATTGCACATCCAGAATTGGAAAACATGCTAATGCAATACCAAGTTTTAAGCTTGGTTTGTCCATCCCCGTCTTGAAGCAGGTGATGGTCACATTGAACACTTCGGCGTTTGAGATCCCTAATCAGTCTATGGAGTCATTTGGTGAGCAACATGATGATTCTGGAAAGCAACTAATACCCACAGAAAATGACCAAGACATGGATAAGATTTTTGCCTTCATTTCAGCACATTCAAGCAACAAGGTTGAAACAAATAGTGACAAAAAAGGTTGTTCGAGTGTGAAGAGTTGGGCAGACATGGTGGAGGAGGGGAAGGTATCATCCCCTCCAATGAGCAGCAAGTTGAGTTCAGTAGCTCTGGTATTTGTGCCAACTCGTGCCATGGTTCTTTTATCTCTAGTCGTTGGACAGTTTATGGCTCAAACAAGTGCACCTTTGAATCCTATTGGAATAGTGGCCAAGATGTATGAGCCCGGAGTTTTAGTGGAAGATCCATTAGAAACTTTTATGATGATTTAGGCTTTGACATATTTGATGAAGAAGATGAGAGTGATATATTGGATGAATGCTTTTCTAAGGTGGCTAGGAATGGAGATATTTCACTTAGGCAATAAAGGAGAGGATTCAAGACAAAGAAGACTCATGGAAGTAAACATAGTAAGGATGGTAAAGTGCCTGAGGGGATTGTTCTAAGGCAACTATCAATGAGAGTAGAAAAACAGAAGGAGACAAGGTTCAACTACATCAACAAGGTCCAACAGATCCAAGAAGAATTAATGAAATATCAAAAGATTTTGGAGCGGTTGGAGAAAGAATACAAGGTGAAAAATAATATTTTTATCAGGCTACATCCCCTTGAATATCTCACAATTTCGAAGAAACAAGGGTCTGACTCTACATTCTTGCTTATTTTAATTGTTCACTATTTAAGTATTATCATTTGTAATATCATCATAGAGTGTGCTATAAACTCTGTGATGATTATACAATATTTAGTTCTTTCTTCTTCGTATTTTTTACATGCATGTCAATTAGTAGAGATTTTTCTTACGCCTCAATAGGATTAGTAAGGTAAGGATTATCCCCACTTGCTGGTACATTTTCTTTGAGCTATAAATTTTTATATAAATAAAAAAATTAGCTCTAGGCACCTCGCCTAGTGGATTTGCTTTAACAAAAAAGTTGTGAAAACGGCGTGGGCTTGACCCAAATGGGCATATCATGTTAACAATATCTATAACATTTTGAGCATAACAATTAGTATCAAAGTCATTAGTTCAACGAGATGAACATGAAAATGAGGGAGTGATCGATGTCCTAGGGTCCGACTGGCCTATTGTCTTTGTCCGTCTGTGGGACGATTGTCTACCTTTACTCATAACTTGAAGACGCATATTCAAAAGAAGTATGTGGCCTTTAATGGTCATAAATACTTGAATGATGGGGATGACACACAGTGAATTTCTGTATTATCCCATGAATCTTGGTGATGGGAATGTGAACTTAGTTCGAACTGGAGATTGTGTAAAAATGTCTCATATTAGTAGCTAAAATAAAAAGGAAGCTACATATGAGGTACAGAGAAATTCTTAATGGTGAAGCTTGCTCAAAATGGATAATATCACACCATGTTTAGAGTATTTTTTAGTTGATTGAGCCTAACAAATATAATTCTCAGACTAAAACATTTGGACTTGCAACAAGCTAAGAATTCAACAACAACAACATACTCAGTAAAATTTCACACCGTAGGGTCTGGGGAGGGTAGAGTATACGCAGACCTTACCTCTACCTTAATAGGTAGAGTGATTATTTTCGAGAGACCCTCAGCTCAATACAAAGCACAAGCACAAGCAATGTAAGACAAACAAAACGACTAAGCCATGATAGCGAATTCTGAAAAAAACAATAACTAATGCAGGTAAATAAGATAAACAAAATACACATAGCAGCATAAATCAAACGACATGAGATTATAAAGAAATATTGTGCCTACTAGTATGAGAAGTGTGTAAGATCTTCATTTGAAATGAAGTGTATGTTGGCATATAAAATCTGAAGTAAAGAGCATGTTAGACACCTCTAAAATTTGCATCACAAAGGCATCAATTTATAGGTACAAAGATGCCTCTTCACTTGCAATGTGAATGCCACTTCACTTTCAATGTGAATGCCTTAATGGAGGTTTATTGAGCCAAGTAAAGAGTTTGTGAACACACTCAAAACAAGGACTCACATAATGTAGGTTCATCCTTCCAAAACCCAGCACAAAGTTCAAGAGAAACTCTTAAACTTTCGTCTCCAGATTCACTATCCGGGAAGCGCCGCGACCCTGCCTGACTGGCGCCGCGACGCCAATCTTCCAGAACCTTACTGCCCATAAGGCTTCGCGGCTCTCTAAGGAGGCACCGCGTCTCTCCACCGCCGCGGCTCGGTCCGTCCGGCGTCGCGTCCCTTCATGGGTCCGCGGCCTTATCTGACCTGTTCCATCTTACACTTCGCACAATCCTTTCTTCGTTAACCAACGTGGAATATAGGTTATTATCGACAATAAACGCCTATCAATCTATGTCTCAAATACATTACTCTTACGTGTGTCAATATCTCTTTCACTAAAGAAATTTACGATATTTAGCCCCACGTGTGCACATGTGTGGAATAAGGTTTCCGACGTGCTGCGCGCCTTATTTTGATTCACAAATTACGGGATAAACTTATTCCCCTGTTAGTACAATTTCCAATAATCCCCTCTTGAAAGAGATGTTAGTGCACACACATCGTGCCACTTTTAACAATCTTCCGGCGGAAAGATATTGCATCGGGAGAGGTAGCGTTTGGCCTTTAACCTTCCCTAGTCGAATATCATCGGACATACTTATTGCACGGTGAACGTGATGTCTTGAACCGTCATTGTTTAGTGTATGCCAAGATAATGATACCAACACAATACCTCACCTTATTTGTTTCTTCTTATAGTTCTGTCCGTTTTTTGGCCGTGGATAGCTTCTTGGATTCTTAAGTGTGTGTTTTGAGGCGGCCACACCTAACACTTAAATATGTGATCTTCTACAAGGTATCCCGCTATACCCCATTCTACGAGTGTTAGGAATCATTAAAAGTTTCCCAAACCTTAACCTCAACTGATGAGGATCATTAAAAGATTTAGAAACTTAACCTTTACCGAGTCTGCATGTAGCACTTTTAAAGTCTATCACGTGAATGGCTGTTGGACTTATATTTCTTAACATAAATCATTATCCGAAGTGCTCTATTGAACCTTTACAGCTTAGTTTTCCCATTGAACCAAATTCTTGGGATCTCGAGTCAGTATGGTTGGGTTACCACTACAAAGTTTCGTATGTATTGGGTTTTCAACACATTCCCCTAGACAGACAGAACTCTTGATCTATTTGGTAGGCCCTTAGTTAGCAGGTTCGTGATATTCTCCTTTGATTATATGTAATTGATGGAGATGATACCCGTGGTGATCAACCGTCAGAGGCAGCGTCGCGGCGCTAAGGTGGCAGTAGCTTCGGCTGCCCCTCTTGTCGAGGAGCATCTTGACCCCTTTCCAAAATCATCTCATTTTGAGTTTTTGCACGCCGATGTATTGGATCATTTTATCCACAACCTTGTTGTCATGATTCATAGGTTTTATTCTTGTCTTGCCCAACGATAGCCTTAACCTTCCGGTCATTTAAGACTTGAATATTCTAGTCCACTTCAGTCGCCCGTAGGTTTTGTATGACTGGGTGTCTAACTTGGCCCACCTCATCGGGTGTCCAACTCTATCATATAAATGATCTTCTGCCCGATAGTGTGGCAGGTTCATCTCTTACCATCCTATCAGACGAAAGATCTTTTATCGGAAACGGTGATAGGATTAACTTGTTTTTAATCTTCTTCCCCTTATACCATTAGACCGGATCATATAGAATTTGATTTCTATAATCCAATCACTAGGTGGGAAGGGTGAAGTTAAAATTCAGATTTAGAAGACTTATGGAATATGATTTGTTTAGAAAACCTTTTCATATTCTATTTCTTGCCTTTAATCAGAAACCTTCTAACTTCATAATTGACAAAGAAGAAATTCTTACCTTTAACGTAGCATTGTTTCTTCCAACCCATCATATTCCGGATCTATAGCCTAGACATATGTAGTCTTATGTGTTGTCGCACGAATCTCTTTGCGGCATCTTTCTCGTCGTATTTTCAATACACGTTTACGAGATCATCTTTTGATCACTTTTACAATCTTGTCTTAAATTGTTGTAAATTGTACGCACATGTACATCTGGAGAATAGTTAAACTAACTATTACAAGTGATATAAAGGTTAAACTAAGGAGATCATTACAATAATATCATCTAGTTACAATCAATATGAACTAGTTTCTTGAATCTTTGTGTCCATAATCATGAAGTCTCTTGATGTGGTGTCTGTAGATCCAACGGCTTCATGCATCATTGGACTATCGTTGACAACTTCAACTGCTACAAGTTTTTGATCCTTCTGTCTGAAATAAGGGCTCAAACAATAAATTGGTTAGGTGTCACCACACGCTGAGTCAAAGGATGGTCCTCTCTCTTTAGGACAAGATTTCCCCCGTATACATGATTTTACGTTAGCAGGGCAACAGTCTCCCAAGATAAAGCAGGGGCTTATTGATGCGCGTAATATGCACACACTTTAAACGCAAGTGCACGTTATCGTATCAAGTAGTATAGTCTTAGATAAGACCGAATATCGTCCTCTGGGATTAGGGTTCAAGTACCAATTGTCTATTTTCTAGTATCTATTTGGTGAATTAATGAGTGATTGGTTGTTTATGACTAAGAATTATAAAAGCTAATTAATTATAAAGATTTAATTCAGATGTGATGAGAATAGGGCTTCTATGTATCCTTACTATCCGCTTATGTTACTTACTAATGCATTACTTATGGTGTTCTTCTTTTGGAGAAAGCGGGTTCTGAAATCGCTTTATACTCCGTTAGGGTTATATAAACACTCAACCCAGTATTGTTCCTTACCTAACTTTCACGATAAGGGTAACTCTATAGGATGATTAAGCAAAAAACCTAGTTGACCGTCACGCACAATGCGCAAAATTAGGGTTGTTAAGCCTCTCATCAACGCTACAAATCTAATTGAGGTATTTTCATCCCCAATTCAAGACCGTCTACCCAACTTACAAAGATATTCACAATCCTCCTTTTCGTAACTGATTAGAAATCATATAGCGATAACTAGTTGTCAATTAGCTACCAAGAATTCAACTCAATTATTGGATAGATCTCTCAATAAGAATAATAACCATAAGCATGCATTACTTTATAACATAAGGTTCAAGAATTCAACATAGAAAGCCTATAAGAGAATTAGTTCCTAGCCATGAATATGACAAGAACTAATTCAAAGTTCATCATGCAAAAATTGAATTAAAGAAAAGAAAAGAAAAGAAATTACTAATGTTTGGGTCTCAATCTCCTAGGCAAGAAAACCTTGTGTTTGGCAAGAAAGGGAACCCTTGAAAAGCGCCTAGGTTCTCCTTTATAGGTTTAAAGCGTCTCCCTTCTTTTCCTTCCGGGCTGGCCCAAAAATCCGTCAAAGACCTAATTTTTCCGTCGGCGCCCGCTGGCCACTGTCGGCGCGGCTAAAGTTCTGCAATACGGGTGTTTTGGCGCGCGGCCCGATATCTGGCATGCGCGCGGCCTGCAACTCTGTGGCTTCTCGGATGTTTAGGCGCGCGGCTATTTCGTCTCTGAGGCGCGCGTACGGATCTTCTGACTTCTTCGAATAATAGCGCGCGCCGCTTCGATCTGCAGGAGCGCCATGGCCTGAATTTCGGCCTCGTTTGCCACTTTCTCCGTTTCGACTCTAGTACTCTTTTTCCCCTTTTCGCTCCTTTTCCGCCATTTGGCCACTTTAGCCACTTTGACTCAAAAGAAAGAAAATCTATCCTAATACGACACTTTGTATGTACAAAAGCGGGACAAAAGACTAACTAGATCGACTCAAAGGTGTATATAAAATACACCGATCAAATACCCAAACTTAACCTTTGCTCGCCTCGAGCAAAGATAGAAAGAAATACAATAAAATGACAGACTCGATAAATAAGAAAATCAACAAAGAAAATAAAGCAGACTCACGCCATTGATCACTTTTTTTGCATGAATGTTAACTAGAAAAACATGAAGGTTAGCGGAATAATATCGAGGAACATATAGCATGGAATTTCAACACATTGAGCTAGATATTTCGCAAACTCATACTTATCATGCTTAAATGGAAGTCGGTGTACTCAAGTATGCATATAAATTCAAAAATTCCTATGGCATGCTTACTTGCTATTCTCCACTAATTCGATATACATAGAAGAGATCTTGAGGACTTTGGGGTTGTAATGTAGGCTTAGGTAGGGGTTGGTAAAGATAGGCATTTAGGCTCATTTTTACGTACCATAAGCTCTTTGGCTTTTCAATTTTTCCCTTTTTCTTTTGATTCTTTACTTCACTTCAATTCTATCCTTCCTCTTTTGTTTTGGGAGAATGAAGTATATAATAATGAAGCACCCCAAACTTAGGCTTTTGCCTATTTGTTAGTACTTTTGTATTGGGGTGAAACTGACTTTATTCATTCTTTTTTATTTCTTTTTAACACAATGTACTCCTACTGTTTCGTAATTTCACTTATGGTACACTTTGTGGGAATATAGGGTGTCAAAGAAGTTTCAAATTTTAGGCTCAATGGGGCTAACTAGTGATATTTTTAAAGTGCGGGATAGAAAAGAATGGTAAGAATTGGCTATCAAAGAAATGCCCAGTCATCTCCACTAACATATCCTAACTATTTTTTACTCAAATAGCAAGCATATAACACATAAGCATTTATCATTTAGCATACATAACTCAAGCAAGAGACTCGAATGGAGTTACGTGAGTTTTGGCATCTCTAACCTAAGTGTTTAGATAGCTGCTTCCATTCCTTTACATTATTCCACCTTACTTCACTAGGTGTTTCTAGCAACTACGGCATACATGATCTTTGACAGGCAATTATGACTCAAAAAGAAAAAATTTGGTGACTCAAAATAAACATGAAACAAATAAAAAGACTTAAATAAAACATAACATGACACACAAATAAAACTAAAACACAAAACACACCCCCAAACTTAAATTACACATTGTCCCCAATGTGTAGACTCAACGGAAAAACTAAAAGACAAAAAGACTTACAGTTTTTGGCTAAAAATCGCGGTGGTGGCGGAGGGTAGTGCTTCTAATTTCGTGAGGGGAGGAGAGCCCTTGGTGTTTGATTTGGCGGTAGGGCTTTTGGATCAAAGTATTTTCCAGAATTCTCTGCAATCGACACCGCGCGCTTTAAACTTCCGCACCTCTTCAGATCTTTAGGCGCCGCGGCACATCTGGCCATGCGCTACCCGCTTTTTCGACACCGGTTCAATTGCATGTACCTGTCAATCATACAAACAACAAGACCCCAAGACCGTGAGACTGTTCTTAGATAAAACTAAAATAACCTAAAGACAGAAATTAAAATAACATAATTGAAAACGTTGGGTTGCCTCCCAACCAGCGCTGTCTTTACCGTCTTTTAGCCGGACGCACATTCCTTATTCTTTCAGGGATTGAGAAGTTACCAAGTTCATGTATTCCATTTCATCGATTAGGTAGGGTTTTAACCTCTGTCAGCTTACTTTGAAGCGGCTCCTCTCTTTTATTTCATTGCTCGTGTGGGAATACTCTTACCATGTGTATGGTCCCATCAACGTGATTTTAATTTGCACGAAACAATCTCAACCTTGAGTTGAATAGCAGACTTGTTGTCCTTCTTGAAAATCTTTTGGTATCAAATTCTTATCGTGCCATGCTTTCGTTCGTTCCTTGTAGATCTTTGCATTCTCATGGCATTGTGTCGGAATTCATCCACCCGCTCGGTATAGTAGCCTCCTTTGTCCCGCCGTGGTATCCATGTTCAACTTCTTCATTGCCCAATATGCTCGTGTTCCAACTCTCTTGGCAAATGACAAGCTTTACCAAAACTAATTTATAAGGTGACATACCAATTGGTGTTTTGAATCTTTGTCCGGTATGCCCATGTCGTCATCTAATTTGATCGACGGTCTTTCCTTGAGCCGTTCACGCCTTTTCCAATATGCTTTTCACTTCTCTATTTGACACTTCCGCTTGCCCATTAAGCGAGGATGGTACGCGATTGTGGTGCGATGGTAAACTCCATATCGGAAAGCAATGACTTCACGCTTATTGCGAAATGGCTCCTTCATCACCGATAAGAGCTCTTGGTGTCGAACCTTGTGAAAATATTCTTCGGAGAAATTTTTGCAGTTTCTTGTCGTTTTCTTTGGTGGCGCTTCTACCCATTTGGACACGTAGTTCATCGCCGGAAGGATATATTGATATCCAGATGGCGGGAATGGTCCCATGAAATCAACTCCCACACGTGAATAGTTCTACTTCCAATATCCCGCGAAGGCATCTCGTTTCGCCTTGAGATGTTCCTGTTCTTTGACAATTATCACATCTCTGCACAAAGGTGTGGGCGTCCTTGAAGAGAGTTGGCCAATAGAATCCGCATTGCAATACCTTTGCCGCTGTTCTTGATGCCCCAAAGTGTCCACCACATGCTAAGGTGTGGCAGTGGGTGAGAACTCAGTGCATCTCTTCCTCTGTACACATCGCTGATGACTTGGTGTTTGTATAGCATTGGTTCTTCCCAATAGTAATGTTTTACCTCAGAATAAAACCTCTTTATTTGCTGTCTTGACAAGCCTGGGGGTAGAACTTTAGCTGCAAGAAAGTTAACAAAATCAGCGTACCAAGGTAAATTAGAATTCATACTTACTCGAAACAGTTGTTCGTCTGGAAAGTGATCATTTATTTGCACATCCTTGGTATTCTGGCTTTCTGTGTTCTCCAATCTGGACAAGTGGTCTGCAACTGAATTCTCTGTTCCTTTCTTATCACGAATCTCTACGTCAAATTCTTGTAGAAGTAGGACCCATCGAATGAGACGAGGCTTTGCGTCCTTTGTCATTAAGTACTTTATAGCGAGTGGTCGGTGTATACTATCACTTTATTTCCAATCAAGTATGGCTGAATTTCTCAAACGCATATACTATAGCTAGTAGTTCTTTTTCCGTGGTTGCATAATTTAATTGTGCGTCATTTAGAGTTTTACTAGCATAGTAAATGGATCTAAATACCTTGTCGATTCTCTGTCCAATCTTTGCTCCATTGCATAGTCGCATCGCATACGAGTTCAAATGGGAGCTCCCGATTTGGAGCAGTGACTATAGGTGCTGAGGTAAGCTTCTCCTTGAGCGTTTGAAATGCGGATAAGCATTCTTTATTGAAGTCGAAGGCTACCCCCGTCATTAACAATGTGGAGAGGGGCTTTGAGACCTTTGAAAAGTCCTTGATGAATCTTCAATAGAAGCCTGCATGCCCAAGGAAACTTCTGACTCCTTTTGTTGATACTGGAGGTGGTAGATTTTCGATTACTGAAATCTTTGCTTTGTCTACCTCAATACCTTGGTTTGATATTTTATGCCCCAAGACGATTCCTTCATTACCATGAAGTGACACTTCTCCCAATTTAGCACTGAGTTAGATTCTTGCACCGGCTCAACATCGCTTCTTAGATGCCTTAAACATTCATCAAATGATGCTCAAAGACCGAAAAGTCATCCATAAAGATCTCTATAGTCCTCTACCATATCCGAGAAAATTGCCATCATACATCTTTGAAAAGTAGCGGTGCGTTCAGAGTCCAAATGGCATTCTTAAATGCAAATGTGCCGAAAGCAAGTAAATGTCGTCTTTTCCGATCTTACGGGGCTATTGCAATGCGGTGATACCACAGTATCCATCCAAAAGCAATAGTAGTTGTGCCTGAGTCCTCGGCCCAAAGATTTGATCTAGGAATGGCAACGGAAGTGATCTTTCTCGTTGCTTTATTCAACTTGCGATAATCAATGCATATTCTCCAACCTGGTGGTATTCTCGAGGAATGAGTTCGTTTCTTTCGTTAGCCACCGTTATTCCACCTTTTTTCGGCACCACTTGTACTGGACTTACCCACGTGCTATCAGATATGGGGTAAATCACTCCTGCATCGAGCCATTTTAGGATTTCTTTCCTTACTACCTCTTTCATATTTGGGTTCAGTCGCCTCTGGGCTTCGATGGATGGTGCTTCTCTCATCTAGGCGGATCTTATGCATTCGTTGATGGACTTATTCCTTTTATGCGCTAATGTCCATCCAATAGCCCGCTTGTGATTCTTTAGTACTCTTAGCAGTTTATCAATTTCTTCGGTGGACAGGTGGCATGAAATGATCACTGGCAGGGTTTTCTCTTCACCTAGGTATTGGTATTGTAGATGATTAGGTAAGATTTTTAACTCTAACTCGGGCCTTCTGAGGATGGTAATGATCTTTCTGGTACCTGTCCCAGCTCCTCATATTTCTTTGTCCTTGTATCCCATTTTTCATAAGCATTCATCCAATTTGCATACTCCATCAGATCTGGATCGTTTTTACTATCATCATCCCGTGTGGTCAGTACTTCTTCAAGCGTATCCTCATATTCGAACTCTTTGTTTGACATTGTCTCTTCGATAAGATCAATGGCTGAGCAGTTATCTTTGGCCTCTGGAAAACTTGCTTTGTTTGAAGAACGTTAAAAGTTACCTCTTCTTCATCTACTCGAGCTTGATTCCCTTTTGAACATCAATGAGAGCACATCCTGTGGCTAAGAAGAGTGCACCTAGTATGATAGGTATTCCATCGTTATCTTGTATATCTAAGATAATGAAATCGGCGGGGAGGATGAACTTGTCCACTTTTACTAGTATATCCTCGATGACTCCTCTCGGATGAACAATTGAGCGGTCAGCTAGCTGCAAGGTGATGTTTGTAGGTTTGATTTCTCCCATTTCTAGTTTGCAGAAAACTAGATAGGGCATCAGATTTATGCCTGCTCCCAGGTCGCATAGTGCCTTTTGACATTCAAACTTTCCAATAGTGCATGGGATGGTAAAACTCCCAGGGTCTTGTAACTTCTGAGGTAGTTGTCTCTGTAGGATGGCACTACATTCTTCAGTTAGCATCACCGTTTCGTAATCCTCTATCTTCCTCTTTTTGCTAAGCACATCCTTCATGAACTTGACGTAGCTCGGCATTTGTTCTAGTGCTTCCGCAAACGGGATATTGAGTTGCAATTGTTTGAGAACCTCTACGAATCTGGAGAATTGCTTGTCAAGAGTGCATTTTTTTAACTTCTGGGGATATGGTATCATCACCTGGGGTGCAGTTACCACTGCTGGTGCTATTTTCTCAATTTACGGATACGAGCGCCGCGGCTACGATCTTAGCGCGCGGCTCACTTTCTGCTTGTTTGGAGACCGTAACTTGCTGTACTATCTCCTGCACTGCCTCAGAATCCTCGGCCGCGGCCACGATCGAGGCGCGGCTGCGGCTGCCTTGTGAACTTTCTCTTTCTCCTGATTCGGCCTCCTTCAGGTCAATTGTCTGACATTGTGTGTCCTCATTGCTTAGCTCAGATGCAGATTGCTCTTCTTGCGGTTCGCTGTTGAATATGACCGCGAGTTCTGCTATTTCTGTTTCCAACCTCTTTATGCGAGCCTCATTTCGTCCATGAATCGAGCTTGGCGCCTCGTGAGACTAAGTAGGGTTTCTCGTAATTCCTCCTCTGTTCCTCTATGGTTGGCTCTCTATCATATGGGACAGTAAAAATCCATATCTAAAGTGTTCTGAGCGAATCAAAACCAACAAAGAAATCACGGCACCTCGAATTTTTCGTAAAAAAAAAATAAATAAAAAAATGAAAATTAAATCCAAATTAGAAATTAAAAATAGATAATTTGATATTGAACTATTGCCTAATCAGGCAACGGCGCCAAAAACTTGATGCGCGTAATATGCACACACTTTAAACGCAAGTGCACGTTATCAAGTAGTATAGTCTTAGATAAGACCGAATATCGTCCTCTGGGATTAGGGTTCAAGTACCAATTGTCTATTTTCTAGTATCTATTTGGTGAATTAATGAGTGATTGGTTGTTTATGACTAAGAATTATAAAAGCTAATTAATTATAAAGATTTAATTCAGATGTGATGAGAATAGGGCTTCTATGTATCCTTACTATCCGCTTATGTTACTTACTAATGCATTACTTATGGTGTTCTTCTTTTGGAGAAAGCAGGTTTACGAAATCGTTTTATACTCCCGTTAGGGTTATATAAACACTCAACCCCAGTATTGTTCCTTACCTAACTTTCGCTGATAAGGGTAACTCTATAGGAGGATTAAGCACAAAAACCTAGTTGACCGTCACGCACAATGCGCAAAATTAGGGTTGTTAAGCCTCTCATCAACGCTACAAATCTAATTGAGGTATTTTCATCCCCAATTCAAGACCGTCTACCCAACTTACAAAGATATTCACAATCCTCCTTTCGTAACTGATTAGAAATCATATAGTGATAACTAGTTGTCAATTAGCTACCAAGAATTCAACTCAATTATTGGATAGATCTCTCAATAAGAATAATAACCATAAGCATGCATTACTTTATAACATAAGGTTCAAGAATTCAACATAGAAAGCCCTATAAGAGAATTAGTTCCTAGCCATGAATATGACAAGAACTAATTCAAAGTTCATCATGCAAAAACTGAATTAAAGAAAAGAAAAAGAAAAGAAATTACTAATGTTTGGGTCTCCAATCTCCTAGGCAAGAAAACCTTGTGTTTGGCAAGAAAGGGAACCCTTGAAAACTGCCTAGGGTTCTCCTTTTATAGGTTTAAACGTCTCCCTTCTTTTCCTTCCAGGCCTGGCCCAAAAATCCGTCAAAAGACCTAATTTTTCGCGTCGGCCGCTGCCCTTGTCGGCGCGCGGCCTAAAGTTCTGTGCCGGGTGTTTTGCGCGCGCCCGATATCTGGCTGCGAGGCGCCGCGTCGCTGCAACTCCTCTGGCGTCTCGGATGGTTAGGCGCCGCCGCGCAATGGCTGGTCTCTGAGGGCGGCGCGGAGCTGAATCGTCTGCAGCTTCACTGAATAATAGCGCGCGGCCTCGCTTCGATTGCGAGGCGCCATGGCGTCTGATTTCACCTCGTTTGCCACTTTCTCCGTTTTGACTCTAGTACTCCTCTTTTTCCCCCTTTTCGCTCCTTTTCCGCCATTTGGCCACTTTAGCCACTTTGACTCAAAAGAAAGAAAATCTATCCTAATACGACACTTTGTATGTACAAAACGGGACAAAAGACTAACTAGACTGACTCAAAAGGTGTATATAAAATACACCGATCACTTATCTTTCTCGTAAAGCACAACGAAGAAATCTATCGAATGACACAAATATGGAATTGCTAAGAAAAAGATTGACTCAGAGATGTGCTTGAACTTTTTGGTGCAACAAGTTCATAACATTCTGAGATAACATATTTGAGAAGTGTGTAAGATCTTCATCTAAAATGAAGTGTATGTTGGCATATAAAATCAGAAGTAAAGAGCATGTTAGACACCTCTAAAATCTGAACAAAAAAGGCATCAATTTATAGGTGCAAAGATGCATCTTCACTTGCAATGTGAATGCCACTTCACTTGCAATGTGAATGCCTTAATGGAGGTTCATTGAACCAAGTAAAGAGTGTGTGAACACACTCAAAACAAAGACTTACATAATGTAGGTTCATTCTTCCAAAACCCAGCACAAAGTTCAAGAGAAACTCTTAAACTTTCGTCTCCAGATTCACTGTCCGGGAAGCGCCACGGCCCTGTTTGACTGGTGCCAATCTTCCAGAACCTTACTGCCCATAAGGCGTCGCGGCCCTTCACGGCTCCGCGGCCTTATCCGACCCGTTCCATCTTACACTTCGCACAATCCTTTCTTCGTTAACCAACGTGGAATATAGGTTATTGTCGACAATAAATGTCCATCATTCTATGTCTCAAACATTTTACTCTTACATGTGTCAATATCTCTTTCACTAAGGAAATTTACGATATTTAGCCTCACGTGTGTGGAAACAAGGTGTCCGACGTGTTGCGCGCCTTATGTTTGATTCACAAATGACGGGATAAACTTATTCCCCCGTTAGTAAAATTTTCTAACATATATATCATCAAAGCATGTATATATAAAATGTGAACTTGCGTTTTGTTTTATACAACACTTTACTTTTCTATCCCTTTATGATGTTGCTAATCTAGCAGCTTGTCAACTCTTCATCCTAACTCACTCTCATCAACCCGCCATTCGTCAAGTGTGTCATTGTACGTCAGATCGCAATGCATTATCTTGATATGTTCGATGTGAGCTTATAGGTCCTGGGGCATTCCCCACGACAATTGTTTTTAATATAACTCAAAATATGCCCTACCCTCTAATTTTATTTCATACTCTCTCTCTTAACTTTCAAGATCCACCAAAAACCTTCCCCTCTTCCCTTTCTCTATCAACTAAATCCAAGAATCATCCTCAATCTCGTAATAACATCACAAGGTAAGTGATTCTTGTAATCAATCCATGCATTTTCCTTCCCTTTTTTTTCTCTCGTTCTTGAGTTTTTATTGAAGTTCAAAACTACTATTATTGGGGTTGGGAGAATTTGGGTGGGTTTTGGTATTGTTGTACTTGTTGTTTTATGTTTTTGGCTAGAATAATGATTTCCCGTTGAAAATGGAGGGTTTTTAAAACCCCTATTGCTGTCAAACTTAAAGGGGGAGTTCTATGCCCACAATGTGTTCGATAAAATGCTCGAATGAAGTTTGTTGTTTTCTCCTTTTTTGGGGGTTTATTTGGTGGATTAAGTCGTTGATTGTTGTTGCTAGAGATGCAAAAAAAATAATTACAACTACTGAAATTTGTTTATTGGGTCAAAAAAATGAGTAAGAACTTGGATTTGAGGTTCAAATTTTAACTCCACTCTTGATGAATCCTTTGAAGCAACGGGTTGCTTCATATTTCAAGTCATCATCATTGTTAAGCTAAAAATACTAATAAAAATATAATAAAAAAGCTCAACTATTATTTTATTCTTTTATGTTTGTTTATTTGATAATTGATTTATGTATTTTTTAGGAGTGGTAGTTGGTACGATGATAAGAAAATTGATTCATTTTTTAAGAGGAAAGCTTCCAACAAAGATGAAAATTGTATAGCTTCAACATCGACACTTGCTTATAGGTACGTCTTTCCTTTATATATTATATTTTTGTTGTGTTGATGTTATTTTGAATCTTTGATAAAAAAAAATTGAATCTTTGATAAAATTTGATATTACCCCCCCCCCCCCCCCCCTTAATATTTTGGGCAAGATCCGTCACTGGTTAATTTTGTAATACACACTCACGTATGGGTCTTGCTAAATATTATATGAAAGTAGTATATTAACAAAGTACTCACGTAAAGAATATTTAAATTAGTAGGTTATTTAAGTAGGTAATGGCAGGTAATTATATAAAAAATAATTGATAAGTAATCCATATTTTAACATGTTATAACTAGTCAAACCACATGGGTAGAACTCCATTAGAAATGGTGTAATAAGATTTTAAATTCTATGTATTATGATGTAATATTTTTTTACATAGGTCACTAATTATATGATAACCACAAATAAAGCTTTATAATAAGCATTAGTTGATAATTTAATAAAATTATAACAATATCTATCATATATTAAACTTTATGATAGTGCAAAAAATAACTTGACAAATAATATAACTTAAAAAATCCCTTTTTGAACTTTGAAAAACTGATTACATCGAACCTTTTATATGGTTCATTTGCAAGACTTTCTTGCGAGATGGGCCACAGGGTCACAAATTGGATCAAACTCATTGGGCTACTAAATATTCGGTTGAAAGTTTCTTAAAATAGCTCCAGTAAATAAAGCTGATTTTCGTTAAATGCTTCATAAATTAACTCAGATTGACTCCTCTCGTTTGAATTGTGCATCGAAGAAGACAAGCAGCCGAAACACAATGTATATATATGTATTTTGTCTGCATAATTGTGTATACTTATGTTATATATTCGTGTATCTTTTATATATCACGTATATCTATGATACTCATGAAGATATTTATATGATATACGATGATTTATATAATATAAACACGTGATATCATTATCACATTGATGTTTTTCAAGTCGACTTCTGCTCAGAATTTTGACTCTAAACTTGTCCGAATCATCTGTAGTCTTTGTCAAATTGTGTATAGTTTCTTCTATGGTTTCCAACGAACTCCAACCACACCCATCCAAAGAATAACTATTAAATAGGATATTTAGGCTAGTCACTTGAAATTAAGGCTGGCCAGTGGGCCGGGACGGGCCCACCGGGATCGGGTTTGGCGGGGTCGGGGCGGGGTCGGGGCTGAGAAAAGGCGGCGGTCGGTGGCGGGCTGGAGAAGTCGGGTCGGGCGGGACCATACCATGTTCAATCCGATCCGGTCCGTTAGGTAGAAGTCGGGGCAGGTCGGGGCGGGACGGGACGGGTTGGCGGGTTTTTTTTTTTTAATTTTTTCACTAAATTAAAAATAATAAATTACTAAGTACTAACAAAGTAACATTAACATATACTTGTCATATTATAGACTTATAGTATTATAATTTATAATTATAGTATTATACTCATATATATAATATATTTATAAAGTATAAAGTATAAACTATAAACTATAAAGTATAAACTATAAAGTATAAAATATAAAGTTATAAACTAAATAATTAAACAAAGACAAGAATATTGTAAAAACATCCCAATCTTTGTTTTGTGCCTTTTATATTATTAATTTCATTGAAATATCAAATATACAAGATTCAAAATTACATTGTAGTGTACTGTTGTTGAAAAAAATTGCAAAAGAGTGAAAGACATAGAAAAATTTAAAAATTGCAATGAAATAAATTACCAATTTGAAAATATTTTTTCTAATTTCTTTATAATTTCTTGTGGTTCTTCGGTTGGAATTGGTATATCTTGATCAAATTGTTCCACGTCGCTACTCATGCCTTCAGATAAAATGTCGTTGTAGTTGTCGTCATCTTCGTTAATCTCTGGTTGATCGCCTCTCCTTCGCCGCTCGCTCGTATCAATCTTCGAATAGTCCGCCATCTTGGTGTCTCGGCTAATGAGTGTACGTGCTCTCTATTTGAAATCTGCTGTAAAAACGCTTTCGAAGCGATGGCGCTTGAATGTTCAAAATATCTCGCCATCATTGAAAGTGTCGGAAATGTCTTCTCATTCGCTCGATATTTCAAAAAGTCTTCCTTTCCTTCTTCATTGATAAGCGCTTGGTAAGGTAAATTACCTGCAAAACAAAAACATCGAACTCACTAATTTGGTTAGCATGCTACACCGCACATTTTATTTACGAGGCTTTCAATAGAATTAATATTAGGCCTAGCCACGAAACGCGCTATCGTTTTTAGGTTGTGTTGAAGAAGAAGATGATACAAAAGTCGGTTGGTTACTAGCACTTTCTTCTTGATGGTAATGCCGATATACTTTTTTGCATTCATCTTCTACGCTATTCAACACTTCTTCTAGCGTTAGTTCAATAGGTGGTTCAACATTTAAATTTTTGGGAGTTGGAGGTGGTAGTACGTCCATACAGGTATATATATTTTCAATAAGACTTTTACAACCCTCTACTTTAATAGTCGGGTTTAATACAGCACCAATAATATAAATAGGGGGAATAGGAATAAAATATTTTTTTAATTTCATAAACATTTTTTTAATAGCTGCAGTATAAGCAGGTTTTTCCATATATTCTTTAAGAAGTAAAAATATTATAGCTATATAAAACAACATAGTTGAAATAGTAGGATAATATAAAGTAGAAAATTCTTTTGTTGCTCGTTGAAAATTTTCTAAAAATACAATAAGTTCTCTAATTTTCTCCCAATCAGTATCCACAATCATATCATTTGGATTTTGATTATGGGCGTTAAAAAATAAAGTAATAGGTTTTCTATAGTCATAAGCAACAACTAGTTGGTCATATAAAGAATTCCACCTAGTTGGTACTTCTTCGGGAATTTTTCTGTAAGATAGTCCACAATCGTGGCAAGTTTTTATATTCTTTTCTTTGTTGAATTCTATTATTTTTAAAAATAAAGTGTATAGCAAATTGTATTTTTCAAGAATATCTTGAAAAAGTGAAAGACCATCTTTTACAACTAAGTTATAAATATGGCACGCACATTTGATATGAAAATGTTTTGGAAAAGACGGAGTTAAAACATTTCTTAAAATACTAATAGCGAATTGTTAGAAGATCGTTATCTAATGTAATACTCATAACTTTATCGGTTATTCCGTAATAATCGGCTTGAATAAATATTTTAAAATAAACTCACCATTATTGTGTACTATCTATATATCTATATGCTAAAATACGTTTTGCATAGACCATTTATAATCTATCGATGACAAAGTTACCGTTAAATAATCATGGCCGTTAGTACTACGACCTATATCGAAGTTAAAGCAACTTTGCAATTTAAATGATATAATGCATAACGTAAATCGTTGATATTCATGCAAATTTAAATACATCTCTTTTAACAGTTGATCTAGGAAAACCTTTATAAGCGAGGATTATACATATCTCTAATATAATGAATAAAACCAGAGATTCAGAAATGAAAAAGGCAAACCCTCCACAAAGACTAATTTTGCTAGTGCTTCCTATCTTTATGTTTATCATATTTAGGGCCTCTGACTCCCCGTCATAGGGTTAATTTGACCTGTACTTTCTCCGGACGATAGTATGTGAACCTTGTCCCGATTGAGAGGACGTTTGCTCACCGCGATTTTTCAATCATGTATTGGGCATGCAAGGCTTTGTGTTTTACCAGCAGTGTCTTCCTAAACCCCCGTCCCACCATGACCTTGTCGATTTTAAAAGAATAAACATTTTTACAAGTTTTACATACAACTACTTGATTAGCTACGTCCTGTCAAAATATTTCCATACAATCGATTTTAATGGTCGTTTCTGGACCTCGTCTCATAGTAGGGGGGATAGGAGGCATTTCACTAGTGGGTGTATCATCATCTTCATTAATAGGTGTATCATCAACTAGAGTGTCATCTAAATTAAAATCTTCTTGATTTCGGGATAATCATTTGTGTCAAGATCATATGGTATTTCAGAAACATTTCGGGATCTATAAAATCATCTTGTCTAGGAATAATGGAACAGAATACTAGAAGAAGTACCACTTGCCCTTGTTACCACCCTACTAGAAGAAGCGACCACTTACCTTTACCAACGTACCTCTTAGTCCTTTCATTTTAATTATGCTAATAAATAGTTAAAAATAATGAAATTAAATGTGCTAAATGAAATAAAGACAAAATAATAATTTAATAAGAGAACGAATGTACCAAGCGACGTGAAGTCGGCGTGTAATCGAAGGTTGAAAATTGAAACTTTGCTCGATAGATAATCCTCAAGCTAGTTGCCAACTTCATCCCAATTCTCAAATTAATAAATAGATTGAATATGTAGACAATGTTGTATAGAGAATTAGAGATTGATTGAGAGATTAGAGTAGAAAGATTTGTGAAAATAATAAGAAGAGGAATGAGGTATTTATAGGGTTAAAAATAAATATAAAGGGGTAGGGGTTGGGGAGGGAGGCCTAAAATGGCCGTTGTCAACGGCCAAAATGTAAAATGGCCGTTGGACAACGGCTATTTTGTGCAAAGTCGGTGGGGCGGGATTTGGGGCGGGAGTCGGGCGGGGTCGGGCGGGATCGGGGCTGTGGTCGAACTGGCGGGACCATACTGCCCCGCCGGTTCGAGCCCCGGTCCGTTTTTATTTTTTTAATACCAGGTGTCGTGTCGGGTGGGAATTGGTCGGTCGGGGACCGGAGTCGGTCGGCGCCACCAACGCCACCTACTTGAAATTAGGAATATTAGGCTAATCGCTTGTAAATAGAATTGTTATGCTAATCGCTTGTAAATATTTTATAATTGTAGTATATTTCTAAAAGTTTTCCTAATAACTATCTCAACACACCCAAATTTAAATGAATTGAGTTATGACCCATTCATTAACTTAAACCAATAGGTACGACTGCACAACAGGGTAAAATCGGACCGGACCGAAGACCGAATTATCAGAAAACTAGGACCGAATACTGGACCGAGTTTATCGGTCCGGTCCAAGTCTTTTTCGGTTCGGTCCGGTTATATGGACCCAATGGACCCTGTACCACAGGCCAGCAGCGACCGTCGCGGCGCTACAGTAGTCGTCACGGCGCTACATCGATTCCGGCGAGCTCAGGCCTCCATTGGAGACGAGACTAACACCATTAGCTTCGTATCATCAAGCCCATCACTCTCATACTAACCACATCGATAAATTTTAAGGTTTAGACATTCAGTTTTCATATCGAAATTCGGGTTCAGTTCGTCCTCGATTTTTTCGATTTTCCGGCAATTTTAGTAACAATCGCCAGTGGTGGGTGGTGTCATTAGCACCTCCTACTCCTGGCCGTCATTTATATACCTCGCACGTCCCTCGATTCATCCCCTACCCCTCCGACGACTAGATCGCAAAACACCGAAACTCTAGTCGTCGTTTTTCATTTTCCAGCGAACTCAGGTGATTTCAGGCATCGACAGTGGTACCATTAGATTCGTCTTGGTCCATACTACAAGAAACACTTACCCCCGTTCCTCGATTAACACTCGTCGTGAAGACACTATTGTTGACGTCGAAAGGAGCTTGAGTTCGGACATGGACCGGACCGAAATCCGAAAATATAAATTAAAAGTACCGAGCACCGGACCGAAACTTACTGGTCCGGTCCGAACGGGGTCGGTCCGATCCTTTTTTCGGTCCTGATCGAATTTTGTGCAACCCTACCCATAGGTAAACCAAAATAACTCATGAAGTAATTGGGTTAGACTGGTACCAAGGGATATATTCTCTATATAATTTCGACTGAATAGGTATAATTTCTATGCAAATTTTACCTTGCAAATTTCTTTTTTCTTTTTTTGCCTCAGTTGGATTCGAATCTAGATTTAGTAAACCCGCGAATAAAATGTATTTTGGCCCATATATCTTCATTAAATGAGAAGTATGGGAAAAATTAAAAACCAGCGAATTGAGGGGCAAAAATTAAAGAACAACTCGTATGAAGAGAAATCCACGCAATTGTTTGCTTTAATTTTTGTCCTTCGTCATTTTAAGTAACAAAAAGATGATCGATAATATCTCTGACGTTTAAAAAATGAAAAAACAATCGGCCTACCCACCTAATTTCGCAGGAACTTTGCCTTGTCCTGCATAATTTTTCAGGAATTAAATTTTTCGGTATAAGTTATGTAGTAACTAATTTGCTCAGCACTATACAACTTATGCGAGAAAATTTAATTCATATATAAATTATATCGGAAAAGGCAAAGTTTCTATAAACTTATGCCTTGCGAATTAGTTACTACACAACTTATGCCGAATAATTTAATTTCCACTGAACTTATACCGGGCAAAGCAGAGGTTCTCTAAACTTATGTCATGCTGAACTTTTTTGGTATGAAAACAATAAATTCATCGCCTATGTTGGGGATCGGACTCAAAAGCTCTGGTTTCGTAGACCAGTGAATACGGGTACTTTAGTCAACACATTTTCATTAAAATGAGAAGTAGGGACACAATTAAGAATCAGCCATTTGAGGGGCAAAAATTAAAGACTAGTCATATGAATGGCAATCCGAGTGTAAAAAATAAAAAGTTTTTTTTTACCTAATTAATTACCAACAAGTCAATTTATTTCCCCTTTTTCCCCATTAACTTTCTTCCATTAGATATGAAGGCAAAATTAATTTTTTCATTAACTTTTTTAGTTAATATAAGAGATTAAAACGAAAATAAAAAAGAAATAGTTATTTCCTTTTTCTTTTCCTCAATGCCTTTCCAAATGATGTTATAGTAAAGTTGCTTCATTGGAAATTTTTTGACAATATTATTCCATTGACGAGAGAAATACTATAAGTTATAAATAAGAAAAAAGCAAACCAGAAATCAAATAGCGGTAACCAACTATTTTCTTTGAAAATCTAACCGATAAAATGAAAACTATTGGGATCTCTTTAGAAGAATTGATCTAAATAGCCGTCCTTCCAACCATTTAAATTTATAATAGCTGAAAAATATATAATATATGTATAGTCTATTTATGGTATACATATAATCCATATATAGCAAGTGTATAATCATGTATAACAAATGTATAGTATGTGTATATCAATGAGAATAGCAAACATTGAATTCAGTTGACTATTTGTGTAAAATCTTAGATTCTTTACTCCACACAACAGCCCAAAGTAGGATATTAAAAAAAACCTAATCTTTATTTTTTTAAGAAAAATAATATAATCACAGTATAATATATGTATAATATGTTTGTCTGTAGTACACATTGATCATGCAATTATTATACACTTAGCATGCACTTGACATACATTGAGTATATCTACAAAGGGTTTACGGTTAGACACGCATAAATATTTTAGTTGCCTGACCCGCAACTAATTATGTTTTCTCCTTTTCTTTTCTAGAAAAATAAAATCTTTGAATAAAGGTGTCAATCCTTGGATTATGTAGTATGTATTTTAATCTACAAGGTTACATCCCAAAAATAACTAGAGATCTTTTACAAATTCAGAGTACTGAGCTTTCTTTTTCTATTAAATAAAGAAGATCACTAGGATTTGCACTTTATGTCGAATTTATTACAATTTCAAAATTGAATCGAATCAATATGTCGATATCGGTTCCAAGTTCTCTGATTAAGAATATAATAAAAGATTAAAATTACAAATTTCATGTATACCTGCAAATATATGTGCGATATTCAAATGATAGTTCGTAAAAGGCATGAACTTTAAAATTTCAAAAGTTGTGATGCTATTAGAGAAACTTTTCATTAGAACAAACGTCAATGAAGATCTAGATAAGGTAAAATATAACCCTGCTTAATTATTTCAGTAGTCTATTTTTTGTGCCATAGTTTTATAGTTCCACATTATTAGTATGTTGACATTTTCAAAACAATAGAATTGACCAAATATGTAATTTGGTATTTGCAGCCATTATAAAGCTAAACCTCTCTATATGTTGGAATACACGGATATACACATATGCATATACTCAGTATATCTATCACATATATATAGTTGGTAGCTGGTTGTTAGTGCAATTAGAGTTAACATGTTAGTTAGCTTAGCCTAGTGAAATTAGACCTAACATGTTAGTTAAGCTTGACCTATAAATAGGACTACTCATTTGTAATTACATTTGGAGCAGAAATAAAGAGAATCACAGAAGAGCACATTTGCTCCCAAAAATATCTTCCTCTCGTCTGCTTCTTCTCTTCACTGTTACTTGGATCTTCCACTCTTCTTCCTCACGTCTTCTTCTTCTCTTCAATGTTACTTGGATTAGTTGAAAGTTAACATGGTATCAGAGCGGGATTAACAGATCCGAGGCGCGACAATTGTTGCGATTGAATTTTTCGAGGAAACTGAAATTGTTCTCGATCGAAACTGAAATTTGATCGATGTTCAACGATTGATTCAAATTGAAGTGTATCTTAGTAGATTAAAGGAGTTGATCGAACATAATCAATTCTGAAAAATCAAATTGCAAAGGAATTGAACATCGAGAAAATCGAAATCGAGCAATTGAAGATCGAAATTTCGAATTCAAGCTGTTGAGTTGTTCGTGATTCAAAGCCGAGTGAGTATCGAAGAATAGATGCAATAGAGATCGGAGATTCGACGATCCAGTTGAATTATACTTTGAAATTGAAAGAAAAAAAATCAAAATTGCTGAAAATGAAATCGCATCACATATCTCTCTAATATTGAGGTAATCTATGTAGTATATCGATCGATTCTGTTGCGAGTGACATAGAATCGACAGAGAATCGAAGATCGATTCATCCTATTTTATTTACTATTTTTCGATTATCGCATTTGTCGATCTAGTCGTATGGATATTATCGTTTTCCGCAGATACACTCGCTTTGTCGTCATGACGGAAGATCGCGAGTTCGATCTTTCTCGATCATAATTTTTCTGGAAATTCAGTTTCATTTTCGTACTTGTTATGTGTTATTGAATTATTTTGTAGTGTTAAAATTGAATTAGTGTTGGTGAATTGGATGCATTGATGTGGTAGTGATAAATGTTGGTGAACTTGACTGGTGCTGGTGTTGATCGAGTTGTTGTAGCTGTCATTGTTGCTACTCCACCGACTGAAATTGTTGCCGAGAATACTGATTTTCTTGTTGATGAGTATAATGTTGTATAAATGTTAGAATTGCATATTTGAGGTTGCATATTCAATAGATTGATGAAGGATTGAGGTGTTCTTAACGACAAATTGACTGAGAATTGAGGGATACTTCGTCGGAGACAATATGGATTGAGTTGAAGCTCAATTCAAAGAGTTATTCACAGGTCGATCAAGTGTTAGATTTCCTGTTTTTATATGTGTAGCTCAGGATAGGAGAATCGAGAAATTTCTAGCCGGATTTGGACTAGAATTTGAGGGAGACTCTATTGCATATCCGAGCTTATTATGATAGATTGCGTGATGAGAATCGATGGATTCTCTAGTCCGAATGAGACTAGAGAATGAGGGGTTCTAGAATCGAGGGATTATCTAGTCCAAGCGAGACTAGAGAACGAGAGGTTTTTACCGTCGTTTTTACATAAGGAGAATCGATGGATTCTCTAGTCCGAATGAGACTAGAGAATGAGGGGTTCTTCATTATTGTTGTGGGAGTTGAAGCTCCTGCTGTTAGATGTTGGACAATGCTGATTTTGTTGGTGTTGTTGGCTTTACATTGGTGTTTCTAGCAGGCGCGCTCACGATATTGTTATGACAACCACGATGTCAAGTCTTCGGGATATCCATACGCCGCAACGTGTGTCTTCATTTTATGGAGGAATTTGAGAAAGATGTTATGAAGCTTCTATATGGAGCACTAATTGGTACAACTGATTGTTAAAACTGCTGCTGATGTTCCTACCGTTGCTAGTGTAACTGTAGTAGTCGAGCTGCTGTAGTTACTAATGTTGTTGCTGATTTTTTTACAATGTGTTGCTTCACCAGGTGTCGTCATTGATGTCACTGTTTCTGATATTGGTGCTGCTATTATGGATTCTGAGAAGAAAAAAAGTGAAATCTGAGTTCTGCTTCTTAAGATGCTGCTGATATTTGCTGAAGCTGTTGCTGCAGGGACAATAAAAAAAATTATGTTGACATACTGTTGATGCTTTTGCGACTGAGACAAGCTTGTGATTACCCTCTTCTTGTTTGAGGGTCCAACTCTGATTCTGTTTGGAGATCATCTATTGAGGAGGCTAAGAAATTATCACGAGAGAAACTAACTAATAAGTGATGACTCTAGCTTGTGGGATCGATTGCATACTTGCAAGTTTCTTTGATTGCTGGTGCCACTGCTGTACCTGCAGAGGCTACTACTACACCATATATTTTTTAATTGGCATTGCTGAAATGATCACTGCTCCAAATGAGGATGACTTTTATTCTGGTTTGGCCACTGCTGTTGCGTTTGTTGGCCTTCCTGTGATGTCTGAGAAGTGTTGTTATTACTGCATTCAAAGCAATTGAGACAAGGGACCAAAATGAGCGACAGAAATGGCTTCTGTACTGGGCAGCATATGGATCATATTTTGGAATTATTATCAGTTGGGAATATTCTTCAACAACGTTGGTGTGGCTGCTGGGATGGCAGTTGTTGTGTTGCTGTCTAGTATTGCTTCCAAGCTAGGACTGAAATCTCTGTTTTCAGTGCCTAGCTTGAGGGGGTGTTGGAATACACGGATATACACACATGCATATACTCAGTATATATATATATATATATATATATATATATATATCACATATATATAGTTGGTAGCTGGTTGTTGGTGCAATTAGAGTTAACATGTTAGTTAGCTTAGCCTAGTGCAATTAGAGTTAACATGTTAGTTAAGCTTGACCTATAAATAGGACTACTCATTTGTAATTACATTTGGAGCAGAAATAAAGAGAATCATAGAAGAGCACATTTGCTCCCAAAAATATCTTCCTCTCGACTGCTTCTTCTCTTCACTGTTACTTGGATCTTCCTCTCGTCTGTTTCTTCTCTTCACTGTTACTTGGATTAGCTGAAAGTTAACACTATATACCTCTTCTCATAATATTTTAAAAGACAGAGTACATAGATAGACACTTAAACTTGATTTCTACTTTCAATTAAACACTTCAACGAACCTTGTATCTAGACACCTCAACCCGTCTCGATAGTGTAAATACACCAACTTACAAAATGTTCATCTAGACACCTCTAAAATTCATGTGCCACGTCAGTGTTAGGTGTTCATGAGACACGGTAGAAAGAATTGAGGTGTCTAAATGTGCATTCTCAAAGTTGGAGTGTTTACTTTAACTTAAAGCCAATTTAAGGTATATATTTTATGTATTATGCCTTATTTAAAAATGATACAGAAAAATTCATGAAGATTACAATTATAACTTAACTTCTTTTTATTATGGTAACCCAAATTAGTAGGAGGAAGGGAACTTCTACTACTTGAGTTCACTTCGATTATGTGATAATTGATATCCAATTAATCAAATGCAATTATAATTATCTTTCAAAACAATTTAAGAATTAGTTTTAAGTAAAGAAATTAAACATTATGAAAGCAGCAGCCTGTGATAGACGCTTAACAGTGCTTATTAGCAGTCAAAATATGATTAGTGTTCATCCATAGTCCCAATTTTGTCAGTTGTTTGATTAGCATTAATAAATCAAGATAATATAAGGTCGGTACAACTAATTCTGTTAGTATTATAATTTTCTATGACGAAAGCATATAGCTAGTGTCTTTATTTCGTACTATAGGGCACATAGATTGGACTTAGTTTAAGATGATTAAACAATACTTAATTATAAATATATATTTAAGATGATTAAACAATGCTTAGGATACTAACTGTTTTGTGTTAAATATTTTTCTAGAAAAAACAATATATTTTTCTATGTAATAATACAGAGAAATGATTAAAAATCGAGAAAAGAGTCATACTTGTCATCATACTTTCAGAAAAGGGTCATATTTGTCCCCCGTTAAAGTATGAGTACAAATATGTCTTTCCCGTTATGAAAGTTGCTATATTTATCCCTTTTTAACATAAATGGCACGGTGGACGCCACATGGACTCCACATCAGCCGACCCAATTTGACCCCAAATGTGGGCCCCACACCAACCTTCCACCTTCCTTCTCCAAACAAACCCTAAACATTTTCCTCCTCTTCATCCATAACAGTCGCCACAACCCCACCACCGCACATCGGAAACCGCCGCAACCACACCGGAAAGGGCATATTTGTCCTCATACTTTAACGGAGGGCAAATATGACCCTTTTCTGAAAGTATGATAGCAAATATGACCCATTTCCCTTAAAAATATAGTCCTTTGTGTTTTAGGATTGATATAACATAGTCATTAAATATACATATATATGATGCGTCCTAGTCCATTATGTTTTCAAAATTGAGTATTTTCTATATGTGTTACATTTAGAATACACGATATTAGTTATTTTTGATGAAATTGACTCGTGAAAAGTACGTGAATCATTTAAACTGAAGAAATCATCGAGGTGGACTTCTCCTAATCGTATCCTGGAAAAAAGAACCTCTTTAAATCAATTGAATCCAGCATACGCTTCCTTCACTTATTATAAAATAGCGAATAATCAATGTTAATGTCTCCATCAAACCCTGGATAGCACATTTTGTTGTCGAACCCTAAAATTAGATTTTTTCTTAAGATTATCATGAATATATATTTAGAAGATTATTTAGGTGAATACTCGAACATAAGAAACTATTTTTGTCGTTTTGTTTATGCATGGCTGGAAGAATATTGAAATAATATGCAAACATTATCAACCATCGTGTCTCAAAAGAATAATATGATCTTTAGGTTAACCGTTAGTAATTTGATCCCTTTTTTTATCAGTACATGCACACATTTCTTGTACTAAGAACAGCCACGACTGCTGGATACTTTGTACTATTAATATTATTATCATGTATTTTTATTTTTATTTTTGGTGTTTTTAGCTTTCCATAGAAATTGGAACAATATTGATTGATAAGACTGGGTATAATACGAATAGGCTTAGGGGTGATAATGGGGCGGGTTAGGGCAGGGCAATCCTTGACCTGCTAAGATGTTAACCCGTCCTGCCTTGCCCCGTTTAATGTAAAATTATCCCCATAAAGTCTCAAACTGTCGATAACGGAGTAATCTAAAACTTTTATTCAACACAAACTTTCATATTATTTACCGATTTGTACAGTTTTTATGTTATACATTATGCCCTTTCAGATTTTGGTTGCTCTGAGACAGAAACTTTAAACAGTGATAACTTTCAAACCGTAAGTCGGATTTATCCTCGTAAAGTCTCAAACTGTCTATAACGGAGTAATCTAAAACATTTATTCAACGCAAACTTTCAGATTCTTTACCGATTTGTACAGTTGTACGTTATACATTCTGCCCTTCCAGATTTCGGTTTATCCGAGGCAGAAACTTTAAACAGTGATAACTTTCAAATCGTAAGTCGAATTAATCCCCGTAAAGTCTCAATATGACCGTAACAGAAAGATGTACAACTCTATAAAATTTTATCCAATTCTAACAAGTACAACCCATCGTAACAGATTATAATTTCACAATCCAAACTAGTTAGAATTTTCTTAAAAATATAACCTATGAACTGCCCTGTCCTATTTAGAATTTTCTAAAAATGTGTTTTGACCTATCCCGTCCTGTCTTGTCTCGTTTAAGCATTGTCCTGCCCTGCCCCGTTTAACGTTTGACATGTCCTACTCCGTCCTGCCCTGCCCCATTTGCCATCCCTAAATAAGCTGCATCAAGAATTAGAGTTACAATTTGGTGTTAATACAAACAAGCTGTAGGTGATTATTTCATTTTATTACTCAATATTTACATCAAATTAATAAATTCAATGCGCTTTGAGGTTCTAAAGTAAGGCAAGTGAAGCCCTTGTATTAGTCTTCTAATATCAAAAGTCCCAAAATTATGAAGTACTATGTTATTATATATTTTCGTGAAATTATTGATAAAGATTTCAAATTTTTTATATTTTTTAAATTTGGTAGAAGTTGTACGATTGAGTGAGTAAATAACGATAAATTTTCTCTTATAAATTAAATAGTATATTTTTCTTCTCATCAAGTCTAATATTTCTTCCTCTATGTAGTCTTTTTAATGTTCATAACGATTTCACTTTCTAATTCAGTTTAGTTTTTATGATCTAGCTATTTCTTTTGATTAATGTAGTCATATTTGATTAATCCATATATCAGAACTTTTTGCGTTTCATTTTTTAAATTAAAAAATTCCTGAGGCAAGTATCTTTTTTGATTCCGCGCATTGGAACTGAAAAGGGTTATTCATAACAGTCTTCCTGGCTCATCATATGTTTACTGTGGGCTTAGACGTTGATATCCGTGCCTACTTCACCGCTATATACATAGCTCCTTGATTACAACTCAAATAAAATGAACATTCTTTAAGAACCTTGAAGCCAGGTCTTTCTTCTCTTCTTTAAAGCCTGGAGTTGGGCTTCTTTTTCCTGACTCGATTCACAGTTTAATCACACTACTTCGGTGGATAATGAGCTCACTTCTCTACCCTTTTACACTTAAATAATACTATTTTTTGTATAAGAAAAAGTGACGAACGTCCAATCCACACATCGTGCATTGTGCACTCACCATTAAATTAAAACATGTGGTTCTTTTGCGTCTCATTATCGTATAAATATTATAAAATAAGTTTTAAAGCCTTTTAATATATTTTGTTTTTAGGCATCAAATTCGTTAAGCCGTCCTTGACAACATGTAGTTCTTTCAACGACGGAGTTTCAAGATTCACGGATGAAATTTCAGAATATTAAACATGACCGTAAAAAAATTCAATGAACGTTATTTCTACACAAGAAAAAAAGAAATAGGAAGGAAACAAAATAGAATTATAAAATGACAGGTGCATAAAAGGATTGATATAATATGAACTTTCCCCTCTTGTGTAACATCAAGGATGCTATACACATACATATTGTTCTTTTGGAACCTGATTCTAAAATGTGTATTACCCCCTCAAATTGGAAGGGATTCTCTTGGGTGCAGAATCATCTCAAGTATACAATGACAACTCATTCCAATGCCATTATTCTCTTTACACATATATAGGGAAAATACAATTAATCTCCCTTACCCCCTCCCCATCCACTCAAAAAGAAGTTTGGAAAATTAGAGAACTTTATTTGATATGACAGATTGCTACTTGTTACTTGGGTATGAAACAAATTTTTTGATTTATATCTCCATCTTCGAAAACTTTATGCATATTGGCAATTATTAAAAATATTCTCTGAAAAGCTTTTATTCATTTTTTATACTAAGGCAAAGCATTAGTTAGTATGTATATTTTCTTTTTTCCTCCATCTGAATTGGAAGTGGGGATCCTTTCTTTACCTTAATTGGTAACTATATGTACGTATTAGAATTTTTACTACATACAATATTGGAAATACTTATCAAACGTGAAATAAAGTTAATTATTTAATTACGAATTGAATAATTGGGGTCCCGCACGTAGGAAACGTTGTTTCCACACACGTGCACATATAGTGCCAAGGATCATAATTTCCTTAAATAGAAAAGATATTGGTACGTATACGAATTGTTTGAGACGTAAGATAATAGATGGTTATTGGCCAAATGACGTTGGTTTCACGTTGATAAATGAAGGAAGAAGTGTACAATGTGTGAATGTCAAAACGAGTCAGAAAAAGGACAGCGACGCCGGAAAACCATCTCGACGCCGCGGCGCCACCACCACAGAGCCGAGGAGCCAACCTGCAGGGTCGCGGCGCGGCGCCGAACTCTCGAGTTCGGCCATGCGGCGACGCCCAAACTCTACGGTTCGTGGCCGCGATTCGAGCGTTGGAAGCGAATTTAAGGTGATCTTTGGGCTGACTTTGGAGTATTAACTCTCCATTATGTTGCTCATGAATTCAACCATTATTTGGCTGAATTGTAACTCCATATTCAAGGCCATTACATGGTATTATTAGGCTAATGGAATGTCATCTTCTCCAACACTATAAAATGATGCCTTGGACTCATTTGGAAAATACACCTTACACACTTGACATTCTACACTTAACAATTTTCTGAAAAATTGTTCTTCCTCTCTTGCAATCAAACACTCAAAGATCTTTCTTCTTATTGTGAACTCTTGAGTCTCCTTTGCTCATTAGTTTGATTGTTGTTTTATCTTGAGAGATAAGTTTCCATACCACCGTTAAAGAAATATACGGAACAATATTATTTTAAGGAAATATTTAAACTTCAATCGACTCAGCAAGACCATTTCATTATTTAATTTCTAGATTTATTATTTATTTGTTGTTGCAATTCTCATTTCCTTGTAATTTTATATTTACTTCCAACATACAATTACCTAACAAGATTAACAAAAAAAAATCTAGTCATTAGTTTATTTTTGTAAATTTTAGGTAGTAAGCAATGTATAGTTCATGTATAATTATTGTATAATCTAAATATAGTAAGTGTGTATACATTATGTACTGATTATACATGGAATATACACATCAATTATGGTTACAAGTAGTTATGGTAGACAAGTGAATTTTTTTTAGCTGAACGGCCAAGAATATTAAGATCTTTATTATATTAGTCATTTGTCTAAATCAAATAAGTTAAGACAGAGGTTCGTTCTTTACATTGGTATTATATTTTAATTTGTCAATCAAATTATTATGGATTGGATGCCTAAATAGCTAATACCTAGTAATTTATTGGAAAGAAGATTGCTAAATATATTTTGGACTCTTAAAAGATTAAAAGTAGACATAAAGTTCTTTATACCATGATCCAATTATGTACTAACTACAGATTGTAGTGGCCATCAATTTAGTATTATAATAATTTAATACTAACAACGTCAAGAAAGTACAACCAATAACTTAATGACACGCCCTTCTTTTACTTTTCAGATATATAAACAAGATTCAAGCATTTATACCAAATATATTTCTTATTCTAATGTTAAGTTCCTAATAATTATTAATTATCGACGTACTGAAATAAAACAATTTTATTTAAAACTATTTACAGCCGAATGTACAAATAAATTGTCAAATTACATCTCAAAAGTTTTAATTCCTTCCATCAATACTCCACAAGTTTTTCTAATATCATTCTAGTACTGAAAGCTCAAGATTTTTGTGGCATTAATTAAAGTGTTATTAAGAGGCCGTTTGGATGAGCTTATGGATTTTAACTTATAAATCAAAAGTCATAAGTTAGGAATTCTAGCTTATGACTTTTGGCTTTAATATACTTAAAATAAATCAATCCAAACGAAGCTAAATGTTCCCTTTTTTTCCAGCCAAATAATGCTTATAATTAATGTGATGAATCAAATCCAGCCATTAGTAACAAACAGATTCCAGCCTAACACTTTATTTTTTCTGCCATGAGTGGCACGTACTGTCTAAATTCTGTATAATCTAATTAAGAAGAATAAATAACAAGCAATAATAATATTCTAGACCCACAGGTGATTAAAGGAAATTAACTCGTAATTAATTAATGATCATCGTCATAAAACCAACTAAGTATGTTCCAAGATTACTAAATTAGCTTGAACTATTAGTAAAACTAGAGAATAGCCCATGATTAACTATGGTGGATGATTTGAGATTGTAAAATCAGAATCCAATCCCCACATGAATTCATTCCACTTGCTAGATTGTACATATAATAATATTTTATATATCTCTGTTAGTTTCTTACTTATTTATTCCATTGTCTGTTGTGGATTTTTAAAAGTTTCACGCCTATAAACTGTGAGTACAACCATGGTAGAATAACGAGAAGTGAGTAACTATTATAAAAGTTACAAATCGGAAACAAGAACAAATGAAAACTACTTCAAGAAATTTGCTGAGTCGAGTGTTAACATTATGTCTTTAAGATAATATTGACCCGTATAAATTCTTTTACGTTAATGGGCAACTTGTCTCCCAAGATGAAACAACAACTAACAAATGAGCAAAGGAAACTCAAGTGTTTACTAAAGAAGAACCTGTAGTATATTAGTTACCATTTTTATCATACTACTAATTCATATTTATCATAGAAATCTACTTTCAATTACGTTACAAGCGACATGAGTGTGAAGTATTATGACCCCTTTAACAGGATTTTACACTACATAGCAACCAAAATCGACCCAATTTAAAGAAAGATAAGGTCAGTATAATAATTGTATAACTAGTGTATATTCATATCCATTGATTTAATATACAATTAATATACACTTATTATACAGTTGGTATACATTATGTATATTACTCGAGTCCGGGATATTTTAGAAATAATCTCTCTATCATTAAGAGATAGGAGTAAGGTCTGAGTACACTCTACCCTCCCGAGACCCCACATGTGGGATTACACTGAGTGTGTTGTTGTTGATGTATACATTATGTATATACTTGCACCGACTGCGATTACAGCTAGCGTGCCTAAATATTTTTAGCCGCCTGACCAAAACTATAAACTTCCCAAACTTAACTCGTGTAATGATAATGATGATAGGCAATATTATACGTTAAAGACTTGAGAGCCATATCATCAAATATAGCTAGGGGAAGTTGAAATTATGAAAGCAAAATAAAGGCATCTAATACGGCGTTATGCATAATGTAAAGCTAGTGAATCTATATATCAATTGAATTGAGTTCAAATGAAATGGGGAAAGCATATGAGAAGCTATAAGAAGATGCTTATTAGCCTATAATATGGTACTATATACTAGCTTTATGTATTATTATCACTTAGAATTGTATCTTTCCAAAGTCTCCCAATGGGAGAGTGTCACTATCATATCATGAATGTGGTCGTTTTTATGAACTTATAATATTTCACTTTATGTGTATTGTTATTTTCATAATTAGAATTTAATTTAGTTAGGCAAAATTCACGGATTTCTTGTTCCCCTATCCTCCTCTTTTATTATCTATAATAAAGAAGAAAATGGTGCCATGGTGTTGTACATATTTTGAAAATTCCCTTTATACTTTTGTCATGTATTACTTTTTTGGTCGTTATTCACACATTTCGTGCGGGAAAATAATTCTTGGTCCATGCCCCCACACACGTGATTTAATATATAATATAGTTCGCACATTCTAAAAAGAATCTAGTTTATACATATCTTAGAGTACATCAGTTTAATTGTTTATCTTATTTATTGTCTTTCTTAAATGATACTACTAGTTTATGTCTAGTCTTCTCAATTCGTATAACTTAGGCTTATGATTTATCTCAAGGAATTAAAGGTGACATTTTCCTAACTTAATATTGGGCGGAGGATATTTTTATTCGTTTACAAAGATAATGAGAATAACACAAAGGAAATAAGTGTATGTACGTCTCTTCTTTTGACCCTTGCTCTTGGCTTTTCATGTTATTGAAGCAATTCATTTTTTTAGTTGAATTACAACATTATATTAATCGGCCACCCCTCTCCCCCACACACATATATATATATATGTATGTATTTTTGTAGCATAGGCTTTTAGACAACAAAATAACAAATTAAAAGAGTAATTTAATTGTCGAAAACTTTAGTAAGGTGTATTGTACAAACGGAAAATACCTATGGACTTGTTTGCACAAAATTGTATAATTTTTTTTTACGAAGGAACACGCAGCCGCTACTCTTTTGAGTGCGCTTTGGGTAAATCCCGGACTGACGCAATAGCCTGCAAACAACGTCAGCCGTTTAACCACATTTGGCAAGTCATGTGTCACAAGCTCTACTGCTACACCAACTTGTGACCTTGCGGTCCCGCGCTCTACTGCTATATCAACTTGGCTACCCTTGCGGGTAAAATGATATAAACTTAATTATTAGAATTAAGTGATAAATAAGGTGACGATAAGCATTAATTAACCATAGTTACCTTAATAAATCCTCATTCCCGACACAATTATTAAGAATTTTGGAAAAAAGATCTTTGAGAGTTTTGTGATTGCAAGAGAGGAAGAAGTATTTCAGATTTCAAGTGTTTTGCAAATGAGCCTAAGGCCTCATTTTATAGTGTTGTGAAGATGACTTTCCAATTGCCCATATAATGGCCTTGAATGACCATGTAATGGCCTTGAATGACCATGTAATGGCCTTGATTTTGGAGTGTTAATTCAGTCAAATAATGGTTGAATTCATTTGGGATGTAATGGAGGTTTAATGCCTCAAAAACCAGCACAAGAGTCATGTCTTTTCGTCTCCCGTCGCAGATTCTGGACTACTAGCGTCGTGGCCCTGCAGGGAGGCGCCACGACGCCCAATATTCAGAGAGGTGTTTGGCGCTTCTTCCTTTATTTACCAACGTGAAATAATTCGTCATTTGATCAATAACAGTCTATTACCTTACGTCTCAAACAATTCGTATATGTACCAATATCTCTTCCATTAAGGAAATTTTGATCATTGACACTACATGTGCACGTGTGTGGAAACAAGGTTTTCTACATGTGGGGCCTCAATTGTTCGATTCATAATTAATAGGTTTTACTTTATTTCACGTTTAATAATTATTTCCAAAAATCCCCTCTTGGAAGAGATTTTGGTGCACGCACATGGTGTCTTTCTAGCAATCACTTGGCGGAACGATGTTGCATCCGGAGAGGTAGCCGAAGCTTTGAACCTTCCATAGTAGAATACCATCGGACATATTTACTGTGCGGTGAACATGATGTCTTGAACCGTCAGTGTTTAATATATGTCAATACAATAATACCAACACAACACCTTTCCTACTCAATCTTTCTAGTATTTTGTCCGTCGTGGATCGTGGACACCCTTGGATTCTTAAGTGCGTTCATTTGAGGCGGCATGTCCTCACACTTAAATAGGTAGTCTCCTACAAGGTATCCTGTAATACCCCGCTACACAAGCGTTAAAAACCATTAAAAATTTCTCCAACCTAACCTCGATTATTGAGGATCATTAAAGGTTTGGAAACTTATCCTTTACCCCTCTTACAGGTAGCACTTTTGTCTATCATGGGAACGACTTTGGATTATGTTTCTTAAGAAAGACACATTATCCAAAGTGCTCTTGCTTCCACCGAAGCTCTCACGGAACCTTTACAGTTTAGTTTTTCCATTGAACCTTATTCCTGAGATCTTCAGTCTGTAAGGTTGGGTGTCCACTATATCGGTTCTTATTGTTTGGGTTTTAAGCCCATTGCCCTAGACAGGCAGAACAATTGTTCTTTGGGTATTCCCTTCGTCAAGGGATCTGCGATATTTTCCTTAGATTTTATGTAATCAATAGAAATAATACCCGAGGTGATCAACTGCCTAACGGACTCATGTCTCCGTCGAATATGACGAGACTTACCGTTGTATATTGAACTTCGTGCCCTTCCTGTGAGCCGATCGACTATCGCGGTGGATCATTCACGTACATACGATTTATCCCAATATGGGACATCCTCTAGAAACCCATGAAGCCACTCAACTTCCTCTCCCGCTTTATCTAAAGCGATAAATTCCGACTCCATCGTGGATCGGGCAATAAGAGTTTGTCTATAGGATTTCCATGACACAGCTCCACCACCAATTGTAAAAATATATCCGCTGGTGGACTTGATGTTGCTATCAGATATCCAGTTTGCATCGTTGTACCCCTCTAGTACCGCTGGATATCTTGAATAGTGTAACCCGAAATGTATCGTGAACTTTAGGAACCGTAGTACCCTGTTCAACGCTTTCCAGTGATCCTCACTTGAATTTCGAGTGAACCTAGCCAATTTATTGACTGCATGAGTGATATCAGGTCGAGTGCAAATTGTTATATACATCAGACTACCAATCACCTGCGCATATCTCTCCTGGAATACGGGTTTATCCAAATATTTGTCAAGCTTTTGACTTATATCCAATGGTGTCGATATCAGTGAACTGTCGAACATCCCAAATTTCTTCAGTACATCTTCGATGTAGTGAGATTGAGACAAGACCAGTCCATTAGATGTCTTAGAGATCTTGATCCCTAAGATGACATCTGCAATGTCTATATCCTTCATGTCAAAACACTGTTTTAACATGTTCTTAGTCTCTAGGATTATCCCAGGACTGTTCCTAGTGACCAATAAGTCGTCTACATAAATACATATCATGACGAAAGATTCGACATTTCCTTTCATGTAGAAACATTTGTCACCTCCATTAATGACGAACCCTTTTGTTAGTAAAGTAATATCAAATTTCTCGTGCCATTGTTTAGGGGCTTGTTTCAGCCTGTACAATGATTTAACAAGCCGACATACTTTTGTCTCTTGTCCTGGAACCACATACCCCTCAGATTGGTCCATATATATTTCTTCTTCCAAATCACCATTTAGGAAGGCAGTCTTAACATCCATTTGATGTATTTCAAGATCACGCAAGGCGGCGATAGCTATGAAAATACGTATGGATGTCATTCTAGACACTAGAGCGTAGGTATCGAAGTAATCAAGGCCCTCTTTTTGGCGATAACCCTTGACTACCAACCTAGTTTTGTACTTGTCGATAGAACCATCTGTCTTTAACTTCCGTTTAAGGATCCACTTACAACCCGACGGTTTGTGTCCTGGGGGAAGTTTATCCAACTCCTAGGTGTGGTTATGCAGGATGTATTCTCTCTCACTTTCTACAGCTTCCTTCCAGAGCGGTGTTTCTGGAGTTGACAATGCTTCGGCGATTGTCCGTGGTTCATCCTGAACCAAATAAGCTACAAATTCTGGACCGAAGAACTTGTCCTTCCGTGCCTTTTTTCTTTGTCTTGGTTCCATCTCTGAATCTTCCAAAGTCCTGAGAATCGGAAATACTAAATTCCGGATCAGCAACTACTTCAAAATTGACTAGATCTGAACCGTTTCGATCTAGGTAGTCAGTGACTCCTAGTTCATCAGATATTTGCTCATAACCTCGTTTGCGAGAGGTTATGTTGTTTTCCTTATATGGAAATGTGTCTTCAAAGAACTATGTGTTCTTTGATTTCATGATCGTATCTTCATAAATGTCCGGATGATCTGACTTGTGCACTATGAAGCGATAAGCACTACTATTATTGGCATATCCGATGAATATGCAATCCACATTCTTAGGTCCAATCTTTACATATTTTGGCATAGGTACTTTTACCTTGGTCAGACAACCCCATACCTTCAAATACTTGTATGTAGGTTTTTTTCCTTTCCATAGCTCGTATGGAGTCTTGTCTTTACCCTTGTGTGAGACTCTATTAAGAATCCTGTTTGCGGTAAGAACAACTTCTCCCCACATGGTTTGAGGGATGCCCGAATTGATGAGTAGAGCATTCATCATTTCCTTTAGTGTTCGGTTCTTGCGTTCAGCAACCCCGTTTGATTGAGGTGAGTAAGGAGCTGTTGTTTGATGAACTATACCTGATTGGGTACAAAGTTCTTCAAAAGGTGCTACATATTATCCCCATCTATCGCTACGGATTGTTTTAATCCGTCCGCCTAGTTGATTCTCAACTTCTGCTTTGTAGCGTTTGAATGCTTCAAAGGCTTCATCTTTATTTTTTAGCAAGTAAATGTAACAAAACCTTGTGCCATCATTTATGAAAGTCACAAAGTACTTGTTCTCCCCTCTCGTTTAAGCGAACTTCAAATCACATATATTAGTGTGTATAAGTTCTAGAGGAGCGGTATCCCTTTGGACGGGTCTAAAGGGACTCTTGGAAAGATTATCCTCTACGCACACTTCACACTTACGTTGAGGGTTTATGTCAATAGATGGAAATAATTCCAGCTTTACCAATCTTTGGATAGATTGATAGTTAACATGTCCTAATCTATGATGCCATAGATATATGACTCAATCAAGTAAGTAGAAGGTGCAATTTTATTGATAGTTGAAGCAGAAGACATTACAGGTGCAACATTAAGCTTAAAGAGACATTCACAGACGAAGTCCCTTCCTACAAATGTTCCATTTTTAGTGATTACAAATTTGTTAGCCTCTAATACTAGCCTAAAACCAACATTTACTAACAAAGGTCCAGAAATTAAATTTCTTCGAATTTCTGGGACATGCATCACTTCCTTCAGAGTCAGATCCTTCCCGGATGTCATCTTTAGGACCACATTTCCTACCCCCAGTACATCTGAAGAAGAATTGTTTTCCATGAACAACTTTTTGGAACATATGTGACGGGTGGCACCTGTGTCCAACCACCATTGCGCCGGATTCTCAATGAAGTTTGCTTCAAGAACCACCGCTGAGAACTCCTGAATCATATCGTCTACGAGCGTGTCTTCGATGATGTTAGAATTGGCCTTCCCTTTGGCCTTATTCTCACATTTGAGCTTGCAGCAGTCTTTGGCTATGTGACCAACTATATCACAGTGATTACATTTACCCTTGAACTTCTCAGTTGTTTGGGGCTTGTCTTCTTTCTGAAACTTACGCTTCTTGCTTGAGTTCCCTTTGACTTCCGTCAGATTTGCCTTAGCCTCAGCGGGTTGTTTTCCCTTTGACATGGCCTTCTTATTGTCCTCCTGAATCTGGAGTTTGACAACAAGTTCGTCTAAAGTCATCTCCTTCATTTTGAGTTTTAGATAGTTCATAAACTCAGTTCATGAGGGAGGAAACTTCTCGATCAATGCCCCAACCAAGAATTGTCCATTGGGCTTTAATCCTTCCAAATTCAGGTGATGTAGAATCATTTGAAATTCCTGGACTTGGGATGTCACACTTTTGTTGTCCACCATTTGAAATTTTAGGAACTTCCCAATGATGAACTTCTTACTACCCGCATCTTGGGTGTTGTATTTCTTCTGAAGTTTTTCCCATAACTGTTTAGCAGTTTCAACGGTGCAATATACCGTGTATAGTGGATCAGACAAACTGTTTAGAAATGTAGTTCCTACACATTAAATCACTATGTTTCCATGCTTCGTGAACCATCCTCATGTCGTCAGCGACATGGTTACCTTGGTCCCCTCCCGCCAAATTATTTGGCTGAGGGTCCACATCTTCCCAACTAGTGGAGGGTCTTCGGTTAGGAAACGTGACATTCCCATAACCGTCAGGAAAAACAACATCTTTTGCTGTCAGCGCTTAAAGTGAGTACCCATGAACTTTTCAGGATGTTCATGGTGAAATACAGTCGGTGTCTGTGCAGTGACGCCCCCTTGAGTAGTTTCAAAGGCGTTGGGAATTCCTCCAGCAGGAACATAGGTGTTGTTGATGCCTTGGACAAGAGCATAAGCACTATATGTTCCCGGAGCAGCAGTGGAGGTATTGGTTGTACCAAAAACAGTGTTGACACTAGTTGTGCCAAAAGCAGTGATAGCACTAGAAGTGCCAAAAACAGTGAAGTTGAAGGCAGTGTTAGTGCCTTGAGTAGTGGGATTGAAGACAATGGGATTGCCTTGAGCACTGGTGGAATCTTCAGCGTTGAATTGGTTGAATTGATCTTGCCCAGTCATGTTGTTGTTGAAATAACGAATATTATCTTAAGCTTGTGAGTGGTAATGTGTAGAACGGGAAAATAACAACAACAACAAATTGTAATAAAACTTGGAAATGATCAAATAGAAGGGCTTGCTGAGTCGACCAAATTCTTGATCTATTCTTAAGATAATATTGTCATGTATATCCTTTCAACGGTTGTAATGACAACTTATCTCCCAAGATAAAACAACAATCAAACAAATAAGCAAAGGGAACTCAAGTGTTTGCTTTGGAAGAAAGATCTTTGAGAGTTTTGTGATTGCAAGAGAGGAAGAAGTATTTCAGATTTCAAGTGTTTTGCAAATGAGCCTAAAGTCTTATTTTATAGTGTTGTGAAGATGACTTTCCAATTGCCCATGTAATGGCCTTGAATGACCATGTAATGGCCTTGATTATGGAGTGGTAATTCAGCCAAATAATGGTTGAATTCATTTGGAATGAAATGGAGGTTTAATGCCTCAAAAACCAGCCCAAGAGTCATGTCTTTCGCCTTGCCGGTCGCAGACTCAGGGCGTGGCGTGCGGCGCCTGAGGCGCCACGGCGCCCAAACCTTAGAGAGTTGGCGTCGTGGCCCTGCAGGGAGGCGCCACGGTGCCCAAACTCCAGAGAGTTGACGTCGTGGCCCTGCAGGGAGGCGCCACGGCGCCCAAACTCCAGAGAGTTGGCGTCGTGGCCCTGCAGGGAGGTACCACGGTGCCCAATATTCAGAGAGGTGTTTGGCGCCGCGGCCCGATACATGACTCATTTCATATTTAAACACATTTATACACTTCTTCCTTCATTTACCAACTTGAAATCATTCGTCATTTGGCCAATAACTGTCTATTACCTTACGTCTCAAACAATTCGTATATGTACTAATATCTCTTCCATTAAGGAAATTTTGATCCTTGGCACTACGTGTGCACGTGTGTGAAAACAAGGTTTCCTACGTGCGGGGTTCCAATTGTTCAATTCATAATTAATAGGTTTTACTTTATTTCACGTTTAATAATTATTTCCAACACTTAATGTCTATCTTTATCACTCAGAATTTAACTTATTCAATTTTTACACAAACTAAAGAAATGGTCGTTTTAAATATTTATGAGGCTAAGTCCATTGAATTTTGTTAAAGTAGAGAAGATGTGTAAGTAATACTGCTTAATAATTATACGAAGGAACAAACTTGTGATTTTGATGCATTTCAAAGCTTGCTAATTTTAGTCATCACGTCCAATCAATTTTAACTAAAAATAGTATCTAGATAGTTCCACCTGAAGTGATCCAGATATCTTATGATTGTTTAATACAATTGAAACCTAAGTATGTTATACTATGAAATTTGATTGATTTATACTATAGATATTATTTCCCTGACTCTTCTAAAAAAAACAAATTTGACTTTTAATGTAATAATATTTCTTATTTTCACTTTTTGAAACAATATTTTTTATTTTTTTAATATGTTAAAGATCTGAAAATTAGTTATACATAGTAGAAAGTGTTAATATTGGACTTCGTCTTTATGGCAAACAACTTATAATTTGGTGTGAAAGTGGGCCTTTTGCCAGATATTATTATGCATTAGATGCTATGTAAACAACATACATGTCACATGGGTAGTCCCCTTTTCTTTATTTCCTTTTTTTTCACTCCAAAACAAGAAATAACACCACTAAGACCAAAAGCCAAAAACAATATAAAAAGGAAATGAAGAAGAATCAAATAAAAGTATCGAAAAGCAAAAATAATAAAGAAAAAAACAAAAAAGACGAAAAATAACATAAACAAATTATATATTTTATTTACACTCAGTATTCTTTGATATTACTTTTATGATCCAAATAATTTAGATTCGCGTTGAAACTCTCACTTGGAAAGTAAAGTGCTCCTGTCAAATGTAAGAATTTCATTTTCAGAATTCAAACTCAAAATAACTGATTAAAAATAAATTAATACTTATTACCCCACTACGGGTTTATATAAACGAGTTGTGTCTTAGTTGTACTACATATACGACACATCTCACCAACAACATTGTTTTCCAAATTCCAAAGTCTTTATTCCATTTTTTTCGTTTTATTTGCAACAATATGAATCAGAATGATGGACTTTTGCAGCTTAATGCCCTTCTTTTTCCTCATTCCATATTCTTCCATTTTTTTATGTTTCCTAGGAGGTTTAGAAAAGGAAAGGAAGTAAAAGGAAGCAAATTAATAAATGATCTCTTAAAAAAAAGAGTAAATAATAAAAGAAAACCTAGAAGCAAATAAAGTAAAGGAAGAAAGTGAGTTTTCATTCCTTTGTCATATATGTTGATCTACTGTGAGTATTGTGACAACATCAGGTTTTATGTCTGGATAACATTTTGCAGTGTTCTGCAGATGTTGTCTGTAATGTTGCGCAACATCCGTAGTGTCCTGCAGATGTTGTCTCCGATGTTGCAGCAACATTTCACCCGACATCTTTGGAAACGATTTTGCCTATTCTTCCGGTCAAAACAGTATTTGTTACTGGTAATATCTATATTACTTTAAGAGAGATTGAATTCCCAAAATGGTCTTAACTGGTAATATTTATATTACTGCATTAAAGAACTAACATTACATGTTCTTAATACTTTGATTGTGAGCATTCATGCCACATGAATAGTATGAAAGGCTTTATGAAGAATTAAGAGTCGTTCAATAGAGGTTACGTGACTTTTGGTGGGAGTAAGATCAATTTTTTTGGTAAAATAACGCTGAATGGTTCTGATGTACCAACCTTGAAGATTGTACTTTATGTTGATGGCTTAGTTGCTAACCTTCTCAGCATAAGTCAACTTTGTGATGATGACCTCAAGGTAAAACAATCTCTGAAGTTTGTATGAAAGATAAGCAAACTCATGTTGCCCTTAATGTTGCCCAACACGACGGACAACATTCAGGTATGTCTCTTTGTTTTCAGTTACTGCATGTGGATCTAATGGATCCAATTGAAGTAGACAACCTACGGGCATGAGGTATTTCTTTGTTGTTGTGGATGCTTTTTCTAGGTACACATTGAGATATTTCTTTAAACGAAAAATCATGAACCTTTGATATGTTTAAAGATTTACACTCTAGAATTATGAATCTGTTTTGTTCTCCTAATTTTGGATTAGGTCCAATCATGGAAAGGATTTTAAAAACCATTCTTTTGCAAAAGTTTGTGAAAAGAAAGGGATTTTCCATGAATTTTATGCTCCCAAAACTCTTTAGTAGAATGGGGTAACAGAAAGGACGAACAAAACTTTGCAAGAAAGGGAAGAGTAATGTTAAGTTCTAAACAAATGTCAAAGAGTTTTGTTTTTTCTTTATGGCAGGAGCCTTAAACACCACATCTCTAATAAAGTCTACATAATGTCAAGTACTAAAATGACACCCTTTGGAATAATAATTGAGTTACTTTTATATCTCTTTTGGGTACATTTGTACATCTTAAATGACATGTATCATTGGGCGAAGTTTGACTCTAAGAATGAGAAAGGAATGTTTATTGGTTATTCACAACATAGTCATGCTTATCGTTTGTACAATCCGAGGACCAAGACCGTACAAGAGTTGGTCAATATTATTTTTGATGATCTTTCTGATGTGACAGGTAAATCATCATAAAACAGCATTGCAGATATAGTAGAAAAAGTGCAAACTGCAGAATCAGATGTTGTCACAAATGTTGTCACAACATCAGAGGCAACATTTGAACCACAAGAAGATACCTCAAGGGTCGAAGTGGAAGAGGAGTCCTGAACTGAAATTCAAGATCAAGAGACAATCCATCAAGAATTAGTAAGAATCATCCCTCATGTCAGGTGATAGGGGGAGTTTGTGAAGGAATTATTACAAGATAGAAAGAGCCAATCAATTACCAAGAGATGGTAAGGTGTGTGTGTATGTCTATCATATACCAACAACTTAGTCTTTCTTGTTTCATATCTACTTTAGAACTAAAAATATTTTGGAAGCACTAAAAGATGATTTTTGGATTCAAGCAATGCAAGAAGAGCTTGAGCAACATTCTCGAAATGATGTCTGAGATCCGGTTCCATGTCTTAACAATTCAAATGTTAGTGGAACTAAATGGATCTTTAAATCTTTTTTACCATCTAAAATCGAAGAAAAGAAAGAAGGGCGAGATAAACAAATAAAAAGCTAACTTTCTTTAAACTTTCATTATTATTATGTAAGATTAGAAGGTGCAAAATGAATCGGCACAGAAGCTGCTACAATTGATTCAGCATGAGTTTTATTCTCTTGAAGGTTTTTTTCTCAATTTTATTTCATGGTATCAAAGCCAACAAGAGAATTAGAGTGCTAAAAAATAAGCCAAAATCTGCTTGTTTAAAGAATCAAAATGTTCCTGTCTGCTTTTTCTTTTTTGATTTTAGTCAGACTAATCGAGAACTATAGTTCAAAATAAAGCTCATCTAGTAGCTCAAGGCTATACTCAGGTTAAATGTATGGACTATGACGAAACCTTTGCACATGTGGCTAGAATTGAATCAATTAGACTTACCCTTGCTGTTGATTGTTGTCTAAAAATTATCTTGTACCAAATGGATGTTAAAAGTGCTTTCCTAAATGGTTTTTCTTGATAATGAAGTCTATGTTTTGAGAATCCTCACCACCCACATTATGTATACAAGCAAAAAAAAATGTTTTGTATAGGGTGAAACAAGCTCCTTGTGTGTGGTATATTCGTTTGATTAGATTTCTACTTGATTTTGGTTTTAGCCGTGATGAATATGATAATACTTTATTTATAAAACGTCATGGTGTAAATATTATCATCGCTCAAATTTATGTAGATGACATAGTTTTTGGCTCGACCTCACAGTCGTACCTTAAGACTTTCATGTCGAGGCTATGTGATCAATATTTGAGATGAGCATGATTGGGGAACTAACTTATTTCTTAGGCCTGCAGATAAATCAAAGTGACGATGGAACTTTCATCTCACAAACCTAATACGCCAATAATACAGTTAGAAGATTTGGATTGAAGAATGCTAAACATGTGAAAACTCCAATGGACTTCTCGCAAAAAGGTATGCAAAGACGATGTTGGCGAAGATGTTGACCCAACATTGTACCAATCCATGGTAGGTAGTCTTTTGTATCTTACTGTTAGTCGTCTAACATTATGTTTAGTGTATTTGTGTGTGCATGTGTTCAAGCCTGTCCCAAAATATTCCACTTAAATGTCGTAAAACGTATTATTCGATATGTTGATGACACATATGGGTTGGAAATTTTGGTATTCCAATGACACTTATCCTAACTTACTAGGATTTAGTGACTTGGATTGGGCTGGAGATGTGAATGATATGGAGAATACAAGTAGAGGATATTGTTTACCTTGGCAACAATCTTATACATATTTTTCAAGCAACACTATAATTTTGTACTGTGATAATCTGAGTGCTATTAATATTTCCAAAAATCTTGTTCAGCATTCACGTACATAACACATAGATATAAGACATCATTTTTAAGAGACTTAGTGGAAAAACAACTAGTTGAAATCGAACATGTTGATACACTTTCTCAACTAGCTGACATTTTTATCAAACCCCTACATCATGAGAGATTTTCTAGCTTGAAAAAATCTCTTGGTCTCTGTTGTCTTTAAAAATAAGACAGACTAGGTAGATGTTGTCCGAAATGTTGTCCTAATATTCTGGGTAACATTTACTGTTTGAGTCAATATACTGAATATGTGTTGTAGTGATGTCGCACTATTTTTCAAACGAATCAAGCATGACTTCACAAGGACAAGGTTTGAATGTGATATTGTTCTCTGCGATGGTATATATATATATCAATTATGTATATCATAAAAAGGGAGTATCATAAGAAGACGAATCATCTATTAAAGATTTGGTTTTATAAAAAAAGAGCAAAGCTTTAAGTTTGGTACCATTCCTATTCTATAGGAGTACCATGTGCTTAAAGAAAGTTGAAAATTCCATAATATTTGTCCCTTTAACTGTAGATGTTGTCCGAAATGTTGTCCTAATATTCTGGGTAACATTTACTGTTTGAGTCAATATACTGAATATGTGTTGTAGTGATGTCGCACTATTTTTCAAACGAATCAAGCATGACTTCACAAGGACAAGGTTTGAATGTGATATTGTTCTCTGCGATGGTATATATATATCAATTATGTATATCATAAAAAGGGAGTATCATAAGAAGACGAATCATCTATTAAATATTTAGTTTTATACAAAAAGAGCAAAGCTTTAAGTTTGGTACCATTCCTATTCTATAGGAGTACCATGTGCTTAAAGAAAGTTGAAAATTCCATAATATTTGTCCCTTTAACTGTATATGTTCAACTAAGTTGATTAAGGACAATGGTAAAATGTCACATTAGTCCAGCGATCAGTCTCATAGGTAACATATACAGAATTTTCATTTGCCAAATCAGAAAATCCTTGGAGTCTCAAAATACTTGTTGAACTTTGAAATGTTGCCAACATCATTCACAACATCGTGATCTAGTAGATTGTTCAATCTTGTTTTTTCTTTTTTTTTCTGTGTTGTGGTATGTAACACGTCTCTCTAAATAACGAAAATCCAAAATTCTGGAGGACCGTTTCTTTTTAAATTGTTAATGATGTTTTGTGCTATGTAAAACCATTTTGTTTTAGGGATGTGAAGAGTTCCAATTATTCTACACTACTTACTTTTTGGGAAATATTGTTGTGAGTTGCTTAAAGAAATGTTGCCTTGTATATAATATTCCTCTTGTTTGTTATTTTTCATGTCATTTCAAGATTTTTCCCGAGAAAAAAAATTATTTTTTATTATTTAAAAAAACAAAAAAAGGGGAAAAAATCATCTCCTCGGGTTGTTTTCTATCTATCCGATGAACTCATCACCATGTCACACTCCAATCATGGATAGTTGTTATATATATATTGTATGTGAGATGTTACATTGCTCCAAATGTCAAATTTATGCAATATCTATATATAAACGTATCCGGATTAATTCCCAAAATCCTCTCCTACATATTCACCAATAGAATACTTCTCCAATGTCTATCCAACTGTCAAACACCACTCCATCTAATGAACATTAGTCATTTGTCGAATACGAAGAACCCAAGCTCAATACCTCTCAGCAGATTGGACAATCGTCTTCCTCAAGGATAGAAACATCGACTTGACCTGGAAGAAGGTAGCAGGAAATGACGATGTTGTCAAGAATGTTATTAACGATATAGGCAAAACTGTCTCCATTTCATGATACTGTTTTCTCCATAAAAGGGGGAGAAATATTGTTCTATGCAGGGGGATGAAGCTGAAATACAGGGGGAGGAAGCTGAAGTTGTACAAACTCTACTATACAATGGAGACTGCTACTACTTACTGATCATAAAGATGTTGCCTGCGATGTTGTGACAACATCCTACTGGTGCTGCTTCTCAGACTGATGCTGTTGTTGCTGAATAAAGAGCAAGGGGGAGATTGATGATGTTGAACCTGAACTATTCATGTTTGGTTAATGTGTGGGTTTTGTGAAGGAAGACAAAAAGAGGAAGATTGTTAATGTTGGAATTAGTGTTGTAACATTTGTAATAATATATCTACATACATGTATGGAGATATGTTGGGACAAATGTTATGCAACACTTTGACCAACATTTCATATTTCTTCTAAATTAGTTTTGTCTTACTTCACGCTGATGGATATTGATATGCGTAGATAAAGTGATAGTTCTACTTTTGGTCTGTAAATATATTTGTATATATTTTATTTGTGGATGATGTATGGATATTAGTCTTGGACTTCTTACAACCATGTTGTATGTGAGTTGTAACTAATATACATATGTTTTTACAAACCCAAATTACAATACATACTTGAAACTTGAAACTGCAGGTTGAGGGGGAGCATGACTACGATCTTGCTGAATTTGGAATGTTAAGGGAAAATATTTACAATCAATCGTATCCTAGGCATTTTGAGGTTTGTATGGAGTTTTGTGAAGAAAGACAAAAAGGGGGAGATTGTTGATGTTGTGTGAATGTTGTGACAACATCAGGTTTTATGCCTGGACAACATCTTACAGTGTTCTGCAGATGTTGCTCGCAATGATGCGCAACATCCGTAGTGTCCTGCAGATGTTGTCTCCGATGTTGCCGCAACATTTCACCCGACATCTTTGGAAATGATTTTGCCTATTCTTCCGGCCAAAACAATATTTGTTACTGTGAGTTAAAAATGCCCTAGGCAAGCTGAATATGGAGTTGTGTTTAAGACGTGGGAATTGAAAGAGTCAAGCTTGGAATCGAAGCTACTTGAAGACCAAGCAACTTGGAGACCAAGTCAAAGCTGTTGGGAAATTCAAGGAGCTGAAATAGGTCCAAGTTGCAACCTTCTTTCTCTCAACTTCCACAACCAACCAACGAGAGTTTCAAGGAAGTTTCTCACTATAAATAGAGGAGGAACTTCATAGTATTACGAATTAGAATCAAAATGTAAAAATACCAAGAGAGCTCTCGGGATTTCGCTTCAGAAATCTGGATCAAAACCTTTTAGCCTAACTCTTTTAGCAACATCTGTGCTACACTACAATTTCTATCTCTATTCTAGATTAAGATTATTGTAAATCAATTGTGGTGATGATTTTGCATTTGTCTGTTTAGACTTTTTAACTTAGGCGAAGTCATCTGAGACTTCATTTTAATTTGTAATTTCTTTTTCGTTCTTTCATTGCAAAGTTGTAAAAAGAAATTCATTTGTAATTGTATATAATTTATATAATTCTTTTGATCATCGACCATCAAGGGATATTAATATATACTCTTCCGCTGCAATTACTCTCTTAAAGGTTTATTCTGTTTTTATCAGATGTTGCCACCATTGTTGAGTCAACATCCAGAAACTATTTCAGTTATTCTTGCTGTTTCGATTTTAATCTTACTTATCCATAGCTCCGGGACCCAACAAGTGGTATAAGAGCTAACACTTGACACAATAAGTGTTTGGTCTTGTTATTCAAATATATGGATCCGGCAAATCCAAAATATTGGTAGATTTCCTGTTGGTTCAAAACTTCAAATTATGCCTATTGAAATATACGCCTATGTTCTCATATCAAATTAACTTAATGTTAGGGCATGGATATCTATAATCCATGGGTATGTAGCCGCCGAATGAGGAATGTGACATTCTTGTTACACCCAAATCCAAATGGACGGCGGAAGAAACCAATAATACGAGCTACAATGAAAAAAAATGAACTTTTGAGGGTGGAAGAAACGGAAGACGTAAAATTCTATTTTGAAAAGTTGAATGACATTTCTAGATTGATAATGTTGAAATTAATATCGTAACATTTGTGACAACATATTTCATGTATGTGAATATGTTGGGACAAATGATGGACAACATTCTGCCCAACATGTCTTCTAATAAATGTTAAGTGTTTGGTGCTCCTTTAACCAACACCCAACTTGTGGAAAAAACTCTTTGTTTTCTTCTTGAGAAGTTCAATATAAAGATTTATGCAATTGAAGAAGTTTGTGATGGCACAAATGTTGTCTTGATCTCTCGAAAATTCATTTCGATGGTAAGAAAGATCAACAATGATAAGATTAAGTCTAAATTCAAAGAGTACCAAAGTCAAACCTTTAATCATCAGTCCACTAGAGCTTCTTCAAATAAACAAAAAAGTAACTAAGGAAATTCAATTCGGATCATACCAAATTTGATCTCAAGCAACTTGAGTCCGGACATATATGTTCAAGATGGGGTCATTATGATGATAAATGTACAAACACTCTTGGAAATTTGGTAAGAGTCGGTGAGTTTTTCTTAGTGATGATAAAAAAGGAGATCCAGAACTAGAATCACAAGCAATATTGGCTGCTGTTTTCGAACAGTTTCTGCTGATAACGAAGATGTCATCGATGTTGACACCCAATTTTGACCCATCTTTTGGACATTTCTTGCAATTTAAAGTGTTTTAGGACACCGCATTTTAATCACCATTTTTTGGCATTTTTATATATTTTTTACCTAACATTCTATGTTGTTTTATTTTTTGTAAATTGGCATCATGTTTTACTTTTTATTAGGTATTAAACATTTTCAAATATTATGTTATTATTATTGCGCGATCATTTTATTTTAATAATTTTGCATCTCTTTAAATAATTAATTGACATCCCGTCTTTACTTTTAATTAGACATTAAATATTTGTTAAATATTGTATTTTATTATTATTGCATCGGCATTTGCATTTAATAATTTTGCATCTTTTTAAATAATTTTTCTTTTAATAATAAACCCGTTTTGCATTTTTGTCAAAATCAGTCCAGTCCGAGGCACAATCTGGATCAGTCCAGTCAACCAAAATCGAGGCCCAAACCGAGGCCGAAAAAATAAGGCCCAATACACTTTCATCTTATTTCCCCCCAAAATACCAAACCCTAAACCTAAATATCTACCCTATAAATAAAATACTACCCCCCCATTCTAGAGGGGCAGCCGCACTTCACACTCCTCCGTTTTTAAAATCATCAAACATCCACACCCCATTCCCTCTGCCCAGCGTCGACACACAACCCCCTGTCTCGCTACTGTTTCCCTTGACCACCACCACACGAACCACCGTCCAAACACCCTGCTACCCACTGCAACTCGCTGGAGTCGTGAACTCCACCCACATCAACATCAACACTCACCCCCATCGACCTTGCCTCTTTCACCATTATCGAACCCCGTCACTGTCGGAACCCCCACTGGACAACTATCATAGCGGCGTCGCTTCGGCGTATCTCGCCGTGGAAGCGACGTCGATGCCCTCTCTCTGTTAGTGATGTTGAATCTCGTCGGAGGTGTAACTCCGGCGACGTTACTGTTGTTTTTCTTCTATCCTGCGATTATATCATGGTGTGAGTAGTGGACTGATTTTTATGTGATTTTTAGTTAGCTGGCCGGAGTTTGTAACTCCGGCAACCTTGATTGATGTTATTTTTGGCTGTTGGACTAATTTCTTTGAGATGTGTTATCTGTCGGATTTTTAGAACTCCGGCGAACTCTGTGCGGCTCTATTTTTGGGGTTATCCGTTATTGGACTGATTTTTTCGGATTTCTTTAGTACCTATCGGAGTTTAAAACTCTGGCACTCTTGTCTCTATTTGGACTGATTTTCTGATATTTTGATCTTGTCGGAGACGACGTTTGTTTGGTCTTATTTCTTGGAATCTGTTGTTGTCGGATTGATTTTTAATTTATTTTTGGGAGCTGGCCGGAGTTAAAACTCCGGCAATTTGTTCGCATGATAATTTTGGGGGATTCCATCGGTTTGCTTCTGCTTGCTATTTGATTTGGCATGATATTGGTATCCTTGGTCGGAGTTGTAAACTACGACGAACTTCTGTTTTCCGATGACATTGTCGGTTGCTATTACTGTTTTGCGTTGGCTGCGTTTTTCATTTTTAAGAGCCATTTTGTCCACTGTTTGGTTATTGCTAACTATTTTCGTTGTCTGTATTGAACTTTGGACAATTTGGCCCTATGTTTATGTATTTACTGATTTTGAACATATTGCTACATTTGAATATTGAGTATTTTACTGATTTGAACTAATACTACGCACTGGTCGATGAAGGAATCTCCGTCTGATTTCCAAGGCCTCCTCTGTGCAAATGACGAATTTATTTTTTGGCTTTACTAATTAATTCTTGTCATTGCTTTAAAATTATTTATTCTATTACTAACACTTTTACTAAGTGTTTATGCATCATCTTTTGCAAAAGGCCTAAAAAGGGCTAAAAGATGTTCCGGAGTTTTATTCGATTTTAGCTTTATTATTCTGTATTGCATTCCATTGTAATTGTAAATTATGCAAACTGCTTAGAATATGTAGAATAAAAAGGCAATAAATAATTAACCTAGGTTTGAATGGATAACCACAAGTTAGCGGATCTTAAAAGATGTTTAACCCCTTCCCTTTAGGATAATAAAGAACCCTGGTCCAGAATATCATTAATTTCGCAGACCATTAAATGGAGATTAATTGCAGTATTTTTATTGCAATAAATCAAGTGTCCTAATTCACTTAAATAATTAGGTGGCAACTCCTCAAAATCAGCATTATTGCTCCATCCAGGGAACCGCGCCAAAGAGCAACGTTGCGGATACCATTCAGACCTCGCGGTCGAAAAAGGGCGCGACAGCATGGCGACTCCACTGGGGATAATCAGGTTCTTGACCATAGCAAACCTAGGTTTATTATTGCTTGGCTTTATTTACTTTTATTTGTTTTAAATGCCTTAAAATTTCTTGCTTTAGTTTTGTGTGCTAAACTGTTTTAATTGCTATTTGCTTTTACTGCTTTCCTTAAATTGGCATTCCGCTCATATTTCTTCCACTTTGGAAAATACACACTATCACACACTACATGCGAGGTGCGCTGGGTGCATCAGCAAAATTCTTTCTTCAAAACCCAAATTTAGAAGAATTGGTAATATACGTGGAGTGTCCGGTCTAACCGGTGGCCGCGTAGCCTTCTCACTCGAGTTGTCCGCTTGGGAACCTTGCGTCTAGTATGCCAAATCTTAGAAAACTTAAGATAGAGCTATACCACCCTTATTTTTTAAGTCATTCATGCATACATTTTAGGTGGATCGGACCTTGGTATCATCTCCACAATTAGAAATCCATCAAACTTGTCGACGGGTTTCACAACCCAACGACCCATTAGCATACTATGTGTAGCGTGATGATGATAGACGGATCCAAACCTGGTCATGACACGCCGAAATTTGAAAAAGTACATCGTCATTTGGTCGCCATTTCCAACAAAACATTGCAGTTTAACGGCTTGGACCTATTTATCATAGTCTCGCATATTTGGCGTTTAGGCCTACCTCTGGAATAAGAGAGGTCTCATGCATATTAGGCGCGCACTTGACTTGCATGCTTTTGTTTACTGTTGTTGTCGCTAGCAATTCTGTACATATTATTTAATGCAATAATTACCCTTTTAATCCATGTACATATCATGCTATGTGCTTATAACTCCGGGCTCGAGCATTTGCATTTTGCACTTTTTGCTGTCACATTGCAGTCAGGACTTCTACTGCATAAATCGCTCTTGAACAACGCGATTTGGACTTTGTGAAACACCAACCACCAGTCCGGTCGAACCAAGCAGGAGAGTCTTTGACTATATTGCCACACCCTTACATTTTATTATTTTTGTGACTTGCCTACTCTCACCCATTTTTCATATTTTTTGCAGGAAGATCGTCCTCGCAAATAGTCGAGGGCGGCCAAAAAAAAAGGAAGAAAAAGAAAAAAAATCATCACAAGAATGAGCTGGAGTTATGTTGACGGAAAGAAGTCAGCTTATACCAGATTCAACGAAACATCGCTCTGGATCTTATATTTTGCATTTTTATACATATTTGCAAGTTCACTTGATATGTCTAGTGTTGATTACATAATTCTTTATCATGCATTTTACAACATAATCATCCCGAACTACGCGTGTCTGATTCTCACCATACGGTGTGATACGTAGGCAACTCATTTTGGGTTCGACACCACCACATAAAAAAAAAAGGACATATTTGGTTCATCCATTCATTGCATTTATTCAATCACGGACATTCATTATTGCATTTCAATCATTCCATCACATACATTCGTTCATGCATTTCATTCATTTATCACAGTCATTCATTTTTTCATTACATTCCTTTTACTTTGCATCAGTCTTATATTGAACAATCATTTATTTTGTACAACTTTACTTTTGCATTTCTTTCATGAATGAATTCTTTTTAAATCATACGTTTTATAACATATCTGAACGAATCCACGACACTGATTCTCACAAAGACGAGATACGTAGCGAAATTTCTACTCGAGTTCGGTACCATTTATTCAAAAAATACAAAAATATTTTATTCAAAAAACATAAAAAAATAAAAAATAATAATAATAATAAATCAAAAAGAAAGCTCTTTTAAGTATCATTGTTTGATTTGGTTGATACCAACACAGTTAGGAGTGTGCATAGGAAAGAACGAGTAATAATCAATATGGGTAGACTTCGTGGTAAACCATAGATTTTTTTGGTACCTCTCACGCACACCTGTAATGACATTGTCTTGCATGCTTTCAAGATAAGAACGAAACCAACCTCATCGTTTCATGTGCATTGTGTGGTGAGTTTTAGAATAAGTTCAATTGCATTGCATTGTGATCTAGAACTTGGCCCGAATGTTTGTTGAGGCGAAATCCTGAGTAACACTCGGTGTAAGAAATGATCGTAGGCTTTCTTTGACCCGTTTGAGCCTTTTCAGCCTACCAAATAACATTATCCGTAGTACACCCCTTTGAGCCTAAAGCCTATTCTTTTGACAACCGCATATTACACCTATAACCTTTCTGAGTGCGTACGCATTATCCCTCTCTTGGCCCGACCTCCTTGAGCGCTTTAGAAATGTGCAAGTGGCTGACAAAATTCTGCGTCGAAGTTTGCAAAGACAAAATTATCAAAGTCCCAAAAGGGAAAAGAAAAACACAAAGGGCGACTTCACAAAAAGAAGAAATCAAAAGCCCCGACATTAAAAAATGAATAAAAATAAGAGAATAACTTTGGAAAAAGCGGGCTCCAAACGAAAGATTCAAAAAGAAGTCAAGCATAAAAATCGGGACAAAAAAAGAAGAAAGCAGATCAGCATTAAAGCACACAAATATCAAGTACGGACGTAGTCCAACGCTCGAGGAAGGATTAGTCACTTTTTACCCAAATGATATCCATCTCTTTCCTCAAACCTACATTACAAGCCCGTGACAAGCCCTACATGATCTTATACTGAGGGTTCTCACATTAGTGGATACTTACATGACGGCCAAGCCTATGGTATCACAATTGCATGCATTGAACATCCTTTTGAGTGTGAGCGTACTTCTCTAAACGTCCCAAAATTCAAAATACTGGAATATATGTGAGAAATGAGACTTTCTTTCAGTGAGGGCATTTGAAACATGATATTACGTGTAGTTCGAAACCTTGGCTGCAAACAAGTGTGTCGATACTTCGGTGTCTGATGTACCACTTGAAACTATAGGAATTACCCAGAAGTCAGTCTTGGTTAGACTGGAAGTGAATAACTGAATTCCTAAGCACAATACTAATTATTGGTATCAACTGAAGTCAGAACGTAATGCTATCTTTCCACTTTTCAAAATAAAAAATGCATATATAAAAATTATCATTTTTTGCATCATGAACTACGCACACCTGATTCTCGTCAAAGACGAGATACGTAGGCGGCCACATTGGCTTCGGTCCACATTGTTTGAAAAACCCATAAAAATCATTTTTTTCATCACGAACTACGTCTTGACTTGATTTCCTCAGCGGGATACGTAGGCGACCACATTGGCTTCGGTCTCATTTTTTTGAAAATTGTACAATCATTTTTTGCATCACGAACTACGTCTTAACCTGATTCCCTCAGCGGGATACGTAGGCGGCCACATTGGCTTCAGTCTCATTTTTTAAAAATTGTATAATCATTTTTTGCATCACGAACTACGCGTGACCTGATTCCCTCAGCGGGATACGTATGCGGCCACATTAGCTTCAGTCTCATTTTTTTAAAAATTGTACAATCATTTTTTACATCACGAACTACGTCTTGACCTGATTCCCTCAGCGGGATACGTAGGCGGCCACATTGGCTTCGGTCTCAAAAAAAATTGCATATCAGTTTTGCATCACGAACTACGTCTTGACCTGATTCCCTCAGCGGGATACGTAGGCGGCCACATTGGCTTCGGTCTCAAAAAAAATTGCATAATTATTTTTGCATCACGAACTACGTCATGACCTGATTCCCTCGTGAGGATACGTAGGCGGCCTAAGTCGGCTTCGGTCACACCATTAGAAATCTTCCCATTGGCTCGCGTGCGACAAAATGCATGTGATTATTCCGAAAAGAGATATGAGTAATTTTCGCCAGAGTTAAGTCCGTGCAGAGACTACATCAGCATCAACATCATTCAACAAGTATTCGCAACATCCAGCAAGTCCGTGCAGAGACTACATCAGCACTCACAACATTCAGCAAGCATTCACAAAGATCCGGAAGTCCGTGCAGACTACATCAAGAATCACAAAGATTCAAAGAAACATTCGCAGATCCGTCCGTAGCGCGCAGAGCATTCAAAGCATTCACAAAGATCCAAAGAAACGCACAGAGACTGCATCAGCACTCACAACATTCATCAAGCATTCACAACATTCAACACGTTCGTGCAAAGATGAAACCTAAGCATTTGCAGCATCACATCAATACAACCACCATCACGTTTTACAGGATAACATTTCTACTCATACAATTACATTGCTTATAAATTCATGCGTTATCATTTTTGCCTTAACAGTTATGCACTAACCTTTTGCTTAAGTCTGAGCATGCAAGCGTCAAGAGACAAAGCTACAAAGTTTACGTGACTCAATGTAATGACGTTATCTCAACCCAGGCGAGTCACAAAGCAGGTACGTCCATAAAACGACACAATTTCATTGTAAGTTTATGCAACGGCTTCATCTATGTTTCGTCTATGCAACGACGAGCATCTGCATCGCGTCTATGCAACGACGCCATCTCATGTAAGCCTATGCAACGACTTCATCTATGTTTCGTCTAAGCAACGACGAGCATCTGCATCGCGTTTATGCAACGACACCATCTAATATAAGCCTATGCAACGGCTTCATCTATTTTTCGTCTATGCAACGATGAGCATCTGCATCGCGTCTATGCAACGACGTCATCTCATGTAAGCCTATGTAACGGCTTCATCTATGTTTCGTCTATGCAACAACGAGCATCTGCATCGCGTCTATGCAACGACTCCATCTCATGTAAGCCTATGCAACGGCTTTATCTATGTTTCGTTCATGCAACGACGAGCATCTGCATCGCGTCTATGCAACGACGTCATCTCATGTAAGCATATGCAACGGCTTCATCTATGTTTTGTTCATGCAACGACGAGCATCTGCATCGCGTCTATGCAACGACGCCATCTCATATAAGCCTATGCAACGACTTCATCTATGTTTCGTTCATGCAACGACGAGCATCTGCATCGCGTCTATGCAACAACGACATCTCAAAAGCCTATGCAACGACTTCATCTATGCTTCGTCTGTGCAACGACGAACATTTGCATCGCGTCTATGCAAAGACGCATTTCATAAAAGCCTATGCAACGGCTTCATCTATGTTTCGTCTATGCAACGACGCCATATCATGTAAGCCTATGCAACAGCTTCATCTGTGTTTCGTCTATGCAATGACGGACATCTGCATCGCGTCTATGCAACGACGACATTTCATGTAAGCCTATGCAACGGCTTCATCTATGCTTCGTCTATGCAACGACGAACATCTGCATCGCGTCCATGCAATGACGCCATCAACATCTACAAACACCCTGTCTGTCATAGCACCACATCACCTGTAACCCAGTGTCGATCATAATTCGACACTGAGACAAATTTTGAATTTGCGTCGGCATTGTCTTTAATTTTGCAGCATCACAGCAGCTCAGTGTCATCATGATTCGACACTAGGACAATTTTGAATCGGCGTCTGCCTGCTTTAATTTTCTAACATCGCAGCAACTCAGTGTCCTCATAATTCGACACTGGGATAAATTTTTTAATCTGCATCAGCTCTGCCTTTTATTCTGGCATCACAACGACTCAGTGTCATCATAATTCGACACTGGGACAAAATTTTGAATCTGCATCAGCTTTTTGCCCATTCATTTTCCTGATCTTTGTTTTAATTCTGACGATGGAGACAAAATTAGCTACAAGTCAACGTCTTTGTCCGAAAACTCTTTCATCGTCTTCAGTCAAAGAGGGACAAACTGTTGACACCCAATTTTGACCCATCTTTTGGACATTTCTTGCAATTTTAAGTATTTTAGGACACCACATTTTAATCACCATTTTTTGACATTTTTGTATATTTTTTACCTAATATTTTATGTTGTTTTATTTTTTGTAAATTGGCATCATGTTTTACTTTTTATTAGGTATTAAACATTTTCAAATATTATGTTTTTATTATTGCGCGATCATTTTATTTTAATAATTTTGCATCTCTTTAAATAATTAATTGACATACCGTCTTTACTTTTAATTAGACATTAAATATTTGTTAAATATTGTATTTTATTATTATTATATCGGCATTTGCATTTTAATAATTTTGTATCTTTTTAAATAATTTTTCTTTTAATAATAAACCCGTTTTGCATTTTTGTCAAAATCAGTCCAGTCCGAGGCACAATCTGGATCAGTCCAGTCCGCCAAAATCGAGGCCCAAACCGAAGCCGAAAAAATAAGGCCCAATACACTTTTATCTTATTTCCCCCCAAAATACCTAACCCTAAACCTAAATATCTACCCTATAAATAAAATACTACCCCCCCCCCCCCCAATTCTAGAGGGGCAGCCGCACTTCACACTCCTCCATTTTTAAAATCATCAAACATCCACACCCCATTCCCTCTGCCCAGCGTCGACACACAACCCCCTGTCCCGCTACTGTTCCCGTCGACCACCACCACACGAACCACCGTCCAAACACCCCGCTACCCACTGCAACTCGCTGGAGTCGTGAACTCCACCCACATCAACATCAACACTCACCCCCGTCGACCTTGCCTCTTTCACCATTATCGAACCCCATCACTGTCGGAACCCCCACTGGACAACTACCATAACGGCGTCGCTCCGGCGTATCTCGTCGTGGAAGCGACGTCGCTGCCCTCTCTCTGTTGGTGATGTTGAATATCGCCGGAGGTGTAACTCCGGCGACGTTACTATTGTTTTCCTTCTATCCTGCGATTATATCATGGTGTGAGTAGTGGACTGATTTTTCTGTGATTTTTAGTTAGCTGGCCGGAGTTTGTAACTCCGGCAACCTTGATTGATGTTATTTTCGGCTGTTGGACTGATTTCTTTGAGATGTGTTATATGTCGGATTTTTAGAACTCCGGCGAACTCTGTGCGGCTCTATTTTTGGGGTTATCCATTATTGGACTGATTTTCGGATTTCTTTAGTACCTATCGGAGTTTAAAACTCTGGCACTCTTGTCTCTATTTGGACTGATTTTCTGATATTTTGATCTTGTCGGAGACGACGTTTGTTTGGTCTTATTTCTTGGAATCTGTTGTTGTCGGACTGATTTTTAATTTATTTTTGGGAGCTGGCCGGAGTTAAAACTCCGGCGATTTGTTCGCCTGATATTTTTGGGGGATTCCATCGGTTTGCTTCTGCTTGCTGTTTGATTTGGCATGATATTGGTATCTTTGGTCGGAGTTATAAACTCCGACGGACTTCTGTTTTCCGATGACATTGTCGGCTGCTATTACTGTTTTGTGTTGGCTGCATTTTTCATTTTTTAAGGGCCATTTTGGCCACTGTTTGGTTATTACTATACTATTTTCGTTGTCCGTATTGAACTTTGGACAATTTGGCCCTATGTTTACGTATTTACTGATTTTGAACATATTGCTACATTTGAATATTGGGTATTTTACTGATTTGAACTGATACTACGCACTGGCCGATGAAGGAATCTCCGTCTGATTTCCAAGGTCTCCTCTGTGCAAAAGACGGATTTATTTTTTGGCTTTACTAATTAATTCGTGTCATTACTTTAAAATTATTTATTCTATTACTAACATCTTTACTAAGTATTTATGCATCATCTTGTGCAGAAGGCCTAAAAAGGGCTAAAAGATGTTCCGGAGTTTTATTCAATTTTTGCTTTATTATTATGTATTGCATTCCATTATAATTGTAAATTATGCAAACTGCTTAGAATATGTAGAATAAAAAGCCAATAAATAATTAACCTAACTTTGAACGGATAACCGCAAGTTAGCGGATCTTAAAGGATGTCTAACCTCTTCCCTTTAGTATAATAAAGAACCCTGATCCAGAATCTTATTAATTTCGCAGACCATTAAATGGAGATTAATTGCAGTATTTTTATGGCAATAAATCAAGTGTCCTAATTCACTTAAATAATTAGGTGACGACTCATCAAAATCAGCATTATTGCTCCATCCAGGGAACCGCGCCAAAGAGCAACGTTGCGGATACCATTCAGACCTCGCGGTCGAAAAAAGGCGCGACAATCGACAATGTTGCCTCAACATCTGTGGCAACATCTACAGTACTCTGCAGGTGTTGCTCAACATCTGTGGCAACATCTACAGTACTCTGCAGGTGTTGCTCAACATCTGTGGCAACATCAGCGACAACATCTGTGGCAACATCAGCGACAACATCTGCGAGAACATCTCTAAGATATGAATATTTTAACTATCCAGATGTAAATTGCTTTAGTGATTTTATTTCAACTAGTGAGGCTCTATGATTGGATCATGACTCTCAAGATGACATGATTAAGAAAGTACAAAATCTTTGTAAAGCTTTAATCATTGAATCTGAGCAACGTGACTCAAAAGTCAAATCTTTAACTTGTGAGAATCATGTTTTAAAAGGGTAGCACTTATAAAAAAGGATCTCTAATTTGGTAAGATTCGTGTACAATTTGAATTCTGCCGTAGCCACTTTCCAGAAGCTCAACACGAGGATCTTAAAATTGGATGGAATTCTTTACTTTAGTAAGTCTTCTTATGCAAATATTGGGTATCAAAAATCAGTTAAAATTGTTTACTCTAGTTTCGTTGATAAAAATGAGAATTTTTTTTTGTAAAGAATAGATTGCCTTATTTAAATCAAAGAATAATCTGAAGTATGTGGGTAATTACTTAAATTTCCTTGGAAATATAATGACATACTACTTTCAACTTCAAAATTCTGTAAAGAAGGTGTTGCCTAAAATGTCGTCTAAAATGTTTTCCAAACATTTCAGACAATATTCGAAGCTACATTTCTAAACAGACAAGGAGAAAATATTTTAAGACAGATTGGGTTCCCAAAATTGTCTTAACTGGTAATATCTATATTACTGCATTAAAGAACTAACATTACAGGTTCTTAGTACTTTGATTGTGAGCATTCATATCACATGAATAGTACGAAAGACTTTATGAAGAATTAAGAGTAGTTCAATAGAGGTTACGTGACTTTTGGTGGGAGTAAGATCAATTTTTATGGTAAAAGAACGTTGTGGTTCTGATGTACTAACCTTGAAGATTGTACTTTATGTTGATGGCTTAGTTGCTAACCTTCTCGGCATAAGTCAACTTTGTGATGATGACCTCAAGGTAAAACAGTCTCTGAAGTTTGTATGAAAGATAAGCAAACTCATGTTGCCCTTAATGTTGCCCAACACGACGGACAACATTCAGGTATGTCTCTCTGTTTTCAGTTATTGCATGTGTATCTAATGGATCCAATTGAAGTAGACAACCTACAGGCATGAGATATTCCTTTGTTATCGTGGATGATTTTTCTAGGTACACATGGAGATATTTCTTTAAACGAAAAATCATGAACCTTTGATATGTTTAAAGCTTTACACTCTAGAATTATGAATCTGTTTTGTTCTCCTATTTTTGGATTAGGTCCAATCATGGAAAAGATTTTAAAAACTATTCTTTTGCAAAAGTTTGTGAAAATAAAGGGATTTTCCATGAATTTTATGCTCCCAAAACTCCTTAGTAGAATGGGGTAGCAGAAAGGACGAACAAAACCTTGCAAGAAAGGGAAGGGTAATGTTAAGTTCTAAACAAATGTCAAAGAGTTTTGTTTTTGCTTTATGACAGAAGTCTTAAACACCACATCTCTAATAGAGTCTACCTAAGGCCAAGTACTAAAATGACACCCTTTGAAATAATAATTGAGTTACTTTATATCTCTCTTGGGTACATTTGTACATCTTAAATGACAGGTATCATTGGACGAAGTTTGACTCTAAGAATGAGAAAGAAATGTTTATTGGCTATTCACAACATAGTCATGCTTATCGTTTGTACAATCTGAGGACCAAGACCGTACAAGAGTTGGTCAATGTTATTTTTGGTGATCTTTCTGATGTGACAGGTAAATCATCAGAAAACAGCATTGCAGTTACAATAGAAAAAGTGCAAACTGCAGAATCAGATGTTGTCTCAAATATTGTCACAACATCAGAGGCAACATCTAAACCACAAGAAGATACCACAAGAGTCGAAGTTGGGGAGGAGTCCAGAACTGAAATGCAAGATCAAGAGACCCTCCATCAAGGATTAGTAAGAATCATCCCCCAGACCAGGTGATTGGGGGATTTTGTGAAAGAATTATTACAAGACAGAAAGAGTCAATCAACTACCGAGAGATGGTAAGATATGTGTGTATGTCTACCATATACCAACAGGTTAGTCTTTCTTATTTCATATCTACTTTAGAACCAAAAATATTTTGGAAGCACTAAAAGATGATTTTTGGATTCAAGCAATGCAAGAAGAACTTGAGCAACATTCTCGAAATGATGTTTGAGATCCGGTTCCATGTCTTAACAATTCAAATGTTAGTGGAACTAAATGGATCTTTAAGTCAGACTAATCAAGAACTATAGTTCAAAATAAAGCTCATCTAGTGGCTCAAGTCTATATTCAGGTTAAAGGTATGGACTATGACGAAACCTTTGCACATGTAGCTAGAATTGAATCAATTAGACTTACCCTTGTTGTTGATTGTTGTCTAAAAATTATCTTGTATCAAATGGATGTTAAAAGTGCTTTCCTAAATGGTTTTTATTGATAAGGAAGTCTATGTTTTGAGAATCCTCACCACCCACATTATGTATACAAGCAAAAAATAAAAAAAATAAAAAAATGTTTTGTATAGGGTGAAACAAGCTCCTTGTGTGTGGTATGGTCGTTTGATTAGATTTCTACTTGATTTTGGTTTTAGCCGTGATGAATATGATAGAACTTTATATATAAAACGTCATGGTGTAGATATTATCATCGCTCAAATTTATGTAGATGACAAAGTTTTTTGCTCGACCTCACAGTCGTACCTTAAGACTTTCATGTCGAGGCTATGTGATCAACATTTGAGATGAACATGATTGGGGAACTAACTTATTTCTTAGGCCTGTAGATAAAGCAAAGTGAAGATGAAACTTTCATCTCACAAACCAAATACACCAAGAATACAGTTAGAAGATTTGGATTGGAGAATGCTAAACATGTGAAAACTCCAATGGACTTCTCGCAAAAAGGTATGCAAAGACGATGTTGGCGAAGATGGTGACCCAATATTGTACCAATCCATGATAGATAGTCTTTTGTATCTTACTGTTAGTCGTCCAACATTATGCTTAGTGTTTTTGTGTGTGCATGTGTTCAAGCCTGTCCCAAAATATTCCACTTAAATGTCGTAAAACGTATTATTCGATATGTTATTGGCACATATGGGTTGAAAATTTTGGTATTCCAATGACACTTATCCTAACTTAATATGATTTAGTGACTTGGATTGGGCTGGAGATGTGAATGACAGGGAGAATACAAGTAGAGAATATTGTTTACCTTGGCAACAATCTTATACATATTTTTCAAGCAACACTATAATTTTGTACTGTGATAATCTGAGTGCTATTAATATTTCCAAAAATCCTGTTCAGCATTCACGTACAAAACACATAGATATAAGACATCATTTTTAAGAGACTTAGTGGAAAAACAACTAGTTCAAATCGAACATGTTGATACTATTTCTCAACTAGCTGACATTTTTACCAAACTCCTAGATCATGAGAGATTTTCTAGCTTGAAAAAATCTCTTGATCTCTATTTTCTTTGAAAATAAGACAGGCTAGGTAGATGTTGTCCGAAATGTTGTCCTAACATTCTGGGTAACATTTATTGTTTGAGTCAATATACTGGATATGTGTTGTAGTGATGTTGCACTGTTTTTCAAACGAATCAAGCATGACTTCACAAGGATAAGGTTTGAATGCGATATTGTTCTCTGCGATGGTATATATATATATATCAATTATGTATATCATAAAAAGGGAGTATCATAAAAAGGCGAAACCTCTACTAAAGATTTGGTTTTATACAAAAAGAGCAAATCTCTAAGTTTGGTACCGTTCCTATTCTATAGGAGTACCATGTGCTTAAAGAAGGTTGAAAATTCCTTAATATTTGTCCCTTTAACTGTATGTGTTCAACTAAGTTGATTAAGGCAATGGTAAAATGTCACATTAGTCCAGCGATCAGTCTCATAGGGAACATATACAGAATTTTCATTTGCCAAATCAGAAAATCCTTGGAGTCTCAAAATGCTTGTTGAACTTTGAAATGTTACCAACATCATTCACAACATCGTGGTCCAGTACATTGTTCAATCTTGTTTTTTCTTATTTTTTTCTGGTTTGTGGTATGTAACACGTCTCGCTAAATAACGGAAATCCAAAATTGTGGAGGATCGTTTCTTTTTAAATTGTTAATGATGTTTTGTGCTATGTAAATCCCTTTTGTTTTAGGGATGTGAAGAGTTCCAATTATTCTACATTACCTACTTTTTGGAAAATATTATTGTGAGTTGCTTAAAGAAATATTGCCTTGTATATAATATTCCTTTGGTTTGTTATTTTTCATGTCATTTCCAGATTTTTCCCGAGAATAATTTTTTTTTGTTATTATTTAAAAAAAAACAAAAAAAAAGGGAAAAATCATCTCAGCGGGTTGTTTTTTATCTATCTGATGAACTCATCACCATGTCACACTTCAATCATGGATGGTTGTTATATATATATATATATATATATATATATATATATATATATATATATTGTATGTGAGATGTTACGTTGCTCCAAATGTCAAATCTATGTAATATCTATATATAAACGTATCCGGATTAATTCCCAAAATCCTCTCCTACATATATATATATATATATATATATATATATATATATATATATATATATTGTATCTGAGATGTTACGTTGCTCCAAATGTCAAATCTATGTAATATCTATATATAAACGTATCCGGATTAATTCCCAAAATCCTCTCCTACATATTCACCAATAGAATACTTCTTCAATGTCTACCCAACTGTCAAACACCACTCCATCCAATGAACATTAGCTATTTGTCGAATACGAAGAACCCAAGCTCAATACCTTTCAGTAGATTGGACAATCGTCTTCCTCTAGGATAGAAACATTGACTTGACCTGGAAGAAGGTAGCAGGAAATGACGATGTTGCCAGGAATGTTATCAACGATCTAGGCAACACTGTCTCCATTTCATGATACTGCTTTCTCCACATAAATGGGGAGAAATATTGTTCTATGCAGGGGGATGATGCTGAAATGCAGGGGGAGGAAGCTGAAGTTGTACAAAATCTACTATACAGTGGAGACTGCTACTACTTATTGATCATAAGGATGTTGCCTGCGATGTTGTGACAACATCCTACCGTGCCGCTTCGCATCGATCTTTGTTCTTTGAATAAAAGAGAGGGAGATTGATGATGTTGAACCTGAACTATTCATGTTTGGTTAATGTGTGGATTTTGTGAAGAAAGACAAAAAATGGGAGATTATTAATGTTGGAATTAGTGTTGTAACATTTGTAATAACATATCTACATACATGTATGGAGATATGTTGGGACAAATGTTATGCAACACTTTGACCAACATTTCGTATTTCTTCTAAATTGATTTTGTCTTACTTCACGCTGATGGATATTGATATGTGTAGATAAAGTGACAGTTCTACTTTTGATCTGTAATTGTATATATTTTATTTGTGGATGATGTATGGATATTAGTCTTGGACTTCTTACAACCATGTTGTATGTGAGTTGTGACTAATAGACATATGTTTTTACTAACCCAAATTACAATACATACTTGAAACTTGAAACTACAGGTTGAGGGGGAGCATGACTACGATCTTGCTGAATTTGGAATGTTAAGGAAAAACATTTACAATCAGTCGTATCCTAGGCATTTTGAGGTTTGTATGGAGTTTTGTGAAGAAAGGCAAAAAGGGGGAGATTGTTGATGTTGTGTGAGTGTTGTGACAACATCAGGTTTTATGCCTGGACAACATCTTACAGTGTTCTGCAGATATTGCCCGCAATGTTGCGCAACATCCGCAGTGTCCTGCAGATGTTGTCTCCAATGTTGCCGCAATATTTCACCCGACATCTTTGAAAATGATTTTGCCTATTCTTCCGGCCAAAACAGTATTTGTTACTGTGAGTTAAAAATGCCCTAGGAAAGCTGAATATGAAGCTGTGTTTAAGACGTGGGAATTGAAAGAGTCAAACTTGGAATAGAAGCTACTTGAAGACCAAGCAACTTGGAGACCAAGTCAAAGCTGTTGAGAAATTCAGAGTGAAATAGTCCAAGTCATAATTTCTCTTTCTCTCACCATTCACAACCAACCAGCGAGAGTCTCAAGGAAGTTTCTCACTATAAATAGAGGAGGAACTTCAGAGTATTACGATCCAGAATCAAAATGTAAAAATATCAAGAGAGCTCTCGGAATTTCGTTTCAGAAATCTGGATCAAAACCTTTTAGCCTAAGTCTTTTAGCAACATATGTCTCACACTACAATTGTTTTCTCTATTCTAGATTAAGCTTATTGTAAAGCAATTGTTGTGATGATGTTGCATTTGTCTATTTAGACTTTTAACTTTGGCGAAGTCATCTGCGACTTCATTTTATTTTGTAATTTCTTTTTCGTTCTTTCATTGCAAAATTGTAAAAAGAAATTTAATTGTAATTTAAATATAATTTATACAATTCTTTTGGTCATCGACCATCAAGGGATATTAATATATATCCTTGAAAATATAAACTTTTGTGTCTTTTACTTTTCCGCTGCAATTAATCTCTTAAAGGTTTATTCTGCTTTTATCAGATGTTGCCACCAATGTTGAGGCAACATCCAGAAACTGTTTCAGTTATTCTTGCTGTTTCGATTTTAATCTTACTTATCCATAGCCCCGAGACCCAATAATATATTATTATTATTTTCTTGTTTCATATGCTTATTCTCTTACTTTTTCTGTCATTTATTTTCAAGAGAAATATAGAGTTTGTCCTATTTATTTGTTAGTCTAGCCTTTTGTACATTTTTACAAAAACCATTAGTAATAAGAATTATTGATTAAACTGCCCTTACATATTTGTGGACTTCTCACTCTCTTTACTTCTTTCTAAAATAATCATTACAATAATAAAATTGTTGCTTAATTTTTTTAAAACGATAAATATTTTGAAATAACTATTTTTAGCAAAAGTGACGAGTAAATATGCCTTGGGAGAGAATATATTTATCCAAATATTATTTCTACTCTCCACTCAAGAGACCAGGGAAGTACAAATTTGGCGTTAAATGAAATGAAACAAGTAGTTTGTTCGACATAACGTGTGAATCGTCGTTGACCAGTGATTTCAATTGCAATTGGACCTTTCTCATTCACACATTATTCCAATTTTTTTCTTTAATAGGGTCATAGAGATGTTAGATATCAATCCAGAAACAAATTAAACGGCCAAATTGACTTTAAAATAGGAGTAAGTTACAGGTCAACCAATGAATCTAATCTTATAATGAAAATATGAATCAAGTCACGATGTAGTTATCAATAGGTCAAGGCGTGGAGTTACGTGAATGAGATCAAGATGTTTTGAGTTTAATTCAATCAGATTATCAATGTAGATCTTAATTTTCTCCCTACTTATTAAACTCAAAATATCTTATTGGAGTATTTAATTCCATCAGATTTTCTATGTAACTCTTAATCTATACATTAATTAACTCCACCTTAACACTTAATAATGAAAACAACTATAACAACAAAATAACTAGTTTAATACACGTGAGGGGTCTAGGTAGAGTAGTGTGTACGTATACTTTTCCTATTAAAAAATTTATCTCTAATAGACACTCGGTTCAAGTATCTTAACCTATTAATGAAATCAAGACATTTCCTCAATTAGGATGCGGAATTTGTCTCATCACAACCGATAACTCATCATTCCCCACGTTGTTGTTTTGCTGATTTTTCATTGCTAAAGAATCAACAATCCTCTTGTCTTTCCTGTTCTGTCTGCACAATCTTTCAATTTCAGGGTTCAAAGGAATATGAGTGTCTGCTCCTCTCCTACTCCGCATAAACGAATTTCCTGAAATTGATCAAAAACAACAAACAGATCACGGCAATACGTTCTAAAATAAAGATAAATAAAAATTAATAAAAAGACAGTAAATAAAAACCAAATTAGAAATAAAACTAGATAATTCGATATTGATAGTACGCCAGTCCCCGGCAACGGCGTCAAAAACTTGTTGCGATATTTCTCTATGCTTACGCAAGTGTACGTATCGTTCAAGTAATAAAGATCTGTAAGACCGAGTTATCGTCCACAGAGACTGGTTTATCAAGAACCGAATATCTAATCTATGGTATCTATTTGGTTAACGTTCTTTTGGTTGGGGATTATAACTAAGAATTAAAACTAATTAAAGTGCATAAATTAAACTAAGATGATAATACTTTGGTTTAAAACAATTATGAATGAAATAGGGCTTCCAATCTCCTCAATTATCCACTCTTTCACGTGTTAATGCAATGTTAATGATCATTTTTATTAAGATAGCGGGTTAACTAATCTGTCTTATATTCTAATTAGGACATATAAAAACTCAACCTTATGCAGAAACCTTCTATATTTCTATGATAGATTTTACCACACAGGAGGATTAAGAACAATAACCTTAAATACTACGCAAGTATCAAGGTACTTTCGTCCACGATTTTAACTTATGTCTAAACAACTACAGCCTATTCAAATCTCCCCTCTCGGATCTCGATTCGAAATCATATAAGTTATGACAATTAGTGATCAATTAATTATCAAGCAATCAAAACAATATTGAATAGATCTTAATATGCTGAAGAAGAAATCAATAACTATGCATTAACTGTATGAAAGAGTTTCAAGCGATTCGACAAAAAACCCTAATAAATAGATTAACTCCTAGACATTGTCATGCTAAGAACTAATACAAAATCCAACATAAACTGAAATAAAATTAAGGGAAAGAAAAAGAACTTGAACAAGAGTCTCCAATTGTGTTCTTACCTCTTTTCTTGCCTCCACAAAGTATGATATAAGGTATGGTATAATCCCTAGGTCTTATAGATGTAAAAATCACGTTTCGAACACTTTTGCCCTTCGAAAAATCGAAAAAATTGAACTTTTCTCGCCCAGACCCGCGTCGGCGCCGTGGCGCTGCTGGCTGGCGTCGCGGTGCTGACTTCGACATAAAATCTCAGAGGATGCAGGTGTGTTGGCGCTGCTGGCGTAAATTCCAAAAATGCTTCATTTTTCTGTCCGGACTTCGTCAGATTTCTTTCATGCTTCCGAAATTTCTTAGACTTTATTTCTTGCCCTTTTAATGTGAAATTTCATCCTCAAAAGTAGTATCTTCTTCTTTATGACCGTTGTGACACAAACAAAAGAAAAACACACCTAACACTATACTAAACGCCAAATAAAAGAGTAAAATACTAACTAAAAAGGACTCAAAATAGTGTATAAAATACACTCAACAAACACCCCCAAACTTACACTTTACTCGCCCTCGAGTAAAACACTAAACAAAAACAAAATCAAATAAAAGACTCAATGAAATGGATCAAGCAGCTATAACAATATTTCTTCAAAATCAAGGATGAAAACTGGGATAATATGTTAGAACATACATAGCATGAATATTTAACAATCTAGAATTTCAAGTTAGATATTTCGCAAATTCAGTTAAATCACAATCACTGAAAATACAAATACCTAACCTATGTATGTCAATTTCATTCCATCTTTCCCAAAATTTTATAGACATGTTTACTTGCTATTCTCCACTAATCATAAACTTACACATTAGGGATCATCAGGACTTTCGAGGGTTGTAATGTAGGCTTAGGCAGGGGTAGATAAAAGTTGGCATTTAGGCTCAAATTACGTACCATAAGCATTTTTCATTCAACTCATTTTTCCTTCTTTTTGACTTTTTTTTAGTCTCATACCCATTTTCTCACCACTTTTCTTTTGAGAGAATGAGACACATTATAAATAACAAGCACCCCCAAACTTCAACTTTTGCATATTTTTCATTGGGGTGCATCAAATTTTCACTCTCTTTTTATTTCTTTTTCAACACTTTTCATTCCAAGAATTTTTCAATCATCACTTATGACACAACAAGGGAATTATAGGGTGTCAACAAAGATATTCTTTAGGCTCAAAGGGGCTGACTAGTGATACAATTTATGTCAGGATATGTAATGAATGGTAAGAAGGGCTATCAAAAAATGTCTGAATCATTTCCCTAAACATGTATATCTTAACTATTTCGCCTCAAATAACAAGCAAACAGATTTTATAGACATTTTCAATCTTTATTTCCATAATTGACACACATAGGCTAAACACAAATATCCCAAATAATCACATGTCATAAATTTTTGACATATATATCTTAAGCACAAAGATTTCTGCTTTCAATTCAATTACATTATCTCACTTTATTCACTCAATATCTTTAGCAACTACAACATACATGATCCATAAAAACAATTATGACTCACAAACACATAAAACAAACAAAAAGACTCAAAACAAAACAAAATAATAAGACACCCCCCCCCCAAACTTATTCGACACATTGTCCCCAATGTGTTAAGACTAAAAATAAATGGACAACTTACTGACACAACACAGCGGTCATAACGGAGGTCTGGAAGGAAATTCTTGAAATTACACAGCATCTGGGATCTCTAAACTTCTGGCGCTGTGGCCATGCATTTTGGCGCCACGGGCGCTGTGCACGACAATAATCTCTGAAGTTCAGCGTTTTTTTATCATTTTTTCCACTCAGGGTCAGTCCCTAGTCCGCCTGCTATAAAAAACATAAGACAAAAACCAAGACCGTGAGACTGTTCAAGACAAAATAAAACAACTAAAACAAAAATAGAAATAACATAATTAAAAACATTGGGTTGTCTCCCAAGTAGCGTTGTCTTTAACGTCTTTTAGCCGAACGCAGTTTTCTTACTCAATCAAGGGGGGTAGAGTATCTCCTCCGCATATCCATTTCAGCACCATTCTATTCCTCCTTCTCCTTTTCTTCTTCACAGGGTTAAGGTCAGAAGAGTTCATTCTTTTTTCATCAATTGTTGGCTCATTCACCTTGCCATCAGTTTCTTCACACTGTTTTAATGGTACCCCACGAGCATCAATACTTGTGAGGCTTTTATCAGACACAACTTTGTCAACTATCCCAATAGCATAACATCTATCATTGATTTGAGGTTCAGTTGGTGGCTTGAAAACTTTGAATACCATTTTCTCATCTTGGACTCGGAGCTTCAACTCTCCCTTTTCAACATCAATCAGTGCCCTCCTTGTGGCTAGGAATGGTCTCCCAAGAATGATGGGCATATTTTCATCTGCTTCCATGTCTAGGATGATGAAGTCAGCAGGAAAGATGAACTTACCTACTTTTACTAATACGTCTTCAATTATTCCTTGAGGATGCACAATTGAGTGATCAGCTAGCTGCAAAGTGACAGTGGTTGGCCTTACTTCTCCCAAATCAAGTCTTTTAAACACAGATAGGGGCATCAGGTTGACACTTGCCCCCAAATCACACATAGCCTGCTTGCATGTCACCTTACCTATAGTGCAAGATAAGGTGAAACTCCGTGGATCTTCAACTTTGGGAGAAGTTTCTTCTATAAGATATCATTGCACTCCTCTGTCAGCACCACTGTCTCATAGTCTGCCAGCTTCCTTTTTTTAAAGAGGATATCCTTTATGAACTTCACATATGCTGGCATTTTCTCCAAGGCTTCAATGAAAGGAAGATTGATATGCAGCTTTTTGAAGACCTCCAAGAACTTGAAAAATTGTTTATCAAGTGATTTCTTCACAAGTCTTTAAGGGTAAGGGATTATGTCTGTGTATTCCCTCATAACTGCTGGTGGAGCCTTCTCTAATATAGGGCGGTTATCAGTAACCCCCTCTTTTTATGCATCAACTCTCTTCTCCAACTCCTTCTATTTTTCAACCACTGGTTAGGGTGCAACCTGCTCTAACTGATTCCCACTCCTCAAGCTGATTGCTTGGCACTGCTCTTTTGGGTTCATTATGGTGTCACTAGGGAGAGTCCCCTGAGGTCTGTCATTCAATTTCCATGCTAACTGTCTCATTTGTGCTTCCAAGTTCCTAATAGATTACCTAGTCTCGGCATGAATTATTTGGTCTCTGCCATAAATTATGTGTGGGAGTTGGCTAAGGTTGAAAGTGAGGACCTGGTTTCTGCCATGAATTGAGTCTAGAAGTAGGGTCAACAGTGCTGCTCTCAATTCATCTGGTTTCTCTTGTGGATCTGGTGTGCTGAACTATTGAGAAGAAGAGGCCTGATTCTGTGGCTGTTGGTTCTGATGTTTGGCCTGAAACTGCGCTTGATGTCCTTGGTCATTCCTTCATAAAAAATTTGGGTGATTTCTCCACTCCTGATTATATGAGTTGGAGAATGCATTGTTGTAAGGCCTCTAAAAATTTCCAACTGCCTGAACCTGATCCATAGGCATATTGTTTGGATCTACTGTTGTGCACCTATCAAAAGTATGGGGACCCCTACAAATCTCACAGCTCACTGGTGTCTGAACAACATTCACGGACATAGTACTCCGCTGCATCTGCTTTGTCAAAGTGGCAATATGCGCAGTCAATGCAGTAATAGCATCCAACTCATGAACCCCAGCCATTTTTGTTACACCTCGTAAGTTTAAGGCGATAATTAAGAACGTTATTAAGGAAATTAATATATTTAAGGATGTGATTCCGGAAAAAATTTGGTTACTACAAGCGTGTCAAAGGAAATTAAGAATGATAGTTATATATATTCCCGTTAGAGATTAGTGTCGTATTATAAGAATTATGACATGGAGAATACGAGACCTTATGAAATTTTCGGGAATTAAAAGAAGTGGGGTCCAAGATTTAATTAGTGCTTGAGAGATTAATTAAGAAGACAATTAGGGACTAAAGTGTAATATTTAAGGGGCCAAAATGTTATAACAATTTTTAGAATTTTAATCTTTAAACCATGAGAAAAGCTTTCCAACTTCTCATTTTCCTATTCCATTTCAACTTCATCTTCTTCCTCACTCCCGCCCCCCCCCCCCCCCCCCCAATCGAGTTTTCCTCTCTCTAAAACCAGCAAGAAAAATACACTCATCTTCATAGCTATTGAAGATTTATGTTCCTCTCCCTAGATTAAATCACTTTTCATCAAAATTTGAAGCCAAAAATTGAAGAAACATTGGCTAATTTGTGGACTACTGGGCCGATCTGGACAGCTTGTTCTTTTCAAGTTTTGGACGAAATTAAGGAAGGAAAAACATAGGAAATGATGGATTAACATTGTGGGATTCATGCATGTCAAATTGGAGTTGAAAAAGTAAAGAATTGGGCAAGAATCGATAGAACAGTGGGCTGGAAATAGGGACTGTTTTGGCTTCGTTTAAGGTATAAAATTTTTCATTCTATGATATAATTGGAGTACATGTTGTTAGGATTAAGGAAATGAATTTGTGATTAAGGGAAAATTAGAATTTAAACATGCATGTGATTGTTGTAATGTTGTTGGACCGATTTTGGAACTAGTTTTACCAATATTGGAGTTGTTGGATTTAATTGTTATTGTTCCTATTATCGTCGCTAATTGCACGTTAAAATTGAAGGAGGTCTTGAAAGAAATATTGACATTTAGATTATAATTGTTCATAAGAAATTGTTGAAATATGAATTGGATTCTATGGAATTAAGAAAATGATTGGTTTATGGAGATTGACCGGAAACTTGCTTGAAATTGTTGGATATTGTCGCGATGAGTTAGGGGCTGATTTTGTGGAGTTAAGAGGTTGGGAATTTGATTATAAACATGTATATAAGTTATGGTAATTACTAATACATGTCTTAAAGAAAGTAAAGTGTAAAAAGGGTGTTATGACTTGCTGTTGGTATTGTTGGCTTGGTTTGAGAATTGTGGATGTACATATAAATAGGGGGAAATGCTTGATCGGTGTATTTTATATACACCTTTTGAGTCATTTTTAGTTAGTATTTTACTCATTTTGTTGATGTTTAGTATAGTATTAGGGTAGTTTTTCTTCCTTTTGTGTCACAGCGGTCAGAAATGGAGAAATGGCGAAAAGAAGATGAAATGAGCTTAATTGAGATGGAAATGCACACTAAAAGGGGCCAATAAATGAAGTCTAATAAGTCCCGGGAAGTATAGACAAAATCAGACATTTGGATGAAAATCGACGACGGCGAAGAACCGCTTAAAATCGCCACCGCGGCCACAAGGCGGCGCATGGCGCTGAATGTTCCGAAAGTTGATTTCGCTGCAGGTTTTTCGGCGCCATGGCGCCAGTTTGCAGGGCCACGGCGCCGACGCTGTATTTTTGACGTTTTGGGCCGAATTTGACACATTTTCAGGGTCCAAAAGGGATAACTTTTCCTACCTACATAATCCTTAACCTTTTACCTAAAGGATTCTATAACTTTTCCTACCTACATAATCCCTAACACTTTACCTAAAGGATTCTTGGGCTATAAATAGTCTCTACAACATTAGAAGAATTCCATTCTCCATCCATCATTCGACCAAAATCGATCCATTGTACATACAACACCACTCTAGGAGGCGAAGATTTGAGACCTAGTTCAAGTATTTTGTTTTCTTTTTATTTTGTTTATTTCAGTTTATGTATGAAGATTGTATTAGTTCTTAGCGTGACTATGGCTAGGAGCTAATTACTTATTTAGGGATTTCCTTGTGATTCTCTTGAAACTCTTATTCATGAATTAAAATATTAGTTTGGTTTCTTCTTCACTTATTTAAGATTTATTCAATAGTTGTTTTGATTGCTTGATAATTAATTGATCACTAGTTATCATCACTTATATGAGTTCTAATCGAAATCCGAAAGGGGAGATTGTAAATATGCTATAGTTGAATAAACATAGGTTTAAATCGTGGACGAAAGTACCCCGATACTTGTGTAGCTTAATAGGTTATTGCTCTTAATCCTCCTTTGTAGTCAATCTTGTCATCGAAAGATAGAAGGGTACTCCATTGGGGTTGAGTGTTTATATTACCTTAACAGGAGTATAAAACGGTCTAGTTAACCTACTATCTTAACGTAAAAGAAGAAGGTAGTCTAATTGTATTAAGGATTGAATAGAGTGGATAGTTGATGATCTTGGAAACCCTAATTCTCCATCATAACTGATTTAAATCAAAGTATTTTCATAATTAGTTTATTTCCTGCATTATTAGTTTAGAATTCCAACTCAATTAACGTTAACCAAATAGAAACTAAAGCATAGATAATCGGTACTTGAAAACCAGCCCCTGAGGACGATATTCGGTCTTACCCAGACTATATTACTTGTACGATACGTGCACTTGCGTTTAGCGTGTGTATAAATCGCGCATCAAGTTTTTGGCGCCGTTGTCGGGGATTGACGTACTTTCAATATCAATTTATCTATTCTTATTTCTAATTTGGTTGCTCCAAGAACTGACTTGTTCTGCGAGCATCTTTTTATCACCTTTTGTTGTTTTCTAATTTTGCAGGTTAAATTCGGGAAAAACGAAAAAAGAAAAAATAAATTTCAGGATACATGGACTACTACTATCAGAGACAGTTGAGTCATCAACAACAGCTTAACCCACAGGTTCTAGAGGAAGATCTAGATGAGTTGCAGGTAGGCATACTCAGGCTCATCAAGTACCAGACTCGGTTTATGGCTGAGACAAGGGAGTCCCTCAAAAATTTGGAGACCCACATAGGGCAACTGATGGATAAGATGAGCAATACAGCTCAAGAAAATCTGCCTAGCGACATCATTATGAGAGGTGGTAAGCAAATTGAGGAGCTTGAACCACACCCAGCTAGTGAGGAATTTGGAGAGATAATTGGTGTAGAGAAGGAAAAGGTTACTGAGATCCAATCATTCATCTTTCTGGATTCCTTGGAAAATCTTTTTCTTGTACCTATTGCAGAATAAACACCACCAGTTTTCACTGTTGATCTCCAAATAGAAAGTCCATACCTTCAAGGGCACCCCTTAGAGTTGAGATATGTTGAGAATCTCACTGATCCCTACATTATAGAGAGCTTAGAAGACAAGCATGTCTTGTGTACTTGGGGGATAATCTTATATCTGAAGCCCTTAGTTGAAAAGAGTGTTGTAGGAAAAGTGAGACCTGCAACAATAACTATGCGGATTGCAAGCAGTTGGCAGAAGGATCCAATGGGCACTCGTAAAGGTTAACTGCGTCCGGCTAAAAGACGTTAAAGACAGCGCTTGTTGGGAGGCAACCCAATATTTTTAATTATGTTAGTTTGATTTTTGTCTTTAGTTTGTTTTATTTTGTCTTGAACAGTCTCACGGTCTTGGGTTCTTGTTTTGTGTTGTTGGATGACTGAAAGCTAACTCTGAGGAAAAAGGAGCAAAAATGCTGAAAAAAAGGAAAAGTTGTCGTCAGCGCCAAGGAACCAAGAATCATCGTCGTGGCGCCGGAACTTCAGAAAGCCGCAGTACTTGGGGCGCCACGGCGCCGAATCTCAGGGTCGTGGCGCCGAAGGTTCAGAAATCTAGATTCCGTGCAAATTCCAGAATTTTTCCTCCCAGGCCTCCATTATGACCACTGTGTTGTGTCAGTAAGTTGTCCCTATTTTTAGTCTTCACACATTGGGGACAATGTGTCGATTAAGTTTGGGGGGGGTGTTTATATTTTATTTTATTTTATTGTTTTGAGTCTTTTTGATTTGTTTTGTGTGTTTTTGAGTATTTTTGAGTCATAATTTTTTTTTTTTTGATCAAGCATGATGTAGTTACTTGAAACGCCTAGTGAAGTAAAGTGGAATAATGTAATGAAATTAGAAGCAACCATCTGAACACTTAGGATAGATATGCCAAAAATTCATGAAATCGAACTATTTAGGATATCTTGCTTGATTTATGCATTGTTAGTGATTAAATCTATGTGTCTGTTTACTTGATGTTTGAGGCGAAATAGTTAGGATATGCATGTTAGTCATTTCTTACCATTCTTTGCATATCCCTAACATTACAATTGAATCCCTAGTCAGCCCCTTTGAGCCAAAAATAAGATCTTTTATTTGACACCCTAAAATTCCATATTTGTGCCATAAGTGGAAAGATTGAGTTGTTTGGAATATAAAGTGTTGAAAAAGAGACAAAAGAGAGTGAACAATTTTGAAGCACTCCAATGAAAAAGTAATAATAAATAGGCAAAAGCCTAAGTTTGGGGGTGTCTGCTATTCATAATACACTTCATTCTCTCAAAACAAAAGAGGAGAAAGATAGGTATGAGGTGAAAAAGAAAATCAAAAGAAAAGAGAAGAGTTGAAAGAAAAAGAGCTTATGGTACGTAAGTTGAGCCTAAAAGCCTATTTTTACCTACCCCTGCCTAAGCCTATATTACAACCTTGAAAAGTTCTGAAGATCTCTAGTATGTGTATCCATGATTAGTGGAGAATAGCAAGTGAACATGCCATAGAATTTTGAAACTGACATGTATAGTTAGGTATTTTTACATCCATTGAGCATGATTGAATTGAATTTGCGAAATATCTGACTTGAGTGTTTAGAATGCTAAAAATCCATGCTATATGTTCCTGCATATTATCCTACTAACCTTCATGCTTTTCTAAGTGACAATTGTGCAGCAAATTGATCAGTGTCTTTGAGTCATTTTATTTTCTTTTCTTTCGTGTCATTCATTCTATTTTTGAGCTTTACTCGAGGACGAGCAAAGTTTAAATTTGGGGGTGTGATTGGTGTATTTTATATACACTTTTTGAGTCATTTTTAGTTAGTATTTTACTCATATTGTCGATGTTTAATATAGTATTAGAGTCATTTTTCTTCCTTTTGTGTCACATCGGTCAGAAATGGAGAAATGACGAAAAGAAGAGAAAATGAGCTTAATTGAGATGGAAATGCACACTAAAAGAGGCCAATAAATGAAGTCTAAGAAGTCCCGGGAAGTATAGACAAGATCAGACGAAGTCCGGATGAAAACTGGACGACGAAGCGAAGAACCGCCTAAAAACGCCACCAGCCATGTGCACGAATGTTCGGAAGTTGATTTCACTGCAGTTTTTTCGCGCCATGGCGCCGATTTGTATTACGCGACGCTGTATTTTTGACGTTTTGGGCCGAATTTGACACATTTTCAGGGTCCAAAAGGGATAACTTTTCCTACCTACATAATCCTTAACCCTTTACCTAAAGGATTCTATAACTTTTCCTACCTACATAATCCCTAACCCTTTACCTAAAGAATTCTTGGGCTATAAATAGTCTCTACATCATTAGAAGAATTCCATTCTCCATCCATCATTCGACCAAATTTCATCCATTGTAAATACAACACCACTCTAGGAGGCGAAGATTTGAGACCTAGTTCAAGTATTTTCTTTTCTTTTCTTTTTATTTTGTTTATTTCAGTTTATGTATGAAGATTGTATTAGTTCTTAGCGTGACTATGGCTAGGAGCTAATTACTTATTTAGGGATTTTCTTGTGATTCTCTTGAAACTCTTATTCATGAATTAAAATATTAGTTTGGTTTCTTCTTCACTTATTTAAGATTTATTCAATAGTTGTTTTGATTGCTTGATAATTAACTGATCACTAGTTATCATCACTTATATGAGTTCTAATCGAAATCCGAAAAGGGAGATTGTAAATATGCTATAGTTGAATAAACATAGGTTTAAATCGTGGACGAAAGTACCCCGATACTTGTGTAGCTTAATAGGTAATTGCTCTTAATCCTCCTTTGTAGTCAATCTTGTCATCGAAAGATAGAAGGGTTCTCCATTGGGGTTGAGTGTTTATATTACCTTAACAGGAGTATAAAACGGTCTAGTTAACCTACTATCTTAACGTAAAAGAATAAGGTAGTCTAATTGTATTAAGGATTGAATAGAGTGGATAGTTGATGATCTTGGAAACCCTAATTCTCCATCATAACTGATTTAAATCAAAGTATTTTTATAATTAGTTTATTTCCTGCATTATTAGTTTAGAATTCAAACTCAATTAACGTTAACCAAATAGAAACTAAAACATAGATAATCGGTACTTAAAAACCAGTCCCTAAGGACGATATTCGGTCTTACCCAGACTATATTACTTGTACGATACGTGCACTTGCGTTTAGCGTGTGTATAAATTGCGCATCAGTGCTGCCCGAAATTTGATAAAATAAGAGGGTCGTCTTTCAATTTAACTTACGTTAGGTATCATAGAATTGACAGACATATTGTTATTATTATAGGTCAAGGAGCTAGTCGAGACGATTATTAGATTATCGAGTTGATATATACGACGAGGTATGTGAAACTCTTCCTTCTTTCTTTTTGGCATGATTTATTGAAAGTACGACGGACGTACATGATTTCTACACGGTCTATTTTCTAAAGATGTTAGTCATGAGAAATGCCTATGATTTTCCAAAAGATGTTTTAAAAAGATATATGATATGATAAGTGCCTTGATTTTTCAAAAGATGATTTAAAATGATATATGATATGATAATGCCTTTCATTTATTCCACTGAGAGTCAAGTGATGATTTATTATGTATAAAGTTACTCATGATATTCTATTCGTGCTGGATATGATTATATGAATTCACTGAGTCTCTTACTAAAGGGCCGACAATGTATACAGATATGATGATTATATGAATTCCACTGAGTCCCTCAGTAAAGTGCCGATAATGTATATAGATATGATAATTCCACCGAGTCCCTCATTAAAGGGTCGACAATGTATATAGATATGATGATTTCACCGGGTCCCTCACTATAGGGCCGACATTGTATATAGACAAGAGGAATCTATGGGCAGACATCCCTGATTTTGATATGACTCTCATCATTTTTATAAGGCACAGTTGACTCTCATTTCATAAGGCACAATTGTTTTGATAATTGATTATTATACTTGCTTCCTGACATCCGTTGGCCAGTTATGATCTCCTTCATAGTACTTCATGTTTTACATACTCGGTACATTATTTCGTACTGACCCCCTTTCCTCGGAGGGCTGCGTTCATGCCCGCAGGTACAAGTTCTCAGTTTGGTGATCCTCAGGCCTAGGACTCCTACTCAGCTGGTTGGAAATCTCCTTTGATCCAGACCTTTGTCATTTTGGTACAGAATCTCTTTTAAGACTTATGTATATAGACGGGGATCTGTCCCGTCACATGTCGTTATCCTTCTTATAGAGGTCTGTAGACGGTTGTGGGTTGTACTTATGTTGAGTTATAATCTGTTTTGGTCAGCCATGTTGTTGTACTATGTGTTGGAATGTTCCCGTGTATATGTGATACTATTTGGTGGCAGCCTTGTCGGCTTGCCTATTCTGGTATACGTCATGATTGCAGTGTTATGCTGTCGGATTTCATAATCCTTAAGTGTTAGTTGGACTACGTGTGACAGGTTAGCATAATGGCGTCATTAGAGCGTTTAGTCGCGGCCCGTCGGGTCGGGTCATGACAATTTTCCTGTTGTTTGTAGATCTCTCATCTGCCCCCTGATGGTTATTTGTGGTCATACCTTCTTGAAAATCATGTGCCTCATTGACACTCTTTCTCATGAATGTTCCTCCTGCTGCAGCATCAATAATAGTACGAGTAGTACCACACAACCCATTGTAGAATATGTGGACCAACATTCACTTCTCAATCCCATGATGCGGGCACTTCCTCTGTAAGTCTTTAAACCGCTCTCATACATCATATAGTGATTCTCCCTCCAGCTGGTAAAAGTTATTCAAATCTCATCTGAGCCTTACGGCTTTTGATGGAGGGAAGAAATTGGCAAGAAACTTCTGAGCTAAGTCTTGTCATGTGGTAATGGAGTTCGCCTGTAGTGAGTTCAATCAGCTCTTTGCTCTATCCCTGAGTGAGAATGGGAAGAGTCTCAACCGAATGACATCATCAGTAACATCATTGTACTTAAGAGTTGCACACAGCTCCAGGAAGTTTTCTAGATGCATATGGGGATCTTCAGACAGTAATCCCCTAAACTGAACTGAGCCTGAACCATGTGCAAGATTACTGGTTTGATTTCAAAATTATTAGCTTCCACAGCTGGAAACCTGATGCAAGTCTGCACCCCTGTAATTGTCGGTATTACATAGTCCCCTAAGCTCCTCTCTGCAGGATGCAGGATTTGTCTCATCACAGCCGGTAACTCATCATTCCCCACGTGTTTGTTTTGCTGATTTTCCATTGCTAAATAATCAGCAATCCTCTTGTCTTTCCTGTTCTGTCTGCATAATTTTTCAATTTCAGGGTTCAAAGAAATATGAGTGTCTTCTCCTCTCCTACTTCACATAAACGAATTTCCTGAAATTGATCAAAAACAACAAATCATGACAAAATGTTCTAAAATAAAGATAAATAAAAATTAATAAAAAGACAAAAAATAAAAACAAAATTAGAAATAAAACTAGATAATTCGATATTGATAGTACGCCAGTCCCCGGCAACGATGCCAAAAACTTGTTGCGATATTTCTCTATGCTTACGCAAGTGTACGTATCTTTCAAGTAATAAAGATCTGTAAGACCGTGTTATCGTCCACAGAGACTGGTTTATCAAGCACTGAATATCTAATCTATGGTATCTATTTGGTTAACATTCTTTTCGTTGGGGATTAGAACTAATAATTAAAACTAAGTAAAGTGCATAAATTAAACTAAGATGATAATACTTTGGTTTAAAACAGTTATGAAGGAAATAGGGCTTTCAATCTCCTCAACTATCCACTCTTTCACGTGTTAAAGCAATGTTAATGATTCTTTTTTTTATTAAGATAGCGGGTTAACTAATCTGTCTTATATTCCAATTATGACATATAAAAACTCAACCTTATGCAGAAACCTTCTATATTTCTATAATAGATTTTACCACACAAGAGGATTAAGAACAATTACCTTAAATACTACACAAGTATCAAAGTACTTTCGCCAACGATTTTAACTTATGTCTAAACAACTACAACATATTCAAATCTCCCCTCTCGGATCTCGATTCGAAATCATATAAGTTATGACAATTTGTGATCAATTAATTATCAAGCAATCAAAACAATATTGAATAGATCTTAATATGCTGAAGAAGAAATCAAAAACTATGCATTAACTGTATGAAAGAGTTTCAAGCGATTCGACAAATAACCCTAATAAATAGATTAGCTCCTAGACATTGTCATGCTAAGAACTAATACAAAATTCAACATAAACTGAAATAAAATTAAGGGAAGGAAAAAAAACTTGAACAAGAGTCTCCAATTGTGTTTTTGCCTCCTTTCTTGCCTCCACAAAGTATGATATAAGGTATGGTATAATTCCTAGGTCTTATAGATGTAAAAATCACGTTTTGGACCCTTTTGCCCTTCGAAAAATCGGAAAAATCAAACTTTTCTCGCCCAGACCCGCGTCGGCGCCCTTGATTCCATGATCGTACCTTCATTAATGTCCGGTACGTCCGACTTATGCACCATGAAGCGATAAGCACTACTGTTATTGGCATATCCGATGAATATGCAATCCACAGTCTTAGGTCCAATCTTGACCTGCTTTGGCATAGGTACTTTTAACTTAGCCAGACAACCCCATACCTTAAATACTTATAGGTAGGTTTCTTTCCTTTCCATAGCTCGTATGGAGTCTTGTCTTTACCATTGTGTGGAACTCTGTTAAGAATTCTATTCGCGGTAAGGACATCTTCTCCCCACATGTGTTGAGGAAGACCTAAATTGATGAGTAAAACATTCATCATTTTCTTTAGTGTTCGGTTTTTGCGTTCAGCAACACCATTTGATTGAAGTGAGTAAGGAACACCGTTTGATTGAGGTGAGTAAGGAGTCGTCGTTTGATGAACTATACCCGATTGGGTACATAATTCTTCAAAAGGTGCTACATATTCTCCCCCTCTATTGCTACGGATTGTTTTAATCCGTCCGCTTAGTTCTCAACTTCTGTTTTGTAGCGTTTGAATGCTTCAAAGGCTTCATATTTACTTTTTAGTAAATAAAGGTAACGAAACTTTGTGCCATCATCTATGAAAGTCACAAAGTACTTGTTCTCCCCTCTAGTTTGAGTGAACTTCAAATCACATATATCAGTGTGTATAAGTTCTAGATGAGAGGTTTCCCTTTCGACGGATATAAAGGGATTCCTGGACAGTTTTGCCTCTACGCACACCTCACACTTACGTTGAGGGTTTATGTCAATAGACGACAACAATTCTAACTTTACCAATCTTTAGATAGATTAATAGTTAACATGTCTTAATCTATGATGTCATAAATTAGATGACTCAATCAAGTAAGTAAAAGGCTCAATTTTATTGATACTTGAAACAGAAGGCATTACACGTGCAACATTAAACTTAAAGAGGCATTCACATACGAAGCCCCTTCCTACAAAGGTTCCATTTTTAGTGATTACAAACTTTTTAGCCTCTAACACTAGCCTAAAACCAGCATTTACTAACAAAGGTTCAGAAATTAAATTTCTTCGAATTTCTGGGACATGCATCACTTCTTCAGAATCAGCTCATTCCCGGACGTCATCTTTAGGGTCACCTTTCCTACCCCCAGCACCTCTGAAGAATAATTGTTTTCCATGAACAATTTCTTATTTGAGACTGGTGTATATGTGGAAAAGGCATCTTTATTGGAACAGATGTGATGGGTAGCATCCATGTCTAGCCACCATTGCACCAGATTCTCAACGAGGTTAGCTTCAAGAACCACCTCTGAGAACTCCTCGATCATATCGTCGACAAGGGTGTCTTCGACGATGTTAGCCTTGGCTTTGCCTTTGACCTTATCTTTATTCTCACGTTTGAGCCTGCAACAGTCTTTGGCTATATGATCAACTATACCACAATAGTTACACTTTTCCTTGAACTTGACAATAAGTTCGTCTAAGGTCATCTCATTCGTTTTGAGTTTTAGATAGTTCATAAACTCAGTCCACGAGGGAGGCATCTTCTCGATCAATGCCCCAACCAAGAATTATTCGTTGGGCTTTAATCCTTCCAAATCCAGGTGATGTAGAATCATTTGAAATTCCTGGACTTGGGATGACACACTTTTGATATCCACCATTTGAAATTTCAGGAATTTTCCAATGATGAACTTTTTGCTACCCGCATCTTGGGTGTTGTATTTCTTCTGAATTTTGTTCCATAACTGTTTGGCAGTTTCAACGATGCAATATACCGTGTATAGTGGATCGGACAAACTGTTTAGAATATAGTTCATATTCATGAAATCGCTATGTTTTCCTGCTTCGCGAACCATCCTCTTGTCGTCAGCGACATGGTTACCTTGGTCCCCCTTCCGCCAAATCATTTGGCTGAGGGTCCATGTCTTCCCCAACTAGTGGAGGATCTTCGGTTAGGAAACGTAACATTCCCATAACCGTCAAGAAAAACATTATCTTTTGCTGACATCGCTTAAAGTGAGTACCCATGAACTTTTCAGGACGCTCATGGTGAAAACCAACGGGTGTCGGGGCAGTGGCGCCCCCTTAAGCAGTTGAAAAGGCGTTGGGAACGCCTCTAACAGGAGCATAGGCGTTGTGGATGTCTTGGGCAGGAGCATAGGCACTGTAAGTGCCCGTAACAGCAGTGGAGGCATTGGTTGTACCAAAACCAGTGTTGACACTAGTTGTGCCAAAAACAGTGGTGGCACTCGAAGTGGTAAAAACAGTAGTTTGGAAGGCATTAGGAATGCCATGATCAGTGGGATTGCCTTGAGCACCGATGAGATTTTCAACATTGAATTGGTTGAATTGATCTTGTCCAGTAATATTGTTGTTGAAACAGCGAATATTATCTTAAGCTTGTGGGAACAAAGTGTAGAAATAAAGGAAATGGAAAATGTATCAACAACAACTAGTAGGTAAGAAATATGGAAATCTAACAATATAATTGGCTTGCTGAGTCGACCGAATTCTCGATCTATCCTTAAGATAATATTGCCCCGTATATTCTTTCAACAGTGTAATGACAACTTATCTCTCAAGATAAAACAACAATCAAACAAATGAGCAAAGGGAACTCAAGTGTTTGTGTAGGAAGAAAGATCTTTGAGTGTTTTGTGATTGCAAGAGAGGAACACAATTTCAGAGAATTGTTTAATGTAAGGTGTATTCTCCAAATGAGCCCAAGACTCCATTTTATAGTGTAGAGTAGATGATCTTCCACATAGCCAAGTAATGGCCAATAAAGACCATGTAATAGTCATGGATGTGGAGTAATAATTCAGCCAAATAATGGCTGAATTCATGAGCCAAATAATGGAAAATTAATGTTCCAAAGTCAGCCCAAGAAACAGTTTTCGTTCATCTTCCAACGGTCTGAAACGTCCGCAGCGTCGTGGCCCTGCAGGCTGGCGCCGTGGCGCCGAAACTCCTGAGAGTTGGCGTAGTTTCGGGCATTCCCGGCGCCACGACTCTGCAGGGAGGCGCCGTGGCGCTCTGGCGCCGCGACATTTTTCAGAGCACCGCGACATTTTTCAGACTCGTTTCATCTTTTACACTTTATACACGTCTTCCCTTCGTTTACCAACGTTAAACTATTGTTATTTGGTCAATAACCGTCTATTTTCTTACGTCTCAAACAATTTGTATACATATCAATATCTCTTCCATTTAAGAAAATTACAATCCTTGGTACTTTACATGCACGTGTGTGAAAATTATGTTTCCGACGTACGGAGCCTCAATTATTCGAGTCATAATTAATAAGATTAATTTCATTTCGCGTTTAATAAATTTCCAACACATATATATGGCAGACACATGAAAATTTCGTCTAAGTCAATGAGTGACTACTACTTGTCAGTAGTAGCAGTAGTATAATTTTTCTTAATTATTATTAAAATAAGCAAATAATTAAAAACTCCTATAATACACTGTAGTAGGGTATTTGGGCACGGCAAGTGTGCACAGCCTGTGGGTTTAATTATATTATAATTTTGTGAGTTGCAATTAGTCCTTGACTCCTTTCTCACCATCCAATAATGCTTCACATGACCACACGTCTTTATACCAGTGGTGGACACGTGTAACAATATTATTGGATAGAAAATGCCTCGATCCATGAGGGTTTTGATTATTATAAGTGCTTAGTGCACGCCAGAATCTTTTTATCTTTTAAAAAAAAATATTAATTCTTTCTTTTTCTTTTTGTTTTTGTGGATTTGGGATAGTGGTGTTGCTTGGTTTGGAAGTTTGTTTTTATTATTGTGTTGTACATATTCATATGTTGATGATAATTGTGTGCACGTGATCGTGTTTTGTATTTTTATTTTACCAAATTTTTCTCCACAAGAATTTGTATACTAGATTATCATTTTTCATGGAGGACCGTCTTTAGATTCACATGCGAGATGTCTTCTGCATACGATATTAATCAATTTCTTCAGAAAGACTATAATTTCTGATTTTAAATTTCAATTACGACTCACTTTTACAATTGTAATGAAACCTCAAAATAAATGTTTGAGACGACCTTGTATTCATATCAAATCCTTTCCCCTACTTTACCATTCTCTTTTCCCTTTTCTCCCCCTTTTTTTGTAGTAATAATAATTAATACTTTCCTCATCCTAATATATTTAATGTTTAGTGCAATATGTTTTTGTGATGAATCGTAGTTGCAATATATGTCTACAGAGAGCAAAATTGAGTTGCATATAAATTGGCGAGACATAAATATAAAATATGTGGATTTGCCCGACAATTGTATCACTATTTTTTATGAACCTCCAATTTTTGTAAACGATAGTCTACAGTAGGATCTCCCTAGGAAGCTTTAGCTAAATCTTCATTTTTGTTTTCGTTTCAAATGCACTAAAAATTAAGGAAGATTGTTGTGTTTATAGTAATTCTAAACATACGAGCAAAGGACTCTATCAATCCCATACTGGTGTTGCAATGACTTCCACTGGTTGTACTTCTTCTACTTGATTAATATAATATGTTTTTTATGGACCCAAAAAAAAGGCAGATTTGATTTCACATTAAATGAAAAAAATCTATAATTTACAGTTTTGGTGATTGAAATAATTAAAAAAATCATCGTATATTTTAATTAAAAAATAAACCAGACTTTCTAGATATACCATAAAAGTGTCATATAAAATGAGATAGAAGAAATATCCATTTATTGCTAATCAAGTTTCTTGGTTTATGTGATAATGAAAGTATGTATGTCCTATAGACAATCATTATTAGAGACAAATGTATTTGAACACATTCGTATTATTAATAAGATTAATATATTTATGACATTTGCGATTATTGAATTATTATTTGATTTTTTATAATTATTCATTGATGTGCATCTCTTGAGCTTACGTTGTCATTAATAGAGTGATATATTGATGAAAGAGCGTAACTCTCAAAGTAGTCTCAACTAATGATCATCCAGAATGAGATATCGATGATATGTTATAAGTCGACATGTGGTATGCATCACATTCTTCGAGAATGTAGTATGTTTCACCTGCTACTAATAATGGTTACTAGTGATGCACACATGGATACTTTTGGAAAGTATTGATATATCCTGTTGATAAACTATTTGTTATACATGTCTAGAGTATTATCAGCGTGTGGAGATAAATGTCATTTGACTTGAGGTCAATACGCATTTGGTTTACAGAGTAATGTTCTTTGACCCTGACATAAGCTTAAATTCCTTATAGGATAAGATGCAGCTTGTGTTGGGTGCATTACGATGTAAACTAAGGTGGTAGTTGAGCCAAGAATATGATTCATTCCTCGATTGGATATTCGAAAGAACACTCAACTTCTCAGTGATACTAGGTCGACCAAGTCATTGGCCAATGCAAGAGACGTATTTAGAATAGGGTCTAGTTGTCGACTAATATAGATGAGATAAAGTGATCAAGCCATTTGGATAAACACATGACAAATCCTAAGCTTGATTGAGTGTGTCGCGAATGAAAGGAATTTATCATCTCCAGGTTATGTTTGCTGGATTCATGTAAACGTACTTCACATATTGAGTTCGTCATACGACTGTTACACCCCGTAGTTCAGGTCATGCGTTTGAGAGCGTACGAAAGGGGGTAGGACTTAAAATTTTCTAAGGATAGGTTGACGGATTATTCCGGACGGGTTTTAGTCAACTTTGAGGCGGGTTATGACCCGATACATTGAGAGTTCCTAAGTGTTTTGAGGCACAGGCGTAGTTCGTTGAGTCTAGATTCCAACGCAACCAACCGTTCGTCGATAGGACGTCGGAGTAGAAAGTTATGAGAATTACAATTTCAGTGCGCAGTCGGACAAAAATGTGTTTCGGAAAGAGGCGGCAGGGCCGCGGCGCCGGGAAGCAGGGCCGCGGCGCCGGAAGATCTGAGGGTCCGCAAGAGTTGCGGCGCCGCCGCGGAAGCGGCCGCGCCGAGGCGGGATTCAGGCGGAAAAACTTAGGAAAAGTCGATTTTCTTTTAAAGACCTTGGGAGGGTGACAAGTGTCCCCATCTGATTTTGCATGCACTATATTGACCAAGTCTTCAAGACTTGGTCATACTTCATCTCTCTCTTAGACAAAAGCTCTCCCTTCTCTCTTAAAAGTTCAAGCTCCTCCTTCTCTCTAAAATCCCAAGAGGAATTCTAGCCTTAGGAGAAATCTGAAAAGAAAAAGGCAAGAAGGAAACTTGTGGCTAGCTTGTGAAGATTATTGTGGTGGTATTCTTGGAAAGGAGGCTAGCAAAATTGTTGGAATAGATTTGGCTAAAGCTTTAAGGTAACATTTCTTCCTTTAGAATTAGTTCCTAGTATTGCATGTTAAGAAGAAAGAACTTGTGGTAGTGAATAATGCTCTTAGAGTCATTGCATGTAAGAAATATGGTTTGGATGTGAAAGAATTGGTTAAGAAAATTATGTGAGCATGTTGGGCCTAAGAAGTGGCGTTTGGATGTTGAATACGGACCTTAAAAAGGTGGCAAAGTATGTAGAAACAAAGGAAATGCTGCCCAATCTTCCATAGAATTTAGGGGCTTTGAACTTAGATTATTCCTACATTGGAATTAGAGGTTAATAAACGTATTATGGTTATTATAGGTTGGCATATTACTTGCGGTAGTTTGAGCTTAGCAAGTGGATTGACCGAAGAGGTATGTGAAGCTTTCCTATCTTTGAGCATGAGTATTTGTATATATGTAGTACGGTAGACGTACAAAATTTAGTATTTTTACTTGTTTAAGTATAAACAAAGACTTGTTTTGTTTTAAGAAGTATAAGTCCCTTGGTTAAGGGAAAAGTATGATTTTACAAAAGTATAGAGTACTTGGTGTGAAAGTATTGAGTATTGAATTATTCTAAAGATAAGAGGCTTGAAGTATTTTTGAAAATTGTATGAATTTGTTTGAAGTATAGGCCTCTTGGCTAGTAAAAGAACGAAATGGTTCATAAGGAGTTATAACGGCTTTATGGGAAGTTAGTTATAACGGCCTTATGAATGGATAAGGATGTCGTAAAATTCTAAAGCATAAAGTTAGTATAACGGCTTTATGGGAAGTTGGTTATAATAACTTTATGAAAGGTTAAAGAGTTGGTTTTTTTTTCTTGAATAAGGTCATGAAAATGAGATTCATTTTGTATGTTAATGAAAGCCTAAAGAAGTTATGAGTTACTTGGACGTACCGCCAGTGATGAAGGATTCCACGGGTATGCTTTCATTGTGCAGTTATGAGTTACTTGGACGTACCGCCAGTGATGGAGGATTCCACGGGTATGTTTCCATTGTTCGATTCTAGTTTACTTGGACGCGTCGCCGATGATGGAGGATTCCACGTATGTTTCCATTGTTGATTCACGATTTAGTTTACTTGGACGCATCGCCGATGATGGAGGATTCCACGTATGTTTCCATTGTTCGATTCTAGTTTACTTGACGCATCTGCCGATGATGGAGGATTCCACGGTATGTTTCCATTGTTCGATTCTAGTTTACTTGACGCGTCGCCCGATGATGGAGGATTCCACGGGTATGTTTCCATTGTTCAGTTACAAGTTTACTTGGACGTGCCGCCAGTGATGAAGGATTCCACGGGTATGCTTCCATTGTATTTGATTTATGAGCTTCCTATTCTTCATGCCGTGTAGTATATGATTGGTGTTCTTATTGATGGTAAGGCACAGTAAAAGGTAATTTGATTTCATCTCTGGTCCCAGCTTGTTTTCAGACTTATGTTTTCATTACGCATTTTCGCCACATACTTGGTACTGTTATCGACCTCCTTGGGTGCGTTAAATCCGCAGTCGAGATCGTAACTGGCTTGGTCCGCACTCTTAGGACCACTGTTCATTTCCTGGAAAGCTCCATCCCTTCGGAGGCTTTGTCTTTTTGGTATGATTCCCTGAGGTTATAGACTTTTGTACATTCAGGGGGTATGGCGGGGCCCTGTCCCGCCACAGTCGTTATTCCTAGAGGTCTGTGGTCACATTTATGTTTTGGGCTATAAGAACCAGTTGTACTATTATACTTTTGTTAAGTATGTTTTATGGAAGGCAGCCTTACCGGCTGGCCAGTGATGTTACCTTTTTATACGTATGTGTTATGTATGTTCCGCTGCTATTCTCTGACATATACCTGAAAGGGTACCCCAGTAGGGTACTAGTCGCGGCCCCGGGGTCGGGTCGTGACAACGACGTAGTCTAGGAGTTTCGTATGGACCTTAATTGGATTAGTGTCGATATGTGAAGGCATAGGTCACACTATGTCGATTGTCTTTTCGATCTAAGGGTGTATTGAGAAAGTATTAAATATTCAATTTGAAATTGAGATATTTAAATTGATAATAACTATGGGATAATTTTCATTTGATGGAAATTATTTAATTAAGTTAAAAATTAGATTTTGGATTTAATTAAACGTGCTGAATATATGTTGACGAAATGGGACGTAAGGAGTCGCGGCGCCTACCAGGCTGCAAGTCCGATCCGCGTCGGCGCCGACCCGACAGTGGGCCCAGTCAGACTGGCCCACTACACCTCGGTTTTGGATCAGGCTTGGAGCCCAACCCTAATCCGTTTTGTGACCTAAAATTAACTATAAATACATCACTAAATCTTATTATCAACAAACTAATTGAAAATCATTTATAGACTCAGATTTTAGAAAAGAAACTCTCTCAAACCTCTGTCAAGATTTTCTAGCTTTCTTGACAAAAGAATACACTGCAGCAAGGCGCTTGCAAATTGAAGGGACAACTGCATGTAATCCCTAAGAAAAAGACTCCAGATTAAATAACCTGTAAGTTTTATTGTTTAAAGTCTTTACAAGTTTGATTGTCATATAACCATATCATAATGAATTATTGGGGTAAGTAAGCAAAATTTTAAACTTCCGTTGTGCCATACTTATATATTTTTGAACCCAACAAAACCCTACCAAACTTTGATGAAATTTTGAAATTAATAATTGAAAGGTGATTAAATTTTCCTTGAAAAAGTGCAAGAATTTCCTTTTGATAATTAAACGAATTTTCATTATCAAGTGAATAATTACATCACAAGAAAAATATATTGAGATTGGAGTCTCAACCTTCAGAATAGCAACTACTCCATCCCATCTATACATTTTAGCTAGCTCAAGGATAGAAATTAAGACATCACAGTGTATTTGCTAGCCTAGGCCTATGAGTTCCCCTGAAAAACATCTCCTCCACAATAAGTTCACGATAATATCATTACTTTTTTGTTTGCTTTGGAAGACTATTAAGTTTCTTTCTTGCCAAATGAAGTAGATCAAAAGTATATATGTACTAGAGACAATCATTTTAGGGACACATGTACTTGAACACATTCGTATTATTAATGAGATTAATATTTTTATGTCATTTGCAATTACTAAATTATTATTTGATTGTTTGTATTATTTATTAATGTGCATCCCTTGAGCTAAACGTTGTCATTGATTGTGTGAGATATTAATGATAGAGCGTAGTTCTTAAAGTAGTCTCGACTGATGATTATTGAGAATGAAATATCAATGATATATTATAAGTCAACATGTGGTCTGCATCACATTCTTAGAGAATGTAGTATGTCTCACTTACTACTAGTAATTGTTGTTAGTGGTGGACACATGGATACTCTTAGAGGGTATTGGCATGCCCTGCTAATAAACTATTTATTATACATATCTAGAGTATTATCAGCATGTGGGAGATAGAGATCCTTTGACTTGAGGTCAATACACACCTGGTTTGTAGAGTAATGTACTTTGATCCTGTCCTAAACTTAAATTCCTTATAGGATAAGACATGGCTTGAATTGGGTACATTGCGATACAGACTAAGGTGGTAGTTGAGCCAAGAATAAGATTCATTCCTCGATTAGATATTCGAGAGAACACTCAGCTTCTCAGTGATATTAGGTCGACCAAGTCATTGGCCAATGAAAGAGACATATTTAAGATATGATCTAGTTGTCGACTAATATAGATGAGATAAAGTGATCAAGCCATTTGGATAGACATTTGACAAATTCTAAGCTTGATCCCACATAGAGGTTGTGTTTACTAAGAGTCTTGTAAACATCTTCACATATTGAGTTCGCCATATGGCGCAGTCTAGGAGTTTCGTGTGAATCTTAATTTGATTAAGTGTCGATGTGTGAATTCCTAAAGGGTCTCACTAAGTCGATTGTATTTTTGGTCTAAGGGTATATTGAGAGAGTATAGAATATTCGATTTAGAATCGAGATATTTTAAACAATAATAAATTATGAGATAAATTTCATTTGATGGAAATTAAATAATTAAGTCAAAATTAGATTTTGAATTTAATTAAAATTAAAATGTGCTGAAACTTTAAAATAAAAGGGGCAGCGCCGCGACGCCTCAGAGGCTGAGCAGCGACGCTGGTACGACAGTGGGCCCAGTTCGACTGGCCCACTGCAACTCGATTTTGAGACAAGTTTTTAAGCCTGATCCCAGTCTGATTTGTATCATAATTTCCCTATATATTTAGCACTTAACCTCATAATTTAGGTTACACCGTTTGTACACCAATTTTACATAGAGTTTTTGGTTGAATTCTTACTAGAATCATAAACTTGAATTCTTATTCTCTGAACTCATAGTTCAGGGATTAAATACTCTCAAACCTCTGCCAAGATTTCCTGACATAGGAGTATACCATAACGAAGACTTGCACCCGAGGAGACAATCGCGTGTGCACCCTTTAGTAAAGATTCAAAATATCAATTGTAAGTTTATATTTCATGTCTTTACAGGTTTCAATCGTAACGTAATTATATCAGACGACTTTGTTGGGGCAAGTAAGTTAACAAAAATTTTAAACTTTCGTTGTGCCTTACTTGTGTGTTTTAGACCTAACAAAACCCCTACAGTGGTATCAGTGTCACGACCCGACCCGACGGGCCGCGACTAAGCGCCCTAATGACGACATTATACTAACATGTCACGTAATCAGACCGACACTAAGGACAATATAAAATCCGGCAGCATAACACTGCAATCATAACATACGTCCGAATAGGCAAGCCGGCAAGACTACCTTTACACATGAACAACCCTGTCTTCTGAGGAGTCACATCTAAATCAAATATAAAGAATAGGCGAGCCGACAAGACTGTCACTATATACGGAAGCATCCCCACAAAAGAAAATGAAGTACCATAATACAACTGACCACAACATGATACAATCCACATACGTACAACCCACAACTGTCTACAGACCTCTATGAGAAAGATAACGAAATATGACGAAACAGGGCCTCGTCGTGCCCCTAAATATACATAAGTAAAAAATAAGGTTCTGTACCAAAATGACTAAGCTCCGAAACAATGAAGTTTTCCAACCAGCTGAGTAGGAGTCCTAAGCCTGAGGATCACCAAACTGAGAATCTGTACCTGCGGACATAAACGCAGCCCCCCGAGGAAAGGGGGGTCAGTACAAAGTAATGTACTGAGTATGTAAAACATGAAGTACTGTAAGAAAGATCATAACTGGCCAGAAGATATCATGAGACAAGTATAATAATCAAATTACCATTTCAACTGTGTCATATACAAATGAGAGTCAACTGTGTCTTATAGAAATGAGAGTCATATCAAAATTATGAATGCCTATCCATATAATCATCATGTCTATATACATATAACGTGTCCCGACCCTCTAGTGAGGGACTCGGTAGAATCATCAGTGTAACGTGTTCCGACCCATTCTGGGACTCGGTGGAATCATCACTGTAACGTGTCCCGGCCCATTCTGGAACTCAGTGGAATCATCATCATCATATAACTTCATATAACGTGTCCCGACCCTCTAGTGAGAGACTCGGTGAATTCATATAATCATATCAACCACGAATATAGTATTATGAGTAACTATACAATTTAAATCATCACTTTGACTCTCAATGAAATCATTATAATAAACTCTTTACTGAAAAATCACAGGCACTTCTCATAACTAACATCTTCAGGAATTAGACTGTGTAGAAATCATGTACGTCTGCCGTACTTCTATTAAATAATGTCAAGAAGAAAGAAGGAAGAGTTTCACATACCTTTTCGTCGAACTAACCAACTCGAAGAATAGGATTCGTCTCAACTAGTACGTCAACCTATAATAAAAGGTAATACACCCGTAAATTCTATGAATTCTAGCGTAAGTTATATCGAAAGACGACTCTCTTTTCTATAGAAATTCGGGAGGCACTTCCCCTATTTATGTGCATATCCATAACTTTCAAATCAAGCTAGCAAAACCAATTAACAATATGCGACTTAAAGATATAATCATAACAATCTCAAATACTCAATTTACGCCATTAATACACATTCCTTCTCTTTTATATTTATGCAATCCAACAACTTCAACAACCAATCTACAACTTTTAAGTATCAAGATTTCTTTCACATTAACATATAATTAATGGGGACAATAATAACATAACAACAATCGAATTCAAAGTTCACAAAAACAGCCCTATTCGGTCCAACACCCACAACATTCACATGTAATTGTCTTAATTCCAATTTTTCCTCGACACAAATTCATTTCCTTAATTCTAACAACATGCACTCCAATTATATCATAAGAAGAAGAATTTATTACCTCAAATGAAGCCCAAACAGTCCCTAATCGGAATTCACTGTTTCATCGATTGTCTTCACCAATTTTCTCACTTCTTCAACTCCAATTTGACATGCATGAATTCTAACAATTTAATCCATCATTCCTTATGTTTTTTTCCTTACATCTCGTCCAAAACTTGGAGAAAAAGTTGTCCAGATTTCGGCCCAGCAGTGGCCGATTGCCACTGTTTTTTTTGTGCAAAATTGGCTTCAAATTTAGATAAACAACTAACCTAGAAAGGATGAATAAAAATCTACAATTGTTGTTGAGTGAGGGAGTGTGGTTCTCGGCTGAAAATGGAGGGGAGTAGAGGGAGAGAAATGCTTAACTAAAAGTGGGGAAGAAGAAAAACTAATAGGTCTTTAGAAAGAATTAAAAATCTAAAAATTTACATTTGCAAATTTGGTCCCTATTTCTCAATTAATCATCCTTGTGTCCCAAGTCCCCTACTTAATAAATCTTAACCCCACTTCTTTTAAATCTTAACTCCCGCTTCCCTAAATTCCCGAGAATTTCATTGGGTCTCGTATTCTTTATGTCGTAATTTATAAGGCGCTACTAATCCATAACAGGAATATTTATAACTATCATTTTCAATTTCCATTGTCACGCCCGTAGTAACCAACATTTTTCCCGAAATCACATCCTCTTGTTTACTAATTTCCGTATTTACATATGTAATTATACTTTATACACAATATTCGAATCTTACTTCCTTAATGACGTCTTTAATTATCGCCTTAAACTTACGAGGTGTAACAATCAGAGCCCAGGCTGGTTCAATGGTTACGTAACAATTGAAAGATATAATAATATGGGTTAAACGTAAAATTAATTTTAATCTGAATTAAAACAAGGCTATTGAAATCTGAAAAACTTTGATTGAGCGATTAACCTTTTGAAATCACCCTAAATTATCAACTACGCTAAATCAAGGAAGTCATTCCATTCTAGCACGTACTGAGCCTTGTGCAGAAACCGGTTCATTGCAAACATGGTGAACGGCGAAGAACGTATAGAAATGGATGATGATCGACATGTGCGTTATTGATAATGATGAGTGGTAGTAAAAGACCTGTAATCTGAACCCTAAATGAAATTTAGGGATTGGACGATTTTTAGAAAATCAGCGCGGAAACTGCTCTAAAAAGGACGTCGCGGCACCGGTCACGATAATTTCAGGGATCGTGATTAAAAGCTTCGTTTTGAAATTCGGAACTCTCTGGAACTGAAGCGCCGCAGCCCTAATTCACAGAAACATAAACCAAAAGTTTTTGCCTGTTCGGCGCCGCGACTCCTTGGAGGAGCGCCGCGGCGCCGGATTTCCAGAATGTTAAAATCGCAGTTTTTTGAAGTTTAATCTATGATTATTATTACATAGTATGTTGGTGCACTGTTTACGTGCTAAATGATCGTCATTTACCTTACTAATTTTAGAGTCCACAATCATGCTTGGATAGGCGGCGTCCAAAACTAGTTTAGTGTACGCAATCATGCTTGGATAGGCGGCGTCCAAAATTAGTTTAGAGTCCGCAATCATGCTTGGATTGGCGGCGCCCAAATACATGTTTAAATGCTTTGAGTAATGTTTTGAAACATGTAATAGTTGATCTTGAATAAAACCCTGAATTAAAATGTTCCCAAAAATTTAATACAAGCCTCATTTAAAATGAACGTGTCGTCCGTTATAATTGATTGTGGTGCAAAATCCTATTCAGTGAGATGAGTATTTATGCCTCAGCATTTGCTCTAAGTCTACGAGGAATCATATCCTTTCGTAGATGCATATAAATGTTGAAGTAGGTGATAAACCTTCATGATTATCTACATCCCAGTGTTTGCTCGATGAAGGCAAAACTCACTTAGATACATAATTGCAGTCGCATAACGGGGTTGAATTACTAGGCTGTCTTGGCACCCCAGTGTCGGACAACCGAGGGACGCATATCGTATTTGTTTAGAACATGCGGTCAACCAAGAATTGAAAATTGTTTATAATTGGTTTAGAGACCTACCAGATAATGTTTGAAGTTATCATCCTCGGCAAGCGCGGAGACCACATGAGTCTGAATCTTGGCCCATTATGACCATATTTGATATGAGTCTGTATTCTTTCATGGGGTAAACGAGTATGTTAGAATAGTGGGAACTAATTAAACAAAAGACCATGTTAGTTAGTTAACAAATGTGTTCAATATAAATTATATTAGAATGTTAATTTCAAGTCTATACTTTCTTCAGTTACAATGACGAATCCGTCACTTAGAATGTTGGTTGAAACGAATAAGCTGGATGAAACAGATTTTTCTGACTGGTTGAGAAATTTGTGTTTGGTGTTGCGATTAGAAAAGATTGAGTATGTATTGGATACAACACTCCCTACAGTCCCTGCTGAAGATTCTGAAGCGTATGCCCTGTTTGACAAGACAGCCTATCAGAAATATCTTGATGATGCTATTGCGGTACAATGTGTCATGTTATCTTTTATGACTCCTAAGTTACAGAGAAATCATGAAAATATGGGCTCTAACGAGATGCTAGAACACTTGAAGAGTCTCTATGACTCACAATCTCAGATAATGGAGTATGACCTATTGAGAGATCTCTTTAAGTGTAAGTTGAACGAAGGGGGCCAGATGTCACAACATGTTTAAAGATGATTGGGTTAATAGAAAGGTTAGCTTCGATTGGAACGAAGCTGTCCGAAACAGTTTCTGTCAACCTAATCTTGAATTCACTTCATCTTTCATTTGAGAACTTTATTGTAAATTACAACATGAATGAAACCAAAGAGAATCTCCCATAGCTCCATAATATGTTTAAGACCTTCGAATCGTCCACCTCTAAAGGTAAAGATGTGCTCATGGTGGGCTCATCTAGCAAGCTCAAGCCTAAGGGTAAGAATGTGCAGAAGAAGAAGGGTAAGGCGGTTGCCGCCACACCCACAGCTATGAAGCCTCGAAGAGTTGTTCAAAAGAAGGCCAAGCTAACTGCTGATGTTTACCTCAATTGCAAGAGAAATGGGCATTGGAAGAAGGACTGTACATCCCCAGGGAAGAAAAAGCACAAAGTGCTTCTGGCCCTGCTGGACAAGGTATGTTTGTTATTGAAATAAATATGTCTATAACTAATTCTCATTGTTGGGTATTAGATACCGCTTGTGGCTCACATATTTATAACAATGTGCATGAGCTAATTGAAAGCAGAAAGGTTGGACCTTGGGAAGTAGATTTACGCGTTGGAAACGGAGCAAGAGTTGATGATGAACGTGTGGGGGCTTATAGACTAGATTTACGTTCAGGCTTTTGTTTAGAACTCAATAATTGTTATTTTGTTCCCTCGTTAACGAGAATATTATTTATGTCCCTATGTTAGACATTGAGGGGTTTTCCTCATTTATTACCAATGGAAGTTATGTTTTATCTTAAAATGGTTTTATTTATGGAAATGCACCGCTTGTGGATGTATTGTATGTTTTAAACTGTAGCCATGAAATTTTCAATATTCAAAATAAACGAGCTAAAATAAGTAATCCAAGAAACCCACCTACTTATGGCACTACAGACTTGGTCACATCAATGAATTAAAGATATCAAGATTAAGGAAATTAGATTACCTAGAACCATTTGACTTAGGCTTATATGATAATTGTGAATCTTGCTTAAGAGGAAAGATGACAACTAAATCACTTTCTGGAAAAGGGGTATGTGCTAAAGATGTGCTTGAGTTAGTCCATATCGATGTATGTGTGCCATTTTCAACTCAAGCTAAATGGGGCTTTCTTTATTTCATCACTTTTACAGACGATTTCTCAAGGTTTGGGCATGTGTATCTTATGAAACATAAGTCTGAAGCTATTGAGAAATTCATGGAGTACAAGTCAGAAGTAGAGAAGCAACTTGAAACAAGTATTGAGACTCTTCGATCAAATCGAGGAGGTGAATACTTAAGTAAATAATTTCTAGATTACTTGAAGCTTCATAGAGTTCAATCACAATGGACACATCCCGAAATGCCACAAATGAATGGTGTTGCTGAGAGGAGAAATCAGACCTTATTAGATATGGTCATATCCATGATGAGCTTCTCAGCTCTACCAACATACCTATAGGGATATGCATTACAAAGCTCAATCTATATTTTGAACAGAGTTCCTTCAAAGTCGGTTGAGAAAACTCCATATGAGATATGAAACGGCAAGAAGGCAGCACTTAGACATATGCGACCCTGGGGGTGCCCTGCATATGTAAAGAAGTTGCTTACTGACAAATTGGAATCTAAAAGTGAGAATTATTATTTTGTGGGGTATCCTAAGGAATGCAACTTTCCTTGAAGATTATTATTTTGTGGGGTATCCTAAGGAATGCAACTTTACTTGAAGATTATTATTTTGTGGGGTATCCTAAGCAACATAAGATTATTGTTTCCAGAAATGCAACTTTCCTTGAAGAAGATTATGTCTATAAGGAACAAAGTTACAACAAGATAGAACTTGAAGAGATTCAAGAAGTACAAAATAATATAGAGAATGAACCCTTGTCAAATGACCTAGGCAAGGATTCAGTGGGAGTTTTTGATGATGATTGGATACTTAGAGTACGCCCTTTAGCCAGTGGGAGTGATGTGAGGGATAATGCAGAAATGCAAGACTCTCATACACAACCAATGGAGGATGACACAATAGTTGTGCAACATCCTATTCAAAATGATATTCCTGAAAGTTCTCAAGGTGCTGGATTGTCTGACACACAAACACCTTCTCATAATCAAAATACAAAAAACACTGAAACACAGAATATTCAATTCTGTAGGACCACTAGGACTCATCGTGCACCTGAAAGACTTAACCTCCTTGTTGAAACACATAATGAGATAGATATTTCTGATGATGTTGATCCTACTACCTACAACGAAGCAATGTTAGACATTGATTCACAGAGATGACAAGAAGCCATGAAATCCGAAATGGAATCCATGTACATAAATCAAGTATGAAACTTGGTTGATTTTCCAACAGGGGTTAGACCCATATGATGCAAATGGGTCTTTAAGAAGAAGATTGATGCATATGGCAAAATACAGACTTATAAAGTAAGATTGGTGTCTAAAGGTTATAATCAACAGTCTGGGGTCGATTATGATGAAACCTTTTCACCTGTTGCAAAGATTAAGTCCATTCGGATTTTGCTTGCAGTAGCTGCATACTATGATTATGATATTTGGCAAATGGATGTTAAAATTGTCTTCCTTAATGGTAATCTAATTGAGGAGGTGTATATGATACAACCAGAGGGTTTTACATCCAAGACTCAATCCAAACCAGTATGCAAACTACAGAAGTCCATTTATGGACTTAAGCAAGCCTCAAGGAGTTGGAATATTTGTTTTTGACAAAACAATCAAATCGTTTGACTTTGTTAGAAGCAAAGAAGACCCACACGTTTATAGTAAACGCACAGATGAGAGTATTGTCTTCATTGTCATATATGTAGATGACATATTGATAATGAGAGATAATAAGACTCTCATGCAATCAGTCAAGGAATGATTATCTAGCACCTTCATGATGAAAGACTTGGGTGAAACCTGCTACATTCTTGTAATTATGATATATAGAGATAGACTTAATAGATTGTTGGGGTTGTCACAGCTCGTATACATAGACAAAGTGCTAAAACATTTTTCTATGAAGAATTCCAAGAAAGGAAATCTTCCTATAGGTCAAGACATCAAGTTATCAAAGAAGAATAGTCCTTCTACTGTTGCAGAACTTGAACGCATGAAGATGATCCTATGTTCTTCAGCTATAGGATCAATCATGTATGTCATGACCTTTACAAGGCCAAATGTGGCCTATGCACTTTGTATGACTTGCAAATTCTAGCAGAATCCTAGGGAGGAACACTGGAAAGCAGTCAAGAGTATTCTTAAGTATCTTAGACGAACTAAAAAATATTTCTTAGTCTATGGTGGACAAGAAAAGCTAGTAGTTATTGGGTACACTGATGCTGGCTTCCAGACAGATCTTGATGACTTCAAGTCTCAGTCTGTTATGCCTTCATTTTAAATGGTGGAATAGTGAGTTGGAAAAGTTCCAAACAAGCTACAACTGTTGATTCAACTACTGAAGCCGAGTACATTGCTGGATCGGAAGCTGGTAAGGAAGTTGTCGCGATATCTGAGTTCTTAAAAGAACTAAGGGTTGTTCCAAGTGCCACTTGTCCAATAATGATTTATTGTGACAACACTGGTGCGATTGCGCAAGCTAAGGAACCAAGATCAACGAACAGAAATAAGCATGTACCAAGGAAATACCACATACTTAGAGAGATGATGTAGACTGAAGAAATAAAGTTAGACTACGTTCCCACAGATGAAAATCTAACAGACCCATTTACTAAACCATTAAGCTTAGTCAAACATAATGGTCATTTCTAAAACATGGTCATTAGATGCGTTGGAGATTGGCTCTAGGCCAAGTGGGAGATTGAAAGTATATATGTCCTAGAGACAATCATTTTAGGAACACGTGTACTTAAACACATTCATATTATTAATGAGATTAATATTCTTATGACATTTGCAATTACTGAATTATTATTTGATTTTTTTTATTATTATTAATGTACATCCCTTGAGCTAAACATTGTTATTGATAGTGTGAGATATTAATGATAGAACGTAGTTCTTAAAATAGTTTCGACTTGATGATTATTGAGAATGAGATATCAATGATATATTATAAGTCGACATGTGGTCTGCATCACATTCTTAGAAAATGTAGTATGTCTCACTTACTACTAGTAATTGTTGCTAGTGATGGACACATGGATACTATTAGAGGGTATTGGCATGCCCTGCTGATAAACTATTTGTTATACATGTCTAGAGTATTATCAGCATGTGAGAGATAGAGATCATTTGACTTGAGGTCAATACGCATCTGGTTTGTAGAGTAATGTACTTTGATCCTGTCCTAAGCTTAAATTCCTTATAGGATAAGACATGACTTGAATTGGGTACATTGCGATACAGACTAAGGTGGTAGCTGAGCCAAGAATAGGATTCATTCCTCGATTAGATATTCGAGAGAACACTCAGCTTCTCAGTGATATTAGGTTGACCAAGTCATTGACCAATGCAAGAGACATATTTAAGATATGATCTAGTTGTCGACTAATATAGATGAGATAAAGTGATCAAGCCATTTGGATGGACATTTGGCAAATCCTAAGCTTGATCGTGTGTGTTTTGAATGAAAGGAATTTATCATCCCACATAGAGGTTACGTTTACTAAAAGTCTTGTAAACGTAATTCACATATTGAGTTCGTCATATGACGCAGTCTAGGAGTTCCGTGTGAACCTTAATTTTATTAAGTGTCGATGTGTGAAGGCCTAAAGGGTCACACTAAGTCGATTGCCTTTTCGGTCTAAGAGTATATTGAGAGAGTATAAAATATTCGATTTAGAATCGAGATATTTTAAACAATAATAAATTATGAGATAAATTCCATTTAATGGAAATTAAATAATTAAGTCAAAATTAGATTTTGGATTTAATTAAAATTAAAACGTGCTGAAACTTTAAAATAAAAGGGGGCAGCGCCGCGACGTTGGTACGACAGTGGACCTAGTTCGACTGGCCCACTGCAACTCAGTTTTGGGACAGGTTTTTAAGCATAATCTCAGTATGATTTGTATCCTAATTCCCCTATATATTCAGCACTTAACGTCATAATTTAGGTTACACCATTTGTACACCAATTCTACATATAGTTTTTGGTTGAATTCTTACTAGAATCATAAACTTGAATTCTTATTCTCTGAACTCATAGTTCAGAGATTAAAATACTCTCAAACCTCTGTCAAGATTTTCTGGCTTTTCTGACAGAGGAGTATACCGTAGCGAAGGCTTGCACCCGAGGAGACAATCGCGTGCGCACCCTTTAGTAGAGATTCAAAATATCAACTGTAAGTTTATATTTCATGCCTTTACAAGTTTCAATCATAACGTAATCATACCAGACGACTTTATTGGGCAAGTAAGTTAACAAAATTTTTAAACTTCCGTTGTGCCTTACTTGTGTATTTTAGACCCAACAAAACCCTACAATTGTGCTACATCTTTATAATTGTCATTAAAAAGTTATAAATATTAACCTGTTTCAATCTACATTAGATCGTAAAATATTAGTATTGTTTTTTTCTTCTCACTATGACAAAGATCACTAATTCAGAAAAATGTCTAACTGCACTTCTAGAACACTCATCTTTTGGTCTTAAAGCAGCTTATGTTATGAGGGAAAACATTAAAAAAGAGAAACAAGAAAATAATATAGTCACCTTAGATAAAGCACATCTAATTCCTGTTTAACTTTGGATTAACTTAAGAATGACTTTAAGCTATTCACTAATATTTTTATTAATTTGTTGAAAGTACCGAAATTCATTTTCTGTTTAAATATTGTAACGACAACTCAGAGAACGTTACATATACATGTATATAGCCCTTTTAATTATTGACTTGGGATAGATTTTGGTGACAAGTGGCTATACAAGTCAATGAAATGAATGCTTTGAATAAAGTTAATTTAGTGGTGATATTAATTAAATGCTCGTAGTGCTTCTTCAGAAAGAGGAAAAAAATAGAAGTACTAATTAATAAGTTTCATTATGAATTAAAAAAATATAATTACTAATTAATGAAATCAAAAGCCGGCACAGGCGGACATTCTCACACCTGTAACCCTACTTGCATTTATTTTTGCTTTGTTTATTACCGATAAACAAAAAGAAAAACTAATTAACAGAAGTAATTATCCATAAAGTCACACCGGTGGGGGGCCTCTCAAAAACTAGATAAATAAAACAAACTATAAAGATGGACGGTTTGGCAGTTTAGTTAAATTGAATAAGGTCTACCAAAGAATATAGTACTAGTTATTATTTTAGTTGTTATGTCAATATTTGAACCCGTACGAGATGTGTTATTATTGCACAAGGTCCCGAAAAATGAATTTTTTTAGGAGACTTTTTTTTCATTTTTTATTAAGTAGTATTAGTCAGAATTTACTGTAAATGCCCATAATTCGCAAGTTTAGCCTAATCAAAGTAAAGTGATTCAGTTCGGTGGCGTGCGCACTACTGAACTGAGTAGATGAGTTGTATTTATTACTCCATCCGTTCCAATTATATGGTTTAATTTGACTAGATATAAAGTTTAAAAAATAAAGAGAGATTTATAAATCTTGTGGTCTAAAATAAGTTTTAAAATGTGTGATTATAAATTATCTCGTTAAGAGTAAAAAAATTAAAATTAAATTATTTTCAAATAAAAAAATATATCATTCTTTTTTTAACTGATTAAAAAATGAAATTGTGTGATATAAATTAACACACATGGAGTATATCATTTTAAATACTTAAAGAGCATTTCACTTAAATTTATTAACCTAAAGATAAAAATAAAGCAAAGATAAGGTGAAAGAATTTTTAGAAGATTAGTATGGATAGCAACTCACGTGCGTCGAAACGTGGCACTGGGAACGAGGGCGATGTGTTTTGGCAAATTGAAGCGGATTCAAAAATCCAGGGGCTTGGCACGTGTGACCACTGACGAAATGGGAACTTTGTCGTTGTGGAAAAGCCGCTATCACATGCGCCACACGAGCGAATCCCCAAACACACACCTTTAACAACATAAATCTTTATTACACACGTACGGACCAAATCATTTTATGACTTATAAAATAACAATTACGCCTTAATTTTAAATAAATTAATATAAAAAATACATTAATTTATTAGTAATATCAAGTGAAAATTGTACTAAAAGTACACATTATTAGAGTTATAGTTTATATAAAATATAAGTTAATAACTTGAACTACTTAGCGAAAAGGAAAATTTCCAAGCCAATTCCGATTGAGCAGGAAAAAAATTATCGTTAATCTTATTTAGTGATGATTATCAAATCTGATTTAATTTGAGGTACTTAATGACATGTTTAGTGCACAAATTATTTTTTGTTAATAGGATCCGAGGAAAGACTTACACTCCAGTCTACTCTAATAAAATATTAGTGACTGATTTCACGGCTCGAATCCGTAACCTATAAATTATAGGAAAAAAACGTTATTGTTGCTATGAGGCTAGAGTCAAATGGATTAATAGCTAGTAATTTCTATTTTTTTTTGGTAGTGATTGATGCAGACGAGGTATCATGTAAAATAGTTTAATTTATGAATAAAAAAGACATCAAATCGTACACGATACTTACAAAATAGACGCCATTGTTTTAGCTAAGCTTCCTAAGCCACTATTTGTCCCTTTCTCAACCCCCCTCCCCTCAACCCCTTTTAAGTTCCTCTTCCCCTTTATTGGTTTGTTTTTATTAGCTCAAGTCAACTAAAAGTACTCTTTTTTCATCATAATACCCCTAGTATATCTTAGGTTACGTGAATATAGAAATCACCCTTAATCAGGGTGTAAGCAACAATAACATACACATACGTAATGTAATCTCATAAGTGCAATCTCATAAGTAAACTCTTTTATGTATACTCAATAAATGGTTTGGTAGTCTACTTTGATTTAGCGTATAAATGTACTTTTGTATGTGTATCTTGCAAAGTTTAATCCATCAATTAAAAGCTTTTTGAGACGTTGGTCAAAAAAATAGAAGCAAAGATGATAATAGAAATCTAGCGGCGATAATCTCGTAAAAAAGAGAGTATTCATATTCATATACAAATTACAAAAGGTAGATTAGTAAAAAAGAAATCTAAACTTATCAGAGATATTCAAAATCTCGTGAAATAAAATAAAAGAAGACTAACAATTGGCCGTTAAATGTGATGGTCTAATACATGGAAAAGGACCAGAAACAATTAGGGAATAGAAAAGATAGTTTAAAACTACATTCATGACCCTACCATCAATTTCTATCTTTTGGTGTTTGGTCATTGGTCGAAGATCATCTTGAAGTTGGATAATGATCACTTTCACAATTAAGTGATTGTGACTCAAATCCAAAGTTTTAGCTCTCTATTTAAAAATATAATCCCCCTCTTATCTTAATTTATTGTCAAACTATTCATGAACAATTACAGTAACGCAATAATACGATCGTATTTAATATTCTCTCGACTTATATTATATATATAAGATTACAATTTTGATTTCGTCTTTGATCTATATATGTCTTCTCAAAGTTGGAAAATTCTTAAATAGCACTTTAAAATGTCTGTTATACCGTCCATGATGTTCAAAGTTTTCAACAAGTAGCAATTGGATAAAGGTTAAAGACTAATAAGGGGCAAAGTTGGACTTTGAAAAGTTTATCTTTTGATTATGGCTAAATTTGATGGAGGCGGGGAACCGGCTAATAGTACAAAAAATATGATCACATCAAAGGGGTCAATTATAATAATGTTGGATGACCTAAATTTCTATTGGAATTGGGCAACTTAGCAACTTTTTTGTAATTGACCCTTGCTTGATCAAAACTATTGACCAACCAAAATTTTGGGGGTTCTTTTTTATTTATTTTTGGAAAAATTATATTTCCGTGGTAATTTGTTAATCACTGTCTAACAAAAAGATATCAAGACAATCTAACTCCTTGTTTTAATTGTTTTTTGTGATCTAATTCATGTTTTTAATTTTTATACAAATTGATGTACCAGTGATTGTCATAAGTCATCAAGTCGAGAGCCAGAACACATTTCATAACTTTTTTACTTGCTAATATAGGGGTTTTCTTCATTTCTGTATTTTCCCTTTCTAGAGTAGAGTAGTCGATTTTTTACCCTTTTTTTTTTCAATTTTTTTTTTTTGATAATCCAGTCTCGCCTTGGCGTAAGTCATATCGCTAATACCGCAATCATCGCACTAGGCTCCCGGAGGCGATGGAACCCGCCTCCACCGCCACCACCGGATGTCCCGATGTGCACTGTTTGATCGCTACCAACGGATCAACGCTACAGGTCGACTTCAACAGACTTGTCTGGCGGAATCAAACCCACACCGCAACATGCCCGGTTAAGCTACCAGATTTAATACGGCGATACGCCTTAACGATCCGCCGAGAATCGAACTTGTGACCCTAAGGCCACAAATTTGACTAATGACCAGTGGGCCACTATCATCGATTTTTTTTTTTGTTTACTTAAGACCTTGCTTATTCAATAAAAGGACCCATGAAGCCGATTTTTTTTTTTTTAAAAAAAAAAACTTAAGATGAATTTCCATTGAATGCCCCATATTATTCAACGATAAAATGAACCTAAAATATGATAATTTTCTCTCGTATTTTGTCAAATTTGTGCACTTCGCCGTATATGAAATCAAAACCCAATAAAAATTTCTCAATTTATTCAGTTGGCCGCTACCAACCTACGAGTTTTTCATTTTATTGAAAGCTAGTACAGACGAAATGGACAAACGTAAAAGAAATATAGACCCCCTTATTCACGCCTCACTTTTCTTTTTCGAACTCAAACACATATCTCACCTTTTTTTCAATCGTCGATCACCGATCACCTCTTCAACCCCTTCCCCTCTACTCCCCCACCTAATTTTGCATTATCAACAAAAACCTAAACATGCAAACATAAAGAGGAAATATAAAAGTAAAATTAACTTAAGTCACTCAACTTAATAAGAATTTTCCATAAATGCCAATATCGATTCAATGATAAAATGAACCTAAAATATGATAATTTCTCTTGTATTTTGCTACATTTTTACACTTCGCCGCATGAAATCAAAACCAATAAGAGAGTTTTCGATTTATTCAGTTGGCCGCTATCAATCTGCGAGGTTTTTTATTTTGTTGAAAGCTAGTACGAAAAAAATGGACCGCAAACGTAACAGAAATGTAGTCCCGCTTATTTTCGCGGAACTTTTCTTTCTCTAACGTGTTTTCGATTGTCCGTCACCGATCACCTTTTCAACCCCCTCCCTCCCCCTAATTTTTCGTTATCAACAAAAACCTAGAAAGGCAAACATAACTATAAAAGAAAAATTAGCGCTTAAGAAATTTCCAATTGAAATGTCCCCATATTTTTAAGATCGATTCAACGATAAAATGAACCTAAAATATGATAATTCTCTCTTGATTATCTTATGTATTGTTTATGTTTATGATTTATGTAAAGATTTCACGCTTACTGCGATTAGTTTGATGCTTTGCTCACTTCCTTTAGTTTATTTATAGAAAGATCCTAAATGCATTATCTTTCCTAAATTATAATAATAATTGTCACTAGCTATTTCGATCTATTTAAACTTGTTCATTTCAATATCTAGTAATTTAAATTTTTTAAATTATTTTATGTATTACATAAAAAATATATATTCACTTTCTATTTTACGTTCAACATAATTAGTTTTATCTACGAAATTAAATACGGACGTAAAAGTTCGAACTAGAATGTAATTGAACATATTATGTTTATATACAACTTATCCACTTAACCAAATCATAAATAGTTTTATTTCTTGCTTCTTTTTGTTTTTGTTTTTTGAATTTAATTTATATATTTTTAATTTATATTCTTAAAACTTTTTTAAGAAGTAGAAGTGAAGAAGAAAACCTCAACTAAGCTGTAGAGTGGGACCCACAAACCTTCCTCCTCCACGCTTATCCTCCTTTCTTCCCACCTTTCTCTTTGTCTTTTCTCTCTCTCTCGCTTGTATTTTCTTCTATTTAATTATAAAAATCCAAATATACATTATAACATATCCACACATACACAACACATACAATTATACACATATATCCAGCTGTCTATTGTATAAATATGTAAACAAGTATTCTGTGGAATGAGCACTCTTCTTTATTTATTTATTATACTATATGCTTTTTTTTAATTATATTCAAGAAAACCTATTTAAGTAGTTGAAATAAAATAGAGTTTTGGAGAGATGAGATGAGATGAGAAGAAGAAGGAGAAGAAGAAGAGAGATAATAAAGGTGTTGTTGTCCTTGAAAAATTATGCCCCAAACCTTACTTTGATTTTCAGAGAGCATCCAAAGGCCCCCAAATCTTAGTTGAAACCAAAACCCCATAACTTCTTCTTCTTCTTCTTGAAAATAGAAAAAAAACAAGTAACTGCCCTTATACTAGTACAAACAGAAAAACAGAAAGAAAGAAAAACTATAGATATAGATATAGACATAGAAGAAAAAAGATTGTTCTTTTTCAGTTCATTTCAATCAGCTTATCCAATCTGTAAGTCTTCTTGTTTGCTTTATATGTTTCTTGAACTGTTTTTATGTTTGTTGTTGTTATTTGTATGTGTTTTTTTGTTGTTGCTGTTTTAGCATTGATAAAAAGATCTATTTGAATTGGTAGCAATGCAAGATTGGATTTTTTTTGGTTCTTGATTGATTGGTGCTTGGTGACTTTGAGTAAAAGGGTGTTGTTTGATCTGAATTTGGGAGATCTGGGTGTGATAAAGTTTGAATCTTTATTGATTCTTGCATGTTTATTTGATTGAAAATTTTGATTTTAGGGTGTTTTCTTGAGTTTTTTTGGTTCTTGGATCTGCTGTGAGTTATTCAGTTATGATATGTATTGAATACTTGATCTGGATTATTTGTTTTTTGTTTTTTGTATTTTGAATCAATGAATGGTCATAGATGTTTGTGGATTTTTTTTTGTTTGCTGACAAAAATCCCTGCATTTGCGTTATTAGAATTGTCTTTATCCATAAAAAGACATTGGCGTTACTGGGATTTGCTTTAATTAATGATCAAAACTTATGTTGAATGATATACAGCTAGAGAGAATTTCTTTTTCTGTATGCTTTGGTGATTGAATTTTTTTCTTTTTCTGTAGTTTCTTTATTTACCCTGAATTTATGAGTCGATGATTCTTTTTCTTGAATGGATATCAGTCTTGTGAGGAAGAGCAAGCACAGGATTTAGGGATCCAGATCAGAACGAGGCCGCGGAATTGGTGCTTCTTTTAGGGGTGAATCTGGACGACATGTTAGAAGACCGGTCCTGTTTGGTGTCAAGGGATTATCGGACAGAAAGTAACTGGGCGGCTTGCATGAGTTATCGCCTTGATAGGATTGAAGTCCAGAATGGCAAAAGGCCATTGGAAAATGATGAGGAGAGTGATCAAGTGCAATGCAAGTTGCAAAAGCAGTCTGATGGTTTTAACCGATCGGGAGTGGCTTTATCCGTGGGTGATTCTTCGGCGTCCCCTGATGAGCAAGCTGGCAATCAGTGTCATGCTGGTGATAATTCTGATTCGAGTTCGCTTATTCATTCCATTGGTCGTGACAATTCCATCAGTTGTCTCATTCGTTGCTCTAGGTCGGATTATGGCGCCATAGCATCTTTGAATAGTAGTTTCCGCTCATTAATTAGGAGCGGTGAACTTTATAGATTGCGGCGCCAAAATGAGGTGGTTGAGCATTGGGTGTATTTCTCTTGCCAGTTGCTCGAATGGGAAGCTTTTGACCCTGCTCGCCGCCGTTGGATGCATCTGCCGACCATGAATCCCAATGAATGCTTTGTGTTTTCTGACAAGGAATCTTTGGCGGTTGGCACGGAGCTGCTTGTTTTTGGAAAGGAGGTCTTGGCGCATGTCATTTATCGTTACAGCTTATTGACAAACACGTGGTCATCTGGGATGCGGATGAATGCACCGAGATGTTTGTTTGGTTCTGCCAGCCTCGGGGAGATTGCGATCCTAGCTGGCGGTTGTGACTCACAAGGTAAAATCTTAAGCTCAGCTGAACTTTACAATTCGGAGGCAGGCACGTGGAAGACTTTGCCAAGCATGAACAAGCCCCGTAAGATGTGTTCCGGGGTATTCATGGACAGAAAGTTTTATGTGATAGGTGGCATTGGAGGAGCCGAAACAAAGCTGTTGACGTGTGGGGAGGAGTATGATCTGGAAACGGGAACGTGGATGGAAATCCCGAACATGTCGCCTGTGCGAACTAACGCGGCTAGGAATGATATGCCAGCTACATCGGAAGCACCTCCTTTGGTGGCAGTTGTAAATAATGAATTGTATGCTGCTGATTATGCTGACATGGAGGTTAGGAAGTATGACAAGGAAAGTAAAACATGGGCTACCATTGGACGGCTGCCTGAAAGAGCAGCTTCCATGAATGGTTGGGGTTTGGCTTTTCGGGCATGTGGTGATAGGCTAATTGTAATTGGAGGGCCGAGGGCTATGGGTGAAGGATTTATTGAAGTGAATTCGTGGGTACCAAGTGAAGGGCCTCCACAGTGGAACTTGCTTGGCCGAAAGCGATCTGGTAGCTTTGTGTATAACTGTGCTGTCATGGGATGCTGAAGATATGGAATTCGGCAGCCCCATGTGTTGTACTGTAGCAGTGTTGGGTGCCGATAGATACATAATTGGTTTCTGGGGCAACAGGATTCTTGCTAATGGGTAATTTATCCCAACTTCTTTTTTTGTTCTTTTCAAAAATATTTTCTTTTTTAGCCTTTTCAGAGTGGGGGAGCATAAACTGCGCTCAAGATTCAACAGCATAGTTTTCTATGGAAGGTCTTGAGTACAATTTTCTTTTCCTTTTCAACTTAAGCATCCAAAGTTCGTTCCAATTGAATTGTCTTCTCCCATTTTCAGTAACATGATATTTCCAAAGGTGGCCATCAAATATCTAGAGGTAGGTGAAATAACATCAGGGAACAATACAATGATAGATTTTGATTAGTGTTTGCTAAAAGCTTCTCTAGGAAAGTCATAGAACTTGGTCTTTTTGGGTTTTGCGATCCTTATTTTCTTGACTTTGTTGAGGAGAGAAATAAGGTTCTGCAAGGTTGTTCATTGGCCTCTTGGCTTGTGTACTCAGTAAATTTATTCTTGCAATTGATGGTCTACAAATTGAGCTTTCAAGACAATTGGTAGCTTTGGAAATGAAAGTACTTTGTTCCAACCTTTCATGTTATTTCTTTCCTTTTATTGTGACAGATATCATTGAGGGCACAATCATTTAATCTGATTGCGCACATGTTTTTTATTGTGGAAACATGAAAAATGGAAAAAGGGTGTACTCAATCAATTATATGGTGCTTTGACATTTATGATTTATATCATTTGCTGCCGAGATGAGAAAGAAAATCAGAAGCTTATGGATGGTTAACCAGCTTTTATGACTAAAAAAGCTATCTTACTTAGTTGATGCATGATATTTACGAGGCTTACTCACTAGTTGTCCAGATTCATTCTTATGAGATTCCACTTTCATGTTTCCTAGTTACGGATTTGTCTTGCATTTCACCATGGCACACTCTTCCTTCAAACCATTAAAAAGAAAGCCCTTATCATTACATTACTTATGTGTCAGTTTTCATCTCCTTCCACCTATACTTAATCCATTCATACGGTTAATTCCATCCTAGTACTGTCCTATCCCCTGCTTTTCAAGCTTTCCGTATCCTTTATCAGGTATAGTTTCCTTCCGATTTCTCCCTTGTAGCCGTTACCTGAATTCGCGCAAGAATGCTGTCTGCATTTAGAATAAAAGGATTTATTTTTCATGTGTATTCCTTACAAGTTATATCACCATCTATTACGTGATGCACCCATTACAATCATATATCCATTTATTACACAATTGCCCCTTTTTGCCACTCTGCTCCTCCGCAATTAGATACGATTCATACCCTTTGGTCCCCTCCCTTGCTGCAAGGTTGCATAGCTAATGATAACAAAGCCTTGTCTGAAATTCTTTTTGTTGGTGGATTTTATCTATCTATTAGAGAAATTATCGCAGGACGTTTCATAAGTCTTGATTATGTTTATATCAAAGTCATAGCAGAGAGTTGTCTTGGTTCCGGTTGCCATTACGGGCAACATGTGTAGGCCTGAGCTCCGACTCCTTGAACATTGATAAAAAGATGTTTGCTTGAGCATTCTTCTGTAGCTGCAAGTTCTGAATTATAGTTCTCTTCTGCACAGACTTCCCATGTTCCAAGTGGAAGATATAACCTTTTTTGGCATCTCCCTTTTCTGCTTTTCCTGTTTAAACTCTCCTTATTTGTTTTGGTCCATCTGTTCCTTTTCTGAGTTGTCTAGTTAAATCTAGTACTCATTGGAGATGTCTTTCTGAAATCTAGACTTGTTTTAGGCCCTTTTGTTGACAAATATGTATAATCTGGGAAACTCTTGCTTAAGTTAAAGTCTGTGTCATCTAGTGATACAGAATATGTTGTAAGGAATGCATGGGAAAGGAGAAAGAAAGTCAGAGGCGGATACATAATTTGAACTTTATGAGTCGAAATTCTAGGACAGCAATCTCAAGTGCTAATAACCGAGTTTGGAATTTAATATTTGTACATATTTAGTGGATTTTTGTAGCATATACATACCGATGGTCTATCGGAAACAACATTCTTACCTATTAAGGTAGGGGGTAAGATCTGCGTACACACTACCCTCCCCATACCCCCTTGTGGGATTACATTGGGTATTATTGTTGTTGTTGTTTTAGCACATATATGGGTCTAAAGCAAGAGCTATTGGGTTCACAGCCGAACTCGTAGCTTATGTTGTGGATTCACCCCTCATACTAATAAACGTGATGCTTCAGAAACTTTTTGGCAATTCGGTGAAATTGCCAACGGAAGTGGTACAATTTGTAGCAGTGTCACGAGTTCAAATCTCAGTCTGTTAGCCAATTCTGCATTCTTATTCCGTGTTAACTATGTGAAGAAGTAAATATTACACTTTTACTCTAATTCCAACCATTTTGTTAATACAATATTGGTGTGGTGTATGTTTGGGTTGAACTTATGGTAGAAAATCTGATCCAAACGAAGAATTGTTCCTTGTTATGTGATGTGAACTCACAAGTGGTTGTTATTTTGTTACTGCCACACCCACTCATCCACAAGAAAAGGATATACTGCATATTATGCTATATAATGCTGCAATGGAATATTGGCAGACTGGTCTCTGCCAATATCCAGTATAACCGAATAATAAAAGGTAACGTTGATGATCGAAATAGACTATATAACATTCAGAAAAGGGATGAACAAGCTCTATTGATACTTGGACCAGACACAAGACAGAGTTGCTTACACAACAGACTCAACTAACCCACCCAAACCACTAGCCAAAATGTATCTTCACACATCTAATGTAAGACTCGAGTCTCAAACTGATTTCAGCAAAGATAAGAAATGCTGGGAAGCTTTAGGGTGTGTTTGGTATGAAGGAAAATGTTTTTCATGAGAGAAAAAATTTCAAAAATAAATGGATTCCTTACTTACATTATTAGTATTTAGTAAACAAGCAAAAAGTATTGTCACAAGAGCATTTATGTATTATTTAATCGAGGCAAGGGTGGTTGGGGGATCAAATATCACGAGAACTTGTTTTTCCTATTTCAATAGGGAAGTCATTTTTCTAGTTCTGGATAAATTCCTTTTATTAAAGAAAATAACAAACAGACTCTCAGTGAGCAGGGGTAATTGTAATGGTGACAAACAGCAAGTACTTGATAAGATATTCAAAAAGCCCGCATGTTAACTGATACACCAGTAAAAAGAATGTTGCAATGGAATATTGGGATGATTTAATTTAACCAAGTAAATTGTAATCTTATCCTTGGATTGGTAATCCCATGCCACCCATTGTTCCACAACAAACAAGAGAAGAAAATAGATTAACCTAACATTGAGAATGCAAATTCGTAGTTTGTTTTTTTACGACTACAACTTAATGTATGTAGCTTTACCTTAAACAACTTAGTTGCAAGGTTTCAATGCATGCCTTGTAAGATTTGTAAAGAGCAATATGGAGAAATTTTCCTTGTATATTGTATTGAAGAAAGAGCAACATATATATATACATATCTAGTGAATAACAAAAAAAAAAGAAATCAAATAAACCTATACAATTTTTGTCATATTTCTATTGGTTGATGTCTAACAAACTTATTCATTTGTTATGTACTATTGTCCTTTGCTATGTACTATTGTGAAATTGACTTGTCTATAACTAGTATCTATTATTGTGAAAATGACTTGTCATCCAACGGTCACAATTATTTTGTCAACTCTAAATGGCTGAGATCCATTCTTGGACTTCCAAGACATGGGGGAAGTGAACCACCCAAACTTATAAAGAAACCACTGATTGAGCACTTAGAATCCTGACAAGATGCCCAATCGGCATCACAAAACGCATTGAGAGCAAAAGAAGGAAATGAAGTCAAGAAGAGACCTTGATTTGGATACTGGTTGAGGTAACGTACCACTCTTGATGCAACATTATAGTGAATGATAGCTGGATTTGCGATAAATTGACTCAAAAGTAACACTGCATGACAAAGATCTGGTCTTATATGTGTCAAATAGTTTAATTTCCCAATGATGTGTCTGTATAATATTGGATCTTCCATGTACTCATCTGAATCTGCTACTTATTTCACTGTAGGGTCCAAAGGAGATGAAACAAAATGAAGATGAGACACATCAGTTTTATGCAGCAAGTCTAAGGTATATTTCCCTTGACTAATAATGATACCTTGTGCTTCTCTTAAAATTTCCATGACTAGGAAATAATGTAGAGCACCAAGATTTTTGATTTTGAATTTTGAATGTAGAATGATTTGAGATCCTGAATTTTTGTGTGTGCATCACTAGTAATAAGCATGTCATCCACATAAACTGCAATAATAGTTATAGAATTCCTGGTCTGTTTAAAAAAATGAGCAATCATTCAAAGATGATGTGAATCATTTGAAAGTGAGGGCTCCTGCAAGCTTGGCATGCCATTGGTCTTTAGGCTTGCTTGAGCCCATACAATGATTTCCTAAGCCTGCAAACAAGATTAGGCTTTGGTGGAGTTAAACCAGTAAGAAATTTCATATAAACATCTTCTTGCAAATCTTCTTGCAAGAAGGCATTATTGGTATCAAACTGAGAAACATCCCATCGTGCAATGGCAATCAAACATCTTATGGTGGTCATCTTGACCACTGGGAAACAGGTTTCATTGAAATGTATTCCTTCTCTTTGTATGTATCCTCTAATAACCAATTTAGCTGTCAATCTTTTTAGAGTACCATCAGCATGTTGCTTTACTTTGTAGACCCATTTACATGGTAAATCTTTTATCCCATGGGGTAGTTCACCAACATCTCATGTATGATTTGCTTGTAAATCCTCAATTTCATCATTTATGGCTTTCTTCCATACTAGATGTGTACAAGCTTGATAATAATTTGCAGGCTCAGTGATAGAAGAAACTGATTTCAAAATGATTTGATTAGGCTAAGAAAGGACATTATAGTAGGTGTAGATTGTATGTCAAAACACGAGCCTGTGATATTACTAAAAATATAGAATTACAATAGAAATCTTGTAAATGTGTGGGAGGAACACCTTTGTTAGACGTAGTAGATTGTCTAACTTCTGCAACAGGCAATGCATTAGGTACAGGAACATCAGGTTTAGGATTTGAAATGGGAGTAGGGCTAGAAGTGGAAATAGTAGATGAGTTAGGTGAGGCAGGAGTGGGCATACCACGTGAATTTGAAGTGGATATTGAATCTGAGGGAGAGTGAGGAGGAGAATTACCATTGAGTATATCATTTGAATTATACGTGTCTAACGAATCGATTCGGACCGAACCGGTAGCTCGTTACCGGGTTGAACTGGTTTCGGACCGGTTACCAGTCCGGTCCACTAGCTTAACGGGCCTACCGGTCCGGTTCATTACCGGATTTTCGATCGGCCCGTGCGGGTCCGGGTTGAACCGGGCCTACCGGTCCGGGTTTGTTTTTTTTTTTTTTTGTAAATTTCGAAAATCTAACTAAATTCAAATTAAATATGTAATATAATAATATAATATAGTTTATAACTTTATACTTTAGTCTTTATAGTTATTGTAGTTATATAAACTATATTAATTTTTAATTTTTTTATTCTGAAAATTTATTAATTTATTAAATTAGTAGACATAAGATAAGTTAACAAATAACAACTAAATAGATAATAAAATAAAAACTAATGATAAGATGTAAACTTTCGAACTTTCATTATTTATAATGTTAATCGTTAATAAGAGTACATAATGAAGTAATAATAATTGTTATTTACATATTATGCATCCTTCTTGCAAGTTCTTCGTAATTTATAGGTTGATTGAATTGGTTATACTCCATAGCCTCTAACCGAGTATTAATTCCGATCCGGCCAAGGCCTCCGCTTCCAAAATATTGCCGATTTCTTCATCTTCCGGAGAGTCAACGTCTTCATATCCTTGATTCTTCTCTCTGATCTGATCCAATCCCTTAAGCATACTAACACTTCTAATGTGCTTCCGCCCAATGAGTGACGTATGTCTCCTATTTGATTTCGTGCTTGGCTAAATGCACTTTCAGAAGCCACTGTTGAGATAGAGACATTAAGAACATCCCGTGCCATAGCTGCTAATACCGGAAATTATCTTTTGTTAACCTGCCACCATTGTAAAAGTTGAAAGTTCTTCTTCGACTCCGTTGACTTTTGCAAATAAAACTGCATCTCATCACAATTTCGAGTTGTGCTTGCTTGTGTTGTTGCAAAAGTGCTCCATATAGATAAAAATTCATTTTCATCGTCTTCATCGAATCCTGCAGATGTAGACACAGAAGCAGAAACAGAACTAGAAGGAATATTAGTAGCAGAGTTGTTGTTGTCTGTAATGTACCATAATAATCATATAATTTAGCTAAATTAGTATCAAGTTTACATATGCAATCAAATGAAGATGGAGTTTCTGTTTCACCTACTTCCATATAAGTATATAAACTAAATATTAAATTATGACAATCTACTTTTTTAACAGAAGGATTTAAGACTGCACCAATATAATAAATATTAGGAATAGGAAAAAAAATATTTTTTAAACTTTTCAAACATAACTGTAACTGCAACTTTATATTTTATATTTGATTTTAAACCATAAAGTAAATATGAAAGTTCAGCTATATGAGCTAAAGCATTACAAACTGTTGGGTAATAAGATCCCGAAAATTCAACAGTAGCAGTGTAAAATTTACGTAATTTTTTAAAAGTTCAAAGAATTGATTTCCAAAATCGCTTGCTAACATATAAATCACGTTCTTACAATGAGCATTTGAAACATGTGTTATGGGGTCTTTATACTTATAACATTCTTTTAAAAATAAATAAATATAATTTCACCGTGTAATAATCTCTTGTGGCATGAATTTAGGTCTCAAATCAAATTGTTTACATTTTTCTTTAAATTCTATAAGTCTATTTTTTCTATTATTACCTTGAATAACTCCAACAACTCTTTTGACAATTTGTATTTCAGTTGCAAATAACTCAAGACCACTTTTAACAATTAAATTATAAATATGACAAACACAATGAACATGAAATATATCAGGAAGTGACGGTTCTAATTTCACTTTTAAAAGATCTACATCAGCAATATTATTAGATGCATTATCGAATGATATACAAAGTATTTTTTTATAAAGATTATAATTTTTGACATAAGCACAAATAGTTTCTCTTATATATTTTCCAGTATGACTTTGATCCTCGTCATACGCAAAAGCAATAATACGTTTTTCTATTTTAAAATTTTCATCAATCCAATGACAAGTAATTGTTAAATAATCATAATCATTTAAAGCATGCCCAATGTCTGCAGTAAAACTAACTAGGCATGAAAGATTAGTGAACAAATATTGCAAAAAAATAACATTATCATTATAAAGTCTAAAAACATCGGCTCTACAAGTACTACGAGGAACACCTGTAAAACAAGAATTATATACTCTTTGAATATATGTAATTAAATATGAAGAAGAAGCAAAAGAAAAAGGTAAACAACCTCCGACAATCATTTTTGCTAATTCAATGCCATCCTTCTTTGGATCGTACTTAGCCAACCCCCCCCTTTAATGGATTAAGTTGTTGTTGACCGGGTTCTAAATCAGTGGCAACACCCCATTGTATCGGATGATCTTTCAATAAATGCCTACCTATAGTTCCCGTCCCCCCGTCACCACTCTCTCTCTTATGTTTGTAATTTTTCCCACAAATATTACATCTAACTCTATCAGTGTCCCCAACTCTATCATAAAAGAGCCACACTTTACTCCCTTTTCTCCTTACTTATGGTTCTGTAACTTCTGATAAAGGAGGTCTACGACTACCACTATCAGTACCAACATTGACAGAAGGAACACTAGTAGGTGAAGGAGGTTCAGTTTCTTCAAGTTCAACAATATTATCTAATTGAACATTATCATATTCATGATCTTCTATTCCAAAATCTTCTTCATTTGATCATAGTCTATATTTTGATTAGATGATGAAGAACCTATAGATTTTTTACCTCTTGAACTAGATTTACGGCGCAGTCCCGACCCAATTCCCCTTAGCAAAGACATTATAAAATATTTAAATAATCAACAAATAAATATGATAATTTAATAAAATAATTAGAGAATGAAATGAGTGTACCAAACTTCGGGATTCAGAATTCAATTGAAACTCGAAGGCCGAAGCTCGAAGTCTTGCTAATTTTAAAATTAATAATAATAATAATAATAACTTGAGAATTGATAATATAGAGAATTAAGAGAGTATGAGAATTGTAGAAATAATTGTGTGATAAAAATGAAAAGAATAGAGTATTTATAGATTTTTAAAGGATAAAAATGTAATTAACAAAAATTAAAAAAAAAATTAGCCAAACGGTCCACTGACCGTTGGCCCCTACCGTTGGGCACCAACATCCTTTTTTTTTTTAAATTTGTTCTCACGGCTCGGACCAGGTTAACCAAGAAGGTTACCGGCTTCCTCACGGTTCAACCGGTCCGGATCCTTACCTGATTTTTGTATAATCCGTGCGGGTTGAGGTCGGGGCCAAACCAACTCCCAACCCGATAAGCCTTACCGGTCCGACTCGAATTTTGTACCGGGTCGACCGGTCCGGTTCCGGGTCAACCCGACCCCTTAGACATGTATAGTTTGAATGAGGCATGTCACAGTAAGAAAATAAATTAATATCTTCAATAGAAGGTGCAGGATATTCCGAAAATAGTGACAAATGAGATTGATTAGTAGCATAAGAAAATACAGTTTCATAGAAATGTACATCTCTAGAAACAAAGACCCTTTTAGTATCCAAATCCAATAATTTGTACCATTTCTGATGACTAGGGTATCCTAAGAACATATATCTCCTAGCCTCGGGTTGAAACTTATCCCTTCCCTTAGCCAAAGTATTGGCATAACACAAACACCCAAAACACTTCAAGCTATTATAAGATGGATCTTTTCCTAATATGATTTCATAAGGGATCTTTTCTTTAAGAACATTGGAAGGTAGCCTATTGATCAAGTATGTAGCTGTAAGGATACACTCACCCCAATAGGATATGGGAACCTTAGACTGAAACAGTAAATCTCTAGCTATTTCAAGTTGTGTTTCTCTCTACTATTCCATTTTACTGAAGGATTACTACACAAGAAGTCTGATGAATTATCACATTTATGTTAAAGAATTGTGATCCTGTCTCACTTTTTACCCAATTCTAAAGCATTGTCTGACATGATAACCTTAACCTTGGCATGGAATTGCCTTTCAACCATGTGAATAAAATTCTTTAAAATTGATAAAGCATTGCTATTGGTGGACATCAGAAAGTCCAAGTACCTCTACTATAATCATCAACTATACTTAGAAAATACCTATACTGATTATAAGTAGGGACTTTATAAGTTTCCCAAGTATCAATATGAATAAGATAAAAAAAATGGATTTGAAAGTTATTTGATTCAAAGAAAAAGGTAATTTAGATTGTCTTGTTTTTGAGCAAATATCACAAATACAATCAAAATCACTTGAAATTAAAAGAAAAATGATATTTTCATTGATGATAAAGGAAAATGTCCGAGTCTAATATGCCACAAGTTGGCATTAGAAGTTGCATTTACATACTGAAAATGAAACTGAACTAGAAATACTATGTAATACATCAGATAACCTAGTAATATTTTTGTAAGACTGGAACTATACTCCTTAGGACTAGGCTGGAACAAGTAGAGCCCTTCACTTGCTTTACCAAAAACTTGACCCTTCTTTATTAAAAGGTCATGTATTATACAATAAGTAGGTGTGAAAAACAAGTTACATGAAAATTGATTGTAAAATCTATAAACTGACATAAGATTATATCTAAAACTTGCGACATATAAGACATTCTTTAGAATGACATTAGGAAGAATAGAGATGATACCTACATGAGTGATCTGAATGATTTGAAAATTAGAAAGATTAATAGTCAAAAGGTATTTTAAGAAGTAATAAAGAGATAAAAGATTCTAAATTAAAACACATATGCTCAGAAGCACCTGAATTATTCAGGTGTTATAATTAATTACTGAAAAACATGAGCCAAGATACTTTAAAATTGTATCAGCCACTACATTAGTGTTAACTTCTGATCATGCATTAGAATTTGCCATCTCATCCATCTTCATTTGTTTGAACATTTGAACAAATTGGTTGTATTGTTCCTTGTTGTATCCTTGATTGGTATTGTTAAGATATGCACAGTTGCTGCTTCTGTTGTCAGTTTCCTCCATAGATAAAGCTCCATTTCCCCTGATCAAAGTCCCCTTTCATTTGTAGATTGGAAGTCTTAAGGAAACCCAATCAATATGTAACAATCATCGATCTATTTTTCCACAATACGTGAAAGAGACGTTAGGATGATACTTTCCTCTGAACTTTTGTGCTTATTTTGGGAATCTTTGTGACTGTTATTGCTGTGAGTTGTTGAATTTGGGATAAGAATTCCCATATCTTTGTGAGGATCCTGCAGATCTTTGAATCTACTTTCCTCCTTTGAATTGATTCATGTTACCAGCCATAAAAGAGGAAGAATATGAGGACATGATTGGACTTATGTTTCTATTTGATTCTCATCTTGCAAAATCAAAGAATAGGCCTGGTTAATGTCACGTAAGGGGCTAATCATGAGAATGTGCTCTCTTGCCCGTGCATAGACATCATTCAATTCCATAAGAAATTCCATCAGTCTTTCATCATTCATAGATTTATCTAACTTATGTTTCCCTTCACATGAACACACACAAGTGCACTTGACATTAAAGTTAAGAGAGTCAAGTTCATCTCAAAACCTTTTTAGCTTTGTAAAATATCCAGAAATGTTATTATTTTCCTGTGTCAACCTGTTGAGTTCTTTCTTAAGATGAAAGATCTTAGCACCATTTGTTTGCCCAAATATGTGTTCTAGACTTATCCAGATTTCCTTTGATGTCATTGAATAGATAACACAGTCTGCAATTTCTTTTGGCAGTGAATTCAATAATCAAGTTGTCACCATATCATTGCATCTGCTCCAAGGTTGCAGATTTGGTGAACCTTCTGTAGGAATATCATGAGCTCCAGTAATGAAGCACAGCTTATTCTTGGCTGACAAGGCAATGCGGATGGATCTCTTCCACCTTTGATAACCTCTTTCATCAAAGAGGTTGTTGACTAGCACCATTCTAGGTGCATCAGAGACATGAAGGTTGTAAGAATGGTTTGAGTCTATTGATGTATTTCCAGTAGAATCCAGAGTAGCAGCATCCAGGGTTGATGAATCTGCCATTATCTTGATTTATGTAAAATGATTAATGCTCTGATACCATCTAAGATTTGTAAAGAGCAGATATGGAGAAATTTTTCTTGTGTATTGTATTGAAGAAAGAGCGCCTATATATACATATCTAGTGAACAAATAAAGAATAAATCTATACAATTTTGTCTTATTTCTATTGGTTGATGCCTAACAAACTTATTCCTTTAATTAGTTGATATGTACTATTGTCCTTTGCTATGTACTATTGTGAACATGACTTGTCTATATCTGATCTAACAGCCACAATTGTTTTGTCAACTCTGAATTGCTGAGATCCATTCTTGGGCATATATTCATCTTGGGTTGAGTTTGTATGCATATTTTGAGCCTGCTGATTGATACAAGAGTTGGACTTTGATTTACCATTCAAATTCGGTGCCCATTCATCCTTTGTTGTTGCAATCATGTCTTTGTCTATAGGCAAATGTGGCTTTGACTTCGATATGACCGAAGTGTTGTCTTCTTCGATTAATGTAAACAACACTCCTTCTTCTTCTTTGTTTGTTATTATTGGGTTTATACTTGAAGGCTCGCACAAGAAAGTAGATAAAGAACCCATTAATCATCCATTATTGTGCTTCTTATCCAGTGGGAAAATGGATTAATTTACAGCTAATTTTTAAGAAGAAGAGTTTAACTTTTTTCATTAACCCAATCACTTAGGCGAAAAATAACTGGTGAATATAGATGTATAATTCATGTATAATATGCGTATTATCATATGTAATCAGTGATTTATATATACCAATTAAGAAAAATAAACAGTAAATTCGATCAGTTAATCATATTGAGATTCTCGATATTTTCTTCTGATGTAGCAAGCCCATGGTCCTAATGAACCGCACGAAGCATTTGTTGTGACGATAAATACTTTCATATGAAATAATTTTCATGATGAAATCTTTTTTTGGTGCTTGGTTGCTGAAAATTATTTCCCTTTATGAATATCTCAACACTTTTGTGTTTGGTTTTCATTGTGTTTGTAAACGGAATGGAATCCAGTAAGGAAATGGAATGAAAAGGAAAGGAATTACCTAATTGTCCCTACATGTTTGGTTCTGGGTCGTCCGGGGTCTGGAGTCTGGAGTCGGGGATCCGGGGTGGTCGGGGGTCCGAGGTCCGGGTTGGGAAAAGGGAATCCAAATACCTAGGGGGTGGGGGGAATCAAGGAAAGGGAATGAAAGTGGAAAAAGGTAAAGGGAATGAAAAAATAAGGCCAAACAAACAACAACAAAGAAAATTCCATTCCTCCATTCTCTTTCCCTTTCCTGTTTACCCCGAACCAAACGCACCCTTAATGTATTCAACCAACTCTTATATATATGAAAATCTAGAGTTCGAGCACTTTTCTGGATAAGTATCCTCTATTATATTTAAGGAGAAAACACGCACAAAACACATATATTCTGCCCTGGTCTCAAATGTTTTAGTAAAGCCCAAATGAAGAAACCCAACCCAATATTTATGAAACTATTGAAGTTGGGACTCCTCAATAAGTTGGCATGGGGGGAGCATGGAAATGCACGGATACTCGATTTTGACATACGAAATGTCTGAAATTTAGTTTTTCCAAGCCTAACTTCAGACACCGCATATCCGTAATGGATATGTGTATAATTTTCTTAAAAGGTTAGCACAAATTAAAATGTGGTGTCAAAACATACCGTCTCATGAAAATTTTACGTTGGGTTTGGACATAGAAATAGCCAGAATTGTTATTTAAAATATGAAAAGGGCCAGAATTGCCCATGATCTATTGGTTAGGGGTTAACAATGTCATTTATTTATCTATTAGACCATAAACATCCTCACCGTTATATTATGGTCAAATATACTCTTCATTGATTTAAAGGTTAAAAAATGTCCCTCATACTTGTAGGGATTTGTTGGGTCTAAGACACACAAGTAAGCGCAACAGAAGTTTAAATTTTTTGAGTAAACTTACTTGCCCCAACAAAGGTCGTTTGGTATGATTATGCGATAATTCAAATCTGCAAAGACAGGAAGAAAACTTACAGTTTAAGCTTTGTTAGTCTTTACTAAAGGGAGCACACGCGATTGTCAATCCGGGTACAAGTCTTGCTTCGGTATATTGCTTTGCCCAAGAAAGCTAGGAAATCTTGCCAGAGGTCTTGGATGTAAAGTCCTCTGGCTGTATCATATACACCTCCTCAATTAGATTACCATTGAGGAAGACAATTTTAACATCCATTTGCCAAATATCATAATCATAGTATGCAACTATTGCAAACAAAATTCGAATGGACTTAATCTTTGCAACAGGTGAAAAGGTTTCATCATAATCGACCCCAGACCGTTGATTATAACCTTTAGCCACCAATCTTACTTTATAAATCTGTACTTTGCCATATGCATCAATCTTATTCTTGAAGACCCATTTGCATCCTATGGGTCTAACCCCCTGTTGGCAAGTCAACCAAGTTTCATACTTAGTTTATGTAGATAGATTCTATTTCAGATTTCATGGCCACTTGCCATCTCTGTGAATCAATGTCCAACATTGCTTCGCTGTAGGTAGTAGGCTCATCATCATCAGGAATATCTATTTCATTGTGTGTTTCAACAAGGAGATTAAGTCTTTCAGGTGCACGATGAGTCCTAATGGTCCTACAGAGTTGAACATTCTGCGTTTTAGTGTTTGCTGTATTTTGATTTTGAGAAGATGTTTGTGTGTTGGACAATCCACCACCTTGAGAACTTTTAGGAATATCATTTTGAATAGAATGATGCACAGCTATTGTGTCATCTTTCATTGGTTGTGCATGAGAGTCTTGCATTTCTGCATTATCCCTCACAACACTCCCACTGGATGAAGGGCGTACTCTAAGTACCCAATCTTCATCAAATACTCCCACTGAATCCTTGTCTAGGTCATTTGACAAGGGGTCATTCTCTACATTATTTTGTACTTCTTGAATTTCTTCAAGTTCTATCTTGTTGCAACTCTGTTCCTTGTAGACATAGTCTCCTTCAAGGAAAGTTGTATTTCTGGAAACAATAATCTTATGTTCCTCAGGAAGATAGAAGTAGTATCCTATTGTTTCCTTAGGACACCATACAAAATAATACTTCTCACTTTTAGATTTCAATTTGTCAGTGAACAACTTCTTTACATATGCAGGGCACCCCCTGGGTCGCATGTGTCTAAGTGCTGGCTTCTTGCCATTCCATATCTCATATGGAGTTTTCTCTACTGACTTTGATGGAACTCTATTCAAAATATAGATTGAGCTTTGTAATACATATCCCCATAGGTATGTTGGTAGAGCTGAGAAGCTCATCATGGATCTAACCATATCTAATAAGGTACAATTTCTCCCCTCAGAAACACCATTCATTTGTGGCGTTCCGGGAGGTGTCCATTGTAGGATCAAGCAGCTGGCGGGCCGGCCCACCGGTCGGGTTAAGCTGGTCGGGGGCCTGGGGCGGAGAAAAGGGGCGGGTCGAGCCGGGCGGCCTGGAGGGTCGGGCCTGGGCGGGACCATAACGTGTCCCGCCCCGGCCCAGTCCCGCTGGGTAGGGCCTGGACGGCCTGCCTGACGACTGTCCAGCGGGTTTTGATTTTTTTAAATTCTTTCACTAAATTAAAAATACTAAATTACTCACAAAGTAACATTAACCTATACATGTCATATAGTCATATACATATACTATAATATTATAGACTTATAGTATTATAAGTATAGTATTATACTCATATATATAATATATTTATAAACTATAAAGTATAAACTATAACAAGATAAACTATAAACTATAAAGTATAAACTAAATAATTAAACAAAGACAAGAAGAGTGTAAAAAAAAACATCTCAAGGCTGTTTTTGTGTCTCTTATATTATTAATTATTTCATTGAAATATACAAGATTCAGAATTACAACATTGTAGTGTACTGTTGTTGAAAAACATTGCAAAAGACATAGAAAAATTAAAAAATTGCAATGAAATAAATTATCAATTTGAAAATACTTTTTCTAGTTTCTTTATAATTTCGTGTGGTTCTTCGGTTGGAATTGGTATATCTTGGTCAAATTGTTTCACGTCGCTACTCATGCCTTCAGATAAAATGTCGTTGTAGTTTTCGTCTTCTTCTTCGTTAATCTATGGTTGACCGCACCTCCTTCGCTCCGCTCATATCCAATCTCTGAATAGTACCGCCATCTCCAAGTTGTCTCCGACTAATGAGTGTCTGTGCTCTCCTATTTGAAATCTGCCTGCAGAAAAAGTGCTTTCAGAAGCGATTGATGACGCTTGAATGTTCAAAATATCTCGGGCCATCATTGAAAGTGTCGGAAATGTCTTCTCATTCGCTCCAATATTTCAGCAAGTCTTCCTTTCCTTCTTCATTGATAATCGCTGTAAGGTAAATTACCCCGCAAAACAAAAACATCGAACTCGCTAATTTGGTTAGCACCGTACCACCGCACATTCTATTTCTCGAGACTTTCAATAGAACTAATACTACTAGCCCTAAACAAAGATGCCTTTTTTAGCTTTGTGTTGAAGAAGAAGAAGATGGTACAAAAGTCGGTTGGTTACTAGCACTTTCTTTGGTAATGCCGATATACTTTTTGCATTCATCTTCTACGCTATTCAACACTTCTTCTAGCGTTAGTTCAATAGGTGGCTCAACATTTAAATTTTTGGGAGTTGGAGGTGGTAGTACGTCCATACAGTTATAAATATTTTCAATAAGACTTTTACAACCCTCTACTTTAATAGTCGGGTTTAATACAGCACCAATAATATAAATAGGGGGAATAGGAATAAAATATTTCTTTAATTTCATAAACATTTTTTAATAGTCATAGATAGTGTGTTTTTCCATATATTCTTTAAGAAGTAAAAATATTATAGCTATATAAAACAACATAGTTGAAATAGTAGGATAATATAAAGTAGAAAATTCTTTTGTTGCTCGTTGAAAATTTTCTAAAAATACAATAAGTTCTCTAATTTTCTCCCAATCATTATCCACAATCATATCATTTGGATTTTGATTATGAGCGTTAAAAAATAAAGTAATAGGTTTTCTATAGTCATAAGCAACAACTAGTTGGTCATATAAAGAATTCCACCTAGTTGATACTTCTTCGGGAATTTTTCTGTAAGATAGTCCACAATCGTGACAAGTTTTTTTATATTCTTTTCTCTGTTGAATTCTATTATTTTTAAAAATAAAGTGTATAGCAAATTGTATTTTTTCAAGAATATCTTGAAAAAGTGAAAGACCATCCTTTACAACTAAGTTATAAATATGACACACACATTTGATATGAAAATGTTTTGGAAAAGACGGAGTTAAAACATCTCTTAAAATACTAATAGCAGAATTGTTAGAAGATGCATTATCTAATGTAATACTCATAACTTTATCAATTATTCCGTAATAATCGCAGACTAAATAAATATTTTTTGAAATAAACTCACCAGTGTGCCTACTATCTATATATCTATATGCTAAAATACGTTTTTGCATAGACCATTTATAATCTATCCAATGACAGGTTACCGTTAAATAATCATGGCCGTTAGTACTACGACCTATATCAGAAGTTAGAGCGACTTTGCAATTTAAATGATATAATGCATAACGTAAATACTGTTGATATTCATGTGCAAATTTAAATACATCTCTTTTAACAGTTGATCTAGGAAAACCTTTATAAGCAGGATTATACATATCTCTAATATAATGAATAAAACCAGGAGATTCAGGAAATGAAAAAGGCAAACCCTCCACAACAACTAATTTTGCTAGTGATTCCCTATCTTTATGTTTATCGTATTTAGGGCCTACAACTCCCCCCGTCATAGGGTCAAATACTTTTTCCGAAACAGTATGTGAACCTTGTTCCGATTGAGAGGACGCTTTCTCACCATCGTTTTCAATCATGTATTGGGCATGCAAGGCTTTGTGTTTTTGCACAGTGTCTTCCTAAACCCCGTCCCACCATGACCTTGTCCAGCTTTTAAAAGAATAAACATTTTTACAAGTTTTACATACTACTTGATTAGCTACGTCCTCACAAAATATTTCCATACAACCGATTTTAATGGTCGTTTTGGGACCTGCCTCTCATAGTAGGGGGGATAGGAGGCATTTCACTAGTGGGTGTATCATCTTCATTAGTAGGTGTATCATCATCTAGGGTGTCATCTAAATTAAAATCTTCTTCAATTTGAGGATAATCATTTGTGTCAAGATCATATGGTATTTCAGGAAACATTTCAGGATCTATAAAATCATCTTGTCTAGGAATAATTGGAGCAGAATACTAGAAGAAGTACTTGCCCTTGTTACCACTCCTACTAGAAGCCTGACCCTTACCTTTACCCAACATGCCTCTTAGTCATTTCATTTTAATTATGCTAATAAATAGTTAAAGATAATGAAATTAAATGTGCTAAATGAAATAAAGACAAAATAATAATTTAATGATAGAACGAATGTACCAAACGACGTAGAGTCGACGTAATCGAGAGGTTGAAAATTGAAACTTTGCTCGATAGATAATCCTCGCTAGTTGCCAACTTCACTCCCAATTCTCAAATTAATAAATAGATTGAATATGTAGACAATGTTGTATAGAGATTGATTGATAATTGATTGAGAGATTAGAGAGTAGAAAGATTTGTGAAAATAATAAGAAGAGGAATGAAGTATTTATAGTTGAAAAATTGGGTTAAAGTGTAAATATAATAACTTAGGGGTTAAAAATAAATATAAAGGGGGTAGGGTGGGGTGGGGGCGGGGGGAGGCCTAAAATGGTCGTTGTCAACGGCCAAATGTAAAATGGCCGTTGGACAACGACTATTTTCTCGCAGCGAGGGATGGGATCGCGGGGCCTGGGGCGGGTCGGGGCGGGATCGAGGCTGGCGGGTCGGTCGGGCGGGACTGCCCCGCCCTCGATCCGATCCCCGTTTTTTTATAGCGGGTCGGGTTTGGTCGGTCGCGGATCGGACCGACAGGTCGGTCGGCCCGCCCACCGCCACCCTAGTCCATTGTGATTGAACTCCATGAAGCTTCAAGTAATCTAGAAATTCTTTACTCAAGTATTCACCTCCTCGATCTGATACTTGTTTCAAGTTGCTTCTATACTTCTGACTTGTACTCCATAAATTTCTCAAAAACTTCAGACTTATGTTTCATAAGATACACATGCCCAAACCTTGATAAATCGTCTATAAAAGTGATGAAATAAAGAAAGTCTTCCTTAGCTTGAGTTGAAAAAGGCCCACATACATCAGTATGGACTAACTCAAGCACCTCTTTGACACGTACTCCTTTCCCAGAAAGTGATTTGATTGTCATCTTTCCTCTTAAGCAAGATTCACAATCATCATATGACTCTAAGTCAAATGGTTCTAAGCAATCTAATTTCCTCAATCTTGCTATTCTTGATTCATTGATGTGACCTAGTTTGCAATGCCATAAGTAGGTGGGATTTCTTTGATTACTTATTTTAGCTCTTTTATTTTGTACATTGAAAATTTCATGGCTACAATTTAGAACATACAATCCATCCACAAGCGGAGCACTTCCATAAACAAAACCATTAAAAAAACAGTACATAACTGCCATTGGCAATGAATGAGTAAAACCCCTTAATGTCTAACATTGGGATAGAAATAAAATTCCTCGTTAACGAGGGAACAAAATAACAATTATTTAGTTCTAAACAAAAGCATGAAGGTAAATCTAGTCTATAAGTTTCTCACGCGTTCAACATCCACTCCGACTCCATTTCCAATGCGCAGATCAACCTCCCACGGTCCAACCTTTCTGCTGTCAGTTAGACCCTTCACATTATTACAAATGTGAGAGCCACATGCAGTATCTAATACCCAACAGTGAGAGTTAGTTACAGACATATTTATTTCAATGACAAACATACATTGTCCAGCAGGTCCAGAAACACCTAGTGCCTTGTGTCCTATTGGATCGTTGCAATCCCTTTCATAAGCCTTCAACATGTTGTGAAGTTCTGAAAGATTCACTTTGGTTCCATTCATGTTAAAGTTCACAATGAAATTCTCAAATGAACCAGGAAGTGAATTTAGGATTAGGTTGACAGAGACATTTATAGCCAGCTTCGTTCCAATCGAAGCCAATCTCTCTATTAACCCAATCATCTTCAGAACATGCACTGACACTGGGCCCCCTTCGTTCATCTTACACTTAAAGAGGTCTCTCAACAGTTCATACTCCATTGTCTGAGACTGTGATTCATAAAGACTCTTCAAATGTTCTAGCATCTCGTTGGGATCCATGTTTTTATGTTTCCTCTGTAACTCTACAGTCATGGAGGACAACATTATACATTGTGTCAGGGTAGCATTGTCTAGATGTTTCTGATAAGTCATCTTGTCAAACAAGGCATACTCAGCAAAATCATTAACAGGGACTGTTGGGAATGCTGTGTCTAACACATACTCATTTTTTTCCCCTAGTTTTAACACTAATCGCAGATTTCTTAACCAGTCAGGGTAATTAGTTCCATTCAACTTGTTCGTTTCAACCAACATTTTAAGCAACTGATTCAACATTGTATACTGAAGAAAAGATAGACTTGAAATTATTACTCTAATATAATTTCTATTGAACACATTCATTAACTAACTAACATGGTCTTTAGTTTAATTAACTCCCACTATTTTAACATACTCTTTTACCCCATAAAAAATACAGACTCATATCAAATACGGTCGTAATGGGCCAAGATCCAAACTCATGTTGTCTCCGCGTTTGCTGCGGCTGATAACTTTAACAACATGATTTGATAGGTCTCTAAACAAATTGCAAATAATTTGCAACTCTTGGTTGACCGAATGTTCTAAACAATTCGATCTGCGTCCTTCACGTCCGACATCTTGGGCGCCAAGACAAATTTAGCAAGTCAACCCCGTTATGCGACTGCAATTATGTATCTAAGCGGGCTTAGCCTTCATCAAGCAAATACTGGGGTGTAAATACTCACATAGGTTTATCACCTACTACAACATTTATATGCATCTATGAAAGGGTCTGAGTCCTCATAGACTTAGAACAAATGATGGAGCATAAATACTCATTTCGCCGAAAAGTATTTTGCACCACAATCAATTATAACGGACGACACATTCATTTTAAATGAGACTTGTATTAAATTTAGGGAACATTTTAATTCAGGGTTATGACCAAGATCAACTATTATACGTTTCAAATATTACTCAAAACATTTAAACATATATTTGGGCGCCGCCTACCCAAGCATGATTAATGCGGTTCGACAAATACTGGGCGCCGCCTACCCAGACATGCATAATGCGGACTAACAAATACTGGGCGCCGCCTACCCGGACATATATATGCGGACTCTATACTAATTATTTAAATGACAATCAATTAAACAATTATGAGAAACAATTAATTTTTAAGAACACATTATCAAATAATATGCTAAATAACAATAATTTTGTGGGTTAATTAATTTGTTTCAATTTAGAAAATATTTAAATTCAAAATTTAAACTCAATTTTCAATTTTTGGAATTTTCTGCTCATCCAAACAGTCCCTTAATAGTTCAGAAATTAAAATTTAATTTTTAGGGGTATTTCTGCAATTTTCAGAACCTTAAAATATTTACAATTTCACCCAGGCACCAAATGCGCTACAAATTTACTGATTGACCTGTGGATGAATCACTGATTTTAAAAACTTTTAAAATTCCAGAAAATATCTCAGGGACTAATTTGTAATTTTCATAACTTAAAATAATTTCAGATTTGTTTAAGGACCAATCTTCAATTTAAAAACCCTAATTTTAATTGCAAAAAGGTCCTTAAACTATTTCAATTTTTCAAAACCAAATTCAACCCCAAATCAAATTTGGGATTCGGATTTCGGGGCGAAATTGACGAAATTAAAACCCACCAAACGATGACACACATCGGGACGAACTCACCGGTGGTTTTCACCACCGAGTTGGTGGCCCACGGTGGCCGGAATATGAGCCACCGTCGGCGGTTTCTAAAACCGTCGGCGGTGCTCCTTTTCTGGTCATCGTTGCCGTGTAAAACTACCACCATTAGATTCCTCTCATCGAGACGAACACGGTGGTAGTATTACTTAATAATTTCGTCGCCCGTGGTGGTCGGAAACAGTTCCGCCGTCGACGGTTTCCGGCGTCTACACCACGTTCCGCCACCTCTCTACACCTTTATCGACCATCTTAAAAAGTGGATTTCTCTATAATAGTGGAGACGGTGTTAGAACACGTTGTTTTACCAGGAAAAAATTCACGAAATTATCGCTCACGCCGTAACAAGAATCGCAGACACGATTCACGCCTAACAAAGGTTTGCCATCGCTCATCGTCCGAAAAATTTAATTAATTAATTTTTTTTAAATTCTGAAAATCAGTTTAATCAAAACAATTAATTATCCCACGTATCGTTATTAAGGATTATCGTATAATCATTAAACCAGCCTGAACTCTGATACCACTGTAGGGATTTGTTGGGTCTGAGACATACAAGTAAGCGCAACAAAAGTTTAAATTTTTTGAGTAAACTTACTTGCCCCAACAAAGGTCGTCTGGTATGATTATGCGATAATTCAAATCTGTAAAGACAGGAAGAAAACTTACAGTTTTAGCTTTGTTAGTCTTTACTAAAGGGAGCGCACGCGATTGTCAATCCGGGTGCAAGCCTTGCTTCAGTATATTCCTTTGCCCAAGAAAGATAGGAAATCTTGACAGAGGTTTGAGATAATTTTATTTTCTGAACTCTGAGTTCAGAAAGTGGAAAGTGAGTGCAACCTTAAAATTATGGGTTAAGTGCCAAATATATAGTGGAGGAAACCCTAAACCAAATCAGATTTGGGTCATGCTTCAAGACCTGACCCAAATCCAAATTGCAGTGGGCCAGTCGAACTGGGCCCACTGCTGTGCGACTCCTCAATTTATTTTCTGCACGTTTTAGTTCTAATTAAATTCAAGATTTAATTTTGATTTAATTATATAATTTTCATCAAATGAAAATTATCTCATAATTTATTATTAAATAAAATATCTTGATTCTAAATCCGATATTTTACATATTCTCAATATACCCTTAGACCGAAAAAGACAATCGACTTAGTGTGACCCTTTAGGCCTTCACATATCGACACTTGATCAAATCAAGATTTACACGGAACTCCTAGACGGCGCTGGTGACGGACCCAATGTGTGAAGTACGTTTACAAGACTCAAGTAAACAGACCTCTATGTGAGATGATAAAATTCTTTCATTCGCGACACACTCGATCAAGCTTAAGATTTGCCAAGTGTCTATCAAATGGCTTGATCACTTTATATCATCTATATTAGTCGACAACTAGACCATATCCTAGATATGTCTCTTGCATTGGCCAATTTCTTGGTCGACCTAACATATCTGAGAAGCTGAGTGTTCTCTCGAAATTCCAATCGAGGAATGAATCCTATTCTTGGCTCAACTACCACCTTCAATCTACTTCGTAATGTACCCAAAACAAGCAGCGTCTCAACCTATAAGGCGTTTGAGCTTAGGACAGGATCAAAGTACATTACTCCGTAAACAAGGTGGTATTGACCTCAAGTATAAGGACCTCTATCTCCCACATGCTGATAATACTCTAGACATGTATAACAAATAGTTTATCAACAGGGTATGCCAATACTTCTCTAAGAGTATCCATGTGTCCATCACTAGAAACTATTGCTAGTAGTAAGTGAGATATACTACATTCTCTAAGAATGTGATGCAAACCACATGTCGACTTATAACATATCATTGATATGTCATTCTCAATGCTCATTAGTCTAGGCTATTTTAAGAACCACACTCTATCATTAATATCTCACACTATTAATGACAATGTAAGTTCAAGGGATGCACATTAATGAATAATATAAACAATCAAATAATAATTCAATAATTGCAAATGCCAAGTATATTAATCTTATTAATAATATGAATGTGTTCAAGTACATCTGCTCTTAAAATGATTGTTTCCAGGACATATATACTTTCAATACTAGCAAACACACATAAGAATTTGGATCATTTTTGTTAAGAGTCTCACATCAGATATGGAATGGGAACATGTACTCCTTATATGGACCTGAACAATCTTCACCCTACAAGCTAATTTTTGAGATTGAGTTAGACCCAAAATTCATTATTTACATGATATCAAAGGTAGAGCCAGACTAATGGTTGATTTTGTTGAAGTGCCATTAGATATATAATGTGAATGGTTGGTAGGTAGATGGGTAACATTTGTTGTTTGTGCACGTTCCAATAGAAGAATAAATGATGTATAACCCTAATAATATAGCCTTAAAATTCGATATTCAATGGGCATGGAAAATTGAGTATAACAGCTTAGGTTAATTTAGGCAGTATATATCCCCTAGATAGAACACACGTTAGTTATAGAAAATATGATTTTAAAAGTTCAATTTATTTTTCAGATTCAACTAAATTTCTTTGGGTTACATGACCTACTGATCAGGCCTCAACTGTGTCCGTTTTTTTGTGCTGGGACAAAATGAAAATTTGTCACGATTCAAGCTCATAACATGTATTAATGTTTTGATCCAATAGGTAGGACTAACCTCTTGGACTACGTCATTAATGAGTCTAAAAGTATTTGCACTGCATGAACTTATGTTATATCTTATAAGGATTTTTAATTATTTTCTCTTTCATTTTGATAGGAAATTCACTTGAGATATCATGTGAACCTCTTAGCTTTTTCAAAAGTTTGTCAACCTAAAAAGTTGTCAGTCTTTCTTTGTGACTCATCCTCAATCATGAGCATCATATATACGCCCCTTAAGGACTCAGCATCTTGTGCCCCATCATCGTGCTAAGGGAGTATTGTTCAACTCTAATACATATTTGCCACAACTCAAGTCCATGATATATATTGTCTACTTTGGCACAATAGCTCTCATAAATTTGTTTTTTGGGCCATGTCATCGTCGAGCTCAAAAGCGTGTATATCATGTGAATTTGTGATATGTCTTATAAATTTTTTATTTTTCTCTTCCATTTCAATGTGAAATTCTCCTATAATATGAGGTGCATCCCTTCTTCAAAATTTTGCAAACCTAAAAGCCTGACATTCTTTCTCTGTGACTTATTCTTGTCAGCCCACCTCGCTCTAACACAAAATGATTCGAGGCTTTTTAATGAGAATTATCATTTCTTGGAAATATGAAATCAATTAGTGCGAAGAAGTCGTATAAATCTTCATTAGGTTAATTACTAGAGATTACTTGTCCATTAAAGTTAATAAGAGATCTCAAGGACTAATAATAAGAATAAAACAACTTGCAACTCCACTTTTGATAACTTAATTAAAAATTTAAGGAAGTACCTTTTCATACCAAATGCCACATAGATATACATATATCAAGTGTCATTTCTAAAAAAATATTATTATCTTTAAAAAATCCTCAAAATCTACAAAAGTGGGAGGTTTTCATATCAAACTTGACCTTAACAAATCTATTGGGTTCAACTACTACTAATAATTTGCAAAAAAAAAGATGTTTTACATAACACGCCTAAGGCGAGTTGACAGCTGCCATTTTAATGTTACTTAGTGGAGAAATCCCTTTTTATTTGATGCCTTAGTAATCACTTCCATGCATGTCCATCTTTTACTAATCTTTCAACCTTATAATAAACAAAAAGCAAATCTTATTAGTTTCTTTTCTTCAATATAAAGAATGAATCTTGTGTCTAACTCAACCTCAAAAGATAACTTGCAGGTTGAGAATTGTCCAAGTTCATATAAGGATTTTCCATTACATCTCCGATGTGAATTCTTAACCCTCAAAAACATCATCACAAAAGCAATTATTATTACATAATATTACTATTCTCTTGAACTTTTTTGAGTAAAGTGTGATCCCTTATCTTATTTAATATTATCTAAAATTCTTGGACTAAAGCATCAATTCATTTAAATTAATAATTGAAACCACATAATCCTATTGATAGACAGCCAAAAAAAAAGAAACATCAACTCTTTCAGCCAGTAAAATCAAAGATAAGAGCTTTGTTGATAATTATTTAACTATTTTACACGTATTTATTTATAGCAAAGATTAGTGTTTTTTTTATTTTTATTTTTTATCTTAAGGAGATTTCAGTAGTTGGTACTTATCATTATGCTTTGAGCGGTCATTATGTTGCTTCTTCTTACCTTAACTAGATAATTTTCCACTATAAAAAAGAGATACAATTAATAGTTGAGAAAAAAATAAATGAAAACTGGAATTTGGAGTATGATGGTTCAAGTATCTAAAATTTGGTACAAATTCAGATATTAACTGCTCAGTTTTTTCCTGAATTAAAGATTAATATTGTACACGAAGTACAATACTTCTTTTAATTACCATTTTTATTATTAAAAATAGAAAAAAGTTTTAATTTATCCTTAAACAATAAAAAATAGTCTAGGTTTATCATCTGTTAATAGTTAGGGTCAAAGCTGCCTTATCATTACGAATATCAGAGCTAAATTTGGATCATCTCATAGTTCAAGGGGAACTTAACTCCTTTTCCCTTGTAAAAAAAGGCTCTCGTGTTGGACATGTGGCATCATCATTATGCTAAACAATGTCATTAGAGACTAAGTTCCCAATGTTAGTCAATAAAGGCAAATTTAACCCATTTTTATAACGGCGATGATAGATTTCATTCCAACTATTTACGATGGGCAAATCTAAAGCATTTCGGATAGTTCAAGAATAAATTTAAATATTTTTTTATAATATAAAAATACCTCATTCTGTATGTTGTTATTGCATATACGAAATTGAGCTCCCACCCACGAGTGTGGTTTTGTAATCAATAAATTGAAGTGGATGCAAATCATGAAATCATTCGGGTTCATATTTCAGCTGAGTAAAAAAATATTAGGTTAATTTTTTTCTATCTGTTTAAGTTTTGATGTACAAGTTTATATAATTAATTAATACAATAAATTCTCGATAAAATAGTTAAGATATATGCAAATCGGCCAAAACACCATCTTTTTATTGAGAGAAAGAAAGGAACCTTCACTCATGCCAACATGGGATCATGGGAAATTTTAGGACAAAAGCATAGAATAATGTTGTCATATGGCAAGTCTAAGATCTAATAATGCTTAGACCAAAAGGTTCCTCTTTCCACTAATTGCGGTTCAATTTGTTTTTTTTTTAATTGAAAGGTGCTGCATTTAGATGACTATAAATATATTAAACTCAAGATTATCTTGCAAATTGATGACTAAATTAGGGAATAAGTTAGGAAATGTAATGTCATGAAACTTAAACTTCTAACTCACTGACGTGGTTGATAATGCAACTTGTAATTTGAAGTACAAATCCAGATTTTTCTTTAATTTCAAGATAAGTTAATGTATTCTTATAATAAAAATAAATAAATTCTCATTTCCTTTTATATGTTGAAATTAAAACTCAACTCTATTGATTATTTTAAGCCTTTTGAATGAAGCTATTAGTGTAGTCTACCCTATATATTCTTTTTTTACTTCTCTAGTGTCGATTAAAAAGTAAATATACGAAGAAGTTAAGGGAACTCAACCTCTAATATATATATATATATATATATATATATATATATATATATATATATATATATATATATATATATAATAATTGTTTGAAGAAGCAATTTTGAAATATTTAAGTATGATCACACCACACATTGAAAACTTTTCTTGAGATGGGAAAAAACAAATCTCACAAAGCAATATTGGTGAACGTTACTATTGAATCAGAAAAAGCTCAAAATTATTGTTTTATTTTGCAAATGATTTATGTATTGTCAGTTTATTTAAAATGGAAGCTGTTGAGGTTGGATGAATGTTGTGGCAACATCTGAAGACTCTCAAGACAACATCTCTTCCGTAGACAAGAATGTTGCCTGCGATGTTGAGGCAATATTTCTGCAAACATCTATGTAACAGTTTTTGCCTATTCTTCCGGACAAAGCAGTTGATGCTACTGCGAATAAAAATGACCTAGGAAAGCTTATATGAATGCTATGTTTAAAACGTGTTAAAAGACGCAGTCAAAGCGTGAAGAGAAAGCAGCATAAGACTCAGTCCAAGACGTTGAGGATTTTCAGGGAGACGCTGAGGATTTTCAGGAAGAAGACTCGGTCCAAGCTGCTGGCACCTTTTTCTCAACCTCCGCAACAAGCAGTGAGGATTTCAAGAGAAGTTCCACACTATAAATAGAGGGGAACTTCAGTGTATCAGATATCCAGATTAACAACGAAAAGTACTTCCAAGAGAGCTCTCAGATTCTAGCTTAGAAACTGGATCAACCGCATCTTGCCTAAAGTAATATAACAACATCTAGTCCCACATTACAATAGCTATCATCATTCTAGATTAAGCTTATTGTTCAAGCAATTGTAATGAAGATGTTGCATTTATCTTTTTAGATCTTTTTAACTTTAGGCGAAGTCATCTGCGACTTCACTTTTGTTTGTAATTTCTTTTTTGTATTTTACGCTCAATCTTGTAAAAGAAATTCATTTGTAATAGTATATAATTTATACAATTCTTTTGGTCATTGACCATCAAGGGATATTAATATATACCCTTGAAAATACAAACCTTGTCTCTTTACTTTTCCGCTGCATTTACTCTTTTAAGGTTTATCAAGTTTTATCACAATGTTGCCTCAGATGTTGACCCAACATTGAAGGCAACATCCAGAAACTGTTTTTGTTTTTCTAGCTGTTTCAATTTATATTCTTGCTCAAATTGACTTATCCGTAGTCCTGGACCCCAACAAGTGGTATCAGAGCCAACACTTGATACAATAAGTGTCTGATTCTGAATATTACAGCTATGGACTCAACTACCCAAAACGTTGGTCGTCTTCCCATTCTCGATGGAACCAATTATGCCTATTGGAAGATTCGTCTTCGTTCTCACATCAAATCAATTGATGTTCGAGCATGGAGATCTGTCTCCGAAGGGTATGTGGTCCCCAAATATCCAGCAGACGAGGAAGGTGATGTACTTAAAAACCCGAGTCTGAATGGACCCAGGAAGAAAACAACAGCGCAAGCTATAATGAAAAGGTCCTAAATGCTATTTTTGGATGGGTGGATCTTTATATGTTTAAACTCATCCAGAATTGTACAACGGCCAAGGATGCTTGGGAAACTTTACAAACTCACTGTGAAGGTACATCAAGTGTCCGACGTACAAAGCTTCGCATGATCTTGAGTCAATACGAACGCTTAAGAATGGAAGAATCTGAAGATATAAAATCCTATTTTGAAAAGTTAATTGACATTGCGAATCAGCGTCGAGTGTTTGGATCTCCTTTGACCAACACACAACTGGTGGATAAAGCACTCAGATCTCTTTCTGAAAGATTTAATACTAAGATTTGTGCAATTGAAGAGGCCCATAATCTTGCAAATATGGATCTTCATGCCTTGATGATCATCTTTCAAACCTATGAGATGAACATGAAGAGCCAACGAGATATATATCATGACAAGACATTGACACTCCAAGGTCAAACCTCGAGAACTGAAGAAGAAGCCGAGGAAGAAAACCTGGAGGAATTAGGGGATGGTGCTACTATTTCCTTGCTCACTCGTCGATTCAATTCAATGATGAGGAAGATCAACAACGATCGCAACAAAGCAAAATACAAACAGCACCAAAACCCACTCTTCAACAAACAGTCGAATAGACCACTTCCTGAAAATAGAAATAATCATACACTAAGGAAATCCAACCCCGACAATACCAATTTCAATCCCAAACAACTCGAGAGAGTGCAGTGTCATGCGTGCTCGGGTTGGGGACACTACACTAATGAGTGTGCAAACACCCTTAGGAAAATTGGTAAGGCCATGTGGGTTACTCTCAGTGACGATGAATATGATGAGGAGGAAGAAAGTCAAGAAGAAGAACCACATGCAATGCTGACAGCCATGTTCGAACACTCACTGTCCAACGATGAAGATGTTGTTGACAATGTTGCCTCAACATCAGGAATAACTTCGGACTCACCTTCTGGGAGGACTGCACCATTAGAGAGGTATGTTTTCTTTGACTACTCTGATGTAAATTATTTTAGTGGATTTATTTCTTCATCTGAGACTGTAAATTTGGATCTGGTTGACTCCAAAGACGAAGTGATAAAAGAATTGCAAGATCTTTGTAAAGCTCTAATCACTGAATCAGAACAACTAGACTCAAAGACACAATCACTGGCTCTTGAGAATAAAAGTCTAAAAAGCACAATCAACCGATTGGAAGTAATACTTACCAAGAAGGACCAAGAACTTGGTAAAATCCGTGCAAGACTCAACACAGCTGAGACCACCTTCCAAAGGCTCAACATGAGAATCTTCAAACTTGATGAAATTTTGAACTTCAATAAACCATCAAGAGCAGGTCTAGGTTACCATTCAACCAGTAAAACCAATTCTTTCAAGATCCATAGTAAATCTAAGGAGATAAAATTTGTCAAAGAAAATACCTATTTTAATTCTCAGACATCTATGATTAGATCGAGATTTGTATGCAACTACTATAAAAGGTCAGGACATTTAATGTCCTACTGCTACAAACTTCAAAATTCTTCTTCCAGATCACTGCCTAAAGTGTTGCCAGCAATGTTGCCCAACATCACTAACAATATTCAAAACACAAAATCTGTGAACAGAAGAGAGGATAGGTCTGAAAAAGTGTGGGTACTAAAACTGAACTTGAGATGTAATGTATGCATAACTGCTTTACGGACTAACATTACAGGATCTTGGTATTTTGATAGTGGCTATTCTTGTCACATGACAGGTACCAAAAATCTATTGAAGGACTATAGAACATTCAATAGAAGATATGTAACCTTTGGAGGAGGAAGTAAGAGTAGGACTATTGGGAAAAAAACTCTCAATGTTCCTGATATCCCAGCCTTAGAAGAATGTTCTTTATGTGGAAGGCTTGGTGGCAAATCTTCTTAGCATAAGCCAACTGTGTGATGAAGATCTCGAGGTGAAATTTAACAAGCTTGGATACAAGGTTACAGATTCTGCTAATAAGTATGTCATGTCAGGGACCCGAACTGGAGATAATTGCTAACTGGTCGGAGGACAAGAAGTTTGCAATTCCGCGAAGATAAGTAAGTTGACACTTTGGAACCAGAAGCTGGGACATGTCAACTACGACACCTTGAAGAAATTGATTTCATTTGAAGTTGTAAGAGGCATTACCAAACTGGATCCAAATGATAAAACACTGTGTGAAGATTGTCTGAAAGGAAAGCAGACATGAGTCTCTCACAATGTTGTCTAACATGATGGAAAACATTCAAGGACGTCTCATTGTTTCCAATTGTTACATATGGATCTTATGGGTCCAATTGAGGTAGATAGCCTAGGAGGAATGAGATACTCTTATGTGATAGTGAATGACTTTTCAAGGTTTACTTGGATCTATTTTTTAAAGGAAAAGTCACAAGCATTTGGCATGTTTGAAACACTCCACTCTAGAATCAAGAATTTTTTTTGTTCTTCAATTTTCAGAATTCGTTCTGATCATGGAAAGGAATTTGAGAATCAAACCTTTGCAAAATTTTGTGAAAAGAAGGGCATATTTCATGAATTTTTGGCACCAAAAATACCTCAACAGAATAGGGTTGCTGAAAGAAAGAACAGAACCCTACAGGAAATGGCTAGAGTCATGTTAAGTTCTAAGCATTTGTCAAAAAGGTTTTGGACAGAAGTCCTGAACACTGCATGTCACATAAATAATAAGAGTATATCTAAGGTCAGAAACTAAGGTAACACCCTATGAATTGCTGAATGGAAAGAAACCAACATTGCATTACTACCATGTTTTTGGGTGTGTGTGCTATATTCTTAATGACAGGTATCAATTGGCCAAGTTCGACTCTAAGAGTGAAAAGGGTGTATTTGTCGGATTCACAAAATAGTCATGCCTACCGAGTATACAATCTTCGGACAAAAACCATACAAGAGTATGTCAATGTGATTTTTGATGATCTGCTGGATATATCCGGAAGATCCTCAGAAAAAAACATTGTGGTTACAGTTGAAGGGGAGCGACCCACTGAAGAAACATATGTTAACTCAGATGTTGTCCCAACATCAGAAGTCACATCTGAACCTCAAGAAGAGAACACAAGAAATGAGGTCGAGGAGGAGTCTGCTACAGAACTGAATGATCAAGTAAGAAGAGGCCCTCCATCGAGGATTAGAAGAAACCATCCGCCCGATCAAGTGATAGGGGGAGTTTTTGAGAAGAGGTGCACAAGAGAGAAGGAACCAGTCAATTATCGAGAGATGGTAAGGTATGTGTGCATGTCCACAATATACCAACTGGTTAGTATTTATTGTTTTACATCTACACTGGAACCTAAGAATATTGGTGAAACATTGAAAGATACTTTTTGGATACAAGCTATGCAAGAAGAACTTGAACAATTTTTCCGAAATGAGGTTTGGGACTTCGTACCACGACCCAACGACACTAATGTTATTAGGACAAAGTGGATATTCAAAAACAAATCGGATGAATTAGGGAAAATTGTGAGAAATAAAGCTAGACTTGTTAAGGATATACACAAGTCGAAGGGATTGACTATGACGAGACCTTCGCTCATGTGGATAGAATAGAATTAATAAGACTACTTCTTGTCCTTGATTGCTATCTAAGAATTACCTTGCACCAAATGGACGTTAAAGGTGCCTTTCTCAATGGATTCTTAGACAAAGAAATGTACATTGAACAACCTAAGGGGTTTGAAGATCCTCACTATTCACATCATGTATACAAGCTTAAGAAAGCCTTGTATGGATTGAAACAAGCACCACGTGCATGGTATGGTCGTTTAACCAACTTTCTTATCGAATTTGGTTTCACCCGTGGAGAAGCTGACAGAACTTTATTCATTAGAAGACACGGAGTAGATGTAATAATTACTCAGATCTATGTCGATGATTCTGTGTTTGGCTCGACCTCAGAATCTTTCTTGAAGTCCTTCGTCGAGGAAATGTCAACCACATTTGAAATAAGTATGATTGGAGAACTAATATTTTTCTTAGGCTTGCAGGTTAAGCAAGACGAAGAAGGGATATTTGTATCCCAGAGCAAGTATGCCAAGAATCGTGTTAGAAAGTTTGGTCTTGAAAATGCTAAACACATGAAGACTCCAATGAGCTCTACGCAACATGTATGTAAGGACGATATTGGACAAGATGTTGACCCAACATTGTACCGATCAATGATAGGTAGCCTTTTATACCTTACTGCCAGTCGTCCAGATATCATGTTTAGTGTGTGTGTCTGTGCACGGTTCCAAGCCAGTCCCAAGGAATCTCATCTTAATGCCGTGAAACGTATCATACGATATATTACCGGTACAAGTGACTTGAAAATATGGTATTCTAGAGACAATAATCCTAATCTAATAGGGTATAGTGACTCGGACTGGGCCGGTGATGTAGACGATAGAAAGAGTACTAGTGGTGAGTGTTTCTATCTTGACAATAATTTAGTCTCATGGTATAGTCGTAAACAGAATTGTGTATCACTTTCGACTGCCGAATCCAAATATGTGTCTACCGAAAGTTGTTGTGTTCAACTAATTTGGTTACGACATATGCTAGATGACTATGGTCTTTCTAACAACTTCATGATTATGTACTGTGAGAACCTGAGTGCTATTAATAGTTCCAAGAATCCAGTTCCGAATTCACGTACAAAACACATTGACATAAGGCATCACTTTTTGAGAGACTTAGTGGAAAAATAGCTAGTCCAAATCGAACATGTTGATACACTGCATCAACTAGCTGATATTTTTACCAAACCTTTAGATCATGAGATATTTTCAACCTTGAAGAAATCTCTTGGTCTTTGTTTTCTTTGAAGATAAGTTGTGTAGGCAGATGTTGTCCTAAATGTTGACCTAACATTCTGGGTAACATTTGATAATGAATCAAATACTGGATATATGTTGTTGTGATAATGTTGCAATATATTTCAAGATAATCAAGCATGATTCTCCAAGGATAAGGCTTAATTATGATACCTTTCTCTACGATAAAGTGCATAAAACCATTATATATTTTGTAAAAAGGAAGTATCAAGAGAAGGCGAAGCCTCCATCATAGATTTGGATTATTGTTTTTCAAAAAAAAAGAAGAACAAAGCTCTAAGATTGGTATCGTTCCTATTCTATAGGAGTACCATGTGCGTTAAAGAGAAAAAGGGTGTAAACACCTCAAGAAATTTGTATGTGTTCAACTAAGGTGGTTAAGGACAATGGAAAAATGTTACATTAGTCCAGCGATCATTCTCATAGGAAGCATGTGCAAATAATTTTTTTTATGCCAAATCAGAATAACCTTGAAGTCTAATGTTGCCTGTTTAAACTGAAAATGTTGTCAACATTCGTAACAACATTATTGTCCAGTACTTTGATTGATATTTGCTTATCTTAATATTATTTTGTTTGGTCTTTTAGTAAGTCTCGCCCTTAACATAAAAATCCAAAAATATGGAATTTTTTTATAAAATTTGAATGATGTCTTGTGCTATATGAAGTCCTTATTTTAGGAGTGTGAAAGAGTTTACATTCTTATACACTATCTAATTTTAAGGAAAATGAGTTGTATGTACTTGTATATATTATCATGATTGAGTCCCCATTTTAACTCCTTTGAACCGTCAAATCACTATTCTTTGTCCATTGCATTTAACCGATAGAACCCTATCAGTCACCATCATTTTATAAAACCCAAACTTCTCTAATACACCACCTTCTTCAAAACCCTATCCCATAACCATATCTCCTAAATCTTCCAATTCCAACGATTACTCTCCAATGTCAACAAGCCCCAAAAATAGCAACAAAATGTACAAACATTATGTAGCCATAAATGAGTTAAAACCGACTGAAGAAGATGCCTCATTGACCATGATTTTACTGGGTTCTGACGAACCTGTAGAAGTGTGTTACCCTGGAGACGCCAAAACCCCAATAGATATTGATTCAACATCTGATTTCTCGAAGCTTGCATCCCGAGAAACAAAATCGAAAATGACGACAAGAAGGTCAACAAGGATTTATGAACAGCAGTTCGGTGAAGGAAGATCTTCAAAAAGGTCTAGGGAAGAGTCGACTTTCTCTGTTGATTTCACTACTTCCACAAGCACCGACTCTGATTTCAATGTTGAGAGTCTACCCAGATCATCAACTCCTTCAACCACCACTCCAACTGCCGAAACTGAGAAAGAAGAAGAGGAGATGTCTGATGACATTCCTCTAAGAAATTTCATGCCAAAGAGATTCCGAAAGACATACTGGAACTTTGGAGCAAATGTTGCCTCAACATCAAAGGCAACAAAGGAGAAAGAAGATGCGGATCCTGACTATGTTGCCCCAACATCCGAGGCAACACTATCATTCACTCCTCCAGAACAAGAAAATCCAGAATCCAAATCAGATTCTGAGGTAATGCCCTACTCTCCTATGTTCCATAGTAAAACATGCTCTAGTAGATGGAACTGATTTAAAAATAGAGGTATTAGAGGTGAAAAAGTAATAGATCTATTTTCATTAGCTGAGTATGGGTTAACCGATTTTTTAAGTAGTCATAAGGTCCTAAGTTCAGTCTCTGAAAAAAATCCATACTGTGAAAAGGTTATTAGGATATTTTATGCCAACTTGACACATGTTGCAAAAGACACTTCCTCGAAGAAGTTCAAAAAAGTGTAACTTTATGACAAGATGTATGAATTTTCCTCTAAGATCATAAATGCTATACTTGGGATACCTATAGATGAGAGACCCCTGAAACTAACCCCACTGCTGACGAACTTGATGGGATGATCCAATATCTTACTGGAAATTTGATCACCTCTTGGGCTCCTCGTAGTCCAGTGTCGAAGCTTACAACCCTGTTTGCAACACTGCACATAATTGCTATATATAACTGGTTGCCATCCTTGAACGAAACTGTTGGAACAATTGACCAAGCAACACTTCTATATAAGCTTGGAAGAAACCACAGAGTTGATCTTGGAACGTTAATTTTCAACCATACTACAAACTTGGCTGAAAGACAATCAAACTCTTTCCTTCCATATCCCTCACTAATTTATCAAATACTGCTTAACCAAGGCTTCAAAACTCCTAAAGGGGAGAAACTGAGCAAAACCCTATATATGTATCCAGTCCAAAGAGCAGTAGTGAACAGAAAGGACAAGGTTGTAGACCTACCCTGGAAGGAAGAAAATTGGGACTCTGAACCAACACAGAATGTTGCCACTGATGTTGCCAACATTCCTGGCAACATCATGTCCAAATACTGGCTGAGAAAGCACATTGCGGAACTGGATAGGCAGAATCTAGAGCTAGTGCATGTCAAAAGCTACTATGAGGACATTCTTTCTTCACAAAAAGGGGAGAAAGTGATGAGGTTGTTGCTGATGCCTAGGGAAGCAGACAGAAAGGGGGAGATGTGACTGGACCAAGTACGCAGGGGGAGAGAAGCTAAAAACTGCTTGCTATTGAAGATGAAGATGGTGCTAGGTGAAGGTTGATTAACCACAGAAAGCGGCGGGAAGCTATTGCGGTTAGATTAATCATGTCAAGGAGTTTTTATTTTCTCATGTGGCTCACTTTGTTGATGGTTGGGACTAACAGACATTTGGTTATTTCTATTTGGTCTTGTAATTATTATTTTTGAGATCTTTTTGGTGGATGCTATATATGGTGACAAGTTATGGTACGTTATGAATATTTACTGCATATCTGTTGTATGTCATGAGTAACAGAACGTAACACTAATTAAAAAAAATGATACGTGCTTGAAATTTATTACTGCAGGTTAAGGGGGAGCACGACACTAATCTTACTGTCTCTTAGATTATCAAGGACTATATCAAGATTCAGTATCCTGGTCATTTTGTACTGTATGGAGTTTTGTGAAGAGAGGCAAAAAGGGAGAGATTGTTGATGTTGGATGAATGTTGCGACAACATCTGAAGACTCTCAGGACAACATCTCTTCTGTAGACAAGAATGTTGACTGCGATGTTGAGGCAACATTTCTGTCAATATATATGTAACCGTTTTTATCTATTCTTTCGGCCAAAGCAGTTGATGCTATTGCGAGTAAAAATGACCTAGACAAGCTTATATGAATGTTGTGTTTGAAAAGTGTTAAAAGACGCAGTCAAAGCGTGAAAAGAAAGCAGCATAAGACTCGGTCCAAGATGTTGAGGATTTTCAGAGAGACGCCGAGGATTTTCATGGAGAAGACTCGGTCCAAGCTGTTGGCACCTTTTGCTCAACCTCCGTAACAAGGTTCAAGGGAAGTTCCACACTATAAATAGAGGGGAACTTCCGTGTATCAGATATCCAGATTAACAACGAAAAGTACTTCCAAGAGAGCTCTCAGATTCTAGCTTAAAAACTGGACCAACCGCATCTTGCCTAAAGTAGTATAACAACATTTAGTCCCACATTACAATAGCTATCGTCATTCTAGATTAAGCTTATTGTTCAAGCAATTGTAATGAAGACGTTGTATTTATCTTTTTAGATCTTTTTAACTTTAGGCGAAGTCATCTGCGACTTCACTTTTGTTTGTAATTTCTTTTTCGTATTTTACGCTCAATCTTGTAAAAGAAATTCATTTGTAATAGTATATAATTTATACAATTCTTTTGGTCATTGACCATCAAGGGATATTAATATATACCCTTACAAATATAAACTTTGTCTCTTTACTTTTCCGCTGCATTTACTCTTTTAAGATTTATCAAGTTTTATCACAATGTTGCCTCAGATATTGACCCAACATTGAAGGCAACATCCAAAAACTGTTTTTGTTTTTCTAGCTGTTTCGATTTATATTTTTGCTCAAATTGACTTATCTGTAGCCCCGGACCCCAACGGAAGCGTTGAACCGTAACCCAAGCATTTGCGTCTTTTATTCACATCTTACTTTGTTAATAATGCATTTGACAAATTAAAGTAAATATGTATTAGCCAATAAGCAAACATCGATTATATGTTAAACTCAACTTGCATGTATATTGACTATCCACCTTCTATGTGTGCCTCTTTTGCCTTTTGATCACTAAAAACTCATCAAGAAATCAAACTTTTTAAGCTTTTAAGAAATATAAAAGAAAATGGAGAAAAAGATAAAATTAAATATTTAATCCGCGTCTAACATTATAACTACCCGTTTGGCCATGAGAATTATTCACATTTAAAAAAAACCACTTTATTTGAAAATCCAGAGAATCAATTGAGCTTCTTTTCTCTCAACGTATGATAGTGAGGATTGCTAACATGCACCTCGAGTAGGAAAAATGCCCCAACCTAGCCGTTCCACCGGTACTGCTCATCTGTCTCCGATGATGGTGGTCACTCCGGCGGACGACTCTCATTATTCACTACCTTCTCTCACCTTTAACAACTTCTTTCCCCCTCAATTTCAATCCATACCAGAGGAAGTTGAGATGGGAGGATCTGTCACACCCGAACCTTGGGGGTGTGGCTGGCACCCGACGCCTGGACGGCCCGAGCGAATCACCTGGATATCATACACAAACATACAACCGTCTGGGCCGACAAGGCCTCAGAATGATAACTATGGAATAACTCGTCATGAAATCATGCAAACATAAGATCTCAACGTACGCATATATATACATAGTACATCCGACAAGGCCATACCGAACAACTGTACAACATAGTCTACAAAGCCTTTAAAGAGAGTGTCGACATAACACATAAGTTAGTATAGGGCCCTCAACATACCCATAGTACCCAAAAGGATATAAACATAAACATGATCCTGACTCAGTAATACTCCAGGAGGAAGTGGAGCTCACCAATAAAACCTGACATTAACTCACGGTCTACGAGGGCGGGTCCTCTCCTCACCCACCTGAACATGCGCGGTATGAAATACAGTGTCCCCAGGCAAAGGGCATCAGTATGAATAATGTACTAAATATGTAAGGTAAAAATAAAATGCATTACTAAGTAATCATAAAAAAAAAAAAGATACGAATTAACCAGAACTCCTGAAATACCCCCGAGGGCCCTGATATGTACAATGATCATACTCATACTATAATATCATTTTATGAGACTACACCGACATCGTAACTCTAACCGTTCAACTGCCTAACTGATTAGTGATAACTTACCAACCAGCGGTAAATAACGATACGTAACTTCCTACCAGCGGTAAATAACGATTCATATCTGCCCAACCGGTGGTAAATCATGTTACCATATTCGTGCCCCTATAGGTACTACTTACATACATACATGGATGGATGACATAAGAGACTTCTATGAACTTATCAAAACGACATAAGATCGTTAGACTCATGATTTACATTTGAAAGCTATCATCAACAATATTAACTTCATCTTAAAGCTAAAGAATTCCTTTTAACATACGTATGTACATTATACGAGGCCTTTGGTGTAAGCTCTTAATCCATCCAAAATAGAGTCGTTACACTACCGACTGTCACTATGGAGATAGTATGTCATTTTACTCCATCATATGAATGAACAAGATAGTATACTTCATTTCTAGCTTTCGTAAAACCAAGAAGGAGCTACAATATGTCAATATAGACAATACGTTATTGTCACGCCCCAAATTTTCCTAAGTCTTTACTTAGGGCGTGATGGCACCTGGACAATTATTTCCCACCAGGAGCACCATTTAATTCTCTTTATTTAGAAATTTAAACTTATATTCAAATACGGAGCTATTAATAAAATAACAATAAAGAAATTTATTTATGACTTTATTAAAAATATAACGCGAGCCCATGCTCGTGCAAATATTGTTTCAACATAGACATACTGACAAATATTATTCTAAGTTGGAAGGGAGATCATTCCACACGGGCATATCCCGAGACATTGGAACTGACATTCGAACTCGACGAGTACCAAGCCCAAACAATGGACTTGGTATGACAAGAGGTCATGGACGATCGCTAGCCTTGACGTGGAGCCTTTCCTCTATCACCCTTTCCTGAAACATGTTAAATAAAGAGTCAGCCCTACCATCTGGGGCTGAGTGAGAACCTTACCCTGCAATTTAAAGTAACACCACAATATTCCAAGTGCAATCACATTATAACGTAATAAACATATTGCAAAAACATATCAGGTTACAACATTTTTAAATATGCAACAACTCCTCATAGGAAATTCTCGGTTTAACTAACACTTCATTTTATCTCGTATTATACGTTAAGACATTCCCCTGCATTTCCACATGTTTATTACATTTATATATTTGTGAACGCGTATTCACTTTTCATATTTATATATAGGTGAACATGTATTCATCTTTCATATTTGTTGCGGCGTGCAACCCGATCCATTATGTTTACGTATTTGTGAACGTGTATTCACTTTACGTTTTGTTGCGGCGTGCAACCCGAGCCATTATATTTACGTATTTGTGAACGCGTATTCACTTTACGTTTTGTTGCGGCGTGCAACCCGATCCATTATGTTTACGTATTTGTGAACGCGTATTCACTTTACGTTTTGTTGCGGCGTGCAACCCGATCCATTATATTTACGTATTTGTGAACATATATTCACTTTACGTTTTGTTGCGGCGTGCAACCCGATCCATTATGTTTACGTATTTGTGAACGCGTATTCACTTTACGTTTTGTTGCGGCGTGCAACCCGATCCATTATATATTTATATATTTATGTGAACACGTATTCACTTTTCATATTTTTCAGAAGATCAAATAAATACTATTCTCTTTTCTAACATTCTGTCATTCATACTTGTAACGATTATAACTTTTTAATCATAACTCCAACTAAGGTGTTTCTCAAGCGGAAACTAAGGTAAGACGGGGATCTTTCACTGTACCAAATTTCATTTAAAACTACTTTGGGTAACTAACACAAATTTATCCTCAAAACAGCCACATGAAATTTGTTTCGGCAGAATTTTTATTAAACAACACCCAATCTTATAATAGTCATAACTCCTAATCTGTAAACCCGTTCAACCCCCATAAATTCTCAAAACGACGAGAACAGAGAGCTACACGTCTCCATGTGAACCATTCTTTCATATTCTGTACCATTTGGTACAGTTTTACACTTTTATTCGCTGCCCTTCCTGGATATCGATAGATCCGAGGCAGAAACTGTAAATAGCGATAACTCTCAATACGTAAGTCGGATAGACCCCCGTCAGGTCTCAAAATGTCCAAAACAAAGAGATCTAGAACTTTCATTTAGCAACAATTTTCATATTCCCCACAGATTAGTACAGCTTTACGTTTCAACGTCCTGCCCTTCTGGATTCCGACGAATCCGAGGCAGCAACTTCAAACTACAATAACTCTCAACTCGTAAGTCCGTTTTAATAAATATTTATATATATCTGTCCGTAACAGATAGATTTACAACCATGTAAATTTTCATATAATTCTAATAAGTAAAACTCAATAAAAACAGTCCGTAATTATGCCTTTCCGAATTTCGACCAAATCTAAGGCAGAAACTTTGAACTATGATAACTTTCAAACCGTATGTCCATTTTAACTCATTTTTGGTTCTATATGATCATATTAGAGAGGTGCACAATTCTTCCGAATTTCATCAAATTCTAACAATTATAACTCAGTGAGAACAGTTCGTAAAGTTCATGACGCAACTAGTTATCTAAACAATCAAAAGTTCAATATTTCTTTTCAACACTCAATTCTTATTCCAACATGTATTGAACTAAAAATAAAGGATGTTACCAAGAATTTCTGAGTGAGAAAACTCACCTTGTAAGTGTGAAAAAGATTGTGGTTCGGTTGCTACAACCACCCTTGCTCCTTAGTGTTCCCTAATTTTCTTGTTCTCCTTCCTCCCTTGATATTTTCTTGATTTTTTTCCTTCTTGTTCACTTGTTTTTTTTCTGATTTTCTAACCTTTATGTTATGTACTTTGTTTGTGTGTAAATACAATGTATAAATGGAGGAGTTTTCTATAAGCTATGGGAGGTGAAAAACCAAAAGATTGAAGGGAAATGAAAAGGGGGGAGGGGGGGGGGGGGGGGAAGGACGGGCATATCTCATATCTGCATGCATCTTTATTTATTTATTATTTTTTTTCTTTTGTTTCTTTTTTTGTTTTTGTTTTTGTTTTCTTATTTTCATTTTATCTATCTATTTTATCCAACTTTAACACTAACTCTATCCCATGCAATTTATTCTTTGTTTTCTTATATATATATATATATATATATATATATATATTTATTAACCCAACCACAACTATATATTATTATTATTTTTTTCCGGATTTTACGTTCTCTCCTCCTTAAGCAACATTCGTCCTCGAATGTGAATAAGGTCGTAACATAATCACATAGACCCAATAATGTTTATTGTTATTGTAACAAATTTGGGGCTTCACATTTTCCCTTCCTTAAGAAGCATTCGTCCTCGAATGAGAATAAGGTTGTAACACATGCATAAAGACACGCAAATGACACACATATGAAGTACTATGTTATGCATTTTTTTTATTACCTTAGTCAAATAGGAACGGATATTTGACTTTCATCGCCTCTTCCGCTTCCCAGGTGGCTTCCTCGGTGGAGTGGTTCCTCCATAGGACTTTCACGGAAGCAATATCTTTATTCCTAAGGCGCTTAACCTTCCTATCAAGTATTTCCACCGGAACTTCTTCATATTGAAGCTCCTCATTAAGAATTATCTCATGGGGAAGGATGGCATGACTTGGATCGTGCAAGTATTTTCGTAACATTGACACATGAAATACCGGATGCACTGCTTCCAGCTCTTGTGGAAGTGGTTATTCGTAAGCCACATTCCCCACTCTTCGCAAGATCTCATATGGCCCAATAAACCTTGGGCTCAATTTCCCTTTCTTACCAAAGCGCATCACTCCCTTCATTGGGGACACTTTTAAAAATACTTTCTCCCCCTCTTGGAATTCAAGATCTCTTTTCCGATGATCCGCATAGGACTTATGACGACTATGAGCTGTTTTGATCCGCTCCCGAATCATACGTACCTTATCATTTGTTTCTTGAATGACTTCAGGTCCGAACAGTTGCATCTCACCCACCTCGAACCATCCAAGTGGAGATCTACATTTTCGTCCATATAATGCTTCAAACGGGGCCATTTGTATGCTAGAGTGAAAACTATTGTTGTAGGCGAACTCAATTAGACATAGATAGTCCAACCAGCTTCCCTGAAAATCTAACACACAAGATCGCAACATGTCCTCAAGTGTTTGAATTGTTCGCTCAGCTTGCCCATCTGTTTGCGGGTGGAAAGCCGTGCTTAACTTAACTTTTGTCGAGACCTGCTGAAACTTTGCCAAAAATGCGAGGTGAGGAACCCCTATCTCAAATAATTTGTAAGGAATCCCGTAACCGCACAATCTCCTCAAATAAATCTTGTGTCTTGTGGTGCGCGATACGTAGTCTTGACCGTAAGAAATGGGCTGACTTTGTAAGATCAACAATCACCTAAATGGAATCGTACCTTTCTCGAGTTTTGGTAGACCGATTCTAAATCTATATGAATCGCCTCCCATTTCCACATGGGGACTCGATGTCTGAAGTAATCGGAGTTTTGATGTTCACTTTCACTGTGACATATAAGACACCTCCGACAAACTCGCAACGTCTTTCTTCATCCCGTCCACCGCAATTTGCCTTGAGGTCCTGATACATTTTTGTTGACCACTGGATGAATAGAATATCTTGTGTTGTGACCCTCTAAGATCTTCCTCCTTAGATCCTTTACCTTAGGAACACATAACCTACCCTTAAACCGGGCGGTTCCGCCATTATCTCCCAATGTAAATCGTGAAGGTTTTCCTGCTGGATTCTCTCCGAAATCCAACAAACTCCGTATCCTCAAATCGACTCTCTTTATTTACGAAGCTAAGGCGGTGCGAGGTATCATGTACCACCACCCTACCTTCACCGATCTCGCTTAAGCTAACCGATGTTTCCCAATCTTTGTACCTCCCGAACAATACCCTCTTTGTATTGCCAAATGGGCTGCTGCCCATCGATCTCCCATCGAGTCGTCGCCACCACGTTAGCTTTCCTGTGATGGTAAAGAATACGATGTCATAATCCTTAAGCAAATCTAACCATCTTCTTTGTCTGAGATTCAAATCCTTCCGCGTGGTTATGTATCGCAAACTCTTATGATATGTAAATATATCCACATGCACACCATACAAATAATGTCTCCATATTCGTAAGGCAAACACCACCGCACTAATTCCAAGTCATGAGTTGGGTAATTCTTCTCATGTATCTTCAATTGTCTAGATGCATACGCATAACCTTTCCAAATCGCATCAAGACACATCCTAACCAACTCTGAGGCATCACAATAGGCGTGAACCCTTCCGTCCGGATGGTAAGGTTAAGGCGATGCGATGAGTCAACAATTCCTTTAGTTTCAAAACTTGCCTCACATGCTTCGACCATCGGTACTTAACCGCTTTTGAGTCAACTGGTCAAAGGAGCGTGCAAGACTAGAAAAACCTTTTACGAATCTTCTATAATACCTACCAAACCCAAGAAACTTCTAACCTCGGAGTGGTCGGTTTGGCGCTTCTTTCTTCTTCTATCTTACGAGGGTCTACCATAATTCCATCCCTTGACACAACATGGCCCAAAAGGCTACCTTTTCCAACCAAAATTCACACTTTGAAAATTTAGCATATAGTTTCTCTGCTTCAAGACTTGAAGCACTACCTCGATGCTCTTCATGTTCTTCAACACTCTTATCAGAGATTAGGATATCATCTATGAACACAATCACGAACAAATCTAGGAATGGTTTGAAGATTCTGCTCATTAAATCCATAAAAGTCATTGGGGCATTGGTTAACCCAAAGACATGACCAAGAACTCATAATGGCGTATCGGGTTCTAAAGGTTGTTTTGGATATATCATCCGATTTATTTTCATTGGTGATATCCCGACGGAGATCAATCTTGGAAAAATAGCTAGCTCCCGAAGTTGGTAAAAAGATCATCGATTCTTGGTAATGGGTATCGGTTCTTGATCGTGACCTTATTGAGTCCGATAATCGATGCACATTCGAGCGATCCGTCTTTCTTTTCACAAACAGATCGTGCACCCTGCGGGAAACACTAGGCCTTATAAAGCCTTTATCCGTAAGATCCTTCAATTGTTCTTTTAACTCCCTCAATTCACTGGGCCATTCGATATGGAGGAATAGAAATGGGTCTTGTACCCTAATTAACTCTATAGCAAACTCCACTTCTCTATCCGAGGAAGGCCCGAAGATCTTCAGAAAAACCTCCGAAAATTTCGAACAATAGGAACATCATTCACCATTGAGGATTCTTTTTGGGTATCCACTATATTAGCCGATATATCATACTCCACTCGTGACTTCTCAATAACTTTTGAGCCCCAGGTAGAAATAAAGCGACTGAGGATATTCCAACCCTACCCTTATAACAACTTCGTTCTCCGAAAAGTTAATCTCACTATCTTTCGTCGATAATCTAACATGGCATAACATGCCGACAACCAATCCATACCCAAAATGACGTCAAGTCTACCATATCAAGTAGTACTAGGTTCACCATTGTTCCTGCCATTCACTTCTAATGGAAAATTATTTACCACCCGAGAGGCCCAAATCGAGGCCCCTATCGTGTCATAACCTCAAAAGGTTCACTTAAATAAGAAGGTTCTACGTGTAAATTCTTAGCAAAGCCCATTGACACATATGAAAATGTAGAGCCGGATCGTATAATACAAATGCAGAATACTCGAGACTAGCAAAATACCGTGACCACCGCATTAGATGCTTCGCCTCATTCCTCCGGGCAAAGCGTGAGCCGATTAAATTGTTGGGTTGTTGACCTCCCGACTCTGGCGGGGTTGGTTTCCGATTTCCACAGGCGGTGTGGTTGCTTCGATCTCCCGAATAGATTGAGTTTGGGTCCTCTTCTTGCAATCCCCGACATAGTGGCCCGACTCTCCACGCTATAACATGTCTTCGTTAGAGCCGACATTCTCCGGTGTGTTTTCTTTGACAAATCTTACAAATCGGTTTGTCACCTCACGTGCTAGGGTTGGTGGCCTTGTCCTTGCTACTGGTAATTAGACCAACTGTGCCCTTAGGCTTGAAATAAGAGGCCCACGATTGGTTCGGTCACAAGATCCTTTACTAAACTCCTGCTTCGATTTTGACTCGTTAAATGATCACGACGTCAAATCTCTTCTCCTAATATTCTCATTTTGCTTTAGCGAAACCTTCTCACCACAAAGCCATATCGACAATCTGAAGATAAGTTCGATCGTTGGCTAACGCCACCACCTTCTCTGCTATGTTCGGGTTTAAACCCTCTACAAATCGCTTGACTCTATCCATTTCTGTAGGACGACATGTGTGTTGTATGCCGATAACCTCACGAATCGTATCATATTCTTGTACACCGCGGTCACCTTGCTTCAATTGTTCAAACTCCGTCGAGCGCATCCTTGCGCGTATTAGCATAAATTTCTCAATGAATGCCGCTCGAACCTCCCCTGTCATTGGTGGTGACATCGGGGACGATTTTTCCTAAAATTTCTCCACCACACCCCTGCATCATCCACTAGTCGTGCGCCTACCAAGTTGACGCCCTGCGTCTCCACGCATCCCAATGTGAACATTAAGTCTTCAACTTCATCGAGGAATACCATCGGGTCGGCCTTGGGGTCCTTCCCTGAGTACAGTGGTTCTCTTCTCCTCATAAAATTTGCCCATAGCCTATCAGGTACTGCTTGGGATTCTACACTCTCGGTCCGTGGTGCGATCATCGGTCCTCGGCCGTCTGTTACAGTTCGGGGCTATGACAGAGACACTAGGTGCGGGCGGAACCATGTGTGGAACTGCAGCTGTCATTAACTCTATGAGTCTATCTAGTTTTTGTCCCACCGTTTCTTGGGCTATTTGACTCTCGTTCTCTCCAACATTTTCTCCGACATTTTCTCCGCTCCCTTCAGACACCACTACGTCAACTGGAGGTACATGAGCTTCGTGATGAACCTCCTCTTGAGCCCCCGGGATTTGTGAATTCACCATTTTCTGTGAAGACAAACACACTCATATTTTAGAAGACGGAATGTCTACTCTAGCTCTTAAAATTTTCTTATAGTTCATAAGCATGCAACACCACAATATGCCAACACGAAAAATAATTTAATAAAACATATCCTTTCTTTCTTGTATTCATAGCACTTCATTCATCATATTTTAAAATAACAATGTCATGACTACAATACATCACATCAGGTCAAATCTGCCACTGTGCAACCCGCTATAGCCCTTGTACTGGAACAGACACCTACTATCACGCGTTCTAAAGAGCTTAACCGCATGATTCGTCTATTCTGCAGGTTGGCATTCAACTCCCTGTGAACCTTCCTTTTTGCTTCTCTTTCCATATAGTTCATTCTATGCCTTACTCCTCTTACCTGATGCAGAAATTGGTGCAATGAATTTTCTGTAATATCTTCTCTTAGCATCCTTGCCTTTCTGAATGCGGAATGAAACTTTTCTGGGACGGAATTGACTATTATCTGTAGTATGACTCCAATTGGAAAGTTGAAGAAGGTCGGGTCGTATGAACGCCTTTTCCTTCTAGTCCTAAGCAAATATGTACATAGTACGATTGTGTCATCAATGTAATCATCAAAATCACCTTCTGAGTCCATCTTACGACGCATGAACTTCATCTGAGCTCTCATTCCCTTCGCCTGTTCCATGAGTACTTCCCTCTTTGTTGGAACTCGCCTTATAATCGCCATCTACACAAATCATATTAGTCAGTATAACGTTGTACAATCCCCTTTTCTAACCCGTGTGAAGGAGGTAGTACGAGAAATCAAGTCTTTGAAAAGACTCAAGGTAGGCACGAGAAGAGTACGAAAGAAGGGAAACTTTAGGATGTTATTCCGTTCACTTATTACTAAGGTGGCGCGCACACCGTCGCAATAAGTAACCGTTCAAACACCCAACTCGAAGAAAACTTCCTAGAATCTCTTAACCTGGTTTAGCTTTGATACCAACTTGTCACGCCCCAAATTTTCCTAAGTCTTTACTTAGGGCGTGATGGCACATGGACAATTATTTCCCACCAGGAGCACCATTTAATTCTCTTTATTTAGAAATTTAAACTTATATTCAAATACGGAGCTATTAATAAAATAACAATAAAGAAATTTATTTATGACTTTATTAAAAATATAACGCGAGCCCATGCTCGTGCAAATATTGTTTCAACATAGACATACTGACAAATATTATTCTAAGTTGGATGGGAGATAATTCCACACGGGCATATCCCGAGACATTGGAACTGACATTCTGAACCTGACGAGTACCAAGCCCGAAACAATGGACTTGGTATGACAAGAGGCTGCGGGACGATCGCTAGCCTTGACGTGGAGCCTTTCCTCTATCACCCTTTCCTGAAACATGTTAAATAAAGAGTCACCCTACCATCCAATGAGTGAAACTTACCTGCAATTTAAAGTAACACCAAAATATTCCAAGTGCAATCACATTATAACGTAATAAACATATTGCAAAAACATATCAGGTTACAACATTTTTAAATATGCAACAACTCCTCATAGGAAATTCTCGGTTTAACTAACACTTCATTTTATCTCGTATTATACGTTAAGACATTCCCCTGCATTTCCACATGTTTATTACATTTATATATTTGTGAACGCGTATTCACTTTTCATATTTATATATAGGTGAACATGTATTCATCTTTCATATTTGTTGCGTGCAACCCGATCCATTATGTTTACGTATTTGTGAACGTGTATTCACTTTACGCTTTGTTGCGCGTGCAACCCGATCCATTATATTTACGTATTTGTGAACGCGTATTCACTTTACGTTTTGTTGCGGCGTGCAACCCGATCCATTATGTTTATGTATTTGTGAACGCGTATTCACTTTACGTTTTGTTGCGGCGTGCAACCCGATCCATTATATTTACGTATTTGTGATCATATATTCACTTTACGCTTTGTTGCGGCGTGCAACCCGATCCATTATTTTTACGTATTTGTGAACGCGTATTCACTTTACGCTTTGTTGCGGCGTGCAACCCTATCCATTATATATTTATATATTTATGTGAACACGTATTAACTTTTAATATTTTTCATAAGATCAAATAAATACTATTCTCTTTTCTAACATTCTGTCATTCATACTTGTAACGATTATAACTTTTTAACCATAACTCCAACTAAGGTGTTTCTCAAGCGGAAACTAAGGTAAGACGGGGATCTTTCACTGTACCAAATTTCATTTAAAACTACTTTGGGTAACTAACACAAATTTATCCTCAAAACAGCCACATGAAATTTGTTTCGGCAGAATTTTTATTAAACAACACCCAATCTTATAATAGTCATAACTCCTAATCAGAAACCCGTTCAACCCCATAAATTCTCAAAGCAGCGAGAACAGAGAGCTACACGTCTCCATGTGAACCATTCTTTCATATTCTGTACCATTTGGTACAGTTTTACACTTTTATTCGCTGCCCTTCCTGGATATCGATAGATCCGAGGCAGAAACTTTAAACAGCGATAACTCTCAATACGTAAGTCGGATAGACCCCCGTAAGGTCTCAAAATGTCCAAAACAAAGAGATCTAGAACTTTCATTTGGCAACAATTTTCATATTCCCCACAGATTAGTACAGCTTTACGTTTCAACGTCCTGCCCTTATGGATTCCGACGAATCCGAGGCAGCAACTTCAAACTACAATAACTCTCAACTCGTAAGTCCGTTTTAATAAATCTTAATATATATCTGTCCGTAACAGATAGATTTACAACCATGTAAATTTTCATATAATTCTAATAAGTAAAACTCAATAAAAGCAGTCCGTAATTATGTCTTTCCGAATTTCGACCAAATCTAAGGCAGAAACTTTGAACTATGATAACTTTCAAACCGTATGTCCATTTTACCTCATTTTTGGTTCTATATGATTATATTAGAGAGGTGTACAATTATTCCGAATTTCATCAAATTCTAACAATTATAACTCAGTGAGAACAGTTCGTAAAGTTCATGACGCAACTAGTTATCTAAACAATCAAAAGTTCAATATTTCTTTTCAACACTCAATTCTTATTCCAACATGTATTGAACTAAAAATAAAGGATGTTACCAAGAATTTCTGAGTGAGAAAACTCACCTTGTGAGTGTGATAAAGATTGTGGTTCGGTTGCTACAACCACCCTTGCTCCTTAGTGTTCCCTAATTTTCTTGTTCTCCTTCCTCCCTTGATATTTTCTTGATTTTTTTCCTTCTTGTTCACTTGTTTTTTTTCTGATTTTCTAACCTTTATGTTATGTACTTTGTTTGTGTGTAAATACAATGTATAAATGGAGGAGTTTTCTATAAGCTATGGGAGGTGAAACCAAAAGATTGAAGGAAATGAAAAGGGAGGGGAGGAAGGACGTGCATATCTCATATCTGCATGCATCTTTATTTTTATTTTTTATTTTTTTCTTTTGTTTCTTCTTTTGTTTTTGTTTTTGTTTCTTATTTTCATTTTATCTATCTATTTTATCCAACTTTAACACTAACTCTATCCCATGCAATTTATTCTTTGTTTTCTTCTATATATATATATATATTTATTAACCCAACCACAACTATATATTATTATTATTTTTTTCCGGATTTTACAGTTATAAAGTGCGGAAAGTATTCCCGACAAGAGACAACCAAGGTCATGAATTACTACAATGGAGAAGAAGGCATATACATTTCAAACTCAACAAAGATGGGGTCGTTTTGAAAAGACTTTTCATTTCGTTTTCATTCTTTTTACAAAATCATGCCAAGAAAAGGAGGAATGAGCCTTAACATATCTTGGAATGAGATCTCCGATGACGACGATGTACTTTACCTTCTCACATTCCGCCTATAATAACAGACAGTACCAACATCAATGACACCTTATGCTTCATGATTTCCAGCAATTCATCACCAAAGAATTTCTCTCAAATAACTCATACTTTCAATAACATGAAACCCAAATTTTACATGCTTTCTTGTTACTCTTTCTAGACCTGTCCAAAACAGGGCTAGGGTAAGCTAATATCTGACCCGTGAGCCACCCGACCCGAAAAAGCGGGGACCCGATGATATATAGGGTCGAGCTAGGATCAGATTTTTTACCCGCTTGACCCAGCCCGACCCGACCTCGACCCGCCACTAAATCTTTTTAATATAATTTATATTATTTTTCCTTTATTAATATTTACACGTTTTAAGAATATATGTGATGTAGGCTTTATGTTTTAATGTGAAGCATTGACATAAAATATATGTGTTGTAAATTGGTGAAACTTTAAACGGTCATAACTATGCGCTCGGACGTCCGTTTGACCCAACTTTTTTTTATTTCGCGTATCTTTTTTTTTGGGTGGGCGTTCTGAAAGTATATGTATGTCCTAGAGACAATCTGTATAAGGACATAATGAACTTTATACACATTCGTATTTATATCAATGATGATTAATATTATGACAATTTGCATTTATTGAATTATTAGTTGATTATTTATAATATTATATAAATGCATCCCTAGAGGTTACGTATTTATTAATGATGTGAAAATTAATGTTATAACATAACTCTTAAATTACCTCGACTAATGAACATCGAAATTGGGATATCGATGATATGCGATACGTCGACATGTGGTCTGCATCACTGTTACACCCCGTAATTCAGGTCCTGCTTATGAGAACGTATGAAAGGAATTAAGTTTTAAATTTTTGAAAGATAGGTCGACAGAATGTTTCGGACGGATTTTTAGTCAAATTTGAGGCGGTTTATGTCCCGTTACATTGGGAGTTCGTAGGTGGTTCAAAATCCTAGTATGTAATTCGTTGAGTCTAGTTCCCAACGCAACCAACCGTTCGTCGATAGGACATCAGAGTAGAAAGTTATGGAAGGTACAAGTTCAGTGCGCAATCGGCGTAAAAGTAATTTGTCGGGGCCAGTACATGGCCGCGGATCTGAGGCAGCGCGGATAGTCTGAAAATCGCTGGATTGCAGTGGCCACGCGCGAAAGCGGTGCGGAAGTCTTTGAAAGTTTGCAGAGGTTTCAGCGCCACAGTCCATGGCGCCGAGGCGGGTTTCTGCGAATCTGGGGAAAAATCAGAACTGTTTTTTAAAAAAAAAGGCCATGGGTGGGTGACAAGTGTCCCCCCCATCTGATTTTGTGCATGTCCTATTTATTGACCAAGTCTTGAAGACTTGGTCATTCTTGAAAGAACTCCCTTCTCTCTAAAAAAATTCCTCCTCCTTCTCTCTAAAAATTCTCTCTCCCTTCTCTCTAGAAATTCAAGGAGAAACCAAGACCTAGAGAAATTTTGGAAAGGTGGCAAGAAGGAAACATGTTGATAAGCTTGTAGGAGGTTTGTGGAAGGAAGGCAAGTGGAATTTGTTGGACTAATTTGGTTAAACTCCAAGGTAACAATTCGTTCATTTCTTTAAGAAAAATTGTGTTGCATGTATAGAAGAAAGGACTTGTAGTTGTCAATATTGCCTTTAGATATATTGCATGTAGGAATTGGATAAGAATTTATGTTGTTATACCTCAAAATTGCCGAATTGGACCTTGTAGTTTGTACTAGTTTGATATCAATTGTGGGGCGGAATTTTACACGTCTAGTAGGCGTGTAATCCCCTATTTGTTAACTGCATTGTTGAGCCTTAAAGGTGGCGTGTTTGGTTATTGAATTCAGCCTTGAAAAAGGTGGCAAAGTATGTAGAAACAAAGGAAGTGTTGTCCAATTTTTCCGTAGGAATAAGGGACTTTTCAATTAGAATGTTCTACGTTGAAGATAGAGGCTAATGGACGTATTATGGTCATTATAGGTTGACATACTACGTGCGGTATATTGGACTTGCGAGTGAATTGACCCGAAGAGGTATGTGGAACTTTCCTATCTCTTGAGCATGAATAGTTGCACTTATGTAGTACGGTAGACATACAAGACTTTGATATCCCTTACTTGTTTTAAGAATGGCTAAGTTGGGTGAGTAAGGGGATTAACTCACTTCTTTAAAAGTATTAAGGATGTCCTAAGTTTTCAAAGTTAAGGGACTTGAAGTGTTTTAAGTATATGATACTTGTTTCGTTTTAAAAGTATAAGTCCCTTGGATATAGGGAAATGTATTTGACTAATGTATAACGTTAATATAACGACTTTATGGGAAGTTGGTTATATTAGCTTTATGAAAGGTTAACAAAGAAAGATTTACTCTAAGTAAAATAAGTACGGATAAATGATTTGAATTTGTGAAAGACAAATTGATTTTAAGGCATCAATTGCCTAAGGTTTTAAAAGAAATGAAGTCACTTGATTTAGAAGCCTATTATATTTCTAAAAGGAAATGTGACTTGTCTTAAAAAGTAGTCGTGACTTGATACTACGGTTATTAGTATCTTGGAAGTTTTATATAACAAGAAGTCATTCTTAAAAGGTTAGAGGTACGTGATACTTGAGTTGAATTCCCGGATTTTCTCTTAAATGACATATTAGTGCCTTAAATAAACTAAAATGAGAGGATATATTAATAATGTTATTAAGAAGTTAGGGGATTTCTTAACTTGCTTATGTTATGATAAGCCGGTAGCGCTTATGTTATGTATGATAGCCGGTTGTGCTAGGTTATGTATTATTACGGGGTAGACCCCGAGTTACTACTTATTCCATGGATTTGCTACACATGATGCGAGTGCGGCGTTTGTACTCATTGCGGGCCCACCGGGCCCATGCGGGTGAAATAGTCTCATGCGGGTGAAATAGTCCCATGCTAGGCGGATGACCTCATGCGGGTCCACAGGACCTATGCGGGTGAAATAGTCCCAGGAGTAGGATTGCTTAATGATACTACGGGCGAGGGACCCTGTTTTGATCATGAGCCTCCTATTTTTATGCAGTAAAGTTTATACTCGTTACTCTCATTGTCAGTAAGACACAGTGCACTGTAATTTGATTATCATCCATATCCCCAACTTTATTTAGACTTATGATATTTTTACAGTATTTTCCAGTTTTACATACTTGGTACATATTGTGTACTGACCCCCTTCCTCGGGGGTTGCGTTCATGCCGCGGGTAGGGGTAAGCAGGTGGTGGATCCTCATTCTTAGGATCTTTGATCAGGTGTCAGAAGCTCCATTTCTCTGGAGGCTTGACTTTTGGTACGGTTCTCCCTGATGTTGTAGATATTATGTACATTCAGGGTATGACGGGGCCCTGTCCCGTCATAGTGGTTACAAACTCTTAGAGGCCTGTAGTCCTGTTATAAATTGAGTTGTAAAGGATGTAACTATTCAGTTTTTGTTATATTTATATTTACGCAAAGGTAGCCATTTTGGGTTAGCCTGTTTCATATTTTATATGGTTTCTTGTTTATGAGTTTACTTCCGCTGGTTTTCTCTGATGTTGTATCACAAGGGTGCCCGGGGTAAGGCACCAGTCACGGGCCCGAGGTCAGGTCGTGACAAAAGCGGTATCAAAGCAGTTAATCCTCGAAAAGGGTCTACAGGTCGTATCTAGTAGAGCCTTGATTATCGGTGTGTTGTGCACCACATCTATAATCAGGAGGCTACATGATATTTAGGATTAGTTTCCATTCTTTCACTCTAAGATCGTGCAATAGAGCTGTGTTATAGGTTGAACTTCCTCTGACATATTTTTATGTATCAGTTATGCCTCTACGCAAGGCAACCGCGGCCCAGAAAGTCAAGGCAGCTGAAGGAGCTGCTAGTTGGACACAGAGGGTTACGAGGGCACATGCCCAGTCTTTACCTGAGGTGATATTTCGGATGGCGAGTTCCACGACGTCGCCAACCCCAGCAGAGTTCGGAGCAGCGGCATCGAGATCATGATACTGAGCCTCGCCATACGGCATGGATCGCAGGATATGGGATACTGAGAGATGGCGATTATTAGCCGATTGTGGCAGCGCGGGAGGACGGAGAGGCGATGGTTCGGTTGTACGTAGTTCACCTCGACTCGATAGCGAGACTTCGGACTTTTGAGTTGCAGCCCGCCAGAGTTCTATGGGTCGAGGCCTGAGGATGATCCTCAGGAGTTTATCCGCGATTCTGCGGATCATGAGAGTGATCAAGGCCTCGGAGCAGTCGGTAGTATTGGGTTCACATCGGCGCGTGATCCGCGGTTGGAGTTTGATTCATGAACCGTCCCTGGGAGCATGCGCTTCCACCGTTTGGGACGAGTTCTCGAGGCGCTTAGCCATTTCTTGCCTCCGCAGATGAGGAGAGCTCGGGCCGATAGATTTCTGACGTTGAGACAGAGTGGGCGGACGGTCCGGGAGTACAACGTAGAGTTTGACTCGTTGGCTCGGTATGTACCCGCTTTAGTAGCAGACATGGAGGACAGAGTGCACCGCTATGTCACAGGGATCGATGATTACTTGGCAGAGGGTTGAACGGGGGTAGCTCTTCAGCCGGGCATGGACATTGCCCGCATGCAGGCTTATGCACTTGGGTGTGAGGAATGTAGGGGCCGGCGGATTGATAGATATCAACAGAAGAGGGCCAGGACATCAAGGTCCTCTGGTAGTTTTCGAGGTATACAACCTCAGCAGCAGACCGGATTTACACCTCAGTTGGTTCAGAGCACTCCACCACTGACTTCCGGACGTCCAGGGTATTCAGGGGCAGGACAGGGCTCCAGTGCTTCGGGTTCCCAGAGGAACCAGAATTCCAGTCAGACGAGGCCACCTATGCCTCGGTGTGGTCGATGTGGTGATTACCATCATGGGGGGTGTCGTGTTCCTCCAGGATCTTGTTACTCTTGTGGCCAGCAGGGCCATTTGAAGAGAGATTATCCGACCAGAGGCGGAGGGAATGTTATGGTCCACCGGCCGGTCGATTCTTTGGATCGCCGTCTTCGGTGGTCATGCGCCCGGAGCGTGGTGTTCATGGACCCAGCGGGCGAGGTTGTGGTGGGTGTCCGATTCAGCCGGTCCTCGTAACCGCATTTATGCTATGTCCACCGCCGTGACCGTGAGGCGCCACGGATGTCGCCACACGTACATTATTGGTTTCATGTTGTGATATATATGCTTTGATAGATCCGTGTTCTACCTTGTCCTATATATCTCCTCATATTCTTTGGTAGAATAGGGATAGAGCCGAGTCCATAAAACCTTTTGAGGTGGCTACGCCGAGGTGATTCGGTGGTAGCGGCGGGTATATAAGGCTTGCCCGGATGACTATATCTGATCGTCGGACCTAGCCGACTTGATAGAGTTGGATATGACGGACTTTGATGTGATTATGGGTATGGATTGGCTAGCGTCTTGCTATGCCAATATGTGCTATGAGAGAGAGACCGCGATTCGATTTCTGGTGAGCGGTTATCGAGTGGAAGGGTATCTTTGCGTCGGGGTAGGTTTATTTCTTACCTAAAGGATAGGAAGATGGTGCGGAAGGTATATCTACCATATGGTTCGTATTCGACATCGAGGTCGAGATACCGCACCTTCATCGATCCGGTTGTTAGAGAGTTTCCAGACGTATTCCCAGACGATCTTCCGGGTATCCCTCCTGAGAGGGAGATTGAGTTTTGCATTGATATGTTGCCAGACAGTCGACCTATATCTATTCCACCATACAGGATGACACCTGCTGAGTTGAGGGAATTGAAAGACCAGCTGAAAGATTTGCTGGAAAAAGGCTTTATCAGGCCTAGTGTTTCTCCCTGGGGAGCGCCAGTTTTATTTGTAAAGAAGAAGGATGAGACGCTGCGTATGTGTGTTGATTACAGGCAGCTGAATAAGGTAACCATCAAGAAACGTATACCCTCCCGTGATTGATGATTTGTTTGACCAGTTGCAGGGGGCGATATGTTTTTCCAAGATAGACCTGCGGTCTGGTTATCATCAGGTGCGAGTTAGAGAGACATATATCCCAAAGACTGCATTCAGGACCCGGTATGTGCACTATGAGTTCAGGGTGATGTCTTTCGGGTTGACCAACGCCCCAACAGTATTTATGGATTTGATGAACCGGGTGTTCAAGCCATTCTTGGATATGTTCGTTATAGTATTCATTGATGATATCCTGGTTTATTCGCGCACAGAGCAGGAGCATGCAGATCATTTGAGGACAGATCGTGAGTCCTCCGACCGTAGTTGTATGCCAAGTTTTCAAAATGCGAGTTTTGGCTTGATGGCTTTCTTAGGGCATGTTATCGGCGATGGTATTCGGTAGATACATCAAAGATTGAGGCGATCAGACTTGGCCTAGACCACTACCGACGGAGTGCGCGACTTTGGGCCTCGGGTTATTATCGGAGATTTATGGAGAAGTTTGCTTCCATTTCAGCACCTTTGACTAGTGACCCGTAAGCGGTATGTTCCTGGGCGGATGCTTGTGAGAGAGCTTCGATTCTTGAAGGAGAAATTGACGACCGCCTCAGTTCTTACTCTTCTAGAGGGTTTAGACGGATATGTGGTTTATTGTGATGCGTCGGGTGTCGGGCTTGGGTGCGTTCTGATGCAGCACGACAAAGTTATAGCTTAAGCATCTCGACAGCTCAGGAAGCATGAGAAGAACTACCCCACACATGACTTAGAATTGGCGGCAGTGATTCATGCCTTGAAGATCTGGAGACATTATTTATATGGAGTTCATGTGAATATTTACACAGACCACAAGAGTCTCCAGTATATCTTCAGCCAGAGGGAGCTGAACTTGCGGCAGAGACGGTGGTTAGAGCTACTTAAGGATTATGATGTCGATATCCTATACCACCCAGGGAAGGCCAATGTAGTTGCAGATGCCCTTAGTCGCAGATCGATGGGTAGTCTGTCAGATGTGCAGCCAAAGAAAAGGGGCATGGTCCGCGAGTTACATCAGCTAGCAAGCCTTTGGGGTTCGTTTGGTTGGTTCTGATAGTAGTGGGGTTCGGGTTCGAGAGGTTGCCGAGTCTTCCATCGTCGAGGAGGTGAAGAGGCGACGGTATGAGGATCCGATTATGGTACGGTATCGAGATACGACTCTTCGGGAGGAGAAGAGTCTATTTGAGGTAGCACCTGATGGGGTGCTAAGATTTGATGGCAGGTTGTGTGTTCCCGATGTGACAGGACTTCGTCATCAGATTCTGTGGGAGGCACACAATGCTCGTTATTCTATCCATCTAGGGTCGTGACTAGATTGTCAGACTCGGAGGTAGCAGTAAGATCTCTGTCTCCAGAGATTGAATCAGCAAAAGAAGACTTGAAGCGTGTGTAAGCGGCCTGAAGGGGGACGTGGCAGGTTTTGTTGCACAGTGTCCTAATTATCAGCAGGTCAAGGTTGAGCACCAGAAGCCCGGTGGGCTATTGCATGCTATTGATATTCCGACATGGAAGTGGGAGGTGATCAATATGGACTTTATTGTAACGCCCCATTTCGACCGGAGTCGGAAACGGGACTACTGCTACATGGTATGGTTCCTGAAATGCTGTATTTTAAAGGAGTCGCCACCTAATTATTATAGTGAATTAGGACACTAAAAATGTAGCATAAAATACTACAAATGATCTCCATTTTTAAAGGTCTGTGAAACTATGTGAGATTCTAGGTAAGGGTTCTTTATTATCCTAAAGGGAAGGGGTTAGGCATCCTAAAGGATCCGCTAGCTTGCGGTTGTCCGGTCAAACTTAGGTTAGTATTATTTAAAAAAAATGTATATTTAGGAGGACATGGGTTAAAAGATGTTTACAAATAATTATTTAAAAGATATGTAAGTATATATATTTTCCATAGAATTGTATGAAGTTTATTTGTAAAATGCAAGGAAAATATTATAAAGAGGTTTATCATAAAAAGTGCAAAATAAATTAAAAAAAAGATGGTTTACTAAAAGTACGTATCATATGTAAATTTTAATCTTTGTAAAGGGTATACAAATGGGTAGAAGGATTTTTCTCTTTTACACTTGGTAATAAGAAAATAGATCTTTGTTGTAGAAAAATAGATTTTGTCATTTTATGAAGTTTAATAAGAATTAGGAACTCATTTATTCCTATAATATCAATGAAAAGGCTAAGTTATTTTGAAAAGTTTTGAAAATGCATAACGGCCTAAAGATAGATTAAACTAGCGACACATTTTGTTATCTAACTACCCACCCTTAATAATTCTAGGCCTAACTATTCTAAGCATTTTCAATAATTGTATAAGGTTAGTTAACAAAAATACAAATAAAGTAAAGTGATAGAGTTAAAGAAATGAGATAAAATGACTAGGGCAGGTGAAGATATTATCCTGCCCTATTAGTTTCGAAGGTCCCGAGATTGGAGGATGCAAGGAATGTAGACCGTGGATGTGATGAGTGAATCTCGTAGCGAGACTCTTTGTTGCTCTCCAATGCATGTCATATAAAATGAGAAAAAAAGAAAAAAAGATTAGTATATATTCAAACCTCATTGAATAATAACCGACATTGATATGAAGATTATTAAACACATACAATGACACTTTAAAATATCATGAGTTTATGAACCTCACATCATCATACATGCCCATTTTGAACTTAAAACAAACAAAGATATTAGACTACATTAAGACTTGTATAACACCTTCTAAGAGTTTAAACAAATTAATTTTAGCTAGTTACAAATTTATAACTTCAAATGTTTATACATGATTAATACGACCTTAAAATCAGTAGTGAAAATAGCCGAAAACCGACAACAAAATGACCGTAAAATCAGTCCAAAAGTGGCTGTAATAAGAATAAACGAGGCTGAACATTGGTCCGAAATTGGCCCAAAATCAGTCCAAAACAAATGTAAATCAGCAAATAACAGGGCTGAAAATCAATCCAGAAAATGACCAAAATCAGTCCGCAAAACAGTTAAAAATCAGCAAATAACAGGGCTGAAAATCAGTCCAGAAAATGACCAAAATCAGTCCGCAAAACAGTAAAAAAAACAGAAAATAACAGGGCTGAAAATCAGTCCAGAAAATGACCAAAATCAGTCCGCAAAACAGTCAAAAAAATAAAATAAAAAATAACAGGGCTGAAAATTAGTAGAGAAACAACCCAAAAACAGTCCAACCAACTGGCCACGACCAATAACCAAGGGGGGTAAATCAACAACACGCCGAAATCAGTCCAGAAATGTAGTAAGAAATCAGTAGCGAACTATTCTCATAAACCAATCTAACAAACAGTAATACTAGCCCAACGACAATGATATTAGTTTGTCAAGTAAAGTTGGTTCGACAAAGTATTTCAACTTATTGTTAGGCCTTAAACTAGTGTCAAATTAGCCAAATAGTTCCCAGATGAATAGGGTCTTTCCTGAACTGATACAGCATGCATTTATCTTAACCAAACAGTCAACAAATAATGGTTATAACCAGTTTTAACATGTCTATTTTAATCCATGGACAGTTTAACCATCAGTACCATGACTTATTATAGTCATACTTAAATAACCAAATTCAAACTAACAAGACACACTTAAACCACAAATAATCATACAAAACAGCCATAAAAACTAACAATGATTTAAACTAGTCGAGCATACTAATCCGTGGTCTAACCTATTAACGATCATTATTATAAACTCTAATAGTGATTCATATCTAACTGGACATACTTAATAACCTATTAAAAGATCTTAATAGTCATAATTTAACCAAAACACCAACTAGACAGGCTTATCAAACATACAAAGGCATCATACAAGTCATATTAAGTAACTTTAAATGAGAAATAAAAAAATGGAATTGTGTTTACCTTCTACGGGTGGCGAACCGAGACGTGTTTCGACTTGTCGATTCCGCCCGAAGATGTTTCTCTGCTATGCGATAAAAGGTGTGAGAGCTTCGAGATGTTGCGGCTGTTCTAATTCGGACTAATAATGATAAAACCAAAGTTTCCTTTCTGATTTTTATGGCTTTTCGAAGTAGTAAAAATAAGGTTTTCGGTTCTTGATGTTGGAAAACAGAATGATCCTTTGAAAGTAAAAAAAAGTGAGTTTTGTTCTGGGCTTTTTTGTAGAAGCTCCAAATTCGATCCCCCCAAACACAACCCACATGAGTTGTATTTATAGCCAAAGAAAACCTCTTTGCTCACCACCCACCCCCAAATTCGAATTTTGAAATTCAAAATAAAGGGGAACTGATGGGAGACAGGTATGGTACAGTTGAGGGTCACTTGTAGGCGCATGACTCGAGTTATAGATGAAGGACACAAGGCGTGGTGATTTCCATGTACAGAGATGTAAAATCGCGGATTTTAGGGAGTGTTGCAGATGATGGGTGATGGGTTCGATGGGTAAGGTCTGATCGCGATGTCGTTACGATTTTGTGGGTTTTGCAGGTATGGGTAGTGTCGTGGCGGCGGGCGACGCTTCTGCCTGTTTGATGGAAAATGGTTGTTTGGTTTGGACATTGATGAGGTTTTTTTTTGGTTAGGTTCGTTTGAAGAGGGGTGTTTGGTTCTAATGGAGAGGATGATGAAGAAGTGAGTTGGGAATTGGGCTCGGATAATGGGCTGCTGGTTTGGATTAAAAGAGTTGTGGGCCGGACGAAAACAAATGGGGAGAGGGAAATGATTTTGGGCTGGCCAAAATTGGGGAATGAAAACAAAAGAGTTCAAAAAGTTAGGAGATTAATAGGTAACTAGTCCAAATCTCTCAATTAATTAAAATATGCTTATTTCATATTATAAAAAAAAATGCACGCGCATAAAATACGATACAAAAGATTTAATATATGTATTTAATTTTGAATATAATATTCATAAAAATGATTAATTTAGTAATTGAAGAACATATTAAGAGAAAATTGATCATCAATACTGACGACGGGATATTAAAATTGTTTTGCTTATATTTTAATTATATATAAAAAAAATGTAATACTCGATATTGTAAAATTATGCGATAATTAGTGAAGAATATTAAAACTACTTATTTTTTGACGATTTTCAAAACTAAGAAGCATAGTAAAATTAAGTGGGGATAAAAAGACGATCTAAATGAAACGTTCAGTAAATATGGGACAAAATTGGGTGTCAACAGCTTGTCCCTCTTTGTATGGAGATGATGGAAGAATCTTCGGACAAAGACGTTGACTTAAAGCCAATTTAGTCTCGATCCTTAGAATTAAAAATGTTGGGCGATTAAGATTAAGACGATCGACGCGAAAATTCAAAATTTTGTCCCAGTGTCGAGTTATGACGACGCTGGGCTACCATGGCAAAACACCAAGGCGGGCTAATGCAGACTCAAAATTTGTCCCAGTGTCGAATTATGACGACACTGGGCTACCATGGTGATGCTGAAAAATTAAAGCAGGGCGGATGCTGATTTAAAAATTTGTCCCAGTGTCGAATTATGATGACACTGGGTTGCTGTGATGCTGAAAAATTAAAGCAGGGCGGATGCTGATTTAAAAAATTTGTCCCAGTGTCGAATTATGATGACACTGGGTTCTGTGACGCTAGAAAATTAAAACCAAAGCGGGAGCAGATTTAAAATTTGTCCCAGTGTCGAATTATGATGACACTGGGGTCATTGGCGTTGCAGGATGCTGGAGGAGAGTGGATCGACATTCGAGGTACAAATTGCTTCGGTTCGCCGTAAGAGGTAGTTCCACGTTGTGCTCTGCTCTCAGATGCTAAGACTTAAACAAACGGTTAGTGCATAATCATAAGGCAAATGATAACGCATGAATTTATAAGCAATGTAATCGCGGCGAGTAGAAAATGCTATCTTGCGAAAATGCGACGCCACAAATGCTTTGTGATTTCGCTTCGCATGACGCTGGCGATCGTGAATGCGGATATGTTGTCCTTACTCCAACTGCCCCTGTAGACTAAAGCTCAAGAAAGAGTTAGTGCATAACTGCTAAGACAGAGTAATAAAATATGAACAAGAATGCAATTTTTAGAGTAGAAAGTGTCTCGTAGATGTGATATGCTTATGACGCCATTTTCGGACGTGGCGTCGCTTTCGACGTGGCGCGCCGTTTTCGCGTGGCGTCGTTTTTGGATCGGCGTCATTTTCGGACGGCGTCGCTTTCGACGTGGCGTCGCTTTCGGACGTGGCGTCGCTTGACTCGTCGCTTTTGGACGTGGCGTCATTTTCGACTTGGCGCCGCTTTCGACGTGGCCGATTTCGACGTGGCGTCGCTTTCGGACGTGGCGCCGCTTTCGGACGTGGCGTCGCTTTCTGACTTAGCCGCTTTCGACGTGGCGTCGCTTTCGACGTGGAGTCGCCGACCGAGTCGCTTGACTCGACGCCGCTTTCGACGTGGTGTCGCTTTTCGACTTAGCGCCGCTTCGACTTGGCGCCGCTTTTGGACGTGGCGTCGCTTTCGGACGTGAGTCGCTTGGACTCGACGTTGTTTTGACTCGACGCCGCTTTCGGACGTGGTGTCGCTTTCGAACGTGGCGCCGCTTTCGACGTGGCGCCGTTTTTGGACGTGGCGCCGCTTTCGACTTGTTGCGCCGATAACGCCGCTCGACATGTTGCACCGCGCCGCTTTTGGACGTGTTGCTGATGTTCCTGTAGAATAAATGCTCCTGCAAGCTAAGCTTGAGAAAAAGTTAGTGTATAAATCATAAAACGTAATGATAAATATATGAGAAAGGCAATGCTGGTAGAGATGTCGCCCCGATATGCGGATGATGTGAATCTTTGAGATGTTGTAATGATGTCTTTGTTGTGCGTTTGTGCCACCGCATGGATTGCAATTTGACTTCAGGCCCGAGCCGACGCGCTAGACTTTGTTGGGATTTGATTGTTGATGTCATACGCTAACATGAAGAACCTGCGCTCAAAGAAAATTTGTGAGTTTGAGGGGGGGTGGTTGATTCGCATTGACTTTGTAGTTTTGACTCTCGATGCTCGGACGTCTGCCTTGTTTGGACTCATAACCCCTTCCTGGTTTCCTACCTTGTCCCAGTTCTGAATATTCAAAGGGCGTTTGGCCTAAAGTGGGTCTCAAAGGGGTTGTTTTGTATATTATGTGTATTTTTGTTATTTTCAAAATAAGATAAGGTTTCCTAAAGGTGTGACCGAAACCGATTTAGGCCGCCTACGTATCCCCATGAGGGAATCAGGTTATGACGTAGTTCATTACAAGCGAAATTGGGTGAAATTAAAATTTCTAAAGGTGGGACCGAAACCGAAACGGCCGCCTACGTATCCGCCAAGGGAATCAGGTCAAACGTAGTTCCAATACATATAAAGGGCAAAATATATTAAACTAACTATTTCCGGACTCGGCGGGCCAGGGCAGGGGCACGAATCCACTTGTCTTCTTGCTCTGAGTCTTCAGTAGGATCATCTCTTGCAGCACACAACTAAACGAATGACTTATTCAATGGTTAAACAATCTCCGGCAAGGAGCACCTCCTCTTCTCTGACGGTTGGTCGATGATTCAATTTTCTTCCCTTTTCTGGCCGGGCGTAATAGTCCCTTCCGCATCGCTTTTCCATCTTTAGCTATCATGCTCATACGGGCATCTTCATAGCCGGAAGAAGGTTATTGTTTACTCCGAGGGCATCTTTCACCGAATGACTCCTCTTCGATTAACTCTCTATTTTGTCCTCGAGTGTATAACAATTTGTGATGTCGTTCCCGACACCGAGTGGTATGCACAATGTTTGGTTTCATCGTGCCCCTGGATATAGGCCAGGGGTATTTCGGAATTGGTGGAGTATTCGCGGCTTCACTTTTCATACACTTGGGCTATAGGTTCTGGCCAAAGGTGTATAGGTCCGTTGGCTTTCTTTCGAGATTTACGGGGTTTGGGTCCGTTTGGTGTACGGGTTCGTGATTGTGGTGAGTATTTTGGATATGCTTGTTGGGTATGGTAAACAGGATATGGGGTAGCGCAGTGCTGTGGATTTTGAGTGTTTTGGTTATAGTAAGAACGCGGTGGGCTTTGATACACCGGAAGTTGTTCTGGCCTGTGTTCCCGAATGACCATGACAGAGGGTGATGCATCCCTTTTCCTCTGTGAGGTACCTCCTATGGAATCTGACTGCATTGCTCTACTAGTTGCTTGTAGGGCTGTCAAGTTTGTAATCCTGCCTGTCTTAATGCCTTCTTCCACGAAGTCGCCCATTCTTACGACTTCTGCAAAACTTCGCCCAATTACACTGATCATCTTTTCATAATACGTCGCGTCTTTTAACGACTGCACGAACAAGGTGGTCATTTCGCTCTCTGCCATTGGAGGTTGGACCTTTGCTGCTTCCGACCGCCACCTCAGGGCGTATTCCCTGAAAGTTTCTGTGGATTTCTTTTCAAGTTTCATAAGATAAAATCTATCCGGGATGGTGTCAGTGTTGAATCTGAATCTATCCATGAAATCTTGTGCCATGGCATTCCAACCGTCCCATTTTCGAGGGTCTTGGCATGTGTACCAGTCCAGCGCCTCGCCGGTTAGACTCCTGATGAATAATTTCATGATGATTGCTTGATTTTTCCCAACTCCAATCAGTTTATCGCAATATGACCTTAGATGAGCTCGAGGATTCCCTTTTCCATCGAACATGTCAAATTTGGGCACCTTGTACCCCACAGGTAATTCAACGTCGGGGTGCATACATAAGTTTTCGTATTCTAAACATTCCTCCCCCTTGTTCATTTGAATGCTTTTGAATGCCTCTTTCAAGCTACGGATTTCTTTTGCCATATTTTCATCAGCTCTAGCTCGAGTATGCCACTCCACTTTCCTGTGTTGATCTGTCTCTTGAGAGGATGCATGCATAATAAATGGTTGGCTTTCGGTCGGATGTGCTAATCCCCCATATTGTTTGTTAGGACCAGTGATGTGTGTCCTCTGCTCGTATTGGGTGGCTTGAAAATTTGGACTGAGTGGGGAGATATAGGTAGGTGGAGGATGAGATATGTATGTAATAAACGGATCATTTTGGAGGTCGGTTTGCAAATTGACCAAGGTAGTGACATTTTGGTGTGAAATGGTATGTCATGGGCCTTTGCGGGGAGCTTTGGGGAAGTGGAGGCTCAAGGGCTTGTGATACGATTGCATTTGTCCTTTGCTCTGTGAGTGGTGCATTCAAGCTAATAGACAGGTTTGTCATATTTCGGAGCCTTTCTATTTCGGCTTGCATGATTTCCATTTGCTGCAATAGTTTGGCGAGGTGTTGATCATTGGTGTTTCTCCTTTCTAACGCCTCTGCATCCTCTACAGGAACGGGGACGAGTCCTAAGTTGTTTCGTTCTGGTGCTTCTGGATTAGTCATTTATGATTGTGCTTCTACCAGTCAACGCGAATCAACCTTTTGGGGATAAGCTAGGCAAAAATAACCTTCTAATAAATGAAGCAAACCAAGTTAGTATAATATGCAAAGAATTGCAGGCAATAATAATAAGCAAATTGCAAATCAAGCGTGTGCTCTAATATGTTTGGGACCTCTTTATGCCAGAGGTGGGCCTAAACGCCAAATATGTGAGATTATGATAAATAGGTCCACGTCGTTAAACTGCAATGTTTTGTTGGAAATGGCGACCAAATGACGGTGCACTTTTTCCAATTCGGCATGTCAGATTTAGACTTGGATTTGTCTATCATTGTCACGCTACACATAGTATGCTGGTTGGTCGTTGGGTTGAGGAACCCGTCGACAAGTTTGGTGTTTTCCTAATTGTGATGTCGATACCAAGGACCGACCCACCTAAGGTAAATGCATGCATGCCTTAAAATAAAGGGTGGTATAGCTCTATCCTGAGTTTCTAAGATTTGGCTTTACTAGACGCAAGGTTCCCGAGCGGACAACTCGAGTGAGAAGGCTACGCGGCTGATCAGACGAACCGATCTAACTCCGCGCAGGCGCCAACTCTCCTAAAATTTGGATATTTTGAAAGAAATTTGCGGGTGCGCGAAGCACACCAGCGCGTGAGTGTGTGATAGTGTGAATTTTCCATAATGGAGGAAATATGAGCGGAATGTCAATTTAAGGAAAGCGGTAACAAATAGCAGCTAATACAATATGCAAGATATTTATATGTAGAGCAGAATAATTTAGGCAAAACAATAAAAGCAAATAAGTGTAAAACATAAAGGAAGCAATTTAAGCAAAAATAAAGAAAATAAAGCACAATAAATTAACCTATATTTGTTGTGGTTAAGAACCTAAAATCCCTAGTGGAGTCGCCATGCTGTAACGCCCCATTTCGACCGGAGTCGGAAACGGGACTACTGCTACATGGTATGGTTCCTGAAATGCTGTATTTTAAAGGAGTCGCCACCTAATTATTATAGTGAATTAGGACACTAAAAATGTAGCATAAAATACTACAAATGATCTCCATTTTTAAAGGTCTGTGAAACTATGTGAGATTCTAGGTAAGGGTTCTTTATTATCCTAAAGGGAAGGGGTTAGGCATCCTAAAGGATCCGCTAACTATGTTGTCCCACAAACTTAGGTTAGTATTATTTAAAAAAAATGTATATTTAGGAGGACATGGGTTAAAAGATGTTTACAAATAATTATTTAAAAGATATGTAAGTATATATATTTTCCATAGAATTGTATGAAGTTTATTTGTAAAATGCAAGGAAAATATTCTAAAGAGGTTTATCATAAAAAGTGCAAAATAATAAAAAAAAAAGATGGTTTACTAAAAGTACGTATCATATGTAAATTTTAATCTTTGTAAAGGGTATACAAATGGGTAGAAGGATTTTCCTCTTTTACACTTGGTAATAAGAAAATAGATCTTTGTTGTAGAAAAATAGATTTTGTCATTTTATGAAGTTTAATAAGAATTAGGAACTCATTTATTCCTATAATATCAATGAAAAGGCTAAGTTATTTTGAAAAGTTTTGAAAATGCATAACGGCCTAAAGATAGATTAAACTAGCGACACATTTTGTTATTTAACTACCCACCCTTAATAATTCTAGGCCTAACTATTCTAAGCATTTTCAATAATTGTATAAGGTTAGTTAACAAAAATACAAATAAAGTAAAGTGATAGAGTTAAAGAAATGAGATAAAATGACTAGGGCAGGTGAAGATATTATCCTGCCCTATTAGTTTCGAAGGTCCCGAGATTGGAGGATGCAAGGAATGTAGACCGTGGATGTGATGAGTGAATCTCGTAGTGAGACTCTTTGTTGCTCTCCAATGCATGTCATATAAAATGAGAAAAAAAGAAAAAAGGATTAGTATATATTCAAACCTCATTGAATAATAACCGACATTGATATGAAGATTATTAAACACATACAATGACACTTTAAAATATCATGAGTTTATGAACCTCACATCATCATACATGCCCATTTTGAACTTAAAACAAACAAAGATATTAGACTACATTAAGACTTGTATAACACCTTCTAAGAGTTTAAACAAATTAATTTTAGCTAGTTACAAATTTATAACTTCAAATGTTTATACATGATTAATACGACCTTAAAATCAGTAGTGAAAATAGCCGAAAACCGACAACAAAATGACCAGAAAATCAGTCCGAAAAGTGGCCAGAACAGTAACAAACGAGGCTGAACATTGGTCCGAAAATTGGCCCAAAATCAGTCCGCGAAACAGTCAGAAATCAGCAAATAACAGGGCTGAAAATCAGTCCAGAAAATGACCAAAATCAGTCCGCAAAACAGTCAAAAATCAGCAAATAACATGGCTGAAAATCAGTCCAGAAAATGACCAAAATCAGTCCGCAAAACAGTAAAAAAAAAACAGAAAATAACAGGGCTGAAAATCAATCCAGAAAATGACCAAAATCAGTCCGCAAAACAGTCAAAAAAAAGAAGAAAATAACAGGGCTGAAAATTAGTAGAGAAACAACCCAAAAACAGTCCAACCAACTGGCCACGACCAATAACCAAGGGGGTAAATCAACAACACGCCGAAATCAGTCCAGAAATGTAGTAAGAAATCAGTAGCGAACTATTCTCATAAACCAATCTAACAAACAGTAATACTAGCCCAACGACAATGATATTAGTTTGTCAAGTAAAGTTGGTTCGACAAAGTATTTCAACTTATTTTTATGCCTTAAACTAGTGTCAAATTAGCCAAATAGTTCCTGCATGAATAGGTCTTTCCGAATCGACACAAAGATGCATTTATCTTAACCAAACAGTCAACAAATAATGGTTATAACCAGTTTTAACATGTCTATTTTAATCCATGGACAGTTTAACCATCAGTACCATGACTTATTATAGTCATACTTAAATAACCAAATTCAAACTAACAAGACACACTTAAACCACAAATAATCATACAAAACAGCCATAAAAACTAACAATGATTTAAACTAGTCGAGCATACTAATCCGTGGTCTAACCTATTAACGATCATTATTATAAACTCTAATAGTGATTCATATCTAACTGGACATACTTAATAACCTATTAAAAGATCTTAATAGTCATAATTTAACCAAAACACCAACTAGACAGGCTTATCAAACATACAAAGGCATCATACAAGTCATATTAAGTAACTTTAAATGAGAAATAAAAAAATGGAATTGTGTTTACCTTCTACGGGTGGCGAACCGAGATGTGTTTCGACTTGTCGATTCCGCCCGAAGATGTTTCTATGCTATGCGATAAAAGGTGTGAGAGCTTCGAGATGTTGCGGCTGTTCTAATTCGGACTAATAATGATAAAACCAAAGTTTCCTTTCTGATTTTTATGGCTTTTCGAAGTAGTAAAAATAAGGTTTTCGGTTCTTGATGTTGGAAAACAGAATGATCCTTTGAAAGTAAAAAAAAGTGAGTTTTGTTCTGGGATTTTTTTTAGAAGCTCCAAATTCGATCCCCCCAAACACAACCCACATGAGTTGTATTTATAGCCAAAGAAAACCTCCTTGCTCACCACCCACCCCCAAATTCGAATTTTGAAATTCAAAATAAAGGGGAACTAATGGAAGACAGGTATGGTACAGTTGAGGGTCACTTGTAGGCGCATGACTCGAGTTATAGATGAAGGACACAAGGCGTGGTGATTTCCATGTACATAGATGTAAAATCGCAGATTTTAGTGAGTGTTGCAGATGATGGGTGATGGGTTCACGGGTAGTCGATCGCGCGATGTCGTTCTGATTTTAGGGGTTTTGCAGGGTATGGGTAGTGTCAGGTGGCAGGGGCGACGGGCTTCTCGGTTCTGGTTTGATGGAAAATGGTTGTTTGGTTTGGACATTGATGAGGTTTTTTTTTTTGGTTAGGTTCGTTTGAAGAGGGGCGTTTGGTTCTAATGGAGAGGATGATGAATAAGTGAGTTGGGAATTGGGCTCGGATAATGGGCTGCTGGTTTGGATTAAAAGAGTTGTGGGCCGGACGAAAACAAATGGGGAGAGGGAAATGATTTTGGGCTGGCCAAAATTGGGGAATGAAAACAAAAGAGTTCAAAAAGTTAGGAGATTAATAGGTAACTAGTCCAAATATCTCAATTAATTAAAATATGCTTATTTCATATTATAAAAAAAAAATGCACGCGCATAAAATACGATACAAAAGATTTAATATATGTATTTAATTTTGAATATAATATTCATAAAAATGATTAATTTAGTAATTGAAGAACATATTAAGAGAAAATTGATCATCAATACTGACGACGGGATATTAAAATTGTTTTTCTTATATTTTAATTATATATAAAAAAATGTAATACTCGATATTGTAAAATTATGCGATAATTAGTGAAGAATATTAAAACTACTTATTTTTTGACGATTTTCAAGACTAAGAAGCATAGTAAAATTAATTGGGGATAAAAGGACGATCTAAATGAAACGTTCAGTAAATATGGGACAAAATTGAGTGTCAACATTTATTACAGGGTTACCTCACACTCAGAGGAAGCATGATTCCATCTGGGTTATTGTAGACAGGCTGACAAAATCAACCCATTTTCTTCCAGTCAGGATGACTTTTTCGGCCGAGGATTATGCTAGATTGTATATCAGAGAGATTGTGAGACTGCACGGAGTGCCTATATCGATCATTTCAGACAGGGGAGCCCAGTTCTCGGCTAACTTCTGGAGGTCTTTCCAGAAGGGATTAGGGACACAAGTGAGTCTCAGTACTGTGTTTCATCCTCAGACCGACGGACAGGACGAGCGTACTATCCAGACACTTGAGGATATGTTGCGCGCCTGTGTTATTGATTCCAGGGGTAGCTGGGAGGATCATTTACCTCTTGTGGAGTTTGCATATAACAATAGCTACCATTCTAGTATCCAGATGGCGCCTTATGAGGCCTTATACGGGAGGAAGTGCAGGTCACCGATAGGCTGGTTTGAGGTGGGAGAAGTTCAGTTAGTCGGGCCAGACTTGATTCAGTGACGATGGATAAGGTGAAGCTTATCCAGGAGCGGTTATTGTCAGCTCAGAGTCGACAGAAGTCGTATGCAGATCATCGGCGTCGACACTCGGAGTTTGAGGTGGATGATTGGGTCTTCCTGAAGGTATCACCCATGAAGGGTGTGATGAGGTTCGGGAAGAAGGGGAAACTTAGCCCAAGGTACATTGGGCCTTACCAGATTGTCCGTAGGGTAGGCAAGGTTGCCTATGAGTTGGGTCTGCCGTCCGATCTGGAGACAGTACATCCAGTTTTTCATGTGTCCATGTTGCGAAAGTGTATTGGAGATCCATCTAGAGTACACCCGATTTGTGATGTCCAGGTGACAGAGAGGTTATCGTATGAAGAGAGTCCCATAGCGATACTTGATCATCAGGTTAGGCGACTGCGGATAAAGGATGTGGCTTCCGTCAAGGTCTTATGGCGGAATGAGAACAGAGAGGAAATGACATGGGAAGCAGAAGAGGACATGAGGAAGAAGTATCCTCACTTGTTCTCTACACCTCCAGGTAACCCACTTTCCTGATTGTTAGTTTTTAAATTTAGCAATTATGTTTAAGTATTGTTGTGGTCGTGTAGAGCGTTCTTTTTCAAGAAGAATAGTTAAGAGGGTCTATGTCGATATTGTGATTTGAGTAAGCATTGAAGGAACATTCGGGATGAATTTTTCTAAGGGGGAGAATGTTACACCAGTAATTCAGGTCCTGCTTATGAGAACGTACAAAAGGAATTAAGTTTTAAATTTTTGAAAGATAGGTCGACAGAATGTTTCATACGGGGTTTTAGTCAACTTTGAGGCGGTTTATGCCCCGTTACATTGGGAGTTCGTAGGTGGTTCAAAGGCCTAGTATGTAATTTGTTGAGTCTAGTTCCCAACGCAACCAACCGTTCGTCGATAGGACATCGGAGTAGAAAGTTATGGAAGGTACAAGTTCAGTGTGCGATCGGCGAGAAAAGTATTTTGGTCAGGGCCATGTGCGCGTGGATCTGGTCGCGGCGCCGGATAGTCTGAAAATCGCTGAAGTTGCAGCGCCGCGGCGCCGGAAGTGCTGAAAGTTTGCAGAGGTTTCAGCGCCGCGGTGCTGGCTGTAGGGCCGCGGCGCCGAGGCGGGTTTCTGCGAATCTGGGGAAAAATCAGAACTGTTTTTAAAAAAAAAAGGCCATGGGTGGGTGACAAGTTTCCCCCCCATCTGATTTTGTGCATGTCCTATTTATTGACCAAGTCTTGAAGACTTGGTCATTCTTGAAAGAACTCCCTTCTCTCTAAAAAAATTCCTCCTCCTTCTCTCTAGAAATTCAAGGAGAAACCAAGGCCTAGAGAAATTTTGGAAGGGTGGCAAGAAGGAAACATGTTGACAAGCTTGTAGGAGGTTTGTGGAAGGAAGGCAAGTGGAATTTGTTGGACTAATTTGGGTAAACTCCAAGGTAACAATCCGTTCATTTCTTTAAGAAAAATTGTGTTGCATGTATGGAAGAAAGGACTTGTAGTTGTCAATATTGCCTTTAGATATATTTCATGTAGGAATTGGATAATAATTTATGTTGTTATATCTCAAAATTGCCGAATTGGACCTTGTAGTTTGTACTAGTTTGATATCAATTGTGGGGCAGAATTTTACACGTCTAGTAGGCGTGTAATCCCCTATTTGTTAACTGCATTGTTGAGCCTTAAAGGTGGCGTGTTTGGTTATTGAATTTGGCCTTGAAAAAGGTGGCAAAGTATGTAGAAACAAAGGAAGTGTTGTCCAATTTTTCCGTAGGAATAAAGGACTTTTCAATTAGAATGTTCTACGTTGAAGATAGAGGCTAATGGACGTATTATGGTCATTATATGTTGACATACTACGTGCGGTATATTGGACTTGCGAGTGGATTGACCCGAAGAGGTATGTGGAACTTTCCTATCTCTTGAGCATGAATAGTTGCACTTATGTAATACGGTAGTCGTACAAGACTTTGATATCCCTTACTTGTTTTAAAAATGGCCAAGTTGGGTGAGTAAGGGGATTAACTCACTTCTTTAAAAGTATTAAGGATGTCCTAAGTTTTCAAAGTTAAGGGACTTGAAGTGTTTTAAGTATATGATACTTGTTTCGTTTTAAAAGTATAAGTCTCTTGGATATAGGGAAATGTATTTGACTAATGTATAACGTTAATATAACGACTTTATGGGAAGTTGTTTATATTAGCTTTATGGAAGGTTAACAAAGAAAGATTTACTCTAAGTAAAATAAGTACGGATAAATGATTTGAATTTGTGAAAGGCAAATTGATTTTAAGGCATCAATTGCCTAAGGTTTTAAAAGAAATGTAGTCACTTGATTTAGAAGCCTATTATATTTCTAAAAGGAAATGTGACTTGTCTTAAAAAGTAGTTGTGACTTGATACTACGGTTATTAGTATCTTGGAAGTTTTATATAACAAGGAGTCATTCTTAAAAGGTTAGAGGTACGTGATACTTGGGTTGAATTCCCGGATTTTCTCTTAAATGACATGTTAGTGCCTTAAATAAACTAAAATGAGAGGATATATTATTAATGTTACTAAGAAGTTAGGGAATTTCTTAATTTGCTTATGTTATGATAAGCCGGTAGCGCTTATGTTATGTATGATAGCCGGTTGTGCTGGGTTATGTATTATTACGGGGTAGACCCCGGGTTACTACTTATTCCATGGATTTGCTACCCATGATGCGAGTACGGCGTTTGTACTCATTGCGGGCCCACCGGGCCCATGCGGGCGAAATAGTCCCATGCGAGGCGGATGACCTCATGCGGGTCCACAGGACCTATGCGGGTGAAATAGTCCCAGGAGTAGGATTGCTTAATGATACTACGGGCGAGGGACCCTGTTTTGATCATGAGACTCCTATTTTTATGCAGTAAAGTTTATACTTGTTACTCTCATTGTCAGTAAGGCACAATAATCGTAATTTGATTATCATCCATATCCCACTTTATTTAGACTTATGATATTATTACGTATTTTCCGCTTTACATACTTGGTACATATCAGTATCGACCCCTTCCTCGGGGGCTGCGTTCATACCGCAGGTAGGGGTAAGCAGGTGGTGGATCCTCATTCTTAGGATCTTTGATCAGGTGTCAGAAGCTCCATTTCTCCGGAGGCTTGACTTTTGGTACGGTTCTCCCTGATGTTGTAGATATTATGTACATTCAGGGGTATGACGGGGCCCTGTCCCGTCATAGTGGTTACAAACTCTTAGAGGCCTGTAGTCCTGTTATAAATTGGGTTGTAAAGGATGTAACTGTTCAGTTTTTGTTATATTTATATTTACGAAAAGGTAGTCATTTTGGGTTAGCCTGTTTCATATTTTATATGGTTTCTTGTTTATGAGTTTACTTCCGCTGGTTTTCTCTGATGTTGTATCACAAGGGTGCCCGGGGTAAGGCACCAGTCACGGGCCCGAGGTCGGGTCGTGACAATCACATCCTTAGGGGATGTAGTATGTCTCACTTGCTACGAGTTATGACAACTCGTGATGAATACATGGATACTTGTTGAAGTATTGGTATGCCCTGCTGATGTACTATTTTGTTATATGTCTATAATGGCATCGATGTGTGGGAGATAAAAGTCCTTAGACTTGAGGTTAATACCATCTTGTTTACGGAGTAATGTACTTTGATCATGTCCTAAGCTCAAATGCCTTATAGGTTGAGACGCGGCTTATTTTGGATGCATTACGAAGTAGATTAAAGGTGATATGTGAGCCAAGAAAGGATTCATTCCTTGAATTTATATTCGAGTGAACACTCAAGTACTCATATGGTATTAGGTTGACTAAGTCATTGGCCATGTCTGTGATATGGTCCTGTTGTCAGCTAATATAGATGAGTTATAATAATTAAGTCATTTGGATAGACACTTGACAGATCCTAAGCTTGATTGAGTATGTCATGAATGAAATGATTTTATCTTCCCGCATAAATGTTCAGTTCACAGGTTTCGTGTAGCTAGACTTCACATATTGAGTTCATCTTCCGGCGCAGTCTAGGAGTTTTGTGTAGACCCTAATGATATTAGTGTCAGTATGTGAAGGCCTGAAGGGTAACACTAAGTCAATTGTTCTGTCGATTCAAAGGATGTAATCCGAGAGTTAATTAATTAATGTTCGGTTGATGATCGAGACATTAAAATAAAATAGAACGAAGCAGAAATGGAGCAAGGGTCGCGGCCTAAGTGAGCCAGGGCCACGACGCCTCAGCGCAGCGGCACTACTTACTTAAGGGTCGCAGTGCCTCACGTCCAGTGGGTCCGAGGTGACCCAAATCTGCCTCGTTTTCTGGGCCTGGCCCACGAGGGAAACCCTAGCTGATTTATTTAGCTATATATACAGGGTTTAGCCTCATATTTTATATATCACCTTTTCATAAGATTAAACTCTACTGAAACTCTGTCGGATTTCCTTGCTTTCCGAAAGAGAGTTACATCACAGTTTCTGACTTGCGAATCGAGGGATAATTGTGTGCGCACCCTCAGAATATACAATCCAAGATTGAAGATTTAGAAGATGCTCTAACTGTAAGTATTTTCTTCGACGCATTACAGTTCTTATATATTTTACATTGTTGTAATCATCCTACAGTTCTGCCGAAGTCGGGTTTGAAACATAAATTTTCAAATTTCGCTGCGTGTACGTACCCGACAAAACCCCTACAGTGGTATCAGAGTCTGGGCTTTTTTGTGTGATTATAACAATGAATATTAATGATAATATGAGTTAGGACTTGTCTAGATCTAAATTTTGTCTTTTAAAAGTTTTAAAAACCTTAAAAATCTCAAGAAAGCATAATATTTTTGTCTCTGGAACTGTTGAACAATGATGTAATCGAGGAAGTTATTCCAATCTAGCTCTACTGAGTCGACGTGCGAAACCGGTTCGATTTCGAACATGGTGCACCGAGACGAAGAACGAGAAGGGATTGAATAATGGTCGATGAACGTGTTGTTTGATAATGAAAGGGAACAAAGATAGATCTGAAGATCTGACCCTGAACTAGTTTTAGGGCTTCTGAAATTCGGATTTGGCGTTTCTAGGGTTGAGGCGTCGCGGTTCCTAGATGGAGCACCGCGACGCCTCCTAAGGTTTGACGGAGGCGCCGCGACTCTTGTCCCGAGGGCCGTGAATCTAATTCAATTCTTGTTCTAGTTCAGTCACTGCCATTAGGAGCCGCGGCGCCGATGGTAATTTAAAAAAAAAATTATGGGATCAGAAACTGAAGTTTTAAATATTCAGATTCTGATCCTAATATTTTTAAATATTCAGAATTAGGAAGATTGGAATTTTTAATTAGACAGATTTGGTCCTTTCGGACAATTATGTACTTAAGTAAAGTTTCAGAAAAATGAAATTTTGAAATTTGGAAATTGCAAACAGGTCTCTGAAACCTGAAAATATTTTCTGAGAGTTAAAATTGTATTTTCTGAATTATTAGGGCTCAAAATTAAAACTTTAAATTCTTGAGGGACTAAACTATAAATTTTGAAAAGTTTACAGAATTTCAGAATTTTCAAATCAGAAATTATTTAGGGACTGTTTGGCATAGACATAGAATTTAGAGTTTAGACAAATAGACTTATGATTATCATTAATGGTATATTATTCTAGAATATACAAATATGCTAAGTGATTGAATGCGATGCATTTAAATTATTAGCATAGCATCCGCAATTATTGTCTGGGTAGGCGGCGTTCAATAATTATTTAATTTCAAATGACCGCTAAAACTATCTGGGTAGACGACTCAGTATGTGATTAAAACCATCTTTTATCATGCCTATTGGGTTTGATGGTTTCTCATCTAATTGTGTTTAAAAATTGTATGATAGGATGTCATATGATGTATGACTTGATCGTTGATCTTGAATGAATCCCCGAAAACTAAAAATGTTCCCCAAACATTAAATACAAGTCTAATTATAACGCATCGTCCATTATAATTGTTAGGGTGCTAAGTCCTTTTCGGCGATAAATGTATTTATGCCAAAACATTTGCTCTAAGTCTAAGAGGACCAAGGCCCTTTCATAGATGTGTTAAAATGAAAGTAGATAATAAACTTTTGTAGGTATTTGCACCAAAGTGTTTGCTTGCAAAGGCTAAATTTACTTAGGCATTTAAACACAGTCGTGTAATAAGATTGGCTTATTTAGATGAATCTTGGCGCTAAAGTGTCGGACTAGTCTAAAGACGTAAGATTAAAATGAAAGATATTTAATCAAACAAAGAGTTGTAGAGTTGTTTTACAATTGGTTGAGGACCTACCAAAGTGTGCTATTGAAGTTATCAGCCAAAGCAAACGCGGATATAGCATATGTTTGGATCTTGGCCCATTATGACCTTTATATTGATTTAGGTCCGTATTTTACCATGAGGTCGTAGAAGTATGAAAAATAGTGGGAGCTAATTAATCAAAAGGCAATGTTAAATTAGTCTATAATAAATGTGTATAAATTAGGAGAATGAATGTTGATTGCATTTACCTGAGTCTATCTATTATCTTCAAAAACTTCAAAATGTCGAACCTATCATTGAAGTGAACAAACTCACCAGACCAAACTATCTATATTGGCTAAAGAAATTTAAGAATTGTCCTAAAAGCAAGAAAAGATAAAATACGTATTGGATAAAGTATTCCACACAGTGCCCGTTGATGATTCTGCAAAATATGCCACATTTGATAAGGTAGCCTACCATAAGAACCTAGATGACACCACTTCAGCACGATGTGTCATGTTGTCTTCCATGTCAGTGGAACTACAGAGACAATATGAGAACATGGTCCCTAACGAGATGCTCGAACATTTGAAGAATCTCTATGACTCTCAATTCCAAACTTTGAAATTGAGGTGTTAATAGAACTCTTCAAGTGTAAGCTAAGTGAAGAGAGCCAAGTGTCTCAGCATGTGTTGAAGATGATAAGGCTGATAGAAAGGCTGACCTCGATTGGCATAAGGCTGCGGAGTAACGTCGCTTCCACCCTCTGTCGGAACTACATGACATGTTAAAAACCTTTGAATATTCAATTTCCAAGACCAAAGTTGTGCTCATGATGAGCTCCTCTAGCCGGACCACGCCGAAAGGTAAGGAATGACAGAAGAAGAAGGGAAAGACAGTCACTGCGCCTTCAAAATTAATTTTCATTTACTTTCTTTTGTTAAACACTCAAACCATCAAACACAGATGGTAGATTCATCAATTCCACACTTTTGAAAATCTGTATGAAAGAAAATAATAAGTTAGTAATAAGAATCGTAACTCTTCTAATTCTTGCAATAAGATATCATCATATTCATATCATACCATTCTCCAAATCTTGCAACTCTTCTAATGATTCTAAAATCAGATTTTGAAAGTAGAAGACGAATGAAAATGGCCAAATGGACTGGAACTATGGAAGTGGAAGACGAAATCAGATTCTAGATCTAGAATAGTTGAATTGGGAAAATAGAATAGTTGAATTGGAAGAAGTAGGCAAGTAGTAGCAGCGGTGTACACAAAGAGAGAGAGCCGATAGTGAGAGCTTTGGGAAGAAAGTAGCAGCAGCGGCAGCGGCGCTCCATCATCTCTTTTCTTTTAGGGATTTAGTGTTATATATATATATATATATATATTAAAAAAAATATGGACCGGATCGAAATTCGAAAATATAAATTAAAAGGACCGAGGATCGGATCGAAACTTACCAATTTGGTTCGGTTCGGTCTGAACAGGGACGGTCCGGTCTTTTTTTTCTGTCCGGATCGAATTTTGTGCAGCCCTAGCTGCAGGCCTACAGCGTGAGTTCGAACCCTGGTGGAAGCAATTCATGCATACCGCGATTTACTGGTACTAGTGCTGACGGACCGGAACTACTATCTTCAGGAATAATCTGGCGTAAGCCGGAAAGCTGGATATAAAAAAATGGATCCAAAACATACATAATTATGAGAAAAGAAAGTACAATTGGGAACAAATAGAAAGGTGGTCCCCGTTTCCCTGTGTGGTGGGTCTACTCGTACATTCGGATGAGGCTGACGTTGCAATCTGTTGTCTGCCATGTCCATCATTGTTTTTTTTTTGATAATCGAGGTTTCCAGGGGCTTGCTTCTGACTACTTTACTGGTATTACCCAGAAGTCCTCGAGGTGATGGCACCGGTCCTTCAACAACATCACCAGTAAATCGCGGGATGTGCTCCAGTGGCTAGTTTCTGGGAGCGTACAACTGATCAATGAGACAAGGTCAAATTCCCCAACATGCAGAATTTCTTCGCGTCTACGGGGAATCGAACTCACGTTGTCCATGCCCGAGCGCCTTATAGCGCTCAGGCTTTACCACTGGACTATGCCCCGGAGGACATGTCCATCATTGTTTTCAATAATGTTTTCTCTCTCTAACGCACACATTTTCTCTCTATCCTTTTTTTTCAATTAAATTATTTAGGGTCTATTGGTATAACGGATAAGTAAAAATAGTTTTGGGATAAAATTTTAGTAACTCCTTATCATATGTTTGGTTTGAATAAAATTCCGAGATAACAAATCTCAGAATTAGTTATTTCTGGATGTAGTGTTATTTTATCTTACATTGAGGGTGTAATAACTAATCTTGAAATTAGTTATTTCGGGATAACTTGTTTCCCAACCAAACGAGCTCTTTAAAGTATTACTCCTTCCGTCCCAATTTATGTAACATCATTTGACTTGACACTTGTCATTTGACCAATAACCGTCCATCATTTTATGTCTCAAACACTTTAATTAAGCACCAATACCTCTTTCACTAATGAAATTTACAATACTTGACACTACGAGTACACGTGTGTGAAACGACATTTCCGACGTGCGGAGCCCCAATTATTCTAGTCATAAATAATGGGATAAACTTAATTCCACATTAGTAAATTTCAAACACAAGTTATAGATATCTTCAAAATTTATTATCATCCTTTGTAAGCCTAATTAGCTCTATTAGATGGTAAAATGAGTTCAAGTTATAGATGTCAATATCTTGAAAATTTATTATCATCCTTTGTAAGCCTAATTAGCTCTAAGATTCCTAAATATAGAGTAACAGCACAACTTTAATACACCATATGAATAATTGAATAGTTTAACAATTATAATCCATTACATTTGTGAGAAATCAAATACTTATGAACTTTTCTTAGTTGTCAATTGTCAGCCATAAAATGTGTTTAAGCAAATATCATATGGAGCTCAATGGTTGATTATCAGGAACAAAAACTGCAAATTTCCTTATCTTATTATACTATGTTCTAAATTATATAAGAAATAATTGCTAATTCTCGAAGGAAAATGACTTAAATGCATCATATATTTTGTCTTCAAGGTTAGTGAAACCCATGCCGTCCTACATGCAATTTCATAATTAGGACCATATGATAACTTATTAAAACATCAAGAATTCAATTATGATAACTTATTAAAACATCAAGAATTCAATTGTGCAATGCTGTCATTTCCTTAAAACGAAATACTAACAGTGTTAGACATTGCTTAACGTTTAAAGGTATCTCTCATAATTTATTGAAGTCATTAGGACGTAATACGCCTATCCATTGTTGCAAAGGGGGCCATATGCAAGTTGCAAAAATTAGGAGGAGGTAATATGTAATTTACCCTTCAAATATTGAGTGGGTAATTATTTTTAATTGTTGGGAGAAAATGTTCTCTAACAAAAACAACTTCATACCCAAAATTTGAATGGGAGACCTATGATTATGGAAAAAGAAATATTTATCACTTCACCATCACCACAACCCTTATTTGTTATTCATGAATCAATTGCCACTCCATGGAAGTATTTTAAGAAGTATCAATGGATTCTAAATCGTGAAAAAAATTACTAATATGCAAGTACAAGTAAGTAGTTTACGTCTCGGGCCTTTTTTCTGGACCTTCATGAACGCGGGATACAATAGCGTAGAGCCATTTTCATCTATTAACATCAAGAAATCGTGATGATTTTGTAAGATGATATTAATCTCTCTTGGAGAGTATTCTCATTAATATTAAAGTATATATATAGTACAATATTCATCCCTTATACAATAGGAATCCTAAGCCTATACAAAAGAAGAATCCTAGTCTTACCATAATTATATTTACAAAATATATGGAAATATTCTAATTATGGGGTAGGGATGGAATTGTATCTAGAATATACACGTTTACACACCCCCTCAGTTGGAGCAGGAGGAGGCCGGACGCTGAGACTGGATCTGAAGTCAAGAACTAACTGTCTGGAAAGTCCTTTGGTAAATATATCTGCATACTGATAGGATGATGGAACATGTAACACTCTGACATGGCCTAGTGCAACTTTCTCACGAACAATGTGCTTGGTTCGCTGATGTTGAATCGGATTATGGGACAGATAGATGGCAGAGATGTTATCACAGTACACAATAGATGCCTGACGCAAAGGACACTGAAGTTCTAACCGTAAATTTCTGAGCCAACAAATCTCAGCTACTACATTTGAAACGCCTTTGTACTCAGCCTCGGCACTAGAGCGAGATAGGGTAGTCAGTCGCTTGGCAGACCAAGAAATTAGATTTTCCCCTAAAAAACACAAAAGCCGGAGGTGGAGCGTCGCGTGTCCGGACACCCTGCCCAATCTGCATCTGTATATGAAAGCAACTTGTTTGGTGCAGAGGGATATAGGTGCAAAACATAATCAAGAGTGCCTTTAATGTATCGAATGATACGCTTAAGAGCAGTGAAATGAGCCTCCATGGGGGCATGCATGAATAAGCACACCTGCTGAACAACATAAGTTATATTTGGCCTGGTGAAGGTGAGATACTAAAGTGCACCTGCAAGGCTCCTATACAGAGTAGGATCAGAGACTGGAGCATCATCCATGGCATTGAGCTTAGATTAGAATCAACTGGAGTAGACACCTCTTTGCAGTTCGCCATCTTAGTCATGTACACAATCTCCTCTGCATACTTACGCTGACACAAGAACATATGATTGGCAGACCTGGTCACTAATATCCCCAAAAAGTAACTCAGCTTTCTGAAATCAGTCATTACAAATTCGGACTTAAGCAAGACAATAATCTCATTTTTCAATCCGTCGGAGGAGGCAGTAAGAACAATATCATCAACGTAAAGTAATAAGTAAGCAGTGCTACTACCTCGATGAAATATGAATAGTGATGTATCACTCTTGCTGCATAAAAACTCAATCTGCAAGATATACCTGGCAAAGCGATCATACCACGCATGGGGGCATATTTCAGGCTATATAGTGACTTACGGAGACGACACACATAGTGAGGAACTGCTAGATGGGTGAACCCTGACGGCTGATGCATGCAGACTGTTTCTCTCAGATCCCCATGTAAAAATGCATTATTTACATCAAGCTAATGGATCGGCTAGTGTTTGCCCATGGCAATGCTCAAAACTGTGCAAATGGTAGCCGGTTTGACAACCGTGCTGAAGGTCTCACCACAATCGATGCCCTCCTACTTATTTGTGCCATTAGACACAAGTCATGCCTTATACCTCTCAAGATCTCTACTGTCTCTAAATTTGTGATGAAAAAGCCACAGAAAACGAATCACATTCACCCCCTTCAGGTCTAGGTACTAGATCTCATGTGTGCTATTTAGTTAAAGCATTGAATTCCTTAGACATAGCCGAATTCCAATTAGGGTCTTGTTTAGCCAATATAGGGTTTTTGGAAATTGGAGAAATGGTTTGGGCAGACAAGTTAAATTGGACTTTGGGTTTGAAGATTTCATGCTTTGCACGAGTTTCTATTTGGTGAGTGGGGACAGTGGGAGGCGGTGTTGGCTGAGTAGGGAGGGCTGAGACTGATGGTAGGGTCGGAAAAGGAAAATGTGGGGGCGAAGCCGTCGGAGGCGCCTAGATCTAGCGCCGCGGCGCTGTCTGAGTGACAGGCCTCTCTGGAAATATAGCGTCGCAGAGCCTCATCACTGGGCCGCGGCGCTGTCGACGGGTTGGGAGAACAGACCTCTCTGGAAAGTTGGCGCCGCGGCGCCTCAACACTGGGCCGCGGCGCTGTCGACGAGTCAGAAGAGATAAGCTGATCAAGGATGATGGGAGAGATAGCAGGCTCGTCAAGGAATGAGTAATCCGGTTTTTTGAATTTCTGAAGATTCGAAAACGAGAATGTGGTCTCATCGAATGTGAGTGACAAGAGATGTGGATTTGACGAGTGGACAGGTCGTAGCATAGATAGCCCCTATGGTTCGGTGGGAAGCCTAGGAAGACATATGGAGCAGACCTAGGAGCGAACTTGTGAGGGGCGGTAGAGCTAAGGTTGGGATAGCACAGACAACCGAAAATCCGTATATGATCATAGGTGGGGACTCTATGGTAGAGGATTTCGGTAGGGGTCATGTTGTGAAGAGTGCTAGTAGGGAGAATATTGAGAATGTATTCTGACATTTTAGCAGCATATACCCAGAAGGATGGAGGGAGGGGGGCATGAATCAATAGGGTGCGAATCATATTGTTAATGGTGCGGATGATTCTTTCAGCTTTACCATTTTGTGGTGAGATGTGAGGGCAGGAGAAGCGAAAAATCATGCCATTGTTGGTACAAAAACGGTGAAACATGAAGTTATTGAATTCACGACCATTATCGCACTGAAATGATTTGATACCTTTTTCAAATTGTGTTTGGATGAATTGTCGAAACTCAAGAAATTTGGTAAAAACGTCTGATTTATATTTGAGAGGGTACAACCAGATATAGTAAGAAAAATCTTCTAGCAAGACAAGATAATATTTATGACCGAGAGAACTAGCAACATGTGATGTCCATAAATCGGCATGTATTATATCAAATGGTGCAAAGGTAACACTAGTAGATGATTTAAACGGAAGATGAGTATGTTTGCCTAAAGAACAAGAAACACAATTTTGGGCAAGCTTCCCATTACAAGTAATGAAATTATTGCCTCTAAGAAAATTAAAGACTGGAGTCCTGGGTGACCAAGCCTATTATGTCATGTCGAAGAAGAAATAACCGCTAGAGAGACGGGAGAACAAGATCTGGCAGAGGTGGATGTGAATGGATAGAGATCCCCCGTGCTATTGCATCTCGTAAGAGGTGTCCCCGTACGAAGATCCTTTACAGTGAAACCAAAAGGGTCTAAGTCAACAGAGACAAAATTATTACGAGTAAATTGACGAACAGAGATTAGGTTCTTAATCATGTGTGGGGCATATAAGGTATTTTTAAGGGAGAATGGTGGATGGGGAGGTTGTGTATGATGTACCATAACCCTTTAATGGAATGCGTTGTCCACTACCAACTGTAACATATTAAGTATGCTTTAAACTGCACAATTTGGGAATAGTACCTACAGACTGGGTGATGTGAGATGTGGCTCCGGAGTCCATGTACCAATTGTTGTCAGGTTGTTGCATGTTGAGGGTCTTTGAAGCTGACCCAACTCGATGGGTGTCTGGCGGAGGAGGTGCTGGGAACTATCCTCGTAAGTGGGCTTGTTGTGGTCTTTGAGTTGGACTAACAACCGCGGTGGGAATAAGGATTAGTCTGCTGATCGGAATGGGGTAGCGCCGCGGCTCTGTCTTTGAGAGCCGTGGCTATCTTGATCTTTGAGGAGCCGCCATGCGGTCGATCTGTTGATGTCCTCGCTTCGCTAGCACGACGAGTTTCTTCGAGCAGCAACTGTGAGTGAGCTTTGTTAAAGCTGGGTAACGGATCCTCCTGTTAAATCATGGTGGTCAATGTATCATATTCGTCTTTAGGGAGGCCAGCAATCAATTGTAACACCATTTTGGTGTCAGTAACAGGCGAGTCGACAACTGCAAGTTGATCCGTCAGGAGCTTTAACTGTTTGCAGTACTCAGTAACATTGGAAAAGTTTTCAAGACGTGTATTGTTATATTGTTCCACTAAATACACAGCACGGGTGTGCTTGTTGTCCTGAAAAATTTCCTCCAAACGATTCCACAAGTAACGGGCTGTGGAGTCAGATTTCAAGATAGTAAGAAGTAGATCCTGAGAAATACTACCATATATCCATTGTTTGACGTCGGCGTCTAGACGACGCCAAGTAGAATCATCAACCTCCGAATGGCGTGGAATGGTGTCATCAATATGATCAAGCACGTTATAGAGACATGCATGATTGCGAAACAGTTCAACCCAAGGATAATACTGACTGCTTTCTTGATCAAGGGGATATGGTTCTTGATGTTGAAAACAATGAGAGCGGGATGAAAAGAGGGTGATGACTTGGTGGTGGGATTTGTGAAGGTAGAAGCGTCAACAACAGTAGTAGACTCCTGAGTATCCATTTAGAGAAGAGAGGAAGAAAATAAAGACCAAGAAATTTCTTGAAGAGAAGAAGGGAGTCGCGGCGTCGTGGAAGGGAGTGGTGCCGGCGGCTGGGGAAGAAAATTTCTAGGGTTTTTGAAGTTTAGGCTCTTGATACCATGTAAGATGATATTAATCTCCCTTGGGGAGTCTTCTCATTAATATCAATATATATATATATAGTACAATATTCATCTCTTATACAATAGGAATCCTAGTCTTATCATAATTATATTTACACAATATATGAAAATATTCTTATTATGAGGTAGGGATAGAATTGTATCTAGAATATACACGTTTACAGATTTCATATGAAGAAACTCTAGATCAATAGCAGTTTTAAAGAGAGAAAAAAATGCAATCGTGAACTTTATTGAATGTCTCGGATGTTCCCTTATAAAATATTTGTACAAGTGTATATTTACAATTTGGGCGGGTCACCGACATAAAATTAATACAGCTATAAATAATATCGAGTGTGCCTAATTCTAAGGTCAACTATTGTTGGGCGTTAGCCCAACTATCTTCGGCTCTAACATCATCGAATGAGAGTCAATTGACACAGTTTTATCAGAAAATTACCGACTTTTATTTATTTTTACTTCTTCATATTTTAAATTATCTTAACGAAAATCTTGATTCTGCCACCTACGACCTACGGGATGTTTAGTGCATCCAACTCCTTTTCTTATTTGATTAATTGATTACAAATATGTCAAAATGGAACTCTACTTTTTTGTGACATTATCTTACACGTCAGTGTGAGAAATGGGTAATAAATTTGTGAAGGAGAAAGAAAGAAACAAAAATATAAACTGGCACTGATATATGGTATGATATGAATATGAATGCGAAAGGTAGCTTTAGAATCATATGCTGTGGGCTATACAAGTTAATTTTTCTTTCCTTTTCCACTATGTAGGCATTTTACTTATTCTGGTCCTCCAATTTTGTTTTCCAAAACCAGAAATTTTTATAAAAAGAAATAGAACTTATTTCTCCACGTTTTCTAATTTCTATACACAAAAAATCTAATTAAGACAAAACAGTGGAAAATATTGAGTGCAAAGTATGTAAAACATTACAAGCCGTTGGGTCAGTTGGTTTTGTGAACCATTATATATATTTTTTTGGGTTTTATGTTAAATTTTTTAGGAGATTTTATATATTTAACGTCCCTGATGGATGGCCGGCTGATGACGGATTAAGCCACAAACTTTTAAAGATGAGGTGCACACGATATTTAGGCGAATCATAAATTGGAAAGGGAGAGGAAAGTTGTGAAGATTGTCATAAGACAGCTCAAGTTCACATGACACATGCGTTTTTGGGCCTAATTGTGGCGTAGCCCAAAAGATTTATCGTGAGGTCTAGACTCAGAACGAAAATATGTTTTATGGGTTTGGATTGTGACATAATACTAATAAGTGATCTAAAAATTACATAACTGAGATCTTTATAGAATCAATTTCTTCAGTTCAAATTATAAATAATTACGAGAACAGTTTTCTCTCTATTTTCCTACACAAAATAAGGGTAAAATGAGTAGATAAAATTTTCTGCGGTGAAAATGATTACATAACCTTTTACAATTTGAATTGAAAAAATAACTTGCAAAGATCTCTTATATTTTATTTGCAGAACTCTTATTGAGACTAGCCACCCATAATTTTAATCTTGCATTAATGATTTGGGTTTAAATAATAGATTGAATGGGAAATGGAGGGTGGGAAAATGAATTGTTCCTCTTGGTTTATAAAATGAGCATTTGTCCCTCATTGGGTAGTGGAAAGAAAAGTTCTTCTACTTAATAGTAGAAGTACTCCTTCTTGTTACTAAAGGGTTAAGAAGAGGGTCACTCCTCGTGCCGTTGTTGTCGCTCGGCTTGACCTCGGATTGTCTGATTTCAGTGGGCTCGATTTTAATTCTTAAATGATTTTTCAGAAATTGTTCTTATTTTCCAGTTTCTTTTTCCGGTTTCAGGAAGTAATTTTACTGTTTCAAAAAAGGAACGATAAAGTTCCATACATATCCTTTTCTAGAGTTCATTTGTGTTTGGTTTTGACAAGTAGCGACAAGTTAGTTAAACTTGAAGAAAATATCACAAAATACCATAACATGTGCTGCTGCACAAGATCTGACTCACAAAATCAGTAGCCCCATAAAATTATCCCTTTCCGAATTAGGAAATCTCAAAATTGACAAGTACTTAACGTTATGGTGATAGGAAGTAGACAATTCTACGCTATTGAAAACCTTTTTCTTTTTGGTTTTCCGGCTAGTGTCTAATACCCGTATTGGAGCCCGGCTGTATTTGGAATCGCGTCACGTAATGCATATTCGGGAGAAACGCTTCCTATCAAGAATTTTCTCATATTCAGGATCGAACTCGAGAGCTCTAATTAAGGGAGGAGCATCTCCATCCACTACACCACATTCTTTGATAAAACTAATAGGGTGGGAAAAGTTGAATAAAGAGAGAGCCCAGAATAATTAGAATGGAAGAATTGTGATATATTTCAATAATGAAACTGTGGGATTTATAAGGAATTTATACAAAGTAAAGACTCCTAATTATCTCATAACTACTAGTTAATGATTGTTGGCCATTAATGTGAAATCTCTAATTTTGATTTTGGGGAGATCCCTGATATAGGGTTGCTAATTAAGGGGAATTTAGACAGATAAATGAGGTATAACTAACACCCTCCCTCAAACTAATGTTGTGTATCACATGACATTAGTTTGGACAGAAGATAGTTACGTCGACTTCTTGACATGACCTTTGTAAACAAATCAGCCAGTTGATCTTTAGAGGATATATACTTCATGTTAATGCTCCGATATTTAACCAGTTCTCTAATGTAGTGACAATCTGCATCTATGTATTTGGTATTTTCATGATGAACGAGGCTAGTTGCTATTCGGGTTGCACTGGTGTTGTATCCATACAATGTGATTGATCCTACTATTTCGATGCAAAGTTTTAATAATAGCCTTCGTAGCTAAATGATTTCAGAGCATGCAGTAGACATACTTCTATACTATGCCTCTATGGATGACTTCGATGTTCGAGATTGTTTCTTGCACTTCCAAGAGATCATGCACGAGTCGAGCATCATGCACCAACATGTAGTGGATTGTCTTGAATTTGGGTATCATTCCCAATCTGCATCAGTGTATCCCATCATATCCAGCTATGAAGATGATGGAAATAAGAGACTTCGATTTATAATACCTCTTATATATCTAATAACCCTGAGAAAAGCTGAGTAGTGAATCTTGTAAGGCTTGGTAAAAAATTAACTTAACACTTGCACTGCATAAGATATATCAGGATGACTTATAGTAAGATATATAAGTGATCCAACCAGACGTCTATACAAAGTTTGATCTCCAAAAAGCTCTCCTTCCTCTTATTTGTATTTCGTATTCGCTTCCATTGGAGTATGAACCTTCTTATGATCTATAAGATTGGCTAACTTAACCAGATATGAACCTTCTTATGATCTATAAGATTGGATAACTTAACCAGATCTTCTGCATACTTTTGTTGACTTAATCATATGCCTTCTTTCCATAACTTATCTCTAACCACAAAAAATATGTTAGCTTTCCCAAGTCTTTCATCTTGAACGAGGAGTATAGCATGGTTTTTCAAATGAGAGATTCCAATTTCATCATTTTCGTGATAATCATGTCATCTACGTAAAGGAGGAGAATAGTAATACCCGAGGTAGAGTGACATAGTAATAACGAATAACCTGAATTGCTTAAAGTAAAACCAACACCTAAGATTGTAGTTCGAAATTTTTCAAACCAAGAGCGAGGAGCCTGCTTTAATTCATAGAAAGATTTTTTAAGACGGCACAAATTCATATTAGAATGTCTGTAACTTGGTGGTGGATTCATGTAGATCACTTCTTGCAATTCTAGAAAGCATTTTTGACATCCATTTGATGTAACTTCCAACTTCTTATTGACGCTAAAGCAAGCAAGATACGTATTGTCGTCATCTTAGCTACTGGAGCAAAATTTGTATCGTAGTCAATTTCATATTCTTGTTTGTACCTTTGAGCAACTCATCTTGCCTTGTATCGATTTAGGGAGTCGTCATCTTTCATCTTAATTGAGTACACCCATCTACTTCCAATGATTGTTGCATTTGTTGGTCTATCCACCATATCCCATGTATCTTTTTCCTCAAGGGCAACTAATTCTTCATGCATTGTATCCTCCCAACATTTCTGACCATTAGCTTGCATATAAGAATTTGGCACAACTATAGAACTCAATGTTGTTAGTAAGGCATAAGGTCGAACATATTCACATGTTGAGTATCCATATCGATCTGGAGGAGGAGATGCCGAGATAATCGTCTAACTGGTTCAATGATATTTTAACGTAGAGGAGAAGGTTGGTTATTAAGGTTTAAAGAAATATTATGTGTGTCAGGTTGGTGAGGTAAAGAATTAGTGTTTACCAAAGTAGCCTCATTATCAAAGAAAGGATAAAAGTCATAATTAGTACATATTGTGGCAGATGACAAGTTCGACGATGGACAACTGGCTAGGTTGCTATGGCAAGCAAAATCACGAGTAGAAAAGTTTTTCAAAAAGGATAGTATAAGATTGTGAGTCTTTGTTGGCATAAACAAAAGAATTTTCAAAGAAGATAACATGTCCAGAAATTCTCAATAAACATCCCTTTTGAATATCATTGTATTCCAAAAAATACATTTAACAACTTTTGAAGATAATTTATGACGTTCATGATCTAGAAGAAGAACAAAATATACACATTAAGATGTGAATAGTCGGGTAATTTTTCAAAAAGAATAAAATAGGGACATTTTTGTTTCATGACTAAAGATGATTGTCTATTTATGATATAAATAGATGTTTGGATTGCTTCAACCCAAAATGTTTTTGGAAAATTTGAAGTGTCGAGAAGAGATAAGGCAGTTTCAACATGTCTATTCTTACGTTTCGTCAAACCTTTTTGTTCCGGTATATAGGGGCAAAAACGTTGACGAATAATGCCTTTTTCTTGAAAACAATTAGTGAGGTTTGTATTGACATACTTCCCTCCCGAATCTGACGAAAAACTTGATCTTTTTCTCAAATTGTGTTTCTATAAGATTATAGTTTTTTTGACAATGTTTGGTACCTCAGACTTGTGTTTCAAAAAGAAAACTCATGTATAACGAGATGCTTGATCAATAAATAAGATAAAATACTTGTATCCCAAATGAGATATAATTGGAGAATGTACCCAAACATTTCTATGTATTAAATCAAAAGAAGTAGAATAAGTAGTATTGCTTAATTGGAATGGAAGTTTATGACTCTTTGATCTTGCACAACTCTCACAAGATAATGTAGACGGCAAAATCAATGAGCGTTTACCCAATAAATTACAAGATTTCAACATGAAATTTAAACTAGAAGCCTATGGATGACGTAAATGGATATGCCATAAGTTCCGCATTTTATTTGAAAACTCGATATCTTTATTTGAAGCTGAAAGAAAACATTGATGAAGTTTGGTATCCGGAGATTGAAGAAGAAACAATTTGCCAACCTTACGCCCTCTGGCCATCGTTTTCCCTGTAAATATGTTCTGAATAACACAATCATTAGTGTAAACGTGTATATAGTCCTTTGTTATCCCTACCCCATAATTAGAATATATTTCATATATTGTGTAAATATAATTATGGTAAGACTAGGATTCTTCTTCTGTATATGCATAGGATTCTTATTGTATAAGGGAAGAATATTGTACTCTATATATACTTTGATATTAATGAGAAGATAAGGGAGATTAATATCATCTTACATGGTATCAAGAGCTAAGTAAATCAAAATCCTAGAAACTTTTCTTCCAAGCCGTAGCCTCACCACTTCTCCATGGCGCGCCAAATTTCTAGGTTTTCTTCTTCATTCCTCTCTCCTCTAAATGGATATCCCTGATTCTTCCACACCTTCTGACGTTTCTACCTCCACAAATTCCACCACCACGTTGTCATCCTCTTTTCATCCCGCCCTAACTGTTACCAACATCAAAAATTATATTTTCATCCTTCTTGATCAAAAAAATAGTCAGTATTCTCCTTGGGTTGAACTATTTTGTAATCATGCATGTCTCTATAACGTGCTTGATCACATCGATGACACTATTATGCGCCCTCCGAAGGTTGATGATTCTACTTGGTGTCGTCTAGACGCCAGCGTCAAACAGTGGATTTATGGTAGTATTTCTCAGGATCTTCTTTTGACTATCATGAAATCTGGCGCCACATCCCTTGATTTATGGAACCGCTTGGAGGAAATCTTTGAAGATAACAAGCACACTCGTGCGGTGTATTTGGAGGAACAATTTAACAATACACTCCTTGAAAACTTCTCCAACATGACTGAGTACTGCAGACAGTTGAAACTCCTGACGGATCATCTCTCCAACGTCGACACGCTTATCTCAGACACTAAAATGGTGTTGCAATTGATTGTAGGCCTTCCCAAAGGCGACTATGATACATTAGCCAACATGATTCAACAGGCAGATCCACTTTCCAGTTTTAACAAAGCTCGCTCGCAGTTGTTGCTCGAAGAGACTCGACGTGCTAAGTAGGATGAGCACAATCAGAAGATGTTAGCTATCAAAACACGCCCTCAAGACCCAACGCCGCCAGAAAACTCTCAACCACAACAGGGACGCGGTGGCAAGGGTGGCAAGGGTCACGGCAGAGGAGGTTGTGGTCGTGGCAAGGGTCGCGGATAGCAGAATCAACAACAACAGGGCTCGCAGAATCAGTTCAGCGTCGCGGTGCCCCAACAGTATCCATACAGCGTCGCGGCGCCGCGGCCGTTCTAGTACCAGCAACCATTCAACCAGTTCTCCCACCACGGGTTGTTGGGTCCTGCTCCAGCCCCTCGGTAAGTCCAGTACCCGCAGCAAGCCCACTTCATGCACGGTCAGTTCGGTAGCCTCACCCAAGATGACACCACGAGTTGGGTCAGTCTTGGCGATCTCAATATGCAACAGCCTGACAACAACTAGTACATGGACTCCGGAGCCACTTCTCACCTCACCCGGTCTGCAGGTAATATTCCCAAACTGTTTGATTTAAGGCATCCTCAATTTGTGACAGTTGGTAGTGGCCACCGCATTCCAGTAAAGGATTATGATACATCCTACACACCACCTCCTAATCCATTCCCCCTTAAAAATACCATATATGCCCCACATGTAATTAAGAATCTCATCTCTATCTGCAAATTTTACTCGTAATAATTATGTCTCTGTTGATTTTGACCCTTTTGGTTTCACTGTGAAGGATCTTCATACGGGGACACCTCTTACGAGATGCAATAGAACGGGGGATCTATATCAATTCACTCTCACCTCCGCTGCCAGATCTAGTTCTCACGTCTCTCTAGCGTCCATTTTTTCTTCAACATGGCATAATAGGTTTGGTCATCCAGGAGCCCCAGTTTTTAATTTTCTTAGAGGCAATAATTTCATTACTTGTAATGAAAAACTTGCCCAAAACTGTGTCTCTTGTTCTTTAGGCAAACATACTCGTCTTCCGTTTAAATCATCTACTAGTGTCACTTTTGCACTTTTTGATATTATACATGCCGATTTATTGACATCACTTGTTGATAGTTCTCTCGGTCATAAATAATATTTTATCTTACTAGATGATTTTTCTCACTTTATTTGGTTGTACCCTCTCAAATTTAAATCGGAAGTGTTTGCCAAATTTCTTGAGTTTCGAACTTTCATTCAAACACAGTTTGAAAAAGGTATAAAATCTTTTCAGTGTGATAATGGTCGTGAATTCAATAACTCTATGTTTCACTATTTTTGTACTAATAATGGCATGGTCTTTCGCTTCTCATGCCCTCACACCTCCCCTCAAAACAGTAAAGCTGAAAGAATCACCCGCACCATTAACAATATGATTCGCACTCTATTGATTCATGTCTCCCTACCTCCGTCCTTCTGGGTCTATTCTGCTAAAATGTCAGAATACGTTCTCAATATTCTCCCAACTAGCACTCTTCACAATATGACCCTACCAAAATCCTCTATCATAGATTTCCATCTTATGAGCATCTTCGGATATTCGGTTGTCTATGTTATCCTAACTTTGTCTCTACTGCCCCTCACAAACTAGCTCTTCGGTGAACTCCATGTGTCTACCTAGGCTTCCCACCGAACCATAGGGGCTATCTATGCTATGACTTGTCCACTCGTTATATCCAAATCTCTCGTCACGTCATATTCGACGAGACCACATTCCCGTTTCGAATCTTAAAAAGTTACAAAAACCGGATTACGTTTTTCTTAACGAGTCTGCCATCTCTCCTATCATTCTCAGTCAACTAGATCATAGCACTGCCACATAATCAAGGTCTTTTTCCGATAGTTCTTCTTGTCAGTATGCGGCGTGTGCCGCGACACCCAAACTCAGAGAGGATCGGTCGGCAATGGCGTGGCCTCAGGATTTGGTGCCACGGCGCCAAAACTCCTGCGAGTAGATTTCCTCCAGTGCCGCAGCACCTCCGACGGCGTCACCTCCTCCTTCTCCCTATCCAATCGATCCCTCAGTCTCGGCTCTTCCCACTCAGCCGACACAGCCTCCCACTGTCTCCACTCACCAAATGGAAACTCGTGCCAAACATGAAATCTTCAAACCCAAAGTCCAATTTAACTTGTCTACCCAAACCATTTCTCTAATTCCCGAGAACCCTATATTAGCTAAACAAGACCATAATTGGAATACAGCTGTGACTGAGGAATTCAATGCTTTAACTAAACAACACACATGAGATCTAGTACCTAGACCTGAGTGGGTGAATGTGATTCATTGTCTATGGCAATTTCGTCACAAATTCAGAGACAATGGAGATCTTGAGAGGTATAAGGCACGACTTGTGGCTAATGGCACAAATCATCATGAGGGCATTGATTGTGGTGAGACCTTCAGCTCGGTTGTCAAACCGGCTACCATTCACACAGTTTTGAGCATTGACATGGGCAAACACTGGCCGATCCATCAGCTTGATGTGAAAAATGCATTCTTACATGGGGATCTGAGAGATGCGATACGTCATCGTAGCCGTGGTTCACCCATCCAGTAGTTCCTCACTATGTGTGTCGTCTCCGTAAGTCACTATATGGCCTGAAACAGGTCCCCCCGTGTGTGGTATGATCATTTTGCCAGATATATCTTGCAGATTGGGTTTGTATGCATCAAGAGTGATACATCACTCTTCATTTTTCATCGAGGTAGTAGCACTGCTTACTTATTACTTTACGTGGATGATATTGTTCTTATTGCCTCCTCCGACGGGTTGAAAAATGAGATTATTGTCTTGCCTAAGACCGAATTTGCAATGACTGATTTGGGGAAGCTGAGTTATTTTTTGGGGATATCAGTGACCAGGTCTGTCAACCACATCTTCTTGTGTCAGCGTAAGTATGCAGAGATCGTGTACAGGGCTAAGATGGCAAATTGCAAAGTTTCACCTACTCCAGTTGATTCAAAATCTAAGCTCAGTGCTATGGATGATGCTCCAGTCTCCGATCCTACTCTGTATAGGAGCACTTGCGAGTGCACTTCAAGATCTCACATTTACTGAGCGGACATTTCTTATGATGTTCAGCAGATATGTTTATTCATGCATGCCCCCATGGAGTCTCATTTCACTGCTCTTAAGCTTATCATCTGATACATTAAGGGCACGCTTGATTATGGTTTGCACTATACTCCTCTTCACCAAACAGGTTGCTCTCTTAGACGGATGCAGATTGGGCAGGGTGTCTGGACACGCGACGCTCCACCTCCGGTTTTTGTGTATTTTTAGGAGATAATTTGATTTCTTGATCTGCCAAGCGACATGCTACCATATCTTGTTCAGTAGTAGAAATTTGAGTCTGAGGCGTTGCAAATGTGGTAGCTGAGATTTGTTGGCTCAGAAATTTACTGTTAGAACTTCAGTGTCCTTTGCTTCAGGCATCTATTGTGTACTGTGATAACATCTCTGTTATCTATCTTTCTCATAATCCGGTTCAACATCAGCGAACCAAGCACATTGAGATAGATCTACACTTCGTTCGTGAGAAAGTTGCGCTAGGCCATGTCTGAGTGTTACATGTTCCATCATCCTATCAGTATGCAGACATATTTACCAAAGGACTTCTCAGACAGTTATTTCTTGACTTCAGATCCAGTCTCAGCGTCCGGCCTCCTCCCGCTCCGACTGAATGGGTGTGTAAACGTGTATATAGTCCTTTGTCATCCCTACCACATAATTTGAATATATTCCATATATTGTGTAAATATAATTATGGTAAGACTAGGATTCCTCTTCTGTATAGACTTAGAATTCTTATTGTATAAGGGATGAATATTATACTCTATATATACTTTGATATTAATGAGAAGAATCTCTAAGGGAGATTAATATCATCTTACAATTAGGAAAAAACATCACCAAATAATTTTGTTCTACAAGATGTCCGACAGATAAAAGGTTCACAGTAAGTTTTGATACACAAAGAACTTCTGAAAATGGTTTAATAGAGCCAATGCCTGATGCAGATAAAACATGACCATTTGTTGTAACAATTTCATGTCTAGAGCGAGTTTTAGATAAATGAGAAAAAAAATTGATTTATTGTCATGTGGTTAGATGCGGCAGAATTAATATGCCATATCATTGAATTAGAAATTTTATTCTTACCAAGGTATGTAGCAGTCAGAGCTGTAGATATTGCATTAGGAAGAGCAGTCGTCAATGATTCTTGTATCATCTTGTAAATATCATTGCGATCGGGTAATACTGATGCATGATGTGTTTTGGTGTCTGGTATTTGTTGTGTACCGACCTCCTGTGACATCGCCTGAAAGGCTTTATGAGAAGTTGAGTGTTTGTCTGAACCAAATTTCTTACTACATTTCAGAATAATGTGACCATCCTTCTTACAATAGTTGCAATAATTTTGCTTCTTTCAATGAGAAATAATGTACCCTATTTTCTTGTAATGATAGCACTGATCAGACTTTTTGGAGTTACCCGAGGAAGAAGAATTTATGTATGCAGCCATGGTAGTTCCCTATGAAAAGGGAATTCTCCATAGAAGCTTGAGAACCCAACCGAGTTTCTTGACGAAGAACTTTAAAATCTACCACATCTAAAGCTGGTAGTTTTTCCCTGTTAAGGATACTGGCATGCAGAGGCTCGAACTCACGCCTGAGTTTCATTAGAAATTTTATAGTCCTTGTCCTCTTCATAGTAGTCATGAAATTATTCATTTTCAATCGCAGGAATAGAGGCATCAAAAACTTGATCTTTCTCTCCCCATAATGTAAGTAATCCAGAATAGAAGCAACAAACAGTTTTCTCACCTTGTGTCAATTCTGCAAGTAGTCTTTCCAATTCAAATTCTCTGGCCAAATTCTGCTGGTTACCGAGGGTATGTAGATGACTCCACATTTCTTATACTTTCTTAAAAGATGTCAGTTTCATAGCTATATCAACATAGACGAAATTGACAAACCACACTACAATAAAAATGACCTACGGTGACAGTCAAAGTGTGACGGTTTTTGCAACTGTCACATTGTATGACAGTTTTTCCCTTGACTTCTCGATCAACAGACACTTATGACATAAGTGTGACAGTTATATAAATTGTCATAAATTTATGACAGGCATATGACAGTTATTTGCACCGTCACATGTTGTGTGACGGTTTTTTTGCGTTGGGCCGTTTTTTTTGGAGTCAACCCGACCCAACCCTTAAAAATCGGCTCATCTAAATAAACCATTAGGTCAAATTCTCTCCATATCAAACCTCTGCCTCTTTCTTTCCATATATCAAACCAAAATCTAAGCGCTAAAATTCCATACACATTGCGACTAAATCGGAATTCCATATCCATAGAAATCGGAATCTGAGTTTCATCTTTCGTTCTTAGCCCTAAATCTTACTTTCTTTCTTGATTCTTTCGTTCTTAGCCCTAAATCTGAGCTCTAAAATTCTCACTGTGTGCAAACCGAAATCTGAGCACATGCAAACCGAAATTTGAGCCTTAAAATTGTTCTGAGCTAAGAAAAACCATTGTGTGCCCTAAAATTGTTGGTTTCGTTGCTGAGCTACATGTATATTAAATTAAAAATTTGCATTGGTATTTTTTTAAAATGTTGTTGCTGAGATACTATGTGCATGCCTTTTGTTGTGTATCAGTTGTTGTTCTTATAATTGTTCGTTGATGGATAAGTCTTGGATGTCATATTCTCGATTATCACTGAATATGATAAAGGCGTTAAGAAATTTTTACAATTTGTTGTAGCCAATGTTGTAGACAGTAGTGTGATTAGGTGTCCTTGCACTCAATGTGGGAATTTGTCTTTTCATTAAGTAAAAGTTGTATCTGAACATTTGTTCTTTCATGGGATAGATAGTGAATATAAAATCTGGTTTTGGAATGTGGAAAGATCTGGAAACATGGACTCTAGAATAGGTGACCAGTTTGAGTCTAACTACAATGATGGAGACACTGTAGATATGGTTACTGATGCGTTTAATAATTGTGTCGATAATAAAGTTTTTAAAGAACTTCTTGAAGACGCAGAGAAACCTTTATATTCAGGATGCACAAATTTCACTAAGTTAGGTGCTCTAGTTAAACTTTTTAATATCAAGGGTAAGTTTATCTGACAAAAGCTTTTCTGAGATATTGAATCTTATAGCTCAAATTTTGCCTGAGGGAAATGAATTGCATGTGTCTTTTTATGATGTTAAGAAAACAATGACTGTTTTAGAGTTAGAGTATATTAAAATTCATGCACGCACTAATGATTGCATACTTTATAGGAAACAGTATAAAAATTGGAAAAATACCCTACATGTTCTGTTTCAAGATGGATAAAAATAGGAGTGAAGAAGATAGAGTAGGGATACCCTCTAAGGTTTTATGGTACTTCCCTATTATCTCTAGGTTTCGTCGAATGTTTCAGTGCTCTCAAACAACCAAAGACTTAACTTGGCATGCAAAAGAGAGAATCCGAAATGGGAAGCTTCGACATCCAGCAGATTCAAAAGCTTGGAAGTTAATAGATAAGAAGTGGCCTAAGTTTGCAAAATACCCTAGGAACCTCCGTCTAGCTTTATCGCCAAATGAAATCAACCCACATAGCTCCCTTAGTAGTACATATAGTTGTTAGCCAATTGTTCTTACAACCTACAATATTCCCCTGTGGCTTTGTATGAAAAGAAAATTCTTGATGTTATCTCTCCTAATTTTTAGTCCACAACAATCGGGGAATGACATTGATATCTACTTAGCACCTTTAGTATATGATTTACAAATCTTATGGGAAGACGGGGTTGAGTGTTTTGATTCTTTCAAGAAAGGGGTATTTAATTTGCGGGTTGTCTTGATGTGGACTATAAATGATTTTCCTGCATATGGAAATTTAGCGGGATGTACCATTAAGGGTTATTACGCGTGTCCATATTGTGGTGTTGATACCCCCGATGTATACTTTGACATAGCAAGAAAATTATGTATCTTGGTCATCGTCGTTGACTTCCAGAAGTACATAAATACATATAGCAAAAATATGTCTTTGACAATGAAATAGAAGAGCAAAATGCCCCTGTACAGTTGAATGGTGAGTAAATATTACACTTAGTTGATTGCGTTGACAATACATGGGGGAAGAAAATTGGGAAGAAGCGAAAATATGGGGATTATTCTGATGAGAGATTATGGTGGAAGAAGAAATCAATATTCTACAATTTAGAGTATTGGAAGCACTTACTTGTGAGACACCAATTAGATATTATGCACATTGAAAAGAATGTGTGTGAGAGTGTATATGGGACTTTGCTTCATATTTCGGGTAAGTCTAAAGATGGCTTGAAGTTGAGGATAGGCCTAGTTGCTTTGAAAATTAGGGGCAAGTTAGCACCGCAAGTTAAGAAAAAAATAAGTTTTGGCTTCCTCCAGCATGTTACATATTGACAAAGGAAGAGAAAAGGATCTTTTGTAAATATTTAAAAAACATTAAAGTTCCAAAATGATATTCTTCCAACATTCGAAGCCTAGTTTGTATGAAGCAATTGAAACTTTAAGGACTGAAGTCCCACGACTGTCATGTTTTAATGCAACAACTTTTGTCGATTGCATTAAGGAGTTTGAAGAATAAGCATGTTAAAAAAGTAGTCATGAGGTTATGTTTTTTTAATGCTTTATGTGCAAAAGTTGTTGATGTCATAACATTGGATCAGTTACAAAAGGATCTTGTAGTAACTTTGTGTTTGCTAGAAAAATGTTTTCCTCCATCTTTCTTCGATATAATGGTCCATTTAACTGTGCCTTAGTAAGTGAGGTGAGACAATGTGGGCTTATTTTTCTTCGTTGGATGTATCCCTTCGAGAGAAATATGAAAATCTTGAAGAGTTATGTGAGGAATCGTAATTGTCCAGAAGGTTGTATTGCTGAGAGTTATATTGCTGGGAAAGACTTGGAACTTTGCTCCACATACATGTCATATATGAAAACAGTTGGTGTACCGGAATGACACATGCAGAGTATATCAATTAAAAAATCAACTAGTGGACTGGAAATAATTCAACCTGATTCAGCTTTGTTGTTCCAAGCCCACTTGTAAATTTTGGAGAATACAGTTGAAATTCAACCGCTTATTGGGTAATTTATTATTTTCTAAGTTAAAATACATGTCTTGTGCGTGCTTTTATACACAGTATCACTGAAATTTGTTCTTTCATTTAATGGGGAAGTGAGCATTTTTAATGCATAAGATTAAAGCATTCAAAAAGATATGAGCAGTGGTGTAAGACTGAACACAACAAACACTTTGTTGCTTGGCTCAAGAATAAGGTCAAAATCATATAGTTATATTATAGTTCTCATTTTTTTTATCTTAGTCTGTATGTTATTGATTATGAATTGCTTTCTTAGGTTTATGAATTAATACGCAATGGTGTTGAAGTTTCAGAAACTTTGTGTTGGTTGTCTCATGGTCCTTCTCCCATTATTTACAAACATTTTGGATATGATGTGAATGTATATCATTTTCAAACATGTGAGCACGACGCAATTTGAAAGACACAGAATAGTGGTGTAACTATTATTGCTTCAACCATGCAAGTTGCGAGTTCTAAGGATCAAAATCCTAAAACTCGTGACATGAGATTTTACAGTGTTATAGATCAGATTTGGGATATCAATTACAATATGTTTAGAGTTGCAGTTTTCAAGCCTGATTGGGTAGAGAATGTTGGTGGTGTCATATTAAAATATGAGCTTGGATGCACACTTGTAAAACTCAAATGATTAAGCCATAAGTCAGAATCATCATTTTGGCTTCGCAAGCAACACAAGTGTTTTACGTATCTGATCCAAGTGATGAAAAGTTGTTTATAGTGTGTCGTATGTCGAATAAAGGTACTGATGATGATATAGACAATGTGATGGATCATGCTTTCATTGCAAATGAATTATCGGTGAATGATGATGACAATTTTGGTGTATACATAGGAAATGGAAAAGATGGAATTTGGGTGTAATTAGTTGTGCATGTTTTGGTGTAAGTATAGATCAGTTTTGATGTTTTGACTTGGTTATGATCAATTATGAATCATATTTGTTGTTTTGACTTGATTATGATCAATTATGAATCATTTTTTTATGTTTTAACTTGATTATGATCAATTATGAATCATTTTTGTTGTTTTGACTTGATTATGATCAATTCTAAATCATTTTTGCAGTTTTGACATGGATAAGAAGAATAGTAAAAAGTAAGATGCATATTGTAACAATGATGATGACCAACTGTCAGATGGTGTATCTGATGAAAATGAAGAGCATGATGCTGCTCCAGTGCAATGCAAACTTAAACCCATTCCTAATTTTCTGGTAGAGAAAAATCAGAAAAGTGCGAAGATAATGGAAAAGATACAAGTGATGGAGACAAACCAGATGATAGCATCCGTAGTAGATGTGCTTCTGTTGGTCATAAACATAATATGAAAAGAAAACGATATGGACGAATTATGGTTAAGTACAATAACTTGGGGATTCCAATAGGCGAATCATACAATGATTTATGCACTCATTTGGGAGTTTTGGCCCGCACAACAGTGTCTATAATTTATGATGATTGGCGGTTGGTTTCGGAAGAAGAAAAAGACCGACTTTGAGGATTTGTTATGGTAAGTTCATAATGTGTCTGATTACTTGTATCTCTTCTTCTCTTCACCTTCAATATCTTCTTCACATTCAATCTCTTTTTCTCTTCACCTTATTGCGTCTGGTGGGCTGATTGTAGAAACTTGTGATTGGTGACGGATAAGGGCTGAAAATTTTGTGTAAATGTCATTCCATGTATATTTTGTGGTTCATCCACGAAGTAAGAAGAAAATTCTACAAGAAATTGGACATATGTTCCAAAACTTCAAAAACATACTAACAAAAAAAATATATTGTAAAACGTGTAAATGATCGTCAGTCATTGTATACTCCTCCAGTTGAACACAAACATATTACCAAATATGATTGGGAGAAGTTTGTGAATTATCGTCTTTCTGAAGACTTCCTGGTGAGTAAAGGAACAAAATTAAATAACTCCTTTCAGATGTAGTTCAATAAATGAAAATATAATTCTTTTCAAAAAAAAATTAATCAGAAAAAAGTAAAGTTGCAAAAGTAAAGAGGGCAAAGGATAATTTGAATCATCGCTTGAGCAGAACGGGATATATGGTGCTTACAAAAAAAATGTAAGTTGTATATTTTTGTTTTAATGTAGAAAATGTGCTTGAACTTAAACCATCTGAGTTTTTTTTGTTTAATATACAGTGATCTTCATCAGGCGTTTCAGAGGAGCAGATTGATAGGAGGGAGCTTTGGAAGCAAGCTCGGATGATGAGAGATGGAAAATTTAACCCGGAAGTGAAAGTTATTGTCAATGAAATTGTAAGCTCTCAATTATAAGAATACAGAATCCCTTAATTGATAAATGTAACATTATTCATGAAATGTCTCACCTGAATTCTATCTTACATTATTGTATTGACAGAAAAGGATGTCGAAGAGGGTAAACTCAAGGTTCGTGGAAAGAACGACATACTTGCAAGAGTTATGAAAAACATTCCAAAAAATGGTCATATGCAAGGGACATGTAAATTTTATACTGCTACTTTGTACTTGGATCTGCGGAGACTGGAAGCAATAAGAGATTAGAGCAGCGACTGTTTAACGTTGAGAGTGAGTTGGAGGAACTGGGGGACCAAGTTAAAACAGTGAATGTTAAACATTCAGACATGGCCAGTTGTTCCTATGCACCTCCAGTTGCTGACAATGATGATAAGGACGACGTTAGTGGCCAGGAAAAATCACCAAGGAAAGATCAAATGCTTGTTGTTGACAAAGTGTGTCAGCCTACCACCAACCAACAGTTGCAGTTTGATGATGGTGATATGGTAGTGTTGAATGATCAGATAGATGTTTTAGAAAAAGAGAAGAAGAAAGAGAAAAAGAAAACTGGAAAACTTCCACAGCCAATGAGAAAAACACTGCATTCATGAGTGCAACAAAGAGAACATAATGAAGTGCTTGCTCTTTTTGGGGACATTGTAGATATGAGGTTGCCATCAGACTATTTCGTGACATACCTTGTGGATGATTATGCTTTTTAGACCACAAACTCTGTCAAAGCTCATATTGGCAAGGACGAATGCGAGGCATTATTCAAAATGAATTGGTTAGGTGTTAATCAAATTGAAGTTTACATTTGGTACATCTTTAATTTATTGGTTGTTTTTTTTTACATTCTGTTCTGTTGTGATGTGTGCATTTGATATTTGTTTGCCATATTTCTATTTTAGCTTGTTGTATAAGAAATACCACCAGTCGGGAAGAGGAAGAGTGCGACCATTTTGGTTTGTGTTGCCTGGTTTGGTATGTACAAATATAAATCCAAAAGGTAAACCAAACAGTCCACCTGGAAAAAGGGCAACAAGTCTATATGATTGTTGAGTGTATTTTATACACTCTTTTGACTCCTTTTTAGTTAAGTATTTTCCTCTTTTCGTTTGTGTTTAGTATAGTATTAGGGTTGTTTTTCTTTCTTTTGAGTCACAGCGGTCCTAAAGGAGGAAATACAGAATTAAGGATGAAATGAGCTTAATTGAGGATGAAATTGCACAACACAGCCCAAGAAATAGAGCCTAAGAGGTCCCGAGAAGAATAGAAGAATTCAAGCGAAATCTGGGCGAAAAGCAGAAAGGCACCGCGGCGCAAAGCCAGGAAGGACCGCGGTGCTGATGAACCGCGGCCGAAAATGTTGAGCCGAGGTATAAAAATTCCAGTAGCTGAGGATGAAAAATCACCGTCGAAGGCACCGCGGCGCAATATTTCCAGTAGCCTCCAGTGCTTTCGGTTGGATTAGGACCGCGGTGCTTGGCGGCAGCACCGCGGTGCCGACGCGAATATTTTAGGTTTCTGGGCCGAATTTCAGTAAGGGTAAAAGGGTCCGAAGCAAGGTTTTTCTCAGATATAAATACCTTAAACCCTGTCATATTTTATATCATACTTTGAAGGCTAGGAAATGAAGCAAGAGCAAGATTAGAGATATCAAATTGTTCAAGTTCTTTTCCTTTACTTTATTTTATTCAGTTTATGTTGGATATTGATTTAGTTCTTAGCATGACAATGTCTAGGAGCTAATTTGTTTATTAGGGTTTTCCGTCGAATCACTTGAAACTCTTTCATACAGTTAATGCATAGTTATTTATTCCTTCTTCAGCATATTAAGATCTATTCAATATTGTTTTGATTGCTTGATAAAATTGATCACTAATTGTCATAACTTATATGATTTCAAATCGAGATCCGAGAGGGGATATTTGAATATGATGTAGTTGTTTAGACATATGTTAAAATCGTGGATGAAAGTACCCCGATACTTGTGTAGTATTTAAGGTTATTGTTCTTAATCCTCATGTGTGGTAAAATCTATCATAGAAATATAGAAGGTTTCTGCACAAGGTTGAGTTTTTATATATCCTAACCGGAATATAGAACAGATTAGTTAACCTGCTATCTTAATAAGAAGAAGAGTCATTAGTATTGCATTAACACGTTAAAGAATGGATGGTTTAGTAGATTGGAAGCCCTATTTCCTTCATAACTGTTATAAACCAAAGTCTTATCATTCTAAGTTTATTTCCTGCACTTTACTTAGTTATAAAACTTAGTTTAAAATCTCAAACAAAAGAACGTTAGCCAAATAGATACCATAGATTAGATATTCGGTACTTGACAAACCAGTCTCTGTGGACGATAACTCGGTCTTACAGATCTTTATTACTTTAGCGATACGTATACTTGCGTTAGCACATAAAAATATCGCAACAAGTTTTTGGCGCCGTTGTCGGGGACTGGCGTACTATCAATATCAAATTATCTATTCTTATTTCTAATTTGGTTTTTTTTATTCTAGAACATTCTGCCGTGATATGTTTGTTGTTTTTGATCAATTTCAGGAAATTAGTTTATGCGAAGTAGGAGAGGAGCAGACACTCATATCCCTTTGAACCCCGAAATTGAAATATTGACTTTGTCACGATCCAAATCACGAGTCGTGATGGCACCTACCCTATTCCCCCGAGTAGGCGAACCACGTTCTCATTAACAAGTTAACTCAGCGAAAAATAAATAAAGAACAAGAAGTTATTAAGTCTTAAACACTTATAATCCCTAGAAATGTTACGACATTCCCAAAATCTGGTCAAAAGGGTACAAGAGCGCTAACAAGTCTGAAAATAGAAGTCTGAAAGAATGCCCGAAGGCTACATATTGTCTGTCAACTAACAAAAGTAAATGGAATTAACTAGAAAGCCCTTCAGGGGCCACGGATGATCAAGTAGCTCACCCTGAATGACTGAAAGATATCAACCTCGCGAATCAGCCACGGGGGGTAGAGCTGAAACCTGGATCGTACTCTGCACTCAACAAAAGTGCAGCAAGAGTAGTATCAGTACAACACTAGTACCGGTAAGCATCATAGGCCGACAATGATTAGATAACGCATGAAGAAGTTGAAACCAACAAGTAGCACACAGGCATGGTCATATATCATGTACATGTAAAGTGCAAATAAATTAAGAATCTATCAAGAGAGATATAGTTCACCAATGATCAGTCAAATATAAGAGTGGATGAATGCAATGCATTGCAACAGTCACCTCTCTCACTCAACTCATGTACACACATGCTAAGGGCAATGCCTCAAAGCCATGACCCATGGGGACCCGCGAAGTCCATGTACCACTCGTGCTCTCCAGCTAGAACCTCCGAGTCTATCAATCACTCGCAATCTCCGGCAAAGACCTCGGAGTTGCTCAATCACTCTCAATCTCCGGCAAAGACCTCGGAGTTGCTCAATCACTCTCAATCTCCGACAAAGACCTCGGAGTTGCTAAATTACTCTCAATATCCGACAGAAACCTCGGAGTTTATCAATAATCACTCTCAATCTCCGGCAGAAACCTCGGAGTTTATCAATATCATCAAAATAATAATATAAAAAAAGTATGACAGACATGATATCAGTCTCAACACATATCACAAATATATAATCGACAAGTATAAGTCATATCAATGTCCTATGTTCAATTATCAACATCACAATTCTTTTGTTTCACAAGACAAGTGAGCCAATTTGCAACGGAGATACAATCAGGTGATAATCACATAAAATAACACATATGGCGACAAGCCCACATAACAGCTGACGAAACCAACGTAATTGTAACTTATCTCTACTTCATGCCCGAAGGCCTATCATGCTATCCCCGTCACTTCCTACAACTACATACGATTCTCTAATCAGAGTCTAACTAAAGTAAATTGTAACCTACCACAATGTCGAGCGGGTGCCATGAACAATAAAACCAATTTCTTTCCCTTGCGTAGAGCCTCTGAACGCCTAAAATCTGTTTTAGTGCTAGCTGAGGTGTCGGATGACTGTATTGGGTAGAAGTGGGGCCCACATTCATTGCAAAATTTCCGGTGACTATAATTCTTGCTCGGACTGCCTGAGAGTATTGTTGAGCCGATGTAGCAGCATCGAGTTCTTGATCGCAATTTTCGAATCGTATGCCAGCGGCGCCACCACAGTTCACCGGAAAATACCATTTTCATCCAAAGATAGTGAGTTGTTGCATTGTGGTTGTGGTAGCGTGGGAAAATCATTAGCTATGGACTGAGCAGCGTCAACTGGAAGCTGCCCAGCCGTCGGAATCGCCATTTCCGGTGTCAACAGTGAGCACAAGGGTGCAACAATGGCGGATTGCAATGTAGGATGAATTGAGGCACGTGGTTGGTATCAAATTGTAGCTACGAGCAAGACGAACTCAATGATACAACCTACAGCCTTCAACATTTCCTGTAACGATCGAAAAAATCCAAATGGTCGACCTGACATTTGGGGATGAATCGAAGGGTGAGAGTGGGTGCAATAGGTCGGCCTGAGGATGCTGAAGCTAATGGTACCACCCTCGTTGGTCGAATATTCCTCAGTTGGCCAGAATTCGACCGGCGGCACCTAGGGTTTTGAGGTTTTTGATCTGGGTGTTGTTGTTGTAGGAGTCGAATCGAATAGCAAGAGAGGTGTAGAAATGACGGCGTTGAGATGGTGAATCTATTGGCACCAATGTCGTCGCCTTAAGATGGCTGAGCTCGTCGGAATTCGTGAAAAACCGACCAACCGTTGATGTTGTTACTTATAATGTGCTTGCTGGTGGATTTTCTCGTTTTTTCCTTCTTCTAGCTGCTAGGGTTTCTTTTGTAACAAAGTCGTGCCCTACCAACAAGGTAGTGAGTTTGGCTCATCAACTCACTTAATTAATTAAAATTTTGCACCATATCATCTATTAAAAACATATACTAAATATCATATAGTCCCATCCTTTTTCGTATTTTAAAGTGTTAAACGACCAACGGGTTGTTACATTAGATACCAATCAAACAATCGCTCGTCCTCGAGCGACAAGGTATGGGTGGAGGAAGGAGGTACCTGAACTATCGAACAACTGAGGATATTTACTCTGCATATCCGTCTCAGTCTCCCAAGTGGCCTCCTCAACCAGACGGTGCTTCCACTGCACCTTGACTGACGCAATTTCCTTGGACCTCAACTTCCTCACTTGCCTATCCAAGATTGCTACCGGCTCTTCCTCGAAGGACAGATCCTGATCAAATAATACTGAATCCCACCTAATGATGTAAGACCCATCTGAATGGTACTTCTTCAGTATAGAAATATGGAATACCGGGTGAACACCTATCAAACCTGGTGGCAAAGCTAACTCATACGCCACCTCGCCAACCCGACGAAGAATCTCAAAAGGGCCAACAAACCTAGGACTCAACTTGCCCTTCTTCCCGAACCGCATCACACCCTTCATTGGTGAAACCTTCAACAAAATCCGCTCGCCAATCATGAACTCCAAATCAAGAATTCTGATTCTCATAACTATTTTACCTACTATGAGTTGTTAGAAGCCTATCCTTCATCAATTTCACATTGTCCAAAGAATTTCTCAACCAGCCTGCACTCTAAGTTCTGACCTCGAACACATTGAACCAAAAATCAAGAACGACATCTCCTACCATATAATACGTCAAATGGTATCATCTCAACGCTCGAATAGTAACCATCATTGTAAGAAAATTCTGCCAAAGGCAAAAACTGGTCCTAATGAACGCTGAAGTCAATCAAACAAGTCCACCACATGTCCTCAATAATCTGAATTATCCGTACGGACTAGCAATCTATCTAAGGGTGAAATGACATGTAACTCCATTTGAGTTGTAAGTAGTGTAATCCGAAACAACGGGAGTTGACTTCGTCAAACAATACACAGTGACCCAAGTAGCACCAATTTTTTCTCAAAGTCCATGGTAATCCTATCAGAAGTCCATAGCAATTTGTTTGTTCACTTAATCCGCCTAATCTTCCTTTTACTCTCAATAGTCTGATTCTCCCATATTTGATACTCCACTTGAAATACTTGAATTCTTATTATAACTATAACTCTGAACGCAATTGGTTGATTCCATAATTTTTTTTATTGAAGTCGCCCTAATATTTTAGCCCAGGCTACAACCCGTTGTCAAACATGTAGCCGTAAGGTATTTTAATTCTACTCGTCTTTCTTGCACCCCTTCCAAAGTCATATTTAGTACTAGGAATCACATAGAAATCATGTTTTCACACACCACAATTCTAAATCATGACATCATATGATCAGAAAAGTATTTGTGCTTGTACTAAGTCAATTGTGCAAATTTCAAATTTATATAGTTTCGTTTCGATGGGCTGAAACTACTGAGTCAACACTCATCGTCTAATTTCTCTTAATATTTCAAATAACATACTATGCTTATCATCCTAGTGATCATCTTGCCATGCCAAATCTGTACAAATCAACTGATCACTTCAAAGACTCCAAATATCACCAATAGTAGATTCAACTCGATGCAATTATACAATTCTCCAATTATCACTAATAGTCACCCCAGCTAATTCCATATCTTTACAAAATAAATAGTAAGTCTTCCATAAGTCTGTGTGTTGACACCCAATTTTGACCCGCCCGTCCAGCCATTAACTATAAAATTACACTAATTTTTGTAAAATAATTTTTAGGATTTTTATAATAAAATACAACAATAAAACATTAAATACAGGCATAAATAATTAATTTAATAATGGCATCGCGTCTTACGTAGAGTCTTAAGCATTTAGAGTCCCGCGCCTGCACTTATTAACTTTAAGCTTTGTCGTAATTCTTAAATAATTAATAAATGCATAAAATAAATAATTTAGCGATAACGTCGTGTCAGGTAGCGTAGCCACATTAATTAGTAATCATTTGTAATTTAAAATCAATTTTAATCTAATATATGCATTTTAATAGCGTCGCATTTATAAGGCTTTAAACAATTCTTAAATATCGTACTTGCATTCAGCATTTAAGTAATTTAATATAAACTCAATTCAATTTTAATTCGCAATAATGCATAACAATAAAATTTTAAATAATAGCGTCGCATCCTAAAGCATTAAGCATTAATTAAATAACACGCCCGCGTTTATTTTAACAATTAGACTAATAAAGCACCTAATTTTTAATCGCATTTGTTATCACTAATTAATCAATACACTTGCCTAGAGTTAATTAACTAATTAACTTATCACTAATTTAATACTAATAACCCACTAATTAAATACCTAGAATTGATTATAAACATTAAACTAACACTAACTACCCAGCCCAACACCCCTTTAATTCGTCCGACCCGCGACCCGCGAGGCCCAACCCGCAAGCCCTTATTTTCCCTTATACCAGCAGCCCAGCCCCTCACTTCCATCGTCTTCCAAAAAAAACAAAACGCTGAGAAACCCTAAACCTAGCAACCGCCGCACCAACACCAGCACCTCAGCCCGAGATTCTCGCCTGAGAATCCGGGGCTTTCCCCTTACCCACGCACCCTAGCCATCTCTTCCTTCCATAACCAAACGAATCTTCCACAAATCACTTCAAATCGAACCAAATCAGCGCCTGTTTTAGTAAACAATCAACACGAAATCTCGTCCAATCTCAGCCCTAATTTCTTACCATTATTAGAACCTTGAGGGGGGCTATATAACGCACAGGCAGAGCACAGTAGATGGGGGGCAGAGCATAGAAGAGGCATCGATCGGGGATCTACAAGGGAGCAGGGCATCGATTCAGAAACTCAGAGGGGGGGGGTAGCAATCGATAGGGACACCCTTAGCAGTAGTTCGAATCCCTTCTCTTTAAATTCCAGCAAAGAAACCTACCAGCATACTTTCCCTTTCATTCGCATCGCAAACCCAAGCCCGTCGATTGGACCGACGACTTGATACGCTGCCCCGGGTCGCTGTCCGGAGAAGGTAATTCCGCTTTCCTGTCGAATTTCGGTTCCTTATGTGAATTCCTGTGTTTTCTGTTATATACTTCTTGAATTTGTTAATATTGTCATATAAGTGTTCGACATAGTTTAATTTGTCTCAACAAGATTCTGATCTCTGGTGTTCTGTTTTGTTTTGATCCTATAAGGCTAGCTCTAGCATGATTTAAGTTAAATTTTGTTTGCAATCTTGTTCAGCTCATTTACACACCCCCCCTGGTTTTCATGACTTATACACCTTTAGATAAAAATGGATACGTATGCATGTTATATATGTTTTCTTCTGTCTTCTGTGCAACATGTCATTAAAAGAAACCTTCAGTTTATGAAGAATGAACATGTACTTTGTTGTTTTAAAATGTCATATGTTCGATTCGAGTTACTGTTGTAAAGATAAAAATCTGAACTCCCCTGATAGCATGTCCGCCCTCTTAAGCTCTTTTGTGTGTCTACTAGTACTTAAGTGAATGGTTTGGTGGAGTTTTTCACATCCAGTTTGATCTGTTTTGAATGATATGATGCCTTAAATGTTGTTTGGTAAATATGTCAATGCTATAAAGAACATTGTTGTGGCATCACTATGCTTTACATAGTCTGAATTGGGATCCATTCTGTTAGCTTAAGGAATAAGCTCTTCTGTTTGTTTATTATGCATATCTAAATTGGCAACTAAACTGTGTGTGTCTGATTATGTTTCACGCCGTAAGTCTTTGGATCCATTTTGTTAGTTGAACAAGCTCTTCATTTGCTAGATCGCCAAACAAAGACGTTGAATAGAAATCGCAAATCGAGTCTTTTATGTTTCTTTGTTGGTCACATGAAACCAGATGTGTGTTCATGAAGCCTAAATAATCAACGCATATACGCATGTGTTTAGTGTTCAATTATTCATGTCCTATATTATTGGGAGTGCATACTAATCCTTATCATTTTCCTTTTACATGGTACGACGGAGCAAAAATGAGAGTCTCATAGCGAGACTCATTGCTTTCCATCAATTGAAGATCCGCGTTCACCCGCATTTGTGTGTATCTTGCATTCCGCTTGAAATTCCTAAGACCAAATAGGATGAGACGATGTCGCCACGCTGCCTGAAGCCACGATTATATCCACCTTTATCTTGCTTGTTAAATTGTTGCCTAATTATTTAATTTGTAATTAATAAATTTGTCTAGAACAATTAATCCTTGAATACATGAACTGGGGTGGGTAGTTTTAAAAATTGGAAATGCTTTAATTTGTTTATCTTAGACTTGTCATTTATTTCTCACCTTGCCTGAATTATTAAAATTGCGCATCTAAAACTAACGCTGCACTTCTTTAATTTCACAAATAAATCTATGGCCCATAAACCAAACTTCATACTATCTTTTCACAAATAATAAATACCTTTAGTACCCTAGCATCTTTTTCTATTTTTAGCACCCCTTGGCATCTTAAAATCTTCAAGTCTTTTAAACGTCTAACATTTTAGTTTTATTTTATTATTTTCTAACCCTTTTATTAAGCAGCAGGAGTTTAGAAAAGAAACGTCGCGGCCGAAAGAGGGCGAAATAGCATCTTACACCTTTAGCATCGTTTAAGCTTTTAAGCATTTTTTAACACTTTAGCATCTTCTTTAAAACTTGGCATTCCTGTTAGTATTTTAGCATTTTAATATTCTAGCACTTTTTGCACTTTTAGCCCTTTTTAACCCTTTTTAAACATTTTAACATTTTTAGCGTTTTGTTTAGCATTTTAAAATATAATAATTACCCTAGGTTTGGCAGGACAACCGCAAGTTAGCGGATCTTAGAGGGTGCCTAACCCCTTCCCTCTAGATTAATAAAGAACCCTTACCCAGAACCTCACTAAGTTTAGCAGACCATAAAATGGAGTTAATGTTTTACTTCAAACTAGTTAAACATTTAGGTGTCCTAATTCACCCAATTAATTAGGTGGCGACTCCGCGAACCCTTAGCATTCTAGCAACCCTTTTAAATTTTAGCACCCTTTTAAACTTTAGTATCTTTAGCATTTTAGCACCTTTTGCAATTTTAGCATTCTTTTAAAACATTTTTATTATTTATTTATTTTTTCTAACATTTCTTATTAAGCAGGGCTCGCTATTTATTTTAAAATGCCGCGGCCGGAAAAGGGCGCGACAGAAATGGCGACTCTGCTGGGGATTTTAGGTTCTTAACCACAACAGATCTAGGATAATTATTTGGCAATTACTTTGGCATTTAATTTTTGTGTGTTGTATTTTGTTTTATTTATTTTTGATTGCTACCTGCTTTACTGCTTTCCTTAAACTGGCATTCCGCTCATATTTCTTCCACTCTGGAAAATTCACACAATCACACACTACATGCGAGGTGCGCTGGTGCATCAAAGAAAATTCTTTCTTCAAAATCCAAATTTAGAGAGTCGGTAATATACGTGGAGTGCGGTCTAACCGTGGTCGCGTAGCCTTCTCACTCGAGTAGTCCGCTCAGAACTCAAGGCCTAGAAAAGCCAAATCTTAGCAAACTTAAGATAGAGCTATACCACCCTTATTTTAGGGCATGCATGCATTTACCTTAGGTGGGTCGGTCCTTGGCATCGACACCACAATTAGGAAGACACCAAGCTTGTCGACGGGTTTCTCAACCCAACGACCAACCAGCGTATCATGTGTAGCGTGACATTGACAGAAAAATCCAAACCCAATCATGACATGCTGAAATTGGGAAAAGTGCACCGTCATTTGGTCGCCATTTCCAACAAAGGCATTATAGTTGGACGACTTGGACAAATCCGTCATAATCTCGCATAAGTGACGTTTAGGCTTACCTCTGGCATAAAGAGGTCCCCCTGCATGTTAGGAAGCGTTTGAATGTGCTATGTGCGATATACCTGCTATATACCTGCAAATTATGTGCTCTATGCTAACACCGTTTGTTGCATTTTTTTAGAAAGTTTATCATCTCCCCCCAAAGGTCGATTTGTATTTGACTTAGCAATGGCAGAGCATCAATATTTCACAAGATCAAAGGCACGGTCCAGCGACATGACCGATTCAAGTGCATCTGAGCGGAACGAGTCGGAACCTGTTTTGGTTCCTATAGGCGAAGCAGGGGTCTCAGAAAAGAAGAGCAGCATGACACCTTCTCAAAACTGGGACAATGTAGGAAACCAGACAGGGGCTGCAAATCCAAACAGGCCTGGCATGCAGATATCAAGGAACAAGGCAGCGAAGTCAGATACGAATCGACCCCCCCCAAAACTCACAAATTTTCTTTGAGCGCAGGTCTTTTCATATTAACAAAAGCAGAAAGTGCAATAGCCGAAATGGAAAATACGGCGAAAGGTTTTTTCGTATTAGCAGAAGCAGCAAAAGCAACAAAGGCAGAGGATGACCACAATCCAAAGTCCGCATCAGAAGCAGCAGCAGCAGAAAGGGGCATCAACAATCGGCAATAAAAGTTCAGAGTTCCGCAGCAAAACCTAGCGCATCAACTCGGACATAAAATCAAACTCAGAACCAAATCGCACACAACAAAGGCATCATAACAATTCGTCAGTTGCAGTGCAAGGGCAACATCTCAGTATTCGTCATGCATATCAGGGACGACATCTCTATCCATAAAATTGCACTTCTCATATATATTTGTCATTTTGTTTAAACAGGTATACACTAACGTTTTCTCAAGCTTAGCTTGCAGGAGCATTTATTCTACAGGAGCAGCGACACGCCCGTGCAACGACGCCATCAAGACAAAGAAGTCTACGCAACGACGCCAGCAGCAATACATCCAAACAACGACGTAATCAGCAAGTCCATGCAACGACGCCGAAGAACACGCCCGCATAACGACGTAATCGGCAAGTCTACGCAACGACGCCAAAGAAGAATATCGCCCAGTAACGACGTTATCGGACAAAGAAGTCTACGCAACGACGCCAAAGAAGAACACGCCCGCATAACGACGTAATCGGAAGTCCATGCAACGACGCCGAAGAACATCGCCCAGTAACGACGTTATCGGACAAAGAAGTCTACGCAACGACGCCAAAGAAGAACACGCCCGCATAACGACGAATCAAGAAGTCCATGCAACGACGCCAGCAAAGAATACGCCCGTGCAATGACGTTATCGGCGACAACAAGTCTACGCAACGACGCCAAGAAGAACACGCCCAGCAACGGCGTGATCAAGAAGTCCACGCAACGACGCCAAAGAAGAACACGCCCAGTAACGACGTTATCGACAATGAGTCCACGCAACGACGCCAAAGAAGAACACGCCCAGTAACGACGTTATCGACAAAGAAGTCCGAAACGACGCCATCATCGATATTACATCTACACGAGAAGATTTTCTGCTTCAAAATTGCATTTTTATCATTCATGCTTTATTATTCTCGTCTTAAGAAGCTTATGCACTAACTCTTCCTTGAGCTTTAGTCTACAGGAGCAGCAGCAACAAGTCCAAAAACGACGCCAAGTCTGAAAACGACGCCAAGTCCGAAAACGACGTCAAGTCCGAAAACGACGCCAAGTCCAAAAACGACGCCAAGTCCGAAAACGACGCCAAGTCCGAAAACGACGACAAGTCCGAAAACGACGCCAAGTCCGAAAACGACGCCAAGTCCGAAAACGACGCCAAGTCCGAAAACGACGACAAGTCCGAAAACGACGACAAGTCCGAAAACGACGACGAGTCCGAAAACGACGACAAGTCAGCATATCACATCTACGCAGGGACGATTTCTCTATTCTCATAATTGCATTTTGTTTCTCATATATTATTCTGTCTTAGCAGTTATGCACTAACTCTTTCTTGAGCTTTAGTATACAGGGACAATTGCAGCAAGGACAACGTATCCGCATTCACGATCGCAACACGTCCGTGCAAGGGCGAAATCACAGCATTTGCAGCATCGCATCAACACAGCAGGCATCATATTTTTGCAGGATAACCTTTTCTACTCACAGTCGCATTACTTTAAAATTATGCATCATTATTTTGCCTTAACAGTTATGCACTAACCGTTTGTTCAAGTCTTAGCATGCAGCAGCAGGAGCACAACGTGGATTTTCTCTTACAAATAACCGGCAATGTTGGGGGCCAACCTTCCCAACGATCGCGTAGCGACCTCAGCGTCGGTCCACTCGCTCCACATCACCGTAGAACCCAAAGACCACAAGCCATAGCAAGACACCCGTGTTCAAGCCGCTTATATTCTTTTACTTTTCAAGATTATAGCCCAAAGGTCATCATAACTCGACACTGGGATATCTTTAAGCCCGCATTAGCCCGCCTTGGTGTTTTGACCATGGTAGCCCAGTGTCGTCATAACTCGACACTGGGACAGTTTTAAGTCCGCGTTAGCCCGCCTTGGTGTGTAGACCATGGTATCCCAAAGGTCGCCATAACTCGACACCGGGGCGGTTTTGATTTTTCAGGTCACCTTGTCTACCGCCAAAGATTTCGCAGTCAAGATCGAGACAAAATTGGCTATGAGTCAACGTCTTTGTCCGAAGATTCTTCCATCATCTCCATACAAAGAGGGACATCTGTTGACACCCAATTTTGACCCGCCCGTCCAGCCATTAACTATAAAATTACACTAATTTTTGTAAAATAATTTTTAGGATTTTTATAATAAAATACAACAATAAAACATTAAATACAGGCATAAATAATTAATTTAATAATGGCATCGCGTCTTACGTAGTCTTAAGCATTTAGAGTCCCGCTACCGCACTTATTAACTTTAAGCTTTGTCGTAATTCTTAAATAATTAATAAATGCATAAAATAAATAATTTAGCGATAACGTCGGTCGTGTAGCGTAGCCACATTAATTAGTAATCATTTGTAATTTAAAATCAATTTTAATCTAATATATGCATTTTAATAGCGTCGCATTTATAAGGCTTTAAACAATTCTTAAATATCGTACTTGCATTCAGCATTTAAGTAATTTAATATAAACTCAATTCAATTTTAATTCGCAATAATGCATAACAATAAAATTTTAAATAATAGCGTCGCATCCTAAAGCATTAAGCATTAATTAAATAACACGCCCGCGTTTATTTTAACAATTAGACTAATAAAGCACCTAATTTTTAATCGCATTTGTTATCACTAATTAATCAATACACTTGCCTAGAGTTAATTAACTAATTAACTTATCACTAATTTAATACTAATAACCCACTAATTAAATACCTAGAATTGATTATAAACATTAAACTAACACTAACTACCCAGCCCAACACCCCTTTAATTCGTCCGACCCGCGACCCGCGAGGCCCAACCCGCAAGCCCTTATTTTCCCTTATACGAAATTGACTCACTTCCATCGTCTTCCAAAAAAAAACAAAACGCTGAGAAACCCTAAACCTAGCAACCGCCGCACCAACACCAGCACCTCAGCCCGAGATTCTCGCCTGAGAATCCGGGGCTTTCCCCTTACCCACGCACCCTAGCCATCTCTTCCTTCCATAACCAAACGAATCTTCCACAAATCACTTCAAATCGAACCAAATCAGCGCCTGTTTTAGTAAACAATCAACACGAAATCTCGTCCAATCTCAGCCCTAATTTCTTACCATTATTAGAACCTTGAGGGGGGCTATATAACGCACAGGCAGAGCACAGTAGATGGGGGCAGAGCATAGAAGAGGCATCGATCGGGGATCTACAAGGGAGCAGGGCATCGATTCAGAAACTCAGAGGGGGGGGGTAGCAATCGATAGGGACACCCTTAGCAGTAGTTCGAATCCCTTCTCTTTAAATTCCAGCAAAGAAACCTACCAGCATACTTTCCCTTTCATTCGCATCGCAAACCCAAGCCCGTCGATTGGACCGACGACTTGATACGCTGCCCCGGGTCGCTGTCCGGAGAAGGTAATTCCGCTTTCCTGTCGAATTTCGGTTCCTTATGTGAATTCGTGTTTTCTGTTATATACTTCTTGAATTTGTTAATATTGTCATATAAGTGTTCGACATAGTTTAATTTGTCTCAACAAGATTCTGATCTCTGGTGTTCTGTTTTGTTTTGATCCTATAAGGCTAGCTCTAGCATGATTTAAGTTAAATTTTGTTTGCAATCTTGTTCAGCTCATTTACACACCCCCCCTGGTTTTCATGACTTATACACCTTTAGATAAAAATGGATACGTATGCATGTTATATATGTTTTCTTACATGTACAGCAACATGTCATTAAAAGAAACCTTCAGTTTATGAAGAATGAACATGTACTTTGTTGTTTTAAAATGTCATATGTTCGATTCGAGTTACTGTTGTAAAGATAAAAATCTGAACTCCCCTGATAGCATGTCCGCCCTCTTAAGCTCTTTTGTGTGTCTACTAGTACTTAAGTGAATGGTTTGGTGGAGTTTTTCACATCCAGTTTGATCTGTTTTGAATGATAACAGTCGTCTTAAATGTTGTTTGGTAAATATGTCAATGCTATAAAGAACATTGTTGTGGCATCACTATGCTTTACATAGTCTGAATTGGGATCCATTCTGTTAGCTTAAGGAATAAGCTCTTCTGTTTGTTTATTATGCATATCTAAATTGGCAATTAAACTGTGTGTGTCTGATTATGTTTCGCTGCCAGAAGTCTTTGGATCCATTTTGTTAGTTGAACAAGCTCTTCTGTTTGCTAGATCGCCCAAAGATGTTGAATAGAAATCGCAAATTGAGTCTTTTATGTTTGCCGTTGGTCACATGAAACCGGATGTGTGTCTGTGAAGCCTAAATAATCAACGCATATACGCATGTGTTTAGTGTTCAATTATTCATGTCCTATATTATTGGGAGTGCATACTAATCCTTATCATTTTCCTTTTACATGGTAATGCACGGAGCAAAATGGAGAGTCTCATAGCGAGACTCACAGGCTTTCCATCAATCAAGATCCGCATTCACCCGCATTTGTGTGTATCTTGCATTCCGCTTCAGAAATTCCTAAGACCAAATAGGATGAGACGATGTCGCCACGCCGCCTCGAAGCCACGATTATATCCACCTTTATCTTGCTTGTTAAATTGTTGCCTAATTATTTAATTTGTAATTAATAGGCTGTCTAGAACAATTAATCCTTGAATACATGAATCAAAGTGGGTAGTTTTAAAATTGGAAATGCTTTAATTTGTTTATCTTAGACTTGTCATTTATTTCTCACCTTGCCTGAATTATTAAAATTGCGCATCTAAAACTAACGCTGCACTTCTTTAATTTCACAAATAAATCTATGGCCCATAAACCAAACTTCATACTATCTTTTCACAAATAATAAATACCTTTAGTACCCTAGCATCTTTTTCTATTTTTAGCACCCCTTGGCATCTTAAAATCTTCAAGTCTTTTAAACGTCTAACATTTTAGTTTTATTTTATTATTTTCTAACCCTTTTATTAAGCAGCAGGAGTTTAGAAAGAAACGTCATACGAAAGAGGGCGAAATAGCATCTTACACCTTTAGCATCGTTTAAGCTTTTAAGCATTTTTTAACACTTTAGCATCTTCTTTAAAACTTGGCATTCCTGTTAGTATTTTAGCATTTTAATATTCTAGCACTTTTTGCACTTTTAGCCCTTTTTAACCCTTTTTAAACATTTTAACATTTTTAGCGTTTTGTTTAGCATTTTAAAATATAATAATTACCCTAGGTTTGGCAGGACAACCGCAAGTTAGCGGATCTTAGAGGGTGCCTAACCCCTTCCCTCTAGATTAATAAAGAACCCTTACCCAGAACCTCACTAAGTTTAGCAGACCATAAAATGGAGTTAATGTTTTACTTCAAACTAGTTAAACATTTAGGTGTCCTAATTCACCCAATTAATTAGGTGGCGACTCCGCGAACCCTTAGCATTCTAGCAACCCTTTTAAATTTTAGCACCCTTTTAAACTTTAGTATCTTTAGCATTTTAGCACCTTTTGCAATTTTAGCATTCTTTTAAAACATTTTTATTATTTATTTATTTTTTCTAACATTTCTTATTAAGCAGGGCTCGCTATTTATTTTAAAATGCCGCGGCCGGAAAAGGGCGCGACACTGTGTTGATCCATCTCATCCACTTTCTCATGAATACACAATCCCGTGTTGTCACTCTAGTCTTCAAAACTAAAAAATTTCCAAGTCTTCAATCGATCGAGTACCGATGAACTATATCTTATGATTTAAATCTTCATATTTCTCAATTAACCCTAGCTAGTCACACAAATTTGATAAAATTCTTATAAAATCAAAATACTTCAAGTCCTCCTTTTTGTTCTTTCACTTATCTCATTCACCACTCCGAATACTTTGATATATGGTTTTTGGCCTCCTACCCTTCACAACCGTAACAACTCTGAGTGTGATGTCTCATTACACCCTTACAAAATCCAAAAGTACCCAATCTTAAAAGTTTACATGTTTCACTCCAATATCCCTATGTTATTCATACTTGAAATGTTCAATCATGCTATCAAGCTAGAAACGTTTCGACATAGTCTACTATCATGACACAACTTCACCTCAAAAATATATACATCAACTACAAGTTGCAGAGATTCCAAGATTTTCTCTTATTTATCAACTCTAGCCCCTCAATTAAATAATACTAGAAAATTACCTATCTTGGAACAACACGTCTCCTTTCCATCAATCTTATCATGTTAGTCATCTGAATATTACACCTTACCAGTCACCAATCGCAAAACCCCATGACACTTCATCATAACACTTAGTCAAGTTCCATAGACTTTCCTCTTCAGTCTTATTTATCAATTACACTCTAACCAAATGACGCATGACAACGCCGCCATAATCCATACCTAACTCAAGTAATCTCGTTTCTTCAAGTTTAAATCTTTTTTCCTTTCTGAAGATGTACCTTAATACTTCCAATTCGAATCCAAACATGCTCTCATCTTAATTCTTCAATTTCTTATATTCCATTCCCAATCACTTTTACCATTAACAATCAGAAATTTCCCAAACTCACGCAAGAGGTGTATCAAAATATCATTACTCTTGTAGAATAGTTAAACCCTCACAACCTTAAGCATCTGGAAGTTTTCCTTACACCACTCTAACCTTTAAAATAAATACCCTTCCAAGTCTATCGTATGACAAGTACAATCCCTCACGAGTCCTTTCCATCAAAAGTACCGACCAACCCTAGTGATTCCAACAAGTCAATTATTACCAATGTAATATCCTGATACATAATTTTTAAGGCAACCCTTACTTCTCATACACACAATCCTACCAACGTTCTCACAAAGTTCCATACGAGTATCCTTGCCAAAAATCCTTTAATTGAAAAGTACTTCTTCCATATTAGTTCATGCATTTACCAACCCAATATCAATGCCGGAAGTCCTATAGTGAATTCACTTCTCTTGTCTCTTTTTATAGTCTTTATTCTTACTTATATGCTAGGATCAACATCCACTTCTTGAATTTATTTTGCCTTTTCACCAACCCATGCAGTTGGTCACACAATTAAAGGGAAATGGTACAGATAGGAAACCACTAATCTACCTTTGGTATCAGTTTATCCTTCGGGTCATACTATAAGATAAATAAGGAGTTGAGTAAAGGACATTCACCTCCTCATATCCATAAAATTTCCAAAGGGTCGACTCTCTCTACTTTCACTTATTCTTTAGTTTTGCTTCCTAACTGAAGAGAAAACTAATACCTAAATGAATAGAAAACTAACACCGAACAAAGGAAGAACTAAAAGAAAGAGATAACTCTATGTCTTCTTTTACTTCACCTCATACTACACATTCCCCTATCCCTCTATCCAAACAGTTTCAGGTTCTTGGATCACCAATTATTACAAACCTAGAACTTATGTGTTGTTTTAACAATTAGAATACTTTAGACATTCCTACCTATTTGGTTGTTTTCAAAGATCCTAGATAGTTATCCTTTCCATGTAGCATAGACCATTTAGCACGTATCAGAAAGAGTAACTGAATAGTTTCCAGACTAGACGGTAGCCAATTCCAGAGTAGTTCTCAACTCGTCCTCAACTTCCCATGTTCGTGCTCTTCTTAGAAGGCAAAGCTTGTTCTAAAACAAACAATTAGCAAAACAACATCCTTCTTGTTCACGTAAATACAAGAAGTAGGACTAATACATAGCACATCTGAAGTTCCATACTGAATAAGAAGTAAATTATATCATTGTTACAACCTTGTCACTCAATAAACCAAGTAGAAAAATCATTGTTTTTGCAGCTGGGGTCTTCTATCTATCCCAAAAAAAACTAAATCAAAACTAAAAGAGCACATACCATGAATTTTGACTCGACCATTAATAGTGTCACGCCCAGAACCCCGGGCCCGCGACTGGTGCCGCCGGCAAGGCTGTCATAATATATAACACCCGAATGGGACTACAACTGTACAACAATATAAATACAACTCACGTCAGTCCAGCCCACATATGAATACAGACCTCTAAGAGTTTGGACACATCACTGTGATGGGACAAGGCCCCGACATGCCCCTGAATATACCTAGCCATAATGACAAGCTCCGGAACACTGGAGCTCTTCCAAAACGCTGAACAATGATCCTAAGCTCACGGATCACCCAACTGAGTACCTAATACCTGCGGGCATGAACGCAGCCCCCCGAAGGGGGTCAGTACAACAGGTACTAAGTATGAAACGGAAATAAAGTACAGTATTAAAATCATATCTGGCCAGGGAATGATAGAGACAAGTAAAATAATCAAATACCAGATCCAACCGTGTCATAAAAATAAAAGTCAACTGTACCTTGTGTCACTGTACCCCTGTACCATTGTACCACTGTACTACTACTATAACATCGAGAGTCAACTGTACCTTTTCGAGATATGCAAGTCATGTCAAAATCAGGGACACCCGCCCACAGAATCATTACACGTATCCTATTACCGAAGCATACCCGTGGGATACCAACTTCACTGTCGTCACCTCCATAGAATAATATATAACCAATATCACGTATACGCCGGGATACAACCTCATCACGATGTAACAAAGTATAATATATAATCATCATCAGAGAAGCATGCCCATGGAATTCCAACCATCACTGTCAGCATGTCAACCTCACAGAAGCATACCCGTAGAATTCCAACATCATTGTCAGCACGTCTGTAGAACAATATATAATCAATATCACTGAAGCATGCCTGTGGAATTCCAACATCACTGTCTGCACCTCCATAGAATAATATATAACCAGATGCTCGAGCGTGCCCGTGGAATTCTCAATCATCGCCAAGATGTCAACCTCACAGAAGCATGCCCGCAGAATTCCAACATCATCACAAGACGTCGTGTTATACTATCAAATCGATCACCGAATACGCCTGTGGAATTCCAACATCACTGTCAACAGTCCATGATATAATATAAAATCAACCATGTCCGTGGAATTCCAACATCACTGTCAGCACGTCTATAGAACAATATAATCAATATCACAGAAGCATGCCCGTGGAATTCCAACATCACTGTCAGCACGTCTCTAACAAAGGTCGGCCCCCAAGCGAGGGACGCGGTCCAAATATCAAGAATTGTACACATATAGCTATCACAAGCAATTATGTACCATTTAAATCATCTTCGACTCTCATTAGCACAATAGAATGAACTATCATTTTTAGACAAACCAAGACAATACTATGCCTTCTATTTAGACAAACCAAGACAATTACCATGCCTTCTATTTAGACAAACCAAGGTAATACCATGCCTTTCGTTTAAGACAAACCAAGACAATTAACATGCCTTCTATTTAGAAAAACCAAGACAATACCATGCCTTCCTTTAAGACAATAACATGCCTTCCTTTCAAAACAAAATCAAAGTACTATCAAGAGAATGGATAGAACAACTTCTATTTAGAAACTCAAAGTACTATTAATGAAGTAGATAGAACTACTTCCTAAAAACTCTTACCAACATCTCACATAAGACTTGGTAAGGACTTTTAAGAACCATTCAGACATGCCTTAAACATAGAAACCACAACATGAATACCATTAACTTTTAAGAGTAGAATAACTTTCCTTTTTATAAAACCCAAAGACACTATCACTTGTAACATCAAGGCACTTTCACTTTTAAATCAAGTATCTTACATTTTTTAAACCAAGTGACTTATACTTTTAAAACCAAGTGACTTTATACCTTTAAAATCAAGACAAGTATACTTTTAAACTCAAGTAACTTACTCTTTTAAGATCAGGGCACTCACACCTTTTAAAATCAAGTCACTTATTCTTTTCAAATCAAGTAACCTATACTTTTAAATCAAGTTACTTCTTCTTTCAAAATCAAGTAACTTATACCTTTAAATCAAGTTACTTCTACTTATAAAATCAAGTCATCTATACTTTTAACGTCAAGTAACTTCTACTTTCAACATTAAGGCAATTATTCTCTTAAATCAAGTAACTCATTCTTTTCCAATAAAGTCACTCGTATCTTTTTAATATCAAGGGAATATATCTAACAGCTTCCATTTTAGAACACCCAAAGTACTATCAAGGGAATATATCTAACAACTTCCATTTTAGAACACCCAAGTACTATCAAGGGAATATATCTAACAACTTCCATTATAGAACACCCAAAGTACTATCAAGGGAATATATCTAACAACTTTCATTTTAGAACACCCAAAGTACTATCAAGGGAATATCACTAAGGATTATGTTCCAATAGAACTCTATAGAGATCAGGTCAAGTATACTTCTAAAATCAAGGCAAGTATACCTCAAGAAACAAGTAATGTATACTCCAATAACAAGGCAAGTATACTTCAAGAAACAATTAATGTATACTCCAATAACAAGGCAAGTATACTTCAGGAAACAATTAATGTATACTCCAATAAAAGGCAAGTATACTTCAAGAAACAATCATGCCGATAGAAGGAAGTAGTTCACATACCTCTTCGGCTTAATCCACATGCTAAGTGGAATGTGACACCCGAAGTACTTCAACCTAAAATGACAATAGCATTTCTATCAATTCCAAGCTTTCTAAGGTAGAATAATACCAAGTAAAGGGTCTCTTATTCTACGGAAAATTGGGCAGCACTTCCCCTGTTTATACGTATTTTTTCACCTTTTTCAAGGCCCGAATTCAACAACAAAACAAGCCACACTTAAGGGCACAACAAAGCAGCAACCAAAGGTGATTACACGCCAACTTGACGTGTAAAATTTTGCCCCACAATGATATAAAAGTAGTCTATAAAATAGTCCATAATTAACCAACAATAAGGGTACAATATGAAGCCTTTTACACCTTTATTCCTTAGGACTTTCATTAGCCATTTTCTACATTAAACATGCAATAAAGCTACTAAATTTCCAGCATATAACCACGCAATATTGAATATCCAACAATTTCTAGCCCATTCTCGTCCAACAACAACTACATATCCAAATTTCTTTTCCACAATTCCTTATAATCCAATTCTCATTTCAACATGTTATATAAATCATATAAACTATCAACAACAACAATACCAACATCAATAATATCATCCCCCATATTAAAGTATTCCATAAAACAGCCCACGCGCTGTTTTTTCAACTTCCATAACTAATTAACTCGTTATACAATCATTAAACTACGCTATCTTCGTAAACCAACCGGTATTAACATAAATAGGAAGAGATACATACCTTGCTCTTGTTAAAAAAACAATATCTTCGGTGTTCTCCTAGAATCCAAATCAAAATCTGCCGCAAAACGATACTACAATTCGAGTTGCACGCTATTCGAACCTTAACTACACTCTGCCACTTAAACTTCCCTCAATTTAATGCTATCCTCACCCCTCTCATGTTTTCTAGAATTTTCTTGTCCAATCTTGATGAAAAATAGGGGGTTTACTCCTTTATATAATGTTCAAAATTCGGGTCAAGATTCGGGTCACTGTAGCATTTTAAGTCGGTTACTGTAGCAGCATTTCTGCTCTGTCAGTTGAACTTGTAACGTCCATAATTCTCTACTCGGATGTCCTATCGATGAGCTGTTTGTTGCGTTAGAAAATATATTCGACGAACTTCATCTTAGGCTTTTGAAACACCTAAACATTCCTAATATACTAGGAGATATACCCTTCCAATGTTGACTAAAAATCTGCCAAAAACATTTTGCCAACGTTTTTTTCCAAACTTGTTTTTTCCATATCTGAAAATGTAAATATACTTTTTTTCCAACCTTCACATCTTATTTCCTTACTTACGTTCTCACTTAGTAGCCCTGGTATTATGGGGTGTAACAAATAGTATAACCATCAGTGCTCCCTGATGCGGAGGGAAGTAGAGAGCATAAAGCAACAAGTGAGATTAAAGAGGGCAAGATTGCCATCGAGCTATGCATCACTCATCAGTCTTGCACATCTAACAACTGTGGTATATCTCACAAAATCAACAAGATTTTAGCCCAAAATGACCCCTGTATATCACCTCTTCAAAATCTCAAGTGAACCGGAAACACACCCTCTACTAAAACATTACAACCTCCCCTTCCCATAAAATTCAATCTCCACGGAAAAATTCCCCCCACTTGACGTAAAGGCGATAGATATTTCCTTGAACCTCTAAACAACTTGTGCTTAACCCACACAATCCCATCTTGCCGACACTCAACTTTGTCATTCATTCTCCCGCGCAATACCAAGTTAAGCACACCTCATACTCTCATCAAAAGAATATTTTACCATTATGACTATTTTGTCACCAAACATAAACTATTTGGATTCTCGTTAGTACACCTCAACCTATAGGATAGAGAGAAAATACTTTATATGAATCACATAAAGAGTCCTATCACCTGTGAGAGAACATAGAAATGAGTTTAAGATACCAATCTAAACAATCTCGCACGAAAAGAATGAACCAGATACCAATCGGATTGAACTAGCACGAAAGGAGTAAAGAAGTGAAGTGTTTACTAAATGTCATATAGCCTCTAGAGGATGGGTACGGACGTCTATGTACCAATCCGCAAGACTCTACTAGACATTGCTCTTGTACTCATTAGACCGGTTAACCTAGAAGCTCTGATACCAACTTCGTCAAGAGTCGTGATAGCACCTACCCTATTCCCCCGAGTAGGCGAACTACGTTCTCATTAACAAGTTAACTCAGCGGAAAATAAATAAAGAAGAAGAAGTTATTAAGTCATAAACACTTATAATCCCTAAAAATGTTACGACATTCCCAAAATCTGGTCAAAAGGTTACAAGAGCGAAAACAAGTCTGAAAATAGAAGTCTGAAAGAATGTTCGAAGGCTACATATTGTCTGTCAACTAACAAAAGTAAATGGAATTAACTAGGAAGCCCTTCAGGGGCCACGGATGATCAAGTAGCTCACCCTGAATGACTAAAATATATCACCCTCGTGAATCAGCCACGGAGGGTAGAGCTGGAACCTGGATCGTACTCTGCACTCAACAAAAGTGAAGCAAGAGTAGTATCAGTACAACACTAGTACCGGTAAGTATCATAGGCCGACAATGATTAGATAACGCATGAAGAAGTTGAAACCAACAAGTAGCACACATGCATGGTCACATATCATGTACATGTAAAGTGCAAAGAAATTAAGAATCTATCAAGACAGATATAGTTCACCAATGATCAGTCAAATATAAGAGTGGATGAATGCAATGCAATGCAATAGTCACCTCTCTCACTCCACTCTTGTACACACATGCTAAGGGCAATGCCTCAAAGCCATGACCCATGGGGACCCGCGAAGTCCATGTACCACTCGTGCTCTCCGGCTAGAACCTCGGAGGCTATCAATCATTCGCAATCTCCGGCAAAGACTTCGGAGTTTCTCAATCACTCTCAATCTCCGGCAAAGACCTTGGAGTTGCTCAATCACTCTCAATCTCTGGCAGAAACCTAGGAGTTTATCAATCACTCTCAATCTTCGGCAAAAACCTCGGAGTTGCTCAATCACTCTCAATCTCCGGCAGAAACCTCAGAGTTTATCAATCACTCTCAATCTCCGACAGAAACTTCGAAGTTTATCAATATCATCAAAACAATAATATAAAAAAAGTATACAGGCATGATATCAGTCTCAACACATATCACAAATATATAATCGACAAGTACAAGTCATATCAATGTCCTATGTTCAATTATCAACATCACAATTCTTTTGTTTCACAAGACAAGTGAGCCAATTTGCAACGGAGATACAATCAGGTGATAATCACAAAAAATAACACATATGGCGACAAGCCCACATAACAGCTGACGAAACCAATGTAATTGTAACTTATCTCCACTTCATGCCTGAATGCCTATCATGCTATCCCCGTCACTTCCTACAACTACATACGATTCTATAATCAAAGTCTAACTAAAGTAAAATGTAACCTACCTCAATGCCGAGCGGGTGCCATGAACAATCAAACCAATGTCTTTCCCATGCGTAGAGCCTCTGAACACCTAAAATCTGTTTTGGTGCTAGCTGAAGTGTCGGATGACTGTATTGGGTAGAAGTGGGGCCCACATTCGATGCAAAATTTTCGGTGATCGAATTTCGCCTGCATCGCTGAGAGTATTGTTGAGCCATCAGTAGCATGCATCGAAGTTCTTGAGTGCAATTTCCGAATCAGATTGGCGCGCGCCGCCACGTCACGGAAAATACCATTTTCATCCAAAGATAGTGAGTTGTTTCGTTGTGGTTGTGGTATCGTGGGAAAATCATTAGCTATGGACTGAGCAGTGTCAACTGGAAGCTGTCCAGCATCCGGAATCGTCATTTCTGGCGTCAACAGTGAGCACAAGGGTGCAACAATGGCAGATTGCAATGTAGAATGAATTGAGGCACGTGGTGGTATCAAATTGTAGCTACGAGCAAGACGAACTCAATGAAACAACCCACAGCCTTCAACGTTGCCCGTAACGATCGGAAAAATCCTCAAACCCAGTCGGAAAAATCCAAATGGTCGACCCGACGTTTGGGGATGAATCAAAGGGTGAGAGTGGGTGCAATAGATCGGCCTGAGGACGCTGAAGCTAATGGTACCACCCCCTATAACGACCCGAGTCGACGGGCCCGCGACTGGTGCCCTACCTGGGCACCCTTCTACCCACACATGTCATAAAACCAGCGGAAGCTTAAGAAAAACTCATAAATAAACAGGCAAGCCGGCAAGGCCGCCAATGTACATAAAAATATACAAACCACTACAACTGTACATATGTCCAACCCACACATGACTACAGACCTCTAAGAATATCACTGTAACTATGACGGGACAAGGCCCCGTCGTACCCCTGAATATACATAAGCCATAATGGAAGACCCGTATCAAAATGACAAGCCCTGGAACAATGGGGCTATCCCAAAAGCTGAGCAAGGATCCTAAGCTCGCGGATCCACAAACTGAGTACCTATACATGCGGGCATGAACGCAGCCCCCCGAAGGGGGTCAGTACAACAAGGTACCAAGTATGTAAACATGAAGTACAGTAAATAAGATCATAACTGTACAAAAGATGACAGGGACAAGTATGAAAATCAAATACCAAATCCAACCGTGCCATAATAAATAAGAGTCAGTTGTACCTTGTATCACTATACCACCGTACCATTGTATCACTGTACCTTATAAAAAGGAGAGTCATCGTATCTGTTTTCATATAACGTATTTCAGCCCTTTAGTGAGGGACTCGGTGGAATGAGAGTAAACTGTACATTTTCAAAATAGGAAATCAACCGTACCCTTTACAAAATATGAAAGTCATGTCAAATCAAGAATGTCTGTCTGTATGATCATATATATATATATATATATATATATATATATATATATATATATATATATATATATATATCATATAATGTGACCGCATGAGTATCTAAATTCGCACCATGGACCTTGTCCATGAAATAACATAAGGTATTCTGCCCTGCCCATTAATGTATATTGCCTAGTCCATTCTGGGACACGGTAAGGTCATGTAATATATATATATATACTGCCCTGCCCATTAAGGTATACTACCCGATCCATTCTGGAACACGGTAAAGTCATGTAATATATATATATTGTCCTGCCCATTAAGGTATACTGCCCGGTCCATTCTAGGACACGGTAAAGTCATGTAGTCATATACTGTCCATCAAGGTATACTGCCCGACTCATTCTGGGGAACGGTAAAGTCATGTAATATATATACTGCCCTGCCCATTAAGGTATACTGCCCGGTCCATTCTGGAATACGGTAAAGTCATATAATATATATACTGCCTTGCCCATGAAGGTATACTGCCAAGTCCATTCTGGGACACGGTAAAGTCATGTAGTCATATACTGTCCATCAAGGTATACTGCCCGGCCCATTTTGGGACACGGTAAAGTCATCTACTGTCCCTCCAAGGTATACTGCCCGGCCATTTCTGGGACGCGGTAAACTGGAATAATAACACTAACATGAATAGCTATCATGAGCAACCATATGCAATTTAAATCATCTTTTTGACTCTCCATAAAACCGTATAAAATGAACTTTCATTTTAGAGAAACCAAGGCAATACCATGCCTTCCATTTTTCGGGAAAAACCGCAACAACACCATGCCCCTCTTTTTAGACAAACCAAGGCAATATCATGCCTTCCTTTTTAGAAATACCAAGGCAATCTCATACCTCTCATTTTTAAATCCTCATTTGGAAAACCAAGACATTTATCATATCAAGTATCATTTTAAATCCTCTTTTGGAAAATCAAGACACTTACATTTTTACAACCAAGTGACTTATACTTTTAAAATCAATTCAAGTATGCTTTTAAAATCAAGTCACTACCACCTCATGTACCACATGAAATCTAGATTTATTTAAAACACGTACGTCCACCGTACACTTATTTTATAAGGCTCATGCTTAAAGGAATATAGGAAGAGTTCCACATACTAACACTTGTCGTCTATACCAACTTGATAATCTAAATTCATCTCGCTCCTCTGGCTAACATTATGGAAACATTTGCATAGTGATAACCTATCCGAATTACCAAATTAATCCATTTTATGAGCCTTTAGCATGTTATATATTAATAATGATCTTATCTAATCAGATGTGAACTTAGAAAGTGTAAAACGAACTGGTTATATCTTAGCTTCTATGTAGATGGAAATTCTACTCATTTCAATATAATTGATTGTCGATTCTTTTTCATTTAACGCTGCAATGGCTTGTTCGATACCTTTTCTCATTAGTGCTGTAACTTAGCAAGATCAACTCGACTCTAATACTTCCTAAAAACTCTTATCAACATCTCCCATAACACTTGGTAAGGACTTAGGAATAACTTAGACATGCCTTTAGCATAGAATCAATAACATGAATACTCCTTAACTTCTAAGAGTATAATGAATCATGAAACAATACCACATGTATATTTCATACGTAGAACATGCCAAACGAAGGAAGAAAGAGGTTCACATACCTTATTGACGACTCACCAACATGATAAGTAGAATACGTCCCAAATAGGTACTTCAACCTATAATGACAACAACACATTTATCAACTTCATGAATACTAGTATACACTTATACCACATAATGAATCTCTTTTCTCATAAAAATTCGGGCAGCACTTCCCCTACTTATACGTACTTTTCCACCTTTCAAGAAGGTCAATTTTATCAACAACCAAGCACAAATTAAGGGCACAACCAAACAGAAATCAAAAGGGATTACACGCCTACTTTACGTGTAAAATTCAGCCCCTTAATTCATATAAAAACAGTTCACAAAAATAGTTTGTGTTCCACAACAACAAGGGTAAAATGTGAGGCCTTTTAACACATTTCTACACCCTTATTCCCTTAGGACTTTCATTAGCAATTACTACATTTAAACATACATATTGGTGGCTGAATTTCCAGCTTTATAACACCACAAAACAGTCCCTAAAACTGCACAACAATATCCAACAGTTTTGCAAGTCTCGGCCAAACATCCCCAATATTATAACCCTTTCCACAATCCTTTATAATCCAATTCAAGTTCCAATACTATTATATAAGTTATATCAACTTATTAACAACAATATTACTTCATTATAACATGCAATAGGTGGGGTTAACAACAACAACCAACGAAATCCAACAACACCAAAACTACCTAGATTTCGGCCAACACCTTAAACTACCACAAGCACTTCTTATTCTTCATTATTCATAATACAAGTTCATCTATTAACTATAACAATATGTAATATCCAATTACTTCAAGAGGAAGAAGAATTTTACCTTAAGTTTTGCCCAAAAACTGTCCAAATAGTCCACTCTATATCGGCCAACAGTTTTGTCTTAGCTCAACCTCTTCAAGTTCCAATCACTCCCATGTATCATCTACAAGATTGTACCCATCTTCACTTCTTGTTTTACCTCCAAAAAGTTCATCTAAAGCTTAGGGTTTTTCTTTCAACTTTCGGTCCAAAGGAGTTTGGAGAGTTAACTTGGCTTAGCACTTGATTAGGGTTCTTAATCTAGGAAAATAACTTGTCTTTGATCTTCTCTTTATCCAAGAAATTCGAAATATAAGGCTAAGGAAAGAGAAAAGGAGTTTAAGGGAGGAGAAGATATTATGGCTCAATTCTTGCAAGACTATCCATATATAAAGTGTTACTTGCAAGACAAGTGAAGAGGGACACATGTCACCCTCTCATTGGTCATATAAAGTCTTCACAAAATATCTATACATTTGGCCAAAATATCTAATTTTTCGAAAGGCCCCACCAAATTATGAAATTTTCGGCGGACCCCATAATATCAATTCCAATACTTCATAATCCAATATTAATCCCATAAATCCAATTAGAAGAATTAAACTCCAAGTTAATAATTTTTCCGTCGTCACATCTTTTTCATCCAAAAAATTTCCATATCCGAAAATGTAAATATACTTTCCTTCCAACCGTCACATCTTATTTCCTTACTTACGTTCTCACTTATATGCCCTGGAACTACGGGGTGTAACATTCTTCCCCCCTTAGAAACATTCGTCCTCGAATGTTCATCCAAGGTCTCAAGTTATACAAATTCTCAATCGGCTCAACAATCATCAACAACAATCACAAGTGGTTTATACTCAAACCAAGGAATCATCACCTCTAATATACTTCACATAACATGTACTTTAACCACGATCACACATAAAATACTTTACTCTTGAAGGCCTTGTCTATCTAAGGTCTCAACGATTATCCAATACTCTAAGATCCCCAAATATTTCATGTCTCAAGCTTACATTATCTCTCCCCGTATATGGGCAAGATAGCTTCTCAATATCTCAAAATCATGTTGTCCTAATCACAACAACCCTATTTACTCCATACAAATATTATTCGTGCATCTCTCTTAAGCATACAACACAGCTTAATCTAACAACATGGTATGCCATTAAGTCAATTAAACATGATCCTTTAAGGGTTCATCACCCTCTCAGACAGCTCATCACCTCCTAATTATTCCAAATTAGCACATATATAACCTTGATGTGGATTCATTACACGGTTTCATACCTTCCAAGCAATTTATAAAGCTGAACCATCTCACGATAACCCATAATCATTTCAGGCAACACACACATGGCCCTAATAAATATGTCCGTATAGAAGTACATCATCATACCAACTATACACCAATTTTTACCAACCTGGATACAAAGTCCATATATTCCTCTTCTTGGCTGATGTCACTTTCTCATAGCTGCAACCACAATAATATGTTAGGTAGGGACTACCCTAACAACACAGCTCTATCGCACGATCTTAGAGTAAGAAGAATAGAAACCAATCCTAAATTTACTGTAGCCTTCTTTTTATGGGTGTGGTGCACAACACACCGATAATCAAGACTCTACTACACACGGTTTGTAGACATTCCGAGGACTAACTGCTCTGATACCACCCTTTGTCACGACACAAGCCGACGGGCCCACGACTGGTGCCTTACCTAGGCACCCTTCTACCTACACATGACATAAAACCAGTGGAAGCTTAAAAAAACTCATATAAATAAACAGGCAAGCCGGCAAGGCCACCACTCTACATAAAAATATCCAAACCACTACAACTGTAAATATGTTCAACCCACACATGACTATAGACCTCTAAGAATATCACTGTAACTATGACGGGACAAGGCCCCACCGTACCCCTGAATATACATAAGTCATAATGGAAGACATGTACCAAAATGACAAGCCCCGGAACAATGGAGCTATCCCAAAAGCTGAGCAAGGATCCTAAGCTCGCGGATCCACAAACTGAGTACCTATACCGCGCATTTAACGCACTTCGGCGAAGTTAGTACAACAAGGTACCAAGTATGTAAACATGAAGTACAGTAAATAAGATCATAATTGTACAAAAGATGACAGGGACAAGTATGAAAATCAAATACCAGATCCAACCGTGCCATAATAAATAAGAGTCAATTGTATCTTGTATCACTGTACCACCGTACCATTATATCACTGTACCTTATAAAAAGGAGAGTCATCGTATCTGTTTTCATATAACATATTTCAGCCCTTTAGTGAGGGACTCGGGGGAATGAGAGTAAACTGTACATTTTCAAAATAGGAAATCAACCGTACCCTTTTCAAAATATGAAAGTCATGTCAAATCAAGAATGTCTTTCTATATGATCCACATATATATCAATCATATAATGTGACCGCATGAGTATCTAAATTCGCACCATGGACCTTGTCCATGAAATAACATAAGGTATTTTGCTCTGCCCATTAAGTTATACTGCCCGGTCCATTCTGGGACACGGTAAGGTTATGTAATATATATATATATATATATATACTGCCCTGCCCATTAAGGTATACTGCCCGGTCCATTCTGGGACACGGTAAAGTCATGTAATATATATACTGCCCTGCCCATTAAGGTATACTGTCCGGTCCAATCTAGGACACGGTAAAGTCATGTAGTCATATAATGCCCATCAAGGTACACTGCCTGACCCATTCTGGGACACGGTAAAGTCATGTAATATATATACTGCCCTGCCCATTAAGTTATACTGCTCGGTCCATTCTGGGACATGGTAAAGTCATGTAATATATATATTGCCATGTCCATTAAGGTATACTGCCCGGTCCATTCTGGAACACGATAAAGTCATGTAATATATATATTACACGGTAAAGTCATGTAATATATATATTACACGGTAAAGTCATGTAATATATATATTATATATTACACGGTAAAATCATGTAATATATATATATATTGTCCGATCTACTCTTAAAAGCTCTTTCTAATAAGTTGTAACAAACGCCCTAAATCACTCTTCCAATCTTAAATTTAAATTTCATCTCCGGCCCTAAGACCATCTCCCGCAGATAATTGAAACATCTTACAATATTCCCCTATATATATAGCCTAAGAATCACACTTTACACTTGGAGCCTATCACTTCTTGCCGCTCGTCAACGTAATCCCAAAAAGACTTTTTTTATTCTTTTTGTCTCCACTATCTTTATCAATAATTTGAAAACTTAAAATTCTGAATCACTAAAATTTTCAGAGAGATACATCCGAAATTCTGATTTCAAATTAATCTCAATTTGTTAGACGAGCATTAACCTTTAATTGGTCATACTTTTTTTAGGCTGAAGTGCACGGTTATCTGATTTTGGGATTATTATTTAAATTATATATGCAAGTGCATAAAAAATTATAAGTTAATCTCTTTAGACCAACTTCATTCATATAGTTAGAAGTTATTTTAGCTATATGTAGCTTAGTTAAATCGTCTTTGCAATAATTACAATCTTTCAAGCTTTTGTCTAACGCAAATATGATTGAATTTCAATTATATTTGCATGAACTTCAAGCAACAATATTTAAACTTCAACCATATGTAACGTTACAAATTTTTATCTCAACTTTATCAAACCTAACTTCACACATCTAAGGTTGTTCCAAAATGAATAAACGTTAAAAAGAAAATCAAAAGTTGAAAAAAAATTAAATAACAGTATACAAATAAGATACCAGTGAAATTTAGTTTCAATTAAGAAAACTTCAGACATGGTAAGCCCAATGACCCAGGCCAATTTCTTTAGTTCAGGGAGCAAGGTAAGCAATTTAGATGGTCTATTTAAAGGAGAGATTTGAAGCAAGGGAGTATCTTACTGCACTCACTTCCATCTCTTAATAAGAGGTAGATTCTGGTTCAAAACAAATAGTTGAAACTCTAAACATCAGTGAAAAATCCAAACTATAAAAAAGATTCTACCAATCTCTGCTAAAAGCATTGTTTCTAATATTTTTTAAGGAACCACAATATCCAAGGCAGGAATGTAAAGAAACACTACATGGGTAACTAAAAACGCCAAAATTCTTCATCTTTCTTTCAGTTCTGCAACTGCTCATTCTTCAGCTTTCTTTCAATTCTAATGCAAAGGCTCATTCTTCATCCTCATCACCATCACTGCCAGCAGCCTTCTTCGCAGCAGACTTTTGGTTCTTTCTCTTCACTCTTCCAGGACGCCCACCACCAAAAGGACTGGTCAGAGAGAAGTCAATGTGCTTCTGAGAGTCCACCCTCACCATGAATGAAGGAACATTCACCACTTGCCTTCCAACTCTGCAATGGAGTTAAATATTAGTCTGGTTTAGCTTGCTGTGCACACAAGTAAACAAAGAACCAATTATTCATAGTGCACAATTACTCAATTAATGTACAAACACTGTCCATTCCAATGTAATGTGATGTCCTGAAGGGGCTACAAATTATGTGTCCCTTAGGGGGAGAAAGAACACGACCCCTTTAGCATTACCTCTACCAAACTAGAATCCCCTAGGTACTGCTAAGCAGAGAAAGCACACCACTACCCAAGATCTTATAACCCAACCTCTTACCTAACAATACAAGAAAATCACGCGTCTACGATATTTCTGCAAATTATGGAGGTTTATTATAGCTAGTGACCCCACCCCAACAATTGTTTTTTTTTAAAAAGACATGGCTCCTAGACACCTAGTGTCACACCCATGACTTGGCTCTAGGAGAGCTGGATGACACAATGTGCAAGGGTTAATGCATTGTCCCTTGACATTGCATAATGCGAGTGAGGCATTAATTTGAAACAATGTGATGATGCAAAGGGTGATACGTCCGAGGAGCTATTGAGTTGATACTTGGCGTGGAGGCAAAGTAGCAATGTGACCGAAGTGCGAGTGTGTGGTGTGTAAGTGGTGAATGTGTTTCACCACATTACCGAGGATGCGGGTGTCGTGTAGATGACATGAGTTAATGTCCTCCCTTATTGTAAGGCTTATGCCATCACCTCCCCTTATTATATATAGTCTTAGGTGTAGACTATGTTAGGATATCCGAGATTGAGTGTTGAGTCGACAAACACAAAATTGTACAAAGCATAAAAAGTCCTTTATTTATTGTGGAGGATAAGATAAAGGTTGGGCATTTTGATTAGCCCGTAAACATTGTGTTCCTGTTCTTTTATTCCGCAGTGTGTTCAAAGTATAGTGAGGAGAGTGAAAAGAAAGACGACTTGGGTTGGTTTTGTGCCGATTGTCGGACACCATTATAGGCAAAAAAATTAGGTCCTTATACGGTGGTGCGACACCTAGCAATTCAAAGTGGCAAAATATATCTCTTAACATATAAGAAAATGATTATATATGGTGTATATAAGAAAATATATGGTGTATCCTAGACAACCTAGTTGCAATTACAGTTCTATACATGCAACCAAGATTCAATATCTTTGAGAACAACTAATACTAGAAAGAATGCACCAAACTTCAATACTGCTTATCGTTGTAGGTTGATAGAGAATATGTCATAGAAGAACTTTCTTTAAAATAAACTAGTAATCTTGCTCATCAATTTGGACTACGAATTCCTATTTTATTGTTGAGAAATAAAGTTACCTTCTTAAACTTACAAACATTTAATCCATATCCGGAATAAAGTTACCTTCTAAAACTTACAAACATTTAATCCATATCCTAAACTAGATATAAGTGTTGAAGTTCTTTCAACAAAACTAAAAGTTGAGAAAAAGTACAAGACTGGAAAAATGAAAAACACTTCCCACCAATTCCCGTATTGCACCTAAAGGGCCACATTTCATGTCACAAGTTAGTGTGTCAACAGAGATGACTTGTTATAAAGGATTCAGTTAAAAATCCGGCCACCTACTTTCACAAAACACCTAATAGTCATGTTAACAAAATAGCTCATCTATTTGCAATTTGACTAAAATAAATAGTCTGTTTTTACCTGATATGCCTTTGCCTGATGAGAACTCTTGCATGGTGGATTGACTTAGCCATGCCAGTCTTGAAAACAAGGGTTTGCAGACGACGTTCAAGGAAGTTCTCAACAGTGAGTGCCAAGACATAATCGAGCTTGTTCTGGCTCTCATCCAACAATCCATACCTGTTCATCCTCCTCAAGAGAGCTTCACCTTCAAAAATACGACGTGAGTCTTTCTCATCAAGGGTAAGAAGCATTCTTGCGGCATTCCTAATACGGCTCAAAGCATACTGAACTCTCCACAGCTCCCTCTTGCACCTCAGTCCATACTCTCCAACAAGCTTCAACTCTGCATCCAATCTCTCCTTCTCATAGGGACGTCGAGGCTTCTTAAAGGTCTTCCCATCTGATTACAAACAAGAATAGCAAATCAACATAGACTTAATACCCCTTTTTTCCCTTTTGTGACACGATACACTCTGCCCGATCCCCAAAACCAAAAAGGGGCCCAACAGTGCACTTTCACAAATTTGCTCCCTTGGTGACGTCCACCCCCAACATGAAGGATTTTCCCAACTAGTTTATCCGACAGTGTCATCAAAATAGACCAAGGATTTGAAAAGGATGAACATGTCATTAAAAAAAGAGTTAATGCAGTTGAGTTTAATCAGTTGAAACTGCTACTCTGGTTTCCTGTTGTAATTAACAGAGTAATACAAGTTATACTAAAACCAAAAGGCCAAAATTGATAGAACCTATAATAGCTTTTAGGGAAATTTCTAAATGAATTTTTTTAACCAAAACCATTGTATTTCTTACTTTGTTGTGACAAATGTCACTTTAGCTGAGAATACGAGGTCAAAACTGAAACAGAAAAATTAGCATGTATTTAAATTTTGTATTTTGATAGCCCACTCTATTTACTACTCCCTCCGTCCCAATTTATTTGCATCTATCAAATTTTGAGAGTCAAACAAGTTTTCTTTGACCGCAATATTTTCATATGCCTTTTAAGCATTGTGAATTCTCCTTATCTAACCTTTTTATGCTTTCTCTTAGAGAATAAGGTCTTTCGGAAAGAGTCTCTCCATACACTCTACCCTCCCAGCCACCACCACGTGAAATTTCACTAGGTATGTTGTTGTTATAAGCGTTGTGAATTATTAATTATTGTTACTTATAGTACATTTTACATCATTTGAACAGTTTTAACTCTCGGATTTCAAACTGTGACACATAAATTGGGACAGAATGACAAACGATAACAACCATTAAATTTTATAAGGAAAAACTCAATAGACATCCTCAGGCCACAATCACTATCATACTAATATCTGCATTAACACAAAGATAAATTAACATCAATGGATCATATCTAAGCCTTAATCCTAAACTAGTTCCGTCGATTACGCTCAATTTTGATCTCAACACTTTAGTACTCAATAATTAATATTTGAACTCAGTAAATTATACAAATCTCCAAACATATATTATATGAGATAGAGGATACTTACAGTTGCGGTAAAAGTTGACGTGCACCATATTTACCGGTCGACGGCGCCGTCCTCAGATCGGCGACCTCCTGAAATGATTATACGGTAGTGACACACTAGGGTTTGATGAGGTTGTGTGGCTGCTTATATATTGTCCCTCAAAGCTAGTTTGGTGTTGAAACTTTTGGGCCCTGTTTGTGTAGTGGATTGGCCCAGATGAGAGATTACGTACTTGTATTTCCATTGATTTAATTAGTGTAATTAGAATTGTTTTATTAGAATAAATTTAAATTAACCAGTATCAACCTTTTATTACTTCAGAAATTTTCATATAATAAATTATGTGTTTCTAAAATTCAACCAATTATGAGATTCAAATAACTAGTAAAATCGTTAATGGACTAGGCCCTTGTCAATTTTTTCTGGTGCGAGGACAAATGGTTTCTTACTTATTTTTTAGTGTCTGGTTAATAAAAAATCATCCCAAGGACGTTTTTATGCAATCTATCAAAACACTATTATGGGGGTGGGATGGAGTGGGGAGTGGCGGGGGTGGCGGGGGTGGGTTGGACAAAGGATCAGGGTTGGGTGGGTGGGATGAGACAATAAACTTGGAATGTCGCTTATGTAAATTGTTTTCCCTACTTCTATTAAGAAGTCATTTTCCTTATTTTTGAGGAACTTATTTTCCTAAAGAAAATGATTTCTAAAAAAAATTTCCAATCAAATATGAAAAATAAGTAGTAGGAATTTATCAAGGGTAGTTCCTCTTCATAGGCATAAGGCGACTTCAAAGTTTTGCTTGTTTTTTTAAACTACATGCTCAAATAAACAGTGTCACATAAATTGAGATGGAGCGAGTAATAAATTTTGTTTAGATGGTTTATTTAATATTAGGCCAAATACAAGATTGGACCAGATATATCCGAAAATCTGATTTCAAATTAATCTCATTTTATTAGATGAGCTAACCTTTAGTTGGTCAGACATTTTTTAGGCTGAAGTGCATGGTTACCCGATTTTGAGATTATCATTTAAATTATATGTGCAGGTGCATAAAAAAAATGTAAATGTACTCTCTTCAGACAAACTTCAAACATGTGGTAGACAATATGTTTGAAATTTCATAAAGCTATTTTAGCCATGTGTGGCTGAATCAGTTATTGTGCTTGAAGCCGAAGCAATTTTTTCCTAAATCAACCATATGTGGTTGAATTTAACTATTTCGCCTGAAGTTCATGCAAATGTGGTTGAACTTGAACTTCAATGAATCAGATGAGGTTGTTGTCGGATAGACGCGGTGGCGGATCTGTTTTGTTCATGCTTGTTCAGTTGAACAACAGAATTTTTGGTAACTATGTAGAGGAAGTTGAGTCCTCTGTATGTATATGAACTCATTAATTAGCTTCTAAACACGATTGGGTTTACCTTTATCTTTCGAGCATTAATAATACACAGTAACCATGCTTGGGTTCACAGTGTACAAAGTGGGGTAACTATCAAAATTAAAATTGATACACATGACCCATGATCTAGCAGTGTTAAGTAATAATTTTAGTTTTAGTTTAAATTAGAGATTAGTTTATTAAGAGTGTAAAATGTTGATCTTTGTAAGCAACTTGTGGCAACCGGAAAGTCTAGGATCTATGCAGTTGTTTTTAAGCTTGTGAAACTTGCTTTGGTGCTACCTGTAGCAACTGCAAGCGTTGAACGAGTTTTTTCAACGATGAAACATGTTAAGAGTGAGCTGAGGAACAAGATGGGAGATCAATGGATATGTTTATAAAGATTGTTGTCTAGTTTTTTTGCATCTATTTGAATTTTTTTCTATATATTTCGAACAACCACTTCAAAACTTGTAGATCCGCCACTAGATAGACGTGTAAAAATATCAAAAGTTGGTATAAATTAGGTAGCGGTATTCAAATAAGGTAACCAGTGAAATTTTACAACTTTTTTGCTCACAGTTTTTGAGTTTCAATAAGAAAACTTCAGATATGGTAAGCCCAATGCACCATACTAATTTGTCTAGTTCAAGGAGCAAGGTAAACAATTTCATGGTCTATTTAAATGAAAGGATTGAAGCAAGGGGATATCTTATTGCAATCACTTCCATCTCTTAATAAGAGGCAGTATGGTTTAAAACAAATTGTTGGAACTCTAAAGATCAATGCAAAATCCAAACTTCAAAACATTCTCCCAATCTCTGCTAAGAACATTCTTTCTAATATATGAAGATATCATAATATGGAAGAAAGGAGACACTACATGGGTAACTAAAAACTTCATAAATGAACAGCAACACCAACAGCTTTCTTTCAGTTCTAATGCAAATGCTCATTCTTCATCCTCCTCATCACCATCACCGCCAGTAGCCTTCTTCGCAGCAGACTTTTGGTTCTTTCTCTTCACTCTTCCGGGACGCCCGCCACCAAAAGGACTGGTCAGAGAGAAGTCAATGTGCTTCTGAGAGTCCACTCTCACCATGAATGAAGGAACATTCACCACTTGCCTTCCAACTCTGCATTGCAGTTAAATGTTAGTTTGGTTGGCTTCATCGCTGTGCACACAAGTAAAGTTCATAGTGCACAATTACTTTATTAAATGTATAAACACTGTCCAATCCAATGTTATGGGATGTCCTCGAAGGGACTACAAACTGTGTTCATTAGGAAGGAGATAAATATGAACCCCTAGCATGATTGCTACCAAAACCAGAATCCACTAGGTCCTGCTGCGGAAGCACACAGCTATTCAAGATCTTTTAATCCAACACCTCTTACCTAACAATGCTAGAAAATCATGGGTCTACAATCTTTCTGCAAATTATGGAGGTCTTATTATAACTTGAGACCACACAAAAAAAAGGACATTTGCTCCTATAAACCAAGCAATTTAAAGAGCTCGTCTCTGCGGACATATAAAGAAAATGATCATACATGGCGTTTACGGAAAGTAATTATATATATTCATAAGAAAATGTCGACCTAGTCACAATTACAGTTTAATATTTTCTATCTTAAGAAAAACTAGTACTAAAGAGAATTCACTGTGCTAACATTGCTCGTCTTTGTAGTTTGATAACGAATAAATCAAAGAATAACTTGCTTAAAAAATAAATAATCTTTGATAGAATACCCGTGTATATCCCTATAATATACACGGTTTTGCCTAGTATTGTACCATAAATAGAAGATGTAAATTATGTTGTATAATTACCATAATTGTAGAGTTCTTGTACAAGTAGAACTAGGATATTAAATGTATAGGAATAGAATTTTTCATATTTGGAGATTGTTATATACCTATTCATTCAATAAGAATAATCAAGGGATTATTTCTTTCATGGTATCAACTCCTCCGCCGGCAGCTCCTACTATGGAAGTTTTATCACCACTTCCTTCTAGTTTCCCTGCTCCGGTTGAGATTACAGAAGTCTATGTGTTAAACTCCTCTCCCAAATTCTCCAACTTTGCCATCTGTTTCCTTGAATTCCTGCGGCTCTTGCCCTCGATTTTTCGTTCCGACGATACCTCCACTCTTCCAAAAAGTTTTCTTCTCAATCCCTACATCTATTATGGCTAAGAACACGTTCCACTCTGCCCTCACTATTTCTAACATCAAACATCCTCACATCCCTATTATTCTTGAAATAGAAAACGTCCAATATGCGACGTGGGCAAAACTGTTCAAAGTTCATGCACGCTCGCATCAAGTCCTCCATCATATTATCCTCACGGCTCCTACAGATACAGAGGTGCCCAAACCAGAGGATGATCCTAAGTTATGGACGACGCTTGATGCTACTGTTCCTCCGTGGATATACTCCACTATTTCTACCGATCTCTTGCAAACGATTATCGAACCAAGCGATACGGCGATGGCGGCATGGAATAGAGTACGTGATATATTCCAAGATAATCAGAATTCTCGTGTTGTTACCCTTGAGCAGGAATTCTCCCACGTATGGAAGATTTCCCAAACGTTTCAGCATATTGCAAGAGGTTGAAATAATTGGCAGACCAACTTCGCAACGTTGGTGCCCCAGTTTCCAACGACAGTCTTGTCATTTAGATGGTTGCAGGCCTATCTGAGGCCTATAGTGGTGTTGGCACACTTCTTCGTCAGAGCAGCCATCTACCGCAATTTTATCAAGCTCGTTCAATGCTCACGCTCGAAGAAGTTGGCTTGGCTAAAAAGACGGCTACCAATGCTAGTCCTGTAATGATGGTGACGTCCTCTACTAAATCTCTGGGTTTTGTTGATAAATTCGGCTCAAACCGTACTCACGATGGCAGCAAAAATAGTGGGAAAAATAATGCCAAAAATCGTGGGGGCCGGTAATTTCGGAGGTGGTAACAGTGGCACTAGGTCTCGGATTACCGATAGTAGGCCAGAACCCATTGGTCCGATCTTGGGGCCTGGCCGTGGCACAGGCGATGGCGATGGCGCCCAACAGTCTACGCTGCCAAGCCACCGCCATGCCACCGTCGCAGCAACGCTTTCTACCAATCCACCGCCGCGGTGGTTTTCCCCACTCGGTCGGCAAGGCAAGGCGTGCTTGGGGCGACTCGTGCCTATCACGCAGCGGATCCCACCCCAACCGACATTGAAGTCGCGATGCACACGTTTGGAATAAATCCTTCGGACCCAACTCACATGACGTCTGACTCAGGTACTCTATCATCTCATTAGAATTTGAGCAACAATCATGGTATAATTGTTGGTAATGGTAATTCAATTCCAATTCGTGGTTATGGTCATAAAATGTTGTCTCCCCCCAATCCATCCTTTATTTTGAAGAATACCCTTCACGTTCCTAAATTGATTAAAAACTTGATGTTTGTCCGTAAATTCACCACCAATAATTCTGTTTCTGTCGAATTTGATCCATTTGGGTTTTCTATAAAAAAAATAAGACGGGGAGTCCTATCATGAGGTGTGATAGTAGGGGAGATCTATATCCTATCACGCCAAGTTCCGATTTCTCCAGTCACGCATTGTCATCAACTTTTGTCGCTCTAGCTCCTTCATTGTGGCATGCTCGTCTAGGTCAGTAGGAGTGTTTTCTTAGATATAAGCAATTTTATTTCTTGTAAGTACGCGTAGTACTCCGAATTGTCAATCTTGTTCTTTAGGAAAAATTATTAAGTTGTCATTCGTAGACTCTAATTCTCCTACTTTAATGTCATTTGATATTATTCATAGTGATACATCTCATGTTCTTAATTATTTTGGTCATCGGTATTATGTTCTCTTTTTTTATGCGTATTCTAAAAAATATTATGAACTTTTCCAATAGCGAAAAAATCTCAAGTTTTTTTCATCTACTTAAAATTTAGAGCATTCATTAGAACTCAATTCGAACGAGAAATAAAAAATATTCAATGTGATAATGGCAAAGAATATGACAATGGGATGTTTCGGGAATTTGTGCTAATAATAGAATCAATTTTCGTTTTTCTTGCCCTCATACGTCTTCACAAAATGGAAAAGTCAGACGCAAAATTCGTATAATTAATAATATTGTCCGAACTTTATTGATTCATGCTTTCGTACCCCCGTCTTTTTGGCATCATGCTCTACAAATGGCTACATATCTTAACATTCTTCCTTCCAAAAGTTTGGCATATTCGTCCCCTCTTCAAATTTTATATAATAAGACTCTTTCGTATTCACATCTTAGAGTCTTTGTGTGTTATCCACTCTTTCCGTCCACCACAATTAACAAACTTCAGGTCCGATCTACCCCTTGTGTGTTTTTGGGTTATCCGTCGCATCATCGTGGTTACAAATGTTTTGATTTATCTTCTAATAAAATTATCATTAGTCGTCATGTAATTTTTTATGAATCACAATTTCCGTTTAATAAGGTAAGTAATTCAGTGCCTAGTTCGTATAATTTTTTGGATGATGGAATATCCCCATATCTTATTCACCATTTTTCGGACGTGTACCGCACCCTAAATCCGCCTGGCCCTACTGAGTCATCAATACCCATAATTTCCAGTGTCGAAACTGGACAAGTTCCAGTGAATTCATTGGAACCAGCTGTAATTGGGTGATTGCCCATTTAATACGTAAATCGCCCATCCCATTTCAGCTTTGCTCGCATTCCGATTAAGACGCCTACCCATCCCGTGTCTAGAATTTTCCCAAAATCCACTTATTTCTTCCTCGAGTCATAGACCGGTCACTCGTAGTCAACGGGGTATTTTTAAACCAAAAAGACATTTTAATTTAAATTATAATGTTCTTAAATACACTTTAACTCGTAACGGTGTGTCTGCTTTAAATGACCCACATTGGAAAACGATTATGACCGACGAATATAATGCTTTTATTGATAATAAGACGTGAGAGTTGGTACTCCGTCCATCTGGTGTTAATATTATTCGGTCTGTGTGGATTTACAATTCTGACGGTTCGCAAATAAGGCTCGTTTGGTCGGTGATGGTAAGACTCAGCAGGTTGGTGTGAATTGTGGTTATTTAGTCCGGTGGTCAAGGCAGCTACCATTCGCATTCGCACAAGTACTCAGTTTGGCCCTTTCGAAAGCATGGCCCATTTATCAGTTAGATGTGAAGAATATTTTCTTACGATCTCAAGGAGACAGTATATATATATCAGCCTTTGAAGTTTAGGGATCCCAAACATCCTCATCATGTTTGTTTATTGAAGAAGTCCATGTATGGGCTTAAGCAGTCCCCACGAGCTTGGCATAAGAGGTTTGCAGACTATATTTCGACTATTGGGTTATCTCACAGCAGATCTGATAATTCATTGTTCATATATCGTCGTGGTTCTTCCCTGGCTTATATAATGTTATATGTGGATGATATTATCTTGTCTGCCTCTTCTGATGTTTTACATCAGTCTATCATGACAATGCTCAGTTCTGAGTTTGTTATGAAAGACTTAGGGCCCTTGAGTTATTTTTTGGGGATTGTTGTCACTCGTCATGTAGGAGGGTTGTTCTTATCCTATAGGAAGTATGCAGTTGAGATCATCGAGAGGGTTGGGATGTCATCATGTAAGTCCACTTCCACTCCGGTTGATACTAAACTCAAGTTGGGTGATGCAGCTGGCTCACCTTATGAGGATCTGACCTGCTATCGCGGTCTTGCAGAGGCCTTCAGTATCTTACGTTCACGAGACCAAATATTATGTATGTCGTACAACATGTGTGTTTGTTTATGCATGATCCCAAGGTTAAGCACATGAATGCGCTAAAACGCATTATTCGGTACCTCCAGGGGACACTTAACTATGGCTTGCATTTGTATCCTTCATCGGCGTCTATACTTATCTCGTATACAGATGTTGATTGGGGTGGCTATCCAGATACCAGACGGTCTACGTCTAGCTATTGTATGTTTCTTGGTAATCACATGGTCTCCTAGTCTGCAAAGCGTCAGTCGACTTTATCACGCTCTAGTATAGAGGCCGAATATCGAGGGGTAGCTAATATGGTCTCTGAATCATGTTGGTTACGTAATCTTCTTTTAGAGTTCATTGTCCTATTCTGAATGCTACCTTGGTTTACTGTGATAATGTTAGTGTCATCCACCTTTCTGGTAATCCAGTTCAGCACCAGCGCACTAAACACATCGAGATGGACATTCACTTTGTTCGAAAAAAAGGTAGCTCGTGGACAAGTACACGTCTGTCATGTCTCTTCCAGGTATCAAATTGCAAACATATTTACAAAGGGTCTTCCCTCGGTCCTTTTTGAAGATTTTAGGGACAGTCTCAGCGTACGAAGGTCGTCCGCTATGACTGCGGGGTATGATAGAATACCCGTGTATATCATAGGGATATATACGGTTTTGCCTAGCATTGTACCATAAATAGATGTAAATTATGTTGTATAATTATCATTATTGTAGAATTCTTATACAAGTAGAACTAGAATATTATATGTATAGTAGGAATATGATTTTCCATATTTGGAGATTGTAACTTGTATATATACATATTCATTCAATAAGAATAATTAAGGAATTATTTCTTTCAATCTTGTTAAGCAATTTAGATTAAGAGATCCTATGTGATTGTTGAGGAAGTAACCCTGTGAAACTTCTTAAACTTAAAAAAAGAACTTTACACAAGCCAAGAACTCAAGGAGAGCCAACTCTCTATAAGGTAGTTCTTTCAAAACAGTTATCCTAAACCAGATACAAGTGCTAAAGTCCTTGCGTCAAAATTTAAACAACTAAGAAAATGTACAGGACTGAAAATATGAAAAGCACTTCCCAACAATGGCCTTCTTGCACTTAAAGTACCACATTTCAAGTCAAATATTATTGTGTGACCATAGATGATTAGTTATAAAGGATTCAGTTAAAAATCCTGCCACCTAGCCCCTAGGTTCACCAAACATCTAAGAATCAGGGTAAGAAACATGTTATCTGTAACTAAAACAGACAAATCTGTATTTACCTGATATGCCTTTGCCTGATGAGAACTCTTGCATGGTGGATTGACTTAGCCATGCCAGTCTTGAAAACAAGGGTTTGCAGACGACGTTCAAGGAAGTTCTCAACAGTGAGTGCCAAGACATAATCGAGCTTGTTCTGGCTCTCATCCAATAACCCATACCTGTTCATCCTCCTCAAGAGAGCTTCACCTTCAAAAATACGACGTGGGTCTTTCTCATCAAGGGTCAGAAGCATTCTTGCAGCATTCCTGATACGGCTCAATGCATACTGAACTCTCCACAGCTCCCTCTTGCACCTCAGTCCATACTCTCCAACGAGCTTCAACTCTGCATCCAATCTCTCTTTCTCATATGGACGTCGAGGCTTCTTAAAGGTCTTCCCATCTGATTATACCATATTTAAAATAGATGAGCATATTCAGTTGCAGTATAATCAGCTCATCTAGTTCAAGGAAGTTAGGGGATACTAACACTAGTAATTCTTCAATTTTTCACTAACATATAAATCTATAAAAACTGGTGACAAACACGGAACATAATCATAGGAAATGTAGAATGAGATAGAGGATACTTACAGTTGCGGTAAAAGTTGACGTGCACCATATTTACCGGTCGACGGCGCCGTCCTCAGATCGGCGACCTCCTGAAATGATTATAGGGTTAGAGTGACACACTAGGGTTTGATGAAGTTGTGTGGCTGCTTATATATTGTCCCTCAAAGCTAGTTTGGCCCAAATGAGAAATTACGACTTCTCCGGGGCACAAGCGAGTTGGTAAGTGGCAAGGTGATTGGGGTACAATCACCCCGACGTCGCGCGTTTTAACCCGTGTGGTGACAATACTTTGCTGAAATATTGCAAGGGTTATTGTTGGGTCGTGTCACGTTTGTCATCTCCCTTGCAGGGCTGTCACTCACGCATATCCCTCGATTTACATCCCACATGACTAAGAGTCCTCTGGTACAGGTGGAGGTTTCGCCTTCGGAACTTTCCCTCATCAAAGAAATTACGACTTCCTACTTTTTTTAACTTAATTTAATGTCATTAGAATTCTTTTTTAATCGTATTGCGGAGCCTGATGGAATTAGTGCCCGTTTGGTTGAGTTTATGAGAAGCTCATAAGTGCTTATTTTTTAAAAAATAACACTTATAGAAGTTTTTAGATGTGTTTGGTTGAAAAAAGAGTAGAGCTTATGGGTGTCAGAGGCGGACGCACAGTGACCCATCTGGTGCAAGTGACCCACCTATCATTTTACAAACTCACGACGTCGTTTTACAAGGTGACCCACCTATCATTTTCAACGTGTCACAGCGCGCGGATGCACGGTTGCCAGGATGTGAAACTTAGGCAAATAATCAACTGACAAATCACAGCTACCATATATATGAGTCACATGCAGATGAACAAGAAGCACAAAAAGGTATTTTATGTTTTGGGACGGAGGAGCTCTGTCAGAGAAGCTCACCGGAGAGGAACAAATTAGAGAGGGAAATTCGAGAAGTTTCCTATTTTTGCCTTTACGATTGAAGTTTTTTTGTTGTCTTTTTTAATTTCTGCAATTTATTTTTTATTTTTTGGGTTGGGCCTCTTGGACGATTTATTTTGGTGTTCCCCATTAAATAAAAAGTCCAAATTGACATAATTTATCTAAAAAGGGGGTGAAACTGTTTGAAATCTGTGTGGGCTCGTTTGGTATGTCGCATTGGACTGTATATTTTTATATTGAACTGTATTATATTGTAATAAACTGAATTGTATTAATATATAATGAACGGTATTATAGTATTAATATATAATGGATTGTATTTTATTTTTATTTTTTAGGTTTAGTACAGTGCATGAGAGATCCATATACTATATTAGTCTCAAAAATGGCAGTTGGAGTGTACTATTTTTAGAAATAGTACAGTCCAGTCCGGCTGAAAAGGTCCACCAAACACTGTATTATTTTTTTGTCTAGTGCAATCCAGCGTACCAAACATGCCATCTATGAGATTTTAGTTTCTATATTTGATTTTTCTTTTTTCACTGTATCAAAAATAAATATAAATATAAAAAAAGTGAAAACAATTGAGCACCCGATTCTAAACAACCTATCAAGAAAAGGACAAAATAATAATGGAAATACATGGAATCCAGTAAGGGAATGGAAAGAAAAAGAAAGGAATTACTCTGATTGTCCCTACATGTTTGGATGATTATCTTGTATGTTTTATTGAAAAAGATTTGCTTAAGAGTGTTACAAATGATGATGTAATTAAACGTTTTCAAAATATGAAAACGCGTAGGAGACAATTATGATTTGTAAACTTTATTAAACTTGGGCACCCGGATGATTTGTAAAATTTATTAAATGTGTGCACCCGATTGAAAAATTCTCTGCGTCCGCCACTGATGGGTGTCATAAGCACTTATTCCATAAGCCCAAAATTTGGGCTTATGGGAGTAGAGCTTTTTTTGGCCTAATAATTTTTTTGTTTTTTATACAAAAACACTTTTTTTATTGACAATCAAACACCTAACAACTTTTTGATAAAAGATCTACTTGAAAAAGCTCTATTCCTATAAACTCTTTTTAATAAGCTGTATCAAACGGGCCCTTTAGTGTTATGACTTTTTTAAGTGGTGGGGATATGAATATTACGGGTATCAAATCTAGTAGTGAAAATTTGGTGTTTGAGGTTGGAATGGTACCTATACATATCTAACGGTCCGGGATGACCCGGAACCGGACCGGTCGATCCAGTAAGGGACCCGGTCCGGTCCGGACCGGTAAGCGTTAACGGGTTGGGGTTGGTTTGGGGCCAACCCGCAAAGGTTATTAAAAAAATCGGTAAGACAATCCGGTTCAGACCGGTAACGGAAACTGGTAACGATGCCGGTTAACCTGATCGGTAATGTCAAAAAAATAAAAAAATAAAAGGGGTGTTGGCAACGGTAATAATACCGTTGGGGAGGGGGCTAGGGGGGTTGTCAACGGTCTAAATGACCGTTTGACTTTTTTTTATTTGTTTATTATTTATTAATTACATTTTTACCCTTTAAAAAATCTATAAATACTCTATATTCTTCTCATTTTTATTACACAATTATTTCTACAATTCTCTCAATTCTCATACTCTCGTAATTCTCTCTATTATCAATTCTCAAGTTATTATCATTATTATTAATTTCAAAATTCAAAGTAGCAAGACGGAAGATTTCGAGCTTTGAGTTTCACTTTCAATTGAATTCTAAATCCCGAAGTTTGGTATACTCGTTTCATTCTCTAGTTATTTTATTAAATTGTCATATTTATTTGTTGATTATTTAAATTAAATATTTTATAATGAATTTGTTAAACAAATCGGGTGGTAAAGGCAAAGGTAAATTTGTTTCAACTTCAAGGGGTAAAAAATCTAGAGGTTGTTCACCATCTAATCAAAATATAGATAGAGATTATGATCAAATGCAAGAAGATTTTGGAATAGAAGATTTAGATAATGAATATGATAATGTTGAAACTGAAACTCCTACACCTACTAGTGTGTCTTCTGTCAATGTTAGTATTACTAGTGGTAGCGAAAGACCTCATTTACCAGAAACAGAAGTAGCGATTAGGGAAAAAAAGGAGTAAAGTGTGAAAGTTTTATGATAGAATTGAGGATACTGATAGAGTTAGATGTAATATTTGTGGAAAAACTTATAAACATAAGAGAGGGGGTGGTGACGGGGGGATAGGCACTATAGGTAGGAATTTAACGAAAGATCATCCAGTAGAGTGAGGTTTAGTCCCTGATTTAGAACCCGGTCAACAACAAATTAATTCATTAACGGGGGGCTTGTTAAGTACGATCCAAAGAAGAATCGCATTGAATTAGCAAAAATGGTTGTCGCGGGTTGTTTACCTTTTTCTTTTGTTTCTTCATATTTAGTTACATATATTCAAAGAGTATATAATCTTTTATTTAAAGTTGTTCCTCGTACTACTTGTAGAGCCCATATTTTTAGAATTTATACTGAGTATGTTATTTATTTACAACATTTGTTCGCTAACCTTCCATGCCTAGTTAGTTTTACTTCAGACATTGGACATGCTTTAAACGGTAGAGATTATTTAACAATTACTTGTCATTGATGAAAATTTTAGAATGGAAAAACATATTATTTCTTTTATGTATGACGATGATCAAAGTCATACTGAAAAATATATAAGTGAATTTGTTTGTGTTGTTGCAAAATGTATGAATCTTTTTCAAAAAGTACTTACTATATCATTCGATAATGTATCTAATAATATTGTTGTTATAGATCTTTTAAAAGTGGAATTACAACTGTCACTTCCTGATATATTTCATGTTCGATGTGCTTGTCATATTTATAATTTTATTGTTCAAAGTGGTCTTGATTTATTTGAAACTGAATTAACTCTTGTCCAAAGAGTTGTTGGAGTTATTCAGGGTAATAATAGAAAAAATAGAATAATAGAATTTAAAGAAAAATGTAAACAATTTAATTTGAGACCAAAATTCATGTCAGGTGAGGTTGTTACACGGTGGAATTATACTTATTTATTTTTAAAAGAATGTTACAAGTATAAAGACCCATAACACATGTTTCAAATGTTCATTGTAAGAACGCGATTCATATGTTAACCGACGAACATTGGAAATCAATTTCTGAACTTTTAAAATATTTACGTAAATTTTACACTACTACTGTTGAATTTTCAAGATCTTATTACCCAACAGTTTGTAATGATTTAGCTCATATAGCTGAAATTTCATATTTACTTTATGATTTAAAATCAAATTTAAAATATAAAGCTGTAGTTACAGTTATGTTTGAAAAGTTTAAAAAATATTTTTTTCCTATTCCTGATATTTATTGTATTGGTGCAGTCTTAAATCATTTTATTAAAAAAGTAGATTGTCATAATTTAATATTTAGTTTATATAATTATATGGAAGTAGGTGCAACAGAAACTGCATCTTCAATTGATTGCATAGGTAACTTGACACTAATTTAAGTAAATTATATGAATATTATGCTACATTACACGATAACAACAACTCTGCTACTAATCTTCCTTCTAGTTATGCTTCTATTATGTATACATCTGCAGAATTCAATGATGATGATGATGATAATGAATCTTTAGACATTTGGAGCACTTTTACAACAACACAACCAACCACAAGTCGAAATTGTGATGAGCTGCAATTTTATTTACAAAAGCCAACGGAACCGAAGAAGAACTTTCAATCTTTACAATGGTGGCAGGATAACAGAAGATAATTTCCGGTACTTAGAGCTATGGCACGGGATTTCTTAATGTGCCTATCTCAACAGTGGTATCTGAAAGTGCATTCAGCCAAGCACGAGACCAAATAGGAGACACACGTTACTCATTGAGCGGAGAAACATTAGAAATCTTAGTTTGCTTAAGGGATTGGATCATATCAGAGAGAATAAATCAAGGATACATAGACGTTGAGGATCCGGAAGATGAAGAAATCAGCAATATTTTGGAAACCGAGAGCAGGAGCACAAGTTACGGCGGAACCGGGACTGGAATGAATACTCCACATTTAGCGGCTATGGATCCACAACAATTCAATGAACCTATAAATTACGAAGAACTTGTTAGAAGGATGCATACTATATAAATAAAATTATTATTACTTCATTATGTACTCTTTTTAACATTATGAATAATAAAAGTTCGAAAGTTTACATCTTATCATTAGTTTTTATTTTATTATTTCTTTAGTCGTTAACTTATGTCTTCTAAAGTTCTAATCTAATAAATTAATAAAAGTATAGCTACAATATAAAGTATAAAGTATAAACTATAAAATACAAAGTTAACTTTAAATTTTAAAATATAAAACTATATTATATTACATATTTAATTTGAATTTAGTTTATAATATATTTTCGAAATAAAAAAAGGGTTGTTGGCGAATGGCGGGCCCAACAGTAATATTATCGTTGGGGAGGAGGGGAGGGGAGGGGAACAGTCATTTGACCCTTTTTTTATGTTTATTAATTTTTTATTAATTACATTTTTATCCTTTAAAAAATCTATAAATACTCTATATTCTTCTCATTTTTATCACACAATTATTTATACATTCTGTCAATTCTCATACTCTCTTAATTCTCTTTATTATCAATTCTCAAGTTATTATTATTATTATTAATTTTTTAAAGTAGCAAGACGCAAGACTTCGAGCTTCGAGTTTCAATTGAATTCTGAATCTCGAAGTTTGGTACACTCATTTCATTCTCTAATTATTTTATTAAATTGTCATATTTATTTGCTGATTATTTAAATTAAATATTTTATAATGGATAAAGGTAAATCTATTTCAAGGGGTACAAAATCTAAAAGTTCTTCATCATCTAATCAAAATATAGATTATGATCAAATGCAAGAAGATTTTGAAATAGAAGATAATGAATATGATAATGTTCATATAGATAATATTGTTGAAACTGAAACTCATACACCTACTAGTGTGTCTTCTGTCAATTTAGTACTACTAGTCGTAGACCTCCTTTACCAGTAGTAACAAGTAGGAGAATAAGGAGTAAAGTGTGGAACTTTTATGATAGAATTGGGAACATAGAATTGGGGACACTGATATAGTTAGATGTAATATTTGTGGGCAAACTTATAAACATAAGAGAAGGGGTAATGACGGGGGGACGAGCACTATAGTTAGACATGTAGAGAAAGTTCATCCAACACACTGGTCAACAATAAATTAAGTATAAAATATAAAGATACAGTTACATTATTTGATAACAACTACTCTGCTACTAATCTTCGTTCTAGTTTTGTTGTGTCTACATCTGCAGGATTCAATGAAGACGATGATAATGAATCTAGATTCTAGATATATGGAGCACTTTTACAACACCACAAGTTGCGACGGAACCGCGGAAGCGGGAATGGAATGAATACTCCACATTTAGCGGCTATGGATCCACAACAATTCAATGAACCTATAAATTATGAAGAACTTGTTAGAAGGATGCATAATATATAAATAAAATTATTATTACTTCATTATGTACTCTTTTTAACATTATGAATAATGAAAGTTCGAAAGTTTACATCTTATCATTAGTTTTTATTTTATTATTTCTTTAGTTGTTAACTTATAAGTTATGTCTACTAATTTAATAAATTAATAAAAATATAACTACAATACTATAACAGTATAAAGTATAAAGTTATAACTATAAAATACAAAGTTAAATTTAAATTTTAAAATATAAAACTACATTATATTAAGATTACATATTTAATTTGAATTTAGTTTACATTTTCGAAATTAAAAAAAACAAAACAAAATTCGATCCGGTCCGACCGGTACAACCCGAAACCGCATGGGTCGAAGGAAAATCCGATCAACCGACCTAGCAAGTAATTCGGACCGTGAATGTGTTCAACTCGGTAAAGGTCTCTGGTCGATCCCAGAGACGTATATGGTAATTTATTGTATATAATTTGTATAATAGTGTAGAAATGTGTGTAAACACTTTTTATATATCATTATACACTTTTATACATGATTGATACATTGTTAGGTGTATAAAATTGTATATTATTATATAATGTTGTATACTGTGAAAATGTAGCTATGCGGTGTAAATTAAAAATACGACTACAAGGATAAAACTTATTATATTGGATTGTATATTATTAAAATTATCCCTTTTAAAAATTATTAGATTCTTTTTTCTAACGAAATAGTACAATAAAACTACACATACATTTCTTATTCATTCAAACTCCAGATTTTCGCATTAAACATCATACTTTTTTTTTGGTGTAAGAACAAGGTAATTTTGAAATTTAATTTTTTAACTCGACTTCAAACCTAGTGCAAAATACGCAAGAAGTTATCATGATGGGTTGCACTTCAAGTCATCATCATAGGCTCAAGAAGACTTCCAATGACCTGAATTCTTACAAACCATGCAATTCGAACTAATAACGTCGCAGAGAAAAGTATATAATGTTGTATACTGTGAAAATGTAGCTATGTGGGTGTAAATTAAAAATATGACTAAAAGGATAAAACTTATTATATTGGATTGTATATTATTAAAATTATCCCTTTTAAAAATTGTTAGATTCTTTTTTCTAACGAAATAGTACAATAAAACTACACATACGGTTCGTATTCATTCAAACTCCAGATTTTCACATTAACATCATACTTTTTTTTTGGTGTAAGAACAAGGTAATTTTAAAATTTAATTTTTCAACTCGACTTCAAACCTAGTGCAAAATACGCAAGAAGTTATCATGATGGGTTGCACTTCAAGTCATCATCATAGGCTCAAGAAGACTTCCAATGACCTGAATTCTTACAAACCATGCAATTCGAATTAATAACGCCGCAGAGAAAAGTATATAATGTTGTATACTGTGAAAATGTAGCTATGTTGGTGTAAATTAAAAATATGACTACAAGGATAAAACTTATTATATTGGATTGTATATTATTAAAATTATCCCTTTTAAAAATTGTTAAATTCTTTTTCTAATGAAATAGTACAATAAAACTACACATACGGTTCGTATTCATTCAAACTCCAGATTTTCACATTAACATCATACCTTTTTTTTTTTTTATGTAAGAACAAGGTAATTTTGAAATTTAATCTTTTAACTCGACTTCAAACCTAGTGCAAAATACGCAAGAAGTTATCATGATGGGTTGCACTTCAAGTCATCATCATAGGCTCAAGAAGACTTCCAATAACCTGAATTCTTACAAACCATGCAATTCGAACTAATAACGCCGCAGAGAAAAGGTATATACGAATTAAACTGAGTGATAAAATATACGGGACATGGACTTCATCGAAATCCAGAACCAGATTTCACATTATTATTCAAACATACAACTTGGACAACTCAATATGTGTGAGTATTTCGAGATGATGTGATAAAATACATGTTTAACATTACTCAACAAATACAACTGGGATAACCCAATAAGTGCAGGTATCTCAAGATGTTGATATCCAACACGTGATCGAAGATACATAATCAATATTCGTTTTTAATAGTTCGCTAGTAAAACATGAGATCTTATCAACTACTTTTGTGAGCTTCCTCCACACTGTTACGCAACAAAGTTATGACTTGTGCTGGATCTGGAGCTCCAAAAACTGAACTTCCTGCAACTATGCAGTTTGCTCCAGCTGAGGATGCGGCCTCAATGGTTGAAGGTCCTAAACCACCATCCACCTGCAACATAATAGCCCGTATCAATGATAAATTGACTTTATCCAGGAGGTTCGTTGAAAAAATTAAGTGATATATTTAAGGTGCAAGAAGGGCATAGGTTTTTAGTTACAACACGATAACTCAAGAAAGAAGAACTACAAGTGAGAACCTGTCAGCGAAAACATGATGGAAGTACCAATATCTTCAACCAGAATTAAACCATCAACGAAAGGAAGCTTACCTCTATATCAAGTGATGGATACTTCTTTCTGAGAGTGCATACCTGAAAATTAAGAGAGAGAGTGGCTCTCAAGTTATAGTGCAGAAAATGGTGAATGATATTCAATACCGAGAATGCCAAATTGTATTCACACCTTATCCATCATCTCCGGCATAAACTTTTGTCCCCCAAAACCAGGCTCAACAGTCATCACAAGGACCAGTTCAACAGAGTTTTCACCATCAAGCTGTAAGATATACAGGCAAACTGATGTATCATGATAGGTACTTTATAGATATCATTTAGCTTATTCCTTTTTGACTAACAACAATGGCAACAAGTGATTTCCTTTTCAAAACTATGTTACATTCTCAGTTCATAACAAGGAGAAATCAAATTATCAAGAAATCCCGAGAATTTTGCTTATAAAACTAATAAAATGTGATAATGAAGAACTACCAGTGGGTAGACTTCTTCAACTGGTGTACCAGGCTTCAAAGAAACTCCAGGTTTCATGCCCTTTGACTTTATCCGTTGAACAAGCTCTTGCCAATTATCTGCAAAGAGTAATACCTTCTTTGTAACAGAAACGACAGTTATGATAACAAAGTCAGTAGAAATGAAGAATCCATTAGGTGTGAGTATAAAATATTTAACTGGAAAATGTTGTCCAATTTTCAGGTTTTGGTTGCACTAACTAGTAAAAGAATTTGCTAATCAAAATGTTTCACAACAGAGAAAAACAACTCAATGTATTTAGGGCACAAAGCAATATTTACACTAATACAATACGCTGACATGCCCTAGTCCCATGCTTTCCCTATATCACTCAATCTATCTATATAACATTCTAGTGAACAGCTACTAACATTAACTTATCAAATGCCAAAAAGTGATTCTCCCTCAAATACTTTCGAGCTAAATATTCAGTAAAAAACCATTTATGCCAACCAAATGGATCTAGAGCGCAAAGTAAATCCCACCTCTAGATGCCTCAACATGGAAAGTAAAGCCTGAGGCACCAGCTTTGCCTAGTGGTTCCACATAATCAAGGGGATTAGTGACCATTAGGTGGCAGTCCAGATATGCCCTGTAGAAATTTAGAACAAGAACAACTTCATTGTGTAATAAATAAATACTTGACAAGAAAAATAAAGTTGAAATAGGGCGCTCATGAAGCCATACTTTGTATGCTTTCTCAGACTCTCGATAACTGGAGCACCAAGGGTAAGGTTTGGGACAAAGTGACTGCAAAAGAGCCAAGTGAGAAAAAAAGAGTATTACAGTACCTTCTTTGTTTAGAAATATGAAAAAATCCAATGAGCATAATTTTCATTCAATTATCCACCCATCATTTTAACATGTATACAACCAGAGGCTGACCTACCCGTCCTGCAATGCACCAATACAACATTTCAGAAACTGCTGATGAATGAAGTGCATCGTAAAGGAACGATTTTCAACAGCACTTTACATCTCAAACTTATTGAGCTAAAGAAGAGAATACTGAAATACTACTAATAACACAATCCAAGTGAAAGCAGATGAAGGCACACTTGGCATAAAGTTCTAGACCAACCAATATTTCAGTTTGAGGAGGTTATGATTGATTTAGCTAGTTCATTACGCTATAGAGTTAGCAAACAAGAGGCTGAGCTGGTGCAACCACGTAGTTTATCTAGAGTGAAAATTTCACATGATATGGCCGTCCTAGAAACGCAACTGTACCTAAATAAAGAGGGTAGTCAACCACTATATTCTTTAAAAGAGAAAGTTGAGATGTTATCAGAAACATATTGCTACTTTTCCTTGTAAAGTACAATAAATCTTCTTAACTGTCATTATATAGTAACTATACAGTCTCTTTCTTGATAAGCAAAAGATGAGTGCTGGGCCAAAAACATCCTTAAACTATACCTAAGACTTAAATTAGATCCTTAATTTATCAAAGTGAGCAAAAAACATCCTTAAACTACTCGAAACATAGCAGCTTTCATCCTTTCTTCTAACACTGTTACAAAAAACAGAATCACCCATTTGCTAGCCACATAATACCAAAGAGCTCCAGTCCAAACTGCTCTCGTCGGCTCTCTCAAAGTGCTTGCTAACGTACTACTAAGTGAACCTTTCTGGTTCTGTTTTTCTCTTTTTAAATTTCTGTTTGTTGTTTGTATATGTTTTAATAGCAACTTATATGTGTTATTTTAGCAGTATGATCCACCTAAGCGCATAGATTTACCAGTTAACCAGTGACTTAGACATTGAGGCGATTCTCAAATGTTTAGAAGAAAATATGGGGAAAACTCTGAAATTTGGACTATAAGTTAGGCCAGAAGATACAATGATTCTTGTCAGTGCTTAAGAAATAGGTCCTCCTTTGGTTTTTTGTAACTTTGACATGTTTGAAAGAATTAAGTGGATACCCAAAGAGGAGAGCAGCTATATAGTCACAGCCACTTATTAGTACAACAAAAGAGGAAAAAACATCTGCTTCTAAATTTGCCTGCATAGAGAAAAAATAAATATTGGTTGCTGTCTAAAAATGTGGGTATATGTTAGCATATTCCGACGCAATGGGGTTGCATAGGTACATGTAGAACTGCAGTAACACAAAGGACTAGTTTTCTAGTTGATAGTGCTTGTTTTTCAAGTCAACATAGAAAGTGGAATTCATAGTTCAAATGTTTTATATATTTAGGTCACGAGTTTTACCTATGCGTAATGGATGATCCTCTTTAGAAAAGTGTTAGCATTCAATAGGCTCGCGAACTTTGTATTGCGTCCAAGGAATCTCAAGTTTTTATCTTTTCTCTGAACAATTCTGACTGTCTAGAATAAAGAGTTTTATTTCATATGCAGTCATAATGAACAGCATGACAAATTCATCTGTTAAGACCTTAAGTTACAAGGGTGTGACAGCTTAGGAAAAGGACTAACTTTGCTAGTTTCTACTTGTAAGATGTTTCTTTTATTTTATTTTCCTGATTTGGTGTCCCGAATACATATTCCTTTACTTTAGTGGCATATGATCAACAAATAGAACACGTAATTCCAATTAAGTGTTTGCCGATCTGAGATTACGCAACCTCCATACCCTTGAAGATCATTTCCTGCAATTAGGTACTTCTTTTCTCTAACAATGGGAGTTTGGATTTATAAATTGCCTGTTTGAATTATTCTACAATTTTGATGTGCCTTTCTGAATTTCCCTGAACTAAAAAGTGTTGTTTCCAACAAGCAAAATATACTTACCCGAGGTGCAAGCTGACAGAGATTCATGTGTGAACCTATTTAGACGTTTTCTTCATCTGCATACAATTTCTTTTTATAACCATAATATTTGGACTAGCTTGTGCAAACCTTGATTAATCCACCGGGTACCTGCTATCTCTTACTTAGCACCAAGTAACTCTACACCAAACTTTAGGCACATAAAAAGGTTTCACCTAGCGACGCCTTTATTAGGATTCAAGCCTCAATTCCAAACTTTCTAGCCCTACTATTTAATTGCTAGACCACCCCAAGCAAATTTTAACACATGATAAACTACAAGATATCTTCTTTCAAGAAACTAAAATATGAGTATTAGGCAAACAGCAGAAATATGGAAGAAAGGTGTTTTACGTATCATTTGGGGCATATTCAGAATGGACGAGCTACACAGGTGAATGGGCTGTTTTGGTGATGATGTGATTCTTCATGACAATTGCTTTTATTGAAACCTAGCTAATAACAACACACTACCAATCCTCTAACAACAGACATTTAAAAGAAGTTGAATAAAATTACCATAATGTCCATGTGGAGCCAATCGGCACCGCAATTGAGCATGCGATGTGCTTCAGATGCTAAATTAGCGAAGTCCGATGATAGCATCGACGGCGCTATGATTGCATTCACCATCTTCCTCCCTTAACAAATTTAAAGCTAGCTAGGGTTTATTTTTTGGACAATCTATTTTCGTGATGACAAAATTTGTACTACTACTACTAAATACGCTTTACCCTTCCACCTACCATTTTACTTTTACTTCTTGCTTTTCTTTTCTTTTCTTTTTCATAGAAGAAAAACGTTTATCATAACTTATTTTTTATTTTCGACACCTTTATTCCGCTATTCGTCCTTCTATGTAAAAATACTTTTAAATTTATATTTTTTATACTGAAAAAAGAAGCTTCAAGTATGTTGAATTCATAATATAAGGAGTTGGGAGATTGACGATGATGTTGCACATTATATTGGAGTGGAGTGAATGAAATGGAGGCTTGACTCCAGAGTGCTTTGTGATAAGAAGATGTTACCTAAGCATTGTTGTATGGGCAGAATGCTAGCGGAGACGAGGATATCTAGATGGATATGTGGTCATATTAGGAGAGATATGATTAGAAATAAAATTATACGGAACAAAGTCGGAGTGGCCTATGTAGCGGACAGGATGAGAGAAGCGAAACTTGGATAGTTCGGGTATGTGAAGAGGAGGTGTGAGAATGCGTCAGTTAGGAGGTACAGGAGATTGACGATAGCAGGAGTTAGGAGAAGTAGGCCGAAGAAGAACTAGAGAAGGTGATTAGACAAGACATGACACAACTCAAGCTGGGACATGATTAGATATGAAGATTTGGAGGTCGAGGATTAGGATAAAATGTTAGTACGTAGTTGAGTTTAATTTCACTGTGTGTGAGAGAAGTAGGAGGCTAGCCTCTTCATCTCCTCTTCTCCTTTTTTTGTAGTATTATTTAGGTCACACGTAGATTCATATTCTTATGTGTGTATTACTATGTGTTGCTTCATTTGTTTTGTATCGTGATATCTTGTTGTCTTATTTTCTTTGAATTCTTGCATTGATAATGTTTCTTTTGAGCCGAGAGTCTATCGGAAACAACATCCTATCCCACAAAGTAGAGGTAAGGTCATCTACATCCTATCCTCCCAGACATCAATTGCGAAATTACACTGGGTATGTTGTTGTATAAATATCTGAAAGGACAATAAGTTATTAACAAAAAAACGTTCATCAACACTTTTTTTTTATCAAATTGATTAATTTTTATTATTAGTTTCAACATTTTATCTAAACTCGTAACTGTTTATCTATAAAATCAAGTTCAACACTTACACATTTATCATCTACTTTTAATAAGCAACAAACGCCCTATAATTAATTTTGTAAAATTATTGTTCAGAATTTCCAAAGAGTGCAGACTTGCAGCCTAATTTTACTGTAAATCAGAAGAATTGCAAACGTTCAATGCCAGAGGTGTGTGGGACTGACATATCTAAATGTATTATTTGAAAAATTCTCTTTCTAGAAGTAATTATCTTCATATCTAATTATAAAATAATTTGACCAGGAAATAATTTGACAATAGTACCTATTCACTTGCCAGATTCGATATAATCATTCTTATATTTAAAATCAAGTTGAATTCACTTCTTCTAAGTTGGAACCAACAACTCTAGACTTGTGATTTTTATGACTTTCTATCTTGCGTCTGTTTTGGGTTCAATTCATTAGGATTCACACTAAAAAGCCCTACTTATAAAGCTTCCTACCAAAGATAACTCTATTCTGAACACGAGACTTCTAATTAAGAACAAACAAATAGCCATCTTCCACTAATTAAACTAAGAAAATGGATAATTGACTTCCTACCAAAGTTAATTTTTATATAATCAGACTTCCCATAAACAACAGCACATCCACTGTGATCTCACTACCCTTACCTTATGTGAGGTAAAGAAGTTTTCGAAAGACTCTCGACTCAAGAAAAGTCTTTAAAATATACAAGAGCAAATGCTACACTAACGAAAATACTACAAAAAGCGAAATATTGACAACAAAGATAGCAAAGTCAATCAGAGTGAAAGAAACAACTATAAAATTGAAGAATTAGATAATAATAGAATCATAATAATACTACTGAAAAGGAGAAGAGGGGGCAGATAAGGTGCTCCAACCATCCAAAAGCAACATAATAACTTTGTTTAAATAACTACAACAAATGGATAATAAATCATTTCTCATAAACTATTTTCACTATAACATATCCTGTCATGTTTCTACTAATGAAATAAAGATCTGACTATAATAATCCAGGGTAAAGTATATATCTAAATTAGGTTAATAACTATATCTGGCACACCTAACAAGGGTAAATCAATGATTTTAGCTCACCACTCTATCAGTTATAATCATTTCACAACAGACTTATTCTAACTTCAAATGCGATGCAACGTTAAAATCTCCATTTAAACTAGGACTTCTCTTTGTCTGATTGAGGACATGTTGGCCCTGGATCAGCATCAACGTCGACAAAGAACTCCTCTACTGAAAAGAAAAGGAGAAGTAGAAAAACCAAATCAAGCTAAAGAAAGCAAACATAAGAACTCTAGTCTGCATTCCAATAACAGTGTCATTTATGTCTTATCATTCAATTACATGTTTATATAGATAATCCAATAACAGTGTCATAATAGCGAAGTGAACTGTATTCCGCAGAAAACAGATAATCCAAAAGAGAAGCGTGTGGAAATGCAGACAGTAACATGTTTATTGGTCTAAGCATGCCACTGGACATTTATGTATCAATGTTTTGTTTCTAACTTATCAGCCAGTCAGAAACTTGCAAATGAACAGTGATGCAGAAGTAAATATTCATGAGTAAACCATGTTGACTGCAAATGCAACAAATGAAAGCCAGAATGCACTAACAAAGATCAGAAGTTAGATGCCAACAAAGCCACAATAGTCTAATGAAAAGAAAGAAGATTTTAGAGTACGAAAGACCCCAGCATCAGCATTGCATCTAGTAACTTTGGCTATAAACAACAGACAAGTCGAGACGCTTATAATGCTAACATTTATTTCAAACATGTCACGGTTTATGATTCAAAGCATAGCATCCGATGGGCGAGAAAGGAAAAGTTCTGACCTATATCATCTTGCTCAGGAGAATCAAGTAGAATATCTGAATCAGAAGGCAAAAAAGCAGAACCAGGATAGTTTCCAAGAGGTCCTAGATCTGTAAACATATTAGAACAAAAATGAACATCAACCAGAACATAAAGAAGAAAAAATAAATAAAAGGAAGAAAAAAGACGGAATAGGCTCGCATCCATGAGAAAGGGGATAGAAATTTTAAAACTCTGAGCAGAAAAGCAATCCATAAATCATCAGTGAAGAAGCAGTCCATACAAATTATTGTACCACTCCAACTATGTCTTTGTATTCCGATACATATTATATACGTTTATTAATAAATATCAAGTAGAGTTTTTCTGCTGCAGAGCCAAAACCTATAAGCCTTTCCGAAAAACTGAAGAAAGACAGCTTCCCCGAAAATTCCGAAGATATTTTTGGCTCTGCGGCTAAAGGAGGCACCAATCTCATAACTACTAGTATAAGTTTTCTGAAAGCCCAATACAGAGATAAGATATCGAGGGCCAGACAGTTCAAACTTCAATACAATCAAGCAGTAAAGATCTTTGCACTACTAGAGATGAAGCAAGAACCTCGATAGAACTGTGATAATAAATGAAAAAAGCCATAAGGTTTTAATTGTGGACAGTATGACTTTTGCCACACAAACTTTCCTGCTTGTATTTAAGGTACACTAAATATGTACACTTACCATCTTTCCTCCAAAATTAAATGTTACAGTTTGCTGTGGTTGACTATTAACATGAAAGTTCATACATGAAGTACTGCGTAATGGAGTAACTACCATGACCTTCATCTAATGTTCCAGGAGAATAATTCAAAGTAAATTTCTCATTTCAGGCTGATGGACTTTATTTGTAATATTACAAGCCACTGGATTGGATTTTTGGGTGTGTCTTTAACTCTGCTAAAATTTAATACTTTCAAATATGAATTGTCAAAAAATCCCAAATGGCAATGCTTCAAATAAGACGACAACAAAGTTCTCAAATCAAATACTCTTCTCAAGATCAAAGGAATCCCAAAAGGGGTGGGAAAGGGGGTTAAACCACATTGCAAGTTAATGCTGAATCGTGCTTTCTAAGAGTCATCAGCAGTATAGTGTTTGAGTTGTGTATAAGAAAACTTACCTCCCAAGCTCGACAAATCTGCTGTTAGATCTGAGAGACTAAAATTCCAAGGGATCTGAGCCAAAGATCTCAGTGAATCCCTAGAATTACCAACGCCATTATCTGGTGGAAGTTGTAATCCTACTGAACTTGCTACATCAGATGGGAAGGCAGCATCAAGGGCTGAAGTGTCAACTCCTATCCCCGAAATGTCTGAAGCAGTAAAGGGAAAATGGCCGCTGGAAGCTACTGATGTAGGGCTTACTGCCATATCTGACATGGCATTGTTAGGTGGAATAGCTTGTGCTACATCTGGTGCACTGGTATCAATCACCATACTGTCAACAGAAACAAAAGTGTAAAGTGTCATTTGCTATGTCATGTCTCCATCAACAAATAAGCTCGAATATATGTTCACTTCAACAATCAGATTATTTAACCATCTTTAGAAAGAAGAAATGAACCTCATTTCCTTGATAGAAGAATTAACAAACTAGGCATGGGCAACAAAAGAAGTAGTATTAGGTTTTGAATATTCAGATAAAAGTAACCCTACACTCATTTTAAAACAATATGAAACATCAATGCAATTACAACTCCTACTGAATATGGGAAAGTGTGAATTAAAAATGTACTGGAAACAGTCAAATGGCAGATCTTGGAGCGCATGGCAGGTAAGATGCTGAGCAAATAAGTTTCACCTAACGCTAATAGGACACACTGGCTAACCAGAAAAGAATTGAGATAGCTCATAAATTGTAGCTTCTAAATTCAAATTTCCACTTTTAAAATCAAAGAGACCTAAAATCCTGAATAAAAAAAATCCTTACTCGTTTCCAGAATTCATCCTCATCAGATGATAGTTTCCTGGCGCAGGCACACCATTAACCACATGGCAGCTGGACATGCCCATTGGATCAATATGAGGTTGACCTGCAGCTGGAACTGGAGGTTGCTGCAGGACAGGGTATCCCATGGGTAAGTTGTTGACTGCACTGGAAACAAGGGACAATGAATATAATGATAATAAAACTAAAGAAAGACTTATTTACCTTTTCTTTTGATAAAGTGAAAGTGAGGAAGACTTATTTACCTGTTCTAAAAATAATAATAATAACCCCATGCTATTCAAGCAGCTTAACTCCAATTTCAAAGGCCTTGTTTTTTTTCCGATAAGGTAAAAGTTTTATTAAAGGGGTACCAAGAAGGTACTAAAACATGAGCAGCTAAAAGCTCCAGAAAAGAAAAAAACAGATTACTAGACTTTCCTTCCTAACAAATCTAGGAAATCCATTAGTTTATTCAGACTTCCAACAGAACTACTTCTACACCAGAAGCACAAATTCTGCAAACAAATGCTCCCTCCGTCCCATTTTATATGAAGGTTTTGACTTGACGCAAAGTTTAAGAAATAAAGGAAAACTTTTGAATCTTATGGTCTAAAACAACTCATAGAAATTTGTGTGGCTAGAAATCATTTCATTAAGGGTATAAATGTAAATTTAAAGTTGAATTGTTACTAAATATAGAAAGGTTTCATTCTTTTTGGGATTGACTAAAAAGGAAAGTGTGTCATATAAATTGGGACGGAGGGAGTATATTTTACTCTAGAAATAGCAGTGTTCTAAAAAACGGTCTGGGCGGCCGCCTAGGCGCCCCCAGACTGTCCCGATTTTGCCCTAGGCGGCCCAGCACAATATATATATATATAAAATAGATTATAGGCAAAAGAGGCGTGTCGACAGACCTTTTTTGGTATTGATAGGGAAGGAGACGCCGGATTCTCATGCGAGAATGAAGGGGTATCGACGGCGGATGGGGAGACATTAGGTTTTATTTTCTTTTTAGGTTTGGGATATGGGGTGTTGGCAGAGAAACTAAAAGAGCTAGATGGTCTTACGGGTTTGGGCCAGTTATGGAATAAGTTTTTGGGTTGTGGGAAATGCTTGATGTATTGGGATGTGGGTTTAGGAATAAATCATAAATGGACTGATTTTAATTTGGGTTGGGATAGGTGTTTTATTTTAGATTTAGTGGAAACAAAAAAAGATAAGTGATGAATTTTATCATTTACCTACAAAATTTGTTTGCCACTAATTTCTTCTTTTTTAGTAGTGGCATATATGCACAATGCACCTCGTAACTAAACTTTACCCGTAGTATGGGTAAAGTCAGACTATCCATTATTTCATTAAAATCAGCAAACTAATGTATGTGTTAATTTCTCAAAAATTACAAATTATCTGAATGTCAAAATTTCAGTATTCGAATAACATGATTTATGATGTTATTAACTACTTAATAATGTATTGATTTTATGATTTATATATTTTATGTATATATGATATATATATACAATTGATGTAAAATATTAAAAAAAAATTAAAAAAAATTTAAAAAAAATACATCCGCCTAGGCCCCCGCCTAGGAATCCGTCTAGGCGCCCGCCTAGCCGTCTAGGCGCTAGGCGGTCAGGCTCCACCAAGCCTCCGCCTAGCGTCTTTTAGAACATTGAGAAATAGGAGATCTATGTCCTTCTTCAAAAGGCCTTGTTACTTAATTTTGAGGAAGAAAGGAAGTGCTGAGGGCAAGATGAACTATACATTTTGTAAAAGCTTATGTTGTATAAACTCTTTATTATAAGGACTAATATTGTATAAACTCTCTACACTTCCCCTCCATAGAATGCCTCCATTCAGTCTATTCAGAACATGGAGAATGCTCAGCAATTGATGATTGGACAATCTCAAATTTCAAAATCTAATGCCGAAGCAGAATAGTACAGTAACCTTCGCCTTCATACGACAAATAAATTTTACCTGGCATGGTGCTAATCCCATTCTGCATCGGAGCCAACGGAACTTTTGGAGGCACTGGATATTTCATTAGATGATACTGATGCTCAAGCAAATGATTGAACAGGATGATTTGTTTCTTCAGTTTAAGCCTAATGTAGTAGGCTCGAAAGAAATCCGCATTTTCTTCTTCTAATTTTTGCCAAACTGGATACAATTTGAAAAGATTCAAAAACTGGAACTGAAAACTTAAAATAACCACTCAATGACCATAATCATAGACCGAAAACACTTGGTCACAATACATGTACCTACCTAGAGTTGTAAACCCAGGATCTATCCTTGCACGATTCAGAAGTGTTTTTACCACTTCATCCTTATTCATATACAATTGCAAGCACCGTTCAATCAAGTTTTGGACCTGCAACAAATATGTCATCATAAAGTTAAAAGACCCACCACAACTTCCCAATACATGATATCCAGGTAAAATGAAGAATTTAAAGACTGTCTTACAAGTTCAATATCCTCACGTGAAACTTTCCTGTTATCATAGCCTGATGCAGAAACAGAACCTGCATCAGCTACAGGTGTATCGGCTGTATGGTTCTGCTGGTCATTTTGGGCCTCATGAGAATCCTGAGTTGACAGTTTCTTTTCTGCGTTGTTTGGCTGCAGTTTTTTGCACAATAGTACAAGAAATATATGATTCCATATCTGAATAACAGCTTACCAACAGATATTTATATCTTAACTAAAAATCATAAGCATTTCAGAATCTTAGTAAAAATTATTCTCTAACCATTTAGTATAGTGCATCTGTATAACCTTATAACAGAGAGGAGAATCCCCAACCTTTAAATAAAAAGCTACAGAGGAGGGACGCGAACTAATAAACTCAGATATTGTTTCCAATTAGCAGCATTTTAACACTGGTAGAAAATGATATGCATTGCCAAAATAATGCACAAAACGAAGCAAAAGAGCAAGAAATGAAAGATCTGAACACAGCAAAAGGAACTTTGCTGAAATACAGATAAACAACCTGTGTGGTCTTCATTTTAGCTCAACCAAGCACATTAAATATCTCCACGAAGCTCCGACATGCCACTGCTATAATTTGTATCAGTAATTCCAGCACACTGCATATGGAAAGTTGGAGAAACTAATCACCCGAGAATAAAAATTACCATCAATAAAGAAGATTCAAAAAATCACACAAGTTCAATAACAGAGGGAAATTGAAAATTTAAAGTTTAGCATCAAATTTCAGAATTGAGAAAGCAAATACTCATTTACAATACAAGAGACTGATATACTTAAGGACAATGTGTCAAGTCTAAAAAGAATCATTGTACTCCCACTACCCAGTTGAAACTGATCCATGATACTCAACGAGTTCTATAAATCTTGACGAGTTAAACTGAATGAAAAGATTGTATTCCAAACAAGGAGAAAAACTATAACAATATAGAAAGGAACCTATTGTGCTGGTTAGTAAATGAGTCCAATTTACTTGCACATCCGTCGGGACTTGACGGGGCTCAAACCCGCAGCTACCGCCTTGACAGGGCGGTGCTCTGACCGGAATATCCTCCTTTCTGTACATAATACAATGATCCTTGGAGGATTTGCTTTTTAGGATCTTGAGATAAAAACTTCATTTCACTTGTACATAAACAAGCACAGATGATATACAACGAATATCAAAGTCATGGTTGGAAATAAATCAGTCAGATAGAAATACAAACCAGACTCTATTAGGGGTCCGCTATTGTCACCCCCAAGATAACTTGTCGACAACAGACAGACTAATCCAACTCTCTGGGAGCTTGAACTATTAATCGAGTACTGCAGCATTAAGGTTCATGTACTGTCACCCGTTCACAACAAAATGGTCATCTGTTTTCGATCCCTTACTGCTTTCGCCAACTCTAATCATATTCTACTAAGAGTTGTTTAGTTTATGTTATCTGTCTATTTTGTTTATTAAGCCCCAAACCTCAAGTAACGACTTAATATCTCCTAAAATCTCATCCCAAAATTGTATGTGCTCCGTACCTACAAGCTTAAATCTTGACTTCACCTTGTTTACTCTGTAAGGCGCTCAAGTTGTACTATCTTCAAATAATGCAAGAACTAAGAAAAATGGACGAGCTAATACTGTTGAAAATGGAAAATTTGATTTGAAGAATACTACGAAGAGATTGGCTTAAAAAAAGTGTCTCCTTGTTTTTTTCTCTTTGTCTACTGTTTAAAACCTGCACGGACTTGGATTCTACTCTGTAGGGGCAATTGGTAAGGGGCACTAGAGAGTAAAACTGTTCGAGAAGATTTATATTTCTCGTGTATTTTGTTTCCTTCAAATCTAAGAACGCTTCCCAACAGAGACCCAAAATTGAAAATTAAGATAAACAAACTCTCGCATCAACAAACATCACATTAATGAGATTAACATATCATAACAAAGAATCCTGAAAAGCTACAAAAAGTATCAACTCACCGAAAAGAAACATTCTCAACAAAAGGTTAAGACTTTTCTACCAAATATGTGACTTTCGCTCGCAGAAAAGATAAATTCTCCAGAAAAAGTCTAGTCTTTTCTACCAAACACTTGACTTTAATAGGAATCCAGAAAATATTTAATCAAAAGCTGAACTGTAGAAAGCAACTCTAATGGCATATCCCAAATAAGAAATCAAAACAACAATCCACATTTCATTACAAGTAATCCAACACCATCATCTACAACAACGACAACATACCCAGTATAAACCCACCATGTGGTGTTCGGGGAGGGTAGAGTGTACGCAAAACTTACCCCTACCTTGTGAAGGTAAGTAGGTTGTTTCCGATAGACCCCGGCTCAAGAAAAAGATGCAAAACACCATCATCTAATAGGCAAAAATAAAGATATCCACATTGCAAGAACCTAGTACAAAACCTTCAGCTTAACATAGAAAAAACATAGTACTAGTAGAAATTATCAAATATCTCATATCTAATAGCACAAAACTTACCATTTCAATCAAGATTTTCTTTTTCCAGAAAATCAAGATTGTGGGTTATTCCAAAATTACAACAACAATATACCCAGTGAAATCGTACATGTGGGGTCTAGGAGCATACGCAGGCTTTACCCCTACCTTGAAAGGTAGAAAGGTTGTTTCTAATAGAAACTCAGCTCAGAAGGTTATTCCAAAATCACTTAACTAAATTAAAACTTCTTAACTATACAAGCACCAGTCTTATAAATCTCTAACCAGGGTTCAGATGTATAACAACTTTGAATTATGAGCTCAAACCCTAAAACAAACAAAAAAAACAGCTTTCAAACACCCAAATCAGAAATGGCAAAAAATATGCACATAAAAACACCTAAACAAAGGGAAAAAAGAAGGCCCCAACTCAAGAAATGACATAAAATATGCACATAAAACATCTAAAAGCAGAAAAAACATAAACCCAACTCAAGAAATACTTGTATAATAAATAGAAAGCCAAAAAAAGGCCAAACATGTACCTTGCAGGTGGCTAGTGAACCCTTTGTCTTACAGTAGTATATTATGTGAACAAAGTGCTAAATTAACAAAAAATAAGAAAAAAAATCAGTAAATCTGCAAGAAAATGAATCAAGAAAGGCTAAAGGAGAAGAAGAAGAGAAAAGTGTTAGTTGGGTTGTGCTTAGAAGAGTGGAACAATTAAGGAAGGTTTTGGGAGCTAACTCTGGGGGAAAATGGTAAATGAGAGTTGCTTGTTGCCTTATTGGTGCTTTTGTTTCAGTAAAGAAAATAGAAATGGAAAGTGTATATTACCGCCAAACATGGATTCAATAATAATATCACTATTATTTTATTCTAATTTGAATTCAAAGTGGACTAACTGCTTCATACTAATTTTTAATTTCTTTTTGCGTGAAGTAATGAGATGATATAATTGCTTCATTAGGAGTTGTGTTCGATATTAAATCATCCTTGCTTCGTCCACTCATTTTGTGATATCTTTTTTTATAATTAATGAAATATTCATGTGATTATATATCATTTTGAACTTTTTCTATATGTAGTCTGATTCTGAAATAATATATGTACAATGTACATGCAATAGTGTGTATATTCTGGATCCGCGGCTAGTTCAACATTGTTCTTATTTCTTACTTTGGAAAAACTAGATCTATGACCTAAAAAGAGATGTCAATTTCTTTATGATAGATTAAAGCGCTCTTTTTATAATTGGCAAAACAATAATTTGATTATGTTATTTTGAATTATTTTCATTAATAGTCTTTTTTTCTCCCTAAATAACATGCATGTTCGTGCACAAACTCTTAGATCCTGAATCTGCCGCTAGCTCCAAATTTTTCATTTGTTAGTACTTGAAAAAATTAAATCTATAATCAAAAGAAAGAGTTGTTTAGTTTTATGATAGGTTGAAACTTAAATAGTAATTAAACAGAAAGCAAAATTGACTTTAATTCATCAACAGGATTTGGTTGTCTTGATTCTTAGTTTTGGCTTGTTGTAAAATCATTTCTTGCTTACTTTGTGTTTGGCCTCTTTCTGTACTTTGTTCTGTTGCCACTCTGGTTAATAATGTTCGAATTAATATGAACCCTCACTTTGTGTTCAATTTGTTTTATGTAACAAAGTAATACCATTATATTTCGAAAACAACTCACTTCTCCTAGTAAGTAATGTTTTTTTTTTCTTCAAATTAGTAAAAGTAGTACATGGAAAAGGGAAGAAAGAGAAAGATAATCATAGAAAAAGAACAAAATGACATAATTTGTGACCAAATTTTATGTAACATGCACATGTAGAAGCTGTCTGGCCGTGGATGAGCATTACTGTTAATCAGTGACGTGGGTCACGTGTGAGCCCTTATCTTTCCTAGTATATTTGGTAAATATTAGACTTAGAATTGTATCTTAATTAGTAGTGTAATATTATCATAATTGTAAAATTAGTATTCTTATAGAATAGAAATTTCTAGGTAGAATATGAAGAGAATCATCTTTGTAACTTGTATATATATGTCTTTCATTAATAAGAATAATCAAGAGATTATTTTTTTCATAGTAAGAGTCTAGGTTCTCTTTACCCTACTTCCGCTCCTCAAATTTCTTCTTCTTTTTCTCGGTTTTTTGGCCAGCGACGCAGCCCCTTCTTTCTCGATTTTATCCGACGTCGTGGCTCTTCTCTACCGAAAATCCTTTCTCACAAATTCTCTTATCCGAATCTTGTTGTTCTATTCATCATGACTGATAAGAACAATTTTCATCATGCCCTCACAATTTCTAACATCAAGAGTGCCATCCCTATCGTTCTTGACCTAGAAAACGTCGAATATGGGACGTGGACGGAATTATTTAAGATTCATGCATTGGCACATAAAGTCCTCCACCACATCATTCCTCCAACTCCTCCAAAGGAGGGTGATAAAGCGTCTACTTCTATGACGGTTGTGCCCACTAAAGAAGCAGATTCAGAATTATGGGTCATGTTTGATGCCAAGGTTCTTCAGTGGATTTATGTCACTATCTCCTTGGGTCTTTTACAGGCGATGGAACCCCACTCCACATCTATGGCGGCGTGAGATCTATTGCGAGACATATTCCAAGATAACAGTCATTCTCGAATTGTTATCCTTGAGCAGAAATTCTCACAGGTGGCTATGACGAGTTTTCAAAACGTTTCTTCTTATTGCAAACGCCTCAAGGACTTGGCAGACCAACTCAGTAACGTGGGTTCTCCTGTTTCTAATAGTCGTCTAGTTCTTAGATGGTTGCAGGCCTGTCAGAGGCTTATAGCGGTGTTGCTTCGGTTATTCGTCAGAGTAACCCCCTATCAGGATTTTATCAAGTCAGTTCTATGCTTACTTTGGAAGAAGCAGGATTGGCTAAGAGAGTGGCGATTGGGGCTAGTCTTGTCGTCATGATGACTTCTTCCAATTTTTCTCATTTCAATCCAGCCAATGTGACCCAAAATCACAACAACGGGGGTGGTAAGAAGGGCCAAAATCAAAAGAATAATGGCAATAATCGTGGCTGCAACAACGGGGGCAACCGTCAGCAGCAGCAACAGGTCTGGAGCCCACAGGGGCCCCCTGGATAGTGACAGTGGGTCCCAGCGCCACGGCTCCGCATTACATCGCCGCGGCGCCTCAGTATCAACCAGTACACGCGCTGGGGCCCAACTTCTTCTCAGTCGACTCGGGGTTCATAGCAACGGCGTATGCAACAACAAGCCCAAAGATACTGATCACAGTATCGCCGTGCCCACCACGCAGTAGGCCCCACTCAGACCGACATTGAAGCAGCGATGCACATGTTTGGCTTGACTCAACCAGACCCTAATTGGTACATGGACACCGGCGCCACTACCCACATGACATACGACCAAGGTAATCTCTCGTCTTATTCCAATTTGAGCTCTAATCGTGGTATAACTGTTGGTAATGACAATTCTATTCCAATTAAGGGTTATGGTCATAAAACTTTGTCCCCTCCTCATCCACCACTTGTCCTGAAACATACTCTCCATGCCTCAAAATTGATTAAAATTTTTGTGTATGTCCGTAAATTCACCACTGATAATTGAGTTTCTATTAATTTTGATCTGTTTGGGTTTTCTGTTAGATGTATTTTGTATACACCTTTTGTGTCATTTTTAGTTAGTATTCTCCAATTTTTCGTTCAAATAAGTGTCGTGTTAGGTTGTTTTTGTTATACCCCGTATTTCCAGAGTATGTACGTGAGGACGTACGTATAAAAGTTTAAGCCTTAAGTAGGCAAAGTGGCGAAATTGTGCACAACTAGCGAAAAGAATCGTTTTCCGACGAAACGTTTTCCGGACTTTGCGAAGGGAAAAATACGGCTATGTCATTTATTATTTTTGCGGATTTTTCCGAGAGACGAAATATTTTGGACCAACGAGAGGGTGACACTTGTCACCCTCAAGTGGACGGTTTGGGCGAGAACATTGGCACGTTTTTTGCCTTGTTTGTGGTCAAGGAGTTGGTAGGATATTTTGGTGGTAGATGGATAAGGTACACTTGCCCAAATCTTGGCCTTACGCTTGCCTAGCACTTGGCTTCATCTTGGCCATTGGTTGGCCATTGGTTGGCCTATAAATACTCCCTAACTCAAGGTTTTCTTCATCCTCAAATGATTTCTAAGTCTTGAAATCCCTTCCCTCTTGTGAGCTCTGGCCGAGAGCCCCTTCTCCCCTTAGTGTAGTTTTCGTCCAAGGTCCCCCTCCCCCGTTGAGAGGCCTTGGCCGAGAAGTATCCCCCCCTTGCCTTGTTGTTCTCGTAAAATACCACCCCCCTTGGTTGAGAAATACTTCTCCAAGTATTGTTATAATGCCAAAATACTCTAGCCCAAAACCTTTGTAGAATTTCCAAGTACCCTCTTTACGAAAAGCCCGGGAAATACTACTATACTTTCCTTTAGCCACTAAAACGAAACCCTATGGAAAAAATCTCCATAATTGGTTGGAGTACTTAGTAGAAGTGTGTAGAACTTCTAAGGGTTTCTTGGAGCGAATTGGAGCGCGCGGAGTAGGAGCTAAACCTTGCTCAGGATCGACTTTTGTCTCGGATAATTTTGGGCTTATCGAGGTAAATACTCTTGACCTTCTATTGTAATTGGAAATTACATATTGTAGTAGTATAGAAATGTATATAAGATACATAGAAGGATATTACAGGAGAGAATTGAACTGTAATAGAAAGATGGTATAAAAGAAGAGAATTGAATTGAATCACACAGAAGAATATTAAAGAAGAAGATTGAACTGTACTTACATAGGACTGTATTTACAGTAGACTTGTACTGTTACTATGAAGTAGAATTGTACACGTCCGGATTAGACGTATAACCCCCCCTCTCGGGAGTTGTTGGCCTGTTAGCAGGCCTCGATAGAGGAGAGATTTCTGCGATGTGCGGGGAGAGTCTTTGCCGAATTTTCTGTAGAATATTCTACGATGAGATCTAGATGTTAATAGGCGCCTTGTGGCCTTTATAGGTTGAAGTACTACGTGTGGCGTGATCTACTTGGCTTAAGGAGTAGCCGACGGTTTGAGGTACTTGGAGCGTTTTGCTATTAGTCGATAATCGTCGCGAGGTATGTGAACCTCTTCCTATCTTTTCTAGCATGATATGTGTATAACTATGTAGTACGGTAGACGTACATGTGTTAAATGAATTTGGTTGGTTTAAAACATAAGGTGTTATAACGGCTTTATGGGAAGTTGGTTATAACAGCTTTATGTAAATCTGAAAATGGTTTGTGGTTTTTAAAAGATAACTGGGTTTGACTTATACTGGGCTTGATGTGAGATAATAAAGAACTTGAGGTATTTCGAAAGAATCATTTTGAAAGAAGAGTAATACTTGGTTTGTGAAAGCTTAAGAGTTATACTAGCTTTATGGGAAGTTAGGTATAACGACTTAAGGAAGATAAAAGGAATAATGTTTCTTGGTTTGAAATGAGAACAAGTATCGAACAAACCACTGCAGCGTTAATAAAGGAAAATGTATTGATTAATTAATTATTATTAAAACCAGTAGAAACCTCCATCTGCATAGAAGCTAAGATAAGACAAAATGATATTACATTTTCTAGATCATGGCTGCTTTATTAAGATTGTTATAAACAAGAATAACCTACTCACACTTAAGACATATGTTACTCAATGGTTTTAAAAAGGGAATTTCGCTTTTAAGTGATTAAGTCTATGGACTATGAAACCTTCTAAAATGAGAGACTTGAATGTTTGAAATTAGGCAAACTTGAACCTTTGGAAAAGAATGTTGTTACTTGATTTTAAAAAGGGAAAGTGTTTTGGTTTACTTAAAAATGTTAGTCACTCTATTTTTATACTACGGGTATCGGGTGACCTTTGTAAAAGAAATGGATCTTTAAAAGGAATTTAACGTACATAGTACTTTAGGGTTAAAACCCGGACTTTGACATAAAATGAAAGTACCTTGAGTTGTGTGTAATTTGCCTATGCTTGTTGTTGTGTAACTTGCCTATGCTTGTTGTTGTGTAACTTGCCTATACTTGTCGTGATAGCCTTTGCTGTGCAAGAATTGTGTTTCTATACTACCGCTGCCTCTCGGAGGGCGTTGACTTGTTGAGAACTTACTTGACGCGTCTGCGGTGACGAAGATTCCACGTATGCTTCCATTATTATTGTTACACGGGCATGTCTACACCGATGATGGATTATGTGGGCATGTGACCATTATGGTTATTTATGGCGAAGATCGTGACTTACGGTTGTGATCGAGTGCATAGCTTATTTTGCCCCGCCGCCACGTGGCGCAGTGGATCTCGTATAGGTTATCGACTTGTCACGTGTCGCCTTCGCGCGGCGTATCGTGACTTACGGTTGTGATCGGTGGGTAGCTCGTTACTTGCCCCCGCCACGTGGCGCAGTGAGGATCTGGCGAGGCTATCGCGACTTGCCACGTGTCGCCTTCGCGAGTCGTTTGGATGGAGCTTCGTGACTTACGGTTGTGATCCGTGGTTAGCTCGGTTACTTGCCCCCGCCCACGTGGCGCAGGAGGATCTGGCGAGGCTCTCGCACTTGCCACGCGGTCGCCTTCATGATATGGTTGTTCAAGATATGGTAGGGTGGGACACGGTGTTCATGATACCCTCGCGTGGTTACATCATGATCGCCGGGCAGCGAGGAAGGAATTCCACCGCACGAGTGATGTTGTGGGCGTGAGACCCATTGTTATATTTAAGTGATGACTTGGAGGGCGTGAGTCCCTGACTTGGTATGACTGCTTATACGTTGTGTACTGTAGTTTGGTTATCATACATGTCTCCTGCTTTATATAGACTATTATGATTTCATTAATTTGATTTCGCATACTGTACTGTTATCGACCGACCTCGGGCCGCGTTCATGACGCAGGTAGAGGTACATCGTCTGTTGATCCCCGCTAATAGGATCACATTTCAACAGATTGGAAGCTCCGTTCCTTCGGAGGCTTATCTTTTGGTAGGTTACCCTGAGTCTGTAGGTTCTTGTACATTCAGGGGTATGGCGGGGCCATGTCCCGTCATATTTGTTGAAAAAAATCTTAGAGGTCTGAGTAATCACACAAGTGTGATCAGAATCGCTCAAATGTCGATATATATATATATATATGCAGAAAGGCAACCGTTTTGGTTGACCTATTTTCTTTTATCTTGATCCATATCTATTTGTATGTTTAAGTTTTTATTTTCCGCTGGTTTTTCTCTGATGTTGTATCACTAGGGTGCCCGGTAGCACGACCACGGCCCGTTCGTCGTGATGCTTTTCTTTCTTTTGAGTCACAGCGGTCCTAAATGGAGAAAATGACAAAAAGAAGAGGAAACGAGCTTGATTTAGATGGAATTGCACACTAAAAGGGCCAAGGAATGAAGCCTAAGAAGTCCCGAAAAGTGTAGAAGAAATCAGACGAAGTCCGGACGAGAAAATGATGAAAAATCGCAAAAACCGAAAGTGGACAATTTCGGCACCGCGGTGCCCAAACTGTTGCAAGGCTGATTGGCTGAGACTTAGATCACGGTGATCTGGCCCAATGAGACAGCGGTCTTAGGCGCGTTTTCCGAATCAGGCGGGTGACACGTTTTCAGGATCCGCAATGGAAACTTTCCCAAGCTATAAAACCCTAAAACCCTGCTCATTACCTAGCATCTGGGATCTTACATCTCACATCTACTTTGGAAGAGAAGAAAGGAGGCTACAATACTGGATTGGAGACAACTTTGGTTCAAGTTTTTTTCTTTTCTTTGTTTTTAATTCAATTTATGTTGGTTTGTATTAATTCTTGACATGACGATGTTTAGGAGCTAAATACTTTATTAGGGCTTTCCTTATGAATCACTTAAAACTTTTATTCATGAATTAATGCAGTAGTTTGATTTCTTCTTCACTTGATTAAGATTTAGTCAATATTTGGTATGAATGTTTGATAATTAATTGATCACTAATAATCATAACCTATATGATTTCGAATCAAAATTCTGAAAGGTGAGATTTGGATATGCTGTAATTGACTAGACATAGGTTAAAATCGCGGACGAAAGTACCCCGATACTCGTGTAGCATTATAGGTTATTGTTCTCAATCCTCATATGTGGTAAATCCTATCATAGAAATATAGAAGGGTTCTGCACTGGGGTTGAGTGATTATATTGCCCGAATCGGAATATAAGACAGACTAGTTAACCGCTATCTTAACGAAGAAGAAGTATCATTCTAGTCGCACTAAGGATTGAATAAAGTGGATAGTCGAGGATTTTGGAAGCCATAATTCCTTCATAACTGATTTAAATCAAAGTATTATCATAGTTAGTTTATTTTCTGCAATTACTTAGCCTTAGTTATTAGATAAAAATACAAATTAATTAACATTCACCAAATAGAAACTAAAGTTTAGATAATCGGTACTTGATAACCAGTCTCTGAGGACGATATTCGGTCTTACCAGACTATATTACTTGTGAACGATGCGTACGCTTGCGTGAGCAGTCGAAATATCGCTAATATTTTCTGTGAAGGATTTCAAGACGGGGAGTCATCTCATGAGGTGTGACAGTAGGGGGGATCTTTATCCAATCACACCTTGTCTCACCATCTCGCGTCAAGCTATGCCATCCACTTTTGTAGCTCTTGCTCCTTCCTTGTGGCATGCTCGTCTAGGTCATCCGGGGTCGTCTATGTTTTCTTCTTTAGATAGACATAAGTTTATTTCTTGTAAGGGTACGCGTAGTACTCCACTTTTTCAATCTTGTGCTTTGAGAAAAATTATTAAGCTACCATTTGTAGCTTCGAATCTAATACTTCAATGTCATTTGATATTATTCACAGTAATTTATGGACATCTCCGGTTCTCAATTCTATGAGTCATCGTTATTATGTATTATTCTTAGATGACTATTCTAAATATTTATGGACATTTTCAATTGCGAAAAAATCTCAAGTTTTTTCCATTTTCATAAAATTTAGAGCTTTCATAAGAACGCAATTCGAACGGAAAATAAAAAATATTCAATGTGATAATGGCAAAGAGTATGACAATGGGGAATTTAGGGAGTTTTGTGCTCAAAATGGGATAATTTTTCATTTTTCTTGTCCTCATACGTCTTCACAACATGGAAAAGCTGAGCGAAAAATTCGTACCATTAATAATATTGTCCGCACGTTATTGGTTCACTCTTCCGTTCCTCTATTATTTTGGCATCATGCACTATAAATAACTACCGATCTACTAAATATTATTCCCTCTAAAGGTTTGACATATTCATCTCCTCTCATAGTTTTATACAATAAGACTCCATCATATTCTCATCTTAGGGTCTTCGGATGCTTATGTTATCCACTGTTTTCATCCACGCTAATCAACAAACTTCAGACACGTTCTACTCCTTGTGTGTTTTTGGGTTTTCCGTTAAATCACCGTGGTTATAAATGCTTTGATTTGTCCTCTAAATGAATCATCATTAGTCGTCACGTTCTCTTTGATGAATCTCAATTTCCCTTTTCTAAAGTAGAAAAATGTGTGCCTAGTTCTTATGATTTTTTGGATGCGGATGTCTCCCCCTATGTTCTCCATCATTTTTTAGATTCTTCAAAAAAAATTACGTCAGCGTCGCGGCCCTTAGGGGAGGCGCCGCGGCGCCTGCCAGCCAGTGGCCAAACAGTTTCAATCCCGTCATTAGCGTTACGGCGCCAAAACTTCAGAGAGCTCTACAGTTCTTCCAGCGCCGCGGCTCTTTCGACGGTAATTCCAACACTTCAAAAAATTCCCAAAATAACCCCCAATCCAGCCCAATGTCAAGGTCCAATCACTCAAAGTCAATGAAGTATTTTTAAACCAAAGAGACATTTTAATTTGAATTCTAATGTTCTTAAATCCCCCTTACCCCATAATCTTGTGTCTGCCTTAAATGACCCTAATTGGAAAATTATCATGATCGAGGAATATAATGCTCTTATTGATAATAAGACATGAGAGTTGGTACCCCGTCTATCTGGTGTTAATATTTTCGGTCTATGTGGATTTTTGTTCATAGGGAAAATTTGAATGGTTCATTTGCGAGACATAAAGCTAGACTTGTAGGTGATGGTAAGACTCAGCAGGTTGGTGTGGATTGTGGTGAGATATTTAGCCCGGTGGTCAAGCCGGCTACCATTCACACTGTGCTCAGCTTGACTCTTTCAAAATCATGGCTCATTCATCAACTAGATGTGAAGAATGCTTTCCTACATGGTGATATTCAGGAGATAGTGTATATGCATCAACCTTTGGGTTTAGGGATACTAGATATCCTAATCATGTATGTCTATTGAAGAAGTCTTTGTATGGGCTTAAGCAGACTCCACGGGCTTAGTATAAGAGGTTTGCTGATTTTGTTTCGACTGTGAGTTTTTCTCTCAGCAGGTCTGATAATTCATTATTCATATATCGTCGAGGATCTTCCATGACTTATATACTATTATATGTTGATGATATTATCTAGACTGCCTCTTCTGATGTTTTGCGCAAGTCTATTATGACAATGCTCAGTTCTGAGTTTGCCATGAAGGACTTGGGCCCATTGAGTTATTTTTTAGGGATTGTTGTCACTCGTCATGCAGGTGGATTGTTCTTGTCACAGAGAAAGTATGCAGCAGAGATCATTGAGAGGGCTGAGATGTCATCTTGTAAGTCCACTTCTACTCCAGTTGATACTAAACCCAAGTTGGGTGTTGTAGCTGACTCTCCATATGAGGATCCGACCCGCTATCATAGCCTTGCAGGCGCTCTTCAGTATCTGACGTTCACGCGACCTGATATTACATATGTCGTACAGCAGGTGTGTTTGTTTATGAATGATCCCAAAGTTGAACATATGAATGCGCTCAAACGCAATCTTAGGTACATTCAGAGAACACTTGAGTATGGTTTGCATTTGTATCCTTCGTCGACATCTACACTAGTCTCTTATACAGATGTTGATTGGGGTGGTTATCCTGACACCAGACGATCTACGTCTGACTATTGCATGTGTTTAGGTAATAACTTGGTCTGATGGTCTGTCAAGCGTTAATCCACGCTTTCACGTTCAAGTGCAGAGGCCAAGTGTAACGTTTCGTAATTTTGGACAATAATTTGAGCATTTAACAAAAGAAATAAACTCGAGTGTCGGGAAATATTTTATTAAATTTACATATGCTAATAAGAAAATTAGTATACAAGGAATGTGATCCCGAAATAATCTTGGATATAACAAGTGTGATGACATGGAATGAAAATAAATTTGGGATGTGCACAAAGAAGTGATGGACTAGTGTCATATTACAGAAATTATGACATTGAGTATATAAAGATTTTATAAGTCATGGAGATTTAAGTGAATTAAGACCAAGAATTAATTGTGTGTGCGCAATTAATTAATTATGGGAATGATTAATTAATGAAGGGAGGACTACTGAATGAGGACTTATACGTGCCCCAGAGATAAACTCACCTACACTAAGCCACCTAGTAGAGTGTCACGTATCTTCAAGTCCTTATCAATTTGACATATAATATAGAGATACGCTGAGAAACCTAGAGTAGTAATTACCTGAGATCCAACCATCAATAAACTTTATCCCTTCTGTCAAACCGATACTAGAAAATATGAGATCAACCAATTGATAAGTCCACTCAGCAGATATAGCGGCATGTCAACTTATTTTCATATTGAACATCAGTTATGAATATTTCTTTCTAATGTTGGAGATTAAGTATAAACTCTCGCACAGTTCACCTAAAGTGATTAGGATAATTCGAGATTTAGAACAAGGATTCCAACAAAAGTATGTGAAGACAAATTATTTCTTTTTTTTGGCATGCTCCATATTATAAAATATAACAGTGTTATTGTTCCATAATTTACTCTACTCTTAGAAATTAAGAATAATCATGTTATTGATTCATATGTTAAGCATGTCCAAATGGTTTCTAAGTCCTTAAAAGAGGCCTTCCCGAATCGTGGATATATGTCTTAAGAAATTAATGTGTAGAAAGATGTTATTTTGCATTCTTGAACTCTCGATTTTTGCTAGAAGTATGAATTGTTTTTAAGGGCCGTTTTAATGTGATTAAGGGGCTGGATTAACAAGATAAATAGGTGTATTCATCACCTTGGTTGTTGTAGTTGTTGTCTTCCATGAACGTAAAGAGAAGAAATGTATTATGATGGCGTATATGGAGTATTTGGGATTGTTTTGGTTATATCATTAAGTTGCATCTTGTTATTGGTATTGTTGGTTTTGTTTGTAAGTTGTGGATGTGCATATAAATAGGGAAAGTGATGACTGAATTTTTATAGAAAAGAGAGTCATCATTCGATATAAAGTATGCTAGTAATCATAGAATTGACGTACGTATTACCATTATTAAAGGTTGAAGTACTAGACGAGACGTATTCTAATATTGAGTTGGTTAGTTCGTCTAAAAGGTATGTGAAACTATCCCTTTCTTTCTTTTGACATGATTTATATAACATGAGTGTACGGCGAACGTACATAATTCTATTGAATTCTAATTCTTAATGATATGATAGTGTCTTTGATTTTTCAAATGATGATTTGAAATTATACATGATATGATAGTGCCTTTTACGTATTCCATTGAGAGTCAAATAATTATTTAAATTGCATATGGTATATCATGATACTCTATTCGTGTTTGATGTGATTATATCATTTCACCGAGTCCCGGAAAGGGTCATGTTCATGCGCTGATTCATTGTATTGATTCACCGAGTCTCTCACTAGATGGTCGGGACACGTTATATGTATATGTATAGATGATGATACTATGGACAAGTATCCATGATTTTGATATGACTCTCATTTTTGAAAGGCAAAGTTGACTCTCATTTTATAAGGCACAGTGACTCTCATTTCATAAGGCACAGTGACTCTCATTTCATAAGGCACAGTTGTATTAATATTTGGATTATTATATTTGTCTCCTGACATCTCTTGGCCAGTTATGATCTTATTTACAGTACTTCATGTTTTACATACTCAGTACATTATTTTGTATCGACTTTCTTCGGCCGCGTTTACGCCCGCAGTAGGGTGTACAAAACGAGGCCGAAAAGCCGACGACGGACCGGAATGGACCGGAGGATTCTGGTCCGGTCCTCGGTCCGTCAAAATGGTGGATTCCGGTTTTCCGGTCCGGTCCGGGTAAAAACCGAAATTTTTCGGTCCGGACCGGAATGGACCGGTTTTTTTTTTTTAATTTATAAATTGAAATATATAATATATATATAATTCCTAATATATATAATATGTATAATTTATAATATATATTGAATTATATAATTCCTAATATATATAATTCCTAATTTTCTAAATTTCTAATATATAATATTATATAATTCCGGGTCGGGTCGGGTTCCGGGGCCCAGTTTTTTTTTTAAAATTGAATTTCCAATACTGAAATTGACATTCTCGGATGCGGTGCCACGCAATTTTTACGTTGAAATCAATTGTACATCGCGAGATATTTAGATTTGAAAAGGGAAAAGCGTGCGATTTGGGAAAAGTGAAATTGAGGGGCAAGATGGACTTTTTTGGAGAAATCGGCGGAATCAAACTGTTTAAGCAGTTTGGCCGCCACCGTATCGAAAGAATACGCGAAATCAAAAAAAAATTAGGTAAAACGGACGTCTGAGCGCAAAGTTATGACCGTATAAATTTTGATCAATTTACAACCTATATTAGATATGTCAATACGTCCGGGCTGGCATGGGGGTTGGCTAGGTGGATGGGGGCTGGGGGGGGGGACTGGGGGCAAATCATTCGGTCCATTCGGTCCATTTGGTCCGAGTAATCTGTAATTTTGGTCTTCGGTCCGGTTTTAACCTTTTGTGCACCCCTAATTTCAGGAATGTCCAAATTTCAAATAGAAAATAGAAAATATAAATGTGGTGTGTAACTTTAATTAATGAGTAGTTCAGTAGTTCGTATACGAACCAAGTACATTTGGTGATTTTCTTTAAGTTAGTCATATTAATGAAATAAAGTTTATTGAAGGATAAGGAAAAAAACAAACATATTTAATGAGATTGATAAACGAACACATTCTTAAAAATTTATAATTTATAAATTGCATTTAACAAAAAAAAAAAAAAAACGATCCAACCGGTCCCAAAACCGACCGACCGAATTTTCCGGTCCTGGCCCGTAAAATTTCGGATTAGGTTCGTCCCGGCCCGATCCGGCTCGACCATGAACACCCCTACTCGCAGGTACATGTACTCAGTTTGGTGATCCTCCAGTCTAGGATTCCTGTTCAGCTGTTTGGAGAGCTCCATTGATTCGGAGCTTAGTCATTTTGGTACAGAACCTTATTTTTTATTTATGTATATTTATGGGCACGACAGGGCCATATTCCGTCATATTTCATTTTCGTACTCAAGGTCTGTAGACATGTGTGGGTGGTAGATGTGTTTTGGACTTGTATGAGTTGTATATGTGCTTTGGCCAGCTGTGTCGTTGTACTTCATTTTTGGGGAGTTTCCGTATATAGTGACAGCTTTTTCGGCTTGCCTATTTTGATATGACTTACAGATTACCATATTATCCTTGGTATCCGTGTGATTATGTGACATGTGGGTATAAGGGTGCCCAGGTAGGGCACCGGGTCGCGGCCCGCCTGGTCGGATCGTGACAAAAGTGGTATCAGAGCATGTCTGTCTTAGGGAGTCTACAGACTGTGTCTAGTAGAGTCTTGTGTATGTGTATGTTGTGCACCATACTTATACACAGGAGGCTGCCTGGCATTTAGGGATATTTTCTATTCTTTCATCTTGTAAATCGTGCAGTAGAGCTGAGTTTTAAGAATTTGAGTTTAACTCGTGCCTTTTACGATTTCGGTAACGTCGATTACCAAGAAGACTTTAGTTAGTTTATACTTATAGCCAGTAATGAACGATTTCTATCAAAATGGTTGATACGCCAGAAGGGAAATAGTATGTCAAAAAATTTCGAGATTATGAAAAGTTCTCTCACGCACATACGAAAGAGATAATGCAAGCATGGGAAGGGAAACATTTGTGTAGGAAAAAGTAAAATAAATATGGTACTACACACCAGAATACAGGATTTTGTAAGGATTCGCCTTGTAAACCTTATTATGTTTGCAAATATAGCAATGCTTCCTTTCAGTAGGATCATGATTAGTAGGGAGATTGAAGTTGGATCAAGTGTAATTATGAGTAGTATGTTTTCTATTGGGACAGATCCATCAGAGGATATGCGTAAGTTATTTTCCCAAGTATTGACGAATCCAGTAACACCATAGGAGTTAAGGGAAGATCATGTACCATCAGTCCTACCACCGATTCTGTTTGATTAGGATGTAAGGAGACCGGTGCAGGTATTAAAGCAATTGGTTACCTCTCAGGAACGACTTCAGCTTAGAGCGTCAAATAGAGATAGGCCCTTGAGGGGTCAGGGATTTTATTAGCTAATGATCGCCAATATTTAAAGAATTTGAAGAAGCAACGTCTCAGGATCAAGTTACAAAGGTCGAGTAAGACTATCCCAACCATCTTGTAGTCAGTATGGTCGAGCGCATGCTGGAGTGTGCCACAAAAGTACATGGGGTTGGTTTAGTATGGCAGCCATGACAACATTCCGAAGTGTCCCAAGTGAATGCACAAAGGTAAGGATAAGATGAGTATAAGTGGTACAGATGAAAAAAAATAGTAGACATCATTGAAAGATTTAGTAGGTTATGAAAATCTACGTTTTACGGTGACTCTCGCTTATTAGAATTCTAGAGGGAACTGCAACATGACCCTATGAATGTGGCTTTGATTACAAAGGAAATACAATGTAATAAGGACTATCAGAGGTAGAATGAGGCAAGGACAAAATTCTTTCAATAGAAGTGCAAAAATTTCAATGGCTAATATGTGGAGATATGAATACAAAAGTGTTCCACGGCTTGATAGAAGCAAGGAGAAATGCGAATAGGATATTCTATATAAAGGACAAAAAGGGTGATGCTCTAAATACAAGCTTTTGTGGAATTCTACGTCAACTTGCTGGGAACAAAGAGCTTCAGAAGGGATCACGCAACCAGTAATATAGTGAGACAAAGAACAGTGGTCAGTGGTGAATAGAGAACAATGCTAGAAGGAAAGATTATGGAAGGGAGATAAGCCCTCGTCCTTGCGTAAATGACGATATTGCATATTATTGAGAATTACATGTGTCAATCTTAGTAAGCTAAGGCATGCTATAAATATTGAACTAGTAAGGTCTTCGGCTTCATTGTGCAGCATGTTACAATTTTACATAACCTCTGAATAATAATAGTTTGTTGGGGGGTAATTGAGGACGAGAACTATGGAACAATCAAGAAATGGATGTAACAAATATGAAAACAATGGATAAGCAGGAATGGAATGGTATGATCGAGTATCAAGGTAGAAATATTTTTTTTCGTTCAATGACAAGTAGAAGGAAGGATTACGACAAGAATGATAAAGGAGAATGAATTATAGTTATGCAGGTTTCACAAAGGTATGATTACTCCAGAACAGTGTAAGGACCAATGGTAGAAGAGGGACAGTAAGAACACTTCGTCCAAAGGTGACGAACATCTGATGTTCAGGAAGATAGTATGAGAAATACTTTGAGATAAGAGACCCCAATTCAACTTGAAATGGAAATGTAAAGGTAAGACGAATGAGTACTCGGTCGATGAGAGAATTAATAATGATAAGACAAGAAAGCTTGATAAGTCACTGGATCATGTAACACCGTGAATTAGATCTAAACATATGAAGCATCGGATTCACAACATATGCAGTCATACCTTTCAGAAAGTATGTAAACAGAAGTAACAATGAGTAAAGCTCGAAATTAGCACCTAAACACGTAAAAAGGGGCCAATGACGCATATGGATATAAAGTAGACATTAAAGATATACGTCAAGGGATAATGACATTATAATACATATAAAATGTCAGGCAAACACAGATGTCTATGCGCATTTTTGAACTGATCAAAAGTTCTACGATATAGATAAAGTAATGGGTTCACAGCTTAACGAGATCAAGGAAATCTTTTCCTAAAACGCCATTGACAGAAAGGGTTATCCATAAGGCAAATGGACGAATTCGAATCGAAGTATAATGACCAGGTTTGGAGATAGTAGGTCAACGTTATGTAATGCAATTCTTTAGAGTCTTCTACATACTGAATAAAGGAATAAGTTGACAATTCACCCCTTAGGGGGTAGTAACGCCAAGGATTAGAACCAGGAGCAATGTTTGAGATTACATGGGTATACCAGAATATTTTTGAATTATGAGGAGTACGACAAGTAAGGAGAGAAATTGATATGAGAGAAAACATCAGTTAGTTAAGTGGGAGTTCGATTGAAGGATTCAGATAGTGATAGCCCTATGACTCAGAATACAGTAGGGTCATCCCTCATACGGGAAGAAAAAGGAACATCATGATGAAGATCCCATTTTTAGAGAAGATTGGAGAAGATATTTAACAAAAAAAAGGAACTGCAACCTTCGAGTATAATGGGAGAAGGACCTCAGATGGAAGGTCCATTTGTGTATACCGAATATAGCAGGATTATGAGACAAGATTACGACGGAAGTCCACTGTTCATAATATTCCATTCACCATGGATCTACTAAGATGTATTATGATCTCAAAAGGTATGTACAGGTAGGACGACATGAAGAGGAACACTGCAAAATTGGTGGTTCAGTGTCTTAATTGTCAGTAAGAAAAAGTAGGGCACCAAATGCCTGGTGGTTTGACTTAGAACATTGAGATCCCGATGTGGAAATGGAGAATGATTAATATGGGTTTCAATACGGGATTACCTTGATTTCTCCGTAAGTTTGATTCTATTTGGGTGTTCATTGACATACTGACCAAATCAGCTCATTTCTCGCCAGTGAAAATTACCTTCACAGCCGAGGACTACGCGAAGCTATATATTAAGGAGATTGTTCGACTTCATCGTGTGCCGGTTTCTATTATATCTTACTGTGGTGCTCAGTTTATAACTAACTTTTGGAAGTCATTTCAGAAAAGATTAGTCACCCGAGTTAATTTAAGTACGACTTTCCATCCCCGCATGCATCGGGCCAAAGCGTCGAATGATTCGCACGCCGGCGACATGTTACGAGATTGTATGTTGGACTTCAAGGGAAGTTGGAATGATCACTTGCCCCTTATTGAGTTCGTGTACAATAACAACTATCATGACATCATTAAAATGGCTCCATATGAGGCTTTATATGGAAGGAAATATAGATCTCCTACCGGATGATTCGAGGTAGGCGAATCAGAGTTGTTTGGGCCCGACTTGGTCCACCAAGCCATAGAGAAGGTGAAGCTTATTCAGGAACGATTGCTAACGACTCAGAGTCATCAGAAATCATATTCAGATGTACGACGGCGAGATTTAGAGTTCCAGATAGATGATTGGGTATTCCTAAATATTTCACCTATGAAGGGAGTAATGAGATTCGGAAAGAAAGGAAAGCTTAGTCCAAGATATATTGGACCATATCACATAATTCGACGTATTGGTCAGGTAGCTTATGAATTGGATTTACGTAAGAATTGGATTTTGTTCATCCGATTTTCCATGTGTCCATGTTGAGAGCATGTGTTGGAGATCCTTCTCGGATTGTACCAATAGAGGATGTGCAGGTTACAGAGAATCTGACATATGAAGAAATTTCTGTGGCTATCCTAGATCGACAAGCCCGCAAGCTGAGGACTAAGGAGGTAGCTTCTGTGAAGGTCTTGTGGCAAAATAGGAATGTGGAAGAGATGACGTGGGAGGCGGAAGAAAAAATGATACACAAATATCCACACTTATTTCAGACCAACGCTGAGAGGTCTGGTGTAGTTGCATGTCATTTGTCACCCCAACATTCGAGGACGAATGTTTCTAAGGGGGGAAGACTGTAACGTTTCGTAATTTTGGCAACAATTTGAGCATTTAACGAAAGAAATAAACCCGAGTGTCGGGAATTTTTTTGTTAAATTTACATATGCTAATAAGAAAATTAATATACAAAGAATGTGATCCCGAAATAATCTTGGATATAACAAGTGTGACGACATGGAATGAAAATAAACTTGGGATGTGCACAAAGAAGTGATGGACTAGTATCATATTACAGAAATTATGACATTGAGTATATAAAGATTTTATGAGTCATATTTAAGTGAATTAAGACTAAGAATTAATTGTGTGTGTGCAATTAATTAATTATGAGAATGATTAATTAATGAAGGGAGGACTACTGAATGAGGACTTATACGTGTCCCAGAGATAAACTCACATACACTAAGCCACCTAGTAGAGTGCCACGTATCTTCAAGTCCTTATCAATTTGACATATAATATAGAGATACGCTGAGAAACCTAGAGTAGCAATTACCTGAGATCCAACCCTCAATAAACTTTATCCCTTCTGTCAAACAAATACAAGGTGTAACAGTTGGAATAGAGTAATGAATGAAACCGAGACTAGAAAATATGAGACCAACCAATTGATAAGTCCACTCAGCAGATATAGCGGCATGTCAACTTATTTTCATATTGAACCTCAGTTATGAATATTCCTATTACACCTCATAAGTTTAAGACAATAATTAAGGACATCATTAAGAAAGTAAGATTCGAATATTATATATAAAGTATAATTTACATATCGAAAATTAGTAAATAAGAGGATGTGATTCCGGGAAAATGTTGCTTACTACGGACGTGACAATGGAAATTGAAAATGATAGTTATAAATATTCCCGTTATGAATTAGTAACGCCTTATAAATTACGACATGGAAAATACGAGACCTAATGAAATTCTCGAAAATTAAAGGAAGCTGGAGTTAAGATTTATTAAGTGGGGGACTTGAGACACAAGGATGATTAATTGAGAAATGAGGACCAAATTTGCAAATGTAAATTTTCAGATTTTTAATTCTTTCTAAAGACCTATTAGCCTTTCTTCTTCTTCCCCACTTTTAGTTAAGCATTTCTCTCCCTCTCCTCCCCTTCATTTTCAGCCGAGAACCACCCTTCCTCACTCAACAATAATTGTATATTTTTATTCATCCTTTCTAGGTTAGTTGTTTATCTAAATTTGAAGTCAATTTTGCACACAAAAAACAGTGGCAATCAGCCACTGTAGGGCCGAGATCTAGACAACTTTTTCTTCAAGTTTTGGACGAGATTTAAGGAAGAAAAACATAAGGAATGATGGATTAAATTGTTAGAATCCATGCATGTAAAATTAGAGTTGAAGAAGTGGGAAAATTGGTGAAGAAAATCGATAAAACAGTGAATTCCGATTAGGGACTGTTTGGGCTTCATTTGAGGTAATAAATTCTTCTTCTTATGATATAATTGAAGTGTATGTTGTTGTAGATTAAGAAAGGAATTTGTGTTAAGAAAAATTTAGAGTTAAGACATTTGCATGTGAATATTTTGGATATTGATACTGAATTAGGGACTGTTTTTGGTATACATTGAATTTGATTATGTTATTGCTATTGTCGTTACTAATCGCGATTTGGAATTGAAGAAAATCTTGATATTTAAGTTATAGTTGTTCATAAGAAATTATTGGAACATGAATTGAATTTTAAGAAGTTAAGAAAAGAATATGGAATCATGTTGTTGTTGGCTTTGTTTGGAAGTTGTGGATATGCATATAAATAGGGGAAGTGCTGCCCGAATTTTTATAAAATAGAAAGTCGTCATTCAATATAACTTACGTTAGAAATCATAGAATTGACGGACGTATTACCCTTTATTATAGGTTGAACCGTTGAAGTATTAGACGAGACGTGTTCTAATATTGAGTTGGCTAGTTCGACTAAAAGGTATGTGAAACTCTTCCTTCTTTCTTTTTGGCATGATTTAATGCACGTACGACGGACGTACATGATTTCTACACAGTTTAATTCCTAAAGATATGTGTCATGAGAAGTGTCTTTGACTTTCTAGTAAAAAAATCATTTAATTATTTTATTGAGTTTCCAAATGATGTTTTAAAATGATACATAATATGATAGTGCCTTTTATCTATTCCATTAAGAGACAAGTGATGATTTGATACGTATAAGTTACTCATGATATTCTATTCGCGCTAATGTGAGTATATCATTTCACCGCGTCCTGAACCGGGCAGATACGCGCGCAGATTTCTTATATGACTTTACCGCGTCCCAGAATGGGCCGGGAAGTATACCTTATATGACTTTACCGCGTCCCAGAATGGGCCGGGCAGTATACCTTATACGACTTTACCGTGTCCCAGAATGGACCGGGCAGTATACCCTATATGTTCACCGCGTATTTCCCTGGTGAGCCGGGCAGTTTATGTATATGTGATGACTTTATATGGACATACATGACTCTCACTTTATAAGGAACAGTTGACTCTCATTCGTATATGACACGGTTGAATTGGTAATTTGATTATTATACTTGTCTCATGATATCCTTTGGCTAGTTATGATCTTTCTTACAATACTCCATGTTTATATACTCAGTACATTATTTCGTACTAACCCCCCTGTCCTCGGGGGGCTGCGTTCTTGCCCGCAGGTACAGATATTCAGTTCGGCGATCCTCCGGCTTAGGATTCCTGCTCAGCTATTTTCTTGGGAGCTCCATTGTTCCGGAGTTAGTCATTTTGGTACAGATTCGCTATTATAGACTTATGCATATTTAGGGGTACGATGGGGCCCTGTCCCGTCATATTTCATTATCGTATTCTTAGAGGTCTGTAGACAGTTGTGGGTGGTAGATGTGCTTTTGTATATGTGTTTTAGCCAGCTGTACGGTTGTTACGTGTTTTTGGTTATCCCTATGTATAGTGACGGCCTTGTCGGCTTGCCTAGCTTGATATGTTGATTAGTTTTGACTCCTCAAGAGGCAGGTTTATTACGGATTTCTATATTTTCCTCAGTATGAGTCTGATTATATGTGTCAGGGTACTATAAGGGTGTCCAATTAGGGCATCGGGTCGCGGCCCGTCGATTCGGGTTGTGACAATTCCTTTCTAATGTTGGAGATTAAGTATAAACTCTCGCACAGTTCACCTGAAATGATTAGGATAATTCGAGATTTAGAACAAGGATTCCAACAAAGGTATGCGAAGGAAAATTATTTCTTTCTTTTGGCATGCTCCATATTATAAAATATAACCGCGGTATTGTTCCATAATTTACTCTACTCCTAAAAATTAAGAGTAATCATGTTATTGATTCATATGTTGAAAGCATGTCTAAATGGTTTCTAAGTCCTTAAAAGAGGCCTTCCCGAATCGTGGATATATGTCTTAATTAATTAAGGTGTAGAAAGATGTTATTTTGCATTCTTGAACTCTCGATTTTTGCTAGAAGTATGGACTGTTTTTAAGGGCCGTTTTAATTTGATTAAGGGGCTGGATTAACAACAGAAATATGTGTATTCATCACCTTGGTTGTTGTAGTTGTTGTCTTCCATGAACGTAAAGAGAAGGAATGTATTATGATGGCGTATATGGAGTATTTGGGATTGTTTTGGTTATATCTTTAAGTTGCATCTTGTTATTGGTATTGTTGGCTTGTTTGTAAGTTGTGGATATGCATATAAATAGGGGAAGTGCTGCCCGAATTTTTATAGAAAAGAGAGTCGTCATTCGATATAAAGTATGCTAGTAATCATAGAATTGACGGACGTATTACCATTATTAAATGTTGAAGTACTAGACGAGACGTATTCTAATATTGAGTTGGTTAGTTCGTTGTTAGGCATATTTAATATACCCCTTTTGAGTCATTTTTAATTAGTATTTTACTCATTTTTGTTGTATTTAGTATAATATTAGGCTTGGTTTTCTTTCTTTTGAGTCACAGTGGTCCAAAATGGAAAAATGGCGAAAAGGAATGAAAAAGGGGCATAAAAGGAGGAATCCGAGGCAGGAAAGGACAAAAAATGAAGATCCGGACAAAAGTCGAGACAATTGGCCGAGACTACAGAATACCCACGTAAGATTAGCCATGGCTATTGTCAATGAACGCCAGCGTCTGAGAAAATCGATTTAATTTTAATTGGCAAAGGACAAATTGGTCCATAGGGCACGAAATTTGATAGATATAAAAGCCATAGGGATTATTATTTGAGAAGGAGGCCGTCATTCTAAGGGAGAAGAGAACACATGGCAAGATTGAGAGCTGCAATTGGAGACTTTAGCTTAGAGTATTTTTCTTTCTTTCTTTTTAATTCAGTTTATGTTGGTAATTGTATTAGTTCTTAGCATGTCTATGTCTAGGAGGTAAACACTTTATTAGGGCTTTCCTTGAAATCACTTGAAACTCTTATTCATGAATTAATGCATTAGTTGATTTCTTCTTCACTTAGATTAAGATCTATTCAATAATTGGTTTGAATGCTTGATAGTTAATTGATCACTAATTATCATAACTCATATGATTTCGAATCAAGAATCGAGAGGAGAGATTTGAATATGTTGTAATTGAATAGACATAGGTTAAAATCGCGGACGAAAGTACCCTGATACTTGTGTAGCATAATAGGTTACTGTTCTTAATCCTCATATGTAGTAAATCCTGTCATAGAAATATAGAAGGGTTCTGCACTGCGGTTGAACGATTATATATCCTAACCGGAATATAAGACAGCCTAGTTAACCGCTATCTTAATGTAGAAGAATAAGTCATTCTAGTTGCATTAAGGATTGAATATAGTGGATAATCGAGGATTTTGGAAGCCCTAATTCCTTCATAATCTGATTACAACTTAAATAGTTTAATTAATTATTGCAATTTTTTTAGTAGTTAACCAAAAACCAAACTCAATTATCGATCGCCAAATAGATACCAAAAAAATAGATGAACGGTAAGTAGAAACCAGTCTCTGAGGACGATATTCGGTCTTACAGACTATACTACTTGAGACGATACGTACACTTGCGTTAAGCGCGTGGAAATCGCTTGACAAGTTTTTGGCGCCGTTGCCGGGGACTGACGTACTTATAATATCATACCGTCTATTTTTAATTTCTAATTTGGCTTTTATTTTTATTTATTTTTACTATTAGAACCGTGTGTCTTGATTTGTTTGTTGATTTTGATCTATTTCAGGGATCTAGTTATGCGAAGAAGAAGAGGGGCAGACACACTTGTTCCTTTCAACCCTGAGATTGAGAAAACCTTCAAACTAAACAGGCGTAATAAGAGAATAGTTGATACGGTAACTATGGAAAACCAACCACCGAATCAGAATGGGGCAAACAATGAGGTCCTTGAAAATGCAGCCGAGCCAATCCCTGTTCCAGCGGAAAGAAGTTTGTGGGACTATGTTCTACCCATGGTCACAGGTGCACAGACGTGCATCAGGCTCCCAGTCATTGGGGCAAATAACTTTGAGATCAAGTTAGCCATCCTGAGCATGGTCCAGAACACAGTACAGTTTGGGGGATTGCCATCTGAATACCCACATGCACATTGCCACCTTTCTAGAGCTGTGTGCCACTTTCAAGTACAATGGAGTTACTGATGATGCCATTAGACTGAGGCTCTTCCCGTTCTCACTTAGGGACAGGGCCAAGAGCTGGTTGAACTCACTTCCTGTCAACTCCGTTACCACCTGGCAGGACCTAGCCCAAAAATTTCTTGCAAAGTTCTTCGTTCCTGCAAAAGCTGCAAAGTTAAGGGGAGAGTTAAACAATTATTACCAGGTGAATGTTGAGTCACTCTAAGATGCGTGAGAGCGATTTAAGGATCGGCAAAGGAAATACCCACATCATGGCATAGAGAAGTGGATGCTGGTCCATATTTTTTATAATGGACTGAGTGGTACTACGCGTACCATCATTGATGCGACATCAGGGAGTGCTTTCATGAGAAGAAGTGCCAATGAGGCACATGAGTTACTGGAAGATATGACTGCTAACAATCATCAAGGGGCAGACGACAGGTCAGTGACCAGCAGGAAAGCTATGGACATACATGAACTAGATGTCATCACTGCCCTGAATGCACAAGTGGCCCTTTTGACGAAGCAACTGCAGCAGAACACCATGTCTCTGAATGCAGTCCAGATGCCGATTAATTGTGAGATTTGTGGTTGGCCGAACTCCTTTGACAGATGCGCAGTGGTGGATCCCAATAATGTGCCAATGGAGCAGGTGGAGGCAGTTGGGAATTTTCAGCGGCCATATAACTCTAATACATACAACACAGGGTGGAGAAATCACCCTAACTTTTCGTAGAGGAGCGATCAACCCCAGCAGCAACCATATCAAGGTGGTTACCAGAACCAGCAGGTACAAAATCAGGCCACTTCATCCCAGCAGTTTAGACCACCTATACTGTTACACCCCGAAATTCCAGGTCATGTATTGGGAGCGTACGAAGGGAAATAAGAATTGGAATTGGAAAGATAAGTTGACAGAATGTTTTTGGACAGTTTTGAGTCAACTTTGGAGCGGTATATCTCCTTGTTCATTAGGAGTTTTTAGGTGTTTCAATAGCCCAGTATGAAGTTCGTTGAGTCTAGTTTCCAACGCAATAAACCGCTCGTCGATAAGACATCGGAGTAGGAAGTTATGGAGGTTACAAGTTCAGTGGGCAGACGAACAGGAAAGTGTTTTTGATCAGTGCCACGGCGCCAGTTCTGGCAGCGCGCGCGGATGTCTTGGTGTATTACGAGTTGCAGCGCCATGGCTGACGCAGGCCGCGACGCTGTATGTGTTGAGATGTTCGGAAGTTTCAGCGTCGCGACGCCGCCTGCAGGGCCGCGGCGCCGAGGCAGGAAATTTCGCGAAAAACAGGGGAAAATCTGAAGATATTTTGTTAACAGCCCATGGGAGGGCGACAAGTGTCCCCCCAACTTGTGGATCAAGATAAGGCCTATATATTGGCCAAGTCTTGCAAGACTTGGCCATTCTACACTTATAGGTCATCCAAACCACTTGCTCTTCTCTCTCTCAAAAGTTGATAAAACCCTAAGCCAAAGATGAAATTATCGGAAAGGCGGCACGAAGGAAATATGTTGGCAGGCTTGTAGGAGGTTCGTAGAGGTGATTCTAACGTGAAGAGGAATTGCGGAAAGAGGGCTAAAGTGGGTGAGATTTGTTGGACTATTTTGGGCTTTTCAAGGTAACAATCTTGTCTACTTAGTGATTAAAGTTTTCATATTGTTGTAGTGATGTATTTATACAAGCATGAAAAATAAGTATTGGAGGTTTGTAAGTGTTAGGGATGTTGGAAGCCTAAATCCGAAAATGACCTTGTTAACCAATGAGATGGAAATACAATTTGGTCGATAGTTACAATCGTCGCGTGTTAAGGAAGAAAAGGAATTGTATTTGTCATAATTGTTATAGGGTATATAACATGTTGGAATAACAACTTGGATTGAAAAAGGAATTGAAAGGGGATTGATAATCGTTGTGAAAAATGGTAGCCGATTATGGCTTGGAAATATTGGATTGTTTAATATGAATTGTGGGGCAGAATTTTACACGTCCGACTAGGCGTGTAATCCCATTTGAATTGCTGAATTGTTGCGCCTTAAATGTGGCATGTTTGGTTATTGATTTCGGGCCTTGAAAAAGGTGGAAAAGTACGTAGAAACGAAGGAAGTGCTGTCCAATTTTTCCGTAGAATAAGTGACTTTACACTTAGAATATTCTACGTTGAAGCTAGAAGCTAATAGACGTATTATGGCCATTATAGGGTGAAGTACTACGAATAGCGTATTCTACTTGAAGGGTGGAAAAGGCTAGCAAGGTTATAGTACTTTGGAGCATTTTGCTACTTGTCGATAATCGTCGCGAGGTATGTGATTCTTCCTATTCTCTTGAGCATGATTATTTGTGAAATATATAGTGCGGTAGACGCACGTGTGTTAAAGGAGTTGGATTTCCTTTTTGTGTCCTTGACTTGATTCTAGAGTTAAGTGACTTGATATGAAATGTTAAGGACTTGAATTGTGTAAAAAAAAGTTGTGAAACCTCATTCGTGAGTAATGGGCACTTGGTCTTTAAAAAGAATAAAGTTATCCTAGATCTTACCAAGTCTTATGGAGGATGTCGGTAAGAGCCGTTAGGAAATATTTGGAGTCGAATTGATTTTGCTAATTTACGGCACAAATGAGAATAAATATCGAACAAGCCATTGCAGCGTTAATAAATGAAAATGTATTGACAATCAATTAAATTAAAATGAGTAGAATTCCTCCATCTGCATAGAAGCTAAGATAAGACAAAATTGTATTACATTTTATAGATCATGGCTGCTTTAATAAGATCATTATAAACAAATATTGATTTCTTGACTTTCCAAAGTAAGAAACTTAATTTCTAAAAGAGAAGTGATTTGAGAATTTGAAGTTATGAAGCTTAAACTATTTTGAGAGGTATATTGTTACTTGACTTTTGAAAGGAGAAGTAACTTGATTTAAAAGTATAGGTTACTTGTTTTGAAAAGAGTGAGTTACTTGGGTTTTAAAAGTACACTTGATGTTGTTTTAAAAATGTAAAGCACTTGGTTTAAAAAGTATAGAGTACTTTATTTTAAAGGCCTTGTAAAGATTTTCTGAAGGTGTAGTAATTCGGTCTGAAAAGAAAACGTATTTTGATACTATGAGTATTAGTATCGTGTGACTTTTACGTAAAAAGATGTCTTTTTGAAAGAATGAAAGCATGTAGTACTTTAGGGTTCAAACCCAGATTGTTGGCATAAAGTGGGAGTACTTTGAGTTTATAAAAATGGTGAATCAATTTACATGTTAATGAAAGTCTGAGAGTATGTTGAACTTGCCTATGCTATTTGTGATAGCCTTTCTTGTGCAAGTATTGTATTTCTACGCCGCCGCGTCTCTCGATGGAGGGTCGGCTGACTTGTTGTGAACTTACCTGGACGTACCGGCAGTGATGGAGGATTCCACGGGTATGCTTCCATTGTTATTATCACATGGACATGTCTACACCGATGAGGGATTTCGGGGGCATGCGGCCATGCAGCGGGTTAAACTCCCGGTATATTATCATTTGTCACATGGACATGTCTACACCGATGAGGGATTCCGGGGGCATGTGGCCATTATTTTTACTCCATGAGCTAGCTCACCATGAAGACCTGTCTACACCGATGATGGATTCCGGGGGCATGGTATATACGATTATTACTCCATGGGCTAGCTCCCCATGAAGACCTGTCTACACCGATGAGGGATTCCGGGGGCATGGTATATACGATCATTACTCCATGGACTAACTCCTCATGAAGACATGTACCCGTGATGAGGGATGCCACGGGCATGTTATATATATATATGTATTGTATATGTGTACGCCGACAGTGAGGTAGGATGCCACGGGCGTGTCACATGGTTATATGTTACACCTACGGCTTCCGACAATGATGGAGGATTCCACGGACAGGAGATATATATATGTATTGTATATATGTACGCCGACAGTGAGGTAGGATGCCACGAACGCGTCACATGATTATGACTTGTGTCATAGACTGCCGGCAGTGAGGAAGGAATTCCACGGGCATGATTGATGACTTTGAGGGCGTAAGTCCCTGACTCGACATAACTGCTTATATATGGTGTGCTATAGTTTAGTTACCATACATGTCTCCTGTTTTATATAGACTGTTATGATTCATTACAATATTTTCAGTTTCACATACTTGGTACCTGTTGTACTGACCTCCTTCGGGGGGCTGCGTTCATGCCGCAGGTAGAGGTACACTAGTTGTTGATCCTCGCTCATAGGATCACGGTTCTGCGTATTGGGAAGCTCCGTTTCTCCGGAGGCTTATCTTTTGGTATGTTCCCTGAGATTGTAGGTTCTTGTACATTCAGGGGTATGGCGGGGCCCTGTCCCGTCATAGTTGTTATAAAAACTCTTAGAGGTATGTAGCACTGTTGTGAGTTGGGCTTGTAAAGGATGTAACTGTTCGAGTGTTGTTATATATACAGAAAGGTGACCGTTTTGGTTAGCCTGCTTCTTATTTTATGTCTAAAGTTTTTATTTCCGCTGATTTTCTCTGATGTTGTATCACTAGGGTGCCCGGGGTAAGGCACCAGTCGCGGGCCCGAGGTCGGGTCGTGACATATACAACAGGAGAAGCCTGATGAACTGAGAGTTGTATTGCTTACACTCACTAATTCGCAGAATCAGTTCATGTCTGAAACAAGGTCCTCTCTCAGGAGCTTGAAAACACAGGTTGGGCAACTTGCAAAGATGGTAACCAACAGGCCGCATGACACTCTCCCAAGAAATACAGAGGTAAATCCTAGAGAGCAATGTCAGACAGTGTTGTTGAGGAGTGTAAAGCAGTTGGAGCAGGGTGTTCCCCAGCCCGCAGTGGTAAGTGAGAAGGAGTGTGAGAAAGCAGTTGAGGTAGAGAATGATGGGGTCACTGAGGATAGCCCTACAGTGGAGAAAGCTCCATCAGCACATTTGAGAGAATAGGTTGATAGAATCCCTTACCCTCAGAGGTTACAAAAGAAGGCAATATACAAGCAGTTCTCCAAGTTCTTGGAGGTATTTAAGAAACTTCACATAAATACCCCTTCATTGAAACACTAGAATAGATGCCAGCATACTTTAAATTCATGAAGGAGATACTTGGAAAAAAGAAAAGGCTGGCGGATTATGAGACAGTATCTTTGACAGAGGAGTGCAGCGTCATTCTACAAAAGAAACTGCCTCCTAAACGGAAGGACCCAGGAAGCTTCACCTTGCCCTGCACTATTGGCAAGGTAATATGCAACAGGGCCCTGTGTGACTTAGGGGATAGTATCAATCTCATGCCTCTGTCTGTATTTAAGAGATTAGGTTTGGGGAAACCAAACCAATCACAGTAAATTTGTAGTTGGCCGATCGAACCGTGGTGCACCCCAGAGGCATAATTGAAGATGTGTTTGTCAATGTGGGAAAGTTCTTCTTCCCAGCAGACTTCCTCATCCTTGACATGGAAGAAGATGATGAAATAACCATCATTTTGGGGAGATCATTCCTTGCAACTGGGAGAGCCCTAATTGATGTAGAAAAAGGAGAACTGAGACTAAGGGTCCAGGAAGAGGAGATGATATTCAAGGTGTTCAAATCCACCATTGAATCTCAAGCCATCAACAAGTGTTTCGCATTCAGCACAGCTGACACAACAATTCAGCCAACATAGGCCAAAGCTAGGGAGAGCATTCCTACAGCGGTGAACCCACAGGTCAACAAGAATGCTGAAACAAAAATTGATGTCATGAAAGTCGTCGAACAGGTAAGTCTTACTGAGCCCCCTCTTGTGAAAAAGAAAATAGAGTGCGAAAAAGGAGGATGATTTTGAAATGGATAGGTTTGGTTAAATTACCCCAATGATTTTTGATAAGGAACTTGCGTCCGACTACAAGACGTTAAAGACAACGCTACTTGGGAGGCAACCCAATATTTAATTTATGCAATTTAGTTTTGTTTGAACAGTCTCACTTGTGGCATGTTTGTGGTGTTGTGATGATAGGTGAAGGAATGGGACACGAAGCACGGAAAAATATGGAAGGAAGAAAATCGGTGCAGCCGCGGCGCTTGAAGCGGCGCGTGGCAAAGTCTGAACATGTGCGGAGTTGCGACCGCGGCACCAAAATAGAGGGCCGCGACGCCTATTAATCAGAGGGAGTGCAGGAAATTGGGTGCCGCGGCGCCAATGAGAAATTTCCCCGAAACGCAGTTTTCGCCGCCACCACTGCCATTTTGAACCGTTAATGTCTGTAAGTCGTCCCTTTTATTTATTGAGTCTTACACATTTGGGACAATGTGTAGTTTAAGTTTGGGGGGGGGGGGGGAGTTTTTATTCTATTTGTATTTTTGAGTCTTTTTTATTATGTTTTTGTGTTTATATGAGTCAAATATTTTTTATTTTTTATTTTTATTTTTTATAATCATGCATGCTGTAGTTGCTTGAAACGCCTAGCGAATTAAGTAGGATAATGAAATGGAATGATATGTAAAAATCTGTGTGCTTAAGTTAAATATGTCAAAGATTCATGAAAATCTGATTAGTTAGAATATTTTGTGCCTAACCTGTGTATGTCAATTGCGAAAAATGTCCTGCGTGATTGTTAGTTGAGGCGAAATAATTAAGATGTACATGTTAGGGGGAGGATTCAGACATTTCTTCGATAGTCCTTCTTACCAGTCATTTTCCACCTTGTACTTAAATGTATCCCTAGTCAGCCCCGTTGAGTCTAAAATAAAAAGCTATTTCTTTGACACTCCAGATTCTCTTATGTGCCATAAGCAATAATTGATGATAGAGATGAAAAGAGTAAAAAAGAAATACAAAAAGAGAGCGAAAATTATACACCCCAATTAAAATATAGAAAAGCTTAAGTTTGGGGGTGCCGATGTGAATGTGTGTTATGATCTCAACAAAAAGAGAAAGGAGATTAATGAGTATGAACTAAAAAGAATACCGCAAAGAAGGAGAAAAGAGTTGAATGAAAAGAGCTTATGGTACGTAATTGAGCCTAAATGCCTAATCTTACCTACCCCTGCCTAAACCTACATTACAACCCTGAAAAGTCTTGATGATCCCTAGTATGTATGTTCATGATTAGTGGAGAATAACAAGTGAACAAGATATATTACTTTGAGAAAAATGAAATGAAATTGACATGCATAGGTTAGGTATTCATGCTTCCAGTGATTGTGACTGAAATAAATCTGGGAAATATCTAACTTGAAATTCTAGATTGTTAAATGCATGCTACATCTATTCCTGCATATTATCCCAACTAACGTTCATGTGTTTCTAAGTGACATTGTGGAGCTGCTTGGCTTGAGCCTTTTGATTTTTGTTTCTTTGTTTTGTTTTGTTCTTTGCTCGAGGACGAGCAAAGTTCAAGTTTGGGGAATTGTTAGGCATATTTTATATACCCTTTTTGAGTCATTTTAATTAGTATTTTACTCGTTTTGTTGTGTTTAGTATAGTATTAGGCTTATTTTTCTTTCTTTTGAGTCACAACGGTCCAAAATGGCAAAGTGACGAAAATGAATGAAAAAGGGGCATAAAAGGAGGAATCTGAGGCAGGAAATGACAGAAAATGAAGAGCCGGACAAAAGCCAAGCAGGGCCGCGGCGCCGGAACTGCAGAATACCCACAGAAGATTGGGCGCCGCGACGCCCATCAGCAGGGCCGCGACGCCGGTACGGAAAATCCAGTTCTGAATTTTAATTGGCAAAGGACAAATTGGTCCATAGGACACGAAATTTGATAGATACAAAAACCCTAGGGATTATTCTTTGAGAGGGAGTTCTAAGGGAGAAAAAAACACATGGCAAGATTGAGAGCTGCAATTGGAGACTTTAGCTTAGAGTATTTTTCTTTCTTTCTTTTTAATTCAGTTTAAGTTGGTAATTATATTAGTTCTTAGCATGTCTATGGCTAAGAGCTAAATACTTTATTAGGGCTTTCCTTTGGAATTACTTGAAACTCTTATTCATGAATAAATGCATTAGTTGATTTCTTCTTCACTTAGATTAAGATCTATTCAATAATTGGTTTGAATGCTTGATAGTTAATTGATCACTAATTATCATAACTCATATGATTTCGAATCAAGAACCGAGAGGAGAGATTTGAATATGCTGTAATTGAATAGACATAGGTTAAAATCGCGGACGAAAGTACCCCGATACTTGTGTGGCATAATAGGTTACTGTTCTTAATCATCCTATGTAGTAAATACTATCATAGAAATATAGAAAGGTTCTGCACTGGGGTTGAGTGATTATATATCCTAATCGGAATATAAGACAGTTTAGTTAACCGCTATCTTAACGAAGAAGGAGAATCATTCTAGTCGAATTAAGGATTTAATAGAGTGGATAGTCGAGGAAATTGGAAGCCCTAATTCCTTCATAATCTGATTACAACTTAAATAGTTTAATTAGTTCTTGCAATTATTCTAGTAGTTAACCAAAAACCAAACTCAATTATCGATCGCCAAATAGATATCAAAAAAATAGATGAAGGTAATTAGAAACCAGTCTCTGAGGATGATATTTGGTCTTATAGACTATACTACTTGAGACGATACATACACTTGCGTTAAGCGCATGGAAATCGCCTGATATTCGTCTAAAAGGTATGTAAACAATCATTTCTTTCTTTTGGCATGATTTATATAACATGAGTGTACGACGGACGTACATAATTCTATTGAATCCTAATTCTTAATGATATGATAGTGTCTTTGATTTTTCAAATGATGATTTAAAATGATACATTGTCACGACCCAACCCCGGGGCCGCGACTGGTACCCTACCGGGGTACCCTGTCATGTATATGTCAGAGAATAGCAGCGGAACATACATAACACATAACTTATAAAAAGGGTAACCATCACCGTCACCGATAAAATTTGCCTTCCATAAAACATACATAAACAAAGTATAGTAGTACAACCGGTTCTTATAGCCCAAAACATATATGTGACCACGCACTTAAAGATAACAACTATGGCGGGGCGGGGCCGCCATTCCCGAATGTACAAAATACTTATAGCATCGGGAATATCCGTACCAACAAAGCAGAACCGGAGGAATGGAGCTTCGACACACGAGTAAAAGATCCTAGGAATGAAGATCGCCACTGCTTTTACTGCGGCGTGAACGCGGCCAGGAAAGTCGATCTGTGACGTACCAGTATGTAAAGCGGAAAATACTTGTAGTAATATCATAAGTCAAAATAAGTTGAGTCATAGATAAAATCAATCTCCTTGACCGTGCCTTACTAACAATGAGTAATGAAGTATAAATCTTATAGCATAAAAATAGGAGGCTCACGATCAAAGCAGGGTACCTCGCCTGTAGTATCGTTAAACAATCCTACTCACGGGACTATTTCACCCGCGTGGGTCTGTGGACCCGCGTGAGGTCATCCGCCCGTCGTGGGACTATTTCACCCGCATGAGACTATTTCACCCGCATGAATCCTGTGGACCCGCATGAGTACCATCGCCGTACTCGCATGGGACTATTTCACCCGCATGGATCCTGTGGTCCGGATCCGCATGAGTGCAAGCGCCGCGACTCGCGATCATGGGTAGCAAATCCATGGCATAGATAATAACCCGGTTTACCCGTAATAATACAAATATATAACATAGCTCATCCGCTATCATACATAACATAAGCACTACCGGCCTATCATATCATACATAAGCACTACCGGCCTATCATATCACAACATAAGCACTACCGGCCTATCATATCATACATAAGCACTACCGGCTTATCATAACATAAGCAAGTTAAGAAATCCCCTAACTTCTTATTAACGTTACTAATATATCCTCTCATTTTAGTATCCTAAGGCACTAACATGTCTTTTAATAGAAAACCCGGGAATTCAACCCAAGCACCATGTACTTCTAATTTTTAAGAAAAACTCTTTTTATACAAAGATTCCAAGATACTAATCACCATAGTATCAAGTTACAATTTCTTTTCAAAACAAGTCACATTTCCTTTTAGAAATATAATAGGCTTCTAAATCAAGTGACTTCATTTCCTTTAAAACCTTAGGCAACAATGCCTAAAAATCAATCCACCTTCCATAGTTTCAAATCCTTTACGCACTTGTTTTAGTTAGAGTAAACCATTCTTTGTGAACCTTTCAAAAACTAATATAACCAACTTCCCATAAAGTCATTATATTAGCGTTATTCCTTGTCAAATACATTTTCCCTAAATCCAAGGGACTTATACTTTTGAAATGAAACAAGTATCATATACTTTAAAACAAGTGTAGATTATCAAATCTTGTCATTATACCGTACTACATAGATACAACTATTCATGCTCAAGAGATAGGAAAGCTCTACATACCTCTTTGGTCAATCCACTTGCTAAGTCCAACTACCGCAAGTAATATGTCAACCTATAATAACCATAGTGCGTTGATTAACCTCTAATTTCAATGTAGAAATTCCAAATTCAAGTTACCAATTCCTAAGGAAAATTGGGCAGCATTTCCTTTGTTTCTACTCACTTTGCCACCTTTTTCAAAGGTCGATTTTCAACACTCAAACGCCTCATTAAGGCCCAACATCCAAACCAACACAAAGGGGATTACACACCTAATCTTGGGTGTGTAAAATTCTGCCCCATAAGTTATAATATTACACTTAACAATTCTAAAGTAGTTTGTAGGCTACAACATGCTCATAATATTTCTTTAGCCAAAACATTCATACCCAACCCACATTTCTTGCATGCAATGACTCTAATAGCATTATTTACTACCACAAGTACTTTCTTCTTAACATGCAACACTAAAAACTAATAATAGAGGAAGAATCATTACCTTAGAGCTTTAGCCAAATTTATCCAACAATTTGCTAGCTTCTATTCCAAGAACACCACCACAACAACCTTCACAAGCTAGCCACAAGCTTCCTTTTACTTTTTCAGATTTTTCCTAAGGCTAGAATACCTCTTGGAGTTTTAGAGAGAATGAGGAGCTTGAAATAATTTAAGAGAGAAGGAGGAGCTTTTCTAAGAGAGAGATGAAAGATGACCAAGTCTTAAAGACTTGGTCAATATAACGCGTCAGAATCGGATGGGACACTTGTCACCCACCCATGCCCTTTAAAAGAAAAGATCAGATTTTCCTAAGTTTTTCCGCGATTTCGCCGCGCGGCGCTGAAACTTCAGCGACTCGCCGGATCTTTGTGCGCGGCCATGCTTCGTGCGCGCGCCTACGATGCGCCTCGCGCGCGACCTACTCTGGCGCCACGGCGCTGAAACCCCTGACCGCGGTCCAGACCCGAACCACGGGGTATAACATACATGATATGATAATGTGTTTTACTTATTTCATTGAGAGTCAAATGATGATTTAAATTGCATATAGTTTCTCATGATACTTTATTCGTGCTTGATGTGATTATATCATTTCACCGAGTCCCGGGCCGGGTCATATTCGTGCGCTGATTCATTGTATTGATTCACCGAGTTCCTCATTAGAGGTCCTGAACACGTTATATGTATATGTATAGATGATGATACTATGGACAGACATCCATGATTTTGATATGACTCTAATTTTTAAAAGGCAAAGTTGACTCTCGTTTTATAAGGCACAGTTGACTCTCATTTCATAAGACACATTTGTATTGATATTTGGATTATTATATTGTCTCCTGACATCTCTTGGCCAGTTATGATCTTATTTATAGTACTTCATGTTTTACATACTCAGTACATCATTTAGATCGACCCCCTTTCTCGAAGTGCGTTTTGCCCGCAGTGCAGTTTTCGATTTGGTGACTCCAGTCTAGGATTCATGTTCAGCTGTTTGGAGAGCTCCATTGATTCAGAGCTTAGTCATTTTGGTACAGAACCTTATTTTTTATTTATGTATATTTAGGGGCACGACGGGGCACTGTTCCGTCATATTTCATTTTCGTACTCTTAGAGGTCTGTAGACAGATGTGGGTGATAGATGTGTTTTGGACTTGTGTGGGTTGTATATGTGCTTTGGCTAGCTGTGCCGTTGTACTTCATTTTTGGGGAGTTCCCGTATATAGTGGCAGCCTTGTCGGCTTGCCTATTTTGATGTGACTTATAGATTACCATATTATCCTTGGTATCCGTGTGATTATGTGACAGATGGGTATAAGAGTGACCAGGTAGGGCACCGGGTCGCGGCCCGTCGGGTCGGGCCGTGACACTAAGTATCGAGGGGTAGCCAATGTGATTTTTGAGTCATGTTGGTTACGAAATCTACTATTAGAGCTTCATTGTCCTATTGAGAAGGCTATATTGGTTTATTGTGATAATATAAGTATCATCTACCTTTCTAGTAATCCAGTTCATCACCAGCGCACTAAACACATAGAGATGGATATTCACTTTGTTCGAGAGAAGGTAGCTAAAAGACAAGTACGCGTCTGTCATGTCCCTTCAAGATATCAATCTTTACAAAGAGTCTTCGCTCGGTCCTTTTTGAAGATTTTAGAGACAGTCTCAGCGTACGAAGATCGTATGCTATGACTGAGTGGGTGTGTTAAACAGTGACCGTGGGTCACGTGTGGGGCCCTTGCCCTTTCCTTGTATATTTGGTAAATATTAGACTTAGAATTGTACCTTAATTAGTAGTGTAATATTATCATAATTGTAAAGTTAGTATTCTTATAGAATAGGAATTTTTAGATAGAATAGGAATTTTTAGATAGAATAGGAAGATGATCTTTCTTGTAACTTGTATATATATGTCTTTCATTAATAAGAATAATTAAGAGATTATTTCTTTCAATTACAAAGAAATAACTTTATGTTTGCATATTTTTTTGGGTCTGCAAAGAGATGCAAACCCCCAACTTGTTGGCTGTGGTTTATAATTTTGCCTTTCTTTGTCTCTTTTCTCTCTCGACATAATTACATTATCAAAAATATGAAATTAGCTGCGAATTTCGTCACTAAAGCTAACATAATTTTTTTTTTATTTGTTGATAATTCGTCGCTAAATGAGATTATCTACGGATCTTAATTAGTTGTTTACCTATAGAATTAGTGTATCACTAATTCATTTTTTCCTGTGCAAACATCAGTATATTACATGGTATGAAAACTAAATTTAATTTTATATAAAGTGTAGATAATATTTACCATCAGTGTAATATTTACTTTTTATTTAGATTGTGAATTATCATGTTAAACTTATCATGATAATTAATTTCAATCGGAGTACGAAGGATTGAATGATTCCTCCACCGTTAAGAAGAAGTCTCGAGCTCAGTACTTAGAACAGAAGAATCACTGTCAGATGGGTATCACCTTTAATAGGTTTTATGCAGTTCAAATCTGGATTAGTTGAAAGAATAGAATTTCAAATACTAAACGATTATATAAAGAAATACTCTCTCAGTTTTAATTTATTTTAATGTATTTTTTCGTCATATTGACATGAGAAGAATTGCGGTTTATAGTATTTTTATAATTTTTAAATATTTAAAATTTAAATATTAAATTAATCTAATCTAATTTAAATACTAAAATTAATCAAATTATATAATATCATATAAATTGAGACAGAGGTGAGTATTAACTTCTATATACATGTTAACTTAATCTACTTAATAATTTAAAAGGAAATGCACTTGCTGTGCACAAAAGTTAAACACAATTTTTCGGTAGGGGGCTCACACTGAAACTGGTCCCACAAAGTAGATCTTCTTGTTCATCGAGCCGATCCTTTTGACTTTGATTAAGCAAGATTTTGGCATCTATGGCTACAAGAGGACCACTCATTTTTCTTCTAGGCCCATAATTTCATGCCAATTGCGCGATTGCCCCTATTTTAGGGTAGTCTTTTTTTTCCTTCGTCTAAAAAGATGACCAAAAATATATATTTGAGGTCGTGAGTTTGAATATCATCAAAGTCAAACAGAAATTGGCAAGACCAAGATTTCATTAGAAAATATATTTATTTGATCAAAATTGTATCGAAATTATGTCTTATGGGGCATATAAATTATTATGCCTCCGAAAATATCTATGAGGTTGTGGATTCGAATTTCAGCAGAGTTAAAAAGAAAAAAAATTACACGATAAGATTTCATAGAAATTATGTCTATTCGGCCAAAATTGTATAGAAATATGCCTTAAGGGGCATAAAGTTTCTAACTATGACTGAATGCAAAGTTTTGTTGAAAATTTTAGATTATGTCTTGTCCGACTAGTTACATAGAATTGAAGCATCGTCTATATATAACTTTGGCCTAATAAGCATAATTTCTATAAAAAAAATTGCCTTGCAATATATATTTGAGGTCGTGAGTTTAAATATCATCAAAGTCAAAAAGAAATTGGCAAGACCAATATTTCATTAGAAAATATACCCATTTGATCAAAATTGTATCGAAATTATGTCTTATGGGACATAGAAATTATTATGCCTCCGAAAATATCTATGAGGTTGTGGATTCGAATTCCAGCAGCGTTAAAAAGAAAAAAATTACACGATAAGGTTTCATAGAAATTATGTCTATTCGGCCAAAGTTATATAGAGATATGCCTTAAGGGGCATATTTTCTATCTAACTATGATTGAATGCAAAGTTTTGTTGAAAATTTTAGATTATGTCTTGTCCGACTAGTTACATAGAATTGAAGCATCGTCTATATATAACTTTGGCCTAATAAGCATAATTTCTATAAAAAAAATTGCCTTGCAATATATATTTGAGGTCGTGAGTTTAAATATCATCAAAGTCAAAAAGAAATTGGCAAGACCAATATTTCATTAGAAAATATATCCATTTGATCAAAATTGTATCGAAATTATGTCTTATGGGGCATAGAAATTATTATGCCTCCGAAAATATCTATGAGGTTGTGGATTCGAATTCCAGCAGCGTTAAAAAGAAAAAAAAATTACACGATAAGGTTTCATAGAAATTATGTCTATTCGGCCAAAGTTATATAGAGATATGCCTTAAGGGGCATATTTTCTATCTAACTATGATTGAATGCAAAGTTTTGTTGAAAATTTTAGATTATGTCTTGTCCGGCTAGTTACATAGAATTGAGTCATAGTCTATATATAACTTTTGGCCTAATAAGCATAATTTCTATAAAAAAAATTGCAAGGCAATTTTTTTTAAAACATTTGCTTGAATTCGAATCCAGAATATCTAATTTAGTAGATTCGCCAATAGAGTACTTTTGCTCATCCCGCATGGGTGTAGCTCAGTTGGTTCCAGGGTGTCAGATTGCTCCCAAGTACTTTTGCTCATAAATTTTTATTAAATGAGAAATAAAGATAAAAATTAAAGACTAGCTAAATGAGGGGGTAAAAATTAAATACTATCGAAACGGGGTGGGGGGAGGCAACAATTAAAGAGCGAAGGACAAATCCACGCAATTTTTGGATTGCCAATAAGTTAGGGGTCTATAAGTCCTCCTGCCCCATAATCAAATACACTTTTTCCTCTAATACGTACATATTTCTTTTGACTTTTTTCACAGAATGTGTGTTTGATAATGAAAGAAAATATTTTTAAAAATAAATAGTTTCATTATGTATTTTTTTATGTTTAAATTTATCCTTTTTTAAATAAATAGTTTCATTATGTTTTTTTATGTTTAAATAAGTAAATAGAAATATTATTATTTCAAAAGTGTGTTATTTTTAGTGTTCAAACTTCAAAGCAGTAAATCAGAAATTAGATGAAACAGAAAAAATGTAATTTCACAAGTTTCTTGTGTGTTATTAAGAAATTCAGTCTTCTCACAATTGTCATGGTTAATGGATTAATTTCTTCCCTAATAGAAGGGAAAACTATTTTGCAAATAGCAGCAATGTAAATTACAGAATTTCAGCAAACTCAAATGCAGGGAAAGAGCTAGGGTGACGGAAGGGGGTTCAGATTTCGCCATATATATGGTTAAATATGTGTTTTATCTACGTATAGGTTATATTGAACCCCTTGACAAACTTGAGAATCTTACCGCAACTGTCCAGGTGGTTCAAATTTTTGTTAACGTTGGGGGTTCGAAGATGGGTGATTGCCATTTTATCACTTTTTTTTGGCCTGATCATTTCTCTTACTTTGCTTGTGCTTATGTTTTGTTTTGAGTCGAGGGTCACTCGGAAACAACCGCTCTACCTATCAAGGTAATGTCTGCGTACACTCTACCCTCTCCAGACTCACGTTATGAATTTCACTGAATATGTTAGTTGTTGTTGGACTCGACTTGTACACATGCAACTGGTAATAAACGGTTAAATAAGTAACCTGAGCAATCATAAGTTAGTATTGTCTTATAGTTGCTTTGAGAAGTTATTAAGAAGTTATTGAGCAATCATAAGTTATCATAAGTTGGTTGTGGATAAAACTCTCTCTTTTTTAAGCAAACTTCAAAAATTTCTCGTGGAACCTTGACGTTTCAAAGATATTATATGATTGTCAACATTATATAATTAAAGGGGCATTAATTCAGGGAAAAAAATAGAGTAGAAAACTGCAAAGTGAAAGGAATAAAAAAAAAAAAAAGAATCGATGAAGCAATGCAAAAGTAGGAAGAAATGTTAAACGAGACATGACAAGCGAGTTAAAATTAGCAGTTATTTTTGCCCTTCCCGCCCTGCCCCATTTCTCATCCTTAAATTTTCACGTGTTTTTTTTAAAACTCGAACCCCTTGATGGAAATCCTGTTTTCATCACTGCTCAAATGACGACAACAAATCAGACTGTACACTTATATTTTGCTTTTGAAATGATGCAAAATGTAGAAGAGAGGGGGGAGAAAATGGCTAATCTTTTAGTATTGAAAAACTGAGGCGAAGCTCCGGAATTTATAGCCACAAGTTTGGGTACGAACAAGTGCGGAAATGCATGTTTGTCAAAGGCAGTGACTGTTCGGTAAATTACTATTTGGGAACTTAAAATATTTCGCGAATAACTTGGAATATAAATAATGGAATTTAGAGAATAAATTTGGCTCAAAAAGAAAATAAATGGAACTTCAAATCTATTTTTTTCTTTTACTTCCTCCAAATTCACAATGGTATATCCATAACTAAATGTCTCGTCTTATTGTTTCTAATAATATACCAAAAGTGCAATTCAATTTCCCACTGGAGTTATCAATGATGTGGATGATGATCTTGAATGTGTAGTCTTTTCTGTTTAATAGTTAGCTTGTATTGAGTATACCTATCTTGATTAAGTCAAAATTAAGAAACGGGATTTAGATGTAACACTTGCTATCTAAGCAAAACTGGTTAACCATAAGTCCCAAACTATGTACTAATATATAGCTTGGTTATGGAAAGGAGAGTCTTAGCGTAACTGGTAAAGTTGTTGTCATGTGATCAGAAAGTCATGGTCACGGGTTAAAACCGTGGAAACAACCACTTGCAGAAATATAGAGTTAGGTTGGGTACAATAGACCCCTGTGTTCCGACTCTTTTTCGGAACCCGCGCCTAGTAGAAGCATAGTGCACCGGACTACCCAGAGATATAGTTTGGTTATTGATTATATTGACGAAGAAGAAATTCATGTTCAAATTGTAGGGTTTTGTCGGGTTCGTACACGCAACGAAATTTAAAAATTTATGTTTCAAACCCGATGACGGTCAAACTGTAGGATGATTACATAATGTAAAATAACACAAAGCAGAATGTAATACTTCAAACGAAGACTTACATTGTAGATAACAATCCGAATATTGAGGTTTTGTGTAATCCGAGGGTGCGCACGCAATAGTCCCTCGATTTGCAAGTAAAAAAATATGATGTAATTTCTCCTTTGGAAAGCTAGTAATTCCAGTAGAGTTTCGAGAGAGTTTAATCTTATGAAAAGATGGTGTGAAAAATATGAGGCTAAATCATGTATATATAGCTGAATAAATCCGCCAGGTTTCTCGCGCCGTGCCCAGAATCAAACATAGTGGGTCATTTCGGACCCACTGGACGCATGTCGGCGCCGCGACGCTGAGTAAGTGGCGTTGTTAGGACCGTGTCCAATTGCTCACGTAAGTATACATATCGTTCACAAGTAATATAGTCTGTAAGACCGAGTTTATCGTCCACATAGACTGATTTCTAATTACCGAACATCTATTCTAGATTATCTATTTGACAAACGATATTTGATTTGAGGTTTATCTAACTACTAGAATAATTGCGAGAAGTAATCTAAATTATTGGGGTTTAATCAGTTATGAAGGAATTAGGGCTTCTGTAACTTGTCAAAACAATCATCACAGACACGATATAGCTTGTTTGTACTTGGGGCTAATGATGCTTTAAGCGACGTTTTGCTGCTACATGCTTTGCAAAAGACAAACCCACAGTTGTAACGATTGTGACGTTTTCTTCTGAAATTGAAAGGGATACGACATCCGAAGCATACAGAATTATCAGCACTTAATGCCCAATTGTGAACACAAATAGCAGCACTAAAGTTCGAGCCACACACTATTCTCTTTACTTGTTTATCCCTCAAAATATCTACTAGAGTAGGCCCAGACTTATTCTCACAGTCTCCATGACCAAGTTGTCCATTTTCACCCTTTCCCCATGTATAAACTTCGCTTTTCGAAGTCAAAACTGCAACATGATGTGAACCACAAGAAATTTCCTCCACAGTAGTGTCAGTGATATTACCTTCTACACAAATTGGAGACATTCCATTAGCTATACTACCCATTGTATATACTCGGCCTGCATTTGTCAAAGCAACAGTCATGGCATAGCCACAGGCCACCTGACTGAAATTTTTGTCAACCAATGCTGCTACGCACTTGGGAGCTAGTCTCGGTTTATTGTCACCGTGTCCTAGTTGCCCTTCGTCTCCATCTCCCCAGGTGAATAGTGTTCCAGATGGAGCATCGGATGGTCCAGCATCCAAACCACATATTAGTTCAACTATAGCAGCAGTGTGCCAAACACCACAAGCAACCTTGAGTGTCCTCAATCCATTGAAAGTTTCCACCTCTCTAGGAGTAATATATCCCGAACGATCTCCATGACCCAACACCCAAAAAGTTCCATCTCCAAATGTAAACAAGCGACCAGCAGATGTTATGATAGCTGTATGCCATGGCCCACAGGAAACATGAGATACTCTTAAACTTCCATGAGGACACATACTCTTTTTGGGATCCAGTGACTGACTTCGCTTCTGTATCCAAGCAAACCCGAACTTTTAGCACCGTCACCCCAAGTGTATATATCCCAAGAGGATGTAACAGCACATGAATGATATTCCCCACATGCAATCACCTCAACATTCATTCCTCTGAGATTGTTGATGAGCTTGGGATGTGGAACGTCTGTTTCGGCCCCATGACCCAGCCTGCCCCCTCCCTCTTCACCCCAGCTGAATACTTCTCCTTGTTATGTGACTAACATAGCGTGTCTATTACATCAAGTACCACACTTGACTCTAGCGCCTTGGGAATATAAGCATTGATCCTCGTGCCAATTCTGTGCTTGCCGCCACCCAATAGCCCATTGCCAGTGCCTTCTCCCCAAATGAAGACATCTCCTAAGCTATCAAAGTCTTCAAGGCAAGAACCCTGGCTGGATGAACTTACAGCACTGGATAAACTAACTCGAAATGTATCAGTTGTAGAACTTCGAGCATTTGAGTTGTCAACCGCTCCAGCAGACAACGAGCTAAGATTAAAGGCAACTGTTTCAGCAAGCGTAGGACTCTTGCCAGCTGCTGTGTATGAAATAACGTCGGCATAGGCTTTTCCAAGCCTGCTCTGAGGTAGACTCTCACTTCTCTGATTGTCTCCTTGATCCTGAGGCAAAAAGATGGTCATACAACATTCTTGAATCAGTCGGAAAGGAGAGAAAGAATGAACACACTCAACTGAAGGTACAACAAAATGCCAACATACAATAGATGAAGTTGATGTGGTCACTTGTTGACCATGCGGACTATCAGAAAACACGGTTTTACTTTTTGCATCACTTTTCACTCTGCGAGAGCGTCCCCGCGTAATTATTGCCTTCAGACCAGTAATCCAAACCTCAGCTTCATCTTTGTCTTTACAGATCTGCACAAAATTATTTAGAGTTCTAGAATTTTGTTTTTTTAAGACTGTTGTAAGTCATTTTTCATGACCTGAAAGAATTACGTATTTTCATTGAGAAGACAATTCAGAAACCTACCAAGTCCAAAGATCTGTTGTTGCAGATGAGAGAAAATGATTAATACTCCTTTTCAGGTCGAGGATGCCGCTGGAATATCGCCTGAGGAGGAGGAAATTACCGCTGTTTTCGTCAGCCACTTGAAACTAAAGTCCGGCACAAGAGGAAGAGGAATATATAACCACACAGAAAAGGATCTAAATTTGACAAGAAGAAAAAATATCAAAGCCCTTATTAACTATAAACTGTAAAGTCTTCCCTTCAGAAGGAAAATTGAGCGAGAAAAATTCCTTTATAAAGGAAGAAAGTTGGGGGAATACTCAAACTCACAGTTCTCTGTCCAGGAATAATCCTTGAAACTTGACACAGCTCAAGCTGTTTTTCTTCTTTGTCGTGGTACCATATCAACGTAGATTCGTCCTGCCACATGTCCAAGAAATCCTTGGTGAAACGGTATAAACACAACTTGTAATCAGGTTTCCCAAGCAATCAAAGAAAACATTAAGTGCTTAATGAAAGCGATATTCAACATTAAGTTTAGCTCTTGAACTTTTCCTGGCCCTAGGATCTCAATCAATTTTGTCATCTTGTCACATACCGATTATTTGTTATCCGGATAGCATTGATGATCACATAATAAATTAAGAAGAAATCCGCCAAATTGCAAAGTGGTTAGAGGATGAAACAACAAGCGAATCATGTGAAAAAAAGGTGAATACAGCATGTGAGATGATGTAACAATTAATATTGAAATACAACATGAGCATTCAGCGGCAGCATCCCCCAAGGTATTTGGGAATGCATGACAACAGTTTACAGCTACACAACTATTCCCCAAAATCTATTTCTCCTCTCTGCCTCGCCTTCAACTCTTTGCTTGTATCTTTGCCAGCAGGTAGACAAAATGCTTGTATCTTTGCTAACACATGGTCTCACATCTGCTATGGTTAATGCTAAATGTAAAAGGCGAGTGCCTTATAGCATCATAATGATCAATAAAACTAGATGGTCAATTCATTTTCTACGCAGATAACAAGGGAGTCCTGAACGTCAAACAACTTCTAATAGGAAGGGACGAACCACAAGAGTTTATTGTATGCAACCTTATCCTGCATTTCTGCAAGTGGTTGTTTCCAAGGCTTGAACCCATGACCTTCTGGTCACATGGAAGCAACTTTACCGATTACTCCAAGGCTCCTTAAGAGGTTTGACTAGAGTTTGGAAAATAAAAAATAGGAAGCAAAATAGTTACCTGATCAATGTCCCTATCAGCAAGACTAGACCTTTGGAAATCAGCCATTCAAGTGGTAATACTATTAGGTGAAAACCCCCAGCTGTTGAACCAAAACCCATCTGAAAAACCACAGGGAAAATCTTCCCCCCTGCTACTATACACCATATACAAACACAACAACCAATCCCCTTAGCTACAAATACAACACCAAATTCATCTATCCCATTGTAAACAAGTCTTTAAATCCTCAACAAAACATTTCCTTGTTCAAAATATACATAAAAACAATCAACATTCAACTCCCCAGCAGCTCAAAGAAGTCATTTACTCCTACAATAACATGAAATCCCTAATAAGACCATTTTGAACATTCAATAAAATCCTCAGAAAATTTTCAATAAATCCAAGAAATGCAATTAAACAAGATAATTTAAATTCTATAACAAAAGGGTCGTATTTTACCTATTTTTTCTTGAAAATTTGAGAAAATCAAGCCGTTGATATTATCTGATGAGCCAAAAACGTCATTTGGGAGCTCAAACAAATAGCCCCAGAAATGGATACCAACATGCGAACAATGAAAAATATGTTCTTGAAATTGAAACCTTTATTGTTTCAATTAGTAAAAGTGATAATAATTCCTTCGTACGTGCCTTAATGTTCTATGTGTTGTCTGTACCAATGATCTCTGTTTTTTATTTAATTTAATTAATTATTCTTCCTGTTATCTGGTCAGCGACCTGACAAAGTTGTACCAACCTAGGACTTGATGATTGTGATGTTTGATTTTGTTGACGAATAAGGCCAAAAACTATATATATCTCCTTCCCAAAAATATTATCCTAATTTCTTTAATAGTTTGTTTCAAAAAAATTAACATATTTTATATTTAAAAATTATTTAATTTATGAAATGATTTACAATCATATAAATATTAAGATTTTTTAAATCATATTTATTTTTAATTTCTTAAATTTCGTTTCAAATAAAACTCAAACAATTCTTTTAGGACGGAGGTAATATTTATTTTTGAGACTATTAGTACAAAAGGAGAATAATAACACATTACTTTAAAATTAAATATCTTCCTTAATCAAATCATCTTTTCATGATTGGTTCTTGGTAAAAAGAAAAAGAATCTATAAGTCCTTTTTGTTTCTCTTTTTTCTTTTTAATTAAGGAATTCTTATGTTCTTCCCATTCTAAATTGAAACATATTTTCTAATGCGTACGTCATAAATCTTAATATTTTTCATGTACTTTGTATTATTAGTATTGGTGTGCTAAGTTCGACTTTCAGCTATTAAACTTTGTCCCCTTGGCTAAATATGTTCTTACTTTGACGGAAATGCCACATGGATGGATGACCCAACTTAAATTAAAAACTCCATCCCACAAATTAATCTCCTGTATTATAATTTATACACAATAATTCAAACCAGAAAGAATAATCACCCATTCTCATGCACAGGAGAACCACCAACACCAACTTTCGAGATCAATTTTACCATGCTTTATTAGCAACTTAAAATAATTATAAATTACTTTTTTTTTTCGTTGCCGGTGCTGTCAAATCTCCCATCATTGACAGATTTGGAATCGCAGACAAAATTTAGTGGTTGTCTAATTTAATTTTTAAGGTGTTTGTTAAATGAAGAAGAGGAGAAAGACGGTCGGTGAGAGACTAATTAGGTTTAGGGATTTAATTGGGAGGGGTTTTTTAAGTTGGTTCATGGATTAAACTCAATCAATCACATCTTTTTAATTTTAATTTGGGTCAAACGATTTTAAGTTTCCATTTTGCTTAGTGGTAAGGATAAATTTAGCCAAAAAAATATAATGGGGACAAAAGTGTTGGAAATTCTACGAGAATAGTGTACAACAATTATTAATGCTTAGAAATGATAAACAATTATAATATAACATGCTTGAGCCTTGAAGTTTAACATGAATTATTACAACAACAGTGAGTGTTGAAGATCTTGATCTTCAGTCTTAAATCCGTCTTGGGGTCTTGGATCTTGAGGTTGGATCTACAGCAATCCCCTTGATCTTTATAATATGAAATTAAGAGAAACTAAATCTGGTAGTATTATAGTTACGTTGCCGAGTTCAGTGATATTCACTTGGTCCTTAAGACAATATTGCCCGTATGAATCATTTAATGGCTATTGATAACTTGTCTTCCAAGATAAAACAACTAAACAAATGAGCAAAGAAAACTCAAGTGTTTCTCAACAAGGAAACAAATGAGTGTGTGAAAGATATGCTAGAGAGGAAGAGTTTTCAGAAAATCTGAAAATAAACAAGTATGAAGTGTGTTCTACAATTGAGCCAAGGGCCTCAATTTATAGTGTGTGTAAAATGTCTTCCCAACTAGCCAAGTAATGGTCTTCAATGCCATGTAATGACACTTAATTTGGGGTTACAATTCAGCCAAATAATGGCTGAATTCATGAGCTAAATAATGAAGAATTAATGCTCCAAAGTCAGCCCAAGAGTCAGTTATTTTTCGTCTCTAACGGTTATACTGCCTCTGAAGCGTCGCGGCGCCTGAGCTCCAGTGACCAAACAAAGAATTAGCGTCGCGACCCTACCCTTGGGGCGCCGCGACTATTGGGGTGGTGGCGCCGCAGTGCCCCAGCTCTACGGCGGCGTCACAACCCTTTTCCGACTCATTTCAATCTTACACTTCGTACACTTCTTCCTTCATTTATCAACGTGAAACACATGTCATTTAACCAACGACCATTCATCATTTCATGTCTCAAACGTTTACTCACGTACTAATATCTCTTTCACTAATGAAATTTATGATACTTGGCACTACGTATGCACGTGTGTGGAAACAAAGTTTCCTACGTGCGAGACCTCAATTGTTCGAGTCATAAATAATGAGTTAAACTTAATTTTACATTAGTAAATTTCCAACAATCCCCTCTTGAAAGATATTTTGACGCACTCACAAGGTGCCTTTATAGCAATCTTTCGGCGGATAAATGTTGCATCTGGATAGGTAGTCATAGATTTGAACCTTCCATAGTAGAATACCATCAGACTTACTTACTGCGCGGTGAATGCGATGTCTTGAACCGTCAGTGTTTAGTGTAAGACAAGATAATGCTACCAACACAACAACTTCCTTACTCTGTTCTTTTTAATGTTTTTGTCCGTTGTGGCCGTGGACACACTTGGATTCTTAAGTGCGTTCATTTGAGGCGGTCAGTCCTCGCACTTAAATAGGTGATCTCCTACAAGGTATCCTACAATACCCCACTTCACAAGTGTTAGGCACCATTAAAAGTTTTCCCAAACCTAACCTCAATCATTGAGGATCATTAAAGGTTTTGGAAACTAAACCTTTACCCACTCTGCAGGTAGCACTTAATGTCTATCATGGGAACGACCTTGGATCCATGATTCTATGTAGAAATCATTATCTGAAGTGCTCTTGCTTCCACCAAAGCGCTCCACTGAACTTTTACGACTTAATTTTCCCATTGAACCTAATTCCTGGGATCTCTAGTCAGTAAGGTTGGGTGTCTGCGGTATCAATTTTTAGTGATTTGGGGTTTAGGCCCATTTTCCTAGACCGGCAGAACTCTTGATCTTCGGGTAGTCCCTTAAGTTAAAGGATCCGTTGTATCCTTTGATTTAGTAACCAAAGATGTGTCACCCGATCAACTGTCATACGGTCTTATGTCTGCGACAGATATGTCCAGACGCCGTCATCCGTCCACAGTGTACAACTAACGAAGGCACGTGTTACTCCCAAATAAGGGACATCCTTTAAGAGGTCATGGAGTTACTCAACTTCTCATCATGCTTTGTACAAAACGATAAACTCCGATTCCATCACAAATCGGCTGATGCAAGTTTGCTTAGAGGATTTTGCAATGACACACCATGCACATCCACTTGTGGTATTGGTGTTCTTCAAGTCTGATGTCCAGTTTGCATCACTATGTTCTCCTAGAACCGTTGGACATCCAGAATATCATAATCCATAGATAAGCGGATAATTCATATGTCGTCACATCTCATTTAAAGCCTTCTATTGATCATTTCCAGAATCACGAGTGAACCTTAGTTCAATTGATCTTCTTTATGAGCCGATACCAGGTCAGTTGTAGTGTGTAAAATACATTGAAGTACATGTGACCTGCGTTTATCGCTCTTGATATATGGGTGCACCATTATTCCAATCAGTTCTATGATTCATATCCATTGGTGACTTCAACGAGACTATCAAAACACATCACAAGTGAGTTTGGTATAGACCAGTCTGTTAGATGTCTTGGAATTCCCAATTCCTAAGATGTCATCCGTAGTACCCATATCATTCATATTGAAACATATTTTCAACATACTCTTAGTCTCTAGGATCAACCTAGGACTTCTCACTGTGATCAACCTGTCGTCTACGTAAAGGCACATTATGACAAACGAGTCAGAACTACCTTTCATGTAGACACATTTGTCATACTCATTAATGGAGAAACTCTTCGATAGTAGAGTACTATCAAATGTTTCGTGCCAATGCTTCGGGACCTGTTTCAGACTGCACAGAGATTTGACAAGTCGATAGACTTTCTTATTTTCCATGGAACCTCATACCCCTCGGGTTGTTCCGTATTACTTTCTTCTTCCATTTTCGGACTTTTGGTTTTCCAACTGTTGGATATCTAGCTTCAGAGTTATTATTTTTGTAGTCAGATTCATTGTTTCTGTTTTATCTGAGACTTCCAGGATCAAAATGTAAACATTTCAGGGACCTTAATGAAAGTTCAGGAAGAAGCCCAATAGTCCATCAAATCAACTCTCCAGTTAGGAAGGTTGTCTTAACATTCATATCACACAAGACTGTGGTAACCCTGAAGATTAAGCTATTCACATAGGAGCACATGTCCAAATAGCTTATGCCTTATACTCATCAGTAGATCCATCTACTTTATATTCAATTTGAGTATCCACTTTTACAACCCAAATGTTCTTTTCCCAGAGGAAGATCAACCATCACACAAGTGTGGTTCTATCTGATGGATTCTATTTCTCTTTTAGCTTCTTTCCAAAGCAGCGCTTCTGGAGATGAAAATTCTCAATTGTCCATATAAGTTAGAAATCCTGGAACAAGTATTTGTTCCCTCTTTTGCTCTGTCTCGGTTCAACATCTAGAATCCTTGAGTTATGTAGATCTGAAACATTAGGTTCCGAATAGTCAGCAACTTTCGAGTCCTATAGATTCGGAACGTCTAGTTCTTTACAATCAGGCACTCGCGGGTTCTTGTTAACCTTGAGCAACTACTCATTTTTCCTTTTCAAGTAAAGTTATCTTCAAAGAATTCATAATTCTTTGACACCAAGATGCGATACACACTACTGTTATTTACAGATCTTGTGGATATGTACTCTACAATCTTAGGTCCAACTTGACCTGCATTGGCTTTGGTATTTCAACACTTGCCACACTACCCCATATCACAACATTTGTAAATGAGATTCTTTCCATGTTTCACATGGAGGGTTATCATTTTCATTATGCGGAGTTATCGTTAAGACTCACATTAGAGGTAATTATCGCCTTGCCCAAATATCTTGGGCATATGGATATACGCTTGGCAAACACCGTTGGTCTAAGGTAAGTAAGGAACAGTCGTTTGATAAACGATGCTTTACATTCTCCCCTTCTATCCATATGAATTCCCCAATCTGTAGGTTTTCAACTTCTGCTTCCGGCGCTCCGACGGGGTTTCATCTTTGTTTTTCAATAAAGGATATAATACGTTGTACCATCGTCGATGAATATCATAACGTTCTTATCTCCCCCTCTATTTGTACAATCGTCAAATCACCCATGTAGGCGTGACTATGTTATAGAGGAGCGGTGCTTCTTTCGCTATTCCTTTGATGAAATGGCAATGTGATTTTACCTCTTCGGCTACCTCACATTCATTTGAGGTTTTATTTCGATAGACGACAACAATTTTAACTTAGTTAGTTTTTGAATGACTTTTTATTTAACGTGCCTTAATCTATGATGACATAGATGCACGTATTATAAATATATCATTCACTTTGCTACAGTATTACTGTACCACTCTTAGTTATTATAGACCTGTTGGACTAGACTCAAGCCAGTTTGACCAATAACGTCCTTGAACCAAGTTTGAGACATGTATCACTCTTGTTAGAGTGATCTCATTCCCTTAAGTCCTTTAGAGGACAACCTCTTCAACTCATTTTACTTTGAAGATGGCACTGCTTCATATGAACAACCTCTTGCCCATGGTTAAGGCGTAACCGGATCATAAGTGATCTAGATACTCTGATCCACTTCAGTTGCCTTGGCAGACTGAGTGTCCAATTTCTGCCTTTCTTTTGGCCTTCAAATCTTTTAAGATCTGGAAACTCTGGCCCACTCTAGTCTCCCGTAGGCTTTGAATGACTGAGTGTCCAATACTGTCCTGTCAAAGGATGGATCTTCTGTCGGAAACGGTGACAGGATTTCTCTAGTCCTCTTCCCTTGCTTCGGATTGTCCATAAATCGAGTTTATTACAATCTAAGTCCATTTATTTTAGACAGTTGTTTATAACAGTCCAATCTTTAATCGAGAAGGTGAGTAGCCTAATTTATGATTTTAGGGTGTAGGGAATATAAGTTTTTAATGAAAACACTTCATACTCCTAGCCTTGGTTTATTCCCTTTTATTCAGAAATTCTCTAAACATATTATGGACAAGGAAGACTAATTAACTCATACCTTTGGAATATGGCCCACGTCAGTCACGTGTCCAAATCTTCCTTACTATAAGATGGAGGCTTTTTGCTATAAAATGGAATAACATCTTCAGCCTTTTCCTCTTGTCCCGATTGACAACTTCAACCTCTTGTGGGCACTTGTTTCCACTACTCTCGGGAGCGGTAACAACAACTCTTCCTTGATCCTTAACCTTCCTAGCATGACTATTAGCAGTATCTTCAAGTTCAGGATCATTCAACAAAGATCTCCCATTTGACGGAACAGATCTGTAACTATCGTCAAAGAGAAATCCAAAACTAGGAACAGATCTGCTGACATACATCTTTCTAGCACTAGTACCAATATTGTCTTAAGTTATTGGAAATTCAATGGATGTACGGAAATAGTGTACAACAACTACTAGTGCTTAAAAAAGATAAACAATTACAATACAACAGACTTAAAGCCTAACATGAGTTGTTACAATAATAATGAGTGTTGAAGATCTTGATCTTCAGTCTTAAATCCGTCTTGGAGTCTTGGATCTTGAGATTGGATCTGCAGCAATCCCCTTGATCTTTATAACCTAAAATCAAGAGAAACTAAATCTAGTAGTATTATAATTGCGTTGCTGAGTTTAGTGATATTCACATGGTCCTTAAGGCAATATTGCCCCGTATGAATCATTTAACGGCTATTGGTGTTAGGCGTATTTTGTATACGCCTTTTGAGTCATTTTTAGTTGATATTTTACTCGTTTTTATTGTGTTTAGTATAGTAGTAGGTTTGTTTTTCTTTCTTTTGAGTCACAGCGGTGCAAAAAGGCAAAATGACAAAAAAGAACGAGAAATTGGCAGAAAAGGTGCTCTCGAGGCGAAAAAGACGAAAGTTGACAACTCAGAGCGAAAGAAGGCAGCACCGCGGTGCCACTATATAGAACCGCGGTGCCATATTTATCGAGGAGTCACAGGACTTCAGCACCGCGGTGCCATCAGACAGTACCACAGTGTCATTTGTGCTGAGAAGCTGCAGGAGTTTCGGCACCGCGGTGCCGACGGGGGAAATTTCAGTTCCGAAGGCAAATTGGTCCATAGGGCACGAAAAAGGGATTAATGCTATGAAGGAGGTTGGTAATTCTATAAGACAACACAACACAAGCGGATTTAGAGCTACAATTTGAGACTTTATTATACGTAATTTTCTTTCTTTCGTTTTTAATTCAGTTTATGTATGGATATTGTGTTAGTTCTTAGCGTGACTATGGCTAGGAGCTAAACACTCTATTAGAACTTTCCTTATGAATCGCTTGAAACTGTTATTCATGAATTAATGCAGTAGTTTGATTTCTTCTTCGCTTGATTAAGATTTAGTAAATATTTGGTATGAATGTTTGATAATTAATTGATCACTAGTTATCATAACCTATATGATTTCGAATCAAAAACCGAAATGAAAGATTTGAATATGTTGTAATTGACTAGACATATGTTAAAATCGCGGACGAAAGTATCCCGATACTTGTGTAGCATTATAGGTTACTGTTCTTAATCCTCATATGTGGTAAATCCTATCATAGAAATATAGAAGGGTTCTGCACTGAGGTTGAGTGATTATATGTTCTAACCAGAATATAAGATAGTCTAGTTAACCGATATCTTAACGAAGAAGAATCATTTTAGTTGCATTAAGGATTGAATAAAATGGATAGTCGAGGATTTTAGAAGCCCTAATTCATTCATAACTGATTACAACTTTATTAGTTTAAATCTTGCAATTATTCTAGTAGTTAAATAAATACCCCAATCAACGATCGATTACCAAATTGATAACATAAAATAGATGAACGGTACTTAGAAACCAGTCTTTGTGGATGATATTCGGTCTTATAGACTATATTACTTGTGAACGATGCGTACGTTTGCGTGAGCAGTCGAAAAATCGCTAACAAGTTTTTTGCGCCGTTGCCGGGGACTGACGTACATCTAATATTGAATCATCTATTTTTATTTCTACTTTGGCTTTATTTTTATTTTATTTTTATTTTTATTTTTATTGTTAGAACCGTGTACCTTGATTTGTTTGTTGATTTTGATCTGTTTCAAAAATTTAGTGTATGCAAAGAAGGAGAAGAGCAGATACACTTGTTCGCTTCAACCCTGAAATCGAAAAAATGTGCAAGCAAAACAGGCGTGAGAAAATAATTATTGATTTACTAGCCATGGAAAATCAGCAAAATAACAACAACGGGGTACCTGAGGAGGTATTGAATAATGAGGTATCGGCTGCCATGGGACAAGTCCCACCACCTGCAGAAATAAGCTTGGGAGATTATGTTCTGCCCACGGTTATTGGTGCACAGACATGCATCAGATTCCCAGCTATAGGGGCCAACAACTTTGAGATCAAACCAACCATCCTGAGCATGGTCCAGAACACAATACAATTTGGGGGGACTGCTATCTGAAGATCTCCACATGCACATTGCAAACTTTCTGGAGATGTGTGCCACTTTCAAATACAATGGTGTTACTGACGATGCCATTAGACTGAGGCTCTTCCCGTTCTCACTAAGGGATAGAGCCAAAATCTGGTTGAACTCACTGCCTGCCAACTCCGTCACTACCTGGCAGAACCTGGCCCAAAAGTTTCTAGCAAAGTTCCTCCCTCATTCCAAAGCAGCAAAGTTAAGGGGAGAGCTGAACAACTTTTATCAGGTGGATGCTGAATCACTCTACGATTTATGGGAGCGATTCAAGGATCTGCAAAGGAAATGCCCACATCATGGCATTGAGAAGTGGATGTTAGTCCACATTTTTTATAATAGGATGAGTGGTACTATTCGTACCATCATTGATGCTGCAGCAGGGGGTGCTTTCATGAGAAAGAGTGTCAATGAGACACATGAGTTACTGGAATATATGGCTGCCAACAATCATCAAGGGGCAGATGACAGGTCAGTGACCAGCAAGAAGGCTATGGGCATACATGAACTAGATGCCATCATCGCTCAACGCATATACGCCGCTTTGACGGCTAAATCTGCAGTAACACTATGTCCGTGAATGCATCCACCGCCTATGAATTGTGAGATTTGTGGTGGACCGCATTCTTTGATGATGCACGCAGCGGACCACGATAATGTGCGATGGAGTAGGTGCAGCGGTTGGGAACTTTAGAGGCCTCATAATTCCAACACATACAACCCGGTGGAGAAATCACCCTAACTTTTCGCGAGGAATGATCACCAAGAACAACCATATCAAGGTGGTTACCAGAACCAGCAGGTGCAAAATCAGGCCACTTCACCCCAGCAGTTTAGACCACTTATACAACAGGAGAAGCCTGATGAACTGAGAGCTGCATTGCTTACACGCACCAATTCGCAGAATCAGTTTATGTCTGAAACAAGGTCCTCTCTCAGGAGCTTGGAAACACAGGTTGGGCAACTTGCAAAGATGGTAACTAACAGGCCGTAGGGCACTCTCCCAAGCAATACAGAGGTAAATCCTAGAGAGCAGTGTCAAGTAGTGTTGTTGAGGAGTGGAAAACAGTTGGAGCATGTTGCTCCCCAGCCCGCAGTGATAAGGAGTGTGAGAAAGCAGCTGAGGTAGAGAATGAGAGGGTTACTGAATACCGCCCTACAGTTGAGACAGCACGAACACATTCGAGGGAGTACGTTGATAGAATCCCTTACCCTCAGAGGTTACAAAAGAAGACAATTGACAAGCAGTACTCCAAGTTTTTGGAGGTGTTTAAGAAGCTTCACATAAATATCCCCTTCATTGAAGCACTAGAACATATACCATCATACTTTAAATTCATGAAGGGGATACTTGGAAAAAAGAGAAGGCTAGCGGATTATGAGACACTATCTTTGACAGAGGAGTGCAGTGCCATCCTGCAAACGAAACTGCCTCCTAATCTGAAGGATCCAGGGAGCTTCACCTTGCCCTGCACTATTTGTAAGGTGACATGCAACAAGGCGTTGTGTGATATAGGGGCCAGTATCAATTTCATGCCTCTGTCTGTCTTCAAGAGATTGAGTTTGGGTGAAGCCAAACCAACCACAGTGAATTTGCAGTTGGCCGAGCGAACCGTAGTGCACCCTAGAGGCATAATAGAAGATGTGCTGGTCAAGGTGGGAAAGTTATTCTTCCCACCAGACTTCCTCATTCTTGATATGGAGGAATATGATGAAATACCCATCATTTTGGAGAGACCATTCCTTGCAACTGGGAGAGCCCTGATTGATGTAGAAAAGGGAGAACTGAGACTAAGGGTTCATGAGGAAGAGATGATGTTCAATTCCACCATTGAATCCCAAGCCATCAACAAGTGTTTCACAGTCAGCACAGCTGACACAACAGTTCAGCCAACACAAACCAAAGCTAGGGAGATCATTCATACAGCGGTGAACCCACAGGTCAGCAAGAATGCTGAAACAAAAATGAAGGCCATGAAAGCCGTCGAACAGGTAAGTCTTACTGAACCCCCTCATGTGAAAAAGAAAAATAGAGTGAGGAAGAAGAGGATGATTTTGAAATGGATATGTAGTGGGGTTAAAATACCCCAATGATTTAATGAGTAACTTGCGTCCGGTACAAGACGTTAAAGACATCGCTACTTGGGAGGCAACCCAAATTTTAAATTACGTAATTGAGTTTAATTAGAACAGTCTCACTTTTGGTATTTTGTTGTGTGGTGATGCAGGTGAAGGAATGGGACATGAAGCAGGAAAACAACGCTGGAAAATACTGAATCGGGAGTTTCAGTATCGCGGTGTCATCATGCAATACCGCGTGCGTAAAAATCGAGCGACCACGATTTAGGCACCGCGATGCTGTCTGCAATCATGCGCTGAACACGTTTCCGTAAAATAAAAGCACTAAAATGTCCAATGCAGTATCCGCCGCCACCACCACCATTTGGAACCACTGTATGTTTGTAAGTCGTCTCATTTGAATTTTTGAGTCTTTTACACATTTGAGACAATGTGTAGTTTAAGTTTGGGGGGGGGGGGTCATTTTATTTTATTTTTGTGAGTATTTTGTTGTTTTTGTGAGTCAATTTTTTTTTATCATGCATGCTGTGCTTATTTGGAACGCCTAGTGAACTAAGTGGGATAATGTAGTGGAATGATAAGCTAAAATATGTGTGCTTAAGTTAGATATGCCAAAAATTCATGAAAATTTGATTATTTAGAATATTTGATGCTTAGCCAATGTGTTGTCAAGTGAAAAATGTCTGTGAAGTCTGCTTGCTTGTTATTTGAGGCGAAATAGTTAAGATGTACATGTTAGGGAGATAATTCAGGAATTTCTTTGATAGCCCTTCTTACTCTTCATTACCTATCCTGACAATAAATTGTATCCCTAGTCAGCCTCGTTGAGCCTAAAATAAGTTATTTTCTTTGACATCCCATGATTCCCTCGTGTGCCATAAGCAGTAATTGAAAAATTAGGATGAAAAAGAGTGAAAAAGGAATATAAAAAGAGTGAAAAAATTGACGCGCCCCAATGAAAAAGAACGTAAAAGCTTAAATTTGGGGGTGCCTATATGAATTGATTCATGCTCTCAAAAAGAGAAAAGGGAAATGATAGGTATGAACTGAAAAGAATACCAAAAATAAGGATAAAACAATTGAATGAGAAAAACGCTTATGATACGTAAATTGAGCCTAAATGCCTACTTTTGCCTACCCATGCCTACCTAAGCTTACATTACAACCCTGAAAAGTCCTGAGGATCTCTAATATGTATGTCTATGATTAGTGGAGAATAGCAAGTACACAGGCCCGTAGAACTAAATGAAATTGACATGCATAGGTTAGGTATTCATGCTTCCATTACTTGTGATTGAAATGAATTTGCGAAATATCTGACTTGAAATTCTAGATTGCTGAATTCATGCTATATCTGTTCCTGCATATTATCCAACTGACGTTCATGTGTTTCTAAATATTTGTGCAGCTACTTGATTTGAGTCTTTGAGTCTTTTATTTTTGTGTCTTTGTTTTTGTTTTGATATTTGCTCAAGGGCGAGCAGATATTAAGTTTAGGGGTGTTTGTTAGGCGTATTTTGTATACGCATTTTGAGTCATTTTTAATTGGTATTTTACTCATTTTTGTTGTGTTTAGTATAGTAGTAGGTTTGTTTTTCTTTCTTTTGAGTCACAACGGTGCAAAAAGGCAAAATGACAAAAAGGAACGAGAAATGGGCAGAAAAGGTGCTCTCGAGGCGAAAAAGGACGAAAGTTGGCAACTCAGAGCGAAAGAAGGCAGCACTGCGGTGCCACTATGCAGAACTGCGGTGCCCTATTTACCGAGGAGCCACAGGACTTTCAGCACCGCGGTGCCATCGAGTAATCTGGCGGTGCCATTTGTCTTTGAGAAGGCTGCGGGATCACGACGCTGGAAATTTCGATTCAAGGCAAATTGGCTAAGGGCGGATTGGTCCATAGGGCACGAAAATTAGAGGATATTTAAGCCCTAAGGATTATTGCTATGAGGGAGGTTGGTCATTCTGTAAGACAACACAACACTGGCGGATTTGGAGCTACAATTAAAGACTTTGTTCTACGTAATTTTCTTTCTTTCGTTTTTAATTCAGTTTATGTATGGATATTGTGTTAGTTCTTAGCGTGACTATGGCTAGGAGCTAAACACTCTATTAGGGCTTTCCTTATGAATCGCTTGAAACTGTTATTCATGAATTAATGCAGTAGTTTGATTTCTTCTTCGCTTGATTAAAATTTAGTAAATATTTGGTATGAATGTTTGATAATTAATTGATCACTAGTTATCATAACCTATATGATTTCGAATCAAAATCCGAGAGGAGAGATTTGAATATGCTGTAATTGACTAGACTTAGGTTAAAATTGCGGACGAAAGTACCCCAATACTTGTGTAGCATTATAGGTTACTGTTCTTAATCCTCATATGTGGTAAATCTTATCATAAAAATATACAAGGGTTCTGCACTGAGGTTGAGTGATTATATGTCCAAACCAGAATATAAGATAGTCTAGTTAACCGCTATCTTAACGAATAAGAAAAAACATTTTAGTTGCATTAAGGATTGAATAAAGTGGATAGTCGAGAATTTTGGAAGCCCTAATTCATTCATAACTGATTACAACTTTATTAGTTTAAATCTTGAAATTATTCTAGTAGTTAAATAAATACCCCAATCAAAGATCCATTGCCAAATAGATAACATAAAATAGATGAACGGTACTTAGAAACCAGTCTCTGTGGATGATATTCGATCTCACAGACTATATTACTTGTGAACGATGCGTACGCTTGCGTGAGCAGTCGAAAAATCGCTAATAATTGGCAACTTGTCTTCCAAGATAAAACAACAACTAAACAAATGAGTAAATGAAACTCAAGTGTTTCTCAAGAAGAACCTTTGAGTGTGTGAAAGATATGCTAGAGAGGAAGAGTTTTCAGAAAATCTGAAAATAAACAAGTATGGAGTGTGTTCTACAATTGAGTCAAGGGCCTCAATTTATAGTGTGTGTAAGATGTCTTCCCAACTAGCCAAGTAATGACCTTTAATGCCATGTAATGACACTTAATTTGGGGTTACAATTCAGTCAAATAATGGCTGAATTCATGAGCCAAATAATGAAGAATTAATGCTCCAAAGTCAGCCCAAGAGTCAGTTATTTTTAAATGTTGGCCATATCATCGCCTCGGCGCGCGACGCTGAGCTCGATGACCAAACAAAGAAATTATAGCGCGGCCCTACCCTTGGGGTGCCGTCGCCGCGGCGCTCCGGCTCTACGGCGGCGTCACGACCCTTTCTGACTCATTTCAATCTTACACTTCGTACACCTCTTCCTTCATTTACCAACGTGAAACACGTGTCATTTAACCAACGACCATCTATTATTTACGTCTCAAACGTTTACTCACGTACCAATATCTCTTTTACTAATGAAATTTTCGATACTTAACACTACGTGTGTGGAAACGACATTTCCTACATGCGAGACCTCAATTGTTCGAGTCATAAATAATGAGTTAAACTTAATTCCACATTAATAAATTTCAACACAAAGTTCAACAATAAAGCAAAATAGAAAGATATATTTGACCCTTTTCCATTTTTTATTGACTATTATATTATATCAGGTTCTCAATTACTCAAGAAAAAAAAACGAACAATTAATATAAAATGCCAAGGAATTTATGCAACTTTTACGAATTTCAATGACATTAAGAAGAAAGTCTAGTGTGGGTCCAATATGTTGGCTCAACTAAATCTTGTGTATGTCTTTTATTTTAATTTTATCTAAAACTATACTCCCCGTTTATTATTGTCGTGGTTACTAAAAATAATTATATTAAATTATTTATCGTTTTAGAAATTCAAGACATAGTTAATTACTTCTTTCCCATTTTATCTTTAGTATAATTTTATCATTAATGAAGATGACACATAAATAGAACAAACATTTAATGGAGAGAGCTTATAATTTAAACATAAATAAGGGTAAAAGTGGTCAAATACTCCTCCAAATTAATTTCTTAATAGGCGTGTAAAACAAAAAACGTCAAATAATTTGAGATAGAGTGAGTATTTTAGAATTTGATTTCATAATTACATAGCCTAAAAACGAAAGAAAGAAACCAATAATCAGTTTCAGCTCTTGCATTTGATGAAGTGTTAAAATGTAATACACTCATGATAGATGATTCATAACTTACCAAGTTCATAAATTGCAAGTTGTAACTCATTGTAGCTCCCTAATTATGAGAAGGGCTATGTAGTTCATAAATAAAGTGAGTTGTAACTTCATTGCAACTTAGTAAACTCACTAATTAAAAAAAGAAGAGTTATGAAACTCTAATAAAGTAAAAGTTAAAGAATTCATTGAGTCACAATAGTGTTCTATAAAGAAAGTGATTTGATATCACTAAAAGATAGTACTACATTTTTAGAGTGATTATTTAGATTAAGAGTGTTTTATATGAAAATTTTAAAGAACAAGTTATTTAAAGTGTGTTTGATATGAAACATTTACAACTCTACAAGTAATCTCGTAAAGAAACCGCTAAAGCAATTGACCGTACTAATACCTGTATAGAATATAGTAACAAGATTAAATTGCCAACAAAAAGGAAATCATGATTAAAAGTTGCAAGATATAGCAACAATTAAATCAAGTTGTTACAATTTATTCATATATATCGACAATAATATAATTGTTGCTAATTCTATAATTTCTATATAATCAACACATAACAACAAAACACTCGGTTTGATCCCACAAGTGCGATCATGGAAGGGTAGGATTACATCAGACCTTACCTCTATGTTTGTGAGATAGAGAAATTTCCGATGGACCCTCGGTTCAAAATAACTTGTAGTGCACAATCGATCTAAAAAAAGGAATGTTTATTCCTCATAATTCTACAAGTCTAGACTTTCCTTCATGAACAAGGAATATAGATCTCAAGTCTCCTCTCAAGAAGGATTGAAAGAGTAAAATAGCAAATTAAATATTCTTACATAGAGTGGAAACTCAAGGATTACACAAACATGGTTCATCAAAGTAACACACATAGCTAATTAAGAAATAATCTAATAGTGCAAAGAGAAGTTAATATCGATAATCATCATCAACGATCATGTAGTTGTTCCTCCTGGTTCTTGCATCTCTATCAGCCTGCTAAATCAGAACCATTACCATTCAACTCAAAAGTAAAAAGATGCATGAAAAAAATAAGTATCCTACACAAAAATTCCTCCTTTTATGTTCTATTACTTTTTCTTTCGCTTGAGCCGAGGGGTTTGTGAATAAGTGATTGTTTGATAATGAGCAAGGAATATCCGTCTTTCTGCTAAACATGATGGACTGAACTTATAATTCAATGCGTTCCTAAGAAAAAAAAATTGTCCATTTTTCAGGGTCTCAAAGGGGCGTGAAAATGCATAAGAAATCTTGAATGACGGTAATACATTGTAAAGTCCCGAATGTTTTTAAAAAAGGAAAAAGTATATTTAAAAACACTCTCTTATTTGAACTAGAAGAGCTATATCTAACTTAGACTTCTACTAGACCTGGATATCCCTCTAGGTCTTCCTTACTTAGAGGTTTTGTAAGACTCAAACACTCAACTTTTCATTATATCTTCAAAAGCCAAAAACTTCAAAGGAAAATCTCTCCTCTCCCCTCACCTTCGTGGACAAAAATTTGCCTTTTTGGTGAAGTTTTTGTCTTCTTTTTTTTCCGGTTTTCCTAGAGCAAGGTTGGAAAAGATCAAGTGTGCAAGAAGGAGAATAATGCCGATGTGATAAAAATTGTGAAGTAATAAAGGTGAGTTCTCTCACTCATAAATTCTTAGTAAAATCCTTTGGTTTTGAGTTACAATGCATGTTAGAACATAATATGGATGTTGGAAGAGAAATCATGAAAAAAGGGAGAAAAATGGTGTAGTATAACTTGTGATGAATTATTGATATAGTCTTATCTTGTAACAAGTTTGAGTCATGGTGTTGCGGATTGTTTTCGCTGAGTTATCCTTGTTAGAAGGAGACAAATTTTTTTAGTGCTGTATATCTCTCTTTCACGGTCAGATTGAGCCAAAACGGGGCCAAACTAGATATACGATTTGAGAGTTATCGCTATTTAAAGTTTCTGCCTCGGATCGATTGAAATCCGAAAAGGGTAGAATGTATAACGAAAAACTGTACAAATTGGTAATTAATATGAACGTTTGTGCTAAATAAAAGTTCTAGTTTTCCCTGTTCTTGACAGTTTGAGACCTTACGGAGATCGACCCGACTTACGGATAAAAAGTTATGACTGTTTTAAGATCGTGTCCTTTTATTTTCAAAAATCTGGCGAGACAGTTTTTCATAGGGTTGTTTCTTTCATGAATTTGTACTAGTTATATTAAGTATTTTAGAGAAAACTTGATATAGTGATAGGTCCCCGTATTACTTTCAATCGGCGCAAGTTACGGTTTGAGAGTTATAGCCCTTACAAGCGAGAATGGCGAAAAATTGAAAGAAAGAATTTTTATTTGAATCTTCTGGATCGTCGTTGACATTGAAAGCTTCTTTCCAGTAAGGTTAATCGGAGTACATCTACCTTACGTCACCCCAATAGATTCATAAGTGGTCTTACCATCACTCAGGCAACATATATACATATAAATATATTGGATCGGAACATCGTTCATGATATATATATATATATATATATATATATATATATATATATATATATATATATATATATATATATATATATATAATATCGGATTGCGCGTACCACAACAAATATATAATATAATATATGGGATCGGGTTACGCGTCCCACAATTTCTTTCGTGAAGGTGTAATGGTTAAACTAAGTATTTCCCTAGGGTGAGTTGGGAGATGATTTTATGTGTGAATAATTATTATTGACTCGTACATTGAAAGTGTTGTAATGTGGTTTCATAACGTGCTTATTATGTTTATAGTATGATTGTACTTAAAACATCGCGAGGTTGCTTTGAATTGTAAGACGAGGTTCTCACTCAGCCACGGATGCTAGGGCTGACTCTTTTTATCTAACATATTTCAGGAAAGCATGACAAAGGAAAAGCTTCGCAACAGGGCTAACGATCGTTCCACAACCTCATTGTTCTACCAATCCATTGCTTTGGATTTGGTGAATGTCATCCTTGAATGAGTATGTCTGAGGGACTAAGTTTTGTAATGTCGGGGAATGCCCCACATGAGATTGTTTTCTGTTGGTTTCGAATTTTTCATTATATATCTAAAACTTCCATTGAGTCTAGATATAAATTGTGGTTGCACAAGTATGGACTGACGCTTTCATTAAAGAAATACAAAGATGGAGCTAACATGATTATATTATTTCCGCACTTAGATACATGCTTAATTTAGAAAGAAAAGATTTTAATGGTTCGCCTGAGAAAGGATAGTGGCCCCAGGTGCTATCACGCCCCAAGGAAAGACTTGAGATAAGTTAGGCCGTGACAAATTGGTATCAGAGCCCAGTCAGGTTAGAAGATTCTAGATTTTTTTTTTGAGTTGGTTGTTTGAATGGTTACTTATTGCGACGGTATGCGCGCCACCTTAATAATAAGTGAGCGGGATAACATCCTAAACATGTTCGCTTCTTTCATACTCTCCTCGTGTCTATCTTGAGTCTTGTCAAAGACTTGGTTCTCGTACTACCTCCTTCAAAGGATTATGGAAGGGGATTGTGCAACGGTAAACTAAGAGTTATTTTTGTAGATATGATTACAATATGAGTTCCAACCAAGAGGGAAGTGCTCATAGAAATGAAAAGAATAATGTGAGCTCAGGAGGAGTTTATGGACCGTAGGATGGACAATAGGGAAAGGGAGGCAAGGAACACGATTCACAAGGGGCTAAATGCCAACCTGCGGAATAGGTGAGTAACGCGGTTAAGCCCTTTAACACGTGTTGTGGTAAATGCAAATTTGAGTTGGAGATCTATAATGGGCGACGAAGAATTATCTGATAAGATTTAGTATAATGTTACGTTGTTTTAGAATAGGAATGAATGAAGTATTATGAATGCAAGAAGGAAATAATATCATTCTTTTTTTTTTATAATTTTTTTCTCTTGTGGTGTTGCATGCTTATGAAGTATAAGAAAATTTTAGGGAGTTCAAATTGACGTTTTGTCTTCTAAAATATGGACGCACTTATTTTTACAAAAATGGTAGACTCACAAGTACCGGTGGTGCGAATGTCGATCAGAACTACCCGGGGAAGAGCAAGGGGACAATGTCAACCCCTAAGAGTTCCGGCACAGGAACCGGAGGCTCAAGAAAAGGTTCACCATGAAGCTCCTATACCTCCGGTTGAAAGAGCAGTGTCTCAAGATAGTGTGGAAAATGTTGAAGAAAATGAGAGTCGAGCGGCCCAGGAAACGGTGAGACAAAAGTTAGATAGACTCATAGAGTTGATGACAGTTGTAGCCCCACACCTAGTCCAGCCTACACCTAGTGTCTCAGTGATGGCCCCGATCCCGAATCCGCCGGCCCAGGAACCACCACTGGCCAAAAAAGTAGGAGCTCAGTCGGTACCATATAGATTGTGTGTGAATTTTATGAGGAGAATGAAACCTATCTTCACTGGGAAGGACTCTAAATCCGACCCGATAGTGTTTCTCAACGAGGTAGAAGACCTACTGTTTACCATGGGTTGTGTAGCGACGCATGACGTCAATTTGGTAGGCGCACGTCTAGTGGACGACGCGGGGGTGTGGTGGAGAAATTTTAGAAGGAATCGTCCCCCGATGTCATCACCGATGACGTGGGGGGAGTTCAAAGGTGCATTCATTGAAAAGTACATGCCTAACACCCGAAAAGATGCGCTCAGACGCGAGTTTGAACAGTTGAAACAAGGATACCACAACGTGCAAGAATACGATACACAGTTCGTGCGATTGTCGGCATACAACGCACACATTATTCCTACGGAAAGGGAGAATGTCAAAAGATTTATCGAGGGTTTGAGTCCGAACTTGGCAGAGAAGGTAGTAACATTATCCAATGATCGGACTTACCTTCAGATCGTCTTCATGGCAATGAGTGTAGAAAAATTTGCTAAAGCAAAAAGAGAGTATTCACATAAGAGGTTTCGATCATCGGAATCCTTTAATCAGAATCAAAACCAGAGGCAAGAAGGTAGTAAGAATTCTTTAAAGCCGAGCCAATCAGTAGATCAATCTCATCGTGTGACCTAATGACATAAATGGTTCAATCATCAAGGTAGCAATGTCAAGGCCACCAACCCTAACACGGACGGTGATAGAGCGATCTACAAGGTATGTCAAAAGAAACATTTTGGGGAATGCAAGTCCTCACGGAGAAGTTGTTATAACTGTGGGGAACCAGACCACTATATCAAATATTGCAAGAAGAGAACCCAAATCCAGATTTCTCATGGGAGGTCAGAAGCAACCACAGCTGCCCACAAGGGAAATCAGGGCAACCAATCACGACAGAATCAGGGAGGTCAACAGTCCAACAATCCTATCCGGCTCTACGTTTTGCCCAGAGGAATGAGGCAGAGACATCTAATGTGGTGGTCACATGTATTTTGTTGGTCTCAAGTATTCATGCACTTGTATTATATGATCCCGATTTTACATTTTTGTATTTGTCAATCGATTTTGCTAAGAATCTACCTATAGAACATTCTTGTTTAAGTGAACCCTTTGAGGTCATGACACTAGTGGGGGCTTCGGTTTGGGCCTTTCGAGTATTTAAAAATTTCTCATTAGAGGTAAATGGTATATGAACAATATCAGACTTAGTATTACTTGATATGATAGACTTTGACATTATTTTGAGTATGAATTGGCTGTCAGCATGTTATGCCAGGTTGGATTGTCGGCAAAAAGTTGTAAAATTATCTTTTTCCGGGGAACCAGAAGTGTTTATAACAGGTAGTATTGGGACATCCTCAGGTCGACTTATTTCTTACCTGGGCTCAAAAGTTATTAAGGAGTCACAGACAAGAATACTCTTACTTGGCTAATATAGTAAATACCCAAAAAGAGTCCCTAAAGATACATATTGTCTCTATTGTTCGCAATTTTTCGGAGGTTTTCCCTGAGGATCTTCCAGACCTTCCTCCGGACAGGGAAATGGAGTTCGACATAGAGTTAATTCCGGGTACAAGACCCATTTCCATTCATCCATATCGAATGACCCCAGCTGAGTTGAGAGAGTTAAAAGAACAATTGAAGGATTTTCTGGATAAGAGCTTTATAAGGCCTAGTGTTTCCCCCTGGGGTGCATCAGTCCTTTTTGTGAAGAAGAAAGACGGTTCACTCCGAATGTGCATCGAGTATCGACAACTCAATAAGGTCACGATCAAGAACTGGTACCCATTATCAAGAATCAATGATCTTTTGACCAATTTCAATGAGCCAGTTATTTCTCCAAGGTTGACCTTCGTTCGGGATATCATCATTTCAAAATAAATCCTGATGATATACCCAAAACTTCCTTTAGGACATGATATGGTCATTATGAGTTCTTGGTCATGTCTTTCGGGTTAACCAATGCCCAACAACTTTTATGGATCTCATGAACAAAGTCTTCAAACCATTATTAGATTTGTTCGTAATTGTGTTCATCGATGATATTCTAATTTATAGCAAGAGTGTTGAAGAACATGAAGAACATCTAAGGATAGTGCTTCAAATCTTATGACAGGAGAAACTTTATGCTAAGTTTTCAAAGTGTGAATTTTGGTTGGAAAATGTGGCTTTCTTGGGCCATGTTGTGTCAAGAGATGGAGTCATGGTAGACCCTCAAAAGATAGAAGTAGTGAAGAGTTGGCCAAGACATGCCACTCCGACAGAAATTAGGAGTTTCTTGGGTTTGGATGGGTATTATAGAAGATTTGTAGAAGGTTTCTCTAGTCTCGCTGCTCCCTTGACCCAATTGACTCAGAAATCGGTTAAGTACCAATGGTCAGAGGCGTGCGAGACAAGTTTTCAGAAACTGAAGGAGTTATTGACTACTGCGCCAATCCTAACCTTACCATTGGGACAAAAAAGATTCACAGTCTATTGTATGCCTCTAAGGTTGGGTTATGATGTGTCTTAATGCAGTTTGAAAAAGTTATTGCGTATACATCTCGACAATTGAAGATAAATGAGAAGAATTATTCAACTCATGACTTGGAATTAGCCGCGGTAGTGTTCGCCTTACGAATATGGAGACACTATTTGTATGGGGTGCATTTAGATATATTTACCGATCACAAGAGTTTACAGTACATAACCACACAAAAGTATTTGAATCTCCGACAAAGAAGATGGTTAGAGTTGCTTAAGGATTATGACCTTAGCATTCTTTACCATCTTAGAAAAGCTAACGTGGTGGCTAACACACTCAGTAGGAGATCAATGAGCAGCTTGACCCACTTGACAATACAAAAGAGAGGTATTGTTCGTGAGGTACATAAATTTGGAAACTTCGAGGTTAGTTTAACTGAAGTCGGTGAAGGAAGGGTGATGGTGCATGATACCTCGCAGTCTACCTTAGCTTCAGAAATAAAAGAAAGTCAGTTTGAGGATATGCAATTTGTTGGGTTTCGGGAGAAGATTCAACGAGGAAAACCTTCACAATTTACATTAGGGGACAATGACGGTACCATTCGGTATAAGGGCAGGTTATGTGTTCCTAAGGTGAGGGAACTAAGAAAGAAGATCTTGAATGAGGGTCACAACACCAGGTATTCCATTCACCTAGGATCAACGAAAATGTATTAGGATCTCAAGGCAAATTACTGGTGGGAGGGAATGAAGAGAGATGTTGTAGAGTTTGTCGGAAGGTGTCTTACGTGTCAACAGGTAAAAACTGAACATCAAAAATCTGACGGACTACTTCAGGACATTGGTATCCCCATGTGGAAATAGGAGATACGTACGGAAAATGCTTTCTGTCATTTTGCACTAGCGATTCATATGGATTTTGTGAATGGTTTATCGAAAACTCGAGAAGGTTATGATTCTATCTGAGTGATTGTAGATCGGCTTACAAAGTCAGCCCATTTTCTACCGGTCAAGACTACGTATCGGGCGCCGCAGTATGCACATATTTATTTGAAAGAGATAGTGAGGTTACACAGGATTCCATTACAAATTATTTCGGATAGGGGTACCTAGTTCACCTCACACTTTTGGCAAGGTTTTCAACAGGGCCTCGGGACAAAGGTGAAGTTGAGCACGACTTTCCATCCGCAAATAGATAGACAAGCTGAACGAACAATTCAAACATTGGAAGACATGTTACGGTCTTGTGTGTTGGACTTTCAGGGCAATTGGTTGTACCATCTATGTCTAATTGAGTTCGCCTACAACACCAGTTTCCATGTATACATATGGCTCTGTTCAAAGCATTGTATGGGCAAAAATGTAGATCTCCACTTGGGTGGTTCGAGGTGGGTGAGGCGCAATTGTTCGGACCCAAAGTCATTCAAGAAATGAACGATAAAGTGCAGAAAATTCGGGAGCGGATCAAAGAAGCTCATAGCCACCATAAGTCTTACGCGGATCATCACAAAAGAGATCTCAAATTTCAAGAAGGGGAGAGTATTTTTTAAAGTCTCTCCAATGAAGGGAGTTATGCGATTTGGCAAGAAAGGGAAGTTGAGCCCGATGTTTATTAGACCTTATGAGAACTTACGAAGAGTGGGGAATGTGGCTTACGAACTAGCACTTACACAAGAATTAGAAGTGGCGCATCCTGTATTTCATGTGTCAATGTTACAAAAATACTTGCACGATCCATGTCACGTCATCCGACCCCAAGAGATAGTCTTGAACGAAGAGTTTCAATATGAAGAAATTCCGGTGAAAATACTGGATAGACAGATTAAACGCCTTAGGAATAAATATATTGCTTCCGTGAAAGTCCTATGAAAAATCACTCCACAGAAGAAACAACTTGAAAAGCCGAAGACGCGATGAAAGTCAATATCCATTCATGTTTGAGTAAGGTAATAAGATGTGTTTCATGTGTGTGCAGATTGTGTGTCCATGTTCATGCGTTACGACCTTATTCACATTCGAGGACGAATATTATTTAAGGAGGGGAGAATGTAAAGTCCCAGATGTTTAAAAAATATTTATATATTTAAGAGCACTCTTATTTGAACTAGAAGAATTATATCTAACTTAGACTTCTACAAGACCTGGATATCCCTCTAGGTCTTCCTTACTTAGAGATTCTGTAAGACTCAAACATTCAACTTTTTACTATATCTTCAAAAGCCAAAAATTTCAAAGGAAAACCTCTCCTATCCCCTCACATTCTTGGATGAAAATTTGCCTTTTTGGTAAAAATTTTGTCTTATTTTTTTTTATTTTCCAAGAGCAAGGTTGGGAAATATCAAGTGTGCAAGAAGGAGAATAGTGGTAGTGTGATAAAAATTGTGAAGAAATAAAGGTGAGTTCTCTCACTCACAAATTCTTAGTAAAATTCTTTGGTTTTGAGTTACAATGCATGTTAAAACATAATTATGGATGTTGGAAGAGAAATCATGAAAAAAAGAGAAAAGGGTGTAGTATAACTTGTGATGAATTATTGATATAGTATTATCTTGTAACAAGTTTGAGTCATGGTGATTGCGGATTGTTTTCGCTAAGGTATCCTTGTTAGAATGAGACAAAATTTAAGTGTTGTACATCTCTCTTTCACGGTCATATTGAGCCTAAACGAGGCCAAAATCGATATACGGTTTGAGAGTTATCACTGTTTAAAATTTCTGCCTCGGACATATTGAAATCCGGAGGGGCAGAACGTATAACGAAAAATTGTACAAATCGGTAATGAATCTTAAAGTTTGTGTTAAATAAAAGTTCTAATTTTCCCTGTTCTTGACAGTTTGACACCTTGCGGATATCGATCCGACTTACGGAAAAAAAGTTATGACTGTTTTAAGATTGTGTCTTCTTTTTTTTTCAAAAATCTGGCGAGACATTTTTTCATAGGGTTGTTTCTTTCGTGAATTTGTACTAGTTACACTAAGTATTTTGAGAGAAAACTTGATATAGTGATATGTCCCCGTATTACTTTCGATTCGGCGCAAGAAACACCTTATTTGGGGTTACGGTTCGAGAGTTATAACCTTTACAAGCAAGAATGGCGAAAAGTTGAAGGAATGTTTTTTTTATTTGAATCTTCTGGATCGTTATTGACATTGAAAGCTTCTTTCTAGTAAGGTTAAGGTTAATCAGAGGTAGAACAACCTTAAATCACCCCGATAGATTCATAAGTGGCCTTAGTATCACCCAGGCAACATATATACATATAAATATATTGGATCGGGTTGCACGTTCCGCAACGAATACATATATATAAAATATTGGATCGGGTTACACGTTCCACAATATATATATATAAAATATTAGATCGTGTTGCGTGTACCACAACAAATACATATATAAATTATTGGATCGGGTTTCGTGTTCCGCAACATATATATAAAATATTGGATCGGATTGCGCGTACCACAATAAATATATAATATAATATAATATATGGGATCGGATTGCGCGTCCCGTAATTTATTTCGTGAAGGTGTACTGGTTAAACTAAGTATTTCCCTAGGGTGAGTTGAGAGGAGATTTTGTGTGTGAATAATTATTATTGACTTGTACATTGAAAGTGTTGTAATGTGGTTTCATAACATGCTTATTATGTCTATAGTATGATTGTACTTGGAACATCGCGAGGTTGCTTTGAATTGTAAGACGAGGTTCTCACTCAACCCCGAATGGTAGGACTGACTCTTTTTATCTAACATGTTTCAGGAAAGCGTGACAAAGGGAAAGTTCCGCAACAAGGCTAGCGATCGTCTCACAGCCTCATTGTTCCACCAATCCATTGCTTCGAATTTGGTGAATGTCATCCCTGAATGAGTATGTCTGAGGGACTAAGTTTTGTTATCTCGGGGAATGCCCTACATGAGATTGTTTTCTGTTAGTTTCTAATTTATCATTCTATATATGAAACTTCCATTGAGTCTAGATAGAAATTGTGGTTGCACGAGTATGGACTCACGCTTTCATTAAAGAAATACAAAGATGGAGCTAACATGATTATATTATTTTCGCACTTAGATACATGCTTAATTTAGAAAGAAAAGATTTTAATAGTTCGCATGGGAAGGGATAGTTGCTCAGGTGTCATTACACTCTGAGGAAAGACTTGAGATAAGTCGCGGCGTGACACACATCTAAGAAATCATTCCATCAAGAGGCCCCCAATTCGCAACCCCGACCTACACAAGTGGTTTTTAACCCACGTTTGAAAAAAGGAAGGGTGGGGGACATCAAATGGATTAGAGTTATCACAGAACTTGAAAAGGTTTGATTCCTCTTTGATGTTGTTAAGCTAAGAGCGCAAAGCGCCTACCTTCAAATGTATGGTTAATTTCTGCATACGCTCTATCCTCCCAAACCCCACATTATGAGATTTCACTGAGTATGTTATTGTTGGAGTCAATTTAGGAAAATATTTGGATAATTGGAAGACCCGTAACGGGGTTAACGCTAAGCTGGAGGGTTGGGACAAACTCTAAAGGGTTCAAGTTGAGTAGGACCAAGACAGAATACTTGGATTGCAAGTTCAGTGACGTACCGCATGAGGCTGACGTGGTAGTGAGGCTTGGTACCCAGGTTATCCAGAAGAAGGTCAGTAGTTTCAAGTATCTTGAGTCTATTATTCAAGGAAATGGGGAGATTGACGATGATGTCATACATCGTGTTGGTGCAGGGTGGATGAAACGGAGGCTCACTTCTGAAGTGTTGTGTGATAAGAAGGTGCCACCAAAACTTAAAGGCAAGATCTACAAAGTGATTGTTAGACTGACCATGTTATATAAGGTGGAGTGTTGGCCAGTTAAAAACTCTCATATTTAGAAGATGAAAGTTGCGGAAATGAGAATGTTGCAATGGATGTGTGGACATACTAGAAGAGATAAGATTAGGAATAAAGACATCCAGGACAATGTGGGAGTGGCATCGATGGAGGACAATATGCGGGAAGCAAGGCTGAGATGGTTTGACCATGTGAAGATGAGAGATGCGGATGCCCCGATACGGAGGTGTGAGAGGTTGACTATGAACGATTTCAGGAGAGGTGGACCGAAGAAGTATTGGAGAGAGATGATTAGACGGGACATGACGCAGTTCCAGCTTACCGAGGACATGACCTTAGATAGGAGGTTATGTAGGACTCAGATTAGGGTAAAAGGCTAGTAGAAGCTCTGCTTATCATTTTCACACTAGTAGTCGCAGTATTGCATTATAGTTTCTTTTATTTTGCGTATCTTATCTCTCCGTAGTAGCTACCGTTCCTTGTTTTTCATGGCTACTTTACCATGCTTATTCATTTTTGTTATCTCCATTTCATATTGCTTTGAACTGCTTGTCCTTATCTGATTTTTCTTATGCTTTCTCTTGAGCCGATGATCTTTCGGAAATAACTTCTCTACCTTCCAAGGCAGAGGTAATATCTGCGTACACTCTACCCTCCTCATACCCACACTGTGGGATTTTAGTGAGTATGTTGTTGTTTGGATAATTGGAAGACAGAGGAAGAGGAGGGATGAATGTAGCTTTTCGACAACGAGCATGAACACATCCATTTTCTTGACTCAAATTTTATATATAGTTGAATTTTTTGAATATACACACGTCCTAATTCTATAATCACTGTCATAAAAAAAAGTAATACTATACAACGGTACTTCATGCTCACTGATTTAAAATCTTGAATTCAATCTCTACGAAAAGGGAGCGAGAAATAACCACAATCCAATGATTAAGATTAGTCTCAAGATTGTCGAACTTATAGTTAAACGTGTACAATACTTGTCACTTGAACCAACCCCTTACTGTTGAAGTATTTGTTCATTTTTTAATAAAGTAGTCAAGGAAATATAACAATAATAAATAAGGTTGAATGGTCGGTTTAGAAATTCATAGCTATAAAGAAAATGTAAATATAGAAGATAAATAATTAAAAAGGGCAATTCAGTGTACGAAGCATTCCTTGTTCATGTAGGTTCAGAGAAAGGCCACACAAGGAAGTGTAAATCACTAAATTGTAATGTAGACAACCTAAGTATCAGTGACGAATTTCACGATTTAAACTAAATTTTGCTGTTATTTCAAGGCTCCCCTCCGTGGAAGATAAGTTATGGAATATTTTTTATTTGTAGTAATACTAATATATATAGATTTACCTTGGCTAAAAGCCTTTCAAATGCTTGTGGTCCATGTTCTTCAATATATTTCTCAGCAGCAGTTAGGACATCATCTGGCTTACTGAAAATGTCCTTCTTCAGAGGTACATACCAGATTTTGACTTGTGGATTTCTATAAAATGGTCTTATGAAATTCTCATAAACATAAGCTGCTCCATTGAAGTAAGGTAAAACTAGCCAACATATTGCAGCTAGCTTTGCATAAGACCATATTGGAAACCTGCGTGCAACATAAATAAAAGTCAGTCGGACTTAGTGACAAGAAGATTAAAAGAATTTAGAATGTCAAACTTAGAGATTTGAACCTACACAGTTTAAATCAATTTCAAGTTACACTTACTATACTAGTCGTTACTTTTCATCAAGAAGATTCAAATAATTTTTATACATACAAACACAAATCATTCTACCTATATGTACGGTGCAATTTTCAACGAAGGAAATTTAATTAAATCCCTAACAAATCATGTGGTTTAGTTCCTGGCTGCACTTATTACTTGAGATACCATCCATATGCTACTAGTATTTACAAGGAAATTCTGCTTTATCTATAACAATGAATGTGCCCTTATCCTCCCTTGAATCTTTATATACTTCTTGATAATTTTCTCCATAGCAATTTATGTGGTAGATATTCTTTTTTAGTCTGTTTAAAAAGAATATTATACTTTAATATTAAAAATAATTTAACTTTAACATCCCATTTTCTTCTTTAATAATATGATTTATAGCAACACAAATATCTAAAACTTATTTAAGATCATAAATTTTAAAAGTTTTTCTTAAATTCGCGTCCGCTCATCCCTCCGGATAAAAAAGAGTGTCCACTTAGCCTTTGTTTTTTGGATCAAAGAGAGTGTCCACTTATCAAATAAAGAAAGAATTAACCTTATTTTTCAGATTTGCTCTTACTAAGTGTTAAGTGACCAAATACCAATACCTATTTAATTAGGGGTAATTCAGTGAAATTACCTATTTTTGCATAGAAGTTAGTATTTTTTTACGGGGTGTGGAAATGACTAAGTGAACACTCTTTTTGATCCGGAAGGAATAATGTACTATACAAGTTAAATTCATCTTTAAAACATAATTTACTCACCTCATTTCAACATGTCATGCACTTAACAATGCCAGAGAATTAAATGGAAAAGTAAGTAAAATTTGAAAGTGAAGACAGCTTACCATTCAATGGCCTTAGAAAAAGTAAGCTCGAAGAGAGTAATCAGAGAATAAAGAACCCAATACGTTAGCCATTGTCTATCATCTGCACGAGACTTTGTCTCTATAGCCCCAATAGAAGCATACCTGCCAAATTATTCCCCACTAATTAATAAATATTAGCACACACAAAAATTAGTAATTAAAAAATAACCCTTTTACCTAATATTACCTAAAGAAAAATAAAAAAAGTTACACTCAACTTTACTATGTAGAAAGAAAATACTCCAATAGAATTTTAACACTTACAGAGGGTAAACAAGAGAGACTAGGGGCCTGGAGAAACAGAAAATAAATAATGTTAAAAAATCTTGAATCTTTAGTAGGTCAATTTAACAAAATAAATATTCTTAACAAGAACAAAAAAGGTGTCATTATTATTTGAATATAGACATGAAGAGTAGGCTTACAAAGCAAGAACATCAATATTCTTGGCTATTACAGCAAGAACATTGTTATCTGAACCCATGTTTGATAAACTCTCAACTAAGAAAAACAGTAGAGAGAGGAGGTTATTATTTAGAAGTGAAGTGGAAAACCACAAGGGGAAACCTCAATTGATACTCGTGTAAATGCATGGACTTTTTAGTACTGAAAGGAGTAAAAAAGGTCAGTGGAAAAAAGAGTGAATTATGGCAAGTACGAAAAAGTGAAGTGATTGAAAACAGTGAGTAAATTTTTGATTTATTTTTCTAAGAAGCATCTTATGCTTCACGAAAATCGAGGCACCGAAAAACTGGAACTTCATTTCCTGTGTGTGTGAGCATTCACGCAAGTCAAATATTTTGGCTATTTGGGTATGTTTTTATTCCAAATGTTATTTTTATCTTAATATTAACTATTTTTAATTGTATTTTAAATATGACTAGTAACATGCAGTCCAAAAGCTGATTATCCGAACTATACGTTACATAAGTTAGACGTGCTTTGTGTAGGGATTTGTTGGATGTAAAACACACAAGTAAGGCACAGCGGAAATTTAAAATTTTATTTACTTACTTGCTCCAACAAAGATCGTCTGGTATGATTATGCGATAATTCAAATCTGCAAAAACATGAAAACTTACAGTTTATGCTTTTAATGCAGTCTCTACTAAAAGGTGCGCACGCGATTGTCAATCCGGGTGCAAGCCTTGCTTCAGTATATTCCTTTGCCCAAGAAAGCTAGGAAATCTTGGCAGAGGTTTGAGAGAATTTATTTCCTGAACTCTAAGTTCAGAAAGTGGAAAAATGAGTTCTACTGAAATTATGGGTTAAGTGCCAAATATATAGTGAGGAAACCCTAAACTGTCAGATTTGGATCGAGCCAAAACGACCCAAATCCAATTGCGATGGGCGATCGGGCCCATTTGTTATCTTGATTCCTTTATTTATTTTCACGCGTTTTAGTTCTAATTAAATCCAAGACTTAATTTTAACTTAATTAATTAATTTTCATCAAATGAAAATTATCCATAATTTATTATAAAATAAAATATCTTGATTCAAAATCCGATATTTTACATTCTCTCAATATACCCTTAGACCGAAAGACAATCGACTTAGTGTGACCGCTTTGGCCTTCACACATCGGCACTGACCAAATCAAGGTTCACACGGAACTCACCAGACGCGCGGTGACGGACCCGATATGTGAAGACGTTTACAAGACTCAAGTAAACAAACCTCTATGTGAGATGATAAATTCCTTTCATTCGCGACACTCTCGATCAAGCTTAAGATTTGCCAAGTGTCTATCCAAATGGCTTGATCACTTTATCTCATCTATATTAGTCGACAACTAGACCATATCCTAGATATGTCTCTTTGCGTCAATGACTTGGTCGACCTAACATTTACGAGAAGGTGAGTGTTCTCTCAAATTCCAATCGAGAATGAATCCTATTCTTGGCTCAACCACCACCTTCAATCTACTTCGTAATGCACCCAATACAAGCGCGTCTCAACCTATAAGACATTTGAGCTTAGGGCGGGATCAAAGTGCATTACTCGTAAACAAGTGATATTGACCTCAAGTCTAAGAACCTCTATCTCCCACACGATAATACTCTAGACATGTATAACAAATAGTTTATCGAGGTATGCCAATACTCCCAAGAGTATCCACGTGTCCATCACTAGCAACTATTGCTTGCGATGAAGTGAGATATACTACATTCTCTAAGAATGTGATGCGCAGCGTATGGACTTATAACATATCATTGATATCTCATTCTCGATGATCATTAGTCTAGGCTATTTTAAGAACTACACTCTATCATTAATATCTCACACACTATTAATGACAATGTAAGTTCGAGGATGCACATTAATGAATAATATAAACAATCAAATAATAATTCAATAATTGCAAATGCCAAGTATATATTAATCTTATTAATAATATGAATGTGTTCAAGTACACGTGTTCTCAAAATGATTGTTTCTGGACATATATACTTTCAATCTCCCACTTGGCCTAGAGCCAATCACCAATGTATCTAATGCCCATATTTTCGAAATGACCATTATGCTTGACCAAGCTTAATGGTTTAGTAAATGGGTCTGCTAGATTATTTTCGGTGGGAATATAGTCTATCTTTATTTCTTACGTCTCCACCATCTCACGAGAATGTGGTATTTCCTTAGTACACGCTTGTTTCTATTCGTTGATCTTGGTTCCTTAGCGAGCAATCGCACGGTGTTGTCACAATAAATCGTTATTGACAATCGTACTGAACAACCCCAATTCCTTTAAGAACTTCGGATATCGCGGCGAACTTTCTTTACCACTTCCGATCCAAATGTACTCGCACGTTGTCGAATCGCGGTTGTAGCTTGCTTGGAACTCTTCCAACTAACTACTCCACCATTTAAAATGAAGGCATAACGGTGAGATTTGAAGTCATCAAGATCTGCTCAAAGCTAGCATCGTGTACCCGGTAGCTACTAGCTCTTCTTGTCGCCATAGACTTAAGTATTCTTTAGTTCGTCTAAGATACTTAAGAATACTCTTGACTTTCGATGTTCCTCCCGTGATTCTCGCTGGAATTTGCAAGTCATGCTAAGTCATAGGCCACATCCGGCCTTATGCAGTCATGACATACATGATTGATCCTATAACAAGATATGAGATTCTCTTCACGCGCTCGAGTTCTAGAATTGTGGAAGGACAATCCTTCCGACAACTTGATGCCTTGACCCATGCGAAGATTCCCTTTCTTGGAATTTTCCATAGAAACGCTTTAGCACTTTGTCTATGTATACGACTGATGTATTTCAACAATCTATTAGGTCTATCTCTGTAGATTCTAATTCCAAGAATGAGCAGCTTCACCCAAGTCCTTCATCACGAAGGTTCGGATAACCATTCTTTGATTGCATGAGAGTTTTATTGTCTCCCATTATCAATATGTCATCTACATATATAACAATGAAGACAATGCTCATTTGTGCGCTTACTATAAACGCACGGATCTTCCTCGCTTCTAACAAAGTCAAACGATTTGATTGCTTTGTCAAAACAAATGTTCCAACTCTCGAGGCTTGCTTAAGTCCATAAATAGACTTTTGTAGTTTGCATACTGCTTTGGGTTGAGTCTTAGATGTAAAACCCTCTCGTCAGTATCATATACACCTCCTCAATTAGATTACCATTGAGAAGACGGTTTTAACATCCATTTGCCAAATATGATAATCATAGTATGCGCTATAACAAGCAAAATCCGAATGGACTTAATCTTTGCAACAAAGTAAAAGTTTCATCATAATCGACCCGGTAGTTGATTATAACCTTTAGCCACCAATCTTGCTTTATAAGTCCGTATTTTGCCATACGCATCAATCTTCTTCAAGACCCATTTGCATCATAATGGTCTAACCCCGCTGCAAGTCAACCAAGTTCCATACTTAGTTTATGCATAGACTCCATTTCGTATTTCATGGCTTCTTGCCATCTCTCGTGAATCAATGTCTAACATTGCTTCGTTGTAGTAGTAGGCTCATCATCATCGTGAATATCTATCTCATTATGTGTTTCAACAAGGAGATTAAGTCTTTCAGTGCCACGATGAGTCTAGTAATCTCTGAGTTGAACATTCTGCGTTTCAGTGTTTGCTGTATTTTGATTTTGAGAAGATGTTTGTGTGTTGGACAATCCACCACCTTGAGAACTTTCAGGAATATCATTTTGAATAGGATGATGCACAACTATTGTGTCATCTATCATTGGTTGTGCATGAGGGTCTTGCATTTCTGCAGTATCCCTCACAACACTCCCACTGGCTGAAGGGCGTACTCTAAGTACCCAATCATCATCAAATACTCCCACTGAATCCTTGTCTAGGTTATTTGACAAGGGGTCATTCTCTACATTATTTTGTACTTCTTGAATTTCTTGAGTTCTATCTTGTTGCAACTCTGTTCCTTGTAGACATAGTCTTGAGAAAGTTGCATTCTGAAACAATTACTTTATGTTCCTCGGAAGATAGAAGTAGTACCACTTTTGTTTCCTTAGGATACCCTACAAAATAATACTTCTCACTTTTAGATTCCAATTTGTCGTTGAGCAACTTCTTTACATACGCAGAGCACCCCGTGGTCGCGTGTGTTTAAGTCTTTGGCTTGCCATTCCATATCTCATATGGAGTTTTCTCAACCGACTTTGATGGAACTCTATTCAAAATGTAGATTGAGCTTTGCAATCGTATCCCATAGGTATGTTGGTAGAGTGAGAAGCTCATCATGGATCTAACCATATCTAATAAGGTACGATTTCTCCTCTCGGAACACCATTCATTTGTGGCGTTAGGAGGTGTCCATTCCGAATGGACTCCATGAAGCTTCAAATAATCTAGAAATTCTTTACTTAAGTACTCACCTCGCCGATCGATCGAAGAGTTTTAATACTTGTTTCAAGTTGCTTCTCTACTTGACTTGTACTCCATGAATTTCTCAAAAGCTTGGACTTATGCTTCATAAGATACACATGCCCAAACCTCGAGAAATCGTCGTAAAAGTGATGAAATAAAGAAAGCCTCCTTAGCTTGAGTTGGAAAAGGCCCACATACATCGGTATGGACTAACTCAAGCACATCTTTGGCACGCACTTTGGTTGTCATCTTTCCTCTTAAGCAAGATTCGCGATCACCATATGACTCTAAGTCAAATGGTTCTAAGTAATCTAATTTCTCAATCTTGCTATCCTTGATTCATTGATGTGACCAAGTCTGCGATGCCATAAGTAGGTGGGATTTCTTTGATTACTTATTTTAGCTCTTTTATTTTGTATATTGAAAATTTCATGGCTACGATTTAGAACATACAATCCATCCACAAGGAGCATTTCCACAAATAAAACCTTTATAAGACAAAACATAGTTTCCATTGGTAATATGTGAGAAACCCTCAATGTCTAACATAGGGATAGAAATAATATATCTTGTCAAAGACGGACAAAATAACAATTATTAAGTTCTAAACAAAAGCACGAAGGTAAATCTAGTCTATAAGTCCCCACGCGTTTTGATCAACTCTAGCTCCATTGCGGCGCGTAGATCTACTTCCCAAGGTCCAACCTTTCACACGATTAGCCCCGCACATTATTACAAATGTGCGAGCCACAAGCGGTATCGATACCCAACGGTGAGAATTAGTTATAGACATATTTATTTCAATAACAAACATACCTTGTCCACAGGCCGACGCGTGCCTTGTCTCCCTCGGGTCACATTCTTCTTCCAATGTCCCTTTCTCTTACAATCGAGGCGGACATCGCCAGCCTATCTTGGCCTTCTTTCAACAACTCCTTTAGGTTTCATACTGTGGGTTTGGCGGCAACCGCCTTACCCTTCTTCTTCTCGCATATTCTTACCCTTAGGTTTGAACTTGCTAGATGAGCCCACCGTGAGCACGCTTTACCTTTGGAGGACGACTGGGCGTCTTCAACATATTATGAAGTTCGGGAGACTTGCTTGTTCCATTCATGTTGTAATTCACAAAAGTTCTCAAAGAAACCAGGCGAGTTCAAGATTAGATTAACGAAACATTCACAGCGACTTCGCTCCAATCAAGCCAACCTCTCAATTAATCCAATCATCTTCAAAACATGTTGTGACACTTGACCCTTCGTTTAGCTTACACTTAAAAGATCTCTCAAGCTCATACTCCATTATGCGAGGCGTGAGTCATGTAGACTCTTCAAGTGTTCTAGCGTCTCGTCAGCCCATATTTTCATCTTTGTCTTTGTAACTCAAGTCATGTAAGATAGCATAACACGTTGTCTGCAACAAAGATCATCAAGATATTTCGATAGTCGCTTTGTCAAACAGAGCATACTCTTGAATCTTGGCAGGATCGTAGGAGTGGTGTATCCAATACATACTCAATCTTTTCTAATCGCAGCATCAAACGCAGATTTCTTAACGATCGAAAATTGGCTCCATTCAACTTGTTCGTTTCAACCAACATTTTAAGTGATAGATTCGACATCAGAATCAAGAAAAGATAGACTTGAAATTAATACTTTAATATAATTTCTATTGAACACATTCATTAACTAACTAACTAACACGGTCTTTAGTTTAATTAGCTCCCACTATTTTAACATACTCTTTGAATTTACAAAGAATACAGACTCATATCAAATACGGTCATAATGAGCCAAGATCCAAACTCATGTTGTCTCCGCGTTTGCTGAGGCTGATAACTTCAACAACACGATCTGGTAGGTTCTAAACCAATTGCAAACAATTTGCAACTCTTAGTTGACCGAATGTTCTAAACAATTCGATCTGCGTCCCTACCGTCCGACATCGGGCGCCAAGACAAAGCAAGTCAACCAGTTATGCGATCGCAATTATGTATCTAAGTGGGCTTAGCCTTCATCAAGCAAACACCGGGGTGTAAATACTCACGAAGGTTTATCACCTACTACAACATTTATACGCATCTATGAAAGTGCGAGTCCTCGTAGACTTAGAGCAAATCTTTGGGCATAAATACTCATCTCGTAGAAAAGGATTTTGCACCACAATCAATTATAACTGACGACGCGTTCATTTTAAATGAGACTTGTATTAAATTGGGAACATTTTAATTCGTGGTTATGACTAAGATCAACTATTATATCATACATCATATGAAATCCTATCATGCAATTTCTAAACACATTTAGATGGAAACCATCAAACCCAATAGGCATGATATAAGATGGTTTTAATCATATATCGGCGCCGCCTACCTGCACAATTATACGGTCATGAAAGTAAATAATTACTGGCGCCGCTACCTGCATAATAATTATGACTTATTCTAATTATTTAAATGACAATCAATTAAACAATTAGAGAAACAATTAATTTGTGCACACATTAACAAATAATATGCTAAATAACAATAATTGTGGGTTAATTAATTTTGTTTCAATTTAGGAAATATTTAAATTCAAAATTTAACCTCAATTTTCAATTTTCGGAATTTTCTGCTCATCCAAATCCCTTAACGATTCGAAATTAAAATTTAATTTTCGTGGTATTTCTGCAATTTTCAGAACCTTAAAATATTTACTGATTTGCCCAGGGACCAAATAAGCTTTTCAAATTTACTGATTGACCAGTGGATGAATCACTGATTTTAAAACTTTTAAAATTTCGTAAAATATCTCGAGGACTAATTTGTAATTTTAAGAACTTAAAATATTTTCAGATTTGTTAAAGGACCAATCTACAATTTAAAACCCTAATTTTAATTGCAAAAGGTCCTTACACTATTTCAAATTTTCAAAATCAAATCCAACTCCAAATCAAATTTGGGATTGATTTCGGGTGAAATTGACTAATTAAAACACACCAAGCGATGGCACACGTCGGATTGAACTCACCTGGTTTTCACCACCGATTTGGTGGCCCACTGCGGTGGCGGAATCCGACGCCATGGCGATTCTAAAACGTCGGTGGTGTTCCTTTTCCATTATCGCGTTGCCGTATAACACTACCACCATTAGATTTCTCTGCCGAGAGCTTCGTCGGGGGAGCGAACGCGGTGTTATTTACTCCGATTTAAACGCGTGGTGGCCGAAACCGCCCGTAGTCGGCGTTTCCGCGACCAAAAATTTTTTTTTTTTTTTCACGCCATGAGCAAAGGCTGCGATCTTGTTCACCGCCCCAAAAAATTTTTTTTTTTTTAAAACTCGCATCGCTCACGCCGAATCGAATCGCGACATCGTTTCATGTCGAACGATGAGATGCATTCATCGTGAGCGATGACAGACTGCTCGATTTTTTTTTTTTTTTAAATTCAAAATCAATTCTAAATCAAAACAATTAATTTCCACATATTGTTATTAAAGATTATCGTATAATCATTAAACCACCGGGCTCGATACCATCGTAGGATTTGTTGGATGTAAACACACAAGTAAGGCACAATGAAGTTTAAAATTTTGTTTACTTACTTGCTCCAACAAAGATAAATGCGGTATGATTATGCGATAATTCAAATCTGAAAACATGAAAACTTACGGTTTATGCTTTTAATGCGATCTACTAAAAGGTGCGCACGCGATTGTCAATCCGTGCAAGCCTTGCCGAGATATTCCTTTGCCCAAGAAAGCTAGGAAATCTTGGCGAGGTTTGAGAGAATTTATTTCAACTCTAAGTTCGTAAAGTGGAAAAATGAGTTCTCAAATTATGGGTTAAGTGTCAAATATATAGAGGAAACCCTAAACCTAATCGATTTGGATCGAGCCAAAACTTGACCCAAATTCAAATCGCAGATGGGCGAATCGGGCCCATCACATGTGGTTCCTTTATTTATTTTCTCAGACGCTTTAGTTCTAATTAAATCCAAGACTTAATTTTAACTTAATTAATTAATTTTCATCAAATGAAAATTATCCCATAATTTATTATAAAATAAAAATCTTGATTCAAAATCCGATATTTTACATTCTCTCGATATACCCTTAGGCCGAAAAGACAATCGACTTAGTGTGACCTTTGTGCCTTCACACATCCAAGACTGACCAAATCAAGGTTCACACTAACTCCTAGAGCGGCGTGACGGACCCGATATGTGAAGACGTTTACAAGACTCAAGTAAACAAACCTCTATGTGAGATGATAAATTCCTTTCATTCGCGACACACTGATCAAGCTTAAGATTTGCCAAGTGTCTATCCAAATGGCTTGATCACTTTATCTCATCTATATTAGTCGACAACTAGACCGTATCCTAGATATGTCTCTTGCGTCGCCAATGACTTGGTCGACCTAACATCTCTGAGAAGCTGACTGTTCTATCGAAATTCCAATCTAGGAATGAATCATATTATTGGCTCAACCACCACCTTCAATCTACTTCGTAATGCACCCAATACAAGCCGTCTCAACCTATAAGGCATTTGAGCTAGACAGATCAAAGTGCATTACTCGTAAACAAGTGATATTGACCTCAAGTCTAAGAACTCTATCTCCCACACGCGATAATACTCTAGACATGTATAACAAATAGTTTATCGCCAGGTATGTCAAAACTCCTCAAAGAGTATCCATTTGTCCATAACTAGAAAATATTGCTTGCGATAGTGAGATATACTACATTCTCAAGAATGTGATCGGACTACATGTCGACTTATAACATATCATTGATATCCCATTCTCAATGATCATTAGTCTAGGCTATTTTAAGAACTACACTCTATCATTAATATCTCACACACTATTAATGACAATGTAAGTTCAAGGGATGCACATTAATGAATAATATAAACAATCAAATAATAATTCAATAATTGCAAATGCCAAGTATATATTAATCTTATTAATAATATGAATGTGTTCAAGTACATGTGCTCCTAAAATGATTGTTTCTAGGACATATATACTTTCACTTTGTCGGATATTAAATAACCAAAACTAATATCTCCAGTAAGTTCGGGACCAAAAGCATCCAAAAAGATGCACCTTGTTTCGGATCATAAAAAAAGTATACAAACTTTCCAATTATTAGAACAGAAAATTAATATAGTAGTTGCTGGAATATCACATCCATTTTGCAGCTTGCACACCTCAAACTTCTAATAGTCAGCATGTATAACAGCACTCTGTACACTATAAACGACTTAGACAGTTGCATACTTATTTTAGTTAGCAATAGAGTCTTAGTGAGGAGCCACGTTCACCTATATTAATAATGTCATGGAGGTCTATCATCTATGACTCTTGTAGGAGCTTATTCTCCCAGCTTTGACACTGTTTTACGATAACGGTGGTGTTCGGGCCAGCTTGCACCACTTCGACTATTCCATCGGGAGGTACCTGCTAACTCCCAATAGCACAGTTAGCAAATAAATCGGCCCTCTAAGGCTTAGGCAAATGAGAAAAAATTACCTAGTGTTTTGTCTTTGTTAGGATTTGAACCCGCTAGGTTTTGACACTTCTCCAAGGGTCATACCCTCTTGTATGATTTGCATAATTTCTTCCATTCTCTGTTTGGTTGGTTAGAAGCTTCGGTGATCTAACGATCCATCACATGTTTTACAGCATTCTTTGGGAAACAGAGATGTCTTTTTATTTCTGGAATGGTTATCCTCTATAAGCAAAACAACATGTTTTAAGCTAAGTAAGCAATAGCACAATGTGCAGCTATTATCTTGAACAAGCAAGTGCACTCAACCTTTTATTGCCAACACGAATAGTTAACATGCAAAACAAAGAAAGCTTACTGGTTCTTCACACTCAAATTCAGTACCACTTCAATAATCAACTCAAATTCTTCAACTACTCAAACATAAATCATGTCATGCTCCTAAGAATAGTATTTCCATTTTTATTCATCAAATAGTGTGACCTGATGAAGGAAGGCAACAATGCATCAGAGTCGAAACTGTTTTTAGCTTCTAATTAGCAAGAACCTCACACACACACACACACATACACACACACATATAGTTGAATATAACTATTGACAAAAAGACTTAGGGTTCAGCTCACCTTTGATGGGTATAGCTGAATGCTGAAAGCATCCTTTTTCAGATGATATTCTTCCATTTTATGGTCAAGAGTAAATGAGTAAACATTTGTCAAAAAGAATCCAAAAACAAGAAGGAGAGTGGAAAGTAAGTCACAAAATGATTAAGATTTAATCTTTAGACAAGGTGTCAAAACAAAAATAAACTATAGGCAAGTATACAATGGAAGTACGTTGAATTTCAGTTTTCATTGGATAGAAATCATACCTGATAACCAATTTGAGGTAGTGTCTGAGGAATGGGGTATCATTTTCCTACTTGTGGATGAAGACCTTGAAATCATAATTTTGCATCTCATCAACTTGTGTTTCCCTGATGACTATGGCTGACTCGACAACTGATTCTTTGCATGACTTTACCTCAATGGATGTTAAAGTTGGGATGTCTCCAAAGCGAGAAGGGATTGCCTCAAGATATCGACATCTTCTCAATACCAGGTTTTCAAGGCAAGGAAATGCATCATCAGAGACATTCCATTTTTTAAAACAAGGACAATCTACTACTTTCAAAACTTTGAGTTGATGGAACCTATTATTGCTCACTTCCCATTCGGCCTTTGAGAAAAAAATTGCTACCAGCTTGAGTACCTGAAGGTTTGGAAGCATTGCAATGCTTGATTTCAGCCAATACATGGTAAAGTTGGACAGTGTCAGTTTTTTGAGATTTGGTGGAAAGTTGGATGGAGAACTTCCACAAGAATCCATTTTAATACTGAGCGTTTCAAGCCGTGTTAGGGAACTCATTACACGAGAAGGATAACCCCAACCAACAAATGAGCATCTCAGTTTCCGAAGGTTAGGTGTTCTCAACATCAATTCCGCATCCCTCACACAACAAAAAGTTGGAGAGGAAAGAGTTGTCAAATTGACGAATTTCGAGTTCTCGACTAATTCTTCTGCAGCATTTAAAGTGAAATGGGCTTTGCTATATATCTGTAGATGTCTCAATTTAGCCATCTTCAAAAGTGTAATGGGCAATATCAATTTTCCTCCCATTGGTTTGACTATCAATGTCTCAAGGTTCCGAAGATTGGCTATGGACGGTGTGATTGATTTCTGAGAAGTTCGTGCAGCAAAATACCTCAAGTAAACTAGCTCAGTTGGGAAAGAATCAATTACGATGAACTCCAAATTCAACACTTTTAGAAATCTGAAGTAAATGTGGGAGAATTGGACAATTGAAAAGGAACCTTTATTTCTGTCGTCCCTGAAATGTACAGCGCCAGCAAGTGAGCAAGATGAGCTCCATTCCACAAGATTAACCACTTTAGAATAAATGGACATGCGACGTTGAAGGAGCTGCTTGTGAGAGTAAATAGAGGAAGATGTATTGACATTTTGGTCCCTGTGAATTCAGAAATTTGTGAAACTATTAACTTTCAAATACATATTACTTGATGAATTGATCAAATAATTAACACTAAATAGTGTATTACCGTTTCATCCACACTAGAAGATTCTTCTCCTTGGCTCTTTCCTTACAGAAATAAAGTAACAGGTCATGAATACTACATGTTTTGACCTTACCACCGGAACTCCATTTAGCAACCGTAACTAGATTTCTTACAATAAGATTCTCCAAGTATCCTTCTGCAATATCCTCCAGACTCTGCTCAGCACGACTTTTTATAAATCCTTCTGAAATCCATAACCATGTCAAGATTGAAATATTGATTTCTTTGTCCTCCTGAAATACTCCAAAATAAAGGAAGCAAGGCTTTAGATGATAAGGTAAATTCTGATAACTTTGCTCTATAATGGCCTTTGAGTCGCTGAGAACGTCAGTACGGAAATTCATAGCCACTTGTTTCCAGCATTGTTCACTCTTCTCCATCTTTGTTAGCATACCAGCCACCAAAACAATTGAAAGAGGCAGCCCCCTACACTTGTTTGCTATTTCTTTCCCAACGTTTGAAAGGAGAACGGAGCAGCTTTCTTCACCAAACACTTTCTGTTTTAGTAAATTCCAACTTTCACCATCATTAAGCATACGAAGATGAAGAGGATCACTAACAGACTTAGCATTTTCAGCAACATTACCATGTTGCGTTGTTAGGATAATACTACTTCCATTATTGGCATCATGGAAACAACATCTGAAATCATCCCAAACACTAGCTTCCCATACATCATCAACAAGGATAAGATATCTTTTGGGCAATAAAATTTTGCGAAGCTGATCTGCTAATACATCAGTAGACAATCTAGTAAGAGTAGGAGACTCACCAATGGCATCACATAGAATGGCAAGTAACACATTCCTACGCGAATATGCTTGGGATACACAACATTGTGCACGAATATCAAATCGAGAGACAACTAACTGGTCAGAGTAAAGTTTGTTGGCCACAGTCGTCTTGCCTAATCCAGGCATACCAACAACTGAGATAACATCTAGCTCTTTAGTTCCTCTTATTAGTTGTTCTCTTAGTTTTTCCAGTACATCTTCAAAGCCCACAACTTCTTCAGTCATTCTTGGAGTGTTGGTCAATTCTGATGATGCATGAGCAGTGCTTGTATCCAAGGTATCATGTAATACTAAGTCAAACTTAAAAACTTTCTTTTCCTGAATCTCTGCTACATCTTCCCTGATAAGTGTAATCTCCTTTATGATGTCGAAGAGCCAGCGAACAAGACACCAATCAGGAACTCCTTTTCTAATAGAAGCATCAACTATATATTCCACCTCATAAGCTTTGCTATTCAATTGTGCAGCACATTGTTGAAGCCTTTCATGCTTATTGTATCGCTCTTCCACCACATCCTTGAGAAAAGGTTGCAAGCTCTCAAATTCCTTCTGAATAACTTGAAGCTGGTTCATAACAAAAGAATCATGTGAATCTGAATAACGGCCTTGGAACTCCTTCAAATTGTTCAAAAGGAAATCAACACAACCTAGTCCATGGACCCTAGGCAAATTCGATTGAAATGCCTTTCGAATAATGAGGAAGATCACTTCCTTGATATGCTGAATGTTTTTCGGCAAATCAAGAAATAGTGTTTGGTTCGCTTCCTCCTGCTCGTCGCTGTCATATAATGAGTAAATGAGAAGTCCCACATCAACAATGACAGTATAAATATCTTGAAGATGAAATTCAAGACCTTGTACTGGCAAATGTATCAAATTGGCTCTCAAGAGTTTGAGCATCTCCTCAAGTGTTTCCATTTGATGATTCGAATACTCCATCTGACTTAGACTACTAGTCGTTTGTAGCTCCTCCAAGTTGTGTATGAGAGTCTCCAAATATCCAGCTTCAACTTCAGCTGCATACACATTTTGGATATTGGGACAGAATCCTGATTGCATTGTCCATTTCAAAGCTTGTAGGACATCAATATAGATTGTGCGGATGCACGGATTAACGGGCTTAATCCTCATTTGAACGTGATAAGAGAGTAAGAAATTCATCTCACCGGGAACCAAATCCTGATTTCTGTTATCCTCATTCCCGGGCATGTACAACCAGGTAACCATTGCTGTGTACCCAGCCACAAACAAAACATGAATGTAGAAAGTACGTACACTCTGCGGCTCTGCACACCACCTGTTTGATAAAAATCCTAAAAGACTCTTCAATAACTTCAACTCTTTTAGAACCTCATGTGTTGGTACAGAATAGAGATCGTGATCAATATCTACTAACTTGCTAAGATTCTCAATAACATCATTAATGAATTTCATTACATATTCGGAATTAACAACATTCTTTTTGTGCGAAAGTTGTAATGAAATTCTGGGGAAGAAGGAGTAATTAGCTCTGATTTCCAACTTAATCATCCAAATTTTGTTTTGCAACAGAGATGTAAGGCGATCGATATTTTGATTGACTTTTGATATATCAAATGCGGAATATTGAAACAGAACATTTACTTTCTGAATGACATTTAGCATGTTGAGTTCATCAGTGAAGGTCTGCATGATGAGAAAAATATCAAGGAATTTGAACTCTGTTTTGAGTAACTTAATTCGATCACTTATTGTTTCCTGCATGTATCTACCCCACTCATCTTCAATTCGCTGCAAAAATTCGATCGCCTGATAATTTTTTGAAGATAAACATTCGCCGGAAAACATGTTAAAATTGAGCGGCAAGGGGAACAAGCAGAGTAGCTAACACCTTGTTTGAATGGTCCTTATATTTCACAACGTATCATATTCTATTACTCCTACTTGGGAAAAGGGTCATATTTGCCCTCAACATTTATTAAAAGATTTGTATTTGTTGAACGTTAACGTTTGGGGTCAAATATGCCCTCCGTTAGTCCAAACGTTTTAAATTTACACATTATTAACGGATCTGTCACGTGACAGCCACGTGGTTGCCCAGTCACCTCCGCCGCCATCAACACTGCCGCCAGCAGTCGCCGGAAACAATAGAGTTTGGGTTAAAGGTTGAATTGAACGTCGTGGTTTAGTGTATGTTGTAGAGAATGAAGAGACGAACACAACGGTGCCACCCACCGTCGTCGACGACACCTGAATTGGCCGGGAAACTAAAAAACCAATCGGTTTTTTTGATTTGGTTGACCGGGGTATAGGGGACGAATTGAAGGTGGTGGGTGGGTGCAAAATATCGGCGAGAGGATGGGAGACCTACCGCCGCCGATTTTCCGATCAATCGGCTCTGATTGGCGGTTTGGCCGTACCATTACACTCCCCATCCTCTCGCCAATATTTTGCACCCACCCACCACCTTTAATTCGTCCCCTATACCCCGGTCGACCAAATCGAAAAAATTGATGGGTTTTTTGAGTTTTCCGGCGTATCCAGGTAGAATTGACGGGAGTGGGTAACACCAATGTGACCACCATCATCACACCATTATTTCTATACCACCCCATCCGTCGATTCATCCCCTACAGTCACGACGACCATTTCGATCTAACCCGAAACCCTAACCGCTGTATTGGATTTTTCGGTGAGCTGAGCAACATTCGAGGGTCGTGGACTCGTGGTAGGTACCACTAGATTCATCTCTTCATTCTCTACCACATACACTAAACCACGACGTTCAATTCAACCTTTAACCCAAACTCCATTGTTTCCTGTGACTGCTTGCGGCGACGATGACTGGGCAATCACGTGGCTGCCACGTGGCAGATCCGTTAAAAATGGGTAAATTTAAAACGTTTGGACTAACGGATGACATATTTGACATCAAACGTTAACAAAGGACAAATACAAACCTTTTACTAAACGTTGAGGGCAAATATGACCCTTTCCCCCTGCTACTTTAATATAAATAAATATTTTATGTTATACATTAACGATCTAAAAATAAACTTATAATATTATTAAAAAATAGCGTAAAAATAAACTAGGATTATTAAACATTAAGAAGAGGCAAAATGTGCTGGAAAAAAAATAATGACATGATTACATAAAATGGGAAGTTTTAACAATGAATTTCACAATAAAATAAAATAAAATTTACAGTAACAATCAAAATAAATAGTGCACTTAAAGCAATAATATGAAACAATACAATAATGGTTTGACTTTTGACTTTTCCTTGACCAAGGGATTCACATCACATACCGAAAGGTACCGATTAAGTCATTAAACCGACCCCTAATAATTACAACACTAAAAGTAGTCTGATTTTGAGAACATGGAGCTTTCAACTCACACAAGTCATTTGTTTATATATATTGCCACCCCTTCGTGGAATTTTTAGGTTCCAGATTTTTAGTGTAGTCAAAATCAAAAGTAGAAATTTACTCGTATAGAAGACTTTGAGGAGTCTTTTGATATATTGAATCAGATGCCCAGATGATGAAATATTTTCCTCTCCACAGTTTTCAACATTAACAGATATTCCGCCAGTCCATTTTTACTTGTTCAATTCAAAAAACTAAAAGATAATTTATCATTTTATATCTATTTTATCCTTATTATTAAGTGTAATTATTTCCGATGAGTGGGAATTTATTATTTTTAAAGAGTGTCAAATCAAATATAAACAAATAAATATGGACGTCGCCCTTTTTGGTCATAACCAAATGGGGCGACTTGAAGTGACCCTTTTTGGTGAAGAGCAAAAAAGGAGACTTTTTCAAGACGCCCCTTTTGATTCGGACCAAAAGGGACGACTTTCTTTGGTGATGATCGCCCCCTTTGGTGAAATTAGAAAGGGCGACTGTATGTCGCCCTTTTTACCCTTTAAATTAACTAGTCATTCTCCAAAGCATTTTCCTAAATTTATTGAAATTATATATCAATTAATATGATTATTATATAAAATATACACTTTTAGAGGGGGAAGGGGGGCGGGGGGAGCAAAATGTGTTATGAACAAATAAAAGTGATTAGAGTAAAAGTGAAAAATAAGTAAACAACTCCCACTAAGTCGAAAAAAGGAGTTGTTTTCCAATTTATTGACATATTTCATTTTAGAAAATTTCAGTAAATTATATCCATTTAAGTTTTATTTGCATGTATGATTGTTCCACGAAGTTTGTCTTATTTTAGATTTTAGCTTATCGGACATTAGGCACATTATGAAAGAGGTTGAATGAATTTTTTGTGGGCATATCAGTTAAAGTAGAATTTTCTTTTATTCGATTGAGGGACATGATTGAATCAAGTATTTAATTATAAAGACAAATTTAAACTTTTTCCTATTATATATTAATTAGCCTTTAATTATCTCAGACTCCACGGTGTGGAATTTCACTAGGTATGTTGTTGTTGTTAACCTTTAATTATTTAGATTATCATAAAAATTTGTCGTGTGACTACAATATACATATCTCTACATCGGGTTCCAGTTAGTAGACTCATTTTGATTCGGATCAAAAAGGGCGACTTTCCCTTTGGTGAAATTAAAAAGGGCGACTGTATGTCGCCCTTTTTGGTACTAACTAACAGGGCATTTTGAAATCGCCCTTTTTGATTTAAAAAAATCGTCTTCTTTGAGGTGATTTGTTGTAGTGCATCAACATAAACTGCTATAATTGAAATAAAGTCACCAGATTTCTTGAAGAACAATGAATATGTTGGAATAATTGATAATAACAAGGAACGGAAAAAGTCACAACAACAACCAATGTGAACTTGTTCTCGCTGAGTCGATTGATGATCAATATTTCTTTAAGATAATATTGCCCCGTATATTCCTTTCAACGGAGTAATGACAAGTTATCTCCTAAGATAAAACAACAACCAAACTAATGAGCAAAGGAGACTCAAGAGTTCGCTATAGGAAGAAAGATCTTAGAGTGTTTGATTGCTAAAGAGGAAAAATAATTTCAGGAAATTGTCTAGAGAATGTGTTAAGTGTGTAGTTGCAAATGAGCCAAAAACCTCATTTTATAGTGTTGAGAAGATGACTTTCCAATTGCCCATGTAATGGCCTTGAATGACCATGTAATGACCTTGATTATGGAGTGTTAATTCAGCCAAATAATGGCTGAATTCATTTGGGATGTAATGGAGGTTTAATGCCTCAAAACCAACCCAAGAGTTATGTCTTTTCGTCTTCCGTCGCAGCCTCTGGACTACCAGCGGCCTGCAGGAGCCGCGCGGCTCGACTTGAGTCGCGGCCTGCGGCACCGCGGCGCCACAACCTCAGAGAGTTGGCGCCGCGGCCCTGCAGTTTGGCGCCGCGGCCCGATCATGACTCGTTTCATCTTTAAACACATTGTACACTTCTTCCTTCATTTACCAACGTGAAATCAACGTCATTTGGCCAATAACCGTATATTGTCTTACGTCTTAAACAATTCATATTTGTACCAATATCTCTTCCATTGAGGAAATATGATCCTTGACATTACGTGTGCACATGTGTGGAAACAAGGTTTTCCACGTGCGGTGCCTCAATTGTTCGAGTCATAATTAAATAGGATTTACTTTATCTCACGTTTAATAAATATTTCCAACAGACATTCAAAGATGTTGTATTGCCTTTGAATATTAGAGCCCCTAACAGTCTAGAATATCATTATCTTGATGCCTGTTTGAGTCCATAGAAATATCTTTGTAGGAGATAAACATGTTGAGAAGTAGGCGGAGTGTCCAAAGAACCACGTAAGAGGGCATTGTGAGTATCTAACTGGAAAACATACCAATTCTTCTTGATTGCTACAGCCAATAGAAACTTGATTGTGGTAATTTTCACAACAGGTAAAAATGTCTCATTGTGGTCAATACCTTGTTGTTGAATGTCCCCCCTTACCACCAACCTTGCCTTGAGTCTTTCCATATAGCCATCAGAGTTGTGCGTGCCTCATTGTAAATCCACTTACAAGGTAAGGCTTTCTTCCCCAGTGGTAATTCAATCACATCCCAAGTGTGATTGAGTTGAAGTGACTGAATTTCAGCATCCATGGCAACTTTCCAGCTAGGATGAGATGTTGTTGGAGAATAGGTGACAGGTTCAGAAATGTTAGATAGAGTGTGGAGAATGGTTTGATTGGAGGAGAATAGTGCATTAAAAAGTAGGAGATTGGTTTAAAAGGGTATGATAGGCAAGAATCAGTGAAATTAGTGAAAACATTGTTGCAAATAAAATCATTGAGATAAACAGGTCTATTTGTTAATCTAGAAGATTATTTAGGTGGAGGGGGGGGGGGGGGTGATGATGTGATAGGTGAGGATTGAGGAGAGGGAGTGTGTTCAAGTTTTATAACATGAGCTGGTGTAGAAGGAGGTGAAGAAATAGGACTGGAATGTGTGGTACAGTAGGTGTAGTGATGGAATGATCTGCAGTGACAATATCAGGAAAATGAAAGCCACTATCTGAGCAAAAGAGAGGAGAACGAGTAGGTGAGTTAGAATCAAAAGGAAAAACACTTTCATGTAAAGAAACATCTCTTGACACAAAAAAATTCTAGTTTGAAGGTCTAGGACCTTGTGTACTCCTTTTGATGCTGAGGATAACCCAAAAACACACACTTAATGACTTTAGGATCAAATTTACTCCTTCCTTGAGCCAAAGCGAATGTGTAGCACAAACAGCCAAAAGAATTTAAGTATAAGAGGGAGCTATCCCATATAGGATCTGATGTGGGCTCTTACCTTTGAGTACCTTGGAAGGAATCAAATTAATCAAATGAGTGGTTGTTAAAACACATTCTTCCCAGTAGGAAATGAGTAATTTAGATTGAAAAAATAGTACCCTAGCAATTTTCAATAAATGCATGTGATTTCACTCCATTACCCCATCCTGGGGGAGTGGCAACACATCTTCTTGAGATCCTGCTCCTAATTCCAATACATTATTAGACCTAATGCATTTCACTTTCTTGTCAAGCTGCCTTTCCACCATAGATAGGAAACATTTTAAAACAGAAGCATTACATTTGGTGCTAAGTAAAAAGGTCCGTGTGCCCCTACTAAAATTATCTACAATGGTTAGGAAGTACTTAAAACCATTATAGGTAGTATGCTTGTAAGGACCCTAAGTGTTAATATGAATTAAGTCGAAAATTCCTTTACTTTTTATTTCACTAAGAGGGAAAGGGGACCTGGTTTGTTTAGCTTGAGGATAAACATGGCAAACACAATCAGAAGTACTAGGAACTTTGATATAACTGAAGTGCTTTATTACATAAAAGGGCAAATGCCCAAGTCTCATATGTCATAGGATTACATCAGAAATGACATTAGTAACAACAGGAAAAGAAACTAAAGTAGAAACTACACTGAAATTGCTTCCTTTTTGAACAGAAACTACACTGTCTTTGGAATTAAAACTAGACTTAGGGACAGAAGGCTGCAGTAAGTACAATCCTTTCTTGACTTCACCAAAAGCTTCTACCCTCCTCAGTAAAATATCCTGCAAAATGCATCATTTTGTGTGAGTAAAAGGTGACATCTAATCTGAAAACGTAATCTATTGAATGAAAGTAGATTATATCTAATAGTTGAAACATAAAGAACATTTTAAGAGTGAGATTGGGCAGGACTGCAACTTCCCCTATATGAGTCATAAGTAATTTGAAGGAATTTGGTTTGGTAAACTTATGTTTAAATGGGACTGGGTGAGGAATGAGTCTTGTATTGAAAAATATGTGCTCAGAAGCACCTGAATCAATTATTCAAGGGTTAGAATTAAAAACAGAGAAACGAGACCATGAATATTTAAGAATGGTACCAGCTATGGAATTTGCATCTAGACATGTAAAAACTGACTGTGACATCTGCAGCTGTTTAAACATTTGTTCTGAGGGTAATTTCCAGTTTTAGGATAGTTTAAAATCCTAGAAGAATGTCCAAATCCTTTATAGTTAGATCTGCTCTGATTTGTCACCATGAATGATGAAGAATCTGAGAATGCTTGAGCACTCATGTGTATCTCTCTTTGACTCTCATCTTGAAGCAACAAGGAATAAACAGTATCCATACTAGGAAGGTGATTAATCATTCTAATATTTTCCCTATCTTGAGCATACACATCATTCAAACCCATTAAAAAAGTGGATCAATGTTTGATCCTGTAGAGATTTAGCTAGTTTGATCTTTCCTTCACACACACAAGTGCAAGTACATATAATATCAGAGTTCAGAGAGTCCAATTCATTTCAAATCCTTTTTAAGTTTTGTGAAATAACATGAAATGCTTGAATTTCCTTGAATTGATATGTTCAGTTCCTTTTTGTAGGTGAAAAAGTTTTGCCCCATTTGATTAAATTAATGAAGGGAAATCCGTGCAATTTTTTTTGTTAAAGGTCGCTCATCATATAATGCTCAGAGCGAAGACTTAGTGATGTTCAAAATTATTTCACCATGGTTTGTTCTAAAATGAATAAATAGAAAATTCTAAGATAATTATCTGATTTGCCTAATTGCTGCTCTGCTCCCCTTCAAATGGATTGGATCTGATGCCCTCTAATAAAAGAGTAAGATGCGAGCTTAAATCTTTCATCCCGCTTTTCGTGAACCTTATACTCTAATATGCTAAAACCAACTAGTTTCATAACCATGCCCACTATCAGAAGTAGGCACTTTCCTGGACTATTGTACACGGGGTGATTTGCACAAACAGAATACTGAGTTAATATTTAAAAATTATTTCAATTTTTTGATATTTATGCACAAATGACCTTTTTAAAGTTTAATAAAAGAAAATTGGATTGGAATACACTTAAGTTGTGTGACAGAGATGATTGTTAAGAGTCTCACATCGGTAATGGAATGATAACATGGACTCCTTATATGAACTTGGACAATCCTCACCCTACAAACTAGCTTTTGTGATTGAGTTAGGTCTAAGATCCATTCTTTATGGTATAAAGAGCCTAAAACAAAAACCCTAGAATTTTTTTTCTTGCAGCCGCCCCCCCCCCCCCCACCCCGGGCATCTCAGCCCCGGCGCATCCCCTCTCCTCTCTAAATTCTTGGTTTTCTCTCTTCATTCCTCTCTTCTCTAAATGGATACTCAGGATTCTTCCAATACTTCTAACGCTTTCACCTCCACAAATCTCACCACTACGTTGTCATCCTCTTTTCATCCAACTCTAACTGTTACAAACATCAAGAACTCTATTCTCATTCTTCTTGATCAAGAAAACAGTCAGTATTCTCCCTGGGTTGAACTGTTTCGTAATCATGCATGTCTCTATAACGTGCTTGATCATCGATGACACTATTCCGCGCCCTCTAGAGGTTGATGATTCTACTTGGCGTCGTCTAGACGCCGACGTCAAACAGTGGATTTATGGTAGTATTTTTCAGGATCTTCTTCTTACTATCATGAAATCTGGCGCCACAACCCTTGATTTATGGAATCGTTTGGAGGAAATCCTTCAAGATAACAAGCACACTCGTGCAGTGTATTTGGAGGAACAATTTAACAATACACGTCTTGAAAATTTCTCCAACATGGCTGAGTACTGTAGACAGTTGAAACTACTGGCGGATCAACTCTCTAACGTTGACACGCCTGTCTCAGACACTAAAATGGTGTTGCAATTGATTACAGGCCTCCCCAAAGGTGACTATGATACGTTAGCCACCATGATTCAACAGACATATATGTTACCCAGTTTTAACAAAGCTCGCTTGCATGCTCGAAGAAACTCGACGTGTTAAACAGGATGAGCACCATCAGAAGACATTAGCTGTCGAAACGCACCCACAAGATCCAACGTCGCCAGAAAACTCGCAACCGCAGCAGCGACGGGGTGGCAAGGGCCGCGGCGGCAGAGGAGGCCATGGTCGTGGCAAGGGTCGCGGACAACAGAATCAGCAGCAGCAACAACAGGAGCCCGCATAATCAGTTCAGCTCTGTGGCACCCCAATAGTACAAGATAGCCAGCCTCGCCAGCGCAGCTCGCAGCCTTCAACCAAGATTTCACCACGGGTTGTTGGGCCTGCTTCCACTCTTATACAAGTCCAAGACCGAGAAGCCCACTTACGCACGCGCCCAGCAGCCGTCCACTGACACCCATCGAAGTTGGTCAGCCTTCAGCAGTCTCAATATGCAACAGCCTGACAACAACTGGTACATGGACTCCGGAGCCACTTCTCACCTCACCCGGACTGCAGGTAATATTCCCAAACTGTTCAGTTTAAAGCATCCTCAATTTGTTACAGTTGGTAGTGGCCACCGCATTCCAATAAAGGGTTATGATACATCATTCACACCACCTCCTCATCCATTCTCCCTTAAAAATACCATGTATGCCCCACATGTAATTAAAAATCTAATCTCTATCCGCAAATTTATTCGTAATAATTACGTCTCTGTTGATTTTGACCCTTTTGGTTTCACTGTGAAGGATCTTCATACGGGGACACCTCTTACGAGATGCAATAGCTGATGCGCGATTTAGATGCACACACTTTTAAACGCAAGTGCACGTTATCGTATCAAGTAGTATAGTCTTAGATAAGACCGAATATCGTCCTCTGGGATTAGGGTTCAAGTACCAATTGTCTATTTTCTAGTATCTATTTGGTGAATTAATGAGTGATTGGTTGTTTATGACTAAGAATTATAAAAGCTAATTAATTATAACGATTTAATTCAGATGTGATGAGAATAGGGCTTCTATGTATCCTTACTATCCGCTTATGTTACTTGTTAATGCGTTACTTATGGTGTTCTTCTTTTGGAGAAAGCAGTTTACTAAATCGCTTTATACTCCCGTTAGGGTTATATAAACACTCAACCCCAGTATTGTTCCTTACCTAACTTTCACGATAAGGGTAACTCTATGAGGATTAAGCACAAAACCTAGTTGATCGTCACGCACAACGCGCAAAATTAGGGTTGTTAAGCCTCTCATCAACGCTACAAATCTAATTGAGGTATTTTCATCCCCAACTCGAGACCGTCACCCAACTTACAAGATATTCACAATCCTCCTTTTCGTAACTGATTAGAAATCATATAGTGATAATTAGTTGTCAATTAATTACCAAGAGTTCATTGATTATTGGATAGATCTCACAATAAGAAAAATAACCATAAGCGTCGTTAATTTATAACATAAGGTTCAAGAAATTCAACATAGAAAAAGCCCTATAAGAGAATTAGTTCCTAGCCATTGTCACGCTAAGAACTAATTCAATATTTAACATCAAAACTGAAATAAAGAAAAGAAAAAGGAAAGAAACTTAACTAAACTAAGAACGAGCCTCCAAGCCAAGCATCCAAGGGTTGTGTTGTGGAATATTTACAAGTGGAGTGGTGGATGGATGGATGTAGAATGGTGAATGGTAGAATGGAGAATGAATAATTCTTCTAATGATGTATAGTATTTATAGCCAAAGAATCCTTTTGGTGAAGGGTTAGGGATTTGTAGGAAAGGAAAAGTTATTAGAATCCTTTTAGGTAAGGGTTTTAAGGTAGGAAAAGTTATCCCTTTAGGTAGGAAAAGTTATCCCTTTAGGTAGGAAAAATAATCCCTTTAGGATTCTGAAAACATGTCACCCGCCAAGACTTCATAATTCCAGCGCTCGGCCGCGTAGATCAGCCATGACCAAATTCAGCAACTCGGGACTTTCAAGATTTGGGCGCCATGGCCATGTCTGGCCACGCTGTGACATTTTTTCGCGAATTCGCTTGCCGTTTTTTCGTCCGGATTGCCTCGATTTTCTATAATTCCCTAACTTAGACTTCATCTTGGCCCTTTTAGTGTGCAATTCCATCTCATTTATGCTCATTTCATCTCCTTTCCGCCATTTCTCCATTTTTGACCATTGTGACACAAAAAGAAAGGAAAACGACTAATACTATACTAAACATAAATAAAATGAGTAAAATACTAATTAAAAAAGACTCAAAAGTGTATATAAAATACACCGATCAAATACCCCCAAACTTAACCTTTGCTCGCCCTCGAGCAAAGATAGAAAGAACGAAAATAAAAGACTCAAAGAACGAAAATAAAAGACTCACCGCCATTGATCATTTTCTTTGTATTAGTGTTATCTAGAAAAACATGAAGGTTAGCGGAATAATACGCAGAACATGTAGCATGAAATTTCAAAGACAAGAAGCTAGATATTTCGCAAACTCATATTCATCATGCTTAATGGAAGTCAATATACTAAATCATGCATATAAATTCAAGAATTCTTATGGCATGCTTACTTGCTATTCTCCACTAATTCGGATATGCATAAAAGAGATCTTCAGGACTTTAAGGGTTGTAATGTAGGCTTTAGGTAGTGGTAGGTAAAAATAGGCATTTAGGCTCATTTTTGTGTACCATAAGCTCTTTAGCTTTTCAATTTTTCCCTTTTCTTTTGGTTCTTTCCTTCATTCGATTCTATCTTTCCTCTTTTGTTTTGGGAGAGTGAAATGTATAATCATAATAAGCACCTCCAAACTTAGGCTTTTGCCTATTTTATTTTTACTTTTTATCAAGCACACGCTTATTCACTCCTTTTGTCTTCCTTTTTCAATACACAATGTATTCCACTTTTTCATATTTTTACTTATGGCACAATTTGTGGGAATATGGGGTGTCAAAGAAAAGTTTCAATTTTTGGCTCAACGGGTGACTAGGGATATATTTTTAAAGTGCGGGATAGAAAAGAATGGTAAGAATGGCTATCAAAGAAATGCCCGAGTCATCTCTCTAACACGTATCCTAATTATTTCGCCTCAAATAGCAAGCACTCATAACACATAAGTATTTATCATTTAGCATGCATAACTCAAGCAAGAAACTCCAAATAGGCAGATTACGTGAGTTTTGGCATATCTAACTTAGGTGTTTTAGATAGTTGCTTCAATCTGTTACATTATTCCACCTTACTTCACTAGGTGTTTCTAGCAACTACAAGATACATGATTTTTGACAGCAATTATGACTCGAAAAAGAAAAGAAAAAGAAAAAAATTTGTGACTCAAAAATAAACACAAAACAAATAAAAAGACTTAATCAAACATAACAAGACACAAATAAAACACCCGAACTTAAATCACACATTGTCCCCAATGTGTGCAATACTCAAAAAAAAAAAATATAGACAACTTAATCGACAAAACACAGTGGTCATAATGGAGGTCTAGGAGGAAAATTCGAATTGGCACTAAATATTGCTCTCTGAAGTTCGCGCGCCATGCCACGAGATTCAGCGCTACGCTAGTACTGTGCTCTTCTGGTTACGAGCCGCTGCTCGATTACAGCTACACGACGATCGCTTTTTTTTTTTTTTTTTTTTTTCCGCTTTGCCTTTTTCCTGCTTTCACTTTTCACCCACTCATCCAACAACACAAAACAAGAACCCAAGACCGTGAGATCGTTTCAAGACAAAATAAAATAAAATAAAGACATGAATTGAAATAACATAATTAAAAACATTGGTTGCCTCCCAACAAGTTGTCTTTAACGTCTTTTAGCCGGACGCCTTTAACCTTTACGAGTGCCCATTGGATCCTTCTGCGAACTGCTTGCAATCCGCAGAGTTATTGTTGTAGGTCTCACTTCAACTACAACAATTGCTTCAAACAAGGGCCTCAAATATACGATTATCCCCCAAGTGCTCAAGACATGCTTGTCTTTTAGGATCTCTCTAATGTAGGGATCAGTGAGATTCCCTACATCTTTAAACTCTGGGGTGCCTTGATGGTATTGACTTCTGTTTGGGAGTCAACTTTGTATACCGGTGGTGTTTCTTCTGCAATAGGTACAAGAAAAAGATTTTCCAAGGAATCCAAGAAGGTGAATAATTGGATCTCTGCACTCTTCTCCTTCTCTACACCAACTGTCTTGCCAGATTCCTCAATAGTTGGGTGTGATTCAGGCTCCTCACTTTGCTGTTCGCTGTTGAATATGATCGCGAGTTCTGCTATTTCTGTTTCCAACCTCTTTATGCCCGACCTCATTTCGTCCATGAACTGAGCTTGGCGCCTCGTGAGACTGAGTAAGACTTCTCGCAATTCTTCTCTCTCTTCTTCTACGGTTGGAGCTCGATCATATTGACAGTAGAAATCCATGTCTTAAGGATCCCTGAGATAAATCAAAACCAACAACGAATCACGGCACCTCGATTTTTTTTTTTTTTTTTTTTTTTTTTTTTTTTTTTTAATAACGAAAAACGTAAAAATAAAAAATTAAAACCAAATTAGAAATTAAAAATAGATAATTTGATATTGAACTATTGCCTAATCCCCGGCAACGGCGCCAAAAACTTGATGCGCGATTTAGATGCACACACTTTTAAACGCAAGTGCACGTTATCGTATCAAGTAGTATAGTCTTAGATAAGACCGAATATCGTCCTCTGGGATTAGGGTTCAAGTACCAATTGTCTATTTTCTAGTATCTATTTGGTGAATTAATGAGTGATTGGTTGTTTATGACTAAGAATTATAAAAGCTAATTAATTATAACGATTTAATTCAGATGTGATGAGAATAGGGCTTCTATGTATCCTTACTATCCGCTTATGTTACTTGTTAATGCGTTACTTATGGTGTTCTTCTTTTGGAGAAAGCAGGTTTATTTAAATCGCTTTATACTCCCGTTAGTTATATAAACACTCAACCCAGATTGTTCCTTACCTAACTTTCACGATAAGTGGTAACTCTATAGGAGGATTAAGCACAAAACCTAGTTGATCACACGCACAATGCGCAAAATTAGGGTTGTTAAGCCTCTCATCAACGCTACAAATCTAATTGAGGTATTTTCATCCCCAACTCGAGACCGTCTACCCAACTTACAAAGATATTCACAATCCTCCTTTTCGTAACTGATTAGAAATCATATAGTGATAATTAGTTGTCAATTAATTACCAAGAGTTCAGATTATTGGATAGATCTCACAATAAGAAAAATAACCATAAGCGTCGTTAATTTATAACATAAGGTTCAAGAAATTCAACATAGAAAAAGTTTATAAGAGAATTAGTTCCTAGCCATTGTCACGCTAAGAACTAATTCAATATTTAACATCAAAATCAAATAAAGAAAAGAAAAAGGAAAGAAACTTAACTAAACTAAGAACGAGCCTCCGCCAAGCATCCAAGGTTGTGTTGTGGAATATTTACAAGTGGAGTGGTGGATGGATGGATGTAGAATGGTGAATGGTAGAATGGAGAATGAATAATTCTTCTAATGATGTATAGTATTTATAGCCAAAGAATCCTTTTGGTGAAGGGTTAGGGATTTGTAGGAAAGGAAAAGTTATTAGAATCCTTTTAGGTAAGGGTTTTAAGGTAGGAAAAGTTATCCCTTTAGGTAGGAAAAGTTATCCCTTTAGGTAGGAAAAATAATCCCGTTAGGTTTCTGAAATCATGTCAAATTCGCAAAGATTTCATAATTCTCGCTGGCGCCATGTCATAGATCAGCCATACGCTCAAATTCAGCAACTCTCGGGACTTTCAAGACTTTGGGCGCCATGCCATGGCCACATGGCGCTGTGACATTTTTCTTCGCGACTTCCGTTTGCTGCGTCTTTTTTCGTCCGACTTCGTCGATTTTCTCTATAATTCGAACTTCTTAGACTTCATCTTGGCCCTTTTAGTGTGCAATTCCATCTCATTTATGCTCATTTCATCTCCTTTCCGCCATTTCTCCATTTTTGACCGCTGTGACACAAAAGAAAGGAAAACGACCCTAATACTATACTAAACATAAATAAAATGAGTAAAATACTAATTAAAAAAGACTCAAAAAATGTATATAAAATACACCGATCAATAGCACGGGGGATCTCTATCCATTCACTCTCACCTCCGCTGTCAGATCTTGCTCTCCCGTCTCTCTAGCGACCATTTCTTCTTCCATGTGACATAATAGGCTTGGTCATCCAGGAGCCCCAGTCTTTAATTTTCTTAGAGGCAATAATTTCATTACTTGTAATGGAAAGCTTGCCCAAAACTGTGTTTATTGTTCTTTAGGCAAATATACTCGTCTTCCATTTAAATCATCTACTAGTGTTATCTTTGCACCATTTGATATTATACATGCCGATTTATGGACATCACCTGTTTCTAGTTCTCTCGGTCATAAATACTATCTTTTCTTACTAGATGATTTTTCTTACTTTGTTGGATTGTATCCCCTCAAGTTTAAATCGGAAGTGTTTGTCAAATTTCTTGAGTTTTGAACATTCATTCAAACACAATTTGAAAAAGGTATAAAATCTTTTCAGTGCGATAATGGTCGTGAATTCAACAACTCTATGTTTCACCATTTTTGTACTAATAATGACATGGTCTTCGCTTCTCCTGCCCCATACCTCCTCTCAAAACGGTAAAGCTGAAAGAATCATCCGCACCATCAATAATATGATTCGCACTCTATTGATTCATGTCTCCCTACCTCCGTCCTTCTGGGTCTATGCTGCTAAAATGTCAGAATACGTTCTCAATATTCTCCCAACTAGCATCCTTCATAATATGACCCCTGCCAAAATCCTCTATCATAGAGTCCTATCTTATGATCATCTCCGGATATTTGGTTGTCTATGCTATCCTAACCTTGCCTTTACTGCCCCTCACAAACTAGATCTTCGGTCCACTCCATGTGTCTACCTAGGCTTCCCGCCGAACCATAGGGGATATCTATGCTATGACTTGTCCACTCATCAGATCCACATCTCTCGTCATGTCACATTCGACGAGACCACATTCCCGTTTTCGAATCTTAAAAAGTTTCAAAAACCGGATTAATCTTTTCTTGACGAGCCTGTCATATCTCCCATCATTCTCAGTCAACTAGATCATAGCACTGTCACAGAATCACCCTCTCTGCACAGTGGTTCTTCTTCAGCGCCAGCGCCGCGACGTTAAAACTCCTGCGAGAAGAGTCATGATTTACCGTCGATAGCGCCATGACCCATTGATGATGCGCCGTGGCGCTAAAACTTCAGAGAGGACTGTCAGTCCTCCAGCATCGCAGCCCTTGATCACGGCGCCGCGGCGCCTCTGACGTCGTCAACCCCTCCTTCTCATTATCCAACCAATCCCTCAGTCTCGGCTCTTCCCACTCAGCCGACACAGCTGATGCGCGATTTATGCACACACTTAAACGCAAGTGCACGTGTCGAGTCAAGTAATATAGTCTTGGAAGACCGAGTTATCGTCCTCAGGGATTAGTGTTCAAGTACCAAATTCTATTTCTTGTTATCTATTTGGTGACCGATAATTGATTTGTTGCTTATGACTAATAATTATAAAAACTAATTAACTATGTTGTTTTACTCAGTAATGATGGAAATAGGGCTTTCAAATCTCCTCAACTATCCGCTTAACTTACTTATTAATGCAATTGACTATGGTTCTTCTTCTATTGGAGATAGCAGGTTTACTAATCCGTTTTATACTCCTGTTAAGGTTATATAAACACTCAACCCCAGTACAACACATTTCTACCTTTCGGTGATAAGGTTGACTCTAGAGGAGGATTAAGAACAAAAACCTTATTAATGCTACACAAGTAATCAGGGTATTTTCATCCACGATTCAACCTATGTCTATCCAACTACAACATATTCACAACACCCCCTTTCGGATTTCGGTTATAAATCATATAAGTTATGATAATTAATGATCAAGTAATTACCAAGCAATCAAAACATATATTGAATAAATCTCAACAATTAGAAGAAAAACCACAAACATGCATTAATTCATAAATATAAGGTTCAAGTGAATTGACATGGAAAGCCCTATATTAGAATTAGTTCCTAGCCATAGACATGACAAGAACTAATTCAATATCCAACATAAACTGAAAATAAAGTAAAAGAGAAATAAGAAATTACTAAAGAAAGGTCTCCAATCTTGAACTCCAAGATGTGATGTGAATTGGCAAGAAAGGAAACTCTTAAAACTGCTCTAGGGTTCTCCTTTTATAGTCTAAAAAATGAGTGCAGGGTTTTCCTTCGTGCCCGCCCATTATTCATCGAATTGATTTTTCCGCGTCGACGCGGCGCTGCAGATCAGCCATGCGCCGGAACTCGCAAGCCTTCGAAATTAGGCGCCGTGGCGCTCGCCCGCTGGCCGAGGGCCATGGCACGACTGCTTCGTGCTCAGTTCGCCACTTTCTCGTATTTCGAGCTCTGGAACCTCCATTTTTGCCCTCTTTTTGCTCCTTTTCCGCCAATGAGCCACTTTAACCAATGTGACTCAAAAGAAAGAAAATCTATCCTAAGACGATACGTATTTGTACAAAAAATGGATAAAAGACTCCCTAAAAACGACTCCCTAAAAACGACTCAAAAAGTGTATATAAAATACACCGATCAACAACCTCCCACTGTCCCCACTCACCAAATGGAAACTCGTGCCAAGCATGAGATCTTCAAACCCAAAGTCCAATTTAATTTGTCTGCCCAAACCATTTCTCTAATTTTCAAGAACCCTAAATTGGCTAAACAAGACCTAATTGGAATGCGGCTATGTATGAGGAATTCAATGCTTTAACTAAACAGCACACATGAGATCTACTACCTAGACCTGAGGGGTGAATGTGATCCGTTGCATGTGGCTATTTCCTCACAAATTCAGAGACAATGGAGATCTTGAGAGATATAAGGCATGTGGCTAATGGCACAAATCAGCAGGAGGACATTGATTGTGGTGTGACCTTCAGCCCGGTTGTCAAACCGGCTACCATTCGCACAGTTTTGAGCATTGCCATAGGCAAACACTGAATGATCCATCAGCTTGATTTGAAGAATGTATTTTTACATGGGGATCTGAGAGAAACAGTCTACATGTATCAGCCGCATGGGTTCACCCATCCAGCAGTTCCTCACTATGTGTGCCATCTTCGTAAGTCACTATATGGCCTGAAACAGGCCCCCGTGCGTGGTATGATGGCTTTGTCATGCATATATTGCAGATTGGGTTTGTATGCAGCATCTTTCATCGAGGTAGTAGCATTGCTTACTTATTACTTTACGTGGATGATATTGTTCTTACTGCTTTCTCCACGGGTTGAAAAATGAGATTATTGTCTTGCTTAAATCCGAATTTTGCAATGACTGATTTGGAAAAAATGAGTTATTTCTTGGGGATATCAGTGACCAGGTCTGCCGATCACATGTTCTTGTGTCAGCGTAAGTATACAGAGGAGATTGTGTACAGGGCTGAGATGGCGAATTGCAAAGTTTCACCTACTCCAGTTGATTCAAAATCTAAGCTTAGTGCTATGGATGGTGCTCCAGTCTCCGATCCTACTCTGTATAGGATCCTTGTAGGTGTACTTCAGTATCTCACATTTACAAGGCTAGACATTCCTTATGTTGTTCAGCAGGTATGCCTATTTATGCATGCCCCCAGAGAGTCTCATTTCACTGCTCTTAAGCGTATCATCTGATACATTAAGGGTACACTTGATTATGGTTTGCACCTATACCCCTATGCACCAAACAAGTTGCTCTCATATACGAATGCAGATTGGACAGGGTATCCGGACACGTGACGCTCCACCTTCGGCTTTTGTGTTTTTTTAGGAAATAATCTGATTTCTTGATCCGCTGCGCACTACCCTATCTCGTTCGGTCTGCGCCGAGTACGCAGGTGTTGCAAATGTGGTAGCCGAGATTTGTTGGCTCGAAATTTCATCGTTAGAACTTCGGTCCTCGCGCGACATCTATCAGGTAATCGTGATAACATCTATGTCATCTATCTATCTCACAATCTGGTTCAACATCAGCGGACCAAGCACATTGAGATAGACTTGCACTTCGTTCGTGAAAAAGTTGCGCTAGACCATATCAGAGTGTTACATGTTTCATCATCCTATCAGTATGTCGATATTTTTACCAAAGGACTTCCGAGACAGTTATTTCTTGACTTCAAATTCAATCTCAGCGTCCGGCCTCCTCCCACTCCGACTGAGGGTGTGTGTAAACGTGTATAGTTGTCATTATTGTATCCCTACACATAATTAGAATATATTCCATATATTGTGTAAATATAATTATGGTAAGACTAGGATTCCTCTTGTGATTAGGTTTAAGATTCCTATTGTATAAATGATGAATATTGTAAACTATATATATTTGACTCCTCAAGAGAGATTAATATCATTTTACCTTGTATCAGAGTCAGGTTCATTCCAATTCTTTGTTCACCGATATTGGACCCCCAAATTATATTATTCACGCTCCATGCTCTGGGCGTGCGGGGGAGTGTTAAGAGTCTCACATCGGTAATGGAATGAGAACATGGACTCCTTATATGAACTTGGACAATTTTCACCCTACAAATTAGCTTTTGGGGTTGAGTTAGATCCAAGATACATTCTTTACCATGATGACAAAAGGAACCAAAATCCGTGAATTATAACATGCAAGTGATGACAAATAGGTACGGTAGATAGTTCACAAATTAACCATACTTGTTTGTTATATATAATTTCTACTTTTCACTTATTATTCCTCGTCTAAACCTATTCTAGTTCTTTTATTTACATCTCTTTAATTTATTTTATCCACGATACCTCCCTTTTATAATTTTAAAGCTACAAACAAAGAAGTATGTGCATGCAACTAAATTCATGCTATATATTCAATCTAATTATAAATCACAAATCATAAAGATCGGAAGAAAACAGAAAAGGAAGATCCTGGGATTAAAATAAACTAGCGGATTGATGATTAAATAGATACAGATATATGCAAATGTCCAAATGCATGTGTTATATATTATTTTCAATAATTCATACTTATAAATGAATACTATAAATATGTTGGGATAAATTATTGATTACAAATATTACCATGATTATGATTTCAAAGCTACAAATAAATGTGTATGTGATGTTGGAAATTTACCTAGTGGGATTGAGTTTATCACGTTTTTAATGGTTTAAACATATGGGACCCCGCATGTCAAAAATGCGATTTCCATACACATGCATACGTCGTACAACGTCTAGCTAAATTTCACGTAGTGAAAGAGATGTTGGTACACAATGTTAAGTGTTCTTAAGTTATTTAAGGATAGACGGTTAATTGACCAAATTGATGTGTCTCCTACGACGGTTTATGAAAAGCAGAAATGTGCAAAATACGAAAAATGAGGAAGAGCTGCGGCGCCGTAACAGGGTCGCGACACCGAGCCACGACGGGCCGACACCGTGGCGCTACTTGATCAAGGGTCGCGACGCTCCTGCGCCGCGACTCCTCAGTCAGGAGCCGCGGCGCCAAATATCCAGTGACTCGAAGTCAGATACTTCCTATTTAGCGCCGCGACGCTCGACATACAGTGAACCCGAAAATCATAAAGTTTTTTTTCTGAATGTGCACTTATTGGAAAGGCCAAAGATCAACCAACTCTTGGCATGATCAAAGTGTCTTTTGATGAGATTTATGCAACTCATTTAGTGCATTCACATAGCATGTGAATAATCATTTTGCACCTATAAATAGAAGTCTCATTTTTCAGATTTAATCATCCATTACAATCCTAAATTCTGAAAATATTTGAGAGTCTTTCTTCTTCTTCTTCTAGCAATCTAGAGTTCTTGCTTCTTCTATAAGGATTCTCAAGTATTGGCTTGTGCTTGAGAAAGTATTGTTGTTTTATCTTGAGAGGCTATTACTCACTTACCGTAAGTCATTATATACGGGGGTAATTTTACCTTAAAGAGAGAGTGTCATCACTCGACTCGACAAACAGTGCACTTAACTACTTTTGTCTACCTTTTCAATTTTTCCATCCCTGTTCACACGTACTTCTTACAACATGTGACACGTAAGTATTAACAAACATGTATGACTCCCTGCTATATTCGACTTGGCTACCATATTAGAATAATCACAAGTCTTATCGAATTGTCACAAGTTCTCTATTAACTCGGATCGTAAGTAGCTTGTTCTGGAAGCTTGCAATATACCAACTTCTTCTGTTGCAAGCTAAGGGAAAATATTATGTCATTGCCTTGTGGAAACCAGAGACATGCTTATTTTTACAAAATATAGTCGGATTTTGCGCATAGCGGGAGTTTAGTGCACCAGACTGCTCTTTATATATATATATATTTGTGTGTGTGAGCGCAAAAACTATTAGGAAAAAACTTGTTCTTTGTTTCCGGGAAACTGTGGATGTCGGACCAAACTTTATTTTTTCTCTTCATTTTACAATAACTAATGTGGCTTTTAAAGTCGGAGTTAATCTAGTCAAAAGCATTTTTGAAAAAATATACTATGGTAATTTTTTAGAGCAAGGCTACATATTTTGGCACACTATACATTAACGCACAGTCGTCTTTGGATCCGTGCGAGGTGTGCTACTGCACAGGATCCCCGGAAAACGAAAAAATTTAGAGCTCTTTTTTTCATTTTTTATTAAGTAGTATTAGCCAGAATTTACTGTAAAGACTCATAATTCACAGGTTTTAACCCAATTAAAGGTTCACTTTTATAAATTAGAACAGGGCCCCTAAAATATTTGAGACGACCCTGCATTAACGTTTTACAAAAATCCAAATATATATTATGCGGACATTTCTTCTTGAACTACTCATAGACATATAGCTTGAATTTGCTTTGTTTACTCCTTTTCCAAACTTGCAACCAGATAAAAGTAAATGTTCAATCATGGCAGAGGAACGAGCTTAAGAAATATTTAAAGAGAAGACATGTTATACAATTAATTAAAAAGCAATGCATGCATGGACCAATAATATGCCTCATGATTTTCTTTGGCATAATAGATGAAAGCAATTCTCTAAATTAAATACATTGACAGTGTAAATAAAAAATTGACTTGAGAATATAATAAATCTCTTTACACTTGTAGTGTATGAAAGTGATAGAATTGAAATTTAACTGCACGTTTATTAGTTATGTTAATAAAGGAAAAATATTAACATTGCTTGGTAGAAAAATTGAAGTTTCATACATGAAAATATAATAATAATGATTTCCGGATGTATAACTCATTTTTGAGTAACCTTAAATAATAGTGAACTACTCTCTTCATTTTTATTTGTCGTCTAAAACTGTTTTTATTTGATATAATTATTAACTGTATTAAACTAATTTTGAACCACTAGTAATAATAACCTCAAACCTGATTAGATTAAATGATTTAACATAGGCGCTAATACTGAAAGCAAATTAAAAACATATTCTAAATTATAAGTATATTCAAAATTTACGACGAAGATGCAGTAATAAAGTACCGAAATTTATACAAAATGCCATTGAAAACATAAAATTAATAAAATTAATGATGAGTAAACAAAGATTAGAGTTAGGGAGGGAGTGAGTGGTGATATAAGCAAAAGTTGATTGGTTTGTTTGTTGTGGTGTGACTTCTGGAAACAAAACATGGTGATGCTAATGACAAAAGCAAAGGGATAATTTGGTCACACACAACCAAAAGTTTCTAAGGTAAGAAGCTACAGTTAAGTTCATTTTTGACAAATAGAATGATTTCGTTTTAAGACAATTACTAAGATATCCCGGGGGACCACATTAGCAAAATTGACGGATCTTTTTGTCATTAGAAGGCCCAAAGCCCAAGGAATTAATCATAAAAATATTGAGCAACATAACTAATTATGACTCCTCAGTCTCAATTTATAGGAGGGTTGTACAACTCTTTCAATATAATTTTCTCTAATTCTTTTATATGTGAATTATTTAATCTTATAAATTTATAATACCTTTTAAATAAGTAATTTTATTATAAAATACGCAAAAAACCTCTGTTTGGAATGATTCAAAGACAGAGTTGTTTGACTCCAAAAACATATCAACCCTTATATAAACTGAGACAAAGAGAATAATACATAATTATATTTAGTAACTATAGTTTGTTTTAACTATATTCAATAATTAAAAGTTATATGTTAATTATCATAGCTATACCAAAATAACTTAGATTTATGCTTTGTATTTATCCCTCACTCTTCTCTTCTCCCTCCCCTTTCTCTCTCCGTCCCTCTCTCCGCCGCCGCCCCACTGTCGGAGCAGTGACGAACACCGACGACCATTTGAGGCTCAGATCTGGCCGATTCCGTTCTCAGATTGGCGCCGGATCTCCAGTGTTTTGATACACACTGAAAATGGAGAAGATGTTTTGGGTGTAACCGGAGGAATATTTTGTTGGGTTTTGATATTGGTGAATGTGAAATGATGGGATGAAAAGTGAAGGGAATGTAAAAGGTCCTTTTTAAGACATTTGTCCCACATCGGAAAAAGAGAAGAAAAGAGAGGTGTATATATTACATTACACCTTCTCTAGCTGCTAAAAGGGTTGAGGGGCGACTCGCGCTGTCGCCGTCGCCGCTTCGGCCAGATTCGTATTCGTATTTGTCAATAATTGATTGATAATCTTTTTAGACAAACTTTTCTTTAATTATTTAATTAATTAATTATTTAATTAAAATAAATCTAATACGGATTGACCGACCCTGACCCACGACCGACCCGGTCCGACTTTTCTTTTTTTCGAATTTCCCTCCAAATATTCTGGTGACTGTTCTGAATGGTTGTTGTAAACATTCAGAATCAGTACCTCCAACAACTATAAATTCTTCATTTGTTCCAAGAATTTAACATACATTCAATACGAATTATTCCTTCATCTCGAAAATTCTCTCTTGCTTATTCTGTGTGATATACTACCGTTGAGTGGTTCGCTGCTACCGGAATTTGGAGTACTACTATTCTGGTAAGATAATCGTTCTATCCTTGGAGGGGATATTTCATTAACCTCGAGTACTGTGAGGGAAATAATTTCCTTAAGGACACACTTTGAACTAAGTGGGCTCGATTATATTCTGATTTTTTTTCAAAACAAATTATGTTTATTGTTAGTTTCGTGTACTGATTTTAATTAGTTTATTTATACTGTGTAATCTGTTTTTACTAAGTGTTTAACAGATTATGTTGAAACGTTATTTAAACGTATACAAATTATTATACCAACAATCTTAAGGAAATTAAATTTTTATTTATTTTAATCTGTATTCTGTTTTGAAGACTAAAACCTGTGTGGTTTTCTATTCCGTATGAAATTTCATATTCTTACTTGAAGACATAAAAATTTCGTTGGAATATTAAAGTTCATACTTGTACAACGATTTGAAGAACATAAAAACTTCGTCGTTCTGTTTAAGGAGATTAAAACTTGTGTAGTTTCTACTCCATATGAATATTAGTATTCTGACTCGAAGATATAAAAACTTCATTGGAATACTAAAGTTTCATAATTATACAGCGATTTGAAGAAATAAAATCTTCATCGTTTAAGTCTGTGATTTAATTGCTATTTTGGTTTTATTAACTAAAACAGTTTGTCTATTTGACAGTGACAAACAATGGCAATTGAGACTGGAACTACCTCTGCAAATACTGCACCAGCGGTTACTCCTACAACCCGTACCGATGTACCACCGGCTGAGAAACCTGCGAAGTTCACCGGTGCCAACTTTAAAGGATGACAGGAAATAATGTTCTTTTGTCTTACCACCCTTGGTATGGAAAAATTCACCAGTGAGGACCCTCCCGTGCCTGCCGCCGACATGCCTGACAACCAACAGTTCATGGTTACTGAAGCTTGGAAACAGGCTGATTTTTTGTGCAAAGCCTATGTTGACACCCAATTTTGACCCTCCCGTCCAGTCATTAACTATAAAATTACACTAAGTTTCCAAATATTTTTTAACGATTTTTATAATAATAAAATGCAACAATAAAACATTAATACATGCATAAATAAGCAATTTAATAATGGCACCGTATTTTACGTGAGTATTAAGCACACCTTGAGTCTCACGTCCGCATTCGTCATTTTAATAAGAAGCAATATCATTAATATCATTCACAATTTAAGCCCTATTTCCCATTAATTAAAACTCAAAACAACTTCTAATGATAAATAAATAAATAAATAATTTAACAATGACGTCATAGCATATTCGCATTTATTAATACGCAAGACAATTTCATAATTATTATTTGTAATTTAAATTAATTTTAATATAATACACGCGTTTTAATAATAGCGTCGCATTTATAAAAGCATTAAGCAATCCCTAAATATCATATCTGCATTTAGAGTCTAAATAATTTAATAATAATCTAAACCCCATTCAATTTTAATTTCACGGCATCGCATTATAAAATATTAAGCAGCACACCCGTCTTTATTTTTTGTAATAATTTAAACTCAAGCTTAGATTAATAAAGCACCTAAAGTCATATTAAGATAATTTAATTTTAACTTAAATAATTATAAATAATGCGCAATAAATAAGATTTTAAATAATAGCGTCACAGTTATAAAAGCATTAAGTAATCCTTAAATATCATATTTGCATTTAACATTTAAATAATTTTAATAATAATTTAAACCCCCATTTATTTTCCATTAATTATTTTTTACAAAATTAAAACACCTAAAAAAACTAATACCTAACTAAATAAAATCGCCCAGCCCAACAATTATCAGCTGACCCGGCCCAAACCCTCATATACCCAACCCACACGCCCAACAACCCTTTTACTTCACCCTCCTCAATCCAAAACGCAGAAAACCTAATTTTTCAAAACCCTTAACATTTCATCGCCGCTTTCCTCGCGAGATTCTCGCTGAGAATCCACGACCTTCCCTTACCCATGCACACACCCGGCAAACCTACGCAAAACCTAACGCACTAAAACCGCGACCTCTCACCCTTTAGCCGATTTCGCTCCCAGTTCCGCCAGAATATACTACGATTTCATACCAATTAACACCAAAATCAGTACCATAATAAATGATACTAAATTGTCTACAAATCTCCTTCAAATCAGCCCAAAATCATAATAAAAGCCTACCAATTTTAGAACCCAGAAGGAATATAAAGAGGAATTCCTACACATGCATTGGGCAGCCTGGAACCTCGGGAAGAATCCTTAAGTATCCAAAATAGGGGATTTCGACAGAGGAAAATATGACGACTACAGTGAGGAATCCATAAAAAATCAGCAATAATCAAGGAGGAAGGGCATCGGAAAATTAAAACTCAGAAAGTAATCTTTGTCAACGGTAAGAAAAGCCTCTTACTATCCGAAATGGCATAAAAAATCAGCAAGGCAAAAGAGCATATAAAATCAGTAAAAAACCTTAATCGCATCGCAATCGCAACTCCAAGTGGATCGACGACTTGATACGCTGCCCTGGTTCGCTGCTCGGAGAAGGTAATTTATCATCCCTTTCGTATTTTATTTCCTTTGGTTGTGTTATTATGACAGATTCTATCTAAGTTTGGTGGATGTCGAAGACTGTCCATAAATGCGAAGTGAACCGCTGATCGCGTTTGTTTGGCTTTAATTGTTGTTAACCTCCCTAATATGTTTGGGTCGAAATCTCAGCTTTAAATTGGTCACTGTATTGGTTTGGTTCGAACCTGTCTTAGTTGATATTGGTTGCTACTATAGTTTAAACCTATGTATGCTATCACAATGAGATAATTCACAAAGTAATGTGCTTGTTCAGTCTTGTGTCCGCATCTGTGGGTATTTGAATCAATTAGGATATTAGAGCATCTAGGAGATTGCAAAAATAATTGTTAATGTGTTCACGGGTATGTTTATCAGTGGGATGTAGTCCTTAGTCACTCATTTAACAACACTGCTTGAATGTGGATATGTTTATATGATCATCTATGTTACGGACTTATGTGGAAATGATAATGCTAGGTATCACGTCTATTTTTCTCTCTTGTATGAACTAGACAATGTATATATGGATATCGGATCAATAGTATTTTTCTGTTTTATACACCGCCTGTTTAAGTCACTGATAGAGATAATAGAAACACATGAATAATCTCTTGTACAAGTCCTCGTTTGTTTGCATTATGGTCTACAAGCCTGTTTTCATGCACGTATAGATAAGGATAACTGAAACTGCTAACTAGTTCACTGCCTGATCAAATTGTACATCATTTGATTGCATACTCGACTATTTTAAAGAAATACATGTTTGGGTTAACTTGGATCTTTCTGGGTGTAGAGGAGTGTCAATTTGATAGCCAAGACAGTGTTTGTATGACTCTTTACTTGATCAAGCGTTCATCATTGTTGAATTGAGGGCCAGCATGTCCAAATATATAGTATAAATATCTTGCCTATTATGTTTGAATTGGTATGCTGGTTTTATCCCAAATTCCAGCCATGTGTATTACCGTCGCCGCCCAAAACGATCTAACATGATATTAGGATGCACAACCTTTCTTTTCTTTTCTGGAGTATTCTTACCTACCTTTAAAATCTGGAAATTATGACTGTTGGGCCTGCCATTTATTAACTGCTATCAAAATGGGTCTATCTATTCTAAAAAATCAGAAAGTTAGTTGGGTCGTTGCACATACATTGGACTGGTTTGGTCTCTTTTAAAAATGTGAAATTCCTGTGTGTTTGAGCCTATATTGTCCTGTGAAATTATTTATTATTGATATGTTTTCGGTCAAATACTAATCCTTGCCATTTTCTTTGTTTACATGAAATGCACCGGAGCCGAATGAAGAGTTTCATTGCGAGACTCATCGCGACTTTGTTAAATGAAGACCCTATCTATGTGCATCCATATCCAAACCGCCGGCGGAAGGACTCCGTTATGCTTCGAGTCATCTTATTGATTCCTATCCCGCCCCCATTTATTTGTTATAAATTAATTGTTTAACACTACATTAATTAGTAGAACAATTGGAATAGTTAGACCTTTAATCAATAATTAGAAAGTAATTGGGTATTAAAAATTTAGCCCTTCTCATAGTTGTTTATTTAGGATTGTCATGCATGTTTAAATGTCGGAATATTTTTATCATCACAAATAGAGTAATTAAAACTAAAACTACATTTTTGCATAATCAATAAATAACTAATTTCCCTTTACTCTCCATTGCCAAAAATAGTATTTTAAAAACAATATAAATGCATATTTTGGAATTTTATACTATGTTTTCATAAATTATGTCATACCTACTTGCCTAAATGCATTTTTTGTCAAAGAAACTGATTCTTGCATTATTACTTTTTGCACTATGCTATATATATTTGATCTAATATAGCAACTTTATATGTTCTTTAAGTATCTTATGAACGTATATCTTCATCCAAAATTAATTCCACTTTATAAAGCCATAAACCTTTATGTCATCAAATAATGCATCTCTACCTTACTTTATGTAAAACACTTACGACATTCTTTTACTTCAAATACTTTTCTAAACATGCATTTTCTTAGCATAACAATTAACCTAGGTTTGAACGGACAACCGCGAGTTAGCGGATCCTTTAGGGTGCCTGACCCCTTCCCTTTAGGATAATAAAGAACTCTTGCCCGGAATCTCATTAAGTTTAGCAGACCATTAAAATGGAGTTAATGTTGACCTTAACCTAGTTGACATTTAGGTGTCCTAATTCACCCAAATTAATTAGGTGGCGACTCCGCGAACCCCTTTAGCACTTAGCACCTTTACTTTAGTCTTTTAGCACTTTTAGCACTTTTTAACCATTCAACATTTTATTTTTATTTTCTAACATTTTTATTAAGCGGAAGGAGTTTTTTAATAAAGTCGCGGACGAAAAAGGGCGTGACAGAAATGGAGACTCCGCTGGGGACTTAAGGTTCTTAACCACAACAGACCTAGGGTTATTATTTGACATTATTTTTGCATTTAATTTTTTGTGTGCTGTATTTTGTTTTATTTATTTTAATTGCTATTTGCTTTACTGCTTTCCTTAAACTGACATTCCGCTCATATTTCTTCCACTCTGGAAAATTCACATTATCACACACTACATGCGAGGTGCGCTTGGTGCATCAGCAAAATTCTTTCTTCAAAACCCAAATTTAGGAGAGTTGGTAATATACGTGGAGTGCCCGGTCTAGCCGGTGGCCGCGTAGCCTTCTCACTCGAGTTGTCCGCTCGGGAACCTTGCGTCCAGTAAAGCCAAATCTTAGAAATTCAGGATAGAGCTATACCACCCTTTATTTTAAGGCATGCATGCATTTACCTTAGGTGGGTCGGTCCTTGGTATCGATACCACAATTAGGAAAACACCAAACTTGTCGACGGGTTTCTCAACCCAACGACCAACCAGCATACTATGTGTAGCGTGACAATGATAGACAAATCCAAGCCTAATCATGACATGCTGAAATTAGAAAAAGTGCACCGTCATTTGGTCGTCATTTCCAACAAAAGCATTACAGTTGGACGGTTTGGACAAATTTATCATAACCTCGCATATGTGACGTTTAGGTCTCCCTCTGACATAAAAGAGGTCCCAAACATGTTAGAGCACGCGCTTGATTTGCAATTCACTTATTATTATATATTTCCTGCAACTCTTTGCATATTATACTAATTTGGTTTGCTTCATTTGTTAGAGGGTTATTTTGCCTAGCTTATCCCCAAAAGGTTGATTCGCGTTGACTGGTAGAAGCACAATCATCCAATAAATGACTAATCCAGAGGCACGAGCAAGCGACTTAGGACTCGTCCCCGTTCCTGTAGAGGATGCAGAGGCGTTAGAAAGGAGAAATTCCAATGATCAACACCTCGCCAAATTATTGCAACAAATGGAAATCATGCAAGCCGAAATAGAAAGGCTCCAAAATATGACAAATTTGTCTATTAGTTTGAATGCACCACTCCCGGAGCAAAGGACAAATGCAATCGTATCACAAGCCCTTGAGCCTCCACTTCCACAAAACCCCCATGAGGCATTGTCACGACCGACCAGGGGCGCGACTAGTACCTCTTTGGGGTACCCTGTCAGGTGTATGTCAGAGAATAGCAGCGTAACATAACACAACACATAACATCATAAAAAGGGTAATACATATCCGGCGGTAGATAAATTTGCCTTTCCATAACATACTTAACCAAAGTATTTATAATACAACCGGTTCTTATAGCCCAAAACACATAGGTGGCCACGCACTTAAAGATAACAATCGTGGCGGGACGGGCCCGCCATACCACGAATGTACAAAATACCTATAGCATCGTGGAAATATCCATACCGATAAATAAGCTTCCGGAGGAATGGAGCTTCTGACACCGGAATAGTGATCCTAAGAACGAGGATCCTCAATCTGCTTACCCTTACCTGCGGCATGACGCGGCCCAGGGAAGGGTCGAAGACACAATATGTACCAAATGCGTAAAGTCGGAAAAATCGTAATATGATATCATAAGTCTAAAAGCAGTCGAGTCATGAAAGACAATAAAATACTTTTCTTGTGCCTTACTAACAATGAGTGACAAGTATATATGTATAATCTGCATAAAGTAGAGGCTCGTGATCAAAGCAGGTACCTCGCGTAGTATCAATAAAACCATCCTACTCACGGGACTATTTCACCGCGTGGGTCCCGTGGACCGCGTGAGGTCTTCTTCGCATCGGTGTACCGCCGGCGTGGGACTATTTCACGCGTAAGCCCATAAGGACTCGCGTGAGGTATTCCTCGCGTCATGGGTAGCAAATCCACTGAATGTGGTATAACGATCTTGGGGACTTTCGCCGGATATACTCTTACCCACAGGCGGATGGTATAACGATCTTGGGTGTACCTCGGATATACTCTTACACCGAGCAGATGGTATAACGATCTTGGGGCTTGCCCGCCGGATATACTCTTATCTTTGGTGCGGATGGTATAACGATCTTGGATCGCCCGCCGGATATACTCTTACCTGGAGAAGGTGGTATGGCGATCTTGGGGCTTGTCCTCCGGACATACTCTTTACCGGAGAAGGTGGTATAACGATCTTGGGGTTTTCCTCGGATATACTCTTACCCTAACTCAAATGTCATCATATCATAATCATAAATAAGTTAAGAAAGCGTATAACTTCTTATTAGTCTTGTTCATATACCTCTCATTTTAGTTTACTTAAGGCACTTAACCATATCTTTAATAAAGAATCTGGAGTTTAACCCAAGTACCATATACTTGACTCTTTTGAAAACGACTCTTTATACATAAAAACCTTTGGGCAATTGATACCTTAAAATCAAGTTGCCTCTCCATATACTTATCTTATTTAGAGTAAATCTCTTCTCATTAACCTTTTATGAAGCTAATAAACCAACTTCCCATAAAGTTGTTATATTAACTCTACACTTTAGTAAAATCATACTTTTCCCCTAACTAAGGGAATTATACATTCTTAAAATGAAACAAATCATTAAATACTTAAAACAAGTAAGAATACCAAATCTTGTACGTCTACCGTACTACATAGCTTCATCTATTCATGCTCAAGAGATAGGAAAACTTCACATACCTCTTTGGTCAATCCACTTGCTAGGTCCAACTACCGCAAGTAATATTTCAACCTATAATAACCATGATATGTTCATTAACCTCTAATTTCAATGTAGAATAATCTAACTCAAAGCCACTAAGTTCTACGGAAAATTGGGCAGTATTTCCTTTGTTTCTACATACTTTGCCACCTTTCTCAAGGCCGAATTTATCATCCAAATGCCACATTTAAGGCTCAACAATCCAACAATGCAAAGAGGATTACACACCCAAACTAATTCTGCCCCACAAGGTACAATAATTCATTTTAACAAGTTTAAGGTAGTTTTTAGGCTACAACATGCTCATTTGTTCTTTTAACTAATCCTTTCATATCCCAACCACATTTCTCACATGCAATCAATCTAAGGGCCTTATTTCCAACTAAAAGTTCTTCCTACTTAACATGCAATACCAAATACCAAATATAAAAGAAGAATGGTTACCTTAGAGCTTTTAGCCAATTTACTCCAACAATTGCTAGCCTCTACTCCAAGAATATCACCACAATAGTCTTCACAAGCTTGTAATAACCTTTCCTTCCTATCACACTTTTCAGATTTTCTTTAGGCTTAGAATTTCTCTTGGAAACTTAGAGAGAAGGGAGAGCTAAAGCTTTAGAGAGAGAGGGAAATTGGAAGATGACCAAGTCTTCAAGACTTGGTCAATATATTGCATGCAAGAAATCAGATGGGGACACGTGTCACCCTCCCAAGGTCTTTTAAAAGAAAAATCTGACTTTTCTATGTTTTTCCGCCCAAAAATCCCGCCTTGGCGCCTTGAAACCTCCGCAGCTCTCGAACTTTGGGCGCGGCCTGCTGTCTGGCGCGGCTGCAACTTCAGCGACCCTCAGTACTTTGGCGCCGCGCCTGCATCCGCGCCGCGCTTTTGCACGAAACGCATTTACGCCCATTGCTGTTGAACTTGTAACTCTCATAACTTTCTACTCCGATGTCCTATCGACGAACGGTGGGTTGCGTTGGAATCTAGACTCAACGAACTATGCCCTAGGCCTTTAAAATACTTAGGAACTCTGAATGAATCGGGTCATAACCCGCCTCAAAGTTGACTAAAACCCGTCCGGAATAATCCACAACCTATCCTTTGAAAATTTTAAGTCTTACATGCTTTAAATGCGCTCTCATCGTAGGGTCAGAACTACGGTATAACATTCTCCACCCCTTAGAAACATTCGTCCGAATGTTCCTTCTAAACTTACTCAAATCATATTATCGACATAGACCCTCTCAACTACTCTTGCAAAAATAAGGAAGCTCGCGAGCCACAACATACTTAAGCGAAATTACTAAATCAACACTATGGCGGGAAAGTAGGTTACACGGGTTATAGGGAATAAGTGAGGATACTTCTTCATCATATCGCCCTCGCTTCCCATGTCATTTCCTCCATGTTTCGTTCGCCATAGCACTCGACGGAAGCCACATCTTTCGTTCGAAGTCGCTAACGACGATCGAGTATCGCTATGGGACTCTCCTCATACGATAACTCCTCTGTCACTTGGACATCCCGAACGGGTGCACTCTAGATGGATCTCGATACATTTCCGCAACATAGACACACGTGAAAATCGATGCAGCCTCAAATCGGACGGAAGATCTAACTCATGGCAACCTTGCCTACCCTACGGACAATCGATACGGCCCAATGTACCTTGGGCTAAGCTTCCCTTCTTTCCAAATCTCATCACGCCGCCGTGGCGATACTTTTAGAAAAACCCAATCATCTATCTCGAATTCCAAGTGTCGACGCCGATGATCTGCATACGACTTTGCCGACTCGAGCCGCCAATCGCTCTGGATAAGCTTCACCTTATCCATCGTCACGAACTAAGTCCGCCCGACTAACGAACTTCTCCCACCTCGAACCAGCCTATCGGTGACTGCGCACTTCCTCCCGTATAAGGTCTCATAAGGCGCCATCGAATCTTTGGAATGGTAGCTATTGTTATAAGCAAACTCCACAAGAGGTAAATGATCCTCCCACTACCTTGAACTTCAATAACACAAGCCCGCAACATATCCTCGTTGCGGATAGTGCGCTCGGCTGTCCGTCGATCACGGGATGAAACACCGTCTTCGACTCACTGTGTCCCTAATCCTTCAAAAGACTTCCGAAATTAGCCGAGAACGGGCTCTCTATCTCGATATAATCGACACCGGACTCATGCGATCTCACAATCTCTCTAATATATAATCGCATAGTCCCGGTAAACGCCGTCGTTCGGGGAAGGAAATGGTGATTTCGTCGACGACAATCACCCAAATGGAATCATGCTTCCTCCGGTGGTAGGTAGCCCCGTAATAAAATCCATATTTATCACCTCCCACTTCCAAGTCGGAATATCAATGGCTCGCAATGACCACCGCTTCGTGCTCAATCTTAAGTCGACAATTCGCATCGTGCACGAACTCCGCAACGTCCTCTTTAGGCCATCCCACCAATACACGATCTCGAGGTCATGGTACATCTTAGTCGACCGGATGAATAGAATAACGAGCAATGCGTGCCTCACCGAATCTGACGAAGTCTGTCCACATCGGGAACACAACCGACTCAAATCTTAGCACCCCATCGGTGCTACCAAATGAACTCTTCTCCTTCGAACAGCGGCATCTCGATGCACAAAATCGGATCCTCATAATGTCGCCTCTTTACCTCTCGACGATAGAAGACTGACCTCTCAAACCCGAATTTCACTATCGATCAACCAAACGAACCCCAAGGCTCGCTGGCGATGTAACTCTCGGACCATATCCCTCTTCCCCGGTGAACATCGCACTACCCATCGACTGCGACTAAGGGCATCTGCAACCACATGGCCTTCCCGGGTGGTATAGAATATCAACATCGTAATCCTTAAGTAGCTCCAACCACCGCCTTCGCCGCAAGTTCACTCCTCGGTGAAGATGTCGAGACTCTTGTGGTCCGTAAATGTCCACATGAACTCCATATAAATAATGCCTCCAGATCTTTAAGGCATGAATCACCGCTAACTCCAGTCATGCGTGGGATAGTTCTTCTCATGCTTAAATGGCCGAGATCATAAGCTATAACTCTGTCGTCTTTGCGTCGACGCACCCAAGCCCGACACCTGATGCGTCACAATAAACCACATATCCATCTAAGCCCTCTGGAAGAGTAAGAACTGGGGCGGTCGTCAACTTCTCCTTTAGCAACTGGAAACTTTCCTCACAAGTATCCGTCCACCGGAACATCGCTGCCTTCTGAGTCAGCTTAGTCAAAGGTGCTGAAATAGAAGCAAACTTCTCTACAAACCTCCGATAATAACCTGCAAGGCCCAAAAGCCGCGCACTCGTCGGCGTGGTGGGTGCAGGCATATGATCGCCTCAATCTTAGCTGTATCAACCCGAATACCGTCGGCCCCGATAACATGTCCTAAGAAAGCCACTGACGTCAACCAGAACTCGCACTTCGAGAACTTGGCATACAACTGCCGGTCTCGGAGGACTCTCAATACCGTCCTCAAATGATCTGTATGCTCCTGCTCTGTGCGCGAATATACCAAGATATCATCGATAAACACTATAACGAACATATCCAAGAATGGCCTGAACACCCTATTCATCAAATCCATGAATACTGCTGGGGCGTTGGTCAACCCGAAAGACATCACTCTGAACTCATAGCCCATACCGGTCCGAATGCGATCTTTGGGATATCTATCTCTCTAACTCACACTGATGATAACCGATCGCAGTCTATCTTGAAAAACACTTTGCACCTACCGTAGTCAAACAAATCGTCAATCCCGGTAGGGATATCTGTTCTTGATAGTTAAATTGTTCAGCTGCAGTTAATCAATACACATACTCAGCGTCCCCTCCTTATTCTGTACAAATAACACGTGTGCTCCCCAATGAGAAACTCTTGTCCTAATAAAGCCTTTCTCCAGAAATCTTTCACCGGTCCTTCAACTCCTTCATTTCGGCGGGTGCCATCCGGTATGGCGGAATAGATATCGGCCGAGTATCCGCGCCAAGTCAATGCAAACTCAATCTCCCTTTCGGGAGGATACCCGAAGCTCATCCGGGAATACGCTGAAACTCTCTAACGACCGAATCGATCAAGGTCCTACCTCGACCTCGATGTCGAATACCGAACCATATGATAGATGTACCTTTCCGCACCATCTTCCTAGCCGAGGTAAGAAATAAACTTACCACTCGGCGATGCAAGATTCCCTTCCACTCGATAACGCTCACGAAACCGAAACCGAACTAATCTCTCTCGGTCCACGTTGGCATAGCAAGATGCTAGCCAATCCATACCCATAATCACATCAAAGTCGTCATATCCAACTCTATCAAGTCGGCTGAAGTCGGCGGTATCTATAGTCACAGGACAAGCCTTATACACTCGCTCAGCTACCACTGAATCACCTACTGGCGTAGCCACCTCAAAAGGTCTTATGGACTCGGGCTCTATCCCTATTCTACCGGCAATATGAGGAGATATGTAGGACAAGGTAGAACCTGGATCTATCAAAGCATATACATCACAGCAAGAAACCAATAATGTACTGCGACATCCGCGACGCCCCGGTCCTGTCATCGACATAGCATATATGCGGTTCGAGGACCGCTAGAATCGAACCCCTACCACGACCTGCCGCGCTCTGGCCCATAAGTACCACGCCTCGGGCGTAACCATCGAAGATGAAGATCCGAACGCACCGTCGGCTGAACCGTAATGCTCCGCCGCCTGGCGACGGACAATCCTTCGGATGGCCTGCCGCCACAAGAGTAACATGATCTCGAACCCATACGACACTCGCTCGGATGAGATCTACCGCATCGAACGCACCGAGAGGTAGGTGGTCTCGATTGGTGCGGTCTCGCCTCCTCGAAAACGACGCCCCGAGCCCCGACTGCTCGAATAACCTGCCGATCGGACCTCCCGCGAAATCGTGAAGGAGCACTCGGTCTTTGGGCCGGAAGGTGGATCTAGTTCTGCCGAGGCCGCCTCAAATCGCCACGAACCCGATGTCACGCCCTCGGTGGCCCAAATCTAGCCGATCTGTCTCTCTCGCTCAATCCCTCGTAAATGCGCTGCATCTCCGAAATATCCATCCTGGTGAAGAGCCACCCCAAGCATGCGATAATCGTGACGGCCTAGTCCCATCACGTATCTATGAACCACCGCGCTCGCCATATCAACTACAATGGTGTGTGCATATCCGCCAGAGTCAAACTCGTGTCAGACTCCCGATAGTCCTCTCCCGTCTCTCGAGGTCAAGAACCTATCTACGCGGGCTCTCCTCACCTCCGAGGCAAGAAGTGGTCTAGGAACGCCTCTGTGAAGTCCTCCCAATCACCGGGAGAGCATCCTCACTCGACAATACCATGACTCAAACCGGTTCAACGCAATATCGCTGCGAACGGTAGAAAGCTAGTATAACGATCGATGCCCTAAGAACTCGCATGGTCCGCAGAATCGCCGACAAACTCCTGCGGATCCTCATCAAATCTCGAACCATAGAACTCGGGTGGGTGACAACCCAAGAAATCCCGACCAGAATCGTCGGCTCTGGGTTGGCCGCTGCTCCCGTCGCCGCCCTACCACTTTGGTCGATCGAATCTGCTTCCGTAATCTCGTACTCGGGCCCGGATCGTGGGATCGAGGCTCCGTGCATCGGTCTCGATGGCGCGTCGCCGCCTCGAACTCTGCGAGGTGGCGACGACGTGGAACTCGCCGCCCTAAATATCATCTCCGTAGCGGATCGGGCTGTGCCTCGTGACTCTCGCGTCCACTAGCGACTTTCACCGCTTGCCGCCACGGGCCGCGGTTGCCTTGCGTGGAGGCATAACTGATACATAAAGGAAAACATCAGGGGAGATTCACCCTATAACTCAGCTCTATTGCACGATCTTAGAGTGAAAGAATGGAAACCAATCCTAAATATCCTGCAGTCTCCTGATTATAGATGTGGTGCACGACACACCGATAATCAAGACTCTACTGACACCTGATGCGTGGACACTTTCCGAGGACTAACTGCTCTGATACCACTTTTGTCACGACCCGACCCCGGGGCCGCGACTAGTACCCTACTGGGGTACCCTGTCAGGTGTATGTCGGAGAATAGCAGCGGAACATAACACAACACATAACATCATAAAAAGGGTAATACATATCCGGCGGTAGATAATTTGCCTTCCATAACATACTTAACCAAAGTATTTATAATACAACTGGTTCTTATAGCCCAAAACACATAGGTGGCCACAGACCTCTAAAGATAACAACTGTGGCGGGACAGGGCCCCGCCATACCCCTAAATATACAAAATACCTATAGCATCAGGGAAATATCCGTACCAATAAATAAGCTTAGGAGAATGAGCTTCGACACCGAATAGTGATCCTAAGAACGAGGATCCTCAATCGCTTACCCTTACCGCGGCATAACGCAGCCAGGAAGGGTCAAGACACAATATGTACCAAGTGCGTAAAGGCGGGAAAAATCGTAATATGATATCATAAGTCTAAAAGCAAGCTGGAGTCATGAAAGACAATAAAATACCTTTTACTGTGCTTTACTAACAATGAGAGTGACAAGTATATATGTATAATCTTTGCATAAAGTAGGAGGCTCATGATCAAAGCAGGTACCTGCGCGTAGTATCAATAAAACCATCCTACTCGCGGGACTATTTCACCGCATGGGTCTTGTGGACCGCGTGAGTCTTTGCTCGCATCGTTGTACCCGTAGGCATGGGACTATTTCACCCGCGTAAGCCCATAAGGACTCGCGTGAGGTATTCCTCGCGTCATGGGTAGCAAATCCACGGGCAATTGGTATAACGATCTTGGGGACTTTCCGCCGGATATACTCTTACCAGGCGGATGGTATAACGATCTTGGGGTGTACCTCGGATATACTCTTTACCGGAGCGGATGGTATAACGATCTTGGGGCTTGCCCGCCGGATATACTCTTATCGTGCGGATGGTATAACGATCTTGGATCCGCCGGATATACTCTTTGCTGGAGAAGGTGGTATGACGATCTTGGGGCTTGTCCCTCAGACATACTCTTACCCTGGAGAAGGTGGTATAACGATCTTGGGGTTTTCCCCTCAGATATACTCTTACCCTAACTCAAACTGTCATCATATCATAATCATAAATAAGTTAAGAAAACGTATAACTTCTTATTAGTCTTGTTCATATACCCTCTCATTTTAGTTTACTTAAGGCACTTAACCATATCTTTAATAAAAGAATACCGGGAGTTTAACCCAAGTACCATATACTTCAACTCTTTTGAAAACGACTCTTCTTTATACATAAAAACCTTTGGGCAATTGATACCTTAAAATCAAGTTGCCTCTCCATATACTTATCTTATTTAGAGTAAATCTCTTCTCATTAACCTTTTATGAAGCTAATAAATCAACTTCCCATAAAGTTGTTATATTAACTCTACACTTTAGTAAAATCATATTTTTCCCCTAACTAAGGGAATTATACATTCTTAAAATGAAACAAATCATTAAATACTTAAAACAAGTAAGAATACCAAATCTTGTACGTCTCAGTACTACATAGCTTCATCTATTCATGCTCAAGAGATAGGAAAACTTCACATACCTCTTTGGTCAATCCACTTGCTAGGTCCAACTACCGCAAGTAATATTTCAACCTATAATAACCATGATATGTTCATTAACCTCTAATTTCAACGTAGAATAATCTAACTCAAAGCCACTAAGTTCTACGGAAAATTGGCCATTTCCTTTGTTTCTACATACTTTGCCACCTTCTCAAGGCCGAATTTATCATCCAAATGCCACATTTAAGGCTCAACAATCCAACAATGCAAAGGATTACACACCCAAACTAATTACGCCCCACAAGGTACAATAATTCATTTTAACAAGTTTAAGGTAGTTTTTAGGCTACAACATGCTCATTTGTTCTTTTAACCAATCCTTTCATATCTCAACCACATTTCTCACATGCAATCAATCTAAGGGCCTTATTTCCAACTAAAAGTTCTTCCTACTTAACATGCAATACCAAATACCAACTATAAAAGAAGAATGGTTACCTTAGAGCTTTTAGCCAATTTACTCCAACAATTGCTAGCCTCTACTCCAAGAATATCACCACAATAGTCTTCACAAGCTTGTAATAACCTTTCCTTCCTATCACACTTTTCAGATTTTCTTTAGGCTTAGAATTTCTCTTGAAAACTTAGAGAGAAGGGAGAGCTAAAGCTTTAGAGAGAGGGACATTGGAAGATGACCAAGTCTTCAAGACTTGGTCAATATATCGCATGCAAGAAATCGGATGGGGACACTTGTCACCCTCCCAACCTCCGCAGTTTCTCGAATTTCGGCGCGACCTGTCTCTGGCGCGCTGCAACTTCAGCGACCCTCAAGATTTGCGCGCGACCTGCGCATCCGGCCGCGGCCCGCCGCTTTGCTGCACGAAACGCATTTACGCCCATCACGACCGAACTTGTAACTCTCATAACTTTCTACTCCGACGTCCTATCGACGAACGGTGGGTTGCGTTGGAATCTAGACTCAACGAACTACGCCCTAGGCCTTTAAAATACTTAGGAACTCTCAATGAATCGGGTCATAACCCGCCTCAAAGTTGACTAAAACCCGTCCGGAATAATCCGTCAATCTATCCTTTGAAAATTTTAAGTCTTACATGCTTTCGTACACTCTCATACGTAGGGTCAGAACTACGAGGTATAACAGCCGCAACATACCAGCTCACACCAAAATATCACCCGCCCGGTCAATTTGCAAGCCGACCTCCAAAATAACCCGTTTACTACATACATATCTCAACCTCCACCTACTTATATCTCCCCACTCAGTCCAAATTGCCAAGCCACCCAATACGAGCAGACGACACACATCACTAGTCCTAACAAACAATATGGGGCATTAGCACATCCGACCGAAAGCCAACCATTTATTATGCATTTATCTTCTCAAGAGACAGATCAATACAAGGAAGTGGAGCGGCAGACTCGAGCTAGAGCTGATGAAAATGTGGCAAAAGAAATCTGTAGCTTGAAAGAGGCATTCAAAAGCATTCAGATGAACAAGGGGGAGGAAGGGTTAGAATATGAAAACTTATGTATGCACCCCGACGTTGAATTACCTGTGGGGTACAAGGTGCCCAAATTTGACATGTTCGACGGAAAAAGGGAATCCCCGAGCTCATCTAAGGTCATATTGCGATAAATTGGTTGAAGTTGGAAAAAATCAAGCAATCATTATGAAACTATTCATCAGGAGTCTAACCGGCGAGGCGCTGGACTGGTACACATGCCAAGACCCTCGAAAATGGGACGGTTGGAATGCCATGACACAAGATTTCATGGATAGATTCAGATTCAACACTGACACTGTCACAGACAGATTTTATCTTATGAAACTAGAAAAGAAATCCACAGAAACTTTCAGGGAATACGCCCTGAGGTGGCGGTCAGAAGCAACAAAGGTCCAACCTCCAATGGCAGAGAGCGAAATGACCACCTTGTTCGTGTAGTCTTTAAGAGAAGCGACATATTATGAAAGGATGATCAGTGTAATTGGGCGAAGTTTTGCAGAAGTCGTAAGAATAGGCGACTTCGTGGAAGAAGGCATTAAGACAGGCAGGATTACAAACTTGACAACCCTACAAGCAACTAGCAGAGCAATGTAGTCAGATTCCATAGGAGGTACCTCACAGAGGAGAAGAGATGCATCACCCTCTGTCATGGTCATTCAGGAACATAGGCCAGAACAACTTTCAGTGTATCAAAGCTCACCACCTTCTTACTATAACCAAAACACTCAAAATCCACAATCGTATTATCAGCACCGCGCTACCCCATATCCTGTTTACCATACCCAACCAGCATATCCATAATACTTACCACAGTCCCGATCCCGCACACCAAACGGACCCAAAACCCGCATAGATGTCGAAAGAAAACCAACCAAAACCTATAGACCTTTAGCCGAACCCATAGCCCAAGTGTATGAGAAGCTGAAAGCCGCAGGAATACTCCAACCAATTCCCAGAAATATCCCCAGGCCTACTTCCCGAGGGCACGATAAAACCAAACATTGTGAATACCACTCCGGTGCCGAGGGACACGACATCGAAAATTGCTATACACTCAAGGACATAATAGAAGAGTTGATCAAAGAGGGAGTCATTCAGCTGAAAGATGCTCCTCTCAATGCAAACAATAACCTTCTTCCCGGTTATGAAGATGCCCATGTGAACATGATAGCTAAAGATGAAGAAAACAGTCTGGAAAGGGACTATTACACCAACCCGAAAAGGGAAGAAAGTTGAATCATCGACCAACCGCCAGAGAAAATGAGGTGCTCCTTGCCGGAAATTGTTTAACTGGTGAATAAGTCATTTGTTTAGTTGTGTGCTGCAAAGGATGATCCTGCTGAAGACTCAGCCATTGAAGACGCAAAGCAAGAAAATATTTTGAACAAATGGACTCGTGCCCCTGCCTTGGTCCTCCGAGTCCTAAAATAGTTAGTTTAATATATTTTGCCCTTTATGTGTAATAAAATGGAACTACGTTTGACCTGATTCCCTTGATGGATACGTAGGCGGCCATACCGACTTCGGTCCCACATTTAGAAATTTTACCCAATTTCACTTGTAATGAACTACGTCATGACCTGATTCCCTCGTGGAGATACGTAGGAGGCTTAAATCGGCTTCGGTCACACCATTAGGAAGTATTCCCTTATTTTGAAAATAACGAAAATACATATAATATACAAGCAACCCCATTGAGACCCACTTTAGGCCAAACGCCCTTTGCATATTCAGAACTGAGACAAGGTAGGAAACCAGACAGGGGTTATGAGTCCAAACAAGGCAGACATCCGAGCATCAAGAGTCAAAACTACAAAGTCAATGCGAATCAACCGCCCCCCTCAAACTCACAAATTTTCTTTGAGCGCAGGTTCTTCATATTAGCAGAAGCAGAAAATACAACAAAAGTTCTTCATATTATAAGAAGCAGAAAGAAGCAACAGAAGTAAACATACATCAACAATCAAAGTTCAAAACCCGCAATAAAGTCTAGCGCATCAGCTCGAGCATAGAGTCAAATTGCAATCCATGTGGTGCACAAACGCACGGTTCACAAAACGCATTACAACAACATCTCAGCAGCTGCAATATTTAGCATGTCCGCCCAAGGATAACATCTCAGCATTCACAAAACCCCACATATCATACAGGGACGACATCTCTACTCACAGAATTGCATTTCTCATATATTTATCATTTTGTTTTAACAGTTATACACTAATTTTTCTCAAGCTTAGCTTGCAGGAGCATTTATTCTACAAGAGCATTAGCACAACACGTCCAGACAACGACGTCATCAGCACAACACGTTCAGGCAACGACGTCATCAGTGCAACACGTCCAGGCAACAACGTCATCAGCGCAACACATCCATGCAACGATGTCGCCGACAACACGCCCGTCGAACAATGACGTTATCGGCCGCAACACGCCCGCAGCGGCGCCATCAATCACATCTTCATCGCATTACACAGGATGACATTCATATCTACATGACTGCATTGATTATATATTTATGATTTATTACTTTTCTTAGCAGTTATGCACTAATTTTTTCTTAAGCTTTAGCCTACAGGACCCTCAATTCACAGGAGTATCAACAACATCGTCAATACCATGACGCTATCAGCGTCGTCAACACCCTGACACCATCAGCTTCAATATAATGACGTCACTAGTAGCAACACAATGACGCCCCCAACATCTGCAACAACGACACCTTCAGCACATTACAACATCCCTACTCACAAATCACATTCAAGCTCTATCATTTTTGTCTTAAAATTTATGCACTAATTTTTCTTAAGCTTTAACCTGCAGGATCCTTAATTTACAGGAACAGTTCCAGCAAGACCGCGCAAAAACTACATCAGCACTCGTAATATTCAGCAAGCATTCGCAGCATCCAGCAAGTCCGTGCAGAGGCTACATCAGCATTAACAACATTCAGCAAGCATTCGCAGCATCCAGCAAGTCCGTGCAGAGACGATATCGACATCCGCAGCATCCCGCAAGTCCGAGCAGAGACGACATCAACATTCGCAGCGTCCTACACATCATACAGGGACGATATCTTTACTCCCAAATTTTTTATTTTTCATATATTCATTATTTTGATTTAACCGCTATGCACATTATCACAAAGTTTTAGCATGCAGGAGCATTAATACACAAGAATAGTATGATCAACACAATAACGTCTTCATCAACATCGTGTCCGAAAACGACGCCAAGTCCGAAAACGACGGCAAGTTCGAAAATGACGCCAAGTCCGAAAATGACGCCAAGTCCGAAAATGACGTCAAGCCCGAAAATGACGCCAATCCCGAAAACGACGTCAATCCTGAAAACGACGCAAGTCCGAAAACGACGCCAAATCCGAAAACGACGCCAAATCCGAAAACGACGCCAAGTCCGAAAATGACGACAAATCCGAAAACGACGCCAAGTCCGAAAACGACGCCATGTCCGAAAACGACGCCAAGTCCGAAAACGACGCCACGTCCAAAGACAACGTCATCAGCATATCACATCTACGCAAGAACGATTTCTCTACCCTCAGAATTGCATTTCTTATATATTCATGCCATATTATTTTGTCTTAGCAGTTACGTACTAACCTTTCTTGAGCTTTAGTCTACAGGGGCAGTTGCAGCAAGGACAATATATTCGCATTCACAATCGCAACACGTATGTGCAAGGAAGAAATCACAGCATTTGCAGCATCACATCAACACAGTCGGCATCACATTTTATAGGATAACATTTCTATTCACACTGTTATATTGCCTATAAATTCATGCTTTATCGTTTTGCCGTAACAATTATGCACTAACCGTTTGCTTAAGTCTTAGCATGCAGGAGCACAACGTGGATTTTCTCTTACAGTGAACCGGGGCAATTTGTTGGGGGACCAACTTTTCCAACGAATGGCAGAAGCGGCCCCAAGCGTCGGTCCACTCATTCCACATCACCAATAAACCCAGCATCATAAGTCGATACCGGTACACCCCTAGGTTCAAACTAGTTTTTTTTTTTAACATCACGTCGACCCAGCGTCGTCATAACTCGACACTGGGATAAATTTTGAGTCCGCGTTAGCCCACCTTGGTGTTTTGACCATAGTAGCCCAGTGTCGTCATAACTCGACACTGAGACAAATTTTGAGTCCGCGTTAGCCCGTCTTGGTGTTATGATCATGGTAGCCCAGTATCGTCATAACTCGACACTGGGACAAATTTTGAGTCCGCGTTAGCCCACCTTGGCGTTTTGACCATGGTAGCCCAGTGTCGTCATAACTCGACACTGGGATAAATTTTGAAGTCCGCGTTAGCCCGCCTTGGTGCTTGACCATGACAGCCCAGTGTCGTCATAACTCGACACTAGGACAAATTTTGAAGTTGCGTCAGCCTTGTCTTAATTGCCCAACATTTTTAATTCTGAGGATCGAGACAAAATTGGCTATAAGTCAACGTCTTTGTCTGAAAACTCTTCCATCATCTCCACACAAAGAGGGACAAGTTGTTGACATCCAATTTTGACCCTCCCGTCCAGTCATTAACTATAAAATTACACTAAGTTTCCAAATAATTTTTAACGATTTTTATAATAATAAAATGCAACAATAAAACATTAATACATGCATAAATAAATAATTTAATAATGGCACCGTATTTTACGTAGAGTATTAAGCACACCTTGAGTCTACGTCCGCATTCGTCATTTTAATACGAAGCAATTTCATTAATATCATTCATAATTTAAGCCCTATTTTCCATTAATTAAAACTCAAAACAATTCCTAATGATAAATAAATAAATAAATAATTTAACAATGACGTCATAACATATTCACATTTATTAATACGCAAGGCAATTTCATAATTATTATTTGTAATTTAAATTAATTTTAATATAATACATGTGTTTTAATAATAGCGTCGCATTTATAAAAGCATTAAGCAATCCCTAAATATCATATCTGTATTTAGCGTCTAAATAATTTAATAATAATCTAAACTCCATTCAATTTTAATTTCACGGCATCGCATTATAAAATATTAAGCAGCACGCCCGCCTTTATTTTTTGTAATAATTTAAACTCAAGCTTAGATTAATAAAGCACCTAAAGTCACATTAAGATAATTTAATTTTAACTTAAATAATGATAAATAATGCACAATAAATAAGATTTTAAATAATAGCGTCACAGTTATAAAAGAATTAAGCAATCCTTAAATATCATATTTGCATTTAGCATTTAAATAATTTTAATAATAATTTTAACCTCCATTATTTTCCATTAATTAATTTTTACAAAATTAAAACACCTAAAAAAACTAATACCTAATTAAATAAATTCGCCCAGCCCAACAATTATCAGCCGACCCGGCCCAAACCCTCATATACCCAGCCCACACGCCCAACAACCCTTTTAGTTCACCCTCCTCAATCCAAAACGCAGAAAACCTATTTTTTCAAAACCCTTAACACTTCATCGCCGCACCTTTCCCTGCCGAGATTCTCGCCTGAGAATCCGGCGACCTTCCCTTACCCATGCACACACATCTAGCAAACCCTAAGCAAAACCTAACGCACACTAAAACCGCAGCCTCCCACACCCTTTAGCCGATTTCGCTCCCAGATTCCCTTCCGAATATACTACGATTTCATACCAATTAACACCCAAATCAGTACCATAATAAATGATACTAAATTGTCTACAAATCTCCTTCAAATCAGCCCAAAATCATAATAAAAGCCTACCAATTTTAGAACCCAGAAGGAACTATAAAGAGGAATTACTACACATGCATTGGGCAGCCTGGAACCTCGGGAAGAATTCTTAAGTATCCAAAATAGGGGATTTCGACAGAGGAAAAGATGACGACTACAGTGAGAAATCCATAAAAAATCAGCAATAATCAAGGAGGAAGGGCATCGGGAAATTAAAACTCAGAAAGTAATCTTTTTCAAAGGTAAGAAAAGCCTCTTACTATCCGAAATGGCATAAAAAATCAGCAAGGCAAGAGAGCATAGAAAATCAGTAAAAAAAACCTTAATCGCATCGCAATCGCAACTCCGCAGAGGTTTCAGCGCCGCAGCGCCGGAAGTTTCGAGAGTCCGCAGAGGTTTCAGCGCCGCGGCGCCGCTGGCCATGCGCGATTCTGGCGAAAAACTTAGGAAAAATCAGATTTCTCTTTAGAAGACCTTGGGAGGTGACAAGTGTCCCCCCATCCGATTTCAGATGTTTATATTGACCAAGTCTTGAAGACTTGGTCATCTTTCAAATCCCTCTCTCTCTCTAAGCTTAAGCTCCCACTTCTCTCTAAAATTCCAAGAGGAATTCATGCCTAAGAAAAATCTGAAAAGTTAAGAACAAGAAGGAAGCTTGTGGCTAGCTTGTTGGTGTTAGTGTGGTGGTGTTCTTGGAAAGGAGGCTAGCAAAGTTGTTGGAATAAGTTTGGCTAAAGCTTTAAGGTAACATTTCTTCTCTTGTGGTTAGTTATTAATGTTGCATGTGAAGAAGAAGGGATGTGTAGTAGTAAATAATGCACTTAGAGTACTTGCATTTAAGAAATGTGGTTTGGATATGAAAGAATTGGTTAAGAAGATATTATGAGCATGTTGTAGCCTAAAAACTACCTTAGAATTGTTAAGTGAATTGTTGTACCTTATGGGGCAGAATTTTACACACCCAAGTTTAGGTGTGTAATCCCCTTTGAAATGTTTGGATTGTTGAGCCTTAAATGTGGCGTTTGGATGTTGAATTCGGCCTTGAGAAAGGTGGCATAGTATGTAGAAACAAAGGAAATGCTGCCCAATTTTCCATAGAATTTAGTGGCTTTGAACTTAGTTTATTTCCACATTGAAATTAGAGGTTAATACACGTATCATGATTATTATAGGTTGATATATTACTTGCGGTAGTTGAGCTTAGCAAGTGGATTGACCGAAGAGGTATGTGGAAACTTTCTTATCTCTTGAGCATGAGTAGTTTTAACTATATAGTACGGTAGACGTACGTGTTTTAAATGAAGTAAATCCTTTTGTTATATTTGACTTGTTTTAAGAAAATGTCTAAGTTGGTTGGGTTAAGAAGTTAACCCGCTTGTTCTTAAGGAGTGGTTTATCCTAAATAAGGTAGACAAAGATTTCTTGACATAAAGAAGTATTCTATACTTGGTGTGAAAGTATTGAGTATTGATTTATTCTAAAGAGATAAGAGGCTTGAAGTATTTTGAAAATTGTGTAAAATTGTTTGAAGTATAAGTCTCTTGGTTAGTAAAAGAACGAAATGGTTTATAAGGAGTTATAACAGCTTTATGGGAAGTTAGTTATAACAGCCTTATGAAAGGATAAGAATGTCTTAATTTCTAAAGCATAAAGATAGTATAACGGCTTTATGAGAAGTTAGTTATATTAGCTTTATGAAAGGTTAACAAGAAGAGATTTACTCTAAGTAAGATAAGTAAGGAAAAATGACTTGAGTTATGGAAGACAAATTGATTTTAAGGCATCAATTGCCCAAAGGTTTTATGTATGAAAAAGAGTCACTTTTAAAAGAGTTGAAGTATGTAGTACTTGGGTTAAATTCCGCTTTCTTTTAAAGATATGATTAAGTGCCTTAAGTAAACTAAAATGAGAGGGTATATGAACAAGACTAATAAGAAGTTATAAGTTTTCTTAACTTATTTATGATTATGATATGATGACAGTTTGAGCTAGGGTAAGAGTATATCTGAGGGGCAAGCCCCAAGATCGTTATACCATCTTCTCCAGGGTAAGAGTATGAATGAGGGGTAAGCCCCAAGATCGTTATACCATCTGCTCCAGTGTAAGAGTATATCTGAGGGGTAAATCCCCAAGATCGTTATACCATCTGCTCCAGGGTAAGAGTATATCTGAGGGGTAAATCCCCAAGATCGTTATACCACCTGTTCCGTGGATTTGCTACCCACGATGCGAGGAGTACCTCATGCGAGTCCTTATGGGCTTATGCGGGTGAAATAGTCTCATGCGGGCGGGTACAACCTATGCGAGGAATACCTCATGCGGGTCCACAGACCCACGCGGTGAAATAGTCCCGAGAGTAGGATGGTTTTATTGATACTACGCGAGGACCTGCTTTGATCACGAGCCTCCTATTTTTATGCAGATTATATATATGTCATACTCTCATTGTTAGTAAGGCACAAGAAAAGGTAATTTGATTTCATCCACGACCGCTTATTTTCGGACTTATGATTTCATTACGATTTTCGCTTCACATACTTGGTACTGTTATCGACCTCCTGGGCTGCGTTAAATGCCGCAGTCGAGATACGTAACTTGCTGATCCTCACCGTTAGGATCACTGTTCATTTCTTGAAAGCTCCATCTCTCCGAGGCTTTGTCTTTTGGTATGATTCACGAGGTTATAGGCTTTGTACATTCGGGGTATGTGGGCCCCGTCCCGCCACAGTTGTTATTCCTAGAGGTCTGTAGTCATGTTTGTGGTTTGGGCTGTAAGAATAAGTTGTACTGTTTCACTTTCGATTAAGTTATTCTATGAAAGGCGGCCTTGTCGGCTTGCCAGTGATGTTTACCTTATACAAATTTTGTATTATGTATGTTCCGCTGCTATTCTCTCGACGCAGATGTGTGGTGCCCCGATAGGCACCGCCGCGCCCGGTCGGGTCGTGACAAAAGTGGTATCGAGAGCGCTTAGTCCTCGGAAAGTGTCTACGCACCGCGGTTCAGTAGTAGTCTTGATTATCGGTGTGTTGCGCACCACATCTATAATCGTGAGGTCACAGGACATTTAGGATTGGTTTCCATCCTTCTCTTTAAGATCGCGGCAGAGTGTCATAGTAGGTTGGGTCCTCTCGACCTATCCTTGTGTAACGATTATGCCTCCACGGAAGGCGACGAGCTCGGCGGCAAGGCAAAGATCGTGAGTCGCTAGGTACGCAGAGAGTTGCCAGGACTCGGGCACAGACTATGTCTGAGGTAGTAGGCGCGTCGGCGAGTTCAGCTACGCCGGCAGTGTTAGAGGAGCCGAGAGCGGCAGTGGCTCCAGAGGTTCCGGTACCCGAGCCTCCAGTTCCACAGCCAGAGGCAAAGTATAGGGATTACGGAGAGCAGATCAGGTTGTTGACTAGCATTGTGGTAGGGCAGCACCGCCAGGGGCCGGTGGCTAACCCTAGGGCCGACAGTTTAAGGATTCGGGACTTTCTGAGTTGTAATCCACCCGAGTTCTATGGTTCGAGGTCTGAGGAGGATCCTCAGGAGTTTATTCGACAGGTGCGGCGGACTACGCAGGTGCTTAGGGCCTCGGAGACGGAGTCCGTTGTGTTAGCTTCTTACCGGTTACGCGATATTGCGTTGAACTGGTTTGAGTCATGGGTGTTGACGAGAGGTGAAGATGCTCTTCCAGCTGTTTGGGAGGAGTTCACAGAGGCTTTCCTGGATCACTTCTTACCTCCTGAGATGAGGAGAGCCCGCGTAGATAGATTCTTGACCTTGAGGCATGACGGAAGGACTATCAGAGAGTACAGCCTGGAGTTTGACTCTTTGGCCAGGTATACGCACACCATTGTCGCTGACATGGCAGACAGGGTTCATCGGTATGTGATGGAACTAGACCATCATATGATTACTGCATGCTTGGGGGTGGCTCTTCAGCCAGGGATGGATATTGCCAGGATGCAGGCGTATGCGCAGGGGATTGAGCACAGAGAGAGCGCAGATCGCCTAGATTTAGCCACCAAGAGGCCGTGACAAGAGGTCTCAGGGAAGTTTTCGAGACGGACAACCTCAGCAGCAGACTAGGTCTACATTGCAGCCAGCACCGAGTGCTCCTCCACAGTTTTCCGGCGGGGGGTTTTACAACCCCGGGAATGCAGGGGCCGGTCAGGTCTCTAGAGCTTCAGGGTCTCAGGGAGATGGGGGTTCCAGTCAGTCGAGGCCACCTATGCCTTAATGCGCCCAGTGTGGTAGATTCCATTCTGGGGTATGTCGCGCCGGTACGGGTGTTTGTTTTTCTTGTGGTCGTCTGGGCCATATGTTAAGAGAGTATCCTTATAGAGGGGGTCCTGGTGGGACAACACAGTCTACTGTATCAGTTGCGGGTTCTTCACCTTCAATGGCTAGGCAGGATATTCATGCGCCGTGCAGGGCAGGATCATGATTAGAACGACAAGGGGAATGTGAAGCAATAGTTACAGGTATATCTTTGACCCTTTAGAGATTAGTATGCATGATATGATTGTTGTATGATTTAGTGTTATGAACAGAGGATATTGAGACTATGTACATATGTTAGAATAAGTTGGTAGATACGAACGTGCAATTCTGTTAGGCCGTGAACGAGAGTAGGTGGTAATGGTTCATATTTTGGATTCGTTTTCCTGTTTGATTTATGAGGAATGATTAAGCGTGTGCGATATCTTATGGTCACAAGTGGCATAGTAAGGTCCCATTAAGCGTGAAGTACGAGGATGTACCGAGGAATAGTAGATTGGCTCCAAAAGAACATTCGGGGACGAATGTTTCTAAGGGGTGAATAATGTTACACCCTGTAGTTCAGGTCATGCGTATGAGAGCGTACGAAAGGGAGTAAGACTTAAAATTTTCGAAAGATAGGTTGACGGATTGTTTCGGACAGGTTTTAGTCAACTTTGGGGCGGGTTATGACCCGGTACATTGAGAGTTCCTAAGTGTTTCAAAGGCCTAGGGCGTAGTTCGTTGAGTCTCGATTCCAACGCAACCAACCGTTCGTCGATAGGACATCGGAGTAGGAAGTTATGGGAGTTACAAGTTCAGTGCGCAGTCGGGAAGAAATGTGTTTCGGACAAAGGTGACAGGGTCGCGGCGCCGGATGCAGGGCCGCGGCGCCGGATATACTGAGGGGTCGCTGAAGTTGCAGCGCCGCGGCGCCAGGATAGCAGGGCCGCGGCGCCGGATGTTCCGAGAGTCCGCAGAGGTTTCAGCGCCGCGGCGCCGGCTGGCCGCGCGCAGGCGGGATTACTGGCGGAAAAAAATAGGAAAAAACAGATTTCTCTTTTAGAAGACCTTGGGAGGGTGACAAGTGTCCCCCCCATCTGATTTCTGCATGTCTTATATTGACCAAGTCTTCAAGACTTGGTCATCTTTCAAATCCCTCTCTCTCTCTAAGCTTAAGCTCCCACTTCTCTCTAAAATTCCAAGAGGAATTCAAGCCTAAGAAAAATCTGAAAAGTTAAGAACAAGAAGGAAGCTTGTGGCTAGCTTGTTGGTGTTAGTGTGGTGGTGTTCTTGGAAAGGAGGCTAGCAAAGTTGTTGGAATAAGTTTGGCTAAAGCTTTAAGGTAACATTTCTTCTCTTGTGGTTAGTTATTAATGTTGCATGTGAAGAAGAAGGGATATGTAGTAGTAAATAATGCACTTAGAGTCCTTGCATGTAAGAAATGTGGTTTGGATATGAAAGAATTGGTTAGGAAGATATTATGAGCATGTTGTAGCCTAAAAACTACCTTAGAATTGTTAAGTGAATTGTTGTACCTTATGGGGCAGAATTTTACTCTGGATTGCAGTTTATCAGATATTGACAAATCATTAGCAAAACACAAACAATCAAGTATTTTTAAATGACTAATATAATATTTTTCTTGTATAGTTTCTCATAGGATGTTATGCCAGTAATAGAATATGATAGTCTATTTATTTGATACACAACAACTTGAACACAAACTCCTCAGAATTTCAATGGAATATTGGCTTGAAGTCTTACAGCTCTAGTTATTTTTAGTATATACATGTGTTTTCTTTTTGTCATCCCATTCTGTTGTGGTGTATAGATACAAGATCTTTGATGTATAATTCCTAGTTTTAGGAACAGACTAGTACACACCTCATTTACAAACTATGTTCCATTATCAATTTAATTATTTTAACTGATTTATTGAACTGAGTATACACAAAATTTAGAAATTGCTAAATAAAAACACAGACATCTGATTTCAACTTAAGTTGGTATATCCAAGTCATTCTTGTATAGTTATCTACTATTGTTAGAAAGTACTTGTTTTCATTATGAGTTGGTACTTTATAAGGTGTCCAAAAATCCATATGAACAAGATCAAAGCTTGAAGTACTTGTATTATATATTACTAATAGGAAAAGACAATCTACATTGTTTAGCACATGGACACACATTGCAATTCTTTATAGTACTAGATATAACATCAGGTTTTGCTCTAATCAGTTTACTTAGAACAATGCTAGATGTATGACCAAATCTTATGTGCCATAACTCTATATCTTCCTCAATCATTGCCACATTTTTCTTAGCTTTCCTTACATTTAGTCCTAACTTCACTTGTTCATTTAGAGGTTTTGTTGATGGTTGATTCACTAACATGTATAAGTCATTATGTAGTCTACCAATCTCCTCCACCCTACCATTGTAAAGATCCTGAAATAAACAGAAATCAGGGTAGAAGGTTGATGCACACTATAATTCTCTGGTTAGTTGGGACACATATATTAAGTTGAATCTGAATTGTGGTAAGTAAAACACATTATTAAGAGTGCTTCTGTTTGAGATAGTACTTGATCCAACGTGTGTCACCTTAACCATTTCTCTATTGGATAGATGTACTTTCTTAGTGTCAGATGTATTTTATACTCTAGTTGTTTTATTTAGCAAGTTCAGATCAGAAACCATATGATTAGTGGCACCAGAATCTATTATCCATTGTTTAAGTATATTAGCTACAAATAAAGCTTTGTGATTGTTCATACTTGCTGCATTTGCAGATGATTGTGTGACATGTGATCCTTCATGTTGAGTAGTTTCAGTCTACACCATATTGTGATTCAGTAGCTTTATAATTTGTTCATACTTGTCACGACCCGACCTCGGGCCCGCAACTGGTGTCTTACCCCGGGCACCCTAGTGATTATACATCAGAGAAAACCAGCGGAATAAAACTCATAGACAGGTAACAATGTAATATAAGAAACAGGCTAACTGATAGGTCGCCTTTCTGCATATATATATATATATCAAAACCCGAACAGTTATAATTTACACAACCCAACTCACAACAGGACTACAGACCTCTAAGAGTTTTTGACATAACAACTATGACGGGACAGGGCCCCGCCATACCCCTGAATGTACCTGTACCTACACTGTCAGGGAACCATACCAAAAGATAAGCTTCCGGAGAAACGGAGCTTCCCAAAATGCAGAACTGTGATCCTATGAGCGAGGATCAATAACCGGTGTACCTCTACCTGCGCAGATTTAACGCAACCCCGGGCGAGGTCGATAACATGTACCAAGTATGTGAAACTGAAAGTACTGTAATGAAATCACATTTCATTTTTAAAAGACCATTTCACAATATATAAGCAGTCATGTCAAGTTAGGAACGCATGCCCTCAAAATCATTACTCAAATATAACCATGGGTCTCACGCCCACAATATCAATCATGCCCGTGGAATTCCTTCCTCACTGCCGGCAGTCCATGATATAATATAACACCAATATGTGTACCTGACACCAGATCCCGTGGAATTCCTTCCTCATTGCCGGCAGTCCATGATATAATATAACACCAATATGTGTACCTGACACCAGATCCCGCCTGCATCATAAAACTGAATAGGCCAAGTAGGAGAGCCAACTACCAGATCCAGCCTGCATCATAAAACTGAATCGGCCAAGTACGGAAGCCAACTACCAGATCCAGCCTGCGTCACGCAACTGACTGGGGCAGGTATCTTAAGACAACGTACCAGAGCCTACCGTATCACGAGATATGACCGGGGCAAGTATCTTAAGCCATCTACCAGAGTCTGCCGTATCACGAGAAATGACCAGGACAAGTATCTAAGTGTTCCTGTAATCACATATATAAATCAAGCCCGTGAACATTCATCACTGCGGCAAGCTTTATGGGTAGCTAGTCTATGGACTAATAACATCGCCCGGGAATTGAACCCGCACCATGGCCGCATGCCCCCGGAATCTCTCATCGGTGCAAGCATGTCCATGGAACAATCATAGTGGAAGCATACTCGTGGACCTTCCAACAGTGTCGGTATGTCCAAGTAAATAGCAAGATGACCGGCCCTCCATCGAGAGACGCGATAGCATAAGAATACGACAATTGCACAACAAGACTATCACAAGAAAGCATAGGCAAGTTACCATACTTCTAGACTTTAACATGTAAACTGATTCACCATTTTATAAACTCAAGGTACTTTCATTTTATGCCAACAATCCGGGTTTTAACACCAAAGTACTACTTACTTCAACTCTTTTAAAAAGATTCTATTTTTACGTAAAAGCCACACGATACTAATACCCGTAGTATCAAGACACGTTTTCTTTTCAAACCAAATTACTACGCCTTCAGAAAATCATTATAAGGCCTTTAAAATCAAGTAAGTAAACCGTCCTTTTATCCTCCTCAAGTCGTTATAACTAACTTTTCATAAAGCTATTATAACACTTATGTTTTAAGCAATTCAGAACAACTACATTCATTTGGAAAACCAAAAGAACTTATTCTTTTAAAACCAAGTATCAATTTCTTTCCAAATAACGATTCACAACTTTTTAGAATAATTCAAGGCTCTTAAGATTTAGAAGTCAAGTCAAGGACATCAAAAAATGAAACCAAATTCATTTAACACACGTACGTCTACCGTACTATATATTTCACAACAATCATGCTCAAGAGGATAGGAAGAGTCACATACCTCCTCGGCTTAATCCACTTGCCAAGTCGAATATGCCGCGCGTAGAATATCCACCTATAATAACCATAATACGTCTATCAACTTCTAGTTTTTTTCATAGAGTATTTCTAAGCATAAGGTCTCTTATTGTACGGAAAATTGGGCAGCACTTCCCCTGTTTCTACGTACCTTTCCACCTTTTTCAAGGCCGGAAATCAATAACCAAATGCCTCTTTAAGGCGCAATAATTCAGCAAGTCAAAGGGGATTACACGCCTAACTGGACGTGTAAAATTCAGCTCCTTAATCTACCAAAACTGTCCACTAAAACTAGTCCATAGTCCAATGTAAAAATAGTCCATAGTCCGAGTCCTTTAGTTGGTGTTCTTGGCCAACTACTACAATCAAAACTGTCCAGTTTTCGGCTAGCATGCCAATACTTGTTTTATTACTTCTTCAATATTCCAACTTATATTTCAATCTTTATATAAGTTACATTAACTTGTTATTAACAAGATTCCTTCATGTCAACAAGTAATGGGTAATGTTTTAACAACTTAATGGCTAGCATGCTAATTTCTCAATTTTAACAACTTTAATGGCTAGCATGTCAATTTCTCAATTTTAACAACTTTAATGGCTAGCATGCCAATTTCGATTTTTAACATCTTATTAAGGTCTAAATCTTTTCAATATTTCTTCCACATATCATATACTCAAACGTATACTACTAACATATGTAATTTCCAACTTCACTACAAGGACAAAGATTATTACCTCAATAAGCCCAAAATTTTCCAAGATTATAAGTCGATCCTTAGGAATATTAGCTCTTATTCCTTACATTCCAATCCACTCCAAGAAACCCTTAGAAGTTCCTAACCAATTTCTCTTAACACTTCATCCAAAAATATGAAGATCACCTTAGGGTTTCACTTTGCGACTATCGGATTAACGTAGTATTTCCGGGATTTTTGTGTTGGGATATCCTTAGAACACTACTAGGGACACTTGGTTTAAGTGTTGAGATTTATCAACAACAATTGAAGAATTGTTCATCACAAAGGGGGGGGGGTGCCGAGAGTTGCCTAAAGGGAGGGAGTATTGTTCTTGAAAATTCTCTAAGTGATGAAGTCTTCAACCCCAAGGTGTGTATATATAAGACAACCAAGGGCTAGGATCAAAGCAAGTGTGTGGTTGAGATTGGGGACAAGTGTGTGTGGGTCCCACAAGCCACTTGTCCAAAAAATATCTCAAGACACTTGTCTTGCCACTTGTTCACTCAATTTCGCCCAACATGGGCCACATGGGGGTGACACGTGTCGCCATCCTATTCGTCCAAAATATTTTCATCTCCCAAAAACATCCATATTGGCCAAAATCTCGAAAATATTGTGGGCCTCACAAAATCGTAAATTTTTCCCCGTGGGCCCCACGTGACCAATTCTTGAAATAAAATCCATAATTCTAATATATTCCAAGAAGTCCAAATCCCGAATCAGAGAACTCAATTCTCCTTATAAAACACTTTTCCTTCACGGGTTCCGAGATTTCTTTTTAAGGAAAAAGCGCATCTTCTATCGTTCCACGATTTAACCCCTATCGTCTTACGTACGTTCTCTTATTCTTGTGTTGGAACTACGGGGTGTAACATTCTCCCCCCCTTAGAAACATTCGTCCTGAATGTTCTTTCTAAGTCTCCATCAACACATGCACCGGTATAGTCTTCACTACTATACTCACAAAACCGATTATGCCACATATGGCCACAATATGACACACGCGAAATACTTAAATACAAGCCAATGAGGAATCACCTCTAAAGTGTATAACATCACTATTAACTCCCATTCAAGGTCTAAAAAGGATACTCCATTCGTACCTTCACTTCACGTATATAATCACTTCCATTCTTTTAACACATCTTCGCTTCTTTTCTTACTAGTCGTACTCTCCTCGTACACCCGAACTCTTTCTAGTACACGCACCACATTTCGCCATCGCCTGCTTTTCAAAACTCGAGTCACCACTTCCAAATTTAGTCATTACACTAGCTTCAATTTCCTTTAAGGCCATCCTCGGCTTCCCGACTGGTTCGTGGAACGCGTCCACGAACCAAGATAACGACAACTGCACTTGGGCCTTGCACCTTCGTGACCCTATCACCTAGCGAGACCACCTCAAACTGACCCCACTCCATTTCGGAATACGGGTGACCCGTAATTGGGTCCTCAACCCGACCCTCCGTTGCACATAACTCTCACTCTTCGTCTGAATTAACTCTTGCTACCCGAGAAGGACTTATACATCTAAGGTATCGACGGTTATCAATATTCTAAGGTTCATAATTTCCATGTCCCCAAACTTACCTTCCCTTCTAACTAGGTTGTCTTAATCACAATTTACACAATACTAGCCGTACATAATACTTAATATATAACCATCTTATCAACACATACTAGTCTCTAAAGAGTTAAAGATATACCTGTAACTATTGCTTCATTTTCCCTTTGTCGCTCTAATCATAATCCTGCCCTGCAGGGCGCATAGCTATAGAAGGCGATGAACCAGCCACCGATACCGAAGGCTGAGTCCTAACATCTGCGCTACCTCTGGTCGGACAATTCCTCGCAAAATGGACCTGCCGGCCGCAGGTAAAACAAGCTCTCTGAACATCATGACACTCCACAGCATGGAGTCTACCACATTGGCCACACCGAGGTAGGGGTGGCTTCATCTAGCTAACACCCCTGCTCCCCTGGAAACCTAAAGCCCTGGAGCCCTGAACCGCCCCTGAATACCCCGGATGTCCTGAAGACTGTGGAGGACCACTCTGTACTAGCGGAGGCGCATAACTAGCCTGCTGCTGAGGCGGTCCGCCTCGAAAGTTACCAAAGGACCCTGCTGTCTTGGCCCTCTTATGATGATCTCGGTCATTTCGTTGACCTTTACGTTCCTCAGTCCCCTGTGCATAAGCCTGTATGCGGGCAATGTCCATGCCAAGCTAAAGAGCTACTCCCGTACAACCCTCTTCTAGATAATTATCAAGTCCCGTGACATATCGGTGCACTCTATCCTCCATGTCTGCCACTAGAGTGGGGGCATACCGAGCTAATGAGTCGAACTCTATATTGTACTCCCGAACCGTCCGCCCATTCTGTCTCAACATCATAAACCTATCCACCCGGGCTCTCCTCATCTCATGAGGCAAGTGGTTAAGAAATGCCTCCGAGAACTCGTCTAACCAGCCTAAGCGCATGCTTCCCGGGATTCCTAGATCAAACCAGTTGACTGCAATATCACGCAGCCGATGAGAACCCAATACCACTGACTCTGCCTCTGAGGCCTTGATCACCTTCATGATCCGCTGCAGCTGTCGAATAAACTCCTGAAGATCTTCCTCAGTTCTCGATCCATATAACTCTGGTGGATTACAACTCAAGAAGTCCCGAAGCCTCAAACTATCGGTTCTGGGGTGCACCACCGGTACTATCGTCTCCCATCTGTCCTCATGCCTTGCCACGATCCTAGCTAGTAACTGGGCCATCTTTTTGTAATCCATATCCTCTGCTCCTGGCCGTGGGACTGGAGGCTCAGGTATCGTGGCCTCAGTAGATATTGTTGCTGCTCTAAACTCTTCTGGGGCTGGCGGAGTTGTAGAACTTGTCGTCTGACGCACTATCTCAGGAAAAGACTGGGCTTGTGCCTTCGTAACCCCCTGTGTTCTACTAGCAGCTCTCTCTGCTGTCTTGCCCTTATGGGTCCTGATTGCCTTGCGTGGAGATATAACTGGTACATAAGAATATGTCAGAGGAAGTCCAACTTATAACACAACTCTATCGCACGATCTCAGAGTGAGAAGAATGGAAACCAATCCTAAATATCCTGTAGCCTCCTGATTATAGGTGTGGTGCACAACACGCCGATAATCAAGACTCTACTAGATACGGTATGTAGACACTTTCCGAGGACTAACTGCTCTGATACCACTTTTGTCACGACCCGACCTCGGGCCCGCAACTGGTGCCTTACCCCGGGCACCCTAGTGATTATACATCAGAGAAAACCAGCGGAATAAAACTCATAGACAGGTAACAATGTAATACAAGAAACAAAGCAACCGATAGGTCGCTTCTGCATATATATATATATCAAAACCCAACAGCTTATCCTTTACACAACCCAACTCACAACAGACTACTGCACTTCTAAGAGTTTTGACATAACAACTATGACGACGAGGCCCCGCCATACCCACGAATGTACATGCATCTACACCGCCGTGAACCATACCAAAAGATAAGCTTCCGGAGAAACGGAGCTTCCCAAAACGAAGAACTGTGATCCTATGAGCGAGGATCAACAACCGGTGTACCTCTACCGCGGCCAACGCAGCCGGGCGAGGTCGATAACAGTACCAAGTATGTGAAATCAGTATCAGAATGAAATCACATTTCATTTTTTTAAAAGACCATTTCACAATATATAAGAAGTCATGTCAAGTTAGGGACGCATACCCTCAAAATCATTACTCAAATATAACCATGGGTCTCACGCCCACAATATCAATCATGCCCGTGAAATTCCTTCCTCACTGCCGGCAGTCCATGATATAATATAACACCAATATGTGTACCTGAACACCAGATCCCGCCTGCATCATAAAACTGAACGAGCCAAGTAGGAGATCCAACTACCAGATCCAGCCTGCATCATAAACTGAACGCTGGCACGGTTAACTACCAGATCCAGCCTGCGTCACGCAACTGACCGGGGAATATATCTTAAGCCAACGCACCAGAGCCTACCGTATCACGAGATATGACCGGGGCAAGTATCTTAAGCCATCTACCAGAGCCTGTCGTATCACGAGAAATGACCATAACAAGTATCTAAGTGTGCCTGTAATCACATATATAAATCAAGCCCGTGACCACTCATCACTGCGGCAAGCTTCATGGGTAGCTAGTCCATGGACTAATAACATCGCCCGGGAATTGAACCCGCACCATGGCCGCATGCCCCCGGAATCTCTCATCGGTGCAAGCATGTCCATGGAACAATCATAGTGGAAGCATACTCGTGGACCCTTGTCGGTATGTCCAAATAAATAGCAAGATGACCGACCCTCCATCGAGAGACGCGGTAGCATAAGAATACGACACTTGCACAACAAGACTATCACAAGCAAGCATAGTCAAGTTACCATACTTCTAGACTTTAACATGTAAACTGATTCACCATTTTATAAACTCAGGGTACTTTCATTTTATGCCAACAATCCGGGTTTTAACCCCAAAGTACTACTTACTTCAACTCTTTTAAAAAGATCCTATTTTTACGTAAAAGCCACCCGATACTAATACCCGTAGTATCAAGACACGTTCTATTTTGAAACCAAATTACTACGCCTTCAGAAAATCATTATAAGGCCTTTAAAATCAAGTAAGTAAACCGTCCTTTTATCCTCCTCAAGGTGTTATAACTAACTTCCCATAAAGCTATTATAACACTTGTGTTTTAAGCAATTCAAAACAACTACATTCATTTGGAAAACCAAGAGAACTTATTCTTTTAAAACCAAGTATCAATTTCTTTCCAAATAATGATTCACAACTTTTTAGAATAATTCAAGGCTCTTAAGATTTAGAAGTTAAGTCAAGGACATCAAAAAATGAAACCAAATTCATTTAACACATGTACGTCTACCATACTATATATTTCACAACAATCATGCTCAAGAGGATAGGAAGAGTCACATACCTCATCGGCTTAATCCACTTGCCAAGTCGAATATGCCGCGCGTAGAATATCCATCTATAATAATAACCATAACACGTCTATCAACTTTTAGTTTTCTTCGTAGAGTATTTCTAAGCATAAGGTCTCTTATTCTACGGAAAATTGGGCAGCACTTGCCCTGTTTCTACGTACTTTTCCACCTTTTTCAAGGCCCGAAATCAATAACCAAATGCCTCTTTAAGGCGCAATAATTCAGCAAGTCAAAGGCGATTACACGCCTAACTGGACGTGTAAAATTCAGCCCCTTAATCTACCAAAACTGTCCACTAAAACTAGTCCATAGTCCAATGTAAAAACAGTCTATAGTCCAATGTAAAAATAGTCCATAGTCCAAGTCCTTTAGTTGGTGTTCTTGGCCAACTACTACAATCAAAACTGTCCAGTTTTCGGCTAGCATGCCAATACTTGTTTTATTACTTCTTCAATATTCCAACTTATATTCCAATCTTTATATAAGTTACATTAACTTTTTATTAACAAGATTCTTTCATGTCAACAAGTAATAGGTAATTTTTTAACAACTTAATGGCTAGCATGCCAATTTCTCAATTTTAACAACTTTAATGGCTAGCATGTCAATTTCTCAATTTTAACAACTTTAATGGCTAGCATGCCAATTTCGATTTTTAACATCTTATTAAGGTCCAAATCTTTTCAATCTTCCTTCCACATATCATATACTCAAACGTATACTACTAACATATGTAATTTCCAACTTCACTACAAGGACAAAGATTATTACCTCAATAAGCCCAAATTTTTCCAAGATTATAAGTCGATCCTTAGGAATCTTAGCTCCTATTCCTTACGTTCCAATCCACTCCAAGCAACCCTTAGAAGTTCCTAACCAACTTCTCTTAACACTTCATTCAAAAATATGAATATCACCTTAGGGTTTCACTTTGCGACTACCAGATTAACGTAGTATTTTCGGGATTTTTGTGTTGGGATATCCTCAAAACACTACTAGGGACACTTAGTTTAAGTGTTGGGATTTATCAACAACAATTAAAGAATTGTTCATCACAAAAGGGGGGGGGGGGGTGCCGAGAGTTGCCTAAAGGGAGGGAGTATTGTTCTTGAAAATTCTCTAAGAGATGAAATCTTCAACCCCAAGGTGTGTATATATAAGACAACCAAGGTCTAGGATCAAAGCAAGTGTGTGGTTGAGATTGGGGACAAGTGTGTGTGGGTCCCACAAGCCACTTGTCCAAAAATATCTCAAGACACTTGTCTTGCCACTTGTTCACTCAATTTCACCCAACATGGGCCACATGGGGGTGACACGTGTCGCCCTCCTATTCGTCCAAAATATTTTCATCTCCCAAAAACATCCATATTGGTCAAAATCTCGAAAATATTGTGGGCCCACAAAACCGTAATTTTTCCCCGTGGGCCCCACGTGACCAATTCTTGAAATAAAATCCATAATTCTAATATATTCCAAGAAGTCCAAATCCCGAATCTGAGAACTCAATTCTCCTTATAAAACACTTTTCCTTCACGGGTTCCGAGATTTCTTTTAAAGAAAAAAACGCATCTTCTATCGTTCCACGATTTAACCCCTATCGTCTTACGTACGTTCTCTTATTATTGTGTTGGAACTACGGGGTGTAACAATACTAATCTTTAGAAAACATAGACGCTCCTCCAACTTGCCAATCAAAATTTATCAATCCAGTAGATTCGTCACTCATTTAACTGGTTTTACAAATTTTTCCAGTCACATCTTCATCATCCTATGCATATATATTGTGAGCATCATGCTCTTTTCTTTTTGACTTAAAGCATGAAGGGTATTCAACTACCTTATAACATAATTCCTTAGTGTGGCCCCTCATTTTACACACTTCACAGAACATATTAAATTTTTTCTTGAACTTTTGTGTGCATGATCCTACTTTAGAATACATACCAGTAGAATCATGACTTATATTGTGGCTAAAACCACTAGGACCAACACCTAATAGAGCAGGCTTGGCAATTATTTAATTTTGATTCTCGTCACTGGTAATCATAGAATATGCCTTATTAACAGTAGGAAGAGAGGACATTAACAAGATTTGGCTTCTTGCTTGCATGTAATTCTCATTTAATCCCATCAAGAATTGGTACAGTTTTTGCCTTTGAAGATATTCTACAAATTCTTTAGACTTAGGACGTCCACAATTAAATTGGCTATTTTTCTATGAAGATCATAGGTTCTTGATCCATCAACTTTATCAAATCTTTCCCTTAAGTCTTCTCACACTTATAGGTTGTATCAGCAAACAACACACCACCCAGTAAGCCACTTGATACTGAGTTCATCAACCAGGCTTGAACCACAACATTCACTCTATCGGTCTATCCCATTGATCCCACCACTCTTTTTCATAGTTCTCTTTTATACATTTCCCATTAACAAAGTCTAGTTTATTTCTCTCAAGTAGTGCAATTCTTATTGACTTACTCCATAATGCATAATTCTCATATCCTAGTAATTAAAATGATATGAGGGACACACCACTCACATCTGAAGATTGAAGAAACAGTGGGTGATTATGGTCTATAGTTGTTGTAATTCTTGGATTTGGTATCCTGTTGTTGTTATTTTCCTCAGCCAGATGCATATTGTTGTTATTGTCATTGTCAATGTCCATAGTAGAACAAAAATATGTGTAAGATTTTAAGATTAAACCAGTTTTTTCAGAAGTAAAGAAGATCTATATGTTCTGTGGTATAACCAGAATAGAGTCACTAGAATAATATCAAATTTGATCAGAATTTTCAGAGAAGAATTAGAACTTCAAAAACAAGAAATTAGAAAATAACAGATACATGACTATTGTTCAAATCAACTCAGAACAATACACAACTCAGAGAAGAAACTAGAAATTAAAGAGAAACAGAAGATCATAACCATGCATAAATAGAAAGAATTGAGAGGAGAAATTAAATCAATATCAGTAGATTGACTTCAAGATTATTGTAGAAGAAAGTTAATCATTGAGCAGTGGATCAAGCTCTGATACCATGTTGAAATGATCATCTCAAGTATGTGAGATGTTGAAATATACACTAGATATATTCAAGAGAGGAAGAACAATTTGTGTAGTTATTATTCATTAGAAAGTTAGTCTTAAAAAAATGCTTACACATCCCTATTTATATATCTTCATATCCTATATAGTTTCTTATTAGAATTAGAGATATATAAATTAGTTATCACTAACTTTATAACCTCTTAACAACTCTAATAACTTCATAACTAACTTGTTGACTTTCTAACTATTTTATTGACTAACCAGTTAACTTCTCTAACTAACTTTGATCTTGTGTTGTTCTTTCAACAGTTTGACTTTATTCATACAGTAAAATCAAATTAAACATGCACAAATAATGAACAATTATCACCATAAAGACCAGAAACCCTTAACTTAAACTTATGTGTCCCATCTGACCTCAAGCAAGCATATTGATCCTAAGCTCCTGCCTGCTTCTATTATTAGTAGTAAAGTGCAGAAAAATGACTTTACTACTACTATAAGTATACTGTATACGCATATAGAAAAATCTGATAATGGCCAACAGCTTATGGCTCAGTGTCAGCACCTGAGTGACATCCATTTGAGACTCTGAACCAAACAAGTTTGTGGGCTCCTCCATTTTACTTATGCATGTTAACAAGATACCTTAAACAAAGATGTTTTTAGCTTTTGAATGCATTTGATTTATTAATGTAACATTAAAGGATAATATGACATTTAATTAATAATCAGCAAAGATATTGATAATTATCATAATTGATTGAATAAAATACTAGAACAACCTTTTTTAGAGCCACCATTGTTCGAAGTCTATCAATAGGTTAAAAATAAATTATGTATATATAATATATGTTAAATTTCATTGATTTTTTCGTGTGTTTACTTATATTTTAACTTTTTTTAGTGAAAATTTTGACTTCACCAATGCATTTTAGAGTCAACAATTGAAGAGAAAATTAAAGATAAAAGAAAAGAAATCAGAAGCATTAGTTATTCATAAAATTCTTGTGAACCCTAAAAATTTCTTAAGAAATCTCGTGAAAAGTAATTGTTGCTCTAGAACATGAATATGACCTAATATCACAATCTATTAAATAAGCATTACTACATGTACATGGTATTTTCCCCTTACAAGTATACTATATATGAAAGAAATTACATATACGCACACAGATTTTGTGATTGATCTAGTTACCAATATTCGAAATAATCAACAAAGATACTGACAAGGATCATTGGTTAAATTTAATACTAGAAGATCCTTCTTGAAGGTAGATGACACTAAAAGGGAAAAATAAAAGAAAACATTCTTCACAAAATTCCTGCGAAATCCTGAAATTTTATTATAAGAAATCTCATTAAATCAAAGAAAACGTTGCTCTCAATATTCAAGAAATCTAATTTGCCTTAATATTACAATACTGTACTAGAAATTACTACATAGATACTGTATTTTCCCCTTACAAGCACTATCAAAACATATTTTTTTTAAAAGCACAAAATATTACATACATTTGGTGATTGATCTAGCTCAAGAATGATGATGATGCTGAGCATTTCCATGATTATCATCTCCATTATGCTGATTAGAAGAACCACTAGCATGGCCAATTTGCCTAAACGAATTCATCGCCGCCAACATCCCTAATTGCGCTTCCACTACCGTCCCACCACCGCTTCCTCCGCCGCCTCCACGTGTCCCCAAAACCGGTTGATGAAAATTCATAAAATTTAATAATCCTCCTCTAATATTTGAGTTGTCAATATTACTAGGAGATGCCCACATGGAATTACTAGGGTCATGACTAGAATTATTAGTAGTACTATTTGTCATCATATACAATGTTGTTTCCGGAATTTTCCCTTGATGACTTGCCGGAATTGACCCAAAACTACTAGATTGTAACATATTACCCATATGGTAATTTTGTAACACCGGCAGTAAATCTTGATCTTCTGACCTCCGCTTTCGTCCAATATTATCATTATCACCCTGATCCCTATCAACTTTGTCGCTAATCTGATCACACAGTTCTTCCTTAGCTTGTAACATGGCTAAATTTCCACTAGGAAAAGTATTAAACCCCATAGACGACGAATATTCTGACGAAAATAAACCAACCCCATTAAAATAATTTCGACCTTGATAAGGGTCATGACCAAGATTTTGTGCTAGGTAACTATTGTGGTGTCTAGAACTTCTTAAAGAAATGTTAAGTGAGGAATAATTTGCTGGAATAGTACCAGTACCAGTGGCAGCAATAACAGAAGGTTCAGCTTGTTGTAATAGCCATTCAATAGTTTCACCATCAGATTTATGACCTAATTCTTTAGTGAGTTGAAAAACCCTAGCTGCACATGTTGCTGGCATACGTATCCTACGACCACGACCATCAACCTTAGTGTGTCTGTCTTTTGTTGTGGCTCTTTTTGGTTGTTTTTTTGGTTCTTGAATATTTGAGTTTTGATCACTAGAGATGTGTAAAGAAGTAGAGGTATAAGGATCTAGTAATGAATTTGAACATATTGTATGATCTTCTTCTCTTTTTTCCAACAATTGTAGTGGGAAATTTGGCCTTTGGATAGAGTTTCCAATATTATCATGATGACCAGTTTCCATTATAAGAAAAGTTGTGGTGTTTCTTTGTGTTGGATGTGTTTGAACTTTGAAGTGGGGGCTAAGCTACATAGAGCTAACTAGTAGTAGTACCAGTATCTATCTCTAATGGATGACTCTCAAGAAAAGGGTTTCATGGGTCTCTCTCTATTTAATCTCTTTTTTTCATTCTATATTTGTAAAAGATTTAAGTTATACTCCCACCGTTGTGACATCAGAAATAAATAAAGACTTTTAAATATAAATGTATGACCGTAAATGTGACATTCTTTTTATAAATCTTAAAATGTCACATTTTTTTTAGAATCGACCAAAAAAATAGTGTCAGATAAATTTATGACTATAATTTTATATGTTATAACAAGTTAGTCATTATAATTTTAACAAGATTTCAATTATTAATGATTATTATATAATTTATCTGTAATTATTTTATAGGTGAAATGACTATATAAAATATGATTATTGAAAATATTGAAATTTTAATGGGCGTTCTATGGACCTCATTCGATTAAGCTTTGTCGTTATCGTCTTACTAGATCTACAAGCTCATAAAGTACTGCGTGTGCACACGGTTCAATATCTAATTACTACACTTGTAATTATAAATTAATAAAAGGTAATGTAAACATATTTCTTTAACGTATTTTTTATAGTGTGAGTGTATAAAAGTAAATTATTTTTTCGACGGAATCCACATGCTACTCTTTCTTTTAGTCACATGGCAGAAACTTCTACTGACGCAATAGTCTGCTATATAAAAGTAAAATTGATTTGTATAGCTTTTGCTGTTTGAAGTTTCTTCTCATATTTTTATGAGTCAAAAGAGGAAAAAAGTTAAGGGAAATATAAAGAGAGAAGTGAGTGCATGCTTTAAGCAACAAACACAATGAGTGGGCTATGGGAATTGGAAAAGCTAATATTAATCATGACAGTAAATCTTTGTTTCTGTGAGGCTATTAATGTAACTTACTGATTCTTTTTTTTTTTATATAGAAAATGTATTTATTTTGGGAAAAAGAAAAAAGAAATTTACTGGCAGAGACTTATTATTATTTTGGTTGCGCAAATTCCCTTCATTCAGACTCCACGTGTAGTGCTGCTTATCATTCAATCTAGGGATGTTCAGTGGGGTAGGGCGTACCAACTCCAATACGATCCGACCCCGCCGACCCCACCTCCACCCCCACTGTAGCGATAGCGATATACAGGTATACGGTACCGGTAATGGTATCGACAAAAAATGTCGACCCCGACCCCGCCTCCCACCTCGACCCCGACCACCACCCCGACCCATCCCACCCCTCCCCCTCCCTTTTCTAGCCGTTGCCAACGGCTTTGATGAAAATTAAGCCGTTGGACAACGACCCTTTTCCCTTCCCCCTCCCCCAACTCCCCTACCCCTTAAAATTTATTTTTAACTCTTAAGTTATTATATTTACACTTTAATTCAATTTTCCCAACTATAAATACTTCATTTCTCTTCATTCTTTCTTACAAATCTCCTACAATCTATTATCTTTCTAAAAATCTCTCAATCTATCTCTCATTACGTTTCCATTGTCTACTAAATATTCAATTTTATTTATTCATTCGGGACTCGGGAGTGAAGTTGGCAACTAGCTTGAGGATCATCCATCGAGCAAAGTTTCAATTTTCAACATCTCGATTACACGTTGACGTTACGTCGACGTTTGGTACATTCGTTCCTTTATTAAATTATTATTGTTTCTTTATTTTAATTAGCGCACTTAATTTCATTATCTTTAACTATTTATTAGTATAAACTAAAATGAAAGGTGTCTGAGGTATGTTGGGTAAGGTTATTTCTGGTTCTAGAAAGAGGCAAGAGTCCTTCTTCTAGTCATCCTATTCCTCATATACAGGATGGTTTTATTGATACTCAAATTTTTTCTGAAGTACCAGTAGATTTAGACGATGAGCTATTTTCTGAGAATCCACAAGAGTTTAATTTAGAAGAACATCTGGATGACACACCAACTAATCTAGATGACACGCCAACTAATGCATCTCAAATTGGAACGTCTCCTATTCTCCCTAGTATGGAACGAGGCCCACCAGAACGAAAATTAAAATCACATGTATGGGCTTTTTTTGATAGAGACGTACAAAATCAAGTTGTTACATGCAAAATTTGTAAAATTATTTATAAATTTAAAATGGGAAAAGGTCAGAGCGAGACGGGAGGTTTAACTACCATTTAAGTACCAAACACAAATTTAGGTGGGATGAATATAAGGCTCAAGTGAAGGATGAGTCAACAATGCCCTCTCAGTCGGGACAAACTTCACATCTTGTCAAGACTGCACAGTGGTCAAATTGACCTATGACGGGCAACAGAGTCTCTAAATACGATAAAATGAAAGATATGAAAGAATTATCAAAATTAGTTGCAGTGGAGGGTTTGCCTTTTTCATTTCCTGATTCTCCTGGTTTTATTCATTATATAAGATCAATGTACAATCCTGCTTATAACGGTTTTTCTAGATCAATTGTTAAGAGAGATGTTTTTAAATTTGCATACGAATATCAACAATACTTACGTTATTATTTATATCATTACCCTGAAAAAGTATCTATCACATCTGATATAGGCCATAGTACTAACGGTCATGATCATTTAACTGTAATATGTCATTGGTAGACCATAAATGGTCTATGCAAAAACGTATTTTAGCAGATAGATATATTGATGAAAGGCACACTGGTATTTATATTCAAGAAAATATTTATTCTGTTTGCGTTTATTATGGCATAAGTGATAAAGTCATGACTATTACATTAGATAACGCTTCTTCTAATATTTCTATTGTTAGAAGATTAAAAATTATCTTAACTCCATCTTTTCCAGATAATTTTCATATAAAATGTGCATGTCATATTTATAACTTAGTTGTAAAGGATGGTATAAATTTTTTTGAAGACATTCTTGCAAAAAAATCAATTTGCTATAAACTATATTTTTAAAAATAATAGAATACAACGACTAAAAGAATATAAAAAAACTTGTCACGATTGTGGTCTACCTTACAGAAAAGTTCCTGAATAAGTATGCACTAGATGAAATTCTTTATACAACCAACTACATGTTGCTTATGAGTATAGACAATCTATAACCCAATTTTTTAACGTCCGTAATCGAAATCTCAGTGATATGCTTATAGATTTCGATTGAGATACAATTTTAGAACTTAATGTATTTTTAGAGAAATTTTATACAGCTACTAAAAAAAAATTCGGGATTTATTATCCTACTATTTCATCAATGTTATTTTTATATAACTCTAATATTTATATTACTTAGTGAATATATGAAAAAACCAGCTTATAAAGAACATATTAAAAAAATGTTTTGAAAAATGAAAAAATATTTTATTCTTATTCCCCCAATATTTTTTATTAGTGTTGTATTAAATCCGTCTATTAAAATAGACGGTTGTAAAAATCTTGTTGATACTATTTACGATTACATAGATACACTTCCACCTCCAACTCCTAAAAATCCAAATGACCCACCACCTGTTGAAATAAGTAAAGAAGAAGTGATGTCTAGCATTCAAGATGAATGTAAAAAAGTATATACACATTACCAACAAGAAAGTGCTAGCAACCAACCAACTTCCATGTCATCTTCTTCTTCTTCAACACAACCTCAAAAACGACATGTTGTTTCTGTGCCTAGTATTCAAAGCCTCAGACATAGAATGTTTAGTGGTACTGTTTCTAATCAAATTAGCGAGTTTGATGTTTTTGTTTTGCAGGGTGTTGTACCGTTCGATATAATTGAAAATGAAGAGGGACGTGAAGACTTGCTAAAATACTGGAGGGATAATGAGAAGAATTTTCCAACACTAGCAAAGATGGCCCGAGATGTATTGAACATTCAAGCGTCATCAACAGCGTCCGAAAGTGCATTTTCTGCGGAAAGATTTCAAATAGGGGAGCACAGACATTCATTGACATGAGACTCATTAGAGATTGCAGTTCTATTCAGAGATTGGATTCGTGCGGAGCGTAGGAGGTGCGGCCAACCGGAGATCGACGAAGAAAAGACTACAACTACAACGAAATCTTATCCGACTGATGTGCAAGCGACGTCTGATTTGACCAAGATATACCAATTTCAACCGAAGAACCACAAGACATTATAAAGAAACTAGAAAATGTGTTTCTTAAAATGTAATTCTTTTAATTGTAATTTTACTATGTTATTTATTTGCAACTTTCAATATCACTAAGTTCCAATTTTGAAATTGTATTACAAAAAAAAAATCATAATTCTAGTCGAATAATATAATAGGCACAAAAACAGTCTTGGAATATTTTTATTAAACTATCTTGTTGTTTATGTGTGTTATTTATTTATTTAATTTAAAGACAAATACAAAAATGACCCAATTCGACTTATCCCGATTTCTGCGATCAGACGGTGACAAGACAACCCGCCACTTCGCCATCCCCGACCGATCTACCCTACCGCGCACTCGACCCCACCCATCCCGACTGCCCACCCCGCCTCTATCGACAACCATAATTCAATCCATAGAGCGGGAGAGGGAGATAATGGGACCAAGTTAATTTTAAAGAATTAAAAAACTTTAGTGTTATAAATACACCTCATTATGCATATTTAAATATATAGTTTCTTATATAAGCTTGTATTTGGATAAATTTACAATCAAGCAGCTCCCTTAAAATCTTTGCAGACGATCAAGCGGACATCTTGCGAATAACTTAACCAGTTAATTTGCAGTAATTCAAGCAGATAGTTTATAAGCAGTAGAATCAGAAACTAACTTAGTTTATTTATATTATTTTGTATTTTTATTATTATTTTGAAGAGCAAAAACATCTCCCTTTCACCTAGTTTTTTTAACTATATTATTTTGTATTTTTATTATTATTATTTCATTTTTCCAATTATCACCATTGAGATTATTATTATTTCATAACATGGTTCATTTTAGAGAGAGAAAAAATAGTTTTAAAAAATAAGATAATAAAGTCAAGTGGCTCCATATGTATAGTTCATACATATATCTCGTTTGATCAATCATTGTATCAATCAACTTTTTTCTAATTTAATCAACCATTGTGTTGGGAATTCAGGGACTACTTTTAATGGCGATTTGATTGAAAGCTAAGTAAAGTTTTCTAGTTTTTCGTAAATTGTTAGATGTCACTGTCCGTAATCGCTTCTTTAAGATCTTTTGTGAAAGCATACAAATAATTATATTAAATATTTGATTCTAATTTTTATGTTATTTGTGTTAAAAGAGTTAATTAGATGTTCCTCATATTGAACATTCTGACATCAAGTTATTAGGATTTTAATTGCTATGCTAACACTTAACATACATATATAACATTGCAAAGCAATTTAGTATTTTGTTCTTGCTAAATCATCTAGTTCAAAGTTATATATTAATCCGTGAATTGAAGAAAAGGCAAATAGTAGTATGATGATTCCAGAATTTATAATATTAGTCTTCAACAATATATATGTTGAAGAATTAGAGAAATGATAAAAATACAAGATGCAGGGTAAAAATTAAAAAATCCACATTTTCAACCCTATATTATTATTATTATTATTATTATTATAAATTATTATTAATAGTAATAATTGTTAAATGAGGCCCAAAGGCCCAAGCGCCGCGACCCAGTCCCATTACTGTTCCGTGAACAGTGGTTTAGGTGTATATATTTGGTATATATTATATTAGTCTTGTACCTTAATTAGACTTATATTATTACCATAAGTGTATAGTTATTCTTTATATAGAATAAAAATTTAGATGTAAAGTAGAAATATGATTCTCCTATTGTAACTTGTATATATATGTCATTCATCAATAAGAATAATAAAGGGATTAATGATTTCATGGTATCAAGAGCCTAGATTATCTTTACCCTACTTTCGCTCCTCAAAACTTTCTCTCTCTCTCTCGGATTTCTTGCCCGGTATGCACTTCCTCTCGGATTTTTCCAGTAGCGCGCCTCTCTTCGTAAAATCCTCTCTCACAAATTTCCTTCTCTGAAATCTTGTCTAAAGTTTGTTCTATTCACCATGACTGATAAGAACACTTTTCATCCTACCCTCACCGTTTCTAACATCAAGAGTGTTCTTCCTATCGTTCTTGATCTAGAGAACATCCATTATGGGACGTGGACAGAATTATTCAAAATTCATGCTATGGCACATGAAGTTCTTCACCACATCATCCTTTCCACTACCCCTACGGGGGGGGGGGGGGTTGGGGGATATGACGTCTACGTCTACAACAGTTGTGCCCATCAAAGCAGCAGATCCAGACTTATGGGTTGTCAAGGTTCTCCAGTGGATTATGACACTATCTCCTTGGATCTTTTAGAGACGATTATGGAACCCAACTTTACACCTATGGCGGCGTGAAATCGATTGTGTGACATCTTCCAAGATAACAATCATTCTCGCATTGCTATCCTTGAGAAGGAATTTTCTCAAGTTGCTATGGCGAATTTTTCAAACGTTGCTTCCTATTACAAACGCCTCAAGGACTTGGCATATCAACTTTGCAATGTGGGTTTTCCTGTTTCTAATAGTCGTCTAATTCTTCAGATGGTTGTCGGTCTATCCGAGGCCTATACATGGTTTGTTTCGGTTATTCGTTAAAGTAATCCCCTGACGGAGTTCTATCAAGCCTGCTCCATGCTCACTTTGGAAGAAGCGGGTTTGGCTAAAATGGAATCGATCGGAGCAAGCCCCATCGTCATGATGACTGCTTTCAATTTCCCCCCTTTCAATCCAGCCAACGTGACCCAAAATCACAACAACGGGATGGTAAAAAGGGCCAAAATTGGAAGAATAATGGCAAGAATCGCGACAGCAACAACGGAGGCAACCGTCAGCAGCAAAAATTTTGGGACCCACAGGGGGCCCCTGGACAGTGGCAGTGGGTCCCAGCTCTGCACAGCGTCGCGGATCAGCATTACAGCGCCGCGACGCCTCAGTCTCGGCCGTCTGGCGCCCACGGCCCAACTTCTTCCCGTGTCGGACTCGGGTTCGGACGGTGTATCAGCGGCCATCATCAGGTATACTTAGACCTCGCCCCCTCAGGCCCACCACATAATGGGCCCCACTCAGACTGACATTGAAGCAACGATGCACACGCTTGACTTGATTCAACCGGATCCTAATTGGTACATGGACACAGGTGCCACTACCCACATCACATCCGATCAAGGTACTCTCTCGTCTTATTCCAATTTGAGCAGTAATCGTGGTATAATTATTGGTAATGACAGTTTTATTCCAATTAAGGGTTATGGTATTAAAACTTTGTCCCCTCCTGATCCACCACTTGTCATGAAAAATACGCTTCATGCCCCAAAATTGATTAAAAATTTGGTGTCTGTCCATAAATTCACCACTGATAATTGAGTTTCTATTGATTTTTATTCGTTTGGGTTTTTTGTGAATGATTTCAAGACGGGGAGTCCTCTCATGAGGTGTGACAGTAGGGGGGATCTTTATCCAATCAAATCAAGTCTCAACATCTCGCGTCAAGCCATGCCTTCCACTTTTGCAGCTCTTGCTCCTTCCTTGTGGCATGCTCGTCTAGGTCATCTATTTTACCTTCTTTAGATAGACATAAGTTTATTTCATGTAAGGGTACGCGTAGTACTCCACTTTGTCAATCCTATGCTTTAGGAAAAATTATTAAGTTACCATTTGTAGCTTCGACTTCTAATACTTCAATGACATTTGACATTATTCATAGCGATTTATGGACATCTCCGGTTCTCATTTCTATGAGTCATCGATATTATGTTTTATTCTTGGATTATTACTCTAAATTTTTATGGACGTTTTCAATTGCAAAAAATTACAAGTTTTTCCATTTTCGTAAAATTTAGAGTTTTCATAAGAACTCAATTCGAACGGAAAATAACTAATATCTAATGTGATAATGGTAAAGAGTATGACAATGGGGAGTTTAGGGAGTTTTGTGCTCAAAATGAGATAAATTTTCATTTTTCTTGTCCTTTACATCTTCACAAAATGGAAAAGCTGAACATAAAATTCGTGTCATTAATAACATTATCTGCACTTTATTGGTTCATTCTTTCGTCCCTCCATTGTTTTGGCATCATGCGCTACAAATGGCTACCGATCTACTTAATATTCTTCCCTCTAAAGGTTTGATATATTCCTCCCCTCTAAGTTTTATACAAAAAGACTCATTCGTATTCTCATCTTAGGGTCTTTGACAACTTATGTTATCCAATGTTTCCATCCACTACAATCAACAAACTTCAGGCACGTTCTACCCCGTGTGTGTTTTTGGGTTATCCGTCCAATCACCGTGGTTATAAATACTTTGATTTGTCCTCTAAACGAATCATCATTAGTCGTCATGTTCTCTTTGATGAATCTCAATTTCCATTTTCTAAAGTAGAAAAATTTGTGCCTAGTTCTTATGATTTTTTGGATGATGATATCTCCCCCTATGTTCTCCGTCAGTTTTCAGATTTTTCAAAAAATACGTCGTCAACTGATCGGTGTATTTTATATACACTTTTTGAGTCATTTTTAGTTAGTATTTTACTCATTTCATTTATGTTTAGTATAGTATTAGGGTCGTTTTCCTTTCTGTTGTGTCACAGCGGTCAGAAATGGAGGAATGGCGAAAAGGAGATGAAATGAGCATAAATGAGATGAAATTGCACACAAAAGGGCGAATGAAGTCGAAGTTAAGGAATTATAGAGAAATCGGTGAAGTCCGGATGAGAAAAAAAAGACGGCAACGAAAATTCACGAAAAGCGTCACCGGAACGCGGCGCTGGCGGCGGCGCCCATGGCGTGAAAGATCCGAAAGTTCTTTGAATTCGGTAGCCGTATTCGATCTATGGCGGCGCCGATGCGGGAATTTATGAAATCTGGGCCGAATTTGACATGCTTCCAGAATCCTAAAGAGATTACTTTTCCTACCTAAAGGGATAACTTTTCCTACCTAAAGGGAAAACTTTTCCTACCTAAAAACCCTTACCTAAAAGGATTCTAATAACTTTTCCTACTTACACAAATCCTTAACCCTTCACCAAAAGGATTCTTTGGCTATAAATACTACATCATTAGAAGAATTATTCATTCTCCAATTCTCCACTCCACCATTCACCATTCTACATCCATCCTTCCACCAATCCATCTTATAAATATTCCACAACACAAACCTTGGATGCTTGGCTTGGAGACTCATAGTTTAGTAATTTCTTTTCATTTTCTTTACTTTATTTCAGTTTTTATGATGAACTTTGAATTAGTTCTTGTCATATTTATGGCTAGGAACTAATTCTCTTATAGGGCTTTCTATGTTGAATTGCTTGAAACTTATGTTATAAATTAATGCATGCTTATGGTTATTGTTTTTATTGTGAGATCTATCCAATAATTGAGTTGAATTCTTGGTAATTAATTGACAACTAATTATCACTATATGATTTCTAATCAGATTCTGAAAAGGGGGGATTGTGAATATGCTGTAAGTTGGGTAGACATTCTTGGATTGGGGATGAAAATACCTCAATTATTTATGTAGCGTTGATGAGAGGCTTAACAACCCTAATTTTGCGCATTGTGCGTGACGGTCAACTAGGTTTTTGTTCTTAATCCTCCTATAAAGTTACCCTTATCACCGAAAGGTAGGTAAGGAACGATACTGGGGTTGAGTGTTTATATAACCCTAACGGGAGTATAAAACGATTTCGTAAACCTGCTTTCTCCAAAAGAAGAATACCATAAGTAATGCATTAGTAAGTAGCATAAGCGGATAGTGAGGATACATAGAAGCCCTATTCTCATCACAACTAAAGTAAAACCTTTATAGTTAAATAGCTTTTATAATTCGTAGTTATAAACAACCAATCAATCATAAATTCACCAAATAGATACTAGAAAATAGATAGTTGGTAATTGGACCCTAATCTCAGAGGACGATATTCGGTCTTATCAAAGACTATACTACTTGTCACGATAACGTGCACTTGCGTTTAAAGTGTGTGCATCTTAACGCGCATCAAGTTTTTGACGCCGTTGCCGGGGACTGGCTTACTTTCAATATCGATTTATCTATTTTTATTTCTAATTTGGTTGCTCCAAGAACAAGTTTCTAACTTGTTCTGCGAGCATCTTTTTATCACTTTTCTGTTATTTTTCTTATTTTGCAAAAAAAAAAAAAAAAAAACAGGACACATGGACTACTACTATCAGAGACAGTGGAGTCATCAACATCAGCCTAACCCACATTATTCAAAGGAAGATCTAGATGAGTTGGAGGAAGCCATACTTATGATCGCCAAGTGTCAGGCTCAATTTATTGCTGAGACAAAAGAGTCCTTCAGAAAGTTGGAACTGCAAATAGGAGAACTCGCAGTCATTTTGAACAGCGAAATGCAAGAACAACAATCTGCACTTGTGGGAGGTGGCAAGCAAATTGAGGAGCCTGAACCGCACCCAACTATTGAGGAATCTGGCGAGATAGTTGGTGTAGAGAAGGAAAAGATTGCAGAGATCCAATTATTCACCTTCTTGGATTCCTTGGAAAATCTTTTTCTCATACCTATTGCAGAAGAAACACCACCAGCTGTCAATGTTGACCCCCAAACAGAAAGTCCATACCATCAAGGGCACCCCCTAGAGTTGAGAGATGTTGGGAATCTCACTGATCCCCACATTAGAGAGAGCCTAAAAGACAAACATGTCTTGTGTACTTGGGGGATAATCGTATATTTGAGGCCCTTATTTGAAGCAATTGTTGTAGTTGAAGTGAGACCTGCAACAATAACTCTGCGGATTGCAAGCAGTTCGCAGAAGGATCCAATGGGCACTCGTAAAGGTTAAAGGCGTCCGGCTAAAAGACATTAAAGACGTACTTGTTGAGGCAACCCAATGTTTTTAAATTATGTTATTTTAATTTATGTCTTTAGTTTATTTTATTTTTGTCTTGAACAGTCTCACGGTCTTGGGTTCTAGTTTTGTGTTGTTGGATGGTGGATCAAAGCTAAATCTGAGGAAAAGGAGCGAAAAAAAAAGGAAAAGTCGTCGTCGCGTATGGCTCCAGGCATGGCCGCGAACTCCGTAACCACCGGACTAGCAGTGGCGCTGAATCTCAGCGCGCCGGAACTTCAGAGCCAAATTTCGTGCAAATTCCAAAAATTTCCTCCTAGACCTCGTTATGACCCATTGTGTTGTCGATGGTTGTCCTTTTTCTTTTATTTTCTTTGAGTCCTGCACACATTGGGGACAATGTGTGATTTAAGTCTAGGGGGATGTTTGATTATTTTTGAGTCTTTGTGAATTGTTTTGTGTATCTTTGAGTCATTTTTGAGTCATAATTTTTTTTTTTAAGATCATGCATGCTGTAGTTACTTGAATCGCCTAGTGAAGTAAGGTTGAATAATGTGATGGAATTAGAAGCAACCATCTAAACACTTAGGTTAGATATGCCAAAAACTCATGAAATCTGTCTATTTGGAGTACCTTGCTTGATTTGTGCATTATTAAAAGATTAAAACCTATGTGTTATGATTGTTTGCTATTTGAGGCGAAATAGTTAGGATATGCATGTTAGGAGAGATGACTCAGGCATTTCTTTGTTAGCCAATTCTTACCACTCTTTTCTATCCCTGACTTTAAAAATATCACTAGTCAGCCCCATTGAGCCAAAAATTGAAACTTCTTCTTTGACACCCTATATTCCCACAAATTGTACCATAAGTGAAAATGTGAAGTAGTGGAATACATTGTGTAAAAAAAAAAAAAAAAAAAGTGAATAAGCCTGTTGCACCCCAATAAAAAAAAGTAATAATTAATAGGCAAAAGCCTAAGTTTGGGGGTGCTTGTTATTCATAATACACTTCACTCTCTCAAAACAAAAGAGGGGAAAGATAGATATGAAGTGAAGAAAAGAAATCAAAAGAAAAGGGAAACATTGAAAAGCTAAAAGAGCTTATGGTAAATAAAATGAGCGTAAATGCCTATTTTTACCTACCCATGCCTAAGCCTACATTACAACCCTTAAAAGTCCTGAAGATCTCTTAGATGCATAGCCATGATTAGTGGAGAATAGCAAGTAACCATGCCATAGGAATTTTGAAATTGACATGCATAGTTCAGTATTCTTACTTCCATTAAGCATGATTAAAAATGAGTTTGCGAAATATCTAGCTTAATGTGTTTAGAATGCTAAAATTTCATGCTATATGTTCCTGCATATTATTCTACTAATCTTCATGTTTTTTCAAGTAGCACCAATGCAGCAAAGTGACCAATGTCATTGAGTCTTTTTCGTATTTCCTTGAGTCTTTATTTCTGTCTTTTTTTTATCTTTGCTCGAGGCCGAGCAAAGGTTAAGTTTGGGGGTATTTGATCGGTGTATTTTATATACACTTTTTGAGTCATTTTTAGTTAATATTTTACTCATTTCATTTATGTTTAGTATAGTATTAGGGTCGTTTTCCTTTCTTTTGTGTCACATCGGTCAGAAATGGAGGAATGGCGAAAAGGAGATGAAATGAGCATAAATGAGATGAAATTGCACACAAAAGGGCCAAGAATTGAAGTCCAAGAAGTTCCGGGAATTATAGAGGAAATCAGACGAAGTCCGGATGAGAAAAAGACGACGAAACGAAAATTCACGAGCGTCAAACGCGGCGCTGGCAGCCGCCGCGGCGCCCAATGTGCTGAAAGATCCGAAGGTTGCTGAATTTCAGCCGCATGGCTGATCTAACATGGCGCGTCTGAATTTATGAAATCTGGGCCGAATTTAACATGCTTCCAGAATCCTAAAGAGATTACTTTTCCTACCTAAAGGGATAACTTTTCCTACCTAAAGGAAAAACTTTTCCTACCTAAAAACCCTTACCTAAAAGGATTCTAATAACTTTTCCTACTTACACAAATCCTTAACCCTTCACCAAAAGGATTCTTTGGCTATAAATACTACATCATTAGAAGAATTATTCATTCTCCAATTCTCCACTCCACCATTCACCATTCTACATCCATCCTTCCACCAATCCATCTTATAAATATTCCACAACACAACCCTTGGATGCTTGGCTTGGAGACTCATAGTTTAGTAATTTATTTTCCTTTTCTTTACTTTATTTCAGTTTTTATGATGAACTTTGAATTAGTTCTTGTCATATTTATGGCTAGGAACTAATTCTCTTATAGGGCTTTCTATGTTGAATTGCTTGAAACTTATGTTATAAATTAATGCATGCTTATGGTTATTGTTTTTATTGTGAGATCTATCCAATAATTGAGTTGAATTCTTGGTAATTAATTGACAACTAATTATCACTATATGATTTCTAAACAGATTCTGAAAAGGGGGGATTGTGAATATGCTGTAAGTTGGGTAGACATTCTTGGATTGGGGATGAAAATACCTCAATTATTTATGTAGCGTTGATGAGAGGCTTAACAACCCTAATTTTGCGCATTGTGCGTGACGGTCAACTAGGTTTTTGTTCTTAATCCTCCTATAAAGTTACCTTTATCACCGAAAGGTAGGTAAGGAACGATACTGGGGTTGAGTGTTTATATAACCCTAACGGGAGTATAAAACGATTTAAAGAAACCTGCTTTCTCCAAAAGAAGAATACCATAAGTAATGCATTAGTAAGTAGCATAAGCGGATAGTGAGGATACATAGAAGCCCTATTCTCATCACAACTGAAGTAAAACCTTTATAGTTAAATAGCTTTTATAATTCGTAGTTATAAACAACCAATCAATCATAAATTCACCAAATAGATACTAGAAAATAGATAGTTGGTAATTGGACCCTAATCCCAGAGGACGATATTCGGTCTTATCAAAGACTATACTACTTGTCACGATAACGTGCACTTGCGTTTAAAGTGTGTGCATCTTAACGCAGCATCACCGCCATGGCGCTGCCTTTCGATGAAGCAGTCAAATTCAATCCGTCGTCGGTATGGCGCCAAAACTTCAGAGAGCTTTGTAGTTCATCAGGCGTCGCAGCCTTAGACCACAGCGACGCGACGACTTCGACGAAAATTTTCCAAAATTCTCAAAATTCACTCAATCCAGCCCAGAGTCATGGTCCAATCACTCGCAGTCAACTGTGTATTTTTAAACCAAAAAAACATTTAAATTTGAATTCTAATATTCTTAAATCACCCTTACCCCGTAATCATGTGTCTGTCTTAAATGACCATAATTAGAAAAATTATCATGAGCGATGAATATACTGATCTTATTGATAATAAGATGTGGGAGTTGGTACCCCATTCATATGGTGTTAATATTATTCGGTCTATGTGGATTTTTGCTCACAAGAAAAATTCTGATGGTTCATTTGCGAGGCATAAAACTCATTTTGTAGGTGATAGTAAGACTCAGCAGGTTGGTGTGGATTGTGGTGAAACATTTAGCCCAGTGGTCAAGCCGGCTACCATTTGCACTGTGCTCAGCTTGGCTCTTTCAAAATCATGGCCCATTCATCAGCTAGATGTGAAGAATGTTTTCCTACATGACGATCTCAAGGAAACAGTGTATATGCATCAGCCCTTGGGTTTTAGGGATACTAGATATCTTCATCATATTTGTTTGTTGAAGAATTCCTTGTATGGGCTTAAGTAGTCTTCACGAGCTTGGTATAAGAGGTTTGCTGATTATGTTTCGACTATGAGTTTCTCTCACAGCATGTCTGATAATTTATTATTCATATATCGTCATGGTTCTTCGATGGCTTATATACTATTATATGTGGATGATATTATCTTGACTGCCTCTTCTGATGCTTTGCGAAAGTATATCATGGCAATGCTCAGTTCTGAGTTTGCTATGAAGGACTTGGGTACATTGAGTTATGTCTTGGGAGTTGTTGTTACTCGTCATGCAGGTGGATTGTTCTTATCACAGAGGAAGTATGCAGCAGAGATCATTGAGATGACTGGGATATCATCCTGTAAGTCCACTTCTACTCCAGTTGATACTAAACCAGTTGGAGTCAGCGTCGCTCTTCCTACGAGATCGACCGCTATCATAGTCTTGCAGGCGCCCTTCAGTATCTTACGTTCACGCGACCTGATATGACATATGTCGTACAACAGGTGTGTTTGTTTATGCATGATCCCAGAGTTGAACATATGAATGCGCTCAAACGCATTCTTAGGTACATTCAGGGAACACTTGAGTATGGCTTGCATTTATATCCTTCATCGACGTCTACACTTGTCTCCTATACAGATGCTGATTGGGGTGGTTGTCCTGACACCAGATGGTCTACGTCTAGTTATTGCATGTTTTTAGGTAATAACTTGATCTCATGGTCTGCCAAACGTCAAGCCACACTTTCACGTTCAAGTGTAGAGACCGAGTATAGAGGGGTAGACAATGTGTTTTCTGAGTCATGTTGGTTACGTAATTTATTGTTAGAGCTCCATTGTCCTATTGAAAAGGCTACCTTGGTGTATTGTGATAATATAAGTGTCATCTACCTTTCTGGTAATCCAGTTCAGCACCAGCGCACTAAACATATAGATATGGATATTCACTTTGTTCGAGAAAAGGTAACTAAAGGACAAGTACGCGTCTGTCATGTTCCTTCCATATATCAGATTGCAGACATCTTTACAAAGGGTCTTCCCTTAGTCCTTTTTGAAGATTTTAGAGACAGTCTCAGGCTCTCAGCATACGAAGACCCGCTATGACTGCGGGGTGTATTAAATGAGGCCCAAAGGCCCAAGCATCGTGGCCCAAGCCTTCATAGCGCTTGGCCCAGTACCATTACTGTTCAGTGATTTATGTGTATATATTTGGTATATATTATATTAGTCTTGTACCTTAATTAGATTTATATTATTACCGTAAGTGTATAGTTATTCTTCATATAAAATAGGGATTTAGATGTAAAGTAAGAATATGATTCTCCTATTGTAATCTATATATATATGTCTTTCATCAATAAGAATAATAAAGAGATTAATTTTAATAATAATAATAATAATAATAATAATAATAATAATAATAATAATAATAATAATAATAATAATCTGTGTCCATGGGCTCCAAATTTTAATTTCAGGACATTGTTGAGTTTTACTTGCATGTGGAATTTAAAATTTCATGAAATAGCTATTTTTCAAAGATAGGATAAAAAAAATGACCGGTGTGCTGTTATACTTACCATTTTCATTTTGGCATCTTCATTAGTCACATTGTCCCTCAGAATTAACCATGAGGCGAAATTTTGTTGAAAATATGATTCATGAGTCATGACAAATGAGTTTAGTATTAATTATTAGCAGATTATAACCATTGAACAACCAACATGATTTAGTATTTATTTTTTTCACTAATTAGATATAAGAAATATCATTTACTAATTAGATATGAGAAATAAAAGGCGATCGCTATCTTGAGGTTCGGGAAGAAGCGTATCACAAGAGTTTATTGTATCAGATCCGCTTACTCGCATTTCTACACTGCATTTTGCTTGAACTCATAACTTCTTGGTCATATGCCAGCAACTTAGATATAAGAAATATAATTTACTAATTAGATATAAGAAATATCATTTAATATAATTTACAGTAATTCTCAGTACTTAATTATGGCCCTCCAGAAACTTGATTATGACTACTTTCTTCAAGTACATTGTGATGGACATTCAATTAGTTCTTTGATATGTTTTAAACTCTGTATGGATGATACTTAGTCATGTCTGTTCCCTAGAAATTGTCTTAATAATATATGCACAATTGTTAAGGAAGTACACTAACTTGGCCAACACAATCAAATGTACATTTCTGATCAACTTGTGATTGTAATCGTGACTTATAGTTCCATATATAATTTTATTTATTCTCTTTATTACCCTCGATGTGGTCCTATGAAATGTTGAGTAGTAGTAATATTGGAATTCAATCATATAGAAAGTACAGTTAGCATAATCCACGACAAAGTCACGTTGAGTTCCGAATTCTGACATAATTGTTCATAGTAGTTATTCTATATATAAACTTGTAAGAGAAAATGATAAAAAAATCTCTTATATGTGGGATAGGTCAAAATAGTCCTTTAAATATAGTTTCGTTCCTTTAAGTTTGTAAAAAGTAAACACTTACATCTCTATCAAATATTTAATAAAATTTGATTGTTAAATATAACTAGACAATAACGGAAACTCATATTTGGCGGTGGATTTTGTTGATGTTGGAGGGATGTTGTGATAATATTTGTAAATGCTCAGGACAACATCTTAGGATGTTGCCTGCGATGTTGTGATAACATTCCTGACAACATCTCTGTAACGATTTTGCCTATTCTTCCGGCCAAAACAGGACGTGTTACTATGAGTAAAAAATGACCTATGCAAGCTTACAATGTTGCTGTGTTTAAAACGTGGTAAAAGAAACAGTCAAAGACTTGGAGAAGAAGCAGCGTGAAGACCAAGTCCAAGACGCTGAGATTTTTCAGAAGAAAGAATCGGTCCAAGCAACTGCCTTCTTTTACTCAACCCCCGCAACCAATCAGTGGGGATTTCAAGGGAAGCTCTACACTATAAATAGAGGGGAGCTTCACAGTATCGATATCCAGATTTGAACGAGAAGAATTTTCAAGAGAGCTCTCGGATTTTACCTTAGAAAACTGGATCAACACACCTAGCCTAGAGTAGTATAACAACATCTAGTCCCACATTACAATTGCTATCTTTATTCTAGATTAAACTTAATGTTCAAGCGATTGTAATGAAGATGTTGTATTCGTCTTTTTAGACTTTTTTAACTTTAGGCTGAAGTCATCTGCGACTTCACTTTTGTTTGTAATTTCTTTTTCGTTTGTATTGCTCAATTTGTAAAAAGAAATTCATTTATAATTGTATATAATTTATACAATTCTTTTTTGTCATCAACCATCAAGGGATATATTAATATATACCCTTGAAATATAAACATTGCGTCTCTTTACTTTTTCCGCTGCATTTACTCTATAAAGGTTTATACTGTTTTATCACAATGTTGCCTCAGATGTTGACACAACATTGAATGCAACATCCAGTGACTGTTTTTGTTGTTCTAGCTTTTGCAGTTTTAATATTACGTATTTCTACTTATCCGAAGCCCCGGGACACAACAAGTGGTATCAGAGTCTGCATTTGATACAATAAGTGTTTGATTCTGAATAGTACGGCTATGGACTCAGCTATACAAAATGTTGGTAGACTTTCAATACTTGACGGAACTAACTATGCCTACTGGAAAATTTGACTACGTTCGCACATTAAATCCATTGATTTTCGAGCATGGAGATCAGTTTCGGAAGGCTATGTGATCCCCAAGTACCCAGCAGACGAGGATGGTGATGTACTCACTAAACCCGAATCTGAATGGACCGCGGAAGAGATCAACAGTGCAAGCTTTAATGAAAAGGCCCTAAATGTGATATTTGGATGGGTAGATCTCTATATGTTCAAGCTTATCCAGAATTGTACAACGGCCAAGGATGCTTGAGAAACCTTACAAACTCATTGTGAGAGTACCTCGATTGTTCGACGTACAAAACTTCACATGATCTTGAGCCAATACGAACGTTTAAAGATAGAAAAATCTGATGACATAAAATCCTATTTTGAAAAGTTGATTGACATTGCTAATCAGTGTCAAGCTTGGGTCTCCTTTAACCAACACACAACTTGGGGAGAAAGCTCTCAGATCTCTTCTTAAAAGACTCAATACTAAGATGTGTGCTATTGAAGAGACCCATAATCTTGCTACTATGGATCTTCATGCCTTGATGAGCATCTTTCAAACATATGAGATGAACATTAAGAGCCAAAGAGATCTGTACAAAGACATTACTTTGACACTCCAAGGACAAACCTCGGAATCTAAATTGGAAAACGAGAAAGAAAACCTAGAGGAACTGGGAAGTGATGCAATTGTTGCCTTACTCACTCGTCGATTCAATTCAATGGTGAAAAAGATCAACACTGATCGCAATAAAGCCAAATATAAACAGCATCAAAACCCACTCTTGATAAGCGGTATTAATAGGTCACGCTCGATCAAAGAAATCATAATCCACTGAGAAAAACTAACTCCGACGGTACCAATTTCAATCCCAAACAACTCGAGGGAGTGCATTGTCATGCATGCTCAGATTGGGGACACTACGTTAATGAGTGTACAAACACCCTTAGAAAAATTGGTAAGGTTATGTGGGTAACCCTCAGTGATGATGAGAACGAAGAGTAGGAAGGAGATCAAGAAGAAGAACCATAGGAAATGCTGGCAGCCATGTTCGAGTACTCATTGTCCAACGATGAAGATGTTATTGACAATATTGCGACAACATCAGGAAAAACATCGGACTCCACATCTGGAATGTCTACAACATCAGAGAGCTATGTATACTTTGGTTATTCTGATGTAAATTGTTTTAGTGGATTTAGTTCTTCATCTGAGGCTGTAAATTTGGATCTAGTTGACTCTAAAGACTAAATGATAAAGGAATTACAAAGTCTTTGTAAAGCCTTAATCACTAAATCTGAGCAACTAGACTCAAAAGCAAAACATTGGCTCTTGAGAATAGCAATCTGAAAGGCACAATCAACCGATTAGAGGTGACACTTACCAAGAAGGATCTAGAGCTTGGTAAGATTCGTGCACGATTGAACGTAGCTGAGACCACTTTTCAAAGGTTCAACATGGGAACCTCCAAACTAGATGAAATACTGAACTTCAGTAATCCTACAAGGACTGGGCTAGGGTACCAATCTCCTAGAAAAACCAATACTTCCAGAATCCATAGTCAAACTGAGAGGATAAAATTTGTCAAAGATAAAGCGAGTAACTCGCAGATCACTATGATTGGATTGAAGTTTGTATGTAGCTTCTGTAAAAGGTCAGGACATCTTATGCCCTACTGCTACAAACTTCAAAATTCTGCACTGAGATTATTGCCTAAAATGTCATCAGCAATGTTTCCCAACATCACTGACAACCTTCAAAGCAACAAGCCTGAGAGCAGAAGGAAGAAAAAGTTTGAAAAGAAATGGGTGCCTAAACTGAATCTGAAATGTAATGTGTGCATAATTGTCTTGCGTACTAACATTACAGGTTCTTGGTACTTCGATAGTGGTTGTTCACGTCATATGACATGTACCAAAAGTCTATTAAAGGACTATGGAGCATTCAATGGAGAGTATGTGACCTTTGGAGGAGGAAGTAAGAGTAAGATTGTTGGTAAAGGAACTCTTAATTCCGGATGTACCAGCCTTGAAAAATGTCCTTCATGAAGAAGGTTGGTTGCCAATCTTCTTAGCATAAGCCAACTATGTGATGAGGATCTCGAGGTAAAGTTCAACAAGCTTGGATGCAAGGTTATAGATTCTGCAAATAAGTGTGTCATGTCAGGAACCCGAACCGGAGATAACTGCTATCTAGTAGGTAGACAAGAGTTTTGCAACTCCGCAAAGGTAGGTGACTTGACACTTTGACACCAGAAGTTGGGACATGTCAACTACGGCACCTTGGAGAAGCTGATATCATTTGAAGCCGTCAGAGGCATCCCCAGACTGGATCCAAAAGATAAAATACTGTGTGAAAATTGTTTGAAGGGAAAGCAGACCCGAGTCTCTCATAATGTTGTCCAACATGACGGACAACATTCAGGTACGTCTCATTGTTTCCAATTATTGCATATGGATCTTATGGGTCCAATTGAGGTATATATCCTAGGAGGGATGAGATACTCATATGTGATTGTTGATTGTTTTTCCATATTTACTTGGATATATTTTTTAAAGGAAAAATGACAAACCTTTAGGATGTTTAGAACAATTTACTCTAGAATTAGAAATCTGTTTTGTTCTTCAATTTTTAGAATTAGATGTCCATGGAAAGGAATTTGAGAATCAAACCTTTGCAAAATTCTGTGAAAAGAAAGGCATATTCCAGGAATTTTCGGCACAAAAAACAACACAACAAAATGGGGTTGCCGAGAGAAAGAACAGAACTTTACAAGAAATGGCTAGAGTAATGTTAAGTTCTAAGTATTTATCAAAGATGTTTTGGGCAGAAGTATTGAACACAGCATGCCACATAAGTAATAGAGTTTATCTAAGGTCAGGGACCAAGATGACACCCTATGAGCTGTTAAATGGAAAGAAACCTACAGTGAGGTACTTTCATGTCTTTGGATGTGTGTGCTATATTCTGAATGACAGAGATAAACTGGCTAAATTTGACTCTAAGAGTGACAAGGGGATATTCGTCGGCTACTCTCAGAATAGCCATGCTTACCGAATATACAATCTTCGGACAAAGACCATACATGAGCCTGTTAATGTTATTTTTGATGACCTGCTGGATATATCTGGTAGATATTCAGAAAACAACATTGTGGTTGCAGTTGAAGAGGAGCAATCCACTGAAGCAACAACTGTTATCCCAACATCAGAAGACATATCTGAACCTCAAAGAGAGAACACAGAGGACGAAGTCGAGGAGGAGTCTGCTACTGAATTGAATGATCAAGTTAGAAGAGACTCTCCATCGAGGATTAGAAGGAACCATACCCGACTAGGTGATAGGGGGAGTTTTTGAGCAGAGGTGAACAAGAGAGAAAAAACTAGTGAACTACCGAGAAACGGTAAGGTATGTGTGTATGTACACCGTTTACCAACAGGTTAGTCTTTCTTATCTTACATCTACTTTGAAACCTAAAAATCTTGGGGAAGCATTGAAAGATAATTTTTGAATTCAAATCATGCAAGAAGAGCTTGAACAATTTACCCAAAATGAGGTTTGAGATTTGATACCACGACCCAACAACACAAATGTTATTGGGACCAAGTGGATATTCAAAAACAAATCAGATGAGTTAGGGAAAATTGTTAGGAACAAAGCTCGACTTGTTGCTCAAGGATATACACAAGTAGAAGGTATCGATTATAACGAGACCTTCGCTCCTGTGTCTAGACTTGAGTCAATAAGATTGCTTCTTGCTATTGCTTGCTACTTGAAAATTACCTTGCACCAAATGGACGTTAAAGGTGCCTTCCTCAATGGATACTTGGACAAAGAAGTATATGTTGAACAACCAAAGGGATTTGAAGATCTCACCATCCACATCATGTGTACAAGCTCAAGAAAGCTTTATATGGTCTAAAACAGGCACCATGTGCATGGTATGGTTGTTTAACTAACTTTTTTGTAGAATTTGGTTTTACCCATGAAGAAGCTGACAGAACTTTATTTATTAAAAGACACGGTGTAGATGTAATAATAGCTCAAATCTATATTGATGATATTGTTTTTGGCTCGACTACGGAATCATTCTTGAAATCATTTGTCGAAGCAATGTCAACAACATTTGAGATGAGAGAGATTGAAGAACTAACATTTTTCTTAGGCTTGGGTATGGAAAATGCTAAACACATGAAGACTTCGATGGGCTCTATGCAACATGTATGTAAAGACGATGTTGGACAAGTTGTTGACCCAATATTGTACCGATCTATGATAGGTAGCCTTTTATACCTTACTGTCAGTCACCCTGATATCATGTTTAGCGTGTGTGTTTGCGTCAGGTTCCAAGACAGTCCCAAGGTATCTCATCTTAATGTCGTGAAGCGTATCATTCGATATGTTGCCAGTACAAGTGACTTGAGAATTTGGTACTCCAAAGATACTAATCCTAATCTAATGGGATATAGTGACTCTGATTGGGTCGGTGATGTAGACGATAGGAAAAGCACTAGTGGTGGGTTTCTATCTTGACAATAATCTAGTCTCATGGTACAGTCGTAAATAAAATTGTGTGTCACTCTCGACTGCTGAATCCGAATATGTGGCAGTCGGAAGTTGTTGTGCTCAATTGATTTGGTTACGACATATGCTTGATGACTATGACATTCTTAACAACTTCATGATTTTGTACTGTGATAATCTGAGTGCTATTAATATTTCCAAAAATCCTGTTCAGCATTCATGTACAAAACACATAGACATAAGACATCATTTTTTAAGAGACGTAGTGAAAAAACAACTAGTTCAAATCGAACATGTTGATACTCTGTCTCAACTAGCTGACATTTTTACCAAACCCCTAGATCATGAGAAATTTTCTAGCTTGAAAAAATCTCTTGGTCTCTGTTTTCTTTGAAATAAGACAGGCTAGGTAGATGTTGTCCGAAATATTGTCCTAACATTCTGGGTAACATTTACTATTTGAGTCAATATACATGATATGTGTTGTAGTAATGTTGCACTATTTTTCAAAAGAATCAAGCATGACTTCACAAGGACAGAGTTTGAATGTGATACCCTTCTCTGCGATGATATATATATATATAAATCAATTATATATATCATAAAAAGGGAGTATAATAAGAAGGCAAAGCCTCTACTAAAGATTTGGTTGTATACAAAAATAGCAAAACTCTAAGATTGGTATCGTTCCTATTTTATAGGAGTACCACGTGCTTCAAGAAGGTTGAAAATTCCTTAATATTTTTCTTTGTATATGTATGTGTTCAACTAAGTTGATTAAGGACAATGGTAAAATATCACATTAGTCCAGCGATCAATCTCATAGGGAACATATACAGAATAATCATTTGCCAAATCAGAAAATCCTTAGTCTCATAATGCTTGTTGAACTTTGAAATGTTGTCAACATCATTCACAACATCGTATTCCAGTACATTGATCAATCTTGTTTTTCTTATTTTATTCTGGGTTGTGGTATGTAACACGTCTCTCTAAATAACGAAAATCCAAAAATTCTGGAGGACCGTTTCTTTTTAAATTTTTAATGATATTTTGTGCTATGTAAAACCCTTTGTTTATGGTATGTGAAAAGCTACAATTATTCTGTACTATCTAAATTTAAGGAAAAGAGTTTGAGTGTAATTAAATGTTGCCATGATGAAAAACGCCCAATTATGTCTTGGACTTGTCACATCAGTCAGCCGCCTATAAATCTATCAAATGAAAGCCCAAACATCGTCACATTTTCAAAGCCAAAGCTTCTCAAGCACACCTAACTCATCAAAACCCTCTCCCATGTCCATATCCCCAAAATCTACAAACACCAAAGAATATTCTCCAATGTCGACGAGCCCAGCAAATAACAATAAGGTGTACAAGCATTACACTTCCATCAATGATTTGAAGCCGATAGAGGAGGACTGCACACAAGCTATGATCCTGCTTAGTTCGGAAGAACCACTACAAGTGAACTATCCTGGTGACTTCGAAAATTCCATCTTGAAATAACATCAGATTTTTCGAACCTTGCTTCGCGACAGTCAACATCGACAATGCCGACGAAAAGATCGAAAAGGGTTTTCGAAAACCAATTCGGAGACAACCAGCCTACAAAAAGATCCAGGGAAGAGTCGACTTTTCCTGTTGATACTACCATTAGCAGTGGCACTGACTCTGATTTCAGTGTGCCTAGTTCCTACAGAACTCCATCAGCTTCCACTCCACAAGATGCAACTGAAAAGGAAGAAGAAGAAGAAGAAGAAGAGATGTCAGATGACATACCCTTAAGGAACTTCATTCCTAAAGGGGTCCGAAGAACTTACTGGAATTTTGCTGAAAATGTTGCCTCAACATCAAAGGCAACAGACGAGAAGAAAGACCCTGACTATGTTTCCCCAACATCCAAGGCAACACCTGAAGCCACCTCATCTGAACAAGAACACACATAATCTGGCAACTGGAGTTGGTTTAAGAATAGAGAAGTTAGAAGAGATAAGGTGATTGACCATATTTCATTTTCCACCAATAATTTAGTTGAATTCTTGAGTAGTCGCAAGATGTTAAGCTCCGTATTTGGAAATAATCCCTACTGTGAAAAGGTAATTAGGGTGTTTTACGCTAATTTGACACTTGCTGTTAGGGACACCAACTCGAAGAAATTTGGGAAAGTGTATCTACACAACAAGTTATACAACTTTACACCCGACATTATCAACTCCACTCTAGGAATACTTGTTAGTGAAAGAGAGCCTCAACCGAACCCCACTGTGGAGGAACTCAATACGATGATCAAATACCTTACGGGGAATCTGATCACTGTTTGGGCTCTTCGCAGTCCTGTGTCAAAACTCACTGCCTTGTTTACCACTTTGCACAAACTTACTATATACAACTGGCTACCATCCCTCAACGAGACAGTAGTGACCCTCGATCAAACATCTCTGCTTTATAATATTGGAAGGAATCAGAGAGTTGAATTAAGAACTCTCATTTTCAACCATGTTGCCAACTTGGCTGAAAGACAAAGCAACTCTGCCCTTCCGTATCCATCCTTGATTTTCCAAATCCTGCTCAACCACGGTTTCAAGACTCCAAAAGGAGAAAAGTTGAGTCCAGTCTTAGAGGTTTACTGTTAGGCGTATTTTGTATACGCTTTTTGAGTCATTTTCAGATAGTATTTTCCCATTTTCGTTTAAATAAATGTCGTGTTAGGGTCATTTTTTCTTTCTTTTGAGTCACAGCGGTTCAAAAAGGCAAAATGGCGAAAAGGAGCGAAAAGTGAGCACAAAAGGAGAGTCCCGAGGCAAAAAAAATGAGAGCTGGCAATTCAAGACAAAAGGTTACAACACTGCGGTGCCGTTCATACAGGATCGCAGTGCCATAATTGCTGAGAGGCTGCAGGACTTTCAGCACCGCGGTGCCGAGGCGTGAATTTTCAGATCCGAAATAGAATTGGCAAGGGGCAAAAGGGTCCAAGCCACACATTTTTGACAACATATAAAACCCTTGAGACAGATTTTAGGGATTATTATTCATTCTACTCTCATTCCTCACACAAAACACCACATTTGGCGGCTACAATTGGAGACCTAGTTCTACGTAATCTTTCTTTCTTTAGTTTTCAATTCATTTTATGTTTGGATTTGTATTAGCTCTTAGCATGTCTATGACTAGGAGCTAAACACTTTATTAGGAATTTCCTTTGAATCGCTTGAAACTCTATCTCATGACTTAATGCATTAGTTTGGTTTCTTCTTCACTTGATTAATATTTATTCAATAATTGGTATGAATGTTTGATAGTTAATTGATCACTAATTATCATAATCTATATGATTTCGAATCAAGAACCGAGAAGAGAGATTTGAATATGATGTAATTGAATAGACATAGGTTAAAATCGCGGACGAAAGTACCCCGATACTTGTGTAACATTATAGGTTACTTGTTATACCCCATGGTTCGGGCCGTACGTGTGGGGTCGTGCGAGAAATTAGAGAAACACGCTCGTGGCACGAGAGCCGCGCCGAGGCGTGGCCGCGCGCGGCGCGTGAAGTGCGAGGCGCTGAAGTTCCAGTACGCGCCACGGGAAAGTGCCGCGCCGAAAGATCCGAGGTCCGCAGGAGTCGCGCGCCGGAATCGTGGCCGCGACCGAGGCGGAAATTTGGGCGAAAAACTTAGAAAGTCCGATTGCTTTAAAAGAGGCCGTGGGAGGTGACATGTGTCCCCCATCCGATTTCTGCTACATGCATTATATTGACCAAGACTTGGTCATTTCTTTCAACTTTTCATCTTTACACTCCATCTCTCTAAGTTAAAAGCTCATCCCTCTCTCTACAGTCCCAAGAGGAATTCTAGCCTAAGGGAAAAATCTGAAAAGTGTAATAGGAAGGAAAAGTTATTACAAGCTTGTGAAGACTATTGTGGTGGTGTTCTTGGAGAAAAAGGCTAGCAAGGTGTTGGAATAAGTTTGGCTAAAACTTAAGGTAACATTTCATCTCTTGTAGTTAGTATTGGGTGTTGCATGTTTAATAGGAAGAACTTGTAGTTGGAAAAATGCACTTAGAGTAGTTGCATGTAAGAAATGGGGTTGATTATGAAAGAATTGGTTAGGGGGATATTATGAGCATGTTGTTGCCTAAATACTACATTAGACTTGTTGGGTTAGTTGTTGTAACTTGTGGGGCTGAATTTTACACACCAAAGTTTAGGTGTGTAATCCCTTGTTGGTTGGTTGTTGAGCCTTAAACATGGCATTTGAGCGTTAAAAATCGACCTTGGAAAAGGTGGCAAAGTATGTAGAAACAAAGGAAACGCTGCCCAATTTTCCGTAGGAAATTGGTGACTTTAACTTGGAAAAATTATGCATTATAACTAGAGCTTGATAAACGTATTATGGTCATTTTAGGTTGACATACTACGTGCGGTAAAGTGGACTTAGCTTGTGGATTGACCGAAGAGGTATGTGGAGCTTTCCTATCTCTTGAGCATGATTAGTTGTACCTATGTAGTACGGTAGACGTACAAGATTTGAAAATCTTCGTTTGTTATAAGTATTTGATACTTGCTTCGTTTAAAAGAAAAGTATAAAAATCTCTTGGACTTAAGGGAATGTGTTTTACTATTGTTTAACTCTAATATAACGGCTTTATGGGGAGTTGGTTATATTAGTTTGTGAAAGTTTAATGGAGAAAGGTTTTGATGATTTGAACTTGTGGAAGGAAAATGGTTTTGAGGCATGAATTGCCTAAGGTTTTACAAGAAATGAAGTCACTTAATTTAGAAGCTTGAGATAGTTTTAAAAGGAAATGTGACTTGTTTTGAAAAGAAATCCTAACTTGATACTATGGTGATTAGCATCTTGGAATTTTTGTATAAAAAGAGTTATTTCTTAAAAGGTTAGAGGTACATGATACTTGGGTTAAATTCTGATTTTTATTAAAAGACATGATCGTGCCTTAGGTATACTAAAATGAGAGGATGTATTAGTACTATTAAGAAGTTAGATGATTCTTAACTTGCTTAAGTTATGATAGGCCAGTAGTGCTTATGTTGTGATGTGATAGCCTGTAGTGCTTATGTTATGTTTAATAGCCTGATGAGCTATGATATATATATATTTATATTGTTACGTAAACCCCGGGTTATTATTTATGCCATGGATTTGCTACCCATGATGCGAGCGCGCGCCAGACTACGCGATTGGACCATAGGATCCACGCGTGAAATAGTCCCACGCGAGTACGCTGATGGTCATGCGGATCCACAGATCCACGCGGTGAAATAGTCTCATACGGTGAAATAGTCCTACGACAAGCGGATGACCTCACGCGGGTCCACAGACCTATGCGGGTGAAATAGTCCCGCGAGTAGGATTGCTTAATGATACTACGCGCAGGTACCGCTTTGATCATGAGCCTCCGATTTTACGCTATAAAATGTATACCATACTCGTTATTAGTAAGGCACAATCAACATAATTTGGTTTTATCTATAACTTCAATGTATTTTGGACTTATAATATTACTACGATTTTCCGCTTTACATACTGCACGTCAGGTAATCGACCCTTCCTGGGCCGCTCACGCCGCAGGTGGAAAGCGGTGGTAGATCCTCATTCCTATGATCTTGTACTGTGTGTCGTGAGCTCCATTCCTTCTGAGGCTCGACTTTTGGTATGGTTCTCCTGAGTCGTTGATATTTTGTACATTCAGGAAACGACGGCCCCGTTCCGTCATAGTGTTATTCATTCTTAGAGGCTTGTAGTCTTGTCGAACTTGGTTCATAAGGATGTAATCGCTTGGTTTATGTACTTTGGGTTAGCCATTTTGGGCTAGACTATTCTATATCTTAATGGTTGTTTATCTTGAGTTTACATTCCGCCGTTTTCTCTCGATGTTGTGTCACTAGTGGTGCCCGGGTTAGGCACCTGGTCACGTCCGGTTCGGTCGACAAAAGTGGTATCGTGAGCGCTTAATCCTCTGAAAGAGTCTACAGCCGTATCTAGTAGAGTCTTGATTATCGGTGTTGTGCACCACATCTATAATCGTGAGGTCAGCAGGATATTTAGGATTGGTTCCCATTCTTTCACTCTAAGATCGTGCAATGAGCCGTATATAGGTTGAATTTCCTCCGACGTATTTTTCCTGTGACGCTTATGTCTCCGCGCAAGGCAACCGCAGCCCGTGGCAAGGCAAGCGAGAGGAACTACCGCAGGCACCGAGGGTCACCAGGCACGTGCCCTGGCCCTTACAGACGAGGTGTTTTGACAACGAAGTTCTACGACGTCGCCAACCCCAAAGAGTCGGGGCAGCAGAAGAGCCATCGAGACCGCGATACCTGAGCCTCCAGCCCAGCGGCCAGGGGCGGAGGATATGGGCTACAAGGAGATAGCCCGCCATCGCCGTGATCGTGGTCGACAGAGGATAGTTGGAGATGCAGCTTAGCCCGCAGTAGTTCAAAGACAGAGTCGCTAGCTCGAGATCGGAGGACTTTTTGAGTCAGAGCCCACCGTAGTTTTACGGTCGATACCGAGATGATCTCGTGAGTTTATCCGACAGCTGCCGGATCGCGAGGTGATCGGGCTTCGAGACCGAGTCGATGGTATTAGGTTCGTGACGGCCGCGGACACCGCAGCTGATCGGTATGATTCGCGGAACCGCCCCGGGAGCACGCGATCCATTGTTGGGACGAAGTTCTCGAGGCGCATTTGGCCATTTCTTGCCACCACGTATGGCGAGGGCTCGGGCCGATAGATTTTTGACGCCGACACGAATGGGCGACGGTCCGAATACAACGTGGAGTTTGATTCATCGCTGGTATGTGCCCGCATTGTAGCGCATACGAGGACGTGGTGCACCGCTATGTCACAGACTCGATGATCACTGGCCGAGTTGCTCGGGTGGCTCTCCACCGCATGGACATTGCCCGCACGCAGCACATGCTCTCAAAGTGAGAACGCAGGGCCGACGGATCGATGTATCGCCAGAAGAGGCCGTGACAGCAGGTCCTCTGGTAGTTTTAGGGGTAGACAACCCCAAAGAAGAAACCAGATTTGCACCACGCCGGTCCAGAGCGCCTCCACCATCTTCGGACGCATGAGTATTCGAGAGCAGGACAGGGTTCCAGGGCTTCCGGTTTTCAGAGAGACCAGATTTCCAGTCAGATGAGGCCACCTATGCCTCGGTGTGGTCGATGTGGTGATTGCCATTATGGAGGGTGTCGTGTTCCTCCAGGAGCTTGTTATTCTTGCGGCCAGCAGGGCCATTTGAGGAGAGATTGTTCGTCCGCAGTGGCGGAATACGATGGCTCACCGACAGTGGTCGGGCGGATCTTCATCGCTGGCGATGCGCCCCCGAGGCGTGGTATTCACGGACGCAGTGCCGCGCAGGGTCGTGGTAGAGGTTCCAGCCCAGGTCCTCGAACCGCATTTATGCTATGTCCACCGCCAGACCGCGAGGCGCCACCGATGTCGCCACAGTACATTGTTGGTTTCTTTTGTGATGTTTATGCTTTGATAGATCCGAGTTCTACCTTGTCCTATATATCTCCTCATATTGCCGGGTAGAATAGGGATAGAGCCCGAGTCCATAGAATTCTTTGGCGTGGCTACGCCGGTGCTTCCTGTTAGCCGAGCGTATATAAGGCTTGCCCGGTGACTATAGATGGTCGCCGACTCTGCCGACTTGATAGAGTTGGACATGCGGACCGATGTGATTATGGGTATGGATTGGCTGGCGTCTTGCTATGCCAACGTGGACCGCAGAAAGGTTAGTTCGGTTCCGCTTCGCGAGCCGTATCGAGTGGAAGGAATACCGTGATCGCCGGCGGTAGGTTTATTTCTTACCTCAAGGCTAGGAAGATGGTACGAAAGGGTATATTTACCATTTGGTTCGTATTCGACATCGAGAGTGAGATACCGACCTTCATCGGTCCCGTGGTTAGAGAGTTTCGACGCTTTCCCAGACGAAGCTTCGTATCCTCCCGAGAGGAGATTGAGTTTTGCATCGATTTGGCACCGCACACTCGACCGATATCTATCCCGCCATACAGATGGCACCGCCGAGTTGAAGGAATCAAGGACCACCAAAGATTTGGCGGAAAAGGCTTTATCAAAGCGTGTTTCTCCCAGGAGCACCTGTTATTTGTAAAGAAGAAAGATGGGACGTTGCGATGTGTGTATTGACATGTGCAAAATAAGGTAACCATCAAGAATAGATATCCTCCCGTGATTGATGATTTGTTTGACCAGTTGCGGTGCGAGATGTTTTTCCAAGATCGACTGCGATCCGTTATCATCAAAGTGCGAGTTAGAGAGGCGTACATCCCGAAGATCGCATTCAGACCCGCGCTGGGCACTATGAGTTCGTGGTAATGTCTTTTGGTTGACCAACGCCCAGCAGTATTCATGGATTTGATGAATAGGTGTTCGTGCCATTCTTGGATATGTTCGTTATAGTGTTCATCGATGATATCTTGGTGTATTCACGCACGCAGCGAGCATACGAATCATTGAGGACGGTGTCGAGTCCTCCAGGACCGGCAATTGTATGCCAAGTTCTCAAACGCGAGTTTTGGCCGGCTTCGGCTTTCTTAGGACATGTTATCGAGCCGATGGTATTCGGGTTGATACAAAGAAAGATCGAGGCGCCAAGACTTGGCCTAGACCCACTACGCCGAGCAGTGCGCAGCTTTTGGGCCTGCAGTTATTATCGGAGGTTTGGAGCGCTTGCTTCTATTTCAAGATTTTGACTAAGTCGACTCGTAAGCGCTATGTTCCGTGGACGGATACTTGTGAGGAAAGTTTCCAGTTGCTAAAGGAGAAGTTGACGACCGCCTGTTCTTACTCTTCCGCAGGGTTTAGATGGATACGGTTTATCAGACGCGTCAGTGTCGGCTTGGAGTGCGTCTTGACGCAAAGACGGCAAGGTTATAGCTTATGATCCCGACACTTAGGAAACATGAGAAGAACTATCCCACACATGACTTGAGCCGGGCAGTGGTTCATGCCTCAAGATCCGAGACATTATTTATATGAAGTTCATGGACATTTACACGCACTACAAGAGTCTCCGACATCTTCACCGGAGGAGTCGAACTTGCGCAGACGTGGTTGGAGCTACTTAAGGATTACGATGTTGATATTCGTACCACCCGGGAAGGCCAACGTAGTTGCGATGCCCTTAGTCGCAGATCGATGGGTAGTCTATCCGATGTTCGCATGCAGAAAAGGATATGGTCCGAGAGTTACACCGCCAGCAAGCCTTGGGGTTCGTTTGGTTGATTCCGCTAGTAACGATTCGGTCCAGAGGTCGCCAGTCTTCCATCGCCGGCGAGGTGAAGAGGCGCATGATGAGGATCCGATTTTGGTACGGCATCGAGACGCAGCCTCCGTGAGAAGAATCTATTCGGGTAGCACCGGACGGGTGCTAAGATTCGAGGGCCGGCCAGTGTTCCCGATGCGACAGACTTCGTCAACAGATTTCGTGAGGCACACGGTGCTCGTTATTCGATTCATCCGGTCGACTAAGATGTACCATGACCTCGTGCGCATGTATTGCGGATGGTTTGAAGAGGACGTGGCCGTTTTGTTGCCAAATGTCCTAATTGTCGCAGGTTAATGTTGAGCACCGAAGCCGGTGGGCTATTACAGCTATTGATATTCCATGTGGAAGTGGGAGGTGGTCAACATGGACTTTATTACGTGGTTACCTCGCACCTGGAGGAAACATGATTCCATTTGGGTTATTGTTGATGTCGACGAAATCAGCCCACTTTCTTCCAAAGACGACGTTACCGAGGACTATGCCGATTATATATTAGAGAGATTGTGAGATCGCACTGAGTCCCTGTCGATTATATCGATAGAGGAGCCCGCCACACGCTAACTTGGAGGTCCTTCCGTAAGGATTAGGGACACAGTGAGTCTCAAGACGGCGCTTCATCCTCGACGGACGGACGGGCAAGCGCACTATCCGACACTCGAGGATATCGCGGGCTTGTGTTATTGATTTCGGGTAGCTGGGAGGATTATTTACCTCTTGTGGAGTTTGCTTATAACAACAGCTACCATTCTAGTGTTCGATGGCGCCTTATGAGGCCTTATACGAGGAAGTGCGCAGTCACCGATAGTTGGTTTGAAGTGGGAGAAGTGCGATTAATCGGGCCGATTTGGTTCACAGTGCCGGATAAGGTGAAGCTTATCCAGAGCGGTTATCGCAGCCCGTAGTCGGCGTAAATCATACGCAGATCATCGGCCGACACTTAGAGTTTGAGGTTAATGATTGGGTCTTTCGAAAGTCACCCACGAAGCGGTGTGATGAGATTTGGGAGGAAAGGGAAACTCAGCCAAGGTACATCGGGCCGTGACGATTGTCCAAGAGTGGGCAAGGTTGCTTGAGTTGGATCTGCCGTCCGATCTTGAGGCAGACATCCGATTTTCACGCGTGTCTATGTTACGGAAATGCGTTGGAGATCCGCTCAGAGTGCACCCGATTCAGATATCCAGTGATAGAGGAGTTGTCGTATGAGGAGAGTCCCAAAGCGATACTCTATCCACAAGTTAGACGACTCCGGACGAATGAGGAGGCTTCCGCTGGCGTCTTATGGCGAACGAGAACAGGAGGAAATGACGTGGAAGCAGAGGATGACATGATGAAGAAGTATCCTCACTTATTCCCTACACCTCCAGTAACCCACTTTCCGCCATAGTTTTGATTTAGCAATTGTGCTTAAGTATTGTTGTGGCTCGGAGCATTCTTATTTGCAAAGGAATAGTTAAGAAGATATGTTTATATTGTGTTTTGTGTAAGGCTAAGGAACATTCGACGAATGTTTCGGCGGGAGAATGTTATACCCCGTGGTTCGGGCCGCGCGTGGGGCCGTGCGAAATTAGAGAAACACGCTCGTGGCTCGAGAGCGCGCACGGCGAGGTGGCGCGCGCCAAGCGCGGTTACGCGAGGCGCTGGTTCCAGTACGCGCGCCGGGAAAGTCGCGGGCCGAAAGATCCGAGGGTCCGCAGGAGTCGCGCGCCGGAACTGGCCGCGCCGAGTGGGAAATTGGGCGAAAAACTTAGAAAGTCCGATTGCTTTAAAAGAGGCCATGAGGGTGACAGTCCCCCCCATCCGATTTCTACATGCATTATATTGACCAAGACTTGGTCATTTCTTTCAACTTTTCATCTTTACACTCCATCTCTCTAAGTTAAAAGCTCATCCTTCTCTAAATTCCCAAGAGGAATTCTAGCCTAAGGAAAAATCAAAAGTGTAATAGGAAGGAAAGGTTATTACAAGCTTGTGAAGACTATTGTGGTGGTGTTCTTGGAGAAAAAGGCTAGCAAGGTGTTGGAATAAGTTTGGCTAAAACTTAAGGTAACATTTCTTCTCTCAGTAGTTAGTATTGGGTGTTGCATGTTTAATAGGAAGAACTTGTAGTTGGAAAAATGCACTTAGAGTAGTTGCATGTAAGAAATGGGGTTGATTATGAAAGAATTGGTTGTGGATATTATGAGCATGTTGTTGCCTAAATACTACATTAGACTTGTCGTTAGTTGTTGTAACTTGTGAGGTTGAATTTTACACACCAAAGTTTGTGTGTAATCCCCTAGTGGTTGGTTGTTGAGCCTTAAACATGGCATTTGAGCGTTAAAAATCGACCTTGGAAAAGGTGGCAAAGTATGTAGAAACAAAGGAGACGCTGCCCAATTTTCCGTAGGAAATTGGTGACTTTAACTTGGAAAAATTCTGCATTGTAATTAGAGCTTGATAAACGATATGGTCATTTTAGGTTGACATACTACGCGTAAAGTGGACTTAGCTTGTGGATTGACCAAGAGGTATGTGGAGCTTTCCTATCTCTCGAGCATGATTAGTTGTACCATGTAGTACGGTAGACGACAAGATTTGGAAATCTTCGCTTGTTATAAGTATTTGATACTTGCTTCGCTTAAAAGAAAAGTATAAAAATCCTCGACTTAAGGGAATGTGTTTTACTATTGTTTAACTCTAATATAACGCTTTATGGGAGTTGGTTATATTAGTTTGTGAAAGTTTAATGGAGAAAGGTTTTGATGATTTGAACTTGTGGAAGGAAAATGGTTTTGAGGCATGAATTGCCTAAGGTTTTACAAGAAATGAAGTCACTTAATTTAGAAGCTTGAGATAGTTTTAAAAGGAAATGTGACTTGTTTTGAAAAGAAATCCTAACTTGATACTATGGTGATTAGCATCTTGGAATTTTTGTATAAAAAGAGTTATTTCTTAAAAGGTTAGAGGTACATGATACTTGGGTTAAATTCCCGGATTTTTTATTAAAAGACATGATCGTGCCTTAGGTATACTAAAATGAGAGGATGTATTAGTACTATTAATAAGAAGTTAGGTGATTCTTAACTTGCTTAAGTTATGATAGGCCGGTAGTGCTTATGTTGTGATGTGATAGGCCGGTAGTGCTTATGTTATGTTTAATAGCCGGATGAGCTATGATATATATATATTTATATTGTTACGGGTAAACCCCGGGTTATTATTTATGCCATGGATTTGCTACCCATGATGCGAGCGCGCTTGTACTACGCGGATCCGACCATAGGATCCACGCGTGAAATAGTCCCACGCGAGTACGCTGATGGTATTTCATGCGGATCCACGTGATCCATGCGGGTGAAATAGTCTCACGCGGGTGAAATAGTCCTACGACGAGGCGGATGACCTCACGCGGGTCCACAGACCTACGCGTGAAATAGTCCCGCGAGTAGGATTGCTTAATGATACTACGCGCAGGTACCCTGCTTTGATCATGAGCCTCCTATTTTTACGCTATAAACGATAATACCATACTCTCGTTATTAGTAAGGCACAGCAACATAATTTGGTTTTATCTATAACTTCAGTGTATTTTGAACTTATAATATTACTACAAGATTTTCCGCTTTACATACTGTACGTCAGGTAATCGACCCCTTCCTGGGCCGCTCATGTCGCAGGTAAGGAAAGGTGGTAGATCCTCATTCCTGTGGATCTTGTACTGTGTGTCGAGCTCCATTCCTTCTGAGGCTCGACTTTGGTATGGTTCTCCCGAGTCGTTGATATTTTGTACATTCAGGTACGACGGGCCCCGTCCCGTCATAGTGTTATTCATTCTGAGGCATGTAGTCTTGTCGAACTTGGTTCGTTAAGGATGAATCGCTTGGTTTATGTACTTTGGGTTAGCCATTTTGGGCTAGACTATTCTATATCTTAATGGTTGTTTATCTTGAGTTTACATTCCGCTGGTTTTCTCTGATGTTGTGTCACTAGGGTGCCCGGGTTAAGGCACCGGTCACGGGTCCGGGTTCGGGTCGTGACATTACTGTTCTTAATCCTCCTATGTGGTAAATCCTATCATAGAAATATAGAAGAATTCTGCACTTGGGGTGAGCGATTATATATCCTAACCGTAATATAAGACAGTCTAGTTAACCGCTATCTTAATGTAGAAGAAGAAGTCATTCCAGCTGCATTAAGGATTGAATAGAGTGGATAGTCGAGGATTTTGGAAGCCCTAATTCCTTTATAATTAATTGAATATCAATAATTTAGATTATTTATCGCAATTATTCTAGTAGTTAGATAAAAAACCAAATCAAATATCGTTTGCCAAATAGATAATATAGAATAGATGTTCGGTAATTCGAAACCAGTCTCTGTGGATGATAAACTCGGTCTTACAGACTATATTACTTGTGAATGATACGTACACTTGCGTAAGCAATTGGACACGGTCCTAACAAGTTTTTGGCGCCGTTGCCGGGGACTGACGTACTTCTAATATCGAACCATCTATTTTTATTTCTACTTTGGCTTTATTTTTATTTTTATTTTTATCATAGAACTCGCGCTTTGATTTGTTTGTTGATTTTGGTCTATTTCAGGGATTTAGTGTATGCGAAGAAGGAGATGAACATATACACTTGTTTCTTTCAACCCTGAAATTGAGAAAACGTGCAAGCAAAAGAGGCGAAACAAAAGACAGCTGATTCAGTGACCATGGACAACCAAACATCGAATCAGAATGGGGCAAACAATTAGGTTCCTGAAAATGCAGGGAGCCAGTCCAGGTTCCAGCGGAAAGAAGCTTGGAAGATTATGTTCTGCCCACAGTTACTGGTGCACAGACATGCATCAGGCTCCCAACAATAGGGGCAAACAACTTTGAGATCAAGTCAGCCATCCTGAGCATGGTCCAGAACATGGTACAGTTAGGGGGATTGCCATCTGAAGACCCCCACATGCACATTGCCAACTTTCTGGAGCTGTGTTCCACTTTCAAGTACAATGGCATTACTGACGATGCCATTAGACTGAGGCTCTTCCCGTTCTCACTTAGGGACAGAGCCAAGAGCTGGTTGAACTCACTATCTGCCAACTCCGTCACCACCTGAGAGGACCTAGCCCAAAAATTTCTTGCAAAGTTCTTTCCTCCTTCAAAAACGGCAAAGTTAAGGGGAGAGTTAAATAATTATTACCAAGTGGATGGTGAGTCACTCTACGACGCATGAGAGCGATTCAAGGATCTGCAAAGGAAATTCCCACATCATGGCATAGAGAAGTGGATGTTAGTCTATATTTTTTATAATAGGCTGAGTGGTACTACTCGTACCATCATTGATGCTGCGGCAAAGGAGCGTTCATGAGAAAGAGTGTCAATTAGACACATAAGTTAGTGGAAGACATGGCTGCCAACAATCATCAAGGGGCAGATGACAGGTCAGGGAATAGAAGGAAGACTATGGACATACATGAATTAGATACCATCACTGCCCTGAATGCACAGGTGGCCCTTCTGACGAAGCAACTGCAGCAGAACACTATGTTTGTGAATGCAGTCCAGATGTCGGTAAATTATGAGATTTGTGGTGGACCGCACTCCTTTGACAGATGCACATCGGTGGATCCTAATAATGTGCCAATGGAGCAGGTTCAGGCAGTTGGAACTTTCAGCGACCTTATAATTCCAACACATACAATCCAGGGTGGAGAAATCACCCTAACTTTTCATGGAGGAACGAACAGGCCCAGTAGTAACCATATAAGGTAATTACCAGAATCATCAAGCACAGAATCAGGCTACCTCATCCCAATAGTTTAGACCACCTACACAACAGGAGAAGCCTGATGAGCTGAGGGCTGCATTTCTTACACTCACTAATTCGCAGAATCAGTTCATGTCTGAAACCAGGTCCTCTCTCAGGAACCTGGAAACGCAGGTTGGGCAACTGGCGAAGATGGTAACCAACAGGCCGCAGGGTACTCTCTCAAGCAATACAGAGGTCAATCCAAGATAGCAGTGTCAAGCAGTGTTGTTAAGGAGTGGAAAGTAGTTGGAGCAGGTTGCTCCCCAACCCGCAGTGGTTCACGAGAAAGAGGGTGAGAAAACAGTTGAGGAAGGAAATGAGGAGGTCACTGAGGACCACCCTACAGTTGAGAAAGCTCCACCAGCACCTTTGAGGGAATACACTGATAGAATCTCTTACCCTCAGAGGCTCCAAAAGAAGGTCATAGACAAGTAATTCTCCAAATTCTTGGAGGTATTTAAGAAGCTTCACATCAATATCCCCTTCATTGAGGCGTTAGAACAAATGCCCGCATACTTCAAATTCATGAAGGAGATACTTGGGAAAGAGAGAAGGTTGGCGGATTATGAGACAGTAGCGCTGACAGATGAGTGCAACACCATCTTACAGAAGAAACTGCCTCCTAAGTTGAAAGATCCAGGAAGCTTCACTCTGCCCTGCACTATTGACAAAGTAACATGCAACAGGGCACTTTGTGACTTAGGGGCTAGTATCAATCTCATGCCTCTGTCTGTGTTCAAGAGATTGGGTTTGGGGGAAGCCAAACCAACCACAGTTAATCTGCAGCTGGCTGACCGAACCGTGGTGCACCCTAGAGGCATAGTGGAAGATATGCTTGTCAAGGTGGGAAAGTTCTTCTTCCCAGCAGACTTCCTCATTCTTGACATGGAGGAAGATGATGAAATACCCATCATCTTGGGGAGACCATTCCTTGCAACGGGTAGAGCCCTAATCGATGTGGAGAAGGGGGAATTGAGACTACGAGTTCAGGAAGAAGAGATGGTATTCAAGGTGTTCAAACCCACCATTGAGTCCTCGGCCAGCAACAAGTGCTTCGTAGTAAGCGCAACTGACACATCAGTTCAGCAAGCAAAAACCAAAACTAGGGATATCATTCCTACAGCTGTGAACCCATATGCTAGTTTGAAAGCTGCAACAAAAGTTCATGACATGAAAACTGACAAACATGTAAATCTTGCTGAACCCAATGATGTGAAAAAGAAAAATAGAGTGAGGAAGAGGAAAGTGATTTTGAAGTGGATAGGTTGTGGGGTTAATTTACCCCAATAATTTGATAAGGAACTTGCGTCCGACTAAAAGACGTTAAAGACAGCGCTACTTGGGAGGCAACCCAACGTTTAAATTATGCAATTTAGTTTTGTTAGAACAGTCTCACTTTTGGTATTTTTTTGGTGACAGGTGCGGAAATCGAAGAATGAGCAAGAAGAAAATGGTGGAAAACACAGAATCGGGTCGGCACCGCGATTCCATTCTACACGGTGCCGAATGTTCAGAGAGGTCATAGTACTTTGGGCACCGCGGTGCCATTATGCAGGATCGCGGTGCCGGAACGCGATTTCAGAAATAAAAAGCACTAAAATCCCCAATTCATCCACTCTCACACAAACCCTTCCCCTCTCTACCAAGCACCGAAAATACATTCCCAAACACTAAAACTTCCCACAAATTCACCCAAATCCTTCCAACCCATACATACCATCACTACCCAAAACTCCTAGAATCTTTCCACAGCATCATTCTTTCACGGGGGTCAAGAAAGCGGTGAAGAACAACCACTCAAAAAGGTACTCTTCATCATTGTTCTTGCAATCTCAAGGCTAGAGGGAAAGTAGTTTGCGGTTGTGGGGGGTTGTACGGGCTGTGTTGATATGGTGTTGTGTAGTTGTGGGTGTGTGATGTGTTGGTTGTTCGCTGTGTTTGCTGTGTTTGTTGTGTTTTTTGGGTTGTTGTGTAGAGTTGATTCGTGGTGTACTGCTAATGTGGTCTGATTTTGCTTGGTTATTATTGCTATGTGGGAAACCTCAAAGAAACGAAGATAACAATGTGAAAATTTTCCAACAATGACCTCTAGAAAACGAACCGCCAGAGCCCTCTCATCTTCATCAGCTCCAGAATATGATGTTACTCGATTTACCAACAAACAGGCGGAAGATCAATATAACAAAATAAGCACTAGAGCATTGATATAAGAGAGAGGCATAGACTACCAGACCATGTCATTTGATGATGATGATGACTACGAGCCCATTAGGGTCATGATCGAGGCGAATGGTTGGAGAAGGTTCACTAATCTAGAGAGGATTCCACTTCAGAACACTAGCCCTGTGAGGGAATTCTATGCTAATTATCTAGAGCAAGAAGATGGAAAATGCTTTATTAGAGGGCGATATGTGCCCGTAAGTTCTGAAACAGTGAATGCGCTACTGAGGACCTATGATGTTGAGGACCAAGGTTATAACCCGCAACATTTCAGAAGTTGGTCGAGAGACATCAACCACATCATGTGGGACATAGTTGCAGCAGTTTTGTGCTACTCAGGCGCCGAATTCAACATTTCTCGTTACGGGTCTAGGAGACTTGTCAGGTGCCAATTTAACAAGACAGCCAGATGATGACTTTATTTCGTAAGTGCCTGCTTGATTCCGTCAACCTATTTTACCAATGTGCCTACAGACAGAATCAAGCTCATCTATGACATCATGTTGGGCAAGACAATTGATGTTGGGAGAGAAATAGTGCAAAATATATGAGAGATTAACAGGTTGGTTACTATTGGCGGACTGGGACATAGGTCACTCATTTCTGCCTTATGTGCTAGGCATGAGGTCCCAACATTCGCCACAGATATTCTCAAGAAAAGTCAGCCTCCCGTGACCTACAGTTTAGTGCACTCTTTCCTTGACCCCACTCCAAGACCAGAAGCAAGGAGAGGGGGCACAGGAGTAGCAGACGCAGTAGCCATGGATGAAGAAGAGCCTGAGGCAGCTGCACACGATAAAGCAGGCGAAATCAGCCACCAGTCTCCCCTGTCCTTGGAGCCTCCAATGCCAATGATGGAGCAACTGCTCCTAAATCAACTCAACAAAGGATGCTGCAAAACCAAGAGAACATGATACAGAATCAGCAGCAAATGATGCAAAGCCATCAACACCTGACCCAGCGTGTTGATGGTTTAAGTTACATGTTCACCCAATGGTCAATGCAGTATCCGCCGCCACCACCACCATTTTGAGCCGATATTGTCTGTAAGTCATCCCTTTATTATTTTTTAGCCGTTACACATTTGGGACAATGTGTCGTTTATGTTTGGGGGGGAGGGAGGGGGTACTTATATTTTTGAGTTTTTTGTGTCTTTTAATGTGTCTATATGAGTCAATTTTTTTTATGATCATGTATGCTGTATTTGCTGAAAACGCTTAGTGAATTAAGTGGGATAATGTAATAAAATTAAAAGCTAAAATATGTGTGGTTAAGTTAGATATGCCAAAAATTCATGAAAATTTGGTTATTTGGAATATTTTGTGCTTAGCTTATGTGTTGTCAAGTGTGAAAAATGTCTATGAAGTCTACTTGCTTCTTATTTGAGGTGAAATAGTTAGGATGTATATGTTTAGGGAGATGATTCAGGCATTTATTTGTTAGATCTTCTTACCTTTCATTACCTACCTTGTAATAAATTATATCTCTATTCAGTTCCGTTGAGACTAAAATAAGTTATTTCTTTGACACTCTGTGATTCCCTTGTGTTCCATAAGCAGTAATTGAAAAATTGGGATGAAGAAGTGTGAAAAAGAAATACCAAAAGAAAGTGAAAAATTGATGCACCCCAATGAAAAAATAATATATAAAAGCTTAAGTTTGGGGGTTCCTATGTGGATGTGTTTCATGCTCTCAAAATGAGAAGAGAGGACGATAGGTATGAACTGAAAAAGAATACCAAAAATAAGGACAAAATGATTGAATGAGAAAAACGCTTATGGTACGTAAATTGAGCCTAAATTCCTACTCTTACCTACCCCTGCCTAAGCCTACATTACAACCCTGAAAAGTCCTGAAGATCTCTAATATGTATGTCTATGATTAGTGGAGAATAACAAGTAAACAGGCCCATAGAACTAAGTGAAATTGACATGCGTAGGTTAGTGTTCATATTTCCATTGAGTGGGATTGAAATGAATTTGCGAAATATCTGGCTTAAAATTTTAGATTACTATATTCATGCTACATATGTTCCAGCATATTATCTCAACTGACGTTCATGCTTTTCTAAGTAACCTTGTGCAGCTGCTTGATTTAAGTCTTTTGAGTCTTTTTTTGATTTTGTTTCTTTGTTTTTGTTTTGATCTTTGCTCGAGGGCGAGCAAAGGTTAAGTTTGGGGTATTTGTTAGGTGTATTTTGTATACCCCTTTTAAGTCATTTTCAGTTAGTATTTTTTCCATTTTCGTTTAAATAAGTGTCGTGTTAGGTTCGTTTTTTCTTTCTTTTGAGTCACAGCGGTTCAAAAAGGCAAAATGACGAAAAGGAGCGAAAAATGAACACAAAAGGAGGGTCCCGAGGCAAAAAGGACGAGAGCTGGCAATTCAGGACAAAAGGTTGCAGCACCGCGGTGCCGTTCATAGAGGACCGCGGTGCCATAATTGCTGAGAGGTTGTAGGACTTTCGGCACCGCGGTGCCATTCTGTAGAACCGCGGTGCCGAGGCGTGAATTTTCAGATCCGAAATAGAATTGGCAAGGGGCAAAAGGGTCCAAGACACACATTTTTGACAACATATAAAATCCTTGAGACAGATTTTAGGGATTATTATTCATTCTATTCTCATTCCTCACACATAACACAACGCTTGACGGCTACAATTCGAGACCCATTTCTACGTAATTTTTCTTTCTTTAGTTTTCAATTCAGTTATGTTTGGATTTGTATTAGTTCTTAGCATGTCTATGGCTAGGAGCTAAACACTTTATTAGGGCTTTCCTTTTGAATCGCTTGAAACTCTATCTCATGACTTAATGCATTAGTTTGGTTTCGTCTTCACTTGATTAAGATTTATTCAATAATTGGTATGAATATTTGATAGTTAATTGATTAATAATTATCATAATCTATATGATTTCGAATCAAGAACCGAGAGGAGAGATTTGAATATGATGTAATTGAATAGACATAGATTAAAATCGCGGACGAAAGTACCCCGATACTTGTGTAGCATTATAGGTTACTGTTCTTAATCCTCCTATATGATAAATCCTATCATAGAAATATAGAAGGGTTTTGCACTGGGGTTGAGCGATTATATATCCTAACCGGAATATAAGATAGTCTAGTTAACCACTATCTTAACGTAAAAGAAGTCATTCCAATTGCATTAAGGATTGAATAGAGTGGATAGTCGAGGATTTTGGAAGCCTAATTCCTTCATAACTGATTGAACATCAATAATTTAGATTACTTCTCGCAATTATTCTAGTAGTTAGATAAAAACTCAAATCAAATATCGTTTGCCAAATATATAACATATAATAGATGTTCGGTAATTAGAAATCAGTCTTTGTGGACGATAAACTTGGTCTTACAGACTATATTACTTGTGAACGATACGTACACTTGCGTGAGCAATTGAAAACGGTTCTAACATTTACTCAGTACAGCGAGCAGTGGTGAACAACAGGGACAGGGTAATTGACCTGCCCTGGAAGAAAGAAGAATGGGACACTGAAACATCGAAGGATGTTGCCAACATTCTTGACAACATTGATCAAACAAAAGGTCTCAATGTCCCAAGACTGGCTTCGAAAGCACATTGCTGAACTTAACAGGCAAATTAAAGACCTTGTGCGAGCTAGAAACTACTTTAAGGGCTTACTTTCTTCACAAAATGGGGGAGAAGATGCTGATGATGCTGATGAAGTTGATGTTAGAAGCAGACAGACAGGGGGAGCTACTGATGATGCAGGGACAAGCAAGATATGATGCAGGGGGAGGGGAGTTGAGATGATGATTAATGGTGATTTCTTTCTAAACTTTTTATTTATATTTGTTTGACGTGGATTATTATGAATGGTCACTGTAGACTGATTACACATTTACTGTAAGTAAGTCAAAGTTGACAGAACATAACTCTTAACTAATCATAGCATCGATACAACACTGCTTGAGATTTTCTACTACATGTTAAGGGGGAGCATAACACTGATCCTACTAATTCTTGGAATGTAAGGGCTACATCGGGAATCAATATCCTAGTCATTTTCGCATCGTATAGAGTTTTGTGAAGAAAGACAAAAAGGGGGAGATTGTTGATGTTGGATGGATGTCGTGACAACATCTGTAAATGCTCAGGATAACATCTTAGGATGTTGTCGGCGATGTTGTGACAACATTCCTGACAACATCTCTGTAACGATTTTGCCTATTCTTCCGGCCAAAACAGAACGTGTTACTGTGAGTAAAAAATGACCTAGGCAAGCTTACAATGTTGTTGTGTTTAAAACGTGGTAAAATAAACAGTCAAAAACTTGGAGAAGAAGCAGCGTGAATACCAAGTCCAAGACGCTGAGATTTTTCAGGAGAAAGAATCGGTCCAAGCAGCTGTCTTCTTTTACTCAACCTCCGCAACCAATCAGTGAGTATTTCAAGGGAAGCTCTACACTATAAATAGATGGGAGCTTCACAATATCGATATCCAGATTTGAACGAGAAGAATTTTCAAGAGAGCTCTCGAATTTTACCTTAGAATACTAGATCAACACACCTAGCGTAGAGTAGTATAACAACATCTAGTCTCACATTACAATTGTTATCTTTATTCTAGATTAAGCTTAATGTTCAAGCGATTATAATAAAAATATTGTATTTGTCTTTTTAGACTTTTTTAACTTTAGGCTGAAGTCATCTGCGACTTCACTTTTGTTTGTAATTTCTTTTTCGTTTGTATTGCTCAATTTGTAAAAAGAAATTCATTTGTAATTGTATATAATTTATACAATTCTTTTTGGTCATCGACCATCAAGGGATATATTAATATATACCCTTGAAAATATAAACATTGTGTCTCTTTACTTTTTCCGCTACATTTACTCTATAAAGGTTTATACTGTTTTATCACAATGTTGTCTCAGATGTTGACACAATATTGAAGGCAACATCCCGTGACTGTTTTTGTTGTTCTAGCTTTTGTAATTTTAATCTTACGTATTTTTATTTATCCGTAGCCCCGGGACCCAACATACTTTTTTGTAATTTCTGCTATTTGAATCCACAAGACTGCCCAAACCGATACATGTATAAAAATAGTTATAATGGAGCAGCTTACCCGAATTTACCGGTTGAACTAGAATGAAACTTCACGACTCTTTCGAAAAAAAATCAACTAATACTAATATTATTAACCAATTAGAATAATTTTTTTCTTTTTGGGTAATTAGCGAACATTTATTAGCAGGACATTTTTTAAAATATCAATGAACACTACAAAATCAGAGGCTAACTCTGCCTACTGTACATCAAAACTCTACTCTACTACAATCAATTCTAGCAAACTCCTATTACTCCCTACCCCCCACCCCACCCCACAAATATGTCGGTGATTGAGCACACTTCCTAGGGAGGGTTTCTCTACCATCCCAGTACTAGGCATTCCTCCTACCCTCAAAGTAATGCATCCCCATTTAGAAGTTACAAGATTGCAAATAAGCTCTACTACTAACTGTTGTCTTAACATTACAAATGCATGCTATCTCCCTTGCTAAGCATTCACCATTCTGCGCCTTATCTTCAAAAACTCTTCTATTCAAAATGGTTGATTATTAAACCATTCTATTTGATTTGCCTATATTCTTGGTGTCTGTTTCATATTCTGAGGTGCAATTTTTGATATTTTGTGTCTATTTCTAGCGTCTTGTGTCATTTTTAGTAGTGCAATTCGTGAAATTTGACGGAACTTTTAACGTCAAAAAGTTAAATTAGGACATGAAAATTAATGGGATATGTAATTAATTTCACTATCAAGAAAAAGTACTATGAACTTATTTTTAGAACAAACAAAGTACTAAAGAAGAAGATGATGGCTAGAATTTAGGTGATGAAATAATTAATATACAGTAGTTGGTTGCAAGATTCACGTGAGATGCCAGTGATGGAGATGTCTTACCATCATAAATCATTCAAACAAAATTGTCGGAATGTTTGGTTGTTATTTTACTTGGGATAATAATTCCTTTCACACTACTAATTTTATATATAATTATTTAATTTCTCTTTTGCTTCTCAATTTTCGTATACACTTTGATAGAAAGTTCATTGGCATCTTTTGTTTTCGATGATAATAATGTTTAAGTGTGAAAAAATCATTTCCTCTCCATATGGATTGTACTTTAAAATTAATCAAAAGGAGTTCAATTGTGCACACATATCAGATATAAACAATCACCTAATCATACATTTACTCTGGTTCTTAGAGATAGGACTAGTTGTGCAAGTGGAATGATACAACTGAACCTAGTCATAATTTTGTGGTTCTAAAGGACATGTCAGATTTGAACATTGTTGAACCTTAAGAGATTGCTCGGAATGAGTTTTAGGTTATTGTTAGGAATTAAGAGATATATAGGACATCTAATTAGAAAATTGGGTTCATTTCTCATTTTCAAAAGTATATTTCGGTTTGTTTTTTAGAGTTCTCAATCAATAATTCTCTCTCTATTATATATATATATATATCTTAATAAAGTACAAGATTTTATTACATTTATTGTGTTAAGGTATTTTGGGCTCTGGCCCAATTCGGTTGCAGCCAGTCGAGAATGAGTCTCCATGTGGGACCCTCCTTTCCTTTTCCTTTGTATATTTGGTAAATATTAAATTTAGGTTTGTATCTTAATTTGTAGTGTAATATTATCATAATTATAAAGTTAATATTCTTATAGAATAGGGATTCATAGGTAGAATAAGAAGAGGACATTCCTTGTAACTTGTATATATATGTCTTTCATTAATAAGAATAATCAAGAGATTATTTCTTACATTCTTTCATGGTATCAAGAGTCTAGATTCTCTTTACCCTGCTTCCGCTCCTCAAAATTTCTTCTTCTTTCTCGAAATTTTACCATAAAATTCTCGATTTTTTTGTGTGTTTCTTCTTTCACAAAAATCGAGTTTCTTCTCTACCAAAAACCTTTCTCACAAATTCCATTCTCTGAATCTTGTTGTTCTATTCCCTATGACTGATAAGAACACTTTTCACCCTGCCCTCACAGTTTCTAATATCAAGAGTGTTCTTCCTATCGTTCTTGACCTAGAAAATGTTCAATATGAGACATGGGAGAAATTGTTTAAGATTCATGTTTTGGCACATAAAGTTCTCCACCACATCATTCCTCCAACTCCTCCAAATGAGGGTGATAAGGCGACTACGTCTACGACGGTTGTGCCGACTAAAGAAACAGATCCAGAATTATGGGTCATGCTTGATGTCAAGGTTCTCCAGTGGATTTATGTCACTATCTCCTTAAAACTTTTACAGACGATTATGGAACCCAACTCCACAACTATGGCAGCGTGGGATCGATTGCGAGACATATTCCAAGATAACAGTCATTCTCGAATTGTTATCCTTGAGCAGGATTTTTCTCAGGTTTCTATGGCGAATTTTCCAAACGTTTCTTCGTATTGCAAACGCCTCAAAGACTTGGCAAAACAACTCAGCAACGTGGGTTCTCCTGTTTCTAATAGTCGTCTAGTTCTTCAGATGGTTGCAGCAGTTCGCCGATGCCTTTACCTGTTGCCGTTATTCGTCGAGTAACCCATCGCCAGATTTTATCAAGCCCGCTCTACGCTACTTTGGAAGGTTTGATTGCTAAGAGAGGGCGATTGGGGCCACCACGATGACTACTTCCAATTTTTCTCCTTCCAATTCAGCCAACGTGACTCAAAATCACAACAACGAGGGTGATAAGAAGGGCCAAAATCAGAAGAATAATGTCAAGAATCGTGGCGGCAACAACGGAGGCAACCGCCAAGAAGAAGTTCGAGCCCACAGGCCCCGGGCGATGGCGGTGGTCCCAACACCTAACAGCGCCACCGCCCACAAGATGCCGCGCCCAACCCAAGACAGCACCGCCAACTTCTACCTGTGTCGGCCGATTTCGAACAGACGTATGGCGAACAAGCGATCCAATATACTGGGCCTCTCCCATAGGCCCACCACACCACTGCCCCACTGCATCGACATCAAGCAAAGAATGCACACACTTAGCTTGACTCAGCCGGACCCTAATTAGTACATGGACACCGGCGCCACTACCCACATGACATCCGATCAAGGTACTCTCTCATATTATTCTAATTTGAGCACTAATCGTGGTATAACTGTTGGTAATGACAATTTTGTTCCAATTAAGGGTTATGGTCATAAAACTTTATCCCCTCCTCATCCACCACTTGTCCTGAAACATACCATTCATGCCCCAAAATTGATTAAGAATCTGGTGTCTGTCCGTAAATTCACCACTGATAATTGGGTTTCTATTAATTTTGATCTGTTTGGGTTTTCTGTGAAGGATTTCAAAACGGGGAGTCATCTCATGAGGTGCAACAGTAGGGGTGATCTTTATCCAATCACTCCAAGTCTCAGCGTCTCGCGTCAAGCTATGTCATCCACTTTTGCAGCTCTTGCTTCTTCTTTGTGGCATGCTCGTCTAGGTCATTTGGGGTCATCTATTTTATATTCTTTAGATAGACATATGTTTATTTCTTGTAAGGGTGCGCGTAGTACTCCACTTTATCAATCCATTTCTTTGGGAAAGATTATTAAATTACCATTTATAGCTTCGAATTATAATACTTCAATGCCATTTGATATTATTCAAAGTGATTTATGGACATCTCCCGTTCTCAGTTCTATGAGTCATCGTTATTATGTTTTATTCTTAGATACTATTCTAAATATTTATGGACGTTTCCTATTGTGAAAAAATCTCAAGTTTTTTCCATTTTCATAAAATTTAGAGCTTTCATAAGAACACAATTCGAACGGGAAATAAAAAACATTCAATGTGATAATGGCAAAGAGTATGACAATGGGGAATTTAGAGAGTTTTGTGCTCAAAATGGGATAAATTTTCGTTTTTCATGTCCTCATACGTCTTCACAAAATGGGAAAGCTGAGCGAAAAATTTGTACCATTAATAATATTGTTCGCACATTATTAGTTCATTCTTCCGTTCCTCCATTTTTGGCATCATGCGCTACAAATTGCTACCGATCTACTAAATATTCTTCCTTCTAAAGGTTTGACATATTCATCCCCTCTCCAAGTGTTATACAATAAGACTTCGTCATATTCTCATCTTAGGGTTTTCGGATGCTTATGTTATCCACTACGATCAACAAACTTCAGACACGTTCTACTCCTTGTGTGTTTTTGGGTTTTCCGTCAAATCACAGTGGTTATAAATGCTTTGATTTGTCCTCTAAATGAATCATCATTAGTCGTCATGTTCTTTCTGATGAAACTCAATTTCCCTTTTCTAAAGTACACAAATCTGTGTCAAGTTCTTATGATTTTTTGGATGAGGATGTTTCCCCTATGTTCTCTGTCATTTTTCAGATTTGTTCGAAAAAATGTCGTCAGCGCCGCGGCCCTGCACAGAGGTGTCGCGGCTCCAAAACACATGCGAGTCAGCGTCGCAACCCTGCACAGAGGCGCCATGATGCCAAAACATCCGCGAGTTTTGCAGCTCTTCTGGCGACGCGGCCCCTTCCTCTAGCGCCGCGGCGCCTTCGACGGTAATTCCTAAAATTTCTCAAAATTCCCAAAATTCCCCTAATCCATCCCCGAGTCATGGTCCAGTCACTCGCAGTCAACGGGATATTTTTAAGCCTAAAGTACATTTTAATTTGAATTCTACTGTTCTTAAATCCCCCTTACCCCGTAATCTGTGTCTGCCTTAAATGACCCTAATTGGAAAATTATCATGACTGGAGAATATAATGCTCTTATTGATAATAAGACGTGGGAGTTGGTACCCCGTCCATCTGGTGTTAATATTATTCGGTCTATGTAGTTTTTTGTTCATAAGGAAAATTCTGATGGTTCATTTGCGAGCCATAAGGCTAGACTTGTAGGTGATGGTAAGACTCAGCATGTTGGTGTGGATTGTGGTGAGACATTTAGCCCGGTGGTCAAGCCAGCTACCATTCGCACTGTGCTCAGCTTGGCTCTTTCAAAATCATGGCTCATTCATCAGTTAGATGTGAAGAATGCTTCTCTACATGGTGATCTTCAGGAGACAGTGTATATGCATCAGCCCTTGGGGTTCAAGGATATCCTAATCATGTTTGTCTATTGAAGAAGTCCTTGTATGGGCTTAAGCAGTCTCCACGGGCTTAGTATAAGAGATTTACTGATTTTGTTTCAACTATTGGTTTTTCTTACAGCATGTCTGATAATTCATTGTTCATATATCGTCGGGGTTCTTTCATGGCTTATATATTGTTATATGTGGATGATATTAACTTGACTGCCTCTTCTGATGCTTTGAGAAAGTCTATTATGACAATGCTCAGTTCTGAGTTTGTCATGAAAGACTTGGGTCTCTTGAGCTATTTTTTGGGCATTGCAGTCACTCGTCATGCATGTGGATTGTTCTTAACACAGAGGAAGTATGTAACAGAGATCATTGAGAGGGCTGGGATGTCATTCTGAAGGTCAATTTCTACTCCAGTTGATACTAAACCCAAGTTGGGTGTTGCAGCTGGCTCTCCGTATGAGGATCCGACCCGCTATCGTAGTCTTGCAAGCGTCCTTCAGTATTTTACGTTCACGCGACCAGACATTACATATGCAGTCCAGCAGGTGTGTTTGTTTATGCATAATCCCAGAGTTGAACATATGAATGCGGTCAAACGCATCCTTAGGTACATTCAGGGAGCACTTGAGTATGGTTTGCATTTGTATCCTTCGTCGGCGTCTACACTTGTCTCATATACAGATGTTGATTGGGTGGTTGTCCTGACACCAGACGGTCTATGTCTGACTATTGTATGTTTTTGGGTAACAACTTGGTCTCATGGTCTGCCAAGCGTCAATCTACGCTTTCACGCTCGCGCAGAGCCGAGTATCGGCGGTAGCCAATGTGGTTTCCGAGTCACGCTGTTACGAAATCTACTTTGTGAGCTTCATCATTCTATCGGTAGGCTACCTCGTGTATTGTGATAATATAAGTGTCATCTACCTTTCTGGTAATCCAGTTCAACACCATCGTACTAAACACATAGAGATGGATATTCACTTTGTTAGAGAGAAGGTAGTCAAAGGACAAGTATGTGTCTGCCATGTCCCTTCAAGATATCAGATTGCAAACATTTTTACAGCGGTCTTCCTGGCCCTGAAGATTTTAGAGATAGCCTCAACAGATAAACCGCCTCGCTATGATCATGCGGGGTGTGTTAAAGTATTTTGGGCTCTGGCCCAATTCGGTTGAAGCTTTCAATCTCCCACTTCTGACACAGCGCCCTAAAGGCAGCCAGCCGAGAATGAGTCTCCATGTGGGACTCTCCTTTCCTTTTCCTTTGTATATTTGGTGAATATTAGACTTAGGTTTGTACCTTAATTAGTAGTGTAATATTATCATAATTATAAAATTAGTATTCTTATAGAATAGAAATTCCTAGGTAGAATAAAAAGAGGATCTTCCTTGTAACTTGTATATATATGCATTTTATTAATAAGAATAATCAAGGGATTATTTCTCACATTCTATTGAATTCAGTCAAAATCATAATTAAAATTTTAAATCTGACCCTATTTATCTATAAGATAATAAAAAATGGTATAAGCACGCATGCATTGAAAGAGGCATCAACAAAAGAAGTTTTTTTATTCCATCCGGCACCGCATTGGAGTTCGACTATATTTTTGAATTCACACCGGGTAAAGTATTTCTGGGAGAAGCACTTTCTATCAATATTTTTTTTTTCATATCCAATACTCAAATTCGAAACCTCTGATTAAGCAAAAATAATTACACCACATCCTTTCATTAACAAAAGAATCTTAACGTAACAGCAAGTGAGGAAATAAGTTAAAACTCATTTTTGTTTCCATCATTTTCACTAGTGGTCACTTGTATGTTTGCACAAGTTGATAGTGATATTTGCAAATGGATTTTAATTTGAAGTGTCAATTCCAAACTAAAACAATGGAAAGTCTCTCTCCATCCCTTCTGGCAAAGTTGGTGGGTAAGCTGACAATTCCTTGTCGGCCTCAAGCACTCAAACTTACTTGAGTATCTTTATATTTTCCGATCCTTACCAAAGACACATTATTGAGAAAAAAATCTCTAATAAATATTGAAGGGGCTATGGAACAATAAAATAAAATAAAATAAATTCGAATATCAATTCTATTTTCAATTGTTGAAAATTATGTCGTCCGACATCAGTAATAATATTTTTACAAAAAAACTTTGAAAAGTAAATGCATCGTAAATTTAAAGAACACAAATATATATAATTTATGATGGTCAATGACCAAATGTATTGTATATATATTATATACAAATATACAAATTCCTTTTTTTTACAGATTTACAAGATAAAACGAAAAGGATTTAAAAGTTGAAGTCGCACATGACTTCTGCCTGAAAAATCTAACTAAGTAGACATAGACAACCTCTCATTACAATCGTTCCATACAAAATCAATCTAGAATCTAAACAACAATTGTAATGTTGGACAGAATATTGTCAACATACTCAGGCAACATCGGGATTTCAGAGATGAAATCCCGAGAGCTCTCTTGGTAATTTTATTTTTTGGTTCTGGATATCAATTCACTACAGTAGCCTCTCTATTTATAGTATAAAGTCTTCCTTGAATTGCTCATCGATCGATTGTGGAAGTTGAGGGAAAGGTGGACTGCTGGTGGGATTGGTTGGAGAAGATCATAGAGTAATAATCTCAACAGCTTTGGCTTGATCCTCACGACAAACAACATCTTTTGACTTACTCCTCACTCATTATTTACCAGCTCCTTTTTACCTTTGCAAGTCATTTTTACCTCATAATAATATTTACACAAATATTACTGCATCGCGTGAAGTAAGGCAAAATATGTTTAGAAAATATTGGTTCGAATGTAGTGCAACATTTGTCCCAACATACTTACACATTCATATCAATACTTGAGGATATATGTTGGGTCAAATGTCACAACACTAAATTCAACATTAATAATCTCCCCCTTTTTACCTTTCTTTACAAAACTCATTAAATGCAAAGTTGACTTAGGATGTTGTCACAAATGTTGTCCGACATATGTGATCAACAACTTCAAGGTCATGCTCCCCCTTAACCTGTGATGGCATACAAGCAAACATGTGCATACCAATTCATAGGATTAGAAAAGAAAAAATATATAAGCACACATATCACATATCATCTAATATATACAAACCACAAATAAAAATATTCATTGTCAACAAATATCAATATCAATCCAATAAAGATCCTCATACAACATCGACAACAACAACTAGTCCCTCCTTGATCATCATACAACAACAACAACTTCCAACAACTTTCTACTCATGCATAACAGTTTCAACTTTCTCTGCACAACAACCTTTAGCTTCCTTCAGCCTTTAGTTTCCTCCCACTGCATCAGTATCATCTCCCCCTTTTGTGAAGAAAGTAGCATCATGAAATGGTCTCTAGCTTGTATCATGGCATTTCTTGCGGCATCAACCTTAGAAATGTCACGACCTAACCTAGGGCCATGACGAGTGACCGAGCTTAACGTGCCCGATAACCCAACTTATGTTACTTGTACTCACACATGGCATTCAATAGGGTCTATTTAACTAAGTTTGAAAGTTGTAAATAGAATACCAAAGTCCAACTGTAACTCAAAACATCTCAAACATACTTATATATACGTAACATGTCACAAGATAAGCAAACGAGACAGCCGATACTTCTGTACAACAAAATAATGGCCGGCAAGGCCAAACAGTACCCATGACATCCACGCTGTCCGCAGACTACTAGAAGAGTATGACCGTGCATAAGTGACGGGACAGGGCCCCGTCGGACCCATAATGTATACAAACAAAATTATACCAAAACAGAATGGCCTCCGTAAGTGAGCTATCGACTCTCAACGCCGACTCTCCAGTGGCCGGATCGCTTAATCGCATCCTCAACTGCGGGCATGAAATACAGAAGAAGAAAGAGGGTCGATGGAATATGCTTGAATATGTAAGGCAATACTGAATCATAAAACAAGGAAAAACATAACAGTAAGCAAGTTTAGAAAGAACTCGAGAATAACTCGAACAAGACTTGAACCACGTACGTGGTCCTTACACAAATTCTAGCATACACAATATAAATATAGAATATCCTACTCGTAGCCGCTTCCGGCTAATAACACAATAGTCCCTTCGGATGGCCGCTCGGCCAGAATACGATGGCCCATTCGGCACCGCTCGCTTAGCTAAGTGGCCTTCGGGCAGCCGCTTCCGGCTTAAGAATATCATAATCCAGCTGATCAGGTGGAACAATAACAATACATATGATATACAGTATGAATATGTAATGAAGTTACAAAACGTTGCACCCCATTCAGAGTGGTTTCTATTACAACTCCATTTGGAGAGATTTTGAGAACAAGTTTTAGAGTTTCCTTCATTTACCATTTACTTTGTAGTGAACATGTAAGTATAATGTATCGCAGAAGCTTCATTCGAATTATCAACAAGAGTATAACATGAACGAAACAAGACATTGGATATCGACTCTACATCCAACTAAGAATAGAGTACTTATGTTTTACATTCGTTAGGAGTCATATAAAAGGGATCATGCCAAAATATGAAAGAAGGGTTAGCCTTACATACCTTATTTATGCCTCAAGCTAATCCTCGAGTCCCTTCACGAGCTTAATCAACTAAAATACCATCAACAATATAGGGATTAAGACTAGGTCAACAAGATTATTCTAACTAATCATTTACTCTGTCGCCTAACGGAATTTGGACAACATCTCCCCTATAATCCTACCAACCCAACAATTTCAAATTAAGCTAATAACCAACAACAACAACAAATCTAACAATTTACAACAATAATATGACTAAACTCATCTTACAATTCTATCCAAAACAGCCCCTAAATCACAACGCCTTAATATTCGGTATACGATAATTACAACTATATTTCTAACACTTTAATCCGTTAAGTCTCCACGTAATCATCTCAATAACAAAGATGAGAAAATAATACATACCTTAGCAGCAGCTCAACCACGAAAATATCATCCCCCAAGCTCAATATTTAGCTTGAAACGACGATGACAACTCGCATTACACTTTATCCTTCACGAGCCTCAGGATTTGGGGCCTCGAACTTGATCGAACCCTTGCTTTATCTCTCTAACTCTCCTAACTCTCTCTCTCTCTCTCTAAAGTATTCTGGATCTTTTGGAATGCAATGAGGAAGATAATGGGTGAAAATTCTCCTTAAATAGCCAAGGAAGTGGGCCTGACCCGACTTGGAGTCGGGTTGGGCCGAGCCCACTGCCAGTATGACCTTTCCTCCTTAAAATGTTCATAACTTTTTATCCCTACGTCTCATGAAGGCCCACGACATATGGTTGGAACGGTATTGCAATGATCTACAACTTGAATATTTTGGGTTTTCCCAAATTCGCTACGTATAATGGTGTGTTGGCCACGTAAATCTAGATCACCCGAAAACATATTCTTAAATCATCCTTTTGGAGTGCTTATACTCATATTTGGCTTAAGTGTCCCTCTTAAGACTTTCTAAACTTCCTATGTACTATTCATGTAACTTGTCATATTCCCTTTATGAAATCCCGACATGCGGGCCCCACCTTAACTTACGGTTACGAGGGCTATTTGTCAAGTAACGTATTAACCAACTTACACCATATGGCCTACACTGTCGTCTATATGTTATTATTATACATATATAACAGAATCTTCATCCCTAATCCTTGTATATCTTTACCCTCCCCTGAGCCCATACTAAGTATTCTGCAGTCTCGGTAACACGAAATTTTTTCCGGGGTGTAACAAGAAATCTGTTTGTTGATTTTTCCAATTTGATCCACAAGACATTCTGTAGACAGTGTAGACTGTCCTAGACCAGTGTTGCCCAGAATGTTGTGATATTTCTGGTAACATTTTCACTTTCATCTTCCTTCTTCCAGGGCAAGTCGATGACTTTGTCTTTGCTCTTCAAAATTGTTTTGTTTACAGTGTAAAGCTCAAAAGTCTTCTCTAAACTGTCTCTCTTAGGCTCAAAGCCTTGGGTGGTTAAGGGAAAAGAAAGGATTGAAGTTGATTCTTTCTCAGTCAAGTTGACAATTTGATGAAATATCATTTTTTCCAAATTAACTTTTAAATTTTTCCCAATTTTATACAACAGGGTGACTTGTTCAGATGTCACAATTGACTCATTCATTGAAGGAAGACAATTGTAAATAGCAATTTTGTGGAGGGTGGAAAACAGGGATGTTAGTTTGGAGGCTGGATATCTAGGGATGCTTGTGCTCATTGGAGTGTTGGAGTGGATGTTTGATGACATTTGTTCTAACATTGGTGATGTTACCATTGGTGAAAATTTGAGAAAGGGTTTTGAGAAGTTAGATTTTCTGATAGAGACTGGAGTTTGGTTTGGTGATTCCATCGGTTAGGTAGGTAGATGTATACCCGATGTGATTTTCCCTTCTTTTTTTTATGGGAAAATCGAAAATGACAAAATAATAGCAAATGAGATGAATATTTATATACATGGCAAACATTTTCTTAGCAATAAAAATTCCTTATTTTTAGGTATTTCAATTTTACACAAAAACTTAAACCTAAAATATTGGGATAAAAAATAAACATAACGGTAGGAATAATATTTAATCTTATCATTTTAAATTATGAAATTCTATTAAACAAGGCATATAACAGAGAGTAAAATCTGATATTTCGAAAATTAGATAAGAACAACATTACAACACATATCACATTCTGAAAATGTCAACATCAATGTTAGCAACATTTTGGACGACACAAGTTTTTGATCCCACAAGAATTTTCAGATTTGGCAACAAATCAAGACACGCTTTATATGCACTTTATGAGTTTGACCACTGGACCAATGTAACATTTTTCTATCATGTCCTTGGTCTAATCATATAACATATATAAAAGAATTTTGCGTGTCAAAAATAATAATACTTTTATGGTATTCTCAAATTTCTTTTGAAGCACTCGATACTCTTATAGAATAGGAACGATATCTTTTCATGGGTTTTGCTCATTTTTCACAGTTGCCAAGTATTTATAAAGGTTTTGCCTTATTTTGATACTCCTCTTTTATGATATATATATATATATATATATATATATATATATATATATATAGTATATCATCGCAGAGAACAATATCACTTTAATAACATATTCTTATTTAAGGATCATGCTTGTGTGACCAAAAGTTATGCACCATACATCAACAATAATCAGTTAGTGATATAACATAGGTAAATTTCACCATAAATGTTAGACAACATTTCAGCCGACATTCACCAAAAATGTCTTTTTAGAGATTACAACGACCAAGAGATTTCTTTAAACTAAAAAATCTCTCATGGTCCAAAGCTTTTATAAAAATATCAGCTAGTTGATGAAGAGTGTCAGCATGATCAATTTAAACTAGTTGGTTTTCAATTAAATCTCTTAAAAGTGATGTCTAATGTCAATATATTTTGTACGTGAGTGTTGAACTAGATTTTTGGAAATATTTATAGCACTCAAATTATCACAGTACAAAATAAAAATATTGCTAGTAAATTCATAGTCGTCTAACATGTGTCATAGCCATATTAATTGAGAGCAATAACTTCTAGTTGCTACATATTCAGATTTAGCAGTTGAAAGTGAGACACATTTTTGTTTACGACTTTACCATAAAATAAGGTTATTGCCAAGATAAAAACATCATCCACATCTTCAGCCCAATACGAGTCACTAAATCTTATTAAGTTAGGACTAGTATCTTTGGAATACCAGATTCTCAACTCACATGTGGCAGCAACATATCAAATAATACGTTTCACGACATTTAAGTGAGATATTTTGGGAAATATTTGACACGTGCACAAATACAAACACTAAACATAATATATGAACGACTAACAGTAAGATAAAGAAGGCTACCTATCATATATCAATATAATGTTGGGTCGACATTTTCACCAATACTATCCTTACATACATTCTGCAATGAATCCATTGGCGTTTTTATCTGTTTAGGGTTCTCCAAACCAAATCTTTTAACTAGATTCTTGACATATTTACTCTATGAGATGAAAATTTCATATTCACTTTGATTTATCTGCAAGCCTAAGAAAAAAGTTAATTCACCAATCATGCTCATTTCAAATGTCGATAACATAACTTCAACAAATAAATTTAGGTACGTCTGTGAAGTCGATCCAAAGACTATGTCATCCACATAGATTTGACCAATTATAATATCTACACAGTGTCGTTTAATAAACAAAGTACGATTAGCTTCACCGCGGTTAAAACCAAATTCAAGAAGAAAGTTAATTAAACGACTATACCATGCACGACAGGCTTGTTTCAACCCATATAAATCCTTTTAAGTTTGTACACATAGTGTGGATGGTAAGGATATTCAAATCTTTTTGGTTGTTCTACATATACATCCTTGTTTAGATAACCATTTAAGAAGACACCTTTTACATCCATTTGGTGTATACACCATAATTTTCAGACAACAAGCAATAGCAAGTAAAAGTCTAATCGACTCGATTCTAGCTACAGGTGCGAATGTTTCATCAAAATCAATTCCTTCAACCTGAGTATAACATTGTGCAACTAGAAATGCTTTGTTTCTAACAACTATTCCTGATTCGTCTGATTTATTTTTAGAAATCCACTTAGTTCCAATTACATTTATATTATTTTGACGTGGAACTATGTCCCAGACTTCATTTCGAGAAAATTGTTCAAGATCTTCATGCATTGCTTGTATCCAGAAATTATCTTTAAGTGTTTCTACAACATTCTTTGGTTCAAATGTAGATATAAAATAAGAAAGACTAACCTCTTGATATATATTTGACTTACACACATACCTTATCATTTCTCTATAATTGAGTGGTTATTTGCCTCTTGTTCTAATTTTAAAAAAAAAACTCCCCGATCACTTGGACCGTTGGATGATTCTTCATAATCCTTGATGAGGGGTCCCTACGAACTTGATCTAACAATTTAGCACTTGACTCTCCATCTGTGGCATGTGTGGTCTCTATTGTTGTTTCGAATATTACTTCAGGTGTGACAACATTTGTGGCAAAATCTGATTCTTCTACACTCTGTGGACTTTCCACTGTATCTATAATGTTATTTTCAATAGTTTTTCCTGAAACATCAAAAAGATCATCAAAGATAACATTTACAGACTCTTGTACAGTTCTGAATCTCGGATTGTATACTCGATAAATATGACTATTTTGTGAATAGCCAACAAAAAATCATTTATCACTCTTAGAGTCAAATTTTGTCAAATGATCCATGACATTTAAAATATAATAAATACACCCAAAAATATGAAAGTAACGCAAGTTTGGTTTCTTTCCATTTATAATCTCATATGATATCATCTTTGTTCCTGGCCTTAAATAGACTCTATTAGCGATGTGAATAGCAGTATTCAAGGCTTATGTTCATAAACTTTTTGACAAATGTTTAGAACTAAGCATCACTCTAGCCATTTCTTGCAATGTCTTATTCTTCCGTTCTGCAACCCCATTCTACTGAGGAGTTTTGGGGGCAAAAAACTCATGGAAATTCCATTTTTCTCACAAAACATTGTGAATGAACTATTTTCAAATTATTTCCCATGGTTTGATCTAATCCGAAAAATAGGAGAATAAAATAAATTTCTAATTCTAGAGTGCAAGATTTTAAACATGTCAAACGTTTGTGATTTTTCTTTCAAAAAATATATCCAAGAATATCTAGAAAAATCATCTACTGCCACAAAGGAATACATCATGCCTCCTAGACTGTCTACTTCAATTGGACCCATTAAATCCATATGTAGCAATTGAAACAGTGAGACGTACCTGAATGTTGTTCGTGTTGGACAACATTATGAGAGACGCGGGTTTGCTTACCTTTCAAACAATCTTCATAGACAGTTTTATCTTTATGACTAAGTTTGGGTATGCCTCTAACCGCTTCATATGAGACCAATTTTTCTAAATTGCGGTAGTTGATATGCCCCAACTTTTGATGACATAGTGTTGTGTCATCGACCTTAGTATTATTGTATGTTTCTTGTCTTACAACAAGATGGCAATTGTCACCTGATCTTGTACCTGTCATGACACATATATTTGCTTCATTCATAACTTTAAGGCATTCTTATTAAATTTTACCTCAAGATCATCATCACAGTTGACTAATATTAATTAAATTAGTCATTAAACCCTCAACGTGTAAGACATTTCTTAAAACTAAAAATCCAAAAACATCCAAGATCCATTTTCCAATTATTTTGTTTTTACTGTCACCTTTCCTCCATTGAATGACTCATAGTTCTTTAAAAACTTTTTGTACCTGTCATGTGGAGAGAACATCCAATATCAAAGTACTAAGAATCTGAAATGTTAGTTCTTAATGCAGTTATAGCAACATTACATGTTACGTCCTTTTTAGGAATTCAAACTCTCTTAAAATATTTTTACCTTTTGGCTCAGATTTGTTGCTTCGATTGTTATCATGAATGTTGGACAACATTTAAGGCAATATTTTGCTCACGAAATTTTGAAATTTGAAACAATCTGGTTTTAAATATCGAGAAAGTTACAGTGATGACACACAAACTTCATATTCTTTGACATATATGCTAACCTATTATTCATCTCTTCTTCTTTTACAAAACATATTTTTTTCATTTTTATCAAAGAGATTAGAGCATATGGTTTTAAGAGAGTTTTCGTACCCAATTCATGCATGTGAAGGTTTACTAAAGTTGAGTATTTCATTCAATTTCAAAGTCCCTGTGTGAGCTTATGGAATGTTGTTTCGGCTAAATCTAATTTTGCATGGATCTTACCAAATTCAATATCCTTTTTGGTAAGTGCAACCTCAAGTCGGGTTATCGTGCCTTTTAATACTAAATTCTCATGAGTTAAAGATTTTACTTTTTTGTCAAGTTTCTTGGATTCTATGATTAAAACTTTAGTAATATTTTATAATTCATTAATCATATCATCTTTGTATTCAACTTGATCCATACAACCAGACTCACTAACAGAAATAGAACCACTAAAGCAATTAACATCAGAATACTTAAAGAATTCATACCTTTCGGATGTCGTTGAGGATGTTGATATTGTGGCTGATGTTGGACCAAATATCGTGGCATCTGAGATAACATTGTTTACGACAACTTCATTATCCGATAAAGACTGTTTGAAGATAGTAGCCAGCATCGCCTGTGTTTCAATTTCACGATCTCCTTCCTCTTCTCCTTCATCATTGTCGCGCTCCATTTTAACCGGAGTCGAAACGGAATACGACATATGGTTGATTCCTAAATTTATTTAATCAGTCGCCACCTAATTATTTTAAAGATGAATTAGGACATCTATTCTAGCAAAAACTGCTTAAAATTAACTCCAATTTATAGTCTGCAAAATTATGTGAGATTCTAGGTAAGGGTTCTTTATTATCCTAAAGCGAGGGGGTTAGACATCCTATAGGATACGCTAACTTGCGGTTGTCCGGTCAAACTTAGGTTGATATTATTGTGCTAACATATATTCTATAATTCTAAAGGTGTTCTACAATTATTAAACTAACCGAGATATATTTAAACTAAGCATGCATATATTTAAATGAGATATATATTTAACAAGATTGTAACGAAAATAAATAATCATATAAAGAAGGGTGAAGAGAACTTAGCGGTATTTCGCTTTTATTTTTTCTTCTTTTCTGCGAATGCTTTAACTTCAAGTCTTCAAGATGCACCTCCGGGTACCTGCAAAAAAGACACTTAGTAAAAGAATTAGTAACTAAATAAATGTGAGTAAAACCTTTGAATCCATAATAAAATCATAGGAGTTTTAATTACGGAAGACTCAGATCTATATTTTTTATAAAGGGACATCTCAAACAAGTCATGGATGTGACCTAGTGACTTGTCAGTCAATCTAGTCGCCCCCCAAGCATGTTGGTATCCGGTATATATGTGAAAAACTATAAGTGTCATCATTGCCCCTTTTCCGAAGAAACTCTAACCGAGGGACAACCTCTCTGGAAGGATCATGTAGTATCTTGCTCAAATCAGTAAATAACCAAAACCAAAGGAACGCGGCCTCAATTTCCATTTCATTGGCCTAAGTATAGTATCGTGTTCATATCAGCAAATTTCAGATGTATTTCAACTGTCCGGAACAACCCTAAAATAGTAATTTTGGCCAAGAAATCAGCAGTAATCGGGCTAAAAATACAGCAGCAAAAGGCCTTAATTTGCCCCAAGTACCGTAGTCATTTCGACCCCAGATTTGCTCAAGAGATAGTACTTTTCAGTCAAGAAATGCAGCAATTGTTTTCAAGTACATCGGTGGTAAGAATGTAGCAACAACACAGTAGTTCAAAGTGCAACATATCACCCCAAAACAACCTTTCTGGGTTGTAACATTTCAGTGAGTGAGTAAGACAACATTTGCATCATCACCAATTTCTTCAAGATTCTCATCCTCTTCTCGATTTGTCAAATGCCAATTTTGTTTCTGAATGTCGGAATTATGTCGTCCGACACCAGTAACAACACTTTAGCAAAATAGAAAACTTTGAAGAGTAAATGCATCGAAAATTTAAAGAACACAAAGGTTTTAAATTTTTATAAGTTATATTATAATTTTCATAAGTTATATATATAATATAACTTATGATGGTTAATGACCAAATGTATTATATATATATATATTTAGTTAAATTTATATGTCTAAATGTATTATATGTCTACTTGGTTAAATTTATTTCTTTACATATTTACAAGATAAAACAGAAAGAAATTAAAAGTTGAAGTCGCAGATGACTTATGTCTGAACAATCTAACTAAGTAGACATAGACAACTTCTCATTACAATCACTCTATACAAAAGCAATCTAGAATATAAACAACATTTGTAATGTTTGACACAATATTGTCAACACACGCAGACAACACTGGTAATTCAGATTTTAGAGATGAAATTCCGAGAGCTCTCTTGATAATTTTACTTTCTGGTTATGGATATCGATTCCATACAGTAGTCCCTCTATTTATAGTAGAAAATTAGATGCTTGTAATTAAAGAACATAATTTTTGCATGAGCTGTGGCTAATTTGACTGATGATCTTGATTGGCTTAATTAGGTACCATTTGTTTTCTTTCGAACTTTCGTGATTAACTAAATTTCAATCTAAATTGAAATAGCAGTATGAGTATTAATAATAGTAATAATTTTTTTTTTTTTGTTAGCACCTTCGATCAAATCCTAGTCACTTTCTTTGTGACGTGTTCCCAATATGATTTGATATAAACTGGCTACCATAATTTCTATTGTGAGTCAACATCAAATTCTATAGACTTTTGAGTGGGAGAAAGAAAGATTATTTGAAGAAAATGAAAATTGAATTGTAACCTATTGCGGCGATGATTGATAAAGCCCATAAATTTAATTCCGATATTTTCTCGAATATATCACAAAAGAAGCATGCAATTAACGTTGTGGGATAGAAGATGGACCGAAAATTAATGACACAAATTATCGTATTTGTAGAATTCTTGTATAATTATAATTATGATTTAATATTATATTAGGACTAGTTATTAGTCTTGTATTAGGAAAAGGTAGATTTATTTTCCATATTTAGGTATGGTATGTAATGTATATATACCTCTTCATTAATGAAAATAATCAAATGATTATTTCTTTCATGGTATCAGCAGTCTAGGGCAAATTTTTCCTTCTCCAAAATTCCTCCTTCCGCTGCCCTACTTGCCATTGATTGTCGGTCAACCTCTCCCTTCAACGTGTGCTTTTTTCTCTTCCAAAATCCTTAATTCTCCTCTTGTTATTTCCTCATGTCTTCCTCAAAGAACATGTTTCATCCTGTCCTTACAGTCTCCAACATCAAGAACCATCATCCCCTCGGTAACAGGCACAGAGAAGGTGTCTACCGCCAAGGATGACCCTACGTTATGAACAATTCTTGATGCTACAGTTCTCTAGTGGATTTATTGTGATATCTCTACGAAACTCTTGCAGATGATTATTGAGCCTGACGTCACGTTGATGAAAACTTGGAATATGGTGCATGATATATTCCAGATAATAAGAATTCCCGTGCTGTCACTCTTGAGCAGAAATTTTTCCATGTCAACATGGAGGATTTTTCGAATGTCTCAGCCTATATAGGCTGATGAAATTGGCGGATCAACTCAAGAATGTTGCTGCACCCGTCACCAATGATCGTCTTGTTCTTCGGATTGTTGCAGGACTATCTGAGGCTTATAATGTCGTTGGGATGCTTCTTCGTCAAATTATTTCCACCATTCTACCAGGCCCATTCCATGCTCACATTAAAAGAGGTCGGCTTGGCTAAAAAAGTGGCTACCAGAGCTAATTTCGTCATGATGATGGCCACATCCGATAACCCTCACTCGTTCGTGGATAATTTTAGCCAAATCCGTAACAACAGTGGTGGCAAAAAGGGTCAAAATTGAAAAAATGGTGGCAAGAACCGCAACGGTGGCCGTGGCAGTGGTGGTGTCAAAACAGTGGCGGTCCAAGAAGGAGTGGGCCGGCTGGTCCGCAGCACCAATGACTGCAGCCTTGGGCTAGTGGCCAGTGGCCCATGACACCTTACCCAGTTTTTCCTTCATCTTAGGCCAGGCCCAATCTTAAACCAACAATCGCAGGTAGTCCAACACGTAACCGGCCTCGCATGGTCGACTGCTGGGCCTCTACCTCAGAGCCTTTGCTCATCGCGCCTAGCCTCGGTATCGTCACCCACGGATAGTGAGGACGCGATGCATACACTTGTATTAAATCCCTCGGATGTAAATTAGTATATGAACACCGGAGCCATTTTTCATATGTTGTCCACGCAAGGTAATCTCTCGTCTTATTTCAATTTGAGCAATAATCGTAGCATAATTGTTGGTAATGGAAATTCAATTCCAACTCATGGTTATGGTAACACAAATTTTTCCTCTCCCTTCACATCCACCCCTGGTCCTAAAATATATCCTTCATGCCCCTCACTTAATTAAAAATTTGGCTTCTGCCCGAAAATTCACAAATGATTAATTGGATTTCTGTTAACTTTGACTCCTTTGGTTTTTCTATGAAGGATTTCACGACGGAAATACCTCTAATAAGATGTAATGGTCTGTGAGAGCTTTATCCAATCACCACCACCGTCATTTCCATGAGTCAAGCCACTCCATCAACATTTTTCGCCCTTGCACCTTCTTTGTGGCATGCACGTTTGAGTCATCCGGGGTTGTCTATTATTTCCTCTCTTCAAAATAATTTTTTTATTGATCGTAAGAATACACGTAGTACTCATATTTGTCCTTCTTATCCATAAGAGAAACATGTTAGATTACCTTTTGTAGTCTCTTCTTCTAGTACGTTGATGGCATTTGAAATTATTCATAGTGATTTATGGAAATCTCCCATTTTAAGTTCATTGGGCCATCGTTATTATGTGTTATTCTTGGATGATTACTCTATTTTTTATGGACCTTCCTTTCTCTAAAAAGTCTCCAGTGTTTTCAACCTTCTTAAAATTTATAGTGTTCATATGTACCTAATTTAAACGAGAAATTTAAAATATTCAATGTGATAATGGAAGAGAATATGATAATGGGACGTTTGGAGAATTTTGTGACACTAATGACATATCTTTTCGGTTTTCTTGTCCTCATACGTCCTCACAAAATGGAAAGGCCGAAAGAAAAAATTGTATCATTAATAATATTGTCTGAACCTTGTCAGCCCATGCTTCGTTACCTCCTTCTTTTTGGCATCATGCGTTACAAATGACTACCTACCTCCTTAACATTCTCCCTCACAAAAGTTTAGCATATGAATCCCCACTTAAAATTCTTTACAATAAAGATCATTTCTATTTGGTGTTTATGCTATCTTCTTTTTCCGTCTACTACAATTAACAAACTTCAAGACCATTCTACCACTTGTGTGTTTTGGGTTATCCGTCTACTCATCATGGTTAAAAATGTTTTGATTTATCCTGTAATACAATCATAATTAGTTGCATATTATTTTTTATGAAACCCAATTTTCGTTTGCTAAATTGTATAATTTCGTGTCTAGTTCGTATAATTTTTGAGATGATGGACTCTCACCTATATTATCCACCATTTATCTGAGCTGTCCCGTGAACCAAATTCACCAGCAGTCCCACTACTTGCTGGCCAAAATATTTCTATCCCAATTTCTCATAATGTCCCATTCTCTCGGCAAGAGCCCATCATCACTGCCCAATTTTACCGTCACCACTTCTCACATCGGGCCAAGAGCCCATTAACTACTGGTCAAGATTTAGCCGACCCAAGACCTACCCAAAATATGTCCACTTCAATTTCGAATCAAGGGCATGTTAATCATAGCCACGTGGTATTTTTAAACCTAAATGCCTTTTTAATTTAAATTCTAATGTCACCAAATCACATCTATCATGTAACTCAATGTCTGCCCTTCATGACTATAATTGGAAAATGGCTATGGATGATGAATATAACGCTTTTATTGAAAATAAGATATGGAAATTGGTGCCTCATACGCATGGTGTCAATATATCATTATATGTGGATTTTTATTCATAAGAAAAATTATGACAATTCTTTTGAGAGGCATAAGGTCCGTCTTTTAGGTGATGGTAAAATACAACAGGTTGACATGGATTGTGGAGAGACGTTTAGTTCGGTGGTCAAACCGGAAACCATTCACACTGTGCTTAGTCTGGCTCTCTCGAAAGCATGATTCATCCATCAGTTGGATGTGAAAAATACTCTTACACTGTGATCTTAAAGAGACAGTATACATGCATCAATCCTTGGGTTTTAAGGACCCCAATTATTCTCACCGTGTCTATTTGTTGAAGAAGTCCTTATACGGGCTTAAACAAGTCCCCCAAGCTTAGTATAAGAGGTTTGCAGATTATGTGTCTACTATTGAGTTTTCTCACAATAGGTGTGATCATTCTATGTTCATCTATCGTCGTGGTATTCTGTTATATGTGGATGATATAATTTTGATTGTCTCTTCTTATAATCTGCGCAAGTCTATCATGTCCCTTCTAAGTTCTGAATTTGCTATGAAAGACTTAGGCCTTGAGTTATTTTTTTGGTATAATTGTCACTCGTCATGCAAGTGGTCTATTTCTATCACAAAAGAGAGTTGTCATGTCATCGTGTAAGTCTTCTTCTACTCCGGTTGATACAAAACTGAAGTTGCGTGCTACTTCTAGCACACCATATAAGGATCTCACTCACTATCGTAGTCTTGCAGGAGCTCTTCAGTATCTTATATTCATGAGACCTGATACTACTTATGTAGTACAACATGTGTGTTTATTTATGCATGATCTGCATATTGAGCACATACATGCGCTCAAAGGCATTACACGATACATACATGGCACACTTGATTATGAATTGCAATTATATTAATCCCCTATCTATACTCTCGTGTATTATACATATGTTGATTGTGGTGGATCTTCAGATACCAGACGTTCGACATCTGGTTATTGCATGTTTCTTGGTGATAACTTGGTCTCTGGTCGGCAAAATGTCAGGCTACTTTATCGTGATAACCAATGTGGTGTCTGAGTCATGTTGGTTGTGTAATCTTCTGGTAGAGTTTCACTTTCCTATTCAAAAAGCTACATTGGTCTATTGTGATAATGTTAGTGCAGTCTATCTCTCTGGAAATTCGGTCCAACATCAGCGCACTAAACATATCGAGATGGATATTTACTTTGTTCGAGAAAAGGTAGCTCGAGGACATGTACGCGTCTTTCATGTCTCTTCCAAATATCAAATTGTTGACATTTTTACTAAGGGTCTTCTCTTGGTTCTGTTTGAAGATTTTAGGGACATTCTCAGCGTTCGACAACCGTCCACTATGACTGCGGGGGTGTGATAGAAAGTATTTGTAGAATTCATATAATTCATATAAAATATTTAAATTCTTTTTCTAGAGTAATATTTGAAGAGCTTGTCAAAGAAGTTGCTTCCATCATTAAAGTAGACAGACAACCTTATTGATGAAGCCATCCAAATGGAAAACGATGTGTCTTAGTGAAAAAAAATGAAAACTACGTATAAACTAATATTTGAGGTTTCAAATTATACGTAGTTTTCAATTTTTTTCACTAAGACACATCGTTTATGGGCATGAAATTAAAAGAATTGACCTTTCATTTAGTAGTCATTACTGCCCATTATCCTAGACTATGCAAATGTTTAACTTCAATATCTCTACTATTGTTGAATTATATGAACCACCTTTAAACTAAGTTGTTAGCACTTAAACATTTTTATTTATATGTGATTTATTTTATTTTTCTTGAACCAATTATGAGGAAAAAGAATTTATTCGAGAATGATGATAAAACTCAATATTGTGCATTTACAATACATCAGTTAGACTTTTGATATATCAGAAAGTTTAAACAATTCATAGTAATTAAATACTTCAATATTAATATATTTATTCTAAGTAATCTTTTTCCCTTTTGTAATTCGTGAACCAGGTATGGAATAATATAATTAGTTCGAACATGTTCAGCATTTGGTGGTGAAATGTCTGAAAGTCCATGCGAAAATAAATTATTAGTCATCATCAACTGGCTAGAATTATATGTCAATGCTAACCTTAATCATGCCCTTAATTAATATATGATTTATCATACAATTTGAACTCTAAATTTTGATCCTTGTGATATATGATTTAACTTTAAATTAATTAAATATTATTTTTAATCATTTTATGTAGAAAATATGTTATAATGGAGTATTTCTAGAACACTATTGCCATCAAATATAGAGTAACATACAAACTTAATATAACACAAACTTAAATGGTGGAATGTTAATAATTATGGTAAATTTGAAAATATTCACAAGCAAAGAGATAAAAATGCATCTTTATACTAATTAAAAATTAAATATACTTAGTTAAATATTACAAGGATTAAAATTAAATTAACGAACCAAAAATGCTATTAATCTCTAGGAATAATATCCATGTGTTGATAGATCATCCTATTACTACAACTAGGGGTGCACAAAGGGTCAAAACCGGACCGAACCGAACCGGACCGGACCGAGGACCGAATCTTCGGATTCTCCGGACCGAATTTCGGCCCGGCCCGTCAATTTCGTCCGGTCCGGCCATCGACTGATGGATGAATCCTCTCCCAGCAAATGCCCAGCCCACCACCCACCCAGACTTCTCACCACCCCGGACGTAGTGACATATGAAATAGAGGTTGTAAATTGATCAAACGTTATACGGGCATAACTTTGCGCTCGGACGTCCGTTTTACCTAATTTGTTTTTGATTTCGTATTTTTTTCGATACGGTGGCCAAAGCGTAAGCGGTTTGATTCCTCCGATTTCTCCAAAAACGCCCATCTTGCCTCAATTTCTCTTTTTCCCAAATCGTTCGTTTTCCCATTTTCAAATCTAAATATCTCGCGATGTACAATATATTTCAACGTAAAATTAACGTGGCACCGCGTCCGAGAATGTCAATTTCAGATTGGAAATTCAATTTAAAAACTGTCCCTTAACCCAGGAATTATATATATATTATATATTAGGAATTTAGAAAATTAGGAATTATATATATTAGGAATTATATTATATATATATTAGGAATTATATATATTAGGAATTTAGAAAATTAGGAATTATATATATTAGGAAGGAATTTAGAAAATTAGGAATTATATATATTATATATATTAGGAAGGAATTTAGAAAATTAGGAATTATATATATTATATATATTAGGAATTATATATATTAAATATATTATATATATTAGGAATTATATAAATTATATACATTATAAAAAAATTAAAAATTAGGTCCGATGATCGACTGACCGGACCGACGGACGAAAACCGAAACTAGATTTTTAAAGGACCGAAGACCGGACCGATAATCTCGGTCCGGTTCGGTCCGGTCCAAAGAGGGTCGATCCGGTCCGATTTTTCGGTCCGGACCGAAAATTGTGCACCCCTAACTACAACTACGAAATTTGCTCATTTTTCTTGAGACAACTAATTACTTGAAAAGGACACGATGAATTAGATTAATTCAATTCCAATATTTTCCATCCATAGAATTATAGGATTATATATATATATATAATATATATAAAATGTGTGCGCAACACTGCATCTGATATTAAAAGTCAGAAACATATGGCCCCATTTCAATAGCTGCTTTCAGAATAATGAAATGTTAGCTATAAAAATACTTGGGACCAAATATCTGACACTACACATTTAAATTCAATAATTCCACAGCCAGCTATAAAAGACATTTCATGAAAATGATATTTCGAAGACTATTTTATGACATTATCAAAGTCCTAAATAATGCTCAAAAGGTTACAAGTCACATATATTCTTGGTAACAATTTTTCAAATGAATGCTATAGAAATGTATTATTATGTAGTTTCACATGTTATAAGATGTCAATTATCATTTTTATAAGATTATTAGTTAACGTTTGTAATAGAAAATTATCTATAATTGTTTTATAAGGATCTAATCAATCGTGTTATATTTTACGTTATTTGTGCATAGAATTACTTAAAGTTACTTCTATTAAGAGAGTCTCTTGTGTAGTGATATATATGATCCCACTTTCTCTTAAGGAGAATTTTTTTGCATTGATTGTTTATAGGAGAAAACAAGAGAAATAAAAATACATCCTACTGTATTAAAATAAAATATAAATAATATAAAAAACCTCATACTGTATAGGATAATAGGACCAAAAAAGAGAAATAAAATACTTTCTACATTATTAAAATAAAATAAAACATTAAAATATTAACACCAAAATTCACAAAAAAATTGTGGACCACATTTTACATATAAGAACCAGGTTTCAATCCTGAGACCTGTGGGTTCTGGGCCCACCACGCTTTCGCTGTGCAACTTTGATATTGTTGTTCGTACTTAACCGTAGATTTTATATATCAGAGAATAAATAAGGTAAATGAACCCTTCAACTTCCGTAAAATGTTTACTTGTGCACAAATAGTTTAACCACAATCATTTACAAAAGTTTAATGGACTCAATAATTATAAGTAGCAAAAAGAAAATATTATAATGATAATTACTACACTTCAATCGCACCAAGAAAATACAGAGAAAAAAATTCATTCTCTTACATTTTGTCCCCCCAATTAATGTACTAATAGTACGAGATTTGTTTGTCAATGACTAAGATCTTTTATTTGTTCCAACAGCTAAGTTTGGGAACAAATATGTGATGTATGGATCTTTTTCAATTCATGAATATATTTGGTTTAGTTAAAATTTAAAGTATTACATAATTAATTCTTATTCTTCTTATATGTTACTTCATTTGCTTTGCTTATCTTGCTTTTGATATCGTTATTTACCTTTCTGCCCTGCTTTGATTACACTTCTTTTGAGCCAATGATCTATCGGAAATAACTTCTCTACCTCACAAAGGTAAGTATAATATCTGCGTACATTTTATTCTCCTCAAACCCCACATTGTAGAATTCCACTAGGTATATTACTGTTGTTGTACATAATTAAGTGGATTGATTACCATGTTGATCATAACAAATTAAAGTCCTTATTTTTCATGTGGCACACTGCAAGAGCTGTTGTTTGTTCAGTTTACATATGTTAGAAAGAAATTAACCTACGCGGCCCAGCTTCTTCCCGGGACGCAACGGGGTTCGCACGAACATACGGGCATCCCCAGATCAGTATACTTGGGCCTCGCCCTCCTCAGGCCCATCACGCAATGGGACCCATGCATACCGACATTGAAGCAGCAATGCACACGCTTGGGATGACTCAACCAGATTCGAATTGGTACATGGACACCGGCGCCACTACCCACATGATATCTAACCAAGGTATTCTATCGTCTTATTCCAATTTGAACAGTAATCATGTATAATTGTAGGTAATGGCAATTCAATTCCAATTAAGGGTTATGGTCATAAAACTTTGTCCCCTCATCATCCATCACTTGTCTTGAAAAATACTCTTCATGCCCCAAAACTAATTAAAAATTTGATGTATGTCCGTAAATTCACCACTGATAATTGGATTTCTATTGATTTTGATCTGTTTGGATTTTCTGTGAAAGATTTCAAGACGGGGAGTCCTCTCATGCGATGTGATAGTATGGGGGATCTTTATCCAATCACACCAAGTCTTGGTTCCTCGCGTCTAGACGTGTCTTCCACTTTTGCAGCTCTTGCTCATTCCTTATGGCATGCTCATCTAGGTCATCCAGGACCGTCTATTTTGTCTGTCTTAGATAAAAATAAACTTATTTCATGTAAGGGTACGCATAGTACTCCGAATTGTCAATCTTGTTCCTTAGAAAAAATTGTTAAGTTGTCATTTGTCGCCTCTACTTCTACTACTTCAATGTCATTTGATATTATTCATAGCGATTTATGGACATCTCCGGTTCTTATTTCTTTGGGTCACCGTTATTATGTTCTATTTTTAGATGATTATTCTAAATTTTTATGGACGTTTCCAATAGTGAAGAAATCTCAAGTTTTTTTCATCTTTCAGAAATTTAGAGCTTTCATTAAAACCCAATTCGAACGAGAAATCAAGAATATCCAATGTGATAATGGCAAAGAATATGACAATGGGGAGTTTCGGGAATTTTGTGTTCATAATGGAATTAATTTTTGTTTTTCTTGTCCTCATAAATCTTCACAAAATGAAAAAGCCGAACGCAAAATTCGTATCATTAATAATATTATTCGAACTTTCTTGGTTCATGCTTCCGTACCTCCATATTTTTGGCATCATGCTCTCCAAATGGCGACCGATATTCTTAACATTCTTTCTTCCAAAGGTTTGACATATTCATATCCCCTTCAAGTTCTATAAAATAAAACTCTTTCGTATTCTCATCTTAGGATCTTTGGATGCTTATGTTATCCACTGTTTCCATCCACCACAATCAACAAACTTCAGACACGTTCTACTCATTGCGTGTTTTTGGGTTATCCGTCAAATCATTGTGGTTACAAATGCTTTGATTTGTCGTCTAAACGAATCATCATTAGTCGTCTGTTATCTTTGATGAGTCGCAATTCGCCTTTTCTAAAGTAGAACAACTCATGCTTAGTTCGTATGATTTTTTGGATGATGTTATTTCCCCCTATGTTCTCCGTTATTTTTCAAAAAATATGTCGTCAGCGTCGCGACCCTTAGAGGAGACGTCAATCGTCCAGTGGCCATGGTGATTTAATCTCGTCGTCGACGCCGTTGTCCAATCCATCCCGTCTCCCAAAAATTCCCAAAATTCACACCATCCAATCCTAAGTCATGGTCCAATCACTCGCAGTCAACGGGGTATTGTTAAACAAAAAAGACATTTTAATTTAAATTCTAATGTTCTTAAGTCTCCCTTACTCCGTAATCCTGTGTCTGCCCTAAATGACCCTAATTGGAAAATTGTCATGACCGATGAATATAATGCTCTTATTGATAATAAGACGTGAGAATCGGTGCCCCGTCCATATGGTGTTAATATTATTCGATCTATGTGGATTTTTGCTCATAAAAAGAATTCTGATGGTTTGTTTGCAAGGCATAAGACTCGTCTTGTAGTTGATGGTAAGACTCAGCAGGTTGGTGTGGATTGTGGTGAGACTTTTAACCCGGTGGTCAAGCCGGCAATTATTCGTATTGTGCTCAGCTTGACTCTTTTGAAATCATGGCTCATTCATCAACTAGATGTGAAGAATGCTTTCCTACATGATGATCTTCATGAGACAGTGTATATGCATCAGCCCTTGGGGTTTAGGGATACTAGATATCCTAATCATGTTTGTTTATTGAGGAAGTCATTGTATGAGCTTAAACAGTCTCCACGGACATGGTATAAGAGGTTTGCTGACTATGTTTCGACTTTAGGTTTCTCTCACAGCAGGTCTGATAACTCATTATTCATATACCGTCAGGGATCTTCCATGGATTATATTCTAGTATATGTTGATGATATTATCTTGACAGCCTCTTCTGATGCTTTGTGAAAGTCCATTATGACAATGCACAGTTCTGAGTTTTCTATGAAGGACTTGGGCCCATTGAGTTACTTTTTGGGGATTGTTGTAACTCGTCATGCAGGTGGATTGTTCTTATCACAGAAGAAGTATGCAACAGAGATTATTGAGAGAGCTGAAATGTCATCCTATAAGTCCATTTCTACTCCAGTTGATACTAAACCCAAGTTGGGTGCTGCAGCTGGCTCTACCTATGAGGATCTGATCCGCTATCGTAGTCTTGCAGGAGTCCTTCAGTATCTGACGTTCACGCGACCTGATATTACATATTCCGTACAACAAGTTTGTTTGTTTATGCATGATCTCAGAGTTGAACATATGAATGCGCTCAAACGCATCCTTAGGTACATTCAGGGAACACTTGAGTATGGTTTGCATTTGTATCCTTCGTCGACGTCTACACTTGTCTCATATACAGATGTTGATTGGGGAGGTTGTCCTGACACCAGACGATCTACGTCTGGTTATTGCATGTTTTAGGTAATAACTTGGTCTCATGGTATGCCAAGCGTCAATCCACGTTTTCACGTTCAAGTGTAGAGGTCGAGTATCGAGGGGTAGCCAATGTGGTTTCTGAGTCATGTTGGTTACGAAATCTACTTTTAGAGCTTCATTGTCCTATTGAGAAGACTACCTTGGTATATTGTGATAATATAAGTGTCATCTACCTTTCTGGTAATCCAGTTCAGCACCAGCGTACTAAAAACATACAGATGGATATTCATTTTGTTCGAGAGAAGGTAGCTAAAGGACAAGTACGCGTCTGTCATATCCCTTCCAGATATCATATTGCAGACATCTTTACAAAGGGTCTTTCCTCGATCTTTTTTGAAGATTTTAGAGTCAGTCTCAGCGTACGAAGATCGCCGCTATGCTTGCGGGGATGTGTTAGAGAATGGGCCACAGCCCAGTCCGTGATTTCCAGATTCCAGTAGCCACGGGCAGTGTTATACTTTGTGTACAATTGGTATATATTGTATTAGTCTTGTACCTTAATTAGGATTGTAATATTACCATAATTGTATGATTAGTCTCCATATAAAATAGAAATTTAGATGTAAAGTAGGAATAAAATTCTCCTATTGTAATTTGTATATATATGTCTTTCGAATAATGAAGGGGATTAATTCTTTCAGATATGATGTAAATATCTTTTTGGCAAAATGAAAAAAAAAACAAGTTAGATTTATTTGTTAAGTACTTAAGTGTAAAGTTCAATTTGCATAGACTGGACTGTCATTGCAGAGCATTTCACTACAACACTCTCTAGTCAATATGTGAGAAAAATGAACCTGCCAAAAGATCCATGCTCAATAATATCGTGGAAATGATTAATCTCATCAATGTTAGTCTCAAATGAGAAGATACAATATTCAGTATTCATAAAGCATATCTTGATGACATATTAAGGACATAAATCTTTCATGAAAGTATGTACTCCATGGTAGACTAATTTATGACATCAAAAATCCTGAATACTGCTCATAATGTTGCAATACAGATCCTTTGGTGACATGTGTTAAGTCACATATTCTTGGTAACAATTTCCCCTTTCGTGTATTATCGATGCATGTTTAATCTATTATACCAGGCCAGTTATCATTTTTATCACATTATTAGTTAATACCTTGTCATATAAAATTACAAATTATATTATAAGTAGTCTGATTGTGTAAATATAATCCAATTCTTTTTGTGCATAGAATTGCTTAAAGTCACTTTAATAAGAGAGGCTCTTATGTAGTGATAAAATATCAGTTCAATTTCATTTCACAATTGTGGCATCTAACACAAGAATATGTTGAAAACATGAATGATATATTTCTTCATCATCATCAACAACATATTCAGTGTAATTCCACAAGTAGGTTCTGAAGAAGATAGGATATACGCAGACCTTACCTTCATCTTTGCAGTTAGAGAGACTGTTTCCGATAGACCCTCGGCTAAACAAAAACATAATCAATGTTGGGCCATCAATATAAACCAAATGTGAGACTACAAGCACAATATGAAATCATTGTGATATAAACCTACTGATCCCCAAATACTTCCTACTGTATTAAAATATAAAATTAATATAAATCAAATGTGAGACTACAAGCACAATATGAAATCATTGTGATATAAACCTCTTGATCCCCAAATACTTCCCTCAGTATTAAAATATAAAATTAATATAAATCAAATGTGAGACTACAAGCACAATATGAAATCATTGTGATATAAACCTACTGATCCCCAAATACTTCCTACTGTATTAAAATATAAAATTAATATAAACCAAATGTGAGACTACAAGCACAATATGAAATCATTGTGATATAAACCTACTGATCCCCAAATACTTCCTACTGTATTAAAATATAAAATTAATATAAACCAAATGTGAGACTACAAGCACAATATGAAATCATTGTGATATAAACCTACTGATCCCCAAATACTACTTCCTACTGTATTAAATATAAATACCAAAAAAGTGTGGAATGTGGGAAGCTTGCTTCTGAAATACACATTTTATCAGAGCCAGGTTTCGATCCTGGGACCTGTGGGTTATGGGCCCACCACGCTTCCGCTGCGCCACTCTGATGGTGTTGTCCATACTTCGTGAAAAGTATAATATAATTTAAGATAATGCGAATGCTAGTATGATACCTTGATATCTTCTATTTCTGTTCTTCACCATATTCTTTTTTTTTCCACAAATATTTGCTTATAATATCGAAAAAATATATAAGAAAAGAGCTTATGACATTAAATAAATGAATTTTGGATGCTATTAATTAGTAGATACACATAATTTTACTTCATATATGTAGGAATATTAAATCTACCAAACACCAATTAGAATGACTTGCTAAAATAGGAAATATATTAACTTGTGAACTTATAAATATTCATTAGGTGGCTGGCTTAACAAGTTAGGATCCTTTTACTCTAAAACTAGTTTGATATTAGTGATTGAATACTTAATATTTTATCATGCTAAACACTATATGTATTTTATGTTCTTGGTTACTTCCTTTCACGCATTAAATATTTATCTAACTTCTGCGAGACCAATATTTGGTGATGTTGCTACTATTATAAAGACATCTAATGGGTTTTCCAATCCCCTCGTTATATTTGACCTAACTTCGCAACATACTTGATGTACAAATTACAACAAATTGATAAACACATGACATGTATCTTTTATATGCACCTTTATCATTAAATATGGTTACTAATACGCATTATTCATGTTATTGTCATATGAATCTATCACTTATCCATGGTAAACTAATTAATTTAGTGTAAACCCGGAGTATGAGTAAGTATTTTTCCCATCTATATATGAAGTATATAATGATGCAGCCTATGTTAAACTGCTGAGAGACGAAATACTCACAGGAAATGCACAATCTAGTCATGGCTGTGGGCTGTGGAAGTATATTATAAGAAGCCTATTTAAAGCCCTCATGAATGTTTATATTCTCAAAATAACTCTCTTTCATACTAGTGTTTCTTGAACATGCAGTAAAAAAATTACATGCTAACCACGTGATTACATTGGGTATGATGTATTATTTTGGGAAGTTTCATGCTAACCATCAATTTGAAGAAGGCAGTATGCCAGACATACCAACTTGCTCTAACCACCAAGCTAAGATATCACCAACATAAGTGTAAAATATAACTGCATATATAGACTGTACTGTCAGTGCTAAGACTATTTCACCACAACTCTTAGTCAATAATACAACTATGTCTAAATCCCAAACAAGTTGGGTCGGCTATATGAAAAGGTAATAGTTCTCTATATCGTGGAAATGACTAATTTGATCAATGTTAAGGTGGAAATGAGAAGATACAATATTCAATATACAGAAAGCATATCTGATCTTAGATTGTACAAGTGTTTCAGATGAGACGGTCCTCACTTCTCTCAGTGGAGCATCTACCCAGTTAATTACATGTATACACGCTTCTGCAGAAAACGTTCGGCTTTGAACCCAAAAGAAGTCTCAGAAAATATCCAACAGTTGGGATAATTCAAGCTGCAGTGGCACTTCAAGAGCTTCCAACCCTGTCCTCAATCACATGAAGAGGGTGCTCAAAGGCAGATGAGTTGGCCCCATACTCTTGGCCCAAAATGACAAACCAAAGGAAGTTCTACCACCTACTTAGTAGACTTCAAATTAGTTCTGCGCCCCCAAAATGTATAATCTCTAGTCGTCAATGATATGCATCAGGTCATCTTCAAACTTAAAGTTAGTTCAAATGGGTCAAGCAAGAAGTCCAGTTTACCAAGTCCTTGTAAAGAATGAAAAATATCAACTTATTCTTGGAAGAGGTGGAGCAGATAGCTCTCTGTGATGAAATAACTTGACCAGCGACCTACGCTCGCAGTCCTGCAGAAGCATACAAACATATGGTGAAGTTCACAGACTTGCTTTAACACAGGTGAAGGACATCAAGATTTGGGTGCAGTGTCGTTGTAATATCAAAACCTCACAATCCAGCAGAACAATGGAGCAATTACTAGAACACTTATCTTTCAAGAAAACAAAACACGTCAGTTGGTTTGTTTTGTTCCAAGCAAATTAAACGTATCAGTTGAATGTCCCTTCAGGGACATCAGATAAAATTGGAATGATACAGAGAAGACACGGCCCCTGTGCAAGGATGACAATTTAGGGTTGTTATCGGTCCGGTCCGGGTATCGACATACCGGAACCGGACCGATAAGGTTATCGGGTATTTCGGTCTGGATCCTTATGTGTGGTACTCGTATTTGGACAGTTAACTTTTCGGTCCGGATCCTTATGTCTGGTACTCGTATCCGGACCGTTAACTTTTCGGTCCGAGTAACGGTCCGGTTCTCGGGTGGTTCTCGGTTTGGTGAATTCAATTTGTTTTTTGTTTTTTGTTTCTAAGTATATTACTGAATTTGGGATTTTTGTTTTATGTTTCTTGCATCTGTTTTTGGTAAAAATGAGATTCTTAAATCTGCTTAATCTTAAAGCTACATTTTGTTTCATCTGTTCAAATCCCAGTGAATGACACTACTCTCCCACCAAAGCTGCATCTCACCAGAAACATTCATATGAAGACTGTAATAACTTGTTAATGAACCCCTGCTAGAAGCTCGAAGAGACTGGCCAACACATAAACTCTGTCCAGAAAGCAATGTGTCAGATGGACTTTCAAAACTCTGCCAAACAGCACTCTTATTCCTATTTATCAGGACAAAGTTGCCATTATTAAGCAGAACAGCTGTTTCAACAGATGCATTGCCATCTGTTATCGGTCCGGTCCGGGTATCGACATACCGGAACCGGATACCGGGTATTTCGGTCCGGATCCTTATGTCTGGTACTCGTATCCGGACCATTAACTTTTCGGTCCGGGTATTGCGGTCCGGTTCTCGGGTATATCCGGACCGATAACAGCCTTAGATGACATGCACAAACCGAGAGTTGGTGGGAACATACAATATTCCAACAAAATAATGACATTTGAGAGCATTGTGTTTACATGTTCAGTTCCCAGGTTTAATGGAAGATAGAGCAGCACAAGTGACCACATGTTGTCCAACCTCAATAACAGGTCAACCATTACTTTTGAAAAACGGTGTTAACGTTTCAAATTGATACAAAACACTGTTGCAAAGTCAAATCACAAATAGCTTCTCTCGGTTATCAGATATATTGAAGCAGAATATAATGCTGCAGAAACATATCTGGCAATACAGTTAGGTTTCAAAAGCAAGCAGATGATTCAACGGCAACATTATGTTTGTTAGTTTGGCAAGACTGTAAATAAAAAGAATTAAAGTGACCCGAAGACACCTTACCTTAAACATATTTAAATGGAATGGTCTGTCTGGATTCATTCTCTTCAGTTTTAGGAATGTATATCCGAAGCTTAGTTGGTCACGTGAAGTAAATCGGTCAACTTCGTTGAACCAGAGGCAAGAGAACAAATTTGACATTGGTGTATGTGCTCTGACAATAAAAGAACCTTCAGGCACATCTGCAGAATGCAGAAAACCATAATTGGTTCAACAAACTGCACATGAAAGAAGGAAGAAAGGAAATGAAGAATAAGATAAATAGTAAGCATGAAACAGCCCATACAGCTCGGTAGAGGAGGATTTGGATCTGAAGGGTCAAATTTGGTAAGACCATCAGATTGGTAAAATGAAAATTGTTCATCAATGGCAGTATGATTGTACTTATTTAGACGCTTATTTTGGAGTACTTCTTCCCAAACACAGTGCCGAGTGTAATGATTTGAGATAGCATACTCAGAGCCAGTTTGCCACAAGAAATGATCAATTATCGACATTGGATCAGTTGCGAGCCGCAGTTTGCTATCAAGCCAAATAGAGTACCTAATAATTGCCGCAAGAGGAGAACAAATTCAATTTCAATTGGAGTAAGCAACATAAAGAATGAAAATCCAGCTAGGAACATGGAAAATCACCTTGAAGAAGGAAAGAGGCGATGTGTCAAAAACTTTGGTACTTTTCCTGTTTTACGCATATCGGTGTATGGTAAGTTCTTGACGACAACTAATTTCCACAAACCAACAAATCCACCATCATCAGGTGTGTTTCCTTCTTTTGAGAGCGTGGAACGAGTTTCCTCATCAACAAACATAACAAAACATACATTCTTCTTTGAATACTCACTGATCTGAAAAGGCAAGAATCAATCCAGAGTAAGCACATGTTGCTATATGTTAACCTGCTCCTGGGCTTTGCAAAGATACCGTGTGATTTGTGACAAATCTGTAGAATATTGCTAAATTGAGTCACCTATTACTAAAGAAAACTGATTAATCCGGGATACATGTTTTAGAAAAGTGTTTGATATTCAGGAAGTTATTCAACATTTCTGATTTACAAGTTTTTACGCAATTTTTATTTCTGAGAAAGAGCAAAGAGAGTTGAATACTGCAAGGTCATTAGACTGAGAATGAAGAGAAAAGGGAATTTTCCAGCTTTCCAGGTGGTTAATAACTTCGGAATGGATATAATCAAACCATCTCAACAAATATCATTGCAGGAGAGAAAAGTAAATATAAAAAGAAAAAGTAGGCCAAATCATTACCAATTTGCTCGTCGGCCTTCTTAAAAAATCAGAGCTTCCAAAAATACATGATGATACAACCACTCCGCATGCACTCATGTATCTTTTATCCTCCTCTTTCAAATCAAATCCAGTACTTGGAAACCCTTCAGCTCCCCTCACAAAACCACAATGAATTGTTTGATTTACAGCAAAAAATGATTGTTCTCTTTCTTCAGGGGTCTGATGTCCACCAAATTTGGGTTCATGAGCATCAATATGGGAAGCTTTCTTTGCTGTTTCCATATATCCCAAGGAAAACTGGGTAAAATTCAAAAAGTCCTTGGGTTCAATAAGGAAATCGACAGAATCCCTAAATGCTACCTCACAAGGAAAAAACCCTGAAAAATCAAGTAGAAATGAATGAGGATTTGCCGACTTCTATATTTTCTGCTTATGCTGGAATAGTGTCTTTTAACTTCCTAGCTTTGTATATAGCATTTTACCAAGATACATCAAAAAAGGGATTGACTTGCTCTAATTGATCTCTATTATGAGAGTTCAGCACAGCCTCATGATAACATATACTTTGCGCCATGGCAATTAGTATGGTCACTTGACAACTCTTTTTGGCACTTTTGGAGGTAAAAAAAGAAGTGAAGAAGATAGAATAGAACATGAAACTTTGTATAGGGCAAGCTGTAATGTATATCTAGGCAATACAAAATTAATTGGATTAAACACGTTCAAGCATGTTTAAACTTCGGTTGCCACCAACCTCAATAAGATAAAAGGTTTTGAACTTTGATCACAAAATTCTAAGGTAGATTAGATAAGACAGGAAATAATCTAATCTTGCTTAGCATGCCATATGTGCTGCAAAGAAGAGGTTTATTGAGGATAAAACCAAATACTGCTCATTTAGCCAACGTGGTGTGATTTTGAAGATAACACCAAAGAGCTCATTTATAGCTGAAGTTTTAGAAATTGTTAGTTTTGTTACCTTTTGATAGCCATTAAAGGTAATTAACGACATAGTTTTTAAAGGATGTACTTCAGGATTTATAGAGACAACTCAGATATCTGCACTAACACTCTTACATTGTCACACACAACAATGGAACAAACAGCTAAAAAGTGAATGATCAACTATAATTCTCCGCGTGTATCTCTCTGCTTACAACTGCAGACAAGTGTTTCAAACTGACTACAAAGTTCTAGGATTTCGGCTACAGTACTTCTTGCTACAATGTCATTATATTAGTTATTACTATCTATCTTGGCCAATATATGTATAACTTCTCTTCCCGTTGTCTGCTTGTCAGAAACTCTCTTCTTAATGACATAAACTCATGCAAGGTTTACAAAAGCATAGTAAAAGTAAGTCTTACGCTGCCTACGGGGTTTCTTTGTTGCGCGGTCAGGGACAGCATGCCCAATATAATCTTCTTGCATTTCTCTCCAAGGCAACATGCCATGTTCTAGTTTACCTGCAAAGAACAATGGGAAAACATGTCTTTGAATAATACCTAAACTTTAAGAAAAAACTTATCAAAGAATTTATAAGCTCAAGTACGAGAAGCTAGTATGAGCAAAGCCGGTAGTTATCCTTCAACTAATATCTAGGATATTAAAGCAGCCCCAGGGACCCCCCCCCCCCCCCAATAAGATACTCACAGTAGTATACTCCTGTACAAGTGTAAACATCCAAACTAGAAAAAGTAGCAACTCATTACTAACATTTACAATCTTAAATGAATGAGAATTATAACATCTAATGCACTAGAGGATACATCACATACAAGTTTAAAGCTTACAGCTCAAAGTTTAGTCAAGAAAAGCAAAAACAAAAAAAGGTGCCTACGATGGAAAGCAAATTACCCATTTCACGATTGGGGAGTAGCCTCTTATCCCTTATTCCTTTATAGTGCACCCATGAGGTTCTTGTATGTTTAGAAGATTGGGTATCAATCGTAGAAAACCATCTCTTATTATAGGTTTTCTACTTTTTGGCAATGTTGATCGGATCCTTCAAAAGTATTGTTGTACCCGTGACAGATTCTCTAAAAATGCATAATTTTTTAGGATCTGACACACGCCCAAAGATATCTTTGAAAAGTCCAAACAACATAGCTTTTGGTATACTTCTTGTATTTGGGTGCTTTTTTGCCCCAATATTGATAAAGTTATTGCAACAACAACAAAGTGTAATCCTACAAGTGGGGTATGGGGAGGTTATTGCGTATGCAAACCTTAACCCTACCTTGTGAAGGTAGGGAGGCAGTTTCGGAAGACCCCTCCGCTCAAGGAAAGGTAAAAAAGAAGCAGAAACAACAACAGAACAGGATAAACATAAGCAAAAGAAACAACAGGTAGTAATAAAAATCAAACACTAAGAAGATACAAAAGTAATACCAATAAAATATACTACCTTATAAATAAATAAAAAACAAGTCTTCCCAAAAATGCAAGAAGTTTCAGTTGAATTAATACAAATAAAGTTCAGAATTGCTCACCAAAAGCAGCCAATGAGATGAAGCAGAGCAGAACAAGTGAAAATAACCAAAACAGTAATCCCCTGTTTGAAAAAGGACTAAACTTTCGTCTACAATTTTTGATATGATCCAAAATACCTCTTCTTTCTTGGAAGAGTTTAGTATTGTTTTTCTTATATACACCCATCCCCACAAAATGTGAATTCAGATGCCCCCTCATATCAGATCGCTTTTTCACCCTAGTAGTTTGGGACAATTTTTAACATCAAATTTAAAAATGAAATGAAATTTTGGAACACATTCAAAAGGAAATGATAACAAATAAATTGGAACCCAATTTGAGAAATTGAAAAAAGATTTTTTAAACATAAATTATTTTAGGTAACAAAATAACTTTTCCGAAGTTAAAAAAAATAGTATTACATTTGCAATATTGATCAAGCAAATAATGTTATAATAAGTGTTTTTTAAAAGCACTTCTAATTAAAAAATAAATAATTTTAAGAGATTCACTAAAAAGAATATATTAGTCACTTATTTACTGACATTAATTGAGGAAAGAGGGTACCTTTTGATCCTGTCTCATCCCTCTTTGGGGGTTAAGTACTTTTCCGTTTCTCTATTTGTCGGCAGTAAAAAAAATAGGGTCGAACCACAAGAATTTATTGTACCTAGCTTTAACTTACATTTTTATAAGAGTTTGTTTTTCCGTGCTTGAATCAATGTACTAAGCTCTCGTTATGTATAGAATTCGATACATAATTCAAAAAAAGATTGTACTATAAAAGTCTATTGTACAAAAAAATATAAAAAATCTGTTTCCGCGGCTTAAATTATTAGAAAATTACGTACTTTACCTTAAACGAGGAAAGCCCATGGATAGCCCCGACACAACGCGGCAAACGTACTAAGCACACATTAAAACCTGAATGTAAAAATCTTGAAAAACGAAGCAAAGGAGCAGCCACTGCCCCCAATTGAAGAAGGATGGCAACTGAGTTAGAAGAATTGATTGCCTTCCTCTCTTCCCCTTCTCCTCCAGTAAGTATAAAAAACTTATACCCTTTAGTCCACTTGTATTAAAGATAATTCAACTCATTAATGTATTGAGTACACTTCAATTGGATTGATTGATGCAAAGAAAGAATATTTTCTTAACATATTTAAATTAGAACTGATTGGGATGAACCTTTTTATGAGTTTTTGGTCTAGTACTAATCATTCTTGTTATGTATGTTTGAACAATGAATTTTGGTGAAAAAGTAGCTTATTTTCTGAAGTATCATAAATTTATACCCTTTAATCCTTTTATACTACTAGTAATAATTCAACTCATTAATGCATTGAGTACACTTTGTTTGATTTTTTCCCCTTTTCACTAGTCTTCAATTGGATTAATTGATGTAAAGAAAGAATCTTTCTTGACATATTTATATTAGAACTGACTGGGACGAACCCTTTAATAGGTTTTTGGTCAAGTACTAATCTTTCTTGTTATTTTGAACAATGATGATACAGACACTAAATTTCAGGGAAGAAAAGCTAACTAAGACTAAGCTAAAGCTTTGCTAAAATATGGTTTTTCATTGATAACCTTCAAATGAGTACAAAAACGAGGCATTTATACATTGCAAAGCAAGAACCGTATTCCTATAGAAATGACAATCTTATCCTCTACTAAACTAAACTAGGGTGCCAACGAAGTAGAATAGAAAATCAGGACTAAACTTTAAGGAATAGAACTTTGATAAATGCATATCGTATCAAATGAATTTTGCTTAAAAAGTAGCCTATTCTCCTAATCCTTTTATATTTCACGGGTTTAAGCCGTGGAAACAACCTCTTGCATAAATGTAAGGTAAGGTTGCATACAATAGACTCTAGTGGTCCGGCCCTTCCCCGGACCCCGCGCATAGCGGGAGCTTAGTGCACCGGGCTGCCCTTTTATTCTCTTTATCCTTTCATATTACTCATAATTGTCATAAATTTATACCCTTTAATCCTTTTATATTTCTCGTAATAAATCAACTCATTAATGTATTGAGTACACTTTGTTTGTGTTTCTCTCTCCTTTTTGCTACTCTTCAATTGGATTTATTGATGTAAAGAAAAAACTTTTCTGAAAATACTAAATTAGAACTGATTGGGTCAAACCCCTTTATGAGTTTTTGGTCAAGTACTAATCATTCTTGTTATGTATGTTTGAAGATTGATCTTTGGTGAAAAAGTAGCTTATTCTCTTAATTTTTTTAAACGTGGGAATGTAATGGTTTGAACCCTTTTCGGCTTTATTTAATGGGTTTGATATTTTAGTCTCTTTGTTGAACTTTTTGCTGTGTACGTTTGAATAATGGTTTAGCTGAAAATGCAGCCGTTGAAATAAAGGAAGAATCTTTTTATATAAACTTTGAATTAGAACTGACTGGCTGGGAGGGGGTAGGGGTGCTGAACCCTTTTCATCTTAGAGCTATTTGCTTTTAGTTTTTGTTCGTTTTATTGAACTTTTTGGTATATGTTTGAACAACGATTTTAGGTGAAAAAAAGTAGCTGTTGAAATGAAGTATGAATATTTTGTTAAATTCTTAACGTTGGAACTGTATTGCGGTGAACCTTTTTGTTTTTGTTTAATAAGTTTGGGTTTTGGGTTGTCTTATTGATTTTCTTCACTATGTTTGCTGAACAATGCTTTAGGTGAAAAAAATGTTAGAATTTTTCTTATAAATTTTAATGTGCAACTAAACTGGTGGTAAACCTTTTTCATGTCACAGCTAATTGCTCTGAGTTTGATTGTCTTATTGAGTTTTTTGGTGTATGTATGTTTGAACAATGATTTTAGGTGAAAAAACTAGCAGTTGATATTGTTCGTGATTATACTGGTTCTGAGGATGGCTTGGAATCTCTTGGAAAGTATTCTAATCTGGTGCTTCCCTCTCTTTCTTGCCTTCTTGGTGAAAAAAAGGTAGCAGTGTCTTCTAAACTGTTGCGTGATTGCATCAATAAAGTTCATGTTATGGGTGCTTGAGACAAGGAAAGTTAAAACAAATTACTCCCATTTTGTTCAGAGTTATAAGTAACACTTTAACTTTTGTACAATTTGAAATTGGTATTGAAGATTTGTCCCAAAAAAAGGGAAATTTTAACTGTTATAATGGCTGCATGTTTGTAATATTTCCTGTAGCATTTAGTAGATTCTTACCAAGGTCAAAATAGATCAGATATTTGGAAGGAGGGATTAGTTCCTTATCCGTTTAAACTTGAACTGTTGTAGTTAATATTGATAGTTGTGTACACTATGCATAACCATCCATATCCTAACATGGTGATATATTTACAAATTTTTCTTTGAAAAAAAGAAAACACTTGTGAAAATACCAAAGTTCATTGTGCAAACAGTAAATCACTGCTATAGCAATGATGTTTTAAATATGACTTTTGAAAAGAAAAGAAACAAACGATCTTTTATAGTACCAAAGTTCACTGTGCAAAACTAACTTTTTGCAAACACTTTATTCCAAATCTTTTTGAAGGACTTTATGCCAAAATTAAACTGTGCACGAGACCTTTTTTTTTAATCTTAGCATAACGTAATGAGCTACAACAAGATAAAACTGAATAATATCTCTTGAAAGTATGAACCTTTCCAAATTGATGGATATACATATGATATCACTTTCTTGTGAAGCCCTTGTTTTCCGTTGCATACTAATTGGGCAAAATTCCAATAAATTTATTGTTGGTTAATTCCTACCATGACCATGGTCTATCTTCCTGAGTTCTTTTATCAAAACTCAATATATTGACATGTTAGTTATTTTTCTTTTCTTGTATTGATACTTATACTATGCAGTAGCCTTCGAAATGCCTTTTTAATTTTATTTTCTTGGATTAACAAACTCATTCAGGTTATTTCTGAACCTGCGGCTCAAGCATTGGTCAATCTATCACAAAAGCCAGAGTTGGCAGCTAAGATGGTTGAGATGCATATGGTTAAGACATCGATGGAGACCCTATACAAGCAAGATTGTGAAATCACAAGTCTGCTGATTATGCTCCTTGTTAATCTCACACAGCTGGATGATGGTATTGATTCCTTGCTTCAGGTTAATTCTCATCTTTTTCTCTTTGCACTAATGTTTGTATGCCAATATTTTCTTTTTCAATTTATTAAGTAAGGTATTTAATTAAAAAGGCGTCAAGGAGATGCAAAACTACAAAAGCACAAGATTGTTGGCCACTTTACAATGTGTCAATCTAAAACTAGGGAGCAAACAAAGTCCTAAATATGGTCAACTTAACTTAGTCCAACAAAAAAGAAACATCTAAGAGAATGATTTGGCGTTGAGGTTCCATCAAAACATCTTCAATTCCTTTCAGTCCATAGACACCAAAAAATAACTGCAGGGATTGACCTAGATTTTCTTGATGGTCGTATCAACTTTCTGTAGGTTAGTGTTTACACCAATTTTAACTTTTAAGTTACTAATAGGTGTCAATATTCTTGTTTACACACTCGTGAGATAAATTACAGAGTTGCTGCTGTATCTATTTTAAGTTAATCCATAATGGAAGAGAGGTTCCACACTTAACCTTCCCATTTGGAAAAAGAATGGGACAGATTTGCAAATATTAGGTTTTGATTCTGCATGTCTCTCCTCTTTCTTCATTATGCCTGTACAAAAGTTGAATTAAATAAAAAGACCGAGAGAGATAAAAGAAACAAGAAGAGTTCCATAAATATGTTAAATGACGTTGTACACTTTATAGGTTGTAGTGGTTGGTATGGCTAAGTTGAATACTGTTTTCTTATCCACTGTCATTATAAAAGAACTGGTTTCTTATGCTTATGCTGCTGATGCTCTCCCTGATTGGCAGTCTGCAGATGAAAAGATGCATGGTTTATATGTCATGAAGCTTGTGAGATCATTTTGTTCGTCCTCTTATGAGAGAAAAGGTATGTTCAATGATCATTCTATTTCCCTTTTATCCAGATTGACTGTTTTGCGTGTTTCAAGTGCTATGATACTTTAGTCCCTAGGACTAAGAGCGAAGATGAACTGATTTCAGCTGAACCCAGATAAATCCCTGCTTAGCTTGTTCACAAAAGTGAGAACCTGAAGGGTGGTTATTTAGAGAGCTACTTAAATTCACCTTAGTCGGTTTAAGATGGATAACAAATCTAAGTCAACATTTTCTTTAGAATGACAACATAAATCTATTTTAACAAATTAGTATATAAATTTTCATGGATCTTCTCATCTACTCTAAGGATTGATCCAAGAGTTTTTGAAACCCGAAGCACAAGTTCTATCTGCAAATTTGGTCCACTGAGCTTTAAATTTGACCAGATGTGACTTTCCGTGTTTTAATGAGAAAAGGTGAATTGTCAATGGAAAGCAAGAAACTTAGTGCAGACTTTATGTGGAAAACGAATCTTTTATGATTGATGTACTTCACCAATTGGGTGCTATAAGACATAAAATATATTCCACTGTGGTATAAGACTTAAAAAATATTCCACTTGGATGAGCAATGCTGTGTAAAGTCTCTGTTCAATTTTGCAAGAAGAGACCATTTCCTGCTTCATACGATAAAGCTAATTTTGTTCTGTTCTGGGCTTCTGACTTCAATCTTGACAGAGCTTTTTTCAACGTTTGCATGCTTAGGGGAAGTTAATGGGATAGCAAAATATATTATTTCAAGATTCTAGTACATAAAATGTATTTGGCATGTGATGTGTTGAAGTGTCTGACCAATGACCATCTCATTGAAAGCTTAAGTTGTTACTGAAGGCGTACATTAAAAAAACTTAAATATGTCTAAAACATGATGCATTTTTAACTCAAACAAGAAATTATTGCCTTAAATTTCCATAATGTTATTATCTTTATTGCTGTTATTACCACAAAACTCTTTTTTCCTTGTTGTCAGTTGATCCCTTTGAACATGTGGCTTCTATACTTGTTAACATTTCTAAGAAAGAACAGGGGAGAAAGCTTCTGCTCGATCAAAAACGATGCCTTCTAAAGCAAATAGTCCGGCATGATTCTAATAGCTTGTTGCGAAAGAAAGGGGTATGTCGTAGGATATTTTTCAGATCAAGATGGCCTTTTTGTTCATATATGGATTCTGCTTTAAAGTTAAGTATTTGAATGTAAAATGAAAAAATTGGAAATGTTTCAAAATTTTGTCATCGAGCACCAATATATTTAGTTAGTGCTCTCTAGACTGAGCAATTTGGCTTGATCCAGTTTTTTACTGTATAGTTAAAGCTTTCTTTTGCAACCATGTGATTAGCAGAAGTTTACCAGGAAAAAATTGTGCAATGGTTTTGAATATAGGTTGCAGGAACCATTCGCAACTGCTGCTTTGAAGCTGAGAATCAGCTGCAAAATTTGCTTCTAATTTCTGAATTCTTATGGCCAGCTCTGCTCCTGCCTGTTGCTGGAAATAAGGTGACTTGCACTTATATAAGGAAGATGTGAGCGATAATTCATTTATTTCTGCATTCTGCTGTACTTTTCAAATCTATCTGTACTTAAGAGTTAAAAGAATGGACGTGTCTTTGCTTTGTGCATATTTGAACACTTATTTGTTTCTGTTTCCTGAAACTCCTTAGAGACCGGTAAAGCTTTTTTTTCCCGTCATCTCAAAGTCAGTATTGTTATGCTTGATGGAGAGCTATCATTTAATTATTCTTTCTCTCTAATTGAAATAGTTCAATCAGATAATGTGAAAACTGAAAACTAAGAAATGTTGTTTGTTATCAAGAATTCATTCTGACCATTAGTTGAATGATTCTTCTTGGAATGGTTTAGCAAAGCTTCCATCTTTTTTTTTAATCGGTTAAGGGTATTGTATTGATAAGCAGCAAACAGTTGGCAAGAATTTACAGAGGAAAGCCTAATTTCAAGTTGTGTAATGAACTCAAAAAGTCAACCATGGCTTCTGCATCATTAGCTGTTGCCATGTTGCGCCAAAAAAAAACACTTCAAACTAATTTCAGATTCCTTTTTGCTATCAAAAATTCTCGAATTTCTTTCCTTCCAAATACACCACCACCACCAGATGGCAGCATGCAGTGAGTTCCATGTTCTTAGTTTGCCTTTTCCCAGTCCTTTCACATGCCAGCATTGCAGGAGCTCGACTGTAGCCTTAGGCATCACCCAACTGACCCCCACAATATCTAAGAGAAGATACCACATTTGTGAGGTGTAGAGGCAATGTAAGATAAGGTGATTGGCACTCTCCCCTTCCTTCTCACACAATGGGCATCTGCTGCATATTATAATCCCTCTTTTTTTAAGATTGTCGTTAGTTAAAACTACCCTATGCGCCACCAGCCACAAAAAACAATCGACCTTCAAAGGTGCCTTATTTCTCCAGATGATTCTCCAAGGACAGTTGGGAATGTTGTTAGATGATCTCATCAAGTTCTGGTAACAGATTCTGACCTTGATTTTCCCCTTTGCATCTCTATTCCATATTAAATTATCAGCTTTTGCCTGAACCAGGCGTTGGCCATGTAGCTGACACAATAGAGAAGACACACTATCAAACTCCCGGTCATTTATATTGCGTCTAAAAGTGAAGTTCCAGCCATTCTCTGACCAGTAATCCGAGATAGTGGCATCATGATGTTGTGCTATGTTGAATAATACTGGAAATTGCTCTTTTAATGGAGTGTGCCCGAGCCAAATATCTGACCAGAACTTTATCTTTCTACCATTCCAACTTTGAGAGTTGAGTTCGAATAGAAAGAATGCCAATGTACTATGATGTGTGCCATATACCAGACGTACCAGAAGAATATGGTAGTTGGTAGTCCAGGGGTTAAGGAGACTGTATTTTGCAATAATAACAGTCCTCCATAGTGCTTCTTCCTCTTGACTAAACCCCCAGAGCCACTTTCGCAACAAAGCTTCCATCTTTAAGGACTGTCTACAAAGATTGCTTTCAACAAGTATACTGAAAGTTAAAATATTTATGCTTATTATCAGTGCGTGATATTACTTAACGTACACAAACGGGAATGGTTTATCTTCTGGGATATGCAGGTTAATATCTGCTATAGTTGAGATATTTATCCTGTCAAGTACAGAATAGCTGCATTTTAGTTGTTCACTTCTCAAGGACTATTTTGTTTTAGGGTTTAGCCAGTAACATTATGGTGTTGCTGAACGAGTGTGCTAAGCATAAGTCTGGTAACCTGAAAGCCTTAGAAGACCCAATTCAATAGAAAAACAAATTTAGTGAGCAAAGTGGGTAAAGGCTTGATCGAGATTTTCTATCAAGTTTAAAATATATTCCGTGTCCGCTCGGAACATGTCTTCTGATTTATTTTGGCACTACGTATTTTTTCCTTTGGTACTTCGACTCCTTCCCGATTATCCATAGCTCGCCGTTACAAATACATTAAACTTAATTTTCTTGTCACAGTTCTCCATATTACTTTCCATTTGAATTGAGTATTTTCTTATGGGCCGACTTCTGACAGGTTTATAGTGAAGAAGACACTCGGAAAATGCCACAAGAACTTGCATGTGCACTCTCAATCGAGCGAGAACCCGTTACCGATCCTGAATTTCGTGTACAGGCGCTAGAGGCTATTTATTTGCTCATATTACAGGTATAATCTGAGCTGTGTTTTTATGTGCTTCATTTGCTTACTAAATCCTTACAAATGTGATAATAAGCAGCATATATTATAGCCTTTCAAGTTCGGAGTGCATATCCAGCCACCTGAAATATGAGCTCCTCTTGCTCTACATATTTAATTATCTCAACACTGTTATACTTTGAGATGCGTGGATATAAGGCAGCTACCGATCTTTGTAATGTAACCATTTAGTCATGGAATTACTAGTGTTATGTTTTTGGAACTTAACTGTAACAAAAAGAAATTTCAGTTTTTGAGCAATTGTAGAGGATGGTTGCCCACAGAGGCGGATGCATAGTGTTAGTACTGGTTTCATCTGAAACCAGTACCTTCGATATGGAGCATAATATTTATGTGTAAATATCCATGAAATTGCAACAAATAGTAGATAAGAAACCATAACTTGAAAAATACGATGGGTTCAATGCTAAAAATCATAAAAGCCTAAATCATGGATCTGTTTCTGGTTGTCCAAGAACAACACTCTTTGTTTTTGGTCCATTGACATCATGAATTGATTGCAGGAAGCAGGCAGAAGAGCATTTTGGTCAGTGAATGGTCCTCGGATATTGCAAGTTGGCTATGCAGATGAGGATGATCCTAAAGCAATGGAAGCATATGAGCGAGCTGGCTCCTTGGTATTTCCAACTGCAGCCTATCATCCATCATATTTATTTTGTCGTAGGAAAATATTTTAACTGTCCTAATCTAAATTCTTTTGAATGTTAACAGCTGATTCAAGAGAGTGGCGTCGATGAAGAATCAACAGAGACATCGTCGTAGACATCCTGCTTTCTTGCTGGTTGTGATACTGTGATTTCAAACAATCAGTCCAGACAGAAACTGCAGGTTGCTTAGAGTATTCAGCACTAGAGAAACGGCAATGGTTCCAAGAGCATTTAAATTCTTTTTTTTTCTTCTCGGTTTCTTGTGGCGGGGTCGGCCATTGTCCTGGAAGGATGCTATGTCAGTGACTCGGATGGTGTATTAGACGTTATATATGTAAAACAGGACTTTTGCTGCTGAAGGGATGATAGAAGATTGACATTGAAAATATGATTTCAGATATCTCTATACTGTTTTAACTGATTTAGCAGTGTTACTGATTGTCAGTTGTCAAATGTCTTTGTAGCTCCAATATATCTGTGAACATTCTGAAGTCCAATGTGGAAACTGTTGCTGGTCTTCTTGATTTCCTTCAATCCTATGTCTAAAGGTAAAAAAAAGTGGTATTACTTCAAAATATATGAAACGATATGAAAGGCAGAAGTACAGACTTATTAATGAGTAATACTTCAATTTGGTATCTCGCATTTCGGGGAGAACCAGCTAGGTGCGAGTGGCATTTCACCCCTAACTAGAACTAGGGTGCTAAAAAAGAAGTCAAAACCTGGTTGTTTAAAGAATCAAATTGTTCCTGTCTTCGTGGAGCAAATATGTTTGTAAGAAAATAAGAAATATTTCTTGATTAGATTGTATTTTGCTGTTGAACTTCCTTAGTGGTTGATAAACATTTTCATCAACGACAATGTTGTAGTACTATTTGTTTGTACCAACATGTAAATATTTATTACGCACACAAAATGAGTACGCCAAATTAAATACTAATTTAAGAGAGTTCTAACATATACACAATTTAAGTGATTATTTTTACAATGGCTAAGGTTGTATTTTTTAATTTGCTATAAATATCGGAGGAGAGTAAATATTTACCATAAGCACCACCCATCCAATGTCGCATTTTCCTTATTAAAGTTCACTGTCTAATCTTATACTCGTTCAAATACTAAAATATTACTCTAAGAATATATATATATTATTGTTTAATATTGTACGTCACATGATTCACTCCAAATAGAAAAAGGGTAAGAATCTCTCCCCCTGCTACCTTCTTTTGGTTATTTTTTATTTCCGAGTTTGGGGGAAAGGAAATAGTTCATTTATTAGATATAAGATACTTAAGAGTTATATATATATACCAATACGTGTTTATGGCTAATTAACATATGTAATATCACCAACATGTATTATTGAACATATGTATTAACACCGAACATAAGTAATTTTTTTATAATAATAGTGTCGGGATAACTAGCACATATCTCGGCTAATGGACTACCTACTAATTCCCATCAGTCCACTAAAGCTTGGATACCTGAAAAGGAAATTACTAGTGCATGTTTCGATTAGCTTTTGGGTACCTACTTTTGTGAAAATCAGAAAATTGACATGTTTGGCTGGCCAAAATCAATTCTGCCATTAATTTCAATTTGAATTTTACCCTTTCCTTTATTATCCTCTTTAATTTTCATCAACAACTCTATCCACTTTCATTACTCTCTTTAAATATCTAGAAATAATTAATAAAAAAATTCAAATATACAACTTTCATTATCATCTTTAAATATCTAGAAATAATTACTAAAAAAGGCATTCAAATATACAACTTTCATTACCCTCTTTAAATATCTAGAAATAATTACTAAAAAAATTTAAATATACTACTCATGTTCTGTTTTGAGTATGTTATTGCTAATTTTAGGACCTTTCTCGTACTTAGGAATGAGAATAGTGCAACTCATTTGGATATCCTTCTCCTTTTCCATTATCTTCTTTCAAATACTCCGAATATTATTAATATTTTAATGCGGCAAAATGTGCTCTACAATTTTAACTGAAAATCAATTCCAAGGTACTTTTTAAAATAACTATTAAGTATAATATTATTTCTTTTTCTATAATGTACTATTAATATAAATGAAGTTAGTCCAAGAGTTTTAAATGAATGTAATACCGAGAAATGCGGCAAAATGTGCTCTACAATTTTAACTGAAAATCGATTTCAATGTACTTTTTAAAATAACTATTAAGTATAATATTATTCTTTTTTCTATAATGTATTATATTAATAATACATTATAGAGTACATGCAAAATTAATATTATAATAATATTTAAATACTATTTACATTTTAAATTAGTATTATAATAATATTCTACTAATATTTAAGTACTATATTGCACTTTAAATTCTATTATCTATTTGTAATTTTTATTTACATACTTCCATCTATTTATATGTATGTCAATTTTGGTACTTTTACATTCAAAAGCAATTTTGATCAAAACTATTCAAATATAAATCAATTATAAGAATCACTTTTATATTGTTACATCCAAACATAAATCACTTCTGTCATATTTAAGTAATTTTGTCTCTATTTGAATTTGGACCTAAGACCTTGTGATTTTCGATCCACTCCATCTACCATTTGGCTATACCCTTAGGTGCCAAACATAAATATATATTTTCCATAGCTTTTACCAATAAGTGATATACACCATCAATGTAATTAGTTTAAACATCATTAAGTCATCTTTACCTATGTAATATATTTTATTTTGTAAAATTGGCTCACGTAAAATAACCGTTGGCGCCAAACGAAGATATTTCATATCAATATATTCTCCCCGCGCGCGCGAAAGACAAGCAATTCAAGACTCCCGCCATATCCTCCCTCCCTTTAACCATCCAAAAATGCAACCCGAATTCCCCATGTCCTCTTCATTCCCCAAACCAGAAATTCAAAAATGGATCTTTCCGACATTGCCCGAAAACTTAACCTCTCTGAAACCAAACACATCGTCCGCAAAGCAGCCGAACTCCGGCGACTCGCCGATGTACAATTCGATTCCTCCGTCATTGGAGTCGTAAGTAACAATATGATAATTACTTGATTGTTCGGAGAAATTTATTCGATTGGAATGGAATTGATTTGAATTTTGTTTGATCTTTTGTAGGGGGAGATATGCAAGGCTATAATTTGCTTGGAGATTGCTGCTTCTAGGTATAATTTTTCTTCTCTTCTCCAACTGTTTGAGTTAATTCTGTTCCAAGGTGAATTAGGGGCTTAAGTGTAACGACAATCAATACATCGATTATGGGTATTTCTAATTTTTTTAAAGGGTTGGCTATTGAATCCTCTATTTCAATTTTTGTGTTGATTTATAAAAATTGTGTGTCAGCGGAGTTAGATTATATGCCAATTTGTAATAATGATGAATCAAGCAACTGGGCTATATCAATTCCGTTCTATTTGATACCTATTTCATTTAAATACTAAATAATTGAAATAATGGTCAAAAACACACCTGAACTATTTTTTTTGTGAGTAACACATCCCAATTATGAGTTGTTCTCTTTTCTTACCTGAACTATTACCATCTATGTATTAAAACTTACCTCAACCAACTATCAGGTGTTCTCTTTTCTTACATGAACTATCAACATCTATGTATTAAAACTCACCTCAACCAACTATTTCTCTTTTCTTACCACCATCTATGTATTAAACCTCACCTCAACCAACTATCAGGTGTTCTCTTTCTTACTTGAACTATCACCATCTATGTATTAAAACTCAACTCAACCAACTATCAGGTGTTCCCTTTTCTTACCTAAACTGACACCATCTACTCAACTAGGTGTGTTTTAATACATAGATTGTGATAGTTCAGGTAAAGGGAACAACTCATAGTTGGGATGTGAAACTCACAAAAAAGGACAGTTCAGGTGTGGTTTTGACCATTAACTCTAAATAATTTGCTTGTAGGGCAAATCAAAGGTCTATCTGTAAAATTACATCAAAAAAAATGTACTCTTATTAGAAACTATGGAGAAAATTGTATCCACAAAAAAATTATTTGAAGTACTGATGTTGTCTTAAAATGTGGGATAGGAGTAATATGTGTCTATGATTTTGTAATATGTTGTGATGATAAATGTAGGATGGACGTGGTGTTTGATCGTCAGGCAGCGATAAAATTGAGTGGGATGTCGGAGAAGGCTTACAACAGATCATTCACTTCAATGCAGAATGGAATTGGTGTGAAGTGAGTTCTTAATCTTTTGTTTCACTCTACATGCCTTTTGGAGCCAAATGGTGCTTTCTTACATGTTAGTTTCTTGCTGATGTGAAAAGGTTCCTCTTTTTCTACTTTGCAGAAACAAACTTGATATTAGAGAATTGGCAATTCAGTTTGGGTGTATCAGGCTCATTCCTTTTGTTCAAAAAGGTTTATCATTGTAAGTTTGATCATCTACTTTCAACTCATGGTTTTACAGATTTTTTTTAGATTGTTCTTGCCTATGATGTTTGATCAAATGTGTGGGAGCCTAATTGGACAAGTACTAGCTATTTTTTTGCTTTATATGGGATTTGATTTGGCATGTTTAGGACCTATCCGGGCCTGTTCTTTCTTGAATTTCAGCATGCTAGAGCTTCTAGCTCAATGGCGTTATATAAACAGTCAAGAGGTTTTAATTAGGTTTTGATGATTCTAATTCGTTCTTTTTCAGATACAAGGACCGGTTTCGTGCATCCTTGCCACCTTCTCGAAAGGCAAGTGCTGATTTCAGTCGACCTGTGTTCACCGCTGCTGCATTCTATCTGTGTGCGAAAAGACACAAGGTTTGTTTGGTCTACTTTTCAAGCATTCATATTCCTGCTTTCTTGAACTAGTTGTAGTAGCATGATAATTTGGTATAAACTGCCTGATGTTTTCGTCATATGTGTTTTGCAGCTCAAGGTTGATAAAATGAAGTTAATTGAGCTTTGCGGCACATCAGAATCTGAATTTGCTAATGTAAGTCCTTGTGCTCCTCGGTCCCTTGGTCGTTTATTTACCTAAGTTATCAGTTTGCCATACCAACAACAACATACCCAGTGAAATCCCACAATGTGGGGTTTGGGAGGGTAGAGCGTACGCATACTTTACCTCTACCTTGGTAAGTAGAGAGGCTGTTTTCGAAAGACCCTCGCTCAAGAAAAAGCATAAGCACAAGCAAAAGCAAGAGAAACGGTCAGACCCGGACAATAAATTTAAACCAGTATGAAAATGAGAGTAACAAAAGCGAATAAGTCATGATAAAGCTCAGTAACTAACACAGTTTGACATACCATGGTTCTAATATTTTTATTTGGATTGACAATGATATAGGTTTCTACCTCAATGAATGATCTTTGTTTTGATGTTTTTGGTACATCAAAGGAGAGAAAAGATCCCAAGACAGTGAAGGGGAACCGAGGTAAACATGCTGATTAAGTTCCTCACTTCAGTTCAAGCAAAATGTGGTTCAGTTATTTTCAATGCACATATGATGGGTACTTTAACATAGTGATTTGCATATGCAGAGCTGCTAGATGCATTACCTGAAAAAAGGAGGGTTGAAGATGGTGGCTACTCATCTGAGGATGATAATGTAAATCATAAGCTCTCTTGAATTTTTCTACTAGTTAATGATGCAATAACACTAATCAACATAAATAAGGTAACACAGAACTCTCTACTCAGATGTAAAAACCTGCATGTACATACGTTATGAATGGATATGGTAGGATACAACCCTACAATTTTGTTGAGGTCATATGGTCTGTATAGCAAGCCACATTGATGCTTATTTGAACCCCTAGATTAGAAAAAATATTGGTTACTGGCTTATCCTTTTCACCATGAAGTAAAGCATGGCTGAATGGAAAATCTTCGCGTTCTTGTTATATAATTAAAGTTCATACATGTCAGTTTGAGTTATTTCATGCTGATCTTTAAGACCTTCCATTTTGCAGTCATCAGCCTACAAGAAGCGCAAACGTATGGACGAACATGCTTATGAGGAATGGAAATCTACTGTCCTTGCATCAAATGATCAAACTGGCAAAAAAGGTAGAGTAAATGCATAACCCTATCCATTACTAAAGAATCACAGAACATTTTGTAACAACATTAGCTTATGTGCTAATGGGAAATTGTCTGTTTTATTCTTGTAGCTCCTAAACAAACCAAACAAGCCCGGCTGGACTTCATGAAGAAAGTTCCTGAAACACAAGTGCAAGCAACTTAATTTTCAGTTGTCCTTTTCAATTAGTACAAATTTTAGTTGATTTTTTCAACTGTGGAGAACATTATTGGGAAGAAACTTCTTTTTGGTTTCTTGATACCATAGTTTACCAGATAGAAAAAAAAAAGATATGGTGGTAAGCCACTAAATGAATGTCCATTTGGATTAATCTTCTATTTTACAGCAAAGTTTCTCTGTACAGATATAGATTATTCTTGTTTAATTATCAAAACACATGCTTTTGAATTTTGATAGCTCAATTATTGTGTATACTGTGTACCTATTCTTCTACCACAACTCATTTATCTTAGTATTATATTTATAGTCCTTAGTCCACAACTTGCATGTGTGTACCTATCCTAAATTAGTCATCCATCTTTTAGTCTCGACGAAATGGTCAAAAGAAAATGATGTTTCTACAATTGGAGACCTTGTATTTGAGAGAATAATATCAGCATCTAGAATATTTAAGTTCCAAAACTAACGTCCTTTTTAATGTCTGGAGTGGATTGTTTTTATGACTTAAGAGCGGTTTGGACATAATTTGAATTCATGAATTGAAATTATGGTGATTTGAAGTTAAAATTTTGTTTGTATATGTAATTTAGATTTCTTTAACTTGTATTTTTTCTTATAGACATAAAAATTCCATAAGTTGTGAAAACTGTTAAAATTTTCTCAATTCTTATATAATTTTAACAAATGAGCAAGTCATAGTTCATAATTAAATTAGTACTTCTAGTAGAAGACCTTTCTAAAAATACAACATTAATTAATCAAATTGTAGTTTAATAAAAAAGAAAATTTAACATGAATAGTAATGTAACTAATTTTTAATATAATCCTCTGACATGGTACGACCAATTTTTTACGTCGAGTATACATTTTCCGATCAGATGTGTTAATTTTCTGGATATTGAAAGAAGAAACAGAGAAATCGAGCAAGAAGAGAGCAGCGAAGAGACGAGGGAGATATAATTGGGGAGCAAAATATCTGTGTATTTGATATCAATTCTCTAACTAAACAAGTAAAGCAACACTACAACTATTTATAACTATTATGTTGCAGAAATAACCACATTGCAGAAATAGCCACTAACTAAACTAACTAACCACATATATATACAATGTATATATGTGGTATATCTCAACACCCCCTCAAGCTAGGCACTGAAAGAGTTTTTCAGTCCTAGCTTGAAAACAATAGCAAAATATTCACTTTATCACTTTATCCTTTTGTACATGTTGAACTAGAGCAGATAGTCTCACTGTCTGCTGTTAGTGGACCTTGTCCAATTGCTCACGCAAGTGTACGTATCGTTCACAAGTAATATAGTCTGATAAGACCGAATATCGTCCTCAGAAACTGGTTTCTAATTACCGTTCATCTATTTTATGTTATCTATTTGGCAATCGAAAATTGATTTGGGTTTTGTTTAACTACTAGAACAATTGCAAGAATTAACTAAACTATTTAAGTTGTAATTAGTTATGAAGGAATTAGGGCTTTCAAAATCCTCGACTATCCACTTTATTCAAACTTTAATGCAACTAGAATGACTTCTTCTTCTACGTTAAGATAGCGGTTAACTAGACTGTCTTATATTCCGGTTAGGATATATAATCGTTCAACCCAGTGCATAACCCTTATATATTTCTATGATAGGATTTACCACATAAGAGGATTAAGAACAGTAACCTATAATGCTACACAAGTATCGGAGTACTTTCGTCCGCAATTTTAACCTGTCTATTCAATTACAGCATATCCAAATCTCTCCTCTCGGTTCTTGATTCGAAATCATATAGATTATGATAATTAATGATCAATTAACTATCAAGCATTCATACAAATTATTGAATAAATCTTAACAAGTGAAGAAGAAATCAAACTAATGCATTAAGTCATGAAATAGAGTTTCAAGCGATTCAGAAGGAAAGCCCTAATAAAGTAATTAGCTCCTAGACATTGACATGTTAAGAACTAATACAAAATCCAACATAAACTGAAATAAAACAAAGAAAAGAAAAAGAACTTGAACCAAAATTGTCTCCAATCTTGTGTTGTAGCCTCTTTTCTTCTCCCCAAAGTAGAATCAGAATATGTACAAGATGCTCCCTTAGGTCAGGGTTTTAGGGATTATATACTATAAAAAATCGTGTGCCCTGGACCCTTCTGCCCCTGGCCAATTTTGCATCGGATCTGAAAAAACGTGCTTCGGCACCGCGGTCCTGCTGGTTGGCACCGCGGTGTCAAAAGTATTATAGCCTCTCTGAATATTAGGCACCGAGGTCCTGCATTACGGCACCGCGGTTCCGGTGGCTTCCCGTTCTGGATTTTCTGATTTTTCGTTATTTTCTCTTCCGAATTTCGTCTGATTTCTTCTATACTTTCCGGGACTTCTTAGCCTTCATTTCTTGGCCTTTTATTGTGAAATTTCATCTCAAATAAGCTCATTTCATCTTCTTTTTGACATTTCTCCATTTATGACCGTTGTGACTCAAAAGAAAGAAAAACGACCATAATACTATACTACACACAAACAAAATGAGTAAAATACTAACTAAAAATTACTCCAAAAGTGTATATAAAATATGTCTAACAAACCCCCAAACTTAAACTTTACTCGCCCTCGAGTAAAGCAAAAAAAACTAAAACAAAACAAACGAAGACTCTATGAAATGGATCAAGTAGCTATAGCAATGCTTCTTCAAAATCATGGATGAAAGATGAGATAATATGTTAGAACATATATAGCATGAATAATTAGCAATCTAAAATTTCAAGTTAGATATTTCGCAAATTCACTTAGATCATGGTCAATGGAAATACAAACACCTAACTTATGCATGTCAATTTCATTCAATCTTTCCCAAAATGTTATAGACCTGTTTACTTGTTATTCTTCACTAATCATAGACATACACATTAAAGATCACCAGGACTTTCAAGGGTTGTAATGTAGGCTTAGGTAGGGGTAGGTAAAAATAGACATTTAGGCTCAATTACGTACCATAAGCATTTTTCATTCAACTTTTTTTCCTTCTTTTTGATTTCCTTTTTAATCTCATACCTATTTTTCCCCTCTTTTATTTTGAGAGAATGAGATACATTATAAATAACAAGCACCCCCAAACTTAGGCTTTTGCATATTCTTCATTGGGGTGCATCAAATTTTCAATTCTCTTTTTATTTCTTTTTCAACACTTTTCATCCCACTAACTTTCAATTATCAGTTATGACACAAACAGAGAATCATAGGGTGTCAAACAAAGATCTCATTTTAGGCTCAAAGGGGCTGACTAGTGATACAATTCATGTTATGGTAGGTAATGAATGGTCAGAAGGGCTATCAAAGAAATGCATGAATCATCTCCCTAAACATGTACATCTTAACTATTTCGCCTCAAATAACAAGCAAACAAACTTTCTAGACATTTTTCAACTTTTCTTTCCCTAACTGACACACATAAGCTAAGCACAAATATCCCAAAGAATTAAATGTCATGAATTTTTGGCATATCTAACTTAAACACACATAATGTTGCTTTCAATTCCATTACATTATCTCACTTTATCCATTCAATGTCTTTAACAATTACAACATGCTTAATCCATAAAAAAAATTGACTCACAAAACACATAGAACAAACAAAAATACTAAAAAACAGACACACAAAACAAACTAAGATCCCCCCAAACTTAAACGACACATTGTCCCTCATGTATGAAGACTAAAAATAAGGGACAACTTACTGACACAACACAACGATCATAACGGAGGTCTGGGATGAGATTCTGGAAATTGCACATCTTTTGGGCTCTCTGAAGTTTCAGCGCTTTTGATTCTTTCCCCCTTAGGGTCAGTCCCTAGTCCACCTGCCATCAAAACATAAGACAGAACCCAAGACCGTGAGACTATTCAAGATAAAGTAAAACAAACTAAAACAAAAATTAAACTAACATAATTAAAAATATTGGGTTGCCTCCCAACAAGCGCTGTCTTTAACGTCTTTTAGCCGGACGCAATTAACCTTTACTAGTGCTCATTGGATCCTTCTGCGAACTGCTTGCAATCCGCACAGTCATTGTTGCAGGTCTCACTTTTCCTACAACACTTTTTTCAAACAAGTGTCTCATATCTAAGATTAACCCTCAATTACACAAGGCAGACTTGTCTTCTAGGCTCTCTATAATGTAGGGATCAGTGAAACTCCCTACATCTCTCAACTTTTGGGGGTGCCCTTGAGGGTATGAACTTTCTGATTGGGGCTCAGCAATGATAGTTGGTGGTGTCTCTTTTGCAACGGGTATAGGAAAAAGAAATTCTAAGGAATCCAAAAAGGTGAAAAGTTAGATCTTAGTAACCTCTTCTTTCTCTACACCAACTATCTCTCATCATTCTCAACAGCTTGTTGTGGTTCAGGTTCCTCACTCTGCTTATCATTCCCCATAATTATGTCGCTAGGTAGATTTTCTTGCGGTACGTTGCTCACCATATCCATCAGCTGCCCTATTTGTGTCTCCAAATTTTTGACGGACACCTTTGCTCAGTCATAAACTGAGTCTGACACTTGGTGAGCCTGAGTATGGATGCCTGCAACTCATTTTGATCTTCTTGTGGAACCTGTGGGTTAGACTGTTGTTGATGATTCCACTGCCCCTGATAATAGTAGTAGTCCATTTTCTTATTTTTTTATTTTTTCAGCTTTACCTACAAAATAAGAAAAACAACAAAAAATGATAAACAACTGCTCGCATAACAAGTTAAACTTGTTCCTGGAGCAACCAAATTAGAAATAAAATAACATAACCGAATATATACAAACCAAATTAGAATTAAGATTAGATAATTCGATATTGAAAGTACGCCAGTCTCCGGCAACGGTGCCAAAAACTTGTTAGTGGACCTTGTCCAATTGCTCACGCAAGTGTATGTATCGTTCACAAGTAATATAGTCTGGTAAGACCGAATATCGTCCTCAGAGACTGGTTTCTAATTACCGTTCATCTATTTTATGTTATCTATTTGGCAATCGATAATTGATTTGGGTTTTGTTTAACTACTAGAATAACTGCAAGAATTAACTAAACTATTTAAGTTGTAATCGGTTATGAAGGAATTAGGGCTTCCAAAATCCTCGACTATCCACTCTATTTAATCCTTAATGCAACTAGAATGACTTCTTCTTCTACGTTAAGATATCGGTTAACTAGAGTGTCTTATATTCCGGTTAGAATATATAATCGCTCAACCCCAGTGCAGAACCCTTATATATTTCTATGATAGGATTTACCACATAGGAGGATTAAGAACAGTAACCTATAATGCTACACAAGTATCGGGGTACTTTCGTCCGCGATTTTAACCTATGTCTATTCAATTACAGCATATCCAAATCTCTCCTCTCGGTTCTTGATTCGAAATCATATAGATTATGATAATTAGTGATCAATTAACTATCAAACATTCATACCAATTATTGAATAAATCTTAACAAGTGAAGAAGAAATCAAACTAATGCATTAAGTCATGAAATAAGTTTCAAGCAATTCAGAAGGAAAGCCCTAATAAAGTAATTAGCTCCTAGACATTGACATGCTAAGAACTAATACAAAATCCAACATAAACTGAAATAAAACAAAGGAAGAAAAAGAACTTGAACCAAAGTTGTCTTCAATCTTGTGTTGTAGCCTAATTTCTTCTCCCCAAAGTAAAATCAGAATATGTACAAGATGCTCCATTAGGTCAGAGTTTTAGGGATTATATACTGCAAAAAATCGTGTGCCCTGGACCCTTCTGCCCCTGACCAATTTCTCCTCGGATCTGAAAATATGTGCCTCGGCACCGCGGTCCTGCTGGCTGGCACCGCGGTGCCGAAAGTACTGCAGCCTCTCTGAATATCAGGCACCGCAGCCTCAGACATAAAGATCCGCAGCGGTGGCTTCCGCTCGGATTTTCTCGATTTTTCGTTATTTTTCGTCCGATTTCGCCCGATTTCTTCTATACTTTCCGACTTCTTAGGCTTCATTTTGGCCTTTTGTCACGACCGAACCCGCGTGGATCGTGCCTTACCCCGCACCCAGTAGACATATATCGAGTAATCACAATGAACATAAAACAAGACATGAAATATCAAGAAGTGTAAAAGCTTATTCGAGAAAATTTGCCTTTCGGATAATATATAAAACTTAAATCCGAATACAGCATATCCCTTTACACTCGCCACAACAGCATTTACACACTCTAAGAGTGACATGATAACAATGGCGGGGACAGGCCCCGCCATACCCCGAATGTAAGCACCTACTACGACAGGACTATACCACCGATAAGCCTCCGAGAAACGGAGCTTCCCAACGCTGAATCGCGACCGAGCTAGGATCAACGATCGCGTATTTCAACTCATGCAGATGAACTCTCACTTCCGGCGAGGTCAAGATAACAGTACCAAGTATGGCTGAAAATCAAAATCGTAAATGAAATCATAGTAGTCTATATAAAGCGTGAGACATGTATGATAACCAAACTACGCCACAATAAATAAGCCATGTCAAGTCGTGACTCACGCCTCAAAGTCATCACTCAAATATAACAACGGGTCTCACGCCCACAACATCAATCACGCCCGTGGAATACCTTCCTCACCGCCAGCCTATGATATAAAAGCACCAAGGAATACACATGAACACCGTGTCCCACTGTGTCATCATAAAACCGCATGCAGGTAAGTACGAAGGCATAGCCGACTACTAAAACCTACAAGATAAACAAGGTCATAAATCGTATCATGAGATCTGCTAGACCGTCACATGATCAAAGCCGCCACTCGCCGCGCAGATCTAATGTGCGCTCTAGCCCCGAACTTCCCGCACTCCGCATAGGCCACCCAACGCCCGCATGAGGTATTCCCGCATCGAGGTAGCTACTCCCCGATCCGCTCGACTCGCAGTCCGCACGCCACATGCACCGCATGACCATAAAGGTCGCACACTAACCTGGAGCTCTCGTAGCTCCGCATAGGCCCCCGGGACCCGCATGAGGTATTCTCGAATCATAGGTCACACAGCACTACGAGTCTACCCCGCGACGGAGGCGGCCTTAACCTCCGGATGATGTCAAGGTGAGTGGTACAATACCAACATAACGGTGATAGTTAAACAACTTAAGCGCAATCGAGGAAAACCCTTTACACAAACATCACAAGATAATAACACACGTAGCATCCTAGCATGTTTACTTATCAAATCAACAAGAAAGTATTACAAGGCTATCACAAACCAACACAATCAAGTTATTCACACAAGGTACTTTCTACTATATGATTAACAAGATCGGGTTGTTATCCCCAAAGTACTTCATACATAAACTCTTAAATAGATCTGTTCTTTAACAAAAAGTCACAAAATACTCGTACTATATAAAAATAGACTGAATAAATTTTGAAGTAAACCAAAACACTTCTCTTTGTAAAATCAAGTAACAACATTATTTTCCAAACGTTCAAGTTTGCCTAATTTCAAATGTTCAAGTTTCTCATTTTTCGAAAGGTTTCGTAGTTCATAGTTTTAATCCTTTAAAACAATTTGAGAAACATATACCTTATGTGTGAGTAGTTTATTCTTGTTCATAACAATCTTATTACAGCAGCCATGATCTAGGAAATGTAATATCATTTTGTCTCATCTTAGCTTCTATGCAGATGGAAGTTTCTACTGGTTTTAATAATATTTTATTAGTCAAAACATTTCCCTTTATTAGCGCTTCTGTGGTTTGTTCGATACTTATTCTGATTTCAAATCAAGAAACATTATTCCTTTTAAAAACCAAGTACTCATTACTCACGAATGAGGTTTCACACTTTTTAACAAAACTCATATTAATTAACCAAGTCAAGTCTCTTATCTTTTTTAAGATTAAGTCTCTTAATCTTCTTAAAGTCAATAAACCCTTCTTTTTATCTTTCTTAAGTCATATGCCTAACTTCCCATAAAGCTAGTATAACTCTTAAGCTTTTAAAACCAAGTATTACTCTTCATAAAAATGGTTCAAGATTCTTTGAAATACTTCAAGATTATTCAGCTTAAGTCAAAAGACATTGCCGTAATTATTATTCGTGCTTAAGTCAAAGACAAAGGCCGTAATTATTATTCGCTTAACACACGACGCTCACCGCATTACTATATATACTTTAAAATATCATGCTCAAGAGTATAGGAAGAATCACATACCTCGCGACGATTATTGACTATTAGCAAACGCTCCAAAGTATCAGAGTCCCGCTTAGCCTTTTCCACCCTCCGAGTAGAATACGCTACTCGCGATTTCAACCTATAACGGTTATACAAGTCTATCAAAGTCTAGACTACTCGGTAGAATAAATCTAGATACAAGATTCTACGGAAAATTGGACAAGACTTCCTTACCCGCCAAACTTCACAAGTTCATCAGAATACAAATTCTATGTAAGATACCAATTCTCTTCTTATATACTTTCCTCAGATATACCTTATACTTAATTCTTATACTTCAATAGTATATACTCAATTACAAAGGGAGACAAGATATTTACCTCGATAAGCCCAAAATTATCCAAGTTTAAATGTCGATCCCGAATGACGCTAGCTCCTACTCCGGTGCTCCAACCCGCCCAAACAACCCTTAGAAGTTCTACGCAACTTCTTCTTAATACTTCAACCAACTGAAGATTTTCCTTAGGGTTTCGCTTGAGACAAAGGACATAAGGTAGTATTTGCTCTACGATAGAGGTATCTTTGGAATACTACAAGGTATAAGGTTAAGGTATTTGGGTATAAGAACAATACTTGAGAGTATTTCTACCAAGAGGGGGTGTATTTTACGAAACAACTCAGGTAGTGGGTACTTTCGGCCAAGGGAGGGGCTCTGCCAAGGGCCTCACCATGGGGAGAGGCTAGGACGAGAAATTCAACACAAGTGGGGAGAGCTTACAAGACTGAGCACAATTTTTGGATGAAGAAGTTCATCAACTAAGGGGGGTATTTATAGGTCAAGCAATGGCCAACCAATGGCCAAGATTATGCCAAGTGCAAGGCAAGTGTAGGGTCAAGATTCATCCATGTGTACCTTATCCATCTACCACACAAATATCAAAAAATATCCTACCAACTCTCACTCTCCAAATCGTCCAATGCCGCCCCACACGTCCACCAATAAGAGGGTGCCACGTGTTGCCCTCTCGTTGGTCCAAAACATTTCGTCTCTCGGAAAAATCCGCGAAAAATATAAATGACATAGCCTAATTTTCCTTCGCAAGTCTTGTAAAACGCTTTCAAAAAACGATTCTAATCGGGTGTTGTGCACAAAAATTCGAACCTTGCCTACTTTAAGCTTCAAACTTTTCTATGTACGTCCTTACGTACATACTCTGGAAATACGGGGTATAACATTCTCACCTCCTTAGAAACATTCGTCCCGAATGTTCCTTCTAAGTCTCAAAACAAACGTGCGCCAGTATAGTCTTCACTACTATACTTACGAGAACAATCCTGCCACACCTGGCCACAGAAACACCTGCGCAAAATACTTACATCCAAGTCCACGAGGAAACACCTCTAGCAACACAAAAGCCCTTACCCGAGGTCTAAAATATACTTCCTTCGCACCTTCTCCTTACAAAAGAAATGATCACATCTATGCTCGCTATACATGCTCGCTTCTTCCCTTACGCTGCCGCACTTTCTCGCACACTCGAACTCTTTCTTACCATATCTCTCATCGATTCGCCCAAATCTCGGGTTACTATCTCTAACTCGTCATCATTAATCGAATACTGATGGATCTCGATACTCTTCCAACATAGCAACATGAAAGATCGGACGCATCTTCCTACGCTTCGGACGACAATACTAACATAGCAACCCGCCTACTCTTCACATATCCAAAAGCCCAGTAACTCGCTAAGTTTCCTCTATTTTCCAAAACTCGCCGCACCTTCCGGGTGGTACCTTCGGAAGACCCACCGCCAACTCCAAGCGTCTTCGCCGACTATCCGCACGACTTCTGTTGACTCTGAGCTGCCGATAACCTCTCCTGGATAGGCTTCACCCTATCCACATCCTGCCGAAATAAATATGAACCAACTATCTGCACTTTGCCAATATCGAACCAATCGACCGGCAACTTACAATTCCGCCCCATACAAGGCGTCATAAGGCAACATCCGAATACTAAAATGGTAGCTAAAAACACTCCCTCAACAGGAGGCAACAATCCTTACAGCTACCCCTGAAATCAAAACACTGGCCCGAGGATGAATGCGATACGGAGACTCACCGGAGTTCCTACTCGCTCGTAAAACCTCCGTAAAAGAAATCGTGCACTGGCTCCACTGTCATAAGGTGAAGGTAGGCACCCCGTGCAGCCTTACAACCTTTCTGATATATCATCACTGCCAAGCAACGGTCCTGACTGAAAGACACGATGGGCTGACCCATCGCCCGACCATCGTCAACGATCCACGAACTCGCACGATGGTTAACAAATCTTGGGCCTAACACCCTCGTGACTACCACCGCGGGACCACCACAAACCGACCCCACCATAAAAAGTCGCGGGTTGACCGCTGCATGGCCTCAACCCGACCCACTCGCCAGAAACACTCGCTCCCGATCCTAACAATCTCACTAATCACGCTATTAAAACCTAGCGGTCTTCTTAGCTCAACTACCTCTTTCATTTCACACAACTCGTGACTTATATACAAATATATCCCATTTATACTATGCACTCGATAAGGGTCAAACATAAAATAACTCTTTTACCTAAGATGGCCTTCGCTTCTAAGGTCTCTACGTATAAAACTCTAAGGCTTACACTTACCTTATCCCCAATCTTACCCTTTAAATAACCATGATTTCTAATCACAACTAACACAATGCTATCCGACATAACACTTAAGGGATACTCATCCTATCACACATACAAATCTCTGTAGGGTCAAGGATATACCAGATTCATCGCTTCACTCCTCCGCTGCTCTAATCGGGCTTGCCTCTATCGGGCGATAGCTGAAGGTGACGAACTAGCCACCGTCCCGGGCTAAGTCTCTACATCCGCGCCACCTGGCCTGACAATTTCTCGAAAATGGCTCACCGCCGCAAGCAAAACAAGTACCAACAAAAGACGACATTCCCGATGACGTCGCCACACCGCGAACACCGGGAAAAATGAATCCGCTGGCCGAACCTACGTAGCCGCGAACCGAAGCTCGAGCTCGACCAATTTCGCTTACCGAACGCTCAACCCCGCGAGACCACTCGCACCTGGGACGTGCGATCTAATCTGGCCGCGAGGCGATTGGCCTCGAAAGTTACCAAAGGACTCGGCATGGCCCTCTTCTACCGCCCTCGTTAACCCGCCGATCTTTACGCTTTGGCTCGAGGCGATAAGCCCGCATACGTGCCATGCTCGCTTCAATCAAGAATTTATCTTGCACTACCCTCTCTAAGATAGTCGCCAAGACCCGTGATAAATCGATACATCATACTCTCGTAGCTACATCCTTAGCTAATGTGGTCGCTTTTGCAATCTATACTGCTCCCTGGCCGTGGAATCAAGGTTCATATATCATGGCCGCAGAGAATCGCCGTTAAACTCGTTGGCCGCGATGTCGCGTAACTCCCTAAACGGCACCACCTCAAAGTGATGATTGGGCCCGTGCCCACGAACCCCTTCAGATTTACCGCAGCCTCCTCGGCCGCTTGCCCTGGGCTCGGGTTTTACACGAGGCATAACGGTAAGGGAAAGAAATACGTTAGAGGGTCCAACTTATAACACGCCTCTAATGCACGATCTCAGAGTGAGAAGAATGGAAACTAATCCTAAATATCCTATAGCCTCCGACATCGCGTGGTGCACAACATACCGATAATCAAGACTTCATCGATACTGGTCTCAGACACTTTCCGAGGATTAATCGCTCGATACCACTTTTATCACGACCAACCTCGTGGATCGTGCCTTACCCCGCACCCAAGTAGACATACATCGAGTAATCGTGGAACATAAAACAAGACATGAAATATCAAGAAGTGTAAAAGCTTATCTCGAGAAAATTTGTCTTTCTAAGATAATATATAAAACTTAAATCCAATAGCTATATCCCTTTACACTCGCCACAACAAGATTCATGCACTTCAAGAGTGACATGACAACAATGGACAGGCCCCGCCATACCCCGAATGTAAGCACCTACTACGACAGGACTATACCACCGATAAGCCTCCGAGAAACGGAGCTTCCCAAACGCCGAATCGTGACTCGAGAGCTAGGATCAACGATCGCGTACTCAACTCGCAGATGAACTCACTTCAAGGAGGTCAAGATAACAGTACCAAGTATGTGAATCAAAATATCAGAAATGAAATCATAGTCTATATAAAGCAGAGACATGTATGATAACCAAACTACAGCACAATAAATAAGCGATGTCAAGTCGTGACTCACGCCTCAAAGTCATCACTCAAATATAACAACGGGTCTCACGCCCACAACATCAATCACGCCTGGAATACCTTCCTCACCGCCTAGCATGATATAAAAGCACTAAGGAATACATGAACACCGTGTCCCACTGTGTCATCATAAAACCGCACGGTAAGTACGAAGGCATAGCCGACTACTAAAACCCACAAGATAAACAAGGTCATAAATCAGATTATGAGATCTGCTTGCATCATTACGATCAAAGCCGCCACTCGCCCGCAGATCTAATGCGCGCGTCTAGCCTCGAACTTCCCGCAGCCCGCATAAAGCCACCCAATGGCCCGCATGAGGTATTCCCGCATCGAGGGTAGCTACTCCCGATCCGCCGACTCGCATCGCACGGCCACATGCATCGCATGACCATAAAGGCCGCACACTAACTCGAGCTCGTAGCTCGCATAGGCCCCGACCCGCATGAGGTATTCTCGAATCATAGGTCACATGCACTACCGAAGTCTACCCCAGACGGAGGCGCCAACCTCCGGATGATGTCAAGGCGAGTGGTACAATACCAACATAACGGTGATAGTTAAACAACTTAAGCGCAATCGAGGGAAAACCCCTTTACACAAACATCACAAGATAATAACACACGTAGCATCCTAGCATGTTTACTTATCAAATCAACAAGAAAGTATTACAAGGCTATCACAAAACAACACAATCAAGTTATTCACACAAGGTACTTTCTACTATATGATTAACAAGATCGGGTTTTTATCCCCAAAGTACTTCATACATTAACTCTTTAAGAGATCTGTTCTTTCACAAATAGTCACACAATACTGTAGTATATAAAAATAGAGTGACTATCTTTTGAAGTAAACTAAAACACTTCTTTATAAAATCAAGTAACAACATTATTTTCCAAACGTTCAAGTTTGCCTAATTTCAAATGTTCAAGTTTCTCATTTTTCGAAAGGTTTCGTAGTTCATAGTTTTAATCCTTTAAAACAATTTGAGAAACATATACCTTATGTGTGAGTAGTTTATTCTTGTTCATAACAATCTTATTACAGCAGCCATGATCTAGGAAATGTAATATCATTTTGTCTCATCTTAGCTTCTATGCAGATGGAAGTTTCTACTGGTTTTAATAATATTTTATTAGTCAAAACATTTCCCTTTATTAGCTAGCGTGGTTTGTTCGATACTTATTCGATTTCAAATCAAGAAACATTATTCCTTTTTTAAAAACCAAGTACTCATTACTCACGAATGAAGTTTCACACTTTTTAACAAAACTCATATTAATTAACCAAGTCAAGTCTCTTATCTTTTTTTAAGATTAAGTCTCTTAATCTTCTTAAAGTCAATAAACCCTTCTTTTTATCTTTCTTAAGCCGTTATGCCTAACTTCTCATAAAGCTAGTATAACTCTTAAGCTTTTAAAATCAAGTATTACTCTTCTGTTAAAAATGGTTCAGTATTCTTTTGAAATACTTCAAGATTATTCAGGCTTAAGTCAAAAGACATTGCCGTAATTATTATTCAGGCTTAAGTCAAAAGACATTGCCGTAATTATTATTCAGTTAACACACGTACGTCTACCGTACTATATATACTTTAAAATATCATGTTCAAGAGTATAGGAAGAATCACATACCTCGCGACGATTATCGACTATTAGCAAAACGCTCCAAAGCATCGTAGTCCGCTAGCCTTTTCCACCCTCCGAGTAGATACGCTACTCGCAAAGATTTCAACCTATAACTGCTATACAAGTCTATCAAAGTCTAGACTACTCGGTAGAATAAATCTAGATACAAGATTCTACTAAAATCGACAAAGACTTCCTTACCCGCTAAACTTCACAAGTTCATCAGAATACAAATTCCATGTAAAGATTCAATTCTCTTCTTATATACTTTCTCAGATATACCTTATACTTAATTCTTATACTTCAATAGTATATACTCAATTACAAAAGGAGACAAGATATTTACCTCGATAAGCCCAAAATTATCCAAGTTTAAATGTCGATCCCGAAATGACGCTAGCTCTACTCCGGTGCTCCAACCCGCTCCAAACAACCCTTAGAAGTTCTACGCAACTTCTTCTTAATACTTCAACCAACGGTGAAGATTTTCCTTAAGTTTTGGTTTGAGACAAAAGGACATAAGGTAGTATTTCCTGCTCTACGATAGAGGTATCTTTGGAATACTACAAGGTATAAGGTTAAGGTATTTGGGTATAGAATAATACTGAGAGTATTTCTACCAAGAGGGTGTATTTTACGAAACAACTCAAGGTGGGGGTACTTTCGGCCATGGAGGGGCTCTCGCCAAGGGCCTCACCAAGGGAGGGAGGCTAGGACGAGAACTTCAACACAAAGGGGGGGGGGGGGGAGAGCTTTCAAGACTTAGCACAATTTTTGGATGAAGAAGTTCATCAACTAAGGGGGGTATTTATAGGTCAAGCAATGGCCAACCAATGGCCAAGATCATGCCAAGTGCACGGCAAGTGTAGGTCAAGATTCATCCATGTACCTTATCCATCTACCACACAAATATCACAAAATATCCTACCAACTCTCACTCTCCAAATCGCCCAACGCCGCTTCCACACGCCCACCAACGAGAGGTGCCACGTGTTGCCCTCTCGTTGGTCCAAAACATTTCGCCTCTAAAAATCCGCTAAAAATATAAATGACATAGCCGGAATTTTCCTTCGCAAGTCTTGTAAAACGCTTCGTCGAAAAAGATTCTAATCTGTCAGGCACAAAAATTCGAACCTTGCCTACTTTAAGCTTCAAACTTTTCTACGTACGTCCTTACGTACATACTCTGGAAATACGGGGTATAACACTTTTATTATGCAATTCCATCTCAAATAGGCTCATTGTTGACACCCAATTTTGACTCTCCCGTCCAGCCATTAACCATAAAATTAGACTAATTTTGTAAAATAATTTTTATGATTTTTATAGTAAAATGCAGCGATAAAACATAAAAACAGGCATAAATAATTAATTTAATAATGGCGTCGCGCCTTACGTAGAGTTTTAAGCACTTAGAGTCCCGCGCCCGCATTTATTAACTTTAAGCTTTGTCGTAATTCTTAAATAATTAATAAATGCATAAAATAAATAATTTAGCAATGACGTCGTGTCAAGTAGCATAACCGCATTTATTAATACGCAAGAGAATGTCATAGTCATTTATAATTTAAAATCAATCTTAATCTAATACATGCATTTTAATAGCGTCGCATTTATAAAAAAAGTTTTAAAAACAATTCTTAAAAAAAAATCATACTTGCATTTAGCATTTAAATAATCTAATTTAACTTCGCAATATTGCATAATAATAAGTTTTTAAATAATAGCGCCGCATTAAGCATTAATTAAATAGTATGTCCGTTTTATTCTTGTAATAATTTTAATAAAGCACTTAATAAATAGCACGCCCATTTTATTTTTATAATAAGTCTAATAAAGCACCTAAATAATTTGAGCACAATTTATTAATTTAATTAACTAATTAAAAGCCTAGAATTAAATAGTTAAACACTACCTAATTAAAAGCCTAATTAAAACTACCTAACTAATACCCTAATTCTACCCAGCCCTTTACCTTCCATCACCCAACCTCACTTCAATCCACTTAAATTACCTGTCGCCTACCAAAGACCAAATTTCAAACCCGTAAGCCCAAAGCAGACTCAAATCTTTATTTCCTCCAATTTCACTCCTTTAGCCCTTATGACCTCTCCCTCATCGTCTCCCTCACAAAGAACCCTAAAACGCAAAGGCCATAACCTAAAAAAGCTTACCATCCGCCGCACCAACACCAGCACACCCCGGATTTCTCGCCTGAGAATCCGGGGCCTTTCCTTAACCACGTACACCCACCAACGATTATTACCATAACTCGCACAAAATCGCATAATCAAGAATAAATCGTAACCCATTCAATCAAGAGCAAATCGACACGAATCACTTACCTTCCTTACTCGCACACACCCAAACCTTTATTTACTTACCATAAGCCAACTATCAAAATCTTTCCGTAATCGAAACTTACCATAACCAAATCGCATTTAATCAAGACCAAATACTAGCCAAAATCACCTTTTATTACTTACCAAACTTAGACCCAAATCGTAGCTATAAATACGTAACCACCGCATTTAATAGGCATCGCCGAGAGACTCGTAAATCGTGAGGCACCCAAAACCAATAGGCGCCTACTCGAGAGAGCTCAAGAGGAGTCGAAACGAGTAGTGAACACAAGTATAACACAAAGATCCGCACTTTAGCTTCACAAGAACAGTGAGGTTTGGAACCCCTTTTTCTTTCAATTCCTGTCAAGAAATCAGCAAACAAACCTTGCACCTTTATTTCGCATCGCAAAGCCAAAACCCGAGCGAGTCGACGACTTGAATCGCCGCTCGTTCGCCGCCTGAGAAGGTAAAATCGAATCCTTCGCCCATTTCAGACGCTCGCTTTTGTGGTTAAACTTGTATCGTTCATTTGTATTCGCTCATCAAGGCATAAAGACGATGCTGGCCATCGTTACATTATTTGTTAATCTGTTCGCCGGATTATTGATGCCTAAATACGCTGAATCACATATTCCATGTCCCATTAGGCATTTGTTGTGTTCTATGTTAAACTCAGATTCTCGCTACCATTTTTATCTCTGTGTTCTTATGTTAAACGCGTGTTAATTTAGTTCCTTCATGTTGTCGTATTCATTAATGTATGAATATGGCATTGAATAAGTTTGCTTTAATTAGTATGGATGTATAATATCTAAATGTTAGCATACTGGTGTTGAGATGTGATGTATAACTTTTAGTCGAATCTTGATTTAATTACTCAGTGGTGTGTTTATTTGTAAGTTTTTTTTTTTTTTTTTAATTTACATCATCATGTCCTGTGTAACTGCTGTGATGGTGGTTCGCTTAAATACATGTTAGTTTGATCTTATTAAGATTAATTGCCTGTCTAGCATCTTACGAAATAGATGAAGTAAGGAAATTAGTCCAAGTATTGAGACCATCCAACATGTTCTAATATGAATCAGTCTCAGTTGGTCTCTGGGTAAGAATAGCCTGGTTTGAATTCATTCATGTACATTTGGTTAACAAGCTGAGTGTATGGAGTCCCCTAAATACTTCAGATGTCAAGCTATGACTAAAAGTTGATTACACTTATGCCTTTTCCCCGTTATGTAAACCGCCTCCATGCCAACATGCTAAATACTCTAAAATAATATTATACTTTGATTGTCAAGTTGCTTGCATGCCGCTTAACTGTTCTAGTCTTAAAATTGTCACTATGATGGTTTGCAATATCTATCAGTCTCCTCTGTACAATGAAAGAATAAGTGAGTTTGATTAAGAGCATTTGTATTAGCAGCCTGTCTGATGAAATCATATTTATTACAAATTAATTTTAGTCATATGATGCATATAGTTCAACTTGTAATCTTGTTTCTTCTACAAACACGTGTGGAGCAATGGAGGTAGTTAGGATAATCGAGGTCGCTTAAAAGTTTCAGAGAATGATGTCGTTAACTAATTTCATGCTTGTATGTTTACCCCGAGTAAAAATGTAGTAAAACATGTAAAGATGTTCTCCTTTTCTTTAGAATAATCGAACATGAAGAATGTTAGTATTCAGCTTTTCTTATCCCAATATGTAGCATTTTGAGCCTTCCCGCTTTAACCATCATTTGTCGAGTATGCACATAACTCTAGTATATGTACAATATATTTGAGAACTTATATACTGCAACATGTCTTCACGTATGTTGTGTGCAACAAATTGGCTTTAATTATCGGGTTTGTCAAAGGCTATTGCTTCGCTTAAATCACAATCGCTAACTTTCAATAAAAAAATGCTTGTCTGCCTTCTTCCGCTTTTTCCTTTCTCATCCGCCAAGTCCAAAGGACTTCATTAGGGTCCATTTTCATACCGGGCCGCCACTTATCATCGGGCTTGATTGTTTCTGGTCAGTGCATGTTTTGGCTCAATTACCATCCCGTACATCATCCATTTTAATTATCTCGATTATGAGGCCTACCTTCGTTTCTATCCTATAACAAGAAAATTGAAAATTGCACGCCTGGGCTCGCCATATCTTTTGTGTGTTATTTGCATCTGAGGCCCAATATTTATATGAACAATCTCGAGATCTTCTTTGCTTGTGTCTGCCACTTTATTTTGGATTGTTATAGTCAAATTATATATATATAGGTTTAAATTCACATGAATTTTTTTTACTTGTATTATTTGATAAATTTGGACATATACTAATTCTTTATCTTCTCTTATTTTACATGGCACGCACCGGAGCAACAAAGAGTCTCATAGCGAGACTCGTCGTGGCAAACGTAAAGGCATGCATATACATCCATCGAGTCCCTCTTCGGCCACTCCTAGACAAACAAATAGGACGGGGTCATCCGCTTCAATCCCTTGCTCTTTTATCTCTTCCTTATCTTACTTTATTTGTTATTTGTAATTTATAACTTTGTAATCAATAGGAAACCAAGAGCAATTAGCATTTCGAACGCATAAGGGGAAGGTAATTTATAATTGGAAACACATTTCTACTTTGCGCGTCTTTTACGACTATTATATCCAAATTTTACCAAAGCAATCTAAATGATTTAACTTGCCTTGTAAAATCAACAATTTGTTTCTTATTAAACCCATAATAATTGTCTTCCTAAACTCTCAATAAAAATTCATCTTAAACATTTTATACTACACGTAGGTTAAGCAAGATTAGTTTAGCTAGCAATATACATAATTAGCCCATAAAGCACCTTAGCATACTTTAGCCTATTTCTAGCCCTTTAAAACCTTAGCATTTAGCACCTTTTGCACTTTTAGTATCTCTCGGCACTTTCATATTCTAGCACCCTTTCATACCTTTAGCACCTTCATTTTTAACACCCTTTTTAGCATTTTAAGCACCACGTTAATATTTACACCCTTTACTTTTAAAATTAACCTCTTAGCACCTTTAAACATCTTCCAACATTTTAAAACCTTTTTAACTACTTAGCATTATTTTAACATTTAACACTTTATTTTCTAACATTGCACTTTTCATAGATCTTTTACTTTGCATTTTTTTAAAAATAAAATAACTACCCTAGGTTTGGCAGGACAACCGCAAGTTAGCGGATCTTAGAGGGTGCCTAACCCCTTCCCTCTAGATTAATAAAGAACCCTTACCTAATCTCATTAAGTTTAGCACTATAAAATGGAGTTAATGTTTTACTTCAAACTAGTTAAACATTTAGGTGTCCTAATTCACCCAATTAATTAGGTGGCGACTCACAACCCTTAGCTGCTCTAGCACTCTTTAAACTTTAGCACCCTTGCAATTTTAGCATTCTTTTAAAACATTTTTAGTTTTGTTATTTATTTTCTAACCTTTTATTCGAGCAGAGTTTAGAAAATAAAGCCGCACTTAAAAGGGCGACAGAAATGGCGACTACTGGGATTTTAGGTTCTTAACCACAACAGATCTAGGATAATTATTTGGCAATTACTTTGGCATTTAATTTTTGTGTGTTGTATTTTGTTTTATTTATTTTTGATTGCACCGCTTTATCGCTTTCCTTAAACCGCATTCCGCCATATTTCTTCCACTGAAAATTCACACAATCACACACTACATGCGAGGTGCGCTGGTGCATCAAAGAAAATTCTTTCTTCAAAATCCAAATTTAGGAGAGTTGGTAATATACGTGGAGTGCCCGGCCTAACCGGCCGCGTAGCCTTCTCACTCGAGTTGTCCGCCGAACTCAAGGCCTAGAAAAGCCAAATCTTAGCAACTTAGGATGAGCTATACCACCCTTCATACTAAGTCACGCATGATTTACCTTAGGTGGTCCCCTCGTATCGACACCACAATTAGGAGGTTCGCCAATTGTCGGGCGGTTTCTCACGACCCAACGACCAACAACATATTACGTGCTACGTGATATTAATGGACGATCCGAGCCCAACGTGACATGCTAACATTGGGAAATTTTTGCATTTTACTTCTATTTATGTATAGGATGAGCAGATTCCAATAATCCCGAGGTCGAACGGTAAGCGTGTTCACAAAGCTAAAGGTTCATGTGAGAATTTCGACGGCAGCAGAAATGATTATCGTAGCAAATTAGGTTGTCTCACGCTTTGTTTGACATCGCCCGATCAACATATAGTTAGGGCCTTAATTCGCCTGATCCGATAAGGCAGTTGTTCGTTTCGAGACTTCAACTCACCCCCACGCTGAGGAGATCAACTACTTCACGAGCCTAGCTTACCAAGACAGAGGGCAAATCATCCCTTATAATCAACTGAAAGAGATTCTTGCATTACATACGGGCCTAAAAACACAAAGGAACTCCGCTGCTTCGAGAACAATCGTTTCCTAGATTATCCAGACGAGAGATATGGTCGCCAAGATAGCTATCACCATTCCGAAAGGAGTTTTCTTGCGCTTTGGGACAATGGAAAACTAGACGACATACCGCATTCACCGCTGCTCTATTAGGCACTCTAGTGTTTCCTGAACATGGACGGATCAAGATTTGCATATGTTCGCGACCTGATGGTTTTGAAGGCATTAATGGCACGCAACTTACTTTGGTTCCTATGATTCTAATGAGATATTTCGAGCTCTAGGAAAATGCAAGGGAAACCAATTTCTTCGAGGATGCAATCTCATCTTACGATGGGCCATGGAACACTTTTATCGATCGAATATGATGACATTTGTTTTAGCAATGATTATAGGATTGTAAGTTTTACGATGTGATGAAGCGGTTTGTTTCACCCGCTTGCATTTGTGGATCGTATGAATTTCTCGCATCCCGCACTAGCAACCAAGTGCAACTGAGGTACCCATCGCTATCCCGTATCAACAAAGCCTATGTAAGCGAGCAAGGACCGTTATTACATCGAGCTCATCGACATGACTTCACCATATGCTCCGCTATGCGTACTCCGCCGCTTGGTCAAGAATGTAATCCCGCCCAATCGCATACGGCGATCTCAGAGGTCGCGTTTGGGCAAATTGCACTTTCCCAAAGAAGCAAATCCTCAAGAATGGAACAACGCTGAGAAAATAGATGTCAAATACGCAATGCATGAGGTACGCTCAATACCGCGTATGGTTCAAGGAAGATCAGCAGCCCAAGCCCCAAAGGCAAGCAAGGTTTCGAGGATATCGACATGACCAATCGGGTAAAAGTGTGCAGATTAGGAACAACACCGCTCCCCGAGAGGTGGGACCAACTTCAAAACATCATGCAATATTTGAAAGACGCAGGAGCAGGCCTAGCAACACCACCGCCACATTCGCCAACAAAGACAATATAACATTAGGAACAGATCTTTAGTTTTAACATTTCATTGTTGCAATTTAATTATTTTCACCCCAATAAAAGCATTTCGATGGCTCTGACCAATCCATCATTATCGCATATATGACGCTTAGGCCTACCGCAAAAAGAGGCCCCTCGCATATTAGGAAACGCTTGACGTGTGGTGCAATATATCCGCTACATAATTGCAAATTATGTTCTTATGCTAACGCCGCTTGTTGCATTTTAGAAAGATTTATCATCTTCCCAAAGGTCGGTTCAGATTTGACTCAACAATGCCTGAGCATCCACACTTCACCGCATCCAAGGCAAGAAATGACGATATGATCGCCTGTGGCGCCCGAGCCGAACGGTTTGGGAATTGTTCCCACAAACAAACGTAAACTTCGTAAGGAGGAATATCACCAAATGAAGAATGTATTGCTCACCGCCGCAATGATTGCCGAGATGCGCAGTCGAGACGGAGAGGCTACGAATCCGACCAACCTATCCATCGCTTGAATACCCCTATGCCAGAGCAAAGGGCCACTATCTCGCACCACCCCGCATCGACCTCCACCACCACATATCCCCAAAACTCCCACAAAGGCCGCCAGCCATCGACCCAATCGCCTCGCCCGCCAATCATCAACCTCACCTTCAAAATGATCCTCCCATCGCCATGTACTCCGCCTCCGCCTACTCACTTCACCATAATCAGCCCTAATCGCCAAGCCAACCAATGCCCACGCACCATACCCACTACCAAATTTCAAAGAAACCACCCGCATACCTAACTTACACAACGTAAACCCAACCTTTACCGCCCCCAAGGCTTCACCAAGAAGTGGATCACTACGAAGAAATGGAAAGGGAAGTCCGAGCCAAATGGACGATGACGAGTTCGAGAGATTCACACCGAAGAAGCGCGTGGTACGCGACGGATAAAGGTCACGGGCGACTAGATTATGAAGATCTTTGCACGATCCGGATGTGGAACCGCCAATGGATATAAGGTGCCAAGTTCGATTTATTTGACGGGAAGGGAAATCCTCGCGCACACTTGAGATCATATGCGACAAGTTAATCGGTGGTAGGAAGAACCCACGGCCATCACGGTTGTTCATTCGCTTAACCGCGAGGCAATAGATCGTACACTAGCCAGATCCGCGTAAATGGCATAGTTGGAATGCATCGCCCAAGACTTTGTGGAGCGGTTCGATTCAACACGTAAACCGTGGATGTGTTCTATCTAATGAAGTTGGAAAAGAAATCTACGAGACTTTCGTGAGTACGCCATGAGGTGGCGTTCGAGGCAAAAGCGTACAACCACCCACGCGAGAGTGAGACGACCACACTATTTGTACAATCTTTGAAGGATGCAACCTATTATGAGCGGATGATAAGCGCCATCGCGAAATTTTGCAGAGGTCGCCGAATGGGTGACTTCGCAGGTTAAGGTATTAAACCGGCAGATTACGAATCGCGGCATTGCAGTAACCAATAAGGCGATTCAACGTGGACGATCGGTACTTCAAGGAAGAAAGAGACGCTTTCCTTCCATGTTTGTACAAGAACGCAAACCCAAGCATTCATAACATACCGTAACCCACCCTATCAAACCCCATACTACCACACCAAAGAGCCAAAACTTTACACCTCACTATACACCGCCCACACCCCCTACCACACACACCCCATATATAACGCTTCCTAAGCACCCATTTATCCAAATTTCACAACCCGCCCATCAAGCCCACTCAACAACATAGAGCACCCAACGCGCCTGCACTAAATGCGAATTTTGAAGGAAAACCATCCGTAACCCGCACTCCCACCGGCCGAACCCATACCCTCAGATATACGAAAGATCATGAGCCGCAGTTTGATCCAACCAATTCGTGAGGATTCCCACCTATCCCAAGATGGTATGACGAGAATAAGCGACAGATTACTGATAGCCTGTGGCATGACACCTAAGTTGCTACACCTCGTGACAAAATCAAGAGTTGATCAAAGAAGGAGTAATACACCAAGGATCTCGCCCCAAACGTGCATGATAATCCTCACAAACCACGGCAACGCCAATGTACTTGATAGCCCTTGATGAGGAATACAACTCGAGGGAACCATCCGATCGGCTCAAGCGAGGAAGAGTCGAACCTTCGCTGCCGCCCCGCCACCAATCCTCGAAAGAAAGCAAAGATTTGAGTCGGAAAGCGGCACCGCCGAGACATAAAGGTTCAATCACGCTTATTCAGCGCCGAGCGGCCACCGATCAAGACGGATCGCGGAGAAAGTGGGAAGCGTCATGGTCACCGCAGTATAACCAGTCGTGAGGTATTACACACCTATAGAGGCAGCCATGAGGCACCGCAAAGAAGCCCGTGATGTAGGTCAAGTCGAGGAATTTTGGAGGAAGATGCCCACTAAAGAGTATTCCGTCAGAGAGCGCTTAAAGAAAACCTCAAGATATTTCTCTACTTTAATTGTTAATGCATTCGCCTCACACAGATCGCATTGATGGAGGTGTTGAAGGACGATACGCTCCGAGGGTAAAACAGACGAACTTGGCGCTTTGGTCTGACAGTACTAGAGGCCCGCAGAATCACCTTTCACGATGACGAGTTACCCGGAGGGCGCCGACACAACCTGCATCAATATCACCATCCAAGTCGCAGACAAGATTGTTTCAACAGGCGATTGATGAGGCTCACCGCCAACATTTGTCCCACGCACGACATCGTTGAAATCGGGGGCATCGTAAGAAAATTCGTGAAAGTCATATCGAGTCAAAGGTTTCACGAGTCCATGAGGGGTCGGCGAATGGACCTCACACCGCGGATCGGACCGCGCACTCGCTCAGGAATTTCAAATATCGATATTGCTACACGTTACAACCGCTGATAGAAGGCGTCGGATCCACGAGGTCAGCATCCCGCCCACCTCGCATCGCTTCAAAGTTTATATGGAATCACAAAGAAGTGGTAGTATTTGGAGATAAAGGGAGCATCAACACCGACATGCAATCCCCGCCATGTAAGACGGAAAACAATGGATGGTTCGGTTTTTCATATTAATGAGATCAAGAGAGCAAGTAGGGTCCGCCATCGCACGCCACGCTCTCTCAAAATGGTGGCTGGAAATGTTAAGAAATGGATACGAGCCCGCAGAGGTCTTGAGTCGTGATGGCGGGATCACAGAGCCTATCCAGCTTATTTGGGAAGAGAGACACTTTTGGTTTGGGGTACCACCACTTCAAGGATTTGGTGACCACGAACCTCCCAAGGCGGATACATTCCTCGCTCGCGCCATTCCGCCTCGAGTCAATCATTCGTCAAAGCCTACCCCATCCAGATGCCGAGAGAAGATGACCCAGATGATCTTGCAGCAGGGTTCCGGAATCTGTTCATAGGTGACGATGAGGCAGATTGTTGCATGATCGCAGGAGATCACAAGCGAGGAGCTCACCATTCGGGACGCAGAGCACGGATACACGAATAATCGACTTGCACTCGCCCCGACCGTCCGAAGCTTGGTAGAATTTATGATTAGTTCTAGCAAGGTGACCTTTTATCTAGAAAGAAAATGCATATGCATTTATGATTCTTAATATGTTTTTAATCTCGCAATTTACTTTCATCATAAATTCCAGTGACATTTCGCAGCCTTTTAAAAGATTTTGTTTGTGTTAAAATTAAATTCTTTAAGCATTTTTCTTTCAAATATCATATTAATAAACTCGCTGATAACGCGAATACGACATGTAATGAGACCAACGAACAAAGTTCAAATGACGAGCATAACCCCGAGAACAAGAGGAATGTCCGCAATCGTAACTTAGCCAAGAGCCGAAAACTTTGAGAATAGGCCTAAACCAAATTTGGAAGAAACAGAGTTAATAAACTTAGGCGATGAGGAACCGTGAAAGAGACTAGAGTCCGCCACCTAAACGCCGCACGTAAGAAAGAATTAATTGAGCTCTCAAACAAGATAATCGATGTGTTTGCTTGGTCATACGAGGACACGCCAGTGCTCGAGTACGCACATCGCCGCACACAAAGCTACCTATTGAACCATCTTGTTTCCGTCAGAAACAAAGGCCGAGAAAGATCAAACCGTATACGAGCTCAAGGTCAAAGAAGAGTGTCTAAACAATGAGGCAAAGGTAATTCGAGTTGCAAAGTATCCTACTTGGTTAGCAAATATCGTCAGAAAGAAGAAAGATGGAAAGCGTCCGAGTCTGCGCGATTACAGAGACCTCAACAGAGCCACCAAGGATGACTTTCCTCTTCCAAACATCCATATACTCATCGATAATCGTGCGGCATGAACTACTGCTCGTCGATTGCTTACCGCTATCATCGATCCTTACGGCGTAAGATGATGCAGAAAGACAAGATTCACTACCCCGCGGGTGTACTATTATCGAGTTACGCCGCTCGGCCTCAAGAACGCAGCGCCACCTACATGAGAGCCATGACCACCATCTTCCATGACATGATTCATAAAGAAATCGAGGTCTATGCGGACGACGCCATCATCAAATCGCGAAAGCGAGGACCATTCGCAAACTTCAAGAAATTTTTCCAACGACTAAGACAAGATAACTTGAAGTCAACTCGCAGCGCGATTTGGCGCCCGCAGGAAGCCGCTGGTTTTATAGTGAGCGTAAGAGGATTGAGCTAGACTTCGAAAATAAAAGCCATCCAAGAGTTACCTCCAAAAGCAAAAGGACGCGATGAGCTTCTCGCCGCCTCAACTACATCAAGGTTCATAGCCCGGGCCACCGTGATACGCGAGCCGATATTCAAATTATTGAAAAAGGACGCAGCTACCAAGTTGACAACAGATCGCCAATGTGCTTTTGATGTAATCAAAGAATACCTTTCTAATCCGCCATTTAGTACCTCCGTAACCGGAGACCTTTGCTACTCTATTTGTCCGTGTTAGAAAATGCTGACGCGCTATTGGGGCAACACGATGAAACAGTGAAAAAGGAATGTGCCATATACTATTTGAGTAAGAAGTTCACTGATACGGCTCGTTATACTCACCGAACGCATTTGTCGCGCATTAACTCGGGTCGCCTAAGTTCGTGCACTATCTACTCAAGATACACTACTTATCTTATTTCAAGGACGGATCCGCTTAAGTATATCCTTCAAGCCCATGCCCACCGAAACTAAATAAATGGCAAATTATGTTGAGCGAGTTTGACATCGCTTCACGCCACGCAGAGCCGTAAAAGGACAAAGCCTTAGCCGATCATCTTGTCGGTAACCCACGATGATGAGTACGAGCCCTTCAACCTATTTTCCCGACGTAAGAGGTATTGTTTGTTTGAGAAGATATCTCGAGGATTACCCGGTCCGAGGATGTTTTTCAATGGAGCGCAAATTTCAGCGAGTCGGCATTGGAGCGCTTTGGTTTCGTAAACAGTCAAGATTATCCGATTTCCGCAAGCTCGATTTCCATGCACCAACAATATGGCGAATACGGCTTGCATATCGGGGCTCGAACGGCCGAGATATGGACATACAAGAGTCGGGTCATAGGTGATTCATTTCATCGATCCATCGTGCACAGTGAACGGGCAACCAAGAATACGAAGATACTTCCTACCTATTTTCGTGAAGGAATTACGTAAGAGGTTCATCCACATAGAATTTAGGCATGTTCCCGTGATCCGTAACGAATTCCGACGATTGGCAACCTTATCCTCCATGATCCAAAGATCCTGACAAGAATTACATCGATCCAATCACGCCGAGCGGCCGGAGCAACGCTTATCGCTCCCATATAGACGAAGAAACAGACGGCAATCCATGGCACCATGACATCAAAAGGTACCTCAAAGCAGGAGAATATCCAGAAGGCATAACCAACATCCAGAAGAAGACACTTCGGAGACTAGCAAATCATTTCTTTTGAACGGGAAATTGTGGTACCGGACTCCAGATCCGGGCCTACCGAGACGGTCGATGCTCAAGAGGCAAGCAAGTTAGTAGAAGAGATACACGGAGGACACGCGGACCTCATACGAACGGCTTCACTTTGGCGAAAAGATTCGCGAAAGGTGTTATTTTTGGACGACGATGGAAACAGATTGTATCCGCTGGCGTAAATGCTCTGCAATGCCGATTCACGGAGATTTGATCCGAGTACCTCCAAATGAACTTAATGTAACGAAGTTCTCCCGGCCGTCAGCTGGGGCATGGACGCCATCGCCCTATCGAACCCGCGCTCAAACGGGCACGCATTCATCCTCGTAGCGATTGACTATTTCACTGCTGGTAAGCATCATCACACGCATCGCTGACGAAAAGGTGGTGGTCGACTTCGTCGCAACAACATCATTTGCCGATTTGGGATTCCCGAATCAATCGCGACCGATAACTAAGCAATCTCAACAGCATTTGACGCGTGATATACGTGGAAATTTCAAGATCACGCACCGTAATTCCACTGCATCGAATTCTGATTTAATGGAGCAGGAAGCCCAATAAGAACATCAAGAGGATATTGCGCAAGATGATCAAGAACTACAAACATTCGAGAATTTGCCTTTGCGCTGGGTTATCGCACCACAATCCGAACTTCTACCGGCAACGCCAGATCTTTGGTGTATGGAATGTGTCGTATACCAGCAGAGGTGGAAATACCATCATCGAGAATCATCCAAGAAGCCGAAGCCGAGCGGCCGGTCGATACAAGATCGCATGAGCGCTGACGCTGATTGACGAAAAAGGTCGAATGCAATCACGGGCAGCTATATCAAAGCAGAATGGCTAGAGCTTTAACAAGAGAGTAAGGCCAAGGTTATTCAAACCGACAATTGGTTTTCAAACGATATTTCCGAATCAAATCAAGCTAAAGGAAAGTTCGCACTCAATCGCGCGGCCCTACGGTCCATCGAGTATTAAGTGGAGGGCCCTAATCTTGGCCGAGACGGATGGCGAGGTACGGCCCAAGGCTATCAACGCAGATGCAGCAAAGAGATATTACGCCTAGGAGTATTTGTCTTCCGTAATCCCCTTTATATTGTAAAGCCGCATTCCCGCTGATACGACAGAGCCCATGTAGGTCTCGCCACGCAAATCAAAAGCCCTTTACTTGTAATCAACCACGCCACGACCGATTCCTCAGCGGATACGTAGGCGCCATATCGGCGCCGGTCCCACTTTTTAGAATTTTACCCAATTTCGCTTGTAATGAACTACGCCATGACCGATTCCTCACTGATACGTAGCGCCTAAATCGCTTCGTCACACCGTTAGAATCTTCCCATTTGTCTACAGCAACAAAGGGATATGAGCAATTCATCACGGTTAAGTTCCGCCACGCGACACACATTGAAATTGAGACGCTTTGTGACCGCAGGGAAGGCAATAACAAGGATTCCAAAAGATGTTCGCTTGGTCGAAATACATGTCATATTCGGCAAATTAGACGAGGCTTTTACATTTTTTACGCATGTCATATAAATGTTTATTTCTAAAGATGTTTTGTGCATACTTCATGAAAACATTTCATTTTTGGAAAATGCTTTGGCACTACTAAACATCTCAAAGAGGTCGACAGGGTTGCAAACCCAAACAGGCCAGGCACGTGGACATCAAGCGACAAGGCGGCAAAGTCAGATACGAATCGACCCCCCAAAAACTCACAAATTTTCTTTGAGCGCAGGTTTTTTCATGTTAATGTATAAAGTCGAATAGCCAAAGCGTAAAATACGCTAAAAGTTTCTTCACATCGCTAAGCAAAGAAAGCAGCAGCAGGCGGGCAACAACAATCCACAATCCAAAGTTCAAAACGCCGACGATTTAAGTTCAGCACACCGCGCCGGCATAAAGTCAAATTTATGATCAAGGCATCGCACCCAACGGGCATCGTGGCAATTCGTCACCGCGACATCTAGCATATCCGCAGGACAATATCTCGATTCATCCGAGTATTAGGACGACATCTCTACCCATAAAAGTGCACATATCCTATATGCTTATCATTTTGTTTAAACAGTACGCACTAACGCTTTTCAAGCTCACTGCGAGCATTTATTCACGCGAGCAAAGCAGCCGCCACGCCCGCATAACGACGCACAAAGATTGCGTCCAGCAACGACACCATCAAGATTGCGTTTCACGCAACGACGCCAAAGAAGAACACGCCCAGTAACGACGCCATCAATTATCGTCACGCAATAACGCCTCAAAGAATACGCCCAGTAACGACGATTCAAAGATCGTGTCCGTGCAACGACACCATCAAGATTGCCTACGCAACGACGCCAAAGAAGAACACGCCCGTGCAACGACGTTATCAACATCAGGTCTGTGCAACGACACTTCTCAAAGATTGCGTCTACGCAACGACGCCAGTGGCAACATGTCCAGGCAACGACATTATCCGCATTGTGTCCAGTAACGATCATCGCGATTGCGCTTTACGCAACGACGCCAAAGAAGAATATCGCCCGTGCAACGACGCGACGATTGCGGTCCAGAAACGACATCATCGCGATGCGTTTACGCAACGACGCCAAAGAAGAACACGCCTGTGCAACGACGCGATCGCGATTATGTCAAGGCAACGACATCATCGCGATTGCCTCACGCAACGACGCCAAGAAGAATATCGCCCAGTAACGACGCCATCGCGATTAAGGTTTACACAACGACGCCAAAGAACATTATGTCCAGTAACGACATCATCGCGATTGCGTTTACGCAACGACGCCAAAGAAGAACACGCCCAGTAACGACGCGACGCGATTGCGTCCAAGCAACGACACCATCAAGATTGCGTTTACGCAACGACGCCAAGAAGAACACGCCCAGTAACGACGCGTTACGATTATGTCAAGGCAACGACATCGCGATTGGCCTCACGCAACGACGCCAAAGAAGAACACGCCCGTGCAACGACGCGACGCGATTATGTCAAGGCAACGACATCATCAAGATTGCGCCTCACGCAACGACGCCAAGTGAATATCGCCCAGTAACGACGCCATCGCGATTGGTTTACACAACGACGCCAAGAACATTATGTCCAGTAACGACATCATCAAGATTGCGTTCACGCAACGACGCCAAAGAAGAACATCGCCCAGTAACGACGCGATCGCGATTGCGTCCAAGCAACGACACCATCGCGATTGCGTTTACGCAACGACGCCAAAGAAGAACACGCCCAGTAACGACACCATCAAGATTGCGTTTACGCAACGACGCCAAAGAAGAACACGCCCAGTAACGACGTTATCAACATCAGGTCCAGCAACGACACCTTCAAAGATTGCGCTTTACGCAACGACGCCAGTGGCAACATGTCTGTGCAACGACATTATCCGTGATTGCGGTCCAGTAACGACATCATCAAGATTGGCGTTACGCAACGACGCCAAAGAAGAATATCGCCCAGTAACGACGCACAAGATTGCGGTCCAGTAACGACATCATCAAGATTGCGTTTACGCAACGACGCCAAGAAGAACACGCCTGTGCAACGACGCGTTATCGATTATGTCAAGGCAACGACATCATCGCGATTGCGACGCAACGACGCCAAGAAGAATATCGCCCAGTAACGACGCCATCGATTGCGTTTACACAACGACGCCAAAGAACATTATGTCCAGTAACGACATCATCGCGATTGCTTCACGCAACGACGCCAAGAAGAACACGCCCAGTAACGACGCATCGCGATTGCGGTCCAAGCAACGACACCATCAAGATTGGCTTTACGCAACGACGCCAAAGAAGAACACGCCCAGTAACGACGCATCGCGATTATGTCAAGGCAACGACATCATCGCGATTGCCTCACGCAACGACGCCAAAGAAGAACACGCCCGTGCAATGACGCGACGCGATTATGTCAAGGCAACGACATCATCAAGATTGCGTTTACGCAACGACGCCAAAGAAGAATATCGCCCAGTAACGACGTTATCAAGACAAAGAAGTCCGAAACGACACCATCATCGCGATATCACGCAGGACGATTCCTATACTCCCAAATTGCATTTCACGCACGCTTTATTATTCGTCTTAGCGCTTATGCACTAACTCTTTTTGAGCTTTAGTCCACGCGGGCAATTGCAGCAAGGACGACGATCCGCATTCACAATCGCAACACGCCCGCAAGCGGCGAAATCACAACATTTGCAGATCGCATCAACACAAAGCCATCACATTTTGCAGATAACCTTTTCTATCCACGCTACATTGTTTTAAAATTATTTTTTGCCTTAGCGCATGCACTAACCGCTTGTTCAAGTCTTAGTACGCAGCAGCAGGAGCACAACGTGGAATTTCTCTTACAAATAACCGGCAATCTGCCGGGCCAACCTTCCCAACGACGCGTAGCCGCCGCTTGGCCCACTCGCCCACATCACCGTAGTAACCCAAAGACCACAAGCCATAAAGAAGACACCCTGTGTTCAAGCTACCATTTTCTTTACTTTTTGCACCATAACCTGTCATCATAGCTCGACATCGATGCCTTTAAGCCCGCATTAGCCCGCCTTGGTGTTTTGACCACGGTAGCCCAAAGGTCGCCATAACTCGACATCGACGCTTTTTGATTTTGCATCGCCTCGTCTACCGCCAAGATTTTTGCAATTCAAGATCGAGACAAAATCAAGCATGAGTCAACGTCTTTGTCCGAAGATTCTTCCATCATCTCCATACAAAGAGGGACATCTGTTGACACCCAATTTTGACTCTCCCGTCCAGCCATTAACCATAAAATTAGACTAATTTTGTAAAATAATTTTTATGATTTTTATAGTAAAATGCAGCGATAAAACATAAAAAACAGGCATAAATAATTAATTTAATAATGGCGTCGCGCCTTACGTAGAGTTTTAAGCACTTAGAGTCCCGCGCCCTCATTTATTAACTTTAAGCTTTGTCGTAATTCTTAAATAATTAATAAATGCATAAAATAAATAATTTAGCAATGACGTCGTGTCAAGTAGCATAACCGCATTTATTAATACGCAAGAGAATGTCATAGTCATTTATAATTTAAAATCAATCTTAATCTAATACATGCATTTTAATAGCGTCACATTTATAAAAAAAAAAAGTTTTAAAAACAATTCTTAAAAAAAAATCATACTTGCATTTAGCATTTAAATAATCTAATTTAACTTCGCAATATTGCATAATAATAAGTTTTTAAATAATAGCGCCGCATTAAGCATTAATTAAATAGTACGTCCGTTTTATTCTTGTAATAATTTTAATAAAGCACTTAATAAATAGCACGCCCATTTTATTTTTATAATAAGTCTAATAAAGCACCTAAATAATTTGAGCACAATTTATTAATTTAATTAACTAATTAAAAGCCTAGAATTAAATAGTTAAACACTACCTAATTAAAAGCCTAATTAAAACTACCTAACTAATACCCTAATTCTACCCATCCCTTTACCTTCCATCACCCAACCCTCAGCCCAATCCACTTAAATTACCCGTCGCCTACCAAAGACCCAGCAAATTTCAAACCCAGAAGCCCAAAGCAGACTTCACTCTTTATTTCCCCTCCAGCCCACTCCCTTTAGCCCTTATGACCTCTCCCTCATCGTCTCCCTCACAAAGAACCCTAAAACGCAAAGGCCATAACCTAAAAAAGCTTACCATCCGCCGCACCAACACCAGCACACCCCGGATTTCTCGCCTGAGAATCCGGGGCCTTTCCTAACCACGACACCCTACCAACGATTATTACCATAACTCGCACAAAATCGCATTTAATCAAGAATAAATCGTAACCCATTTGAATCAGGAGCAAATCGATACGAATCACTTACCTTCCCTACCTGCACACACCCAAACCTTTATTTACTTACCATAAGCCAACTATCAAAATCTTTCCGTAATCGAAACTTACCATAACCAAATCGCACGAATCAAAGACCAAATACTAGCCAAAATCACTTTTATTACTTACCAAACTTAGACCCAAATCGTAGCTATAAATACGTAACCATCGCATTTAATAGGCATCGGCGAGACTCGTAAATCGTGAGGCACCCAAAACCAATAGGCGCCTAATTCGAGAGAGCTCAAGAGGAGTCGAAACGAGTAGTGAACACAAGTATAACACAAAGATCTGCACTTTAGCTTCACAAGAACAGTGAGGTTTGGAACCCCTTTTTCTTTCAATTCGGCCAAGAAATCAAGAAACAAACCTTGCCCCTTTATTTCAAGATCGCAGCCAAAACCCGAAATGAGTCGACGACTTGAATCGCCGCTCGTTCGCCGCCTAGAAGGTAAAATCGAATCCTTCTCGCCATTTCGTATCACTGCCTTTTTGTGGTTAAACTTGTATCGTTCATTTGTATTCTGCTCATCAAGGCATAAAGACGACGCCGCCATCGTTACATTATTTGTTAACTGTCACGGATTATTGATGCCTAAATACGTGAATCACATATTCCATGTCCCATTAGGCATTTGTCAGGTTCTATGTTAAACTCGATTCTCGCTCACCATTTTTATCTCTCGTGTTCTTATGTTAAACGCGTGTTAATTTAGTTCCTTCATGTTGTCGTATTCATTAATGTATGAATATGGCATTGAATAAGTTTGCTTTAATTAGTATGGATGTATAATATCTAAATGTTAGCATACCGTGTTGAGACGTGATGTATAACTTTTAGTCGAATCTTGATTTAATTACTCAGTGGTGTGTTTATTTGTAAGTTTTTTTTTTAATTTACATCATCATGTCCTGTGTAACTGCTGTGATGGTGGTTCGCTTAAATACATGTTAGTTTGATCTTATTAAGATTAATTGCATGTCTAGCATCTTACGAAATAGATGAAGTAAGGAAATTAGTCCAAGTATTGAGACCATCCAACATGTTCTAATACGAATCCGCCTCTGGTCTCTGCAAGAATAGCCTGTTTGAATTCATTCATGTACATTTGGTTAACAATGTTCGAGTGTATGGAGTCCCCTAAATACTTCAGATCGCTATGACTAAAAGTTGATTACACTTATGCCTTTTCCTGTTATGTAAACCGCCCATGCCAACATGCTAAATACTCTAAAATAATATTATACTTTGATTGTCAAGTTGCTCGCATGCCGCTTAACTGTTTCTAGTCTTAAAATTGTCACTATGATGGTTTGCAATATCTATCACTTCCTCTGCATACAATGAAAGAATAAGTGAGTTTGATTAAGAGCATTTGTATTAGCAAATTGTCTGATGAAATCATATTTATTACAAATTAATTTTAGTCATACGATGCATATAGTTCAACTTGTAATCTTGTTTCTCTCTACAAACACGCTGGAGCAATGGAGGTAGTTAGGATAACTGAGGTCGCTTAAAAGTTTCAGAGAATGACGTCGTTAACTAATTTCATGCTTGTATGTTTACCCTGAGTTAAAAATGCAGTAAAACATGTAAAGATGTTCTCCCTTTTCTTTAGAATAACCAACATGAAGAATGTTAGTATTCGCTTTTCCTTATCCCAATATGTAGCATTTTGAGCCTTCCCGCTTTAACCATCATTTGTCGAGTACGCACATAACTCTAGTATATGTACAACATATTTGAGAACTTATATACCGCAACATGTCTTCACGTATGTTGTGTGCTAACAAATTGGCTTTAATTATCGGGTTTGTCAGGCTATTGCTTCGCTTAAATCACACCGCTAACTTTCAATAAAAAAATGCTTGTCTGCCTTCTTCCGCTTTTTTCCTTTCTCATCCGCCAAGTCCAGACTTCATTGTGGTCCATTTTCATACCGGGCCGCCACTTATCACCGGGCTTGATTGTTTCTCGTCTCATGCATGTTTTGGCTCACCATCGCCCGTAAGACCATCCATTTTAATTATCCGACATGAGGCCTACCTTCTTGTTCTCTATCCTATAACAAGAAAATTGAAAAATTGCACGTCTTGGGCCTGCGTCATATCTTTTGCGTGTTATTTGCATCTGAGGCCCAATATTTATATGAACAATCTCGAGATCTTCTTTGCTTGTGTCTGCCACTTTATTTTGGATTGTTATAGTCAAATTATATATATATAGGTTTAAATTCACATGAATTTTTTTTACTTGTATTATTTGATAAATTTGGACATATACTAATTCTTTATCTTCTCTTATTTTACATGGCACGCACCGGAGCAACAAAGAGTCTCATAACGAGACTCGTCGTGGCAAACGTAAAGGCATGCATATACATCCATCGAGTCCTCTTCGCCACTCCTAGACAAACAAATAGATTTGGTCATCCGCTTCAATCCTCGCTTCTTTATCTCTTCCTTATCTTACTTTATTTGTTATTTGTAATTTATAACTTTGTAATCAATAGGAAACCAAGAGCAATTAGCATTTCGAACGCATAAGGGGAAGGTAATTTATAATTGGAAACACATTTCTACTTTGCTGCCTTTTACTTAATTATTATATCCAAATTTTACCAAAGCAATCTAAATGATTTAACTTGCCTTGTAAAATCAACAATTTGTTTCTTATTAAACCCATAATAATTGTCTTCCTAAACTCTCAATAAAAATTCATCTTAAACATTTTATACTACACGTAGGTTAAGCAAGATTAGTTTAGCTAGCAGTATACATAATTAGCCCATAAAGCACCTTAGCATACTTTAGCCTATTTCTAGCCCTTTAAAACCTTAGCATTTAGCACCTTTGCACTTTTAGTATCTCTCGACTTTCATATTCTAGCACCCTTTCATACCTTTAGCACCTTCATTTTTAACACCCTTTTTAGCATTTTAAGCACCACGTTAATATTTACACCCTTTACTTTTAAAATTAACCTCTTAGCACCTTTAAACATCTTCCAACATTTTAAAACCTTTTAACTACTTAGCATTATCTTAACATTTAACACTTTATTTTCTAACATCGCACTTTTCATAGATCTTTTACTTTGCATTTTTTAAAAATAAAATAACTACCCTAGGTTTACAGACAACCGCAAGTTAGCGGATCTTAGAGGGTGCCTAACCCCTTCCCTCTAGATTAATAAAGAACCCTTACCCAGAATCTCATTAAGTTTAGCAGACCATAAAAATGGAGTTAATGTTTTACTTCAAACTAGTTAAACATTTAGGTGTCCTAATTCACCCAATTAATTAGGTGGCGACTCCGCGAACCCTTAGCGTTCTAGCAGCCCTTTTAAACTTTAGCACCCCTTGCAATTTTAGCATTCTTTTAAAACATTTTTAGCTTTGTTATTTATTTTCTAACCTTTTATTTGAGCAGGAGTTTAGAAAATAAAGCCGCGGCCGGAAAAGGGCGCGACACTCATTTCATCTTCTTTTTGACATTTCTTCATTTATGACCGTTGTGACTCAAAAGAAAGAAAAACGACCATAATATTATACTAAACACAAACAAAATGAGTAAATACTAACTAAAAATGACTCAAAAGTGTATATAATGCCTAATATCTGCTGCCTCAGTGCAAACGAGATTGACACTGCTGCTGCAATAACAAAAGGCTTGAATTCCAAGAAGTGAATTCCTTTCAGTGTAGTTGTACTGATTTATTGATTTAAGATCTTGAATCATTTGACCACCATTTATCCTTTTGAGGAAATTATCTATGAATGAGAATGGGGTGATTGCCTGCATTCTCCATTTCAATGTGCTCAACACAAGGAGCTCCATTCTTTGTTTGGTTTTATTTTCAAATACAAACTTTCCATCCCCTCCCTATAAATCAAGAGACATAGGAACTTCAGTTTCTTTCACTTTGGCAGCAAGAGACAAACAAGTTACACCAAGTAATTGCATCATCCATTCTTTGTCCTTAGGTAAGTCATAGGCAGAAAAGAATCTATCAAGATAGTTGATAGCCAAAGAAAGAATCTATCAAGGTAGTTGACAACCAAATATGCACACACTGGACCAAAATTGAAATGTGAATGAACCACCACATTTTCCATCTCCAGAACTGTTATTGTGTCATCCACACCAAACACATACTTTCCACTATGGAAAGAAGTTCATTTGTATCTTTCAGGACACATTTCCCATCTCCAGTTATTGAGCCTGGTAGTGCATACCCCAACTTCTCGATTTTCAGAAGTGATTTCTTTAGGACCTGGATAAACAATTTTGTTATGTCTTCTTTTATATGCGGGGGAAGATTCTGATGTTCTATCCCCCTGAATGTATTCTCGACAACCATTAACCATAACAACAACATAAGCACGATCCATATCAGTCACATCTGCAGAAGGACCAGTAAAGACATCAACACCAGCTGTTGCTACTCTTGAAACAATAGCATCGTAAGAGCCACCGTCGAGTAATGCATCAAAGAATATCGTGCGTAAATCGGCCTGCAAAGCAGAAAGAACATCACCAGAATCAAGGCGAGCTACAACTCCCACAACATTTCAACAACTTCTGAACCAGTAACCAGCACCAGCAGAACTACAATTTTGATTTTGAACCAGTACCAACACCAGCACCAGCAGAACTACAATTTTGATTCTGAACCAGCACCAGCAGAATTTGATAAGCGAAAAGAACCCCTCATTCTCTAGTCTCGCTTGGACTAGAGAATCTCTCGATTCTCATCACGTAAGCTATTTTGATAAGCGGCAAGAACCCCTCGTTCTCTAGTCTCGCTTGGACTAGAGAATCCCTCGATTCTCATCATGCAAGCTATTTTGATAAGCGGCAAGAACCCCTCGTTCTCTAGTCTCTCTTAGACCAGAGAATCCATCGTTTCTCATCACGCAAACTATCATAACAAGCTCGGATATGCAGCGGAGTCTCCCTCAATTTCTAGTCCAATTCCGGCTAGAAATCCTTCGATTCTCCTATCCTAAGCTACACATATAAAAACAGTCAATCTAACACTTGATCGACGTGTGAATAACTCCTTGAATCCTTGAATTGAGCTTCAACTCAATCTATATTGTCTTCGACGAAGTATCCCTCAATTCTTAGTCTATTTGTCGCTAAGAACTCCTCGATCATTCTATCGATAGAAAATTTCCTACTCTATGATCTTCTCAACCATAGAAATCCATTAATATCCCTAACATGAGCTGCAATAGCGACACTTACACCAACTTTTCACCCCGAAACAATCACACGTAATGTGCATAAGCAACAGAAGACTAACAACAAAGAGCTACACCAACATAATCAACAGAAAGAATATTCTCCAAGTCCATCACATAAGAATGAACATTCCTTCAACTACAGAAACAACACCAACACGAAATAGAAACTAACACAAAATCACATAATTTCACCACAAAGCGTAACGCTGGAATCACGAATGGGCCTGCCAACTCAAGAAAGCTAAAAAGAGCCACCAACACAACAATAAAACAATTCACAAGCCAGCAAATTCCAGCAGCAGATGTAACAATAATACCAATACAGTGTAAATTTAATACCAACACAAAACCGACAAACGACAATTTTCTCCAGTTCGTCAACACACATTCCACTTTAACAATACATAATCATCTCAACACCACAAGGCTGATTCACCAACAGAGAACCAATACGAAAATGAAACTGAATTTCCAGACCGAAACTTCGGCTACATACGTCAGACGTACACACATTTGCTGCGATCTTCGACGTCGTAACGATAGCCAAAGGCGGAGTGTATCCGCAGAAAATGATAGCATCTTCATCGCGGATCGATCTTCGATTTCAACTCCTCGATTCCTTCGCAATTAATTTTCCAGAAGAGCATCGCGATTATGTTCGATCATTCACGATTCTGATTTTCGATTTTTAACTCCTTGAATCGATTTGAATATTTTCAGAAAATTGCACGCAATTCTGATATATCGCACGCAAATTTCCTACGATTTTAGTTTCCTCAAGCTTATATCGCACGCAAATTTTCTACGATTTTAGTTTCTTCAAGCTTCTCCAAAATTTTCTCAAAGTTTCGTCGCGTTCAGTTCCTTCGTTCTCGATTTCGTCGCAATCGTCGCACCCTCGGATCTGTTAATCCGGCTTTGATACCATGTTAATTTTCTGAATATTGAAAGAAGAAACAGAGAAATCGAGCAAGAAGAGAGCAGCGAAGAAGAAGAAGCGAAGAGACGAGGGAGATATTTTTGGGGAGAAAAATATCTGCTCTTCTGTGTATTTGATATTAATTCTCTAACTAAACAAGTAAAGCAACACTACAACTATTTATAACTATTATGTTGCAAAAATAATCACTTTGCAGAAATAATCACTAACTAAACTAACTAACCACATATATATACAATGTATATATGTGATATATCTCAACAAGATGATCGAGAATACTTATGAGTTTTTTTTTATGAGTCAAGTTTTATATTTAAATTTTTTGAAATCATTTGAAATCCCAAATCATGTCTTTTTGGACAATTTAGTTTTTGAAATCATGATATGAAGTTGAAATTATATGCAAAATGCATAAAGAAACATTAATTTGAAATTATGAGATAAAATCACACATCCAAACACCTACTTTAGACTAATTCATGTTTAAACAATTTCGTTTGGGAAAGTATTTGTCTATTTTTTTGTTATAAATTGTCTAAAACGAATTCTGATTTCAAGTAGGCAACTAGCTAGTAGTTGAAGTTGTAAATCTCCAATATAAATTTAAATATTCAAAATAGAGAAGCAAAGTAAGGATAATATACAATCGTTTTCTAATAATAGCTGTTTGAGATGGATTCAATAATAATTTCATTTAACAATTCTTAAATACAATGCTCTAATTTTACCAGTAGATTTGTCTCTCGTTTTCACATATTCACCTCACCATATAACTTTTTGAGTTTACTTAAAACAACATGTTGCTCTTTATTATATCATAATAGTAATCTTGAAATAAATCTATATAGTTTGTAGTATTATACCACCAATAATGTATAGTAATATAATTTCTTTTTAAAAAAAAAAGCTTATAGGATAATGTATAAAGGTAACTATGTTGTTGGCGGCTCATTGTATTTTAGGAAAATATTGCCAACTGGCCAAGGAGGACCTTAAAAGTCCAAGTCAAATTTAGCATACTGTATGTATATTAATTCTTATATAATTCCTAAGCCACGATGAACCCAACTACCCAAAAAGAAAGAAACTTATGATGTCGATTATCTGTCTGCCACGTCAACCTTTCATACAAAATATCAACACAATAATTTCTTAAGAAGAAATTCACTACTTTATATGATTAATTATGTTATTTGATTATAATTTTTTAATAAAACGACCAAGCAAAAGCACTATTAATATAAATTTAAAAACTAATTTGATGATCGTTATTATAAACAATACAATAATATCCTCTATAATAGTTTCAAAAACACAAAAATTCTGCTTTATTTTCTTTCTATATACAAACCCTAATTTCAATTTATATCTATTTTCTTTCCATTTATATACAAAATTTGAATCTTTTTCACAGTTTCAAACAATCCCAATTTTCTTTTCTTGGTATTTATTTTCCTTTTAAGGGTAATCTCAAAAATAAGGAACAAATTTGGTTTCTTTTCTGTTTGTTTTTTTCAATTAAGAGTAATTTCAAGAATTTGGTTCCTTTTAAGGGTAGTGTCAAAAAATTATAAAAAGGAATAAATTTGTTTTTTTTTTCAATTTCAAGAAGATATAAAGGAAGGATCTTGGTATTTTTCTTGGGGGGATTTTGTACTTTTTAAGGCTAGTTTTAAGGAGAAAGAGAGATGATGGGTAGTGAGAATAATTATGTGTCAGATGAATTGTTGGGAACTTTTTTACCTATAGTTGTTTATTGGGTATATTCAGGATTGTATACAATGCTTGGGGGTATGGATAATTATAGGTTACATTCGAAAAAAGATGAGGATGAGAAAAATTTGGTGTCGAAAAAAGAGGTTGTTAAAGGTGTTCTTCTACAACAGGTTGTTCAGGCTGCTGTTGCCACACTTTTGTTCGCGGTTAGTTACTTTGATCATCTTTAAATTGATGTAAAATTTTGTTCTTTTCCGGTTTGAAACTTATTATGCATCATGATGGATATAGAGGATTCATATTGTTAAGTACTGAGGCTTGTATGATATTGATAACTTATTATGCATATGCTTGTTTGGTCTTCGTTTTATGCATCATAATGATACAGAAGATTCATCGTTTGAGGCGTAGTTGATATTGATAATCTATTGTGCATATGCTTGTTTGGTCTTTTTTCTGTGTGAATCATAATGAAATAGAGGATTTATATGGTTAACTATTTTGGCTTAGTTGCTTTGGTAACTTTTTTTCCATATGCTTGTTTGGTCTTTTTTTTTATGCATCATAATGATACAGGGGATTGATATGGTTAACTATTGAGGCTTAGTTGATATTGATAATTTATTGTGCATATGCTTGTTTGGTCTTTTTTTTTGTTTGCATCATAATGATATAGATGATTGATATGGTTAACTTTTGAGGTTTAGTTGATACTGATAACTTATTATGCATATGCTTGTTTGGTCTTGTTTCGATTGTAACGAAATTTTATGTCTGGTTTTTCTTTCTCCTTGGGAGGTTTTTGCTGTTCTATATATGTTTCTGGGACATGTTCATTATCTTTATCACTATATCTTTTGGAAAATTATTCGAAGATGCCTTAATATTCTTGGTTACGGTTTAAGATTTAGAAATTATTTGATTCGTGAATATATGATATCTGTAACTCATAGTTGGACGTTGCGTATCACAATGTGGGGGTGAGGATGGGAAGGGGAATATGGGTAAGTGATGGTGGTAATAATAGGTCTGTTGTCTTGGCACTGCTAGGCAATGTTGTTGGATTTTAAGTATGAATAGCAGTTGTTTTTTAAGCTGATTTCAAACATTTTGAATTATTTTCATTGACTTTAGGGAGGATCTTTTTTACGCTGTCTACATGTGTGATCCTAGAATTTCCGGATAGATGGATGGGAAAATTTCTCTGTTCCTTCGCGTTTTTTAATCTTTATTTATAAACATTTTTGGTAAAGGAGTCTCATCTATCAGAGTACTATGACAAAAAACTTCTTTTGGATGTTAGTTTATAGGTTACTTGTATTACTCATCATATAGGATCATTTCCTTCATGCACTTCAAACAATTCTGTTGAAGGAGGAGTAAGAAGTATGAATTCTTGTTTAAGCAACAACAACACAGTGAAATCCCACAACGTGGGGTCTGGGGAGGGAAATTCTTGTTTAAGCCAATCACAATTTTGCGGATTCTTTTTTCCTTGCTGACAAGCCTCAAGGCTACTTCTGCAGGAGTATCTTATTGTTTTGTATTTATAGAATATAATTTTCTTTAATGTCTCAAATTTTTCTAAACCTAAAAAGTGATAGTAGATTCTGTTGTCTGAACTGAATTTCATCTTTTAAGTTCATAAACAATTCTGAAGCTTGCAGGTTTGATTTTGTTTGAGTTGGTATGAAGTAGGACTTCTGTAGAAGTCAGTGCAACACCATAGGTTTGAGTGGTTTGATCTTATAGAGACATACAATTGGCATTGTTTTTATCTTAGCTGTTGATGCCAATGCTTGGGATGGTCGGGATTAACTTCATGCTTCACCGCTTCTCTCATAAATGGAGTATGTTGTATCTGCTGTTCAGAAATAAATTTCTAAAGACTGCATTCTTCCAGTGTCAATTTGTCAGTTGCTTCAAATGATTATTCAAGTATTGTGAGGTTCGTGGGAAATTTTAAGACAAAGTAACTGGAGTTGTTCAGTTGAAGAGTCCAGCTCTGAGGTGGTGGAGCCCATGGAAATGGAGATTTGCTCAATCTTCTGTTCTTTAAGTTAATCAACACAAAGAAGAGACCCTGCTTGACAAAGGAAAAAGGTCGCTCAGCAGTCTTCAATAGACTTAAAACCTTTTGGTTTGGAAACGTGTAGATTGAATAGAGTTATGATTTAAAGACCAAATATGAGACCAAACCCTGTTGACAAAGGAAAAAGGTCGCTCAGCAGTCTTCAATAGACTTAAAACCTTTTGGTTGGGAAACGTATAGATTGAATAGATTTATGATTTGAAGACCAAATCCGAGACTACTAGGAACTGTCAACAAGGACGTTGAGACTATCCAAAGAAAAAAAAAATTGGCTTAATCTTCCTTTACTATAAAAAGGGGGATCAATGCTCTTCTGTTTTGCATTTTCGTTGCCTACCCTCTTCCTGATGCCCGTCTGTATTGAAAGTTAGTCAACGCCAGCTGTAATAGTTGAGAATTGGGGGGCTAACCATGACCTCCTAATAAAGCTTTTTTCTGTGCTAGTTTGCATATGTTTGGGATTATGGAATGACTAAGTGAGTTGTGAGATGATCTTTTCAAGCTCTATTTGTGAGTGTGGATATATTGAGGGATAAATTCGTTTCTTTAACATGCAAAGACCAGATATAAAGAAACACTGTGGTCTTGTCTTTCCATTGGCTTCTGTTGATATGCATGTAGCCTAAATATTGTACTTCTTTAGACTTATTTTGTCTGGCCCTTCCCCGGACCCTGCGCATAGCGGGAGCTTAGTGCACCGGGCTGCCCTTTTTTTTAGACTTATTTTGTTTTTTGACACTTCTGTTTTTATGGGTGGTCATGTGGTGATTCATTGGGTTTCTTGAGTCTTGACCTCAATTAATGCACTGGTTTTGTTTCCTTCCACTTTGGTGAGCCGTCTTGTGATTTTGGGACCCACAAATTAGCACCTGCTTTTCCAATTATGATAGCAAAAAGTGTAAGCTTTCTGACCCTGAGAGGAAAATAGATAAGTATAATTTGGGAGGACAAGCTCATATTAAACACTAATAATCTCTGATCAATGAGCTAAAATTTGTACACTTTTTGTATGTTCTGATAAGTAACTTCAGTATATACCATGGGGAGTTGCACTTATCATACTATTTTTTGTACTTTCAGTATCTTGTTCCAATCATGCACTGGATTCTCATATTCTTGTTCCACAATGTCAATTTTTAAGTTTGTATTTTGACTAATTCTCGGTGTCTGATTATCTCTTAATTGGAGCAGATCACAGGAAATGATGGTGAATCTGACGGGGATCAATACGCTTCCATCTTTGTTCTTGGCAGACAGTTCTTTGTTGCCATGGTGATGTTAGATACTTGGCAATATTTTATGCATCGGTACATGCACCAAAACAAGTTCTTGTACAAGCATATCCATGCTCAACATCATCGGCTAATAGTTCCATATGCATTTGGAGCTTTGTACAACCACCCTTTGGAGGGTCTGATTCTCGACACAATCGGTGGGGCCCTAGCTTTCCTTGTCTCGGGCATGTCACCACGTACCTCCATCTTCTTTTTCTCATTTGCTACGATAAAGACGGTTGATGATCATTGCGGACTATGGTTGCCTGGAAACCTCTTCCATATCTTCTTCAAAAACAACTCTGCTTACCATGATATTCATCATCAGCTTTATGGGACCAAGTTTAACTATTCACAGCCTTTCTTTGTGACGTGGGATAGGATTCTTGGTACGTACATGCCATATGAACTTGAAAGGAGACCAGAAGGAGGTTTTGAAGCTAAGCCTGTTAAAGATTGCAAGGAACATTGACAAAACTGTTAGTACATGTTTGTCATAGAGTTATGTACCACTGCAATTTGTCTTCTTCAAATGCTTAGTTACTCATTTAATTTGTATATAGGTAAAGGTTTCTGCATATATTGTTGTATAACTGGTGTTCATTTCGACGTTGAAAAAGGAATAGGGTCGAATAATAGTTTCCTTTTTAAACATTGTCTCAGATCTGATTTCTGGTATATTCAACTGCAGGCAGAGTTAAAATTTTCTTGAAATATATTGTGTGCCTTCACTTCTTTAGTTACAAGACATCTGGACATGTATTACGACTTTCTCATTGTTCCTTGTTTTGTGTTGGTAAAGGTGGTGTCGAGCTCACCTCGACCATTTCTGCTACTTCCAACCGATATATGTACCAGGTAAACTCAGACATATGGGAAGAAATCACTTAGTATTTTTTGTGTTTCCGGTTTTCACCCCCCCACTTCATTGATTGACTGCTAGTTCACAACCCTTGAGTGCTAACATTCTCATTGTTCTCTAACATAGCTCTGGTTAAGGGTCTGATGTAGTCCGATGGGAGTTATATTGAGTTGGTCAAAATCTTGATTTCATGCCCTACACTCTTTTGGAACTTGGAAAGGATCGAATCTTCTTAGTTTTCTAAATCTAGTTATGGAGGTTTTTTCTTTTGTTTTAATCTGGATTTAGATACCTCTTCTTCTCTCAACAAGAGGTAAGAAGGATTGCTCTTGACAAAAGTAGCGTTTTAGTACTCCAGCTAACTAAAAGTTGAGTTATGTTATGTAATCTTTAACCTATATACAAATTAGTAACTAATAACAAAAAATTACATAGTGATCTTCAAAATTGCCCCAGCTACAAACTCTTGCTACTGTTAAAAAAGAATAAATAAGTGAATAGCTCAAAAAGTTAGTACTAGTTGTTTAGAATATTTAGAGCAACAAAGCATACAAAAACAAATGACTAGACAAAGTTATGGCCTTTCTGTTTTTGATGTAAAAAAATTCACTTGAGAAATACACTTTTTACAGATTTAGACCAATAGTATGGCGCATGCCTTGATTTCTAGTGGTCTGCTGTTCGTCTTTGATTAAGTACATAGTTTAGGAAGACCAATATAGTAAGTCAAGGTATTTAATTTATACTTCATGACAGTGTTTTTCCTTCTCCCGCTCCTCCTCCTCCCCTAAACTATATCCAGAGATTTTGAAACATCCGAAGATATGTGAAACATCATTCTGGAAACATCTCTCGGGGTACCTAGATATTAAGTATCCCTAGAGATACAGATATTTGAAGAAGAATATATTCCCACCTGAGCATGGCAACTTTGACATGGAACAACAACATATCCAGTGAAATTCCACAATGTCGGGTGTGTTAGAGTTTATATAATTCATGAATCCATACAAAGCAATAACAAGTGTAAAGAAAAGAGAATAAGAATATTATTGATAGTGAATTGGTAAGTAAAAGAAAAGAAATTACATCCTTTTATGTAGGGTATAATACATAACACAAAAAGATGATTTTTCAATGTGGGACATTTTATCCAAATAACAAATGCTAACATCCTCTCTCAAGCTCGCGATGGTGTAGAAAGAAACATCGAAGGTATGCCAAGAAAGAACCGGTGACGATGTAAGGTATGCGCCTTTCTGAAGAAATCTGCAAGTTGCATCGAAGATGAGACAAATGGCAAGGATAAAGTGTCTTGTTGAAGATGATATCAAATAATATGACAATCAATCTCAATATGCTTGGTACGTTCATGAAAGACTGTGTTGTGCGCAATCTGAATAGAACTCTTGTTATCGCAGAACATCGGTGTCGGTGAGGAAAGAGAGACACTCATATCATCCAATAACCAATGTAATCATACAATCTCACACGTAGTAGAAGTCATAACATGATACTCTGACTCGGTTGAAGAGCGAGAAACAACATCTTGTTTCTTACTTTTCCATGAAATAAGTGAATCTCCTAAAAATACACAATAACCAGTAGTGGATTTCCGATCAGTCGGGTTACTAGCCCAATCTGCATAAGAAAATACACGAAGCTCCAATGATGAGGTCAATGGAAACAAGAGACTCTAATAAATCGTTCCTCGGAGATATCGAAGAATACACATAACCGCAGCCCAATGTACAGATGTAGGAGAACAAACAAAATGGCTGACAATGTGAACAACATATGCAATGTCAGAGCGAGTAATGGTAAGGTACACCAGGCTACCCACAACTGAACGATATAAAGTGGGATTAGGAAGAGGGTCCCCGTCAGTAGCGGTATAACGAACATTGACCTCAAGAGGAGAGTCAACCATATGAGTATCTGTTATGGTCCAATCACTCGCAATCAACGGGGTATTGTTAAACCAAAAAGATATTTTAATTTAAATTCTAATGTTCTTAAGTCTCCTTTACCCCGTAATCCTGTGTCTGCCTTAAATGACCCTAATTGGAAAATTGTCATGACCGATTAATATAATGCTCTTATTAATAATAAGACGTGGGAGTTGGTACCCCGTCCATCTGGTGTTAATATTATTCGGTCTATGTGGATTTTTGCTCACAAAGAAAATTCTGATGGTTCATTTGCGAGGCATAAAGCTCGTCTTTGTCGGTGATGGTAAGACTCAGCAGGTTGGTGTGGATTGTGGTGAAACATTTAGCCCAGTGGTCAAACCGGCTACTATTCGCACTGTGCTTAGCTTGACTCTTTCAAAATCATGGTCCATTCATCAGCTAGATGTGAAGAATGATTTCCTACATGGTGATCTCAAGGAAATAGTGTATATGCATCAGCCCTTGGGTTTTAGGGATACTAGATATCCTCATCATGTTTGTTTGTTGAAGAAGTCATTGTATGGGCTTAAACAGTCTCCACGAGTTTGGTATAAGAGATTTGTTGATTATGTTTCGACTATGAGTTTTTTCTCACAGCAGGTCTGATAATTCATTATTCATATATTGACATGGTTCTTCGATGACTTATATACTATTATATGTGGATGATATTATCTTGACTGCATCTTCTGATGCTTTGCGAAAGTCTATCATGACAATGCTCAGTTCTGAGTTTGTTATGAAGGACTTGGGTACATTGAGTTATTTCTTGGGAGTTGATGTTACTCGCCATGCAGGTGGATTGTTCTTATCACAGAGGAAGTATGCAGCAGAGATCATTGAGAGGGTTGGGATGTCATCATGTAAGTTCACTTCTACTCCAGTTGATACTAAACTCAAGTCAGCGCCGCACCGCTCTTCCTATGAGGATCCGACCCGCTATCGTAGTCTTGCAGGCGCCCTTCAGTATCTTACGTTCACGCGACCTGATATTACATATGTCGTACAACATGTGTTTTTGTTTATGCATGATCCCAGAGTGAACATATGAATGCGCTCAAACACATTTTTAGGTACATTCAGGGAACACTTGAGTATGACTTGCATTTGTATCATTCGCCGACGTCTACACTTATCCCCTATACATATGCTGATTGAAGTGGTTGTCCTGACACCAGACGATCTACGTCTGATTATTGCATGTTTTTAGGTAATAACTTGGTCTCATGGTTGGATCTTGGGCGGATAGCGGGAAAGCGTCAAGCCAAGCTTTCACGTTCAAGTGCAGAGGCCGAGTATAGAGGGGTAGCCAATGTGGTTCGTAGTCATGTTGGTTACGTAATCTACTGTTAGAGCTCCATTGTCCTATTGAAAAGGCTACCTTGGTGTATTGTGACAATATAAATCTCATCTACCTTTCTGGTAATCCATTTCAGTACCAGCGCACTAAACATATAGAGATGTATATTCACTTTGTTCGAGAAAAGGTAGCTAAAGGACAAGTACGCGTCTGCCATGTTCTGTCCAGATATTAGATTGCAGACATCTTTACAAAGGGTCTTCCCTCGGTCATTTTTGAAGATTTTAGAGACAATTTCAGCGTACGAAGACCGCCCGCTATGACTGCTGGGGTGTGTTAAATGAGGCCCAAAGGCCCAAGTGTTAAAGCCCAAGCCTTCAGAGCGTCGCGACCCAGGCCGCATCCCAGTCCCAAAACTGTTCCGTGAACAGTGATTTAGTTGTATATATTTGATATATATTATATTAGTCCTGTACCTTAATTAGACTTGTTTTATTACCATAAGTGTATAGTTATTCTTCATATGGAATAGGGATTCTCCTATTGTAACTTGTATATATATGTCTTTCATCAATAAGAATAATCAAGAGATTAACTCTTTCATATCATTTCATACTAGTAATCGTAGTATTACTCTTGTAGTTTTTTGTCCTTCTATTTCTGTTACTATCTGTTGTTCCTTGTACTTCGATCGTATTCATTTGTTGTTGTTTTTTCCGGAGAGTTTTATCCTGCTTTTTATAAAAAAAAAATCATGACTTTTTATACTGCTTTGAATTGCTTATGCCGAGAGTCTACTGGAAACAATCTCTCTATCCACCCCAAACACCACTTTGTGAGATTTCGCTCGGTATATTATTATTGTTGTTGGTTTCATGCAGTTGATGAGGTTATAAATAAGTTATATGTATAGCCATCAGTAGAATAAACGATTAGTGGCAGTTATGAATATGAGTATATTTCTCATCACATGCCAGTAACAAATATCTCTAGCTCTTTTCTCATTCATTTGAGCAGTTGAATTACAAGTCTATTACCTATTGGCTTTAATCTCTGCTCTACTCCTTTGAAGTATTGAAAGTGACAGAACAGTCAAGCAACTTCTCTTTTACATTGCATGCACTTTAAAATATTGGACATGTTGGGCTAAAACTCATTATTTAACCGAACATGGTAAAATTAGCGTCTAAACTTTATGTTTTTATTTTCATTGCTCACTATATTAGTATGAATAGGTGAGATTTTATCTTGAATTAAAATTCAAGTAAGATCTAGAATCATTCACAATTACTTAGTAACAAATCTTACTCCTGACATGCCATCATGAAATGGAAGAGCTAGAGTTAACTCAGTATGTTAGTTCAATAGCCTTATTCATTGTTGTTCGAAATGACTCTATTCTTCAACTATTCAGATAAATATTTTGCAACAATATTAGAATCTTCATAAGGTTTTGCAATTCCCATGACAATAATGTTTGGATAATTGACTGAAAAATTTACCTATTTAAATAGAAGTGCTAAAATTGGTATTAAATATTGTAGTCTCATTATACTTTCCTCATGAGTGCCTTACCAGTGTTTAAGGCCTGCGTAGCAATCAAGAGGGATGGAGCCACCTTAGGCCAAGCGGGTGTCACTCGACATCGCTTGGTTGGAGAATTACACAAAATACACATTATGTAAAATAATAAAACGTGTAGATATATAAATTGATGCTAGTGTACAATTTAATTTTTAGCCTCATTTGTTAAAAGAAATAGAAGTAATAAGGAATCAAACTCTAATCTTCTTACATTAACAATCGATTAGAACACTAATTTCAGTGTCTTTAAATGAAAAAAAGTCTTATTTAAAATCATTTATAACGAGGTTATTATGAATACAAATTAAAATGAAAACTCTTGGAAAAGACTTATAACAATATACCTAAATTGTACTATTAGGGCTCATTTGGTACGTCGCACTGGATTGTACTAATTTTATCGATCAGATCAGATCAGACGGACTGATCGTATTAATATATAATGGACGGTATTAGAGTATTAATATATAATTTTTTATTTATTTTATTTTTAAGATAGCCTGGAGCCCACCGCTAGATTTGTCTCAAATGGCATTGGATCAGACTATTTTTAAAAATAAGATACCCAAATACAATAAAACGTCCACCAAACGCTAAATTATTTTCTTGTCCAATACCGTCCAGCTTAATACAGGATACCAAACGTGCCCTTATATTACTACGATAGTTTAGATTATGTCTTTTTAATATGATATTATTACAAATATAAATTAGTCATTTTCACTTCTTAATATTAACACTTATTTATTAAAAAAATTACGTACGCCATTAACGTCACTAGTGGAGGGTCCAAACATTGAATAGGTTGATAGGCAGTAGCACACCCTACTGTAATACTGAGATGTTTTGTGATTAGTTACCATCACTACGTGTTCTTCTTGCAAGACATTCCATCTTAATTTACTCATAAAGTTATTTCTTTCTTAATTGTATTTAATGGTGGTGTGACCATTTACTTCCTTTAATTATTTCCAACTTGACATGATAGTGATATTTGTGTTCCTCGTGGCTACGTACTCTAAGGGCTGGTTTGGTTTATCCTTGTCCAACCATATTATAAAAGGAGTATAACTATTTAGTAGGCCAATTATTTTATGTTGATAAGCTTTAAAAGTTTGAATGTGTTCTCGTCCCGATGTTTTGCTTCAGCTGATGAAATCGGAAGACAAATTAATTCCTTAACTCAAGCGATTTGAGCTGAAAACGGAATTCTAATTTTCAGCAATAAGTTCTTCAACTACTCCAGAAAGCGTTAGGATGATGTGATTAAACTAAGGGGTAAGAAAGCATGAATACAACCGAATAAAGTAAAGGAAAAGTAAAGGATAAAGTAAAGATAAATAAAAGATATATACTCCAGTTCTGGACCCGTTCCCCCACCGACCTCGTACCCCACGTTAACGACAACAGTGCATTCACCTCACCCAAATACCCACACCAACATCGACCAAGCCCAACTCCCATCCCAAATACCAACACCCAGTACCACAGACCCGTCAGTCCGTAACCTTACCCAGCCTACACCCTCCCACCGTATGGAAACTCGTGCTCAATATAGGATTTTCAAATTCAAAGTCCAATTTAACATGTCCACTCAAATAATTTCACCTATTCCCAAAAATTTCAAATTAGCCAAAATGGATCCAAATTGGAATGCGGCCATGTATGATGAGTTTAATGCTTTAACGAAACAACATACTTGGGACTTGGTTCCATGTTAAGTGTATTTTGTATACACTTTTTAGTTAGTATTTTACTCTTTTATTTTGCGTTTAGTATAGTGTTAGGTATGTTTATCTTTCGTTTGTGTCACAACGGTCATAAAGGAGAAGATACTACTTCTGATAATGAAATAAGCTTAACTGAGGATGAAAATTGCACAAGCACAACCCAAGGAATGAAGCCTAAGAAGTTTCAAGAACGTAAGAAATCGCGATTCCGCATAAAAATCAAAGAGGCACCGCGCGTTTCAGCCAAGTAGCACCGAGGCGTAAAATTGCCGAAAGTCCAAAATCAAACACCATCGGGCACCGCTGCTCGCCATGCGAACCGGTACATATTTCCAGGAAGCTACAGTGATTTCGGCTGAATAAGCACCGCGGTGCCGACGCGTAAAAATCAGATTCCGAGTCGATTTTTGACAAGGATAAAAGGGTCCGAAGCAAGGTTTTTCTCAGAGATAAATACCCTAAACCCTGTCATTATTAGATTATAATACTTTGGAGAGGAGAACGACGACTACAAGCGACAATTGGAGACATCTTATTGTTCAAGTTATTTTCTTTCCTTTACTTTATTTCAGTTTATGTTGGATTTTGTATTAGTTCTTGACATGACAATGTTTAGGAGCTAATTACTTTGGTAGAGTTTCCATCGAATCTTCTTGAGCCATTTCATATAGTTAATGCATTAGTTTTTGAGTTCTTCTTCAGCGTATTAAGATCTATTCAATATTGTTATGATTGTTTGATAATTAACTAGCTATTAATTGTCATCACTTATATGATTTCGAATCAAAAGTCTGAAAAGTGAGATTTGAATATGTTGTAATTGTCTATACATATGTTAAAATCGTGGACGAAAGTACCCCGATACTTGTAGTAATTAAAGGTTATTGTTCTTAATCCTCCTGTGTGGTAAAACTTATCATAGAAATATAGAAGGTTTCTGCACTAGGTTGAGCTCTTGTATGTCCTAACCGGAATATAATGACAGATTAGTTAACCTGCTATCTTAATAAGAAGAATTATTATTAGCATTGCATTAACACATGAAAGAGTGGATAGTTGAGGAGATTGGGACCCTGTTTCCTTCATAACTGTTATAAACCCAAAGTATAATCATCTTTAGTTTATTTTCTGCAACTTAGTTATAATTCTTAGTCATCAATCTAAAACTAAAGAACGTCAACCAAATAGATACCATAGAATAGATAACCGGTACTTAATAAATCAATCTCTGTGGACGATAAACTCGGTCTTACATATCTTTATTACTTGAACGATACGTACACTTACGTAAGCACTTAGAAATATCGCAATAAGTTTTTGGCTCCGTTGCCGGGGACTGGCGTACTGTTAATATCGATCTATCTATTCTTATTTCTAATTTGGTTTTTATTTTCAGTTTTTTTATTTTTTCTTTTATTTTGCTTTAGTACTGTTTGCCGTGATCTATTTGTATATTTTATATACCCTTTTTGAGTCATTTTTAATTAGTATTTTACTCGTTTGTGTTGTGTTTAGTTTAGTATTAGGCTTGTATTTCTTTCTTTTGAGTCACATCGGTCCAAAATGGAAAAATGACGAAAAGGAATGAAAAAGAGGCATAAAAGGAGAAATCCGAGGTCTAAAAGGGCAGAAATTGAAGACCCAGACGAAAGCCAAACAGGCCATGGCTACGGAATCCATCGAGCACCGCAGATTAGCCGCGACCATACCAACAGTGTCGCGGCACGTAAAAATCCAGCCTCGAGTTTTGATTGGCAAAGGACAAACTGGTCCATAGGGCACGAAAATTGGAAGATATAAAAGCCCTATGGATTATTCTTTTATGGGAGTTTTGGTCATTCTACAAGAGAACACAACACAAGGCGGATTTGGAGATACAATTGGAGACTTTGTTCTACGTAATTTTCTTTCTTTCGTTTTTAATTCAGTTTATGTATGGATATTGTGTTAGTTCTTAGCGTGACTATGGCTAGGAGCTAAACACTTTATTAGGGTTTTCCTCTGGAATCACTTGAAACTCTATTCATGAATTAATGCACTAGTTGATTTCTTTTTCACTTAGATTAAGATTTATTCAATAATTGGTTTGAATGTTTGATAGTTAATTGATCACTAATTATCATAACTCATATAATTTCGAATCAAGAACCGAGAAGAGATATTTAAATATGCTGTAATTGAATAGACATAAGTTAAAATTGCGGACGAAAGTACCCCGATACTTATGTAGCATAATATGTTACTGTTCTTAATCATCTTATGTAGTAAATCCTATCATAGAAATATAGAAGGGTTATGCACTGGGGTTGAGTGATTATATATCCTAACCGGAATATAAGACTATCTAGTTAACCGCTATCTTAACGAAGAAGAAGAGTCATTCTAGTCACATTAAGGATTGAATAGAGTGGATAGTCGAGGAAATTGGAAGCCTTAATTCATTCATAACTGATTACAACTTAAATAGTTTATTTAATTCTTGCAATTATTCTAGTAGTTAAACAAAAACTCAACTTAAATATCGATTGCCAAATAGATAACATAAAATTGATGAACGGTAATTAGAAATCAGTCTCTGAGGACGATATTCGGTATTATCAGACTATATTACTTGTCAACGATGCGTGCGCTTGCGTGAGAATTCGAAATATCGCTAACAAGTTTTTGGCACCGTTCAGGGACTGACGTACTTCTAATATCGAACTATCTATTTTTAATTTCTAATTTGGCTTTTAATTTATTTTATTTTATTTCTTTTTACTATTAGAACTGTGTGCCTTGATTTTGTTTGTTGCTTTTGATATATTTCAGGAATCTAGTGTATCCGAAGAAGGAGAGGAGCAGATACACTTGTTCCCTTCAATCCTGAAATTAGAAAATTGTGCAAGCAAAACAGGCGTGAGAAAAGAATTGTTGATCTACTAGCCATGGAAAATCAGCAGAATAACAACAACGGGGTACATGTAGAGGTGTTGAATAATGAGGTACCGACTGATATGGGACAAGTCCCACTTGGGAGATTATGTTCTGCCCACGGTTACTGATGCCCAGACATGCATCAGGCTCCCAGCTATAGGGGCCAACAACTTTGAGATCAAGTCAGCCATCCTGAGCATGGTCCAGAACACAATACTATTTGGGGGTGTCACGCCCTTTTTCGACCGCGACATTTTTTACTAGCGAATCCTGCTTAATAAGATGTTAGAAAAATAAAATAAAATAAAGTGTGTTAAAAGTGCTTGGGCTCGCGGAGTCGCCACCTAATTAGTTTGGGTGAATTAGGACACCTAAATGTCAACTAGGTTAAAGTCAACATTAACTCCATTTTACTGGTCTGCTAAACTTAATGAGATTTTGGGCAAGGGTTCTTTATTAATCTAGAGGGAAGGGGTTAAGCATCCTCTAAGATCTGCTAACTTGCGGTTGTCCGTTCAAACCTAGGTTAATTATTATTGCATGTTTTGAAAGCACTTAAGCAAAAGATGTTTGTAAAAAAATGTATTCTTGACCAACGTAAAATATAGGACTTGTTTAAAACATATAGAGTTGGCTCTAGTTGAAAACATGCATTTAAAAATTAATTAGAGAGCATATGAAATTATTCTATAAGGTATGTTTATTGCTTAGCATAATATAGAAGTAATAATGCAAAAATGACCAAAATATGTACTAAAACATAGGATGTAAAAAATGTATATCACACAAAGGCTAAGAATCCTACAATTTAAATAGGGATTTATAGAAAAGGATTTTTCTTATGTTAGAATTTAGTAATAAATAATGTCTTGACTACCTAAATAATTATGCGAATGGAAAACTACTAAATGGTAAAACTATAACTTAAGCAAGCTAAAATAATTAACTTAAGGGGGAAAGCAAATTTCTAGTGTCAAGCTACTTATTGGTTCAAGGTTTAACTATTATAAATATTCTACTAGTAGTGTAATGTTAGACAAATAATTTACAACAAATGAATGGGGCAGAATAAATAATTAATAAAGATGACTCGAAGGAGTGACGATGTCATTCCGCCTGCGGTTTGGAATTAATTGCATATACGGATATAGATGCACATAAATGTGGGTCTTCATTTTGGCGAAGTCATAATCTGTCTCACATGAGACTCCTCGCGGCTCCCGTTATGTTTCATGTAAAAAGGAGATAAAAGAATTAGAAGATATCTCAAATCTTATAAGATAATAAACAAACAAACACTGATATAAAATTTAAACACATAAATCAACTTATTTTTTACTGTTCACCGGCCCAAGCAGGCCCCAATATCAGTCGAACAATTTAATAAGAAATAGGGTCTTCATTTCAAGCGGACTCAAGGAAGAATGTGTTGCTGGGCTCATAGGCCCAACCGTTCAATTAAAATGGCAAGGATGAGAGCCAGGGTGGGAGACCGCATGGGCCAATGGTCATATAAAAAGAAAGGGAAAACAAATATTACAATTGGCCAATGTCTAATTATAACATCTTATAAACAGTCATTTGCAAATAAGACCAAATATTAATCCTCCACGGCTAACTGGAAAAGACAGCATGTCTATGAGGTAATAAACTCAGAAACCTAATGTAAATTTGGACTTAATCAGCCCATCTGACGTGAATTACAAGATAAGCAGGTTCGCTGATTAATTCTTTAAGGGAGGAGAAGACCAAACCAAAAATCATACATTCAGCCTTACATAAGAACATGCTAATCCATTATAACAATGTGCAAGACAAAGAGGGATTGATATACATAAGATACACTAACTGCATATTATATGTTTTGAAATATATAGGAACATATTACCCTGATATGCGATCAGTGAATACTTTGGTTTCCATGTTTATATACCTTGGAATATCATGGTATATGATAGAATGATATAACATTTTCAGGAGATGCAAAAACGGGGAAGAATACCACACATATCCATGGGATGCTCGGGAGAAAATATAAAAAATAAGGCTAGCCGCAAGGCAGATAGGTTGTGAATATTTTACCACCCATACTCAGCCAAACTAGTGAGAGACTAACCTATGGAACAGAATCTAATCCATGGACAGAGAACAAACTCATGTCATTTCAGTAAGAAAGTTAGGCAAGATAAGTACCATAAAAGAACATGGACATTTCGACTAAACAAGGACCTAGTCAGCTCAATCATATTCCAAACTTTCATATGGTTACGTCATTTCAAACTACACTTACACATATTTCATATAAAAAAAGATCATATATGTAAGTAAGGACTCATGATTAGCATGGTTCAATTGATCTTGGTAACAATGACAAGACAGAATATTAGCATAGGCATGAATCTGGTTTAAGCTCAGAGGGTTGAAAGTTGTCATGAAGCAGCTAGCAAGAAAAAGGATATGATAGTATTGGGTTCAAAGTAAGGGAAGCTAGGAGAGGACTGCATGATTTTCAAGAAGATATGGAGATCCATCACATGGGCAGATACCCGAAATATAAAAAAAATGACTGAAAACAAAACTTGCAAAAGTAGATCATGGTGGAAAGGAGTATTGTAAAACAGAAATCAAGGGTGAAGTGGCTGAAATAAGGTGATGTCATTACTGCATATTTCTTGTATGTATGAAAAGCAAACAAACACAGAAATTCATTTTTTATTTTTGGGGTTTTATGCATCGCTAAAAAGGTAGACGTAGAACATAACCTTATGATTCATATAATACATTCAAGATGGCAATGGACATGACTAAACATATTCAGTAAGAGGGGAGCAGAGATGGTGCACACTTAGAGATACATTGCAATGAATACACACGGGACGTTCATATTATATATGATGTATACGGGAGGCTCAGTTTCAGATTTGGACAGTCATGGTAGGGGACCAAACACCATATATCCACCTTTAGAGACAGGCAATGAGTTACTAATCCAGTTGCATACATGTTTTAATCCATTTTTTTGGCTTCAGACTTATGTTAGAGGCTGCAAGAATGTAATAAAGCGTAGATTATCTAAACCCAATCTATAGAGAACCTTCATATGCTCTCCATAAACTAAACAACATGCTAACGATAATCGTAGGAACAGATCCAGTTTTGACAAATGAAGGACCATAATGCACGAAAGGTCATTGTAGAAACCATCGAATGCAAAGTTTAACCCAGCCAAAGCAGAGTATTGGCCTAATAAGTCCAAACAAATATCAACTCTTGATTAAATATGTTCGACTTTTAACTTTATTGAACCAACTTAATTCTGTCACATATCAATCTAACAGGTTCAGACAGTTGATTCAGCGCACACAAATAGCCATTAACACTGCTTAACACATACTTAATCGGTCACCAAAAAGAAACACACAAACAGTGAATAGAATCTAAGGCAGAAAAGGCGATGGGTTTACCTTCTCCGGACAGCGAACCGAGGCAGCGTATCAAGTCCTCGATCCACTCGGAGATTTGTGCTTATGCGATAAAAAAAGACGAGGCTTCGATGCTGAAGGTGGGTGTCGAAATTGAAGGTTGTACGAAACTAGTGCTCGAGAATGTTCGTGTGTAGCGATTAGCTGATGCTAAAAGAGATTAAGACTGATTTTCGATGCCTACAGATTGCTCTGTTTTTTTGGATGTTCGTCGATGCCTATTCCTAATGAATTGCTTCTGTATTTATACAGCCATTGCTAGAGTTTGAAAAGATGGTAAGAAATCCCCAAGATTCGATTTTTGATTCTGAAACTTTGGAGATGATTTGGGTGTAATTAGTGTGATTTGGATATGGTAAAAATCTATTTTTTTTTCGGGGATTTCGTGGTTTAGGAGGTGATTTTATGACGATTCGCAGAAGATTTGGTGTAATTTTTCGGGGTATGATTGCTAGAGATTATTACCTTAATTTTCAGCGAATTTTGGTGCTTATTGACACGATTTGAGGATTCGTTTTGGTATGGTTCTCGTTATGGCATGTTTTAGGAAAGGAAACATTGGATTTTGTTTGAGCTAGTGGGATTTAGGGCGTATGGGTAAGGAAGGCGGCGAATTAGGATTCTAGTGTTCTTAAAAAAAATTCTCTTTGAAATCGCAATTTCGGGACGGCGAGGATATAAGTGGGGTGATGGGCGGCGGGTAGGTCATGCGTGGTGCATGAATGGGTCGTGACGTGGGGTTGGGTAGAGTTTAGGTATTGGGTATTTAATTTGGGTAGTGTGTTATTAGTTTTAGGTGTATTATTTAATTAGTGGTAAATTTAAAAGATTCCAATTGTGATTAAATTATTTAGGTGTTTTAGTTTAAATTATTACAGAAATAAATACGAGCGTGTTATTTAATTAGTGCTTAATATTTATAATGCGATGCGTTATTAAAATCTTATTTATTGTGCTTTATTTATCGAAAAAATGAATTATCTTAATATGACTTTAGGTGCTACAATAATTATGAAATTGTTTTGCGTATTAATAAATGCGAATACGCTATTTAACGCGACGTCATTGTTAAATTTTTTATTTTATGTATTTATTTATTTATTATTAAGAATTGTTTGAGTTTTAACTAATGAAAATAGGGCTTAAATTACGAATGATATTAATAAAATTGCTTGTTATTAAAAGACGAATGCGGACGCGAGACTCAAGGTGTGCTTAATACTCTACGTAAAATGTGGTGTTATTATCAACTCGTTTATTTGTGCGTGTGTTAGTGTTTTATTGTTGCATTTTATTATTATAAAATTATTAAAAAATTATTGTAAAAATTTAATGTAATTTTGTAGTTAATGACTGGACGAGAGGGTCAAAATTGGGTGTCAACAGGGGGACTGCCATCTGAAGATCCCCACATGCACATTACAAACTTTCTGGAGTTGTGTGTCACTTCCAAATACAATGGTGTTACTAACGATGTCATTAGACTGAGGCTCTTCCCGTTCTCACTGAGGGATAGAGCCAAATGCTGGTTGAATTCACTGCCTACCAATTCCGTCACTACCTGGCAGGACCTGGCCCAAAAGTTTCTAGCAAAGTTCTTCCCTCCTTTCAAAGCAGCAAAATTAAGAGGAGAGTTGAACAATTATTACTAGGTGGAAGGTGAGTCACTCTATGATGCATGAGAGCGATTTAAGGACTTGCAAAGGAAATACCCACATCATGGCATTGAGAAGTGGATGTTAGTACACATCTTTTATAATGAGCTGAGTGGTACTACTCGTACCATCATTGATGCTGCAGCAGGGTGTGCTTTCATGAGAACGAGTGCTAATGAGGCACATGAGTTACTGAAAGATATGGCTGCCAACAATCATCAAGGGACAGATGACAGGTCAGTGACCAGCAGAAAGGCTATGGGCATACATGTATTAGATGTCATCATCGCTGAATGAACAGTGGCCTGCTGACGGCAATCGCAGCAGAACACCACGCGTGAATGTAGTCCAGATGCCAGTAAACTGTGAGATTTGTGGTGGGCCGCACTCCTTTGATAGATGCACAGCGGTGGATCTGTTATACCCCGTAGTTCAGGCCGTGCTTATGGGGCCATACGAAAGGAGTTAAGACTTAAACAGGTTGATGAGAAAAATCGCGGTCAGGGGCCTCAGCGCCGCGGTGCCATGGCGAGCGCGCGCCAAGACGGTGATTGTAGGCCGCGCGCCGGAAATGGCCGCGCGCCGAAGATCTGAAGGGTCGCGGCGCCGGAAAGTCCTGAGAAGGCGGCAGAAGTTTCAGCGCCGCGGCGCCGGCTGCAGGGCCGCGGCGCCGAGGCGGGTTCTGCGAGAGTTAGTGGAAATTTCTGCACTGTTTTGTTTTAAAAGAGGTCATGGGTGGGTGACAAGTGTCCCACCCCATCTGATTTTGCATGCACTACATATTGACCAAGTCTTGAAGACTTGGTCATCTTCCAAACTCTTCTCTCTAAGCTAAAAGTTCTCCTTCTCTCTAGAAAATCAAGAGAAACTCAAGCTTAAGGAAAATCTAAAAAGTGTGATAAGAAGGAAAGTTATTTTCAAGCTCATGGAGGTTATCAGAGTGGTGTTTTTGGAAAGGAGGCTAGCAAGGTTGTTGGAATAATTTTGGCTAAAGCTCTAAGGTAACAATTCCTCTCTTGTAGTTAGTTACTTGTGTTGCATGTGAAGAATAAGGAATTTGTAGTAGTAAATAATGCTCTTAGATTCATTGCATGTAAGAAATGTGGTTTGGATATGATAGGAGTGGTTAAAAGGGTTAAGTGAGCATGTTGTAGCCTAAGAACCACCTTAAACTTGTTAAGATGATTGTTGTAACTTATGGGGCAGAATTTTACACACCTAAGTTTGGTTGTGTAATCCCCTTTGCAATGTTGGATTGTTGGGCCTTAAATGTGGCGTTTGGATATTGAATTCGACCTTGAAAAAGGTGGCAAAGTGTGTAGAAACAAAGGAAACGCTGCCCAATTTTCCATAGAAATTAGTAACTTACACTTGGAATAATTCTATGTTGAAACTAGAGGTTAATAAACGTATTATGGTCATTATAGGTTGACATATTACGTGCGGTATTTCGGACTTAGCAAGTGGATTAACCGAAGAGGTATTTGGAACTTTCCTATCTCTTGAGCATGAGTATTTGTACCTATGTAGTACGGAAGACGTACAAAATTTGATATCTTTCACTTGTTTTAGAGTATGTGATTCTTGTGTCATTTTTTAAAAGTATAAGTCCCTTGGATTTAGGGAAAATGTATTTGACTAAGGAATAACGCAAATATAATGACTTTATGGGAAGTTGGTTATATTAGCTTTTTATAGGTTAACAAAGAAAGGTTTACTCTAAGTAAAACAAGTACGGTTAAAGGATTTGAAACTATGGAAGGTGAATTGATTTTTAGGCATTGATTGCCTAAGGTTTTAAAAAGGAAAGGAAGTCACTTGATTTAGAAGCCTATTATATTTCTAAAAGGAAATGTGACTTGTCTTGAAAAGAAATCCTAACTTGATACTATGGTGATTAGTATCTTGGAATTTTTGTATAAAAAGAGTTATTTCTTAAAAGGTTAGAAGTACATGGTACTTGGGTTGAATTTCCGGATTTTCTATTAAAAGACATGTTGGTGCCTTAGATATACTAAAATGAGAGGATATATTAATAATGTTAATAAGAAGTTAGGGGATTTCTTAACTTGCTTATGTTATGATAGGCCGGTAGTGCTTATGTTATGTATGATAGGCCGGTAGTGCTTATGTTATGTATGATAGGCCGGTAGTGCTTATGTTATGTATGATAGCCGGATGAGCTATGTTATATCTATATATTATTACTGGTAAACCCCGTTATTACTTATGCCATGGATTTGCTACCCATGACGCGAGCGCGCTTGTACTACGCGGATCCCACCACGTGATCCACGCGGGTGAAATAGTCCCACGCGAGTACCGGCGATGGTACTCATGCGGGTCCACAGATCCACGCGTGAAATAGTCTCACGCGGGTGAAATAGTCCCACGACGAGGCGGATGACCTCACGCGGGTCCACAGACCCACGCGGTGAAATAGTCCCGCGAGTAGGATCGCTTAATGATACTACGGGCAGGTACCTGTTTTGATCATGAGCCTCCTATTTTTACGCAAAGAAGATTTATACTTGTTACTCATTGTTAGTAAGGCACAAAGGTAAGGTAAATTGATTTTCGCCTATGACTCCAAATTATTTTGACTTATGATATTATTACGATTTTCCGCTTACATACTTGGTACATATCACAGATCGACCCTTCCTGGGCGCGTCATGTCGCAGTAAGGGTAAGAGTGGTGGATCCTCATTCTTAGGATCTTTGCTCAGTGTCGGAAGCTCCATTACTCGGAGGCTCGACTTGATTTTTGGTACGGTTCTCCCGACGTCAGAGGTTTTGTGTACATTCAGGGTATGACGGCCCCGTCCCACATGGTTGTTACAAATTCTGAGGCCTGTAGTCCGGTTATAAATTGGGTTATTAAGGATGTAATCGTCACTGTTTTATCTATGTTACGGGAAGGTAGCCATTTTTGGGTTAGCCTATTTTATCTTATATGGTTCTTGTTTGTGAGTTTATTTCCGCTGGTTTTCTCTGATGTTGTATCACAAGGGTGCCCGGGGTAAGGCACCAGTCACGGATCCGAGGTCGGGTCGTGACAAAAGTGGTATCAGAGCAGTTAATCCTCGGAAAGGGTCTACAGGCCGTATCTAGTAGAGTCTTGATTATCGGTGTGTTGTGCACCACATCTATAATCAGGAGGTTGCAGGATATTTAGGATTGGTTTCCATTTCTTTCACTCTAAGATCGTGCAATAGAGCCGTGTTATAGGTTGAATTTCCTCTGACGTGAATTTTGTATGTATCAGTTATGCCTCCACGCAAGGCAACCGCGGCCCAGAAGGGCAAGGCAGTAGAGGGAACTACTAGTAGGACACCGAGGGTTTCTGCGGCACAGCCCGCCTTACCGAGATAATGTTTAGGCGGCGAAGTTCCACGACATCGCCAACCCCAAAGAGAGTCCGGAGCAAAGCAGCGGCCATCGAGACTACTGCACTGAGCCTCCGCCATACACAGCCTAGATCAGAGGATATGGGCTACAAGGAGATGGCCCAGTTATTGGCCAGGATAATGGCTAGGCATGAGGACAGGCAGGAGACAGCGGTTCCGGCTGTACCCGTGGTTCCTCCTAGATCCGATAGCGTGAGACTTCGAGACTTTTTGAGCTGCAGCCCACCAGAGTTCTATGGGTCGAGGCCTGAGGATGATCTCGTGAATTTATCCGACGCCATAAATGATCATGAGGTGATCAAGGCCTCGGATACCGTGGTCGGTCGATTGAGTTCGTGATCGGCCGCGTGATACCGCAGCTTGACTGGTTTGATTCACGGAGCTGTCCCTGGGAGCATGCGCTCACCGTATGGACGAGTTCTCGGCGGCGTTTCTTGGTCATTTCTTACCTCCGCAGATGAGGAGAGCACGGGCCGACAGATTTCTGACATTGAGACAAAGTGGGCGGACAGTCCGGGAGTACAACGTAGAGTTTGACTCGTTGGCTTGATATGTGCCCACTTTAGTAGCAGATATGGAGGACAGAGTGCACCGCTACGTCACAGGGCTCGATGACTATTTGGCAGAGAGTTGTACGGGAGTAGCTCTTCAGCCGGTCATGGACATTGCCCGCATACAGCCTACGACTGGTGCGGCGAACGCAGGGCCGACGGATTGATAGGTATCAGCAGAAGAGGGCCAGGACAGCAGCGTCCTCTAGTAGTTCTCGAGGTAGACAGCCTCAGCAGGAGACCGGATTTGCATCACAGCTGGTTCAGAGCGCTCCTCCACCATCTTCTCGGTCGCAGGTATTCAGGCGGGACAGGTCCCGTGGCTTCGTTTCGCAGGACCGAGTTCCAGCCGATGATGCCACCTATGCCTCGGTGTGGTCGATGTGGTGATTTCCATTATGGGGGGTGTCGTGTTCCTCCAGGATCTTGTTACTCTTGTGGCCAGCAGGGCCATTTGAAGAGAGATTGTCCGACCGCAGGCGCCGAAATGCTATGGCTCACCCAATGTGTTCGGGCTTGCCGGGTCTTCATCTTCAATGGTCGCGCGCTGAGGGTGGTGTTCACGGCCAGCAGCCGCGCAGGTTCGTGGTAGGGTTCCAGCCCAGCCGTCCTCGAACCGCATTTATTCTATGTCCACCGCCAGACTGCGAGGCGCCACCGATGTCGCCACAGTACATTGTTGGTTTCTTCATGATGTTTATGCTTTGATAGACCCAGGTTCTACCTTGTCCTATATATCTCCTCATATTGCTGGTAGAATAGGGATAGAGCCCGAGTCCATAAAACTTTTTGAGGTAGCTACCCCAGTAGGTGATTCGGTGGTTGTCGAGCGAGTGTATAAGGCTTGCCCAGTGACTATATACAGTCGTCAGACTCTAGCCGACTTGATAGAGTTGGATATGACGGACTTTGATGTGATTATGGGTATGGATTGGCTAGCGCCTTGCTATGCCAATGTGGACCGTAGGAGAGGTTAGTTCGGTTCCAGCTTCCACGAGCCTGTTATCAGTTGGAGGAATACCGCATCGCCGGTGGGTAGGTTTATTTCTTACCTCAAGGCTAGGAATATGCGCGGCGGTATATTTACCATTCGTTCGGTATTCGACATCGAGGTTGAGATACCGACCTTCATCAATTCCGGTTGTTAGAGAATTTGCGACGTATTCCCGCACGAAGCTTCCGTATCCTCCCGAGAGGAGATCGAGTTTTGCATTGATTGGCGCCGGACACTGACCGATATCTATTCCGCCATACAGATGGCACCGCCGAGTTGAAGGAATCAAGGACCACCAAAGATTTGTTGGAGAAAGGCTTTATCGTGCCAAGTGTTTCTCCTTGGAGCGCCATGTTATTTGTAAAGAAGGATGGGACGACGCTGCGTATGTGTATTGATTACGTGCAATAACAAGGTAACTATCAAGAATGATATCCCCTTCCCAGATTGATGATTTGTTTGACCAACAGCAGGTGCGAAATGCTTTTCCAAGATAGACTGCGATCCGTTACCATCGTGCACGAGTTAGAAAGGCGGATATCCCAAGATCGCATTCAGACCCTGGATGGGCACTATGAGTTCGGGGTGATGTCTTTCGGATTGACCAACGCCCAAATGTATTCATGGATTTGATGAATAGGTGTTCGTGCCATTCTTGGATATGTTCGTTATAGTGTTCATTGATGATATCTTGGTATATTCGCGCACGCAGCAGAGCATACAGATCATTCGGCGATGGTATCGAGTCCTCGTGACCGGCAATTGATGCCAAGTTCTCGAAATACGAGTTTTGGCTTCGATGGCTTTCGGGGCATGTTATCGGGCCGATGGTATTCGTGTTGATACAAAGAAAGATCGAGGCGATCAAGACTTGGCCTAGACCCACTACACCGACGGAGTGCGCAGCCTTGGGCCTCGCAGTTACTATCTGAGGTTTGTCGAGAAGTTTGCTTCCGTCGCCGCTTTGACTAGGCTAACTCGTATGCAGCTATATTTCAATGGACGGATGCTTGTGAGGAGAGTTTTCAACATCAAGGAGAAATTGACGACCGCCCGCTTTACTCTTCCCGAGGGTTGGACGGATATGTGGTTTATTATGACGCGTCGGTGTCGGGCTTGGGTACGTCTTGACGCAAAGACGGCAAGGTTATAGCTACGATCTCGGCAAATTAGGAAGCATGAGAAGAACTATCCCACACATGACTTAGAGTTGGCGCAGTGATTCATGCCTCAAGATCCGAGACACTATTTGTATGGAGTTCATGTGGATATTTACACAGACCACAAGAGTCTCCAATATATCTTCAGCCAGAGGGAGCTGAACTTACGGCAGAGACGGTGGTTGGAGTTACTCAAGGATTATGATGTTGATATTCTATACCACCCAGGGAAGGCCAATGTAGTTACAGATGCCCTTAGTCGCAGATCGATGGGTAGTCTGTCTGATGCATGCAGAAGAGGATATGGTCCGAGAGTTACATCAGCTAGCAAGTCTTGGGGTTCGTTTGGTTGATTCTGATAGTGAGGGAGTTCGGGTTCGAGAGGTTGCCGAGTCCTCTATCGTCGAGGAGGTGAAGAGGCGACGATGAGGATCCGATTATGGTACGGGATCGAGACGCCACGGTCGAAAGAGAAGAGTCTATTTGAGGTAGCGCTGACGGGTGCTAAGATTTGAGGGCCGGCCATTGTGTGTTCCCGATGGACAGACTTCGCCCAGATTCTCGTGAGGCACACGGTGCTCGTTATTCTATTCATCCGGTCGACTAAGATGTACCATGACCTCGGATCGTGTATTGGTGGGATGGCCCAAGAGGACGTGGTAGGTTTTACGCACGCTGTCCTAATTGTCGAGTTAAGGTTGAGCACCGTAAGCCGGTCGTTGCAGTTATTGATATTCGACTGGAAGCCGAGGTGGTAAATATAGATTTTATTACGTGGTTACCTTCCACTCGTATAAGCATGATTCCATTTGGGTTATCGTCGACAGTCGACGAAATCAGCCCATTTTCTTCCAAATGACGACTTTTTCGCCGAGGATTATGCTAGACTATATATCGAGAGATCGTGAGATCGCACGGAGTTCCTATATCGATTATTTCGCATGCAGGAGCCCGCTTTACGCTAACTTCCTGAGGTCTTTCCGGCGGATTAGGGACACATGTGAGTCTCAGTACGGCGTTTCATCCTCAGACCGACGGACAGGCCGAGCGCACTATCCAGACACTTGAGGATATGTTGCGGGCTTGTGTTATTGATTTCAGGGGTAGCTGGGAGGATCATTTGCCTCTTGTGGAGTTTGCTTATAACAACAGCTACCATTCTAGTATTCAGATGGCGCCTTATGAGGCCTTATACAGGAGGAAGTGTAGGTCACCGATAGGTTGGTTTGAGGTGGGAGAAGTTCAGTTAATGTTATACCCCGTATTTCCAGAGTATGTACGTGAGGGCGTACGTAGAAAAGTTTGAGCCTTAAATTAGGCAAGGGTCGAAAATTTTGTTCACAACCCCCGAAAAGAATTGTTTTCCGACGAAACGTTTTCCAAACTTTGCGAAGGGAAAAATACGGTTATATCATTTATTATTTTTGCGGATTTTTCCGAGGGATGAAATATTTTGGACCAACGAGAGGGCGACACTTGTCACCCTCAAGTTGGCGGATTTGTGGGCTTCATTTGGACGATTTCAAAGTCTTGGAGTAGGTAGGATATTTGTGATATTTTGTGTGGTAGTTGGATAAGGTACACATGGATAAATCCTCACCCTACACTTGCACACCACTTGTCTTGATCTTGGCCCTTGGTTGTCCTATAAATACCCCCCTTGGTTGAAGACTTCTTCATCCACAAAATGTTTTCTAAATCTTGAAATCCTCCCCCCCTTCTTGTGTAGTTCTCGTCCAAGTCTTCCTCCCCTCATGAGGCCTTTGGCCGAGAGGTACCCCTCTCCTAGGGTGCTAGCCAAACCTACCCCCTCCTAGTGGTGTTGTTCTCGTGAAAATACACCCTCTTGGTAGAAAATACGCCCAAGTATTGTTATTATTCCAAAGATACCTCTATACGTAGAGCCCGAAAATACTACCTTATGTCCTTTTTGTCTCAAACGAAACCCTAAGGAAAAATCTTCATAGTTGGTTGAAGTGCTAGTAGAAGTTGTTTGGAAACTTCTAAGGGTTGTTTGGAGCGGGTTGGAGCGCCCAGAGTAGGAGCTAAACGTTGCTCAGGATCGACATTTAAACTTGGATAATTATGGGCTTATCGAGGTAAATATCTTGTCCCCCTATTGTAATTAGAGTTACATACTGTTGAAGTATAAGAATTAAGTATAAGTTATATACAAGGAAAGTATATAAGAAGGACATTGAATCAGATTACATAGATCGTATTTACGAGACTTGTGAAGTTTGACATGGAAGTCACGCCCAATTTTCCGTAGAATCTTGTATCTAGATTTATTCTACCGAGTAGTCTAGACTTTGATAGACTTGTATAACCGTTATAGGTTGAAGTACTGCGAGTAGCGTATTCTACTCGAAGGGTGGAAAAGGCTAGCAGGATTACAGTACTTTGGAGCTATTTGCTAATAGTCGATAAATCGTCGCGAGGTATGTGATTCTTCCTATCCTCTTGAGCATGATATTTTAAAATAATATATATATAGTACGGTAGACGTACGTATGTTAACTGAACGTGGTTTTACTCCGATGTCTTTTGACTTGAGTTTTAATAATAAGAATCTTGAAGTATTTTAAAAGAATTAAGAAACCTTTTTGAAAGAAGAGTAATACTTGGTTTTAAAAGCTTAAGAGTTATACTAGCTTTATGGGAAGTTAGGTATAACGACTTAAGAGAGATAAAAAGAATGGTTTATTGATTTTAAAAGTTAAGAGACTTGATCTTAAAAGATAAGAGACTTGACTTAATTGAATTAATATGAATCTTGTTAAAAAGTGTGAAACCTCATTCGTGAGTAATGAGTACTTGGTTTTTAAAAAAGGAATAATGTTTTACTGATTTCGGAAATCAGAATAAGTATCGAACAAACCACTGCAGCGTTAATAAAGGGAAATGTTTTGACTAATTAAGTATTATAAAACCAAGAGAAACCTCCATCCGCATGTGCTAAGATGAGACAAAATGATATTACATTTCCTAGATCATGGCTGCATTAATAAGATTGATATGAACAAGAATAACCTACTCACACATAAGGCATATGTTTCTCAAATTGTTTTAAAGGAGAATTATATTTATTAAGTGATTAAAACTATGAACTACGAAACCTTTCGAAAATGAGAAACTTGAGCATTTGAAATTAGGCAAACTTGAACGTTTGGAAAATAATGTTGTTACTTGATTTTACAAAGGAAGTGTTTTGGTTTACTTAAAAGATAGTCACTCTATTTTTATACTACGTATCAGTGACTTTTGTGAAAGAAACGGATCTTTAAAGAACTAACGACGTAGTACTTGGGGTTTGAAAGCCCGAACTTATTGACATAGAATAGAAAGTACCTTGTGTGAGTAACTTGACTATGTTGGTTTGTGATAGCCTTGTAATACTTTCTTGTTGGTTTGATAAATAAACATGTTAGGACGCTACGGTGTTAGTGTTGTAATGTTGTGTAAGGTTTCTTGATCGTGCTTATGTTGTTTAACGATAAGTCGTTATGTTAGTATTATATCACTCACCTTGACTTGATCCCGGGTTAAGTCGTCCGACGCGGGTAGACTCAGCGGTCCGGGACCATGATTCGAGAATACCTCATGCGGGTCCAGGACCTATGCGAGCTACGAGTTCCGTGTTAGCGCGCCTTTGTGGTCACGCGGTCTACGTGGCCACGCGATCGCGAGTCCGTGATCGATGCCGGAGTAGCTACCCTCGATGTGGGAATACCTCACGCGGCCTATGCGAGTGGCCTATGTGAGTCAGCGAAGTTCCAGACTAGACGCGCACATTAGATACTGCGCGAGTGGCGGCCGATCATGTGGCGGCTCAGACAGATCTCATGATACGCTTTATGACCTTGCGATCGTGGGTTTTAGTAGTCCGCTATGCCTTCGCATTTACCCCAGACGGTTTTATTATGACACAGGGACCCGTGTTCATGTATTCCTTGGTGCTTTTATATCATAGATCGTCAGCGGTGAAGGTATTCCACGCATGATTGATGTTGTGGGCGAGACCCATAGTTATATTTGAGTGATGACTTTGAGGGTGCGAGTCCCCGACTGACGATCGCTATTTATTGGAATCGTAGTTTGGTTATCATATATGTCTCCTGCTTTATATAGACTACTATGATTTCATTTACAGTATTTTCAGTTTCACATACTTGGTACTTGTTATCGACCTCCTTCGGGCCGCGTTCATGCCGTGTAGGTACACCAGTTGTTGATCCTCGCTCATAGGGTCACAGTTCAGCGTTTGGGAAGCTCCATTTCTCCGGAGGCTTATCTTGGGTATAGTCCTCTGTCGTTGTAGGTACTTATATTCAGGGGTATGGTGGGGCCCTATCCCGCTATTGTTGTTATCATTCTTAGAGGTCTGTAGTACTGTTGTGGGCAGAGTTGTAAATGGGATATAACTGTTCGGATTTAAGTTTTTATATATATATATATATGTCGAAAGGCAACTTCTCTTCAGATAAACTGTGTCTCCTTTACATTGTTTCATGTTGTGTTTTATATTCCGCTGATTACTCTGATGTATGTCTACTTGGGTGCCCGGTAAGGCACTATCCACGCCGGTTCGGTCATGACAAAAGTGGTATCGTGAGCGCTTAATCCTCGGAAAGTGTCTACAGACCGTATCTAGTAGAGTCTTGATTATCGGTGTGTTGTGCACAACACCAATAATCAGGAGGCTATAGGATATTTAGGATTGGTTTCCATTCTTCTCACTTTGAGATCGTGCTTAGAGTTGTGTTATAAGTTGGACCCCTCTAACGTATTTCTTTCCCTTACCGTTATGCCTCCGCGTAAGGCAACCCGCCTGGCGGAAGGCAAGGCGGAGTCGCGAGTAGAACACGAGGGTTACTAGTGGCACAGCCCAATCATCACCGGGTGGTGCTTCATTCGGGAGTTCTGCGACGTCGCCACCAAAGAGAGTTTAGCACAATGGCAGCGATTCCTCATGCGCCATGATATATGAGCCTTCGCCTATTCACGACGATGGCGAAAGTATAGATTGCAAAGACGACCGCCACTAGCTAAGGATGTAGCTACGCAGAGTATATGATGTACCGATTTATCACGGTCTTGATGACTATCTAAGAGAGGTTGTGCAAGAGTAGCTCTTCATCGAGCTTGAGCATGGCTGCGTGACGCTTATGCACGCAGAGAAAAACGTAGGATCGACGGGTTAACCAAGATCGCCGAAGAGGCGGTCGGCGAGGTCCTTTGGTAACTTTCGAGGCGAACCGCCTCAGCAGCAGATTAGATATGCACCTCTACCAGTTCAGAGTGGTCCTCCACATGGTTCAGGACGTTCGGGGTATGTCGGAGTTGGTCAGAGCTCCAGGGCTTCCGGTTCACGATGTACAGCGCCATCCCGGAATGTCGTCTTATCGTACTTGTCTTACTGCGGCCGTCAGGGCCATGTGTCGAAAGGATGTCCTAGTAGGAGGGATGTAAGTAGGAGGACTCAGCCTACCAGATCAGTTGCGGATTCAGTGGCTCGGAGAGGATGGGGTGTTAGCCAGAGGAGGCCACCCCCACCTCGGTGTGGCCGTTGTGGAAGATGTCATTGTGGGGAGTGTCGTACTTCTTCGACAGCTTGTTTTGCTTGCGGCCATCAGGTCCATTTTACGAGAAATTGTCCGACCAGAGGTGGCGCGGATGTAGAGACTCAGCCTTCAGGATCAGTGGCTAGTTCGTCACCTTCCTTAGCTATGCGCCCAATAGGGCAGGATTGATTAGAACGACAAAGGGGAGTGAAGCTGTAGATACAGGTAGATCCTTAACCCTCTAGAGATTAGTACGTATGATAAGATGAGTATACCTTAAATGTTATGTTCACATAGCATTGTGTTAATTGTGATTAGAAATCATGGTTAGTTAACCGGGTAAGATTGGGGATAAGGAAAGTGTGAGCCTTAGAGTTTTATACGTGGAGACCTTAGAGGCGAGGCCATCTTGAGTAAAAGATTTTTGTTATGTTAACCTTTATCGGAGTGCATAGTACACGTGAGATATGTCTGTGTGATAGGTCCCCGGTGGTATGAAATGAAAGAGGGTAGTTGAGCTAAGAAGACCACTAGGTTTTCGTGACTTGATTGTGGGATTGTTCCGGATCGGGGAGCAAGTGTTTGGCGCGATAGCGGGTCGGCCATGGACGATTGCGGGTCAACCCGCGCCCGTATGGTGGTGGGGTCAGTTTGGGGTGGTCGCTTTGTGATAGGGTCACGCAGGTGTTAGGCCCAAGTTTAGTTAACCAGACGAGTTCGTGGATGCGTTCGACCCGATGGTCGGCCGATGAGGTCAGCCCATCTTGTCTTTTAGTCAAGACCGCTTACTCGCAGAGGTTATGTGAGATGTTATATCGAAGGTTGTAAGGCTGCACGAGGTGCCTACTTTCACCTTATGACAGATGGAGCCAGTACTACCATTTCTTTTTTGAGGTTTTACCAGCAGGTTAGGAACTCAAAGTAGTCTCAAGACGCATTCGCCTCGGGCGGTGTTTGGATTTCGGGGTAGTGTAAGGATGGTTGCCTCTGTTGAGGAGTGTTTTAATAGCTACCATTTCGATTCGAATGTCGCTTTATGACGCCTTGTAGGGCGTAAGTGTAAGTTGTCGCCGATTGGTTCGATGTTGGCGTTCGGATAGTTGGTTCATACTTGTTCAGGATGTGGATAGGGTGAAGTTTATCCGTAAGAGGTTATTGGCGGCTCGTAGTCAGCGAAGTTGTGCGGATAATCGGCGGCACGCTTGGAGTTCGTTGAAGGTGGGTCTTCTTGAAGGTACCACCGGAAAGGGTGACGAGTTTTGGAAAACAGAGGAAACTTAGCGAGTTACTTTGGGCCTTTTAGATCATGTGAAGAATAGGCGGGTTGCCTATATGTTAGCTTTGCCTTCCGACGTAGGAGGCGAGACGTCCGGCCTTCATGTTGTTATGTTCTAAAAGTATCGAGATCCATCAGTTGTTCCCGAATGATGACCAAAGTTGGAGGTAGTAACCCAGATTTGGAAAGCGAACGGAAATGTGGTAAGGTATAAGAAAGAGTTCGAGTGTACGAGAAGGGTACGACGAGTAAGGGAAGAAGTGAACAGGTGTTAAGAGAATAGAAGTGATCGTTTCTTAAGGGAGTATCGTTTAGACTTTGGGTGGAAGCTTTTGTGATGTTAGAGGTGATTCCTCGTAGACTTGGATTAAGTATTGGAGCGTGTGTTATTTTGTGGCCATGTGTGGCATTGGCAACTTGTTTAAGTTAAGAGGAACTTTATCGTTATCCGTCTTGAGAAGGAACATTCGGGACGAATGTTTCTAAGGAGGAGAATGTTATACCAGTATTTCCGTAGTATGTACGTGAGGCGTACGTAGAAAAGTTTGAGCCTTAAATTAGGCAAGGGTCGGAAATTTTGTTCACAACCCCCGAAAAGAATTGTTTTCCGACGAAACGTTTTCCAAACTTTGCGATGGGAAAAATACGCTATATCATTTATTATTTTTGCGGATTTTTCCGAGGGATGAAATATTTTGGACCAACGAGAGGGCGACACTTGTCACTCTCAAGTTGGCGGATTTGTGGGCTTCATTTGGACGATTTCAAAGTCTTGGAGTAGGTAGGATATTTGTGATATTTTGTGTGGTAGTTGGATAAGGTACACATGGATAAATCTTCACCCTACACTTGCCCACCACTTGTCTTGATCTTGGCCCTTGGTTGTCCTATAAATACCCCCTCTTGGTTGAAGACTTCTTCATCCACAAAATATTTTCTAAATCTTGAAATCCTCCCCTTCTTGTAGTTCGTCCAAGTCTTCCCTCCCTTTGTGAGGCCTTTTGGCCGAGAGGTACCCCGCCTCCTAGTGGTGTTGTTCTCGTGAAAATACACCCCTCTTGGTAGAAAATACTCTCAAGTATTGTTATTATTCCAAAGATACCTCTATACGTAGAGCAGGAAATACTACCTTATGTCCTTTTTGTCTCAAACGAAACCCTAAGGAAAAATCTTCATAGTTGGTTGAAGTGCTAGTAGAAGTTGTTTGGAAACTTCTAAGGGTTGTTTGGAGCGGGTTGAGCGCCCAGTAGGAGCTAAACGTTGCTCGTGATCGACATTTAAACTTGGATAATTATGGGCTTATCGAGGTAAATATCTTGTCCCCCTATTGTAATTAGAGTTACATACTGTTGAAGTATAAGAATTAAGTATAAGTTATATACAAGGAAAGTATATAAGAAGGAAATTGAACTGTACTTACATAGGACTGTATTTACAGTAGACTTGTGAAGTTTGACGGGTAGGGAAGTGCTGCCCAATTTTCCGTAGAATCTTGTATCTAGATTTATTCTACCGAGTAGTCTAGACTTTGATAGACTTGTATAACCGTTATAGGTTGAAGTACTGCGAGTAGCGTATTCTACTCGAAGGGTGGAAAAGGCTAGCAGGATTACAGTACTTTGGAGCTATTTGCTAATAGTCGATAAATCGTCGCGAGGTATGTGATTCTTCCTATCCTCTTGAGCATGATATTTTAAAATAATATATATATAGTACGGTAGACGTACGTATGTTAACTGAACGTGGTTTTACTCCGATGTCTTTTGACTTGAGTTTTAATAATAAGAATCTTGAAGTATTTTAAAAGAATTAAGAAACCTTTTTGAAAGAAGAGTAATACTTGGTTTTAAAAGCTTAAGAGTTATACTAGCTTTATGGGAAGTTAGGTATAACGACTTAAGAGAGATAAAAAGAATGGTTTATTGATTTTAAAAGTTAAGAGACTTGATCTTAAAAGATAAGAGACTTGACTTAATTGAATTAATATGAATCTTGTTAAAAGTGTGAAACCTCATTCGAGTAATGAGTACTTGGTTTTTAAAAAGGAATAATGTTTCTTGATTTCGAAATCGAATAAGTATCGAACAAACCACTGCGGCGTTAATAAAGGAAATGTTTTGACTAATTAAGTATTATAAAAACCGGTAAACCTCCATCCGCAGAAGCTAAGATGAGACAAAATGATATTACATTTCCTAGATCATGGCTGCATTAATAAGATTGATATGAACAAGAATAACCTACTCACACATAAGGCATATGTTTCTCAAATTGTTTTAAAGGAGAATTATATTTATTAAGTGATTAAAACTATGAACTACGAAACCTTTCGAAAATGAGAAACTTGAGCATTTGAAATTAGGCAAACTTGAACGTTTGGAAAATAATGTTGTTACTTGATTTTACAAAGGGAAGTGTTTTGGTTTACTTAAAAAGATAGTCACTCTATTTTTATACTACGGGTATTGTGTGACTTTTGTGAAAGAAACGGATCTTTTAAAGAACTAACGTACGTAGTACTTGGGGGTTTGAAAGCCCGAACTTATTGACATAGAATAGAAAGTACCTTGTGTGAGTAACTTGACTATGTTTGTTTGTGATAGCCTTGTAATACTTTCTTGTTGGTTTGATAAATAAACATGTTAGGATGCTACGTGTGTTAGTGTCTTGTAATGTTGTGTAAGGGGGTTTCCCTTGATTGTGCTTATGTTGTTTAACGATAAGCTGTTATGTTAGTATTATATCACTCACCTTGACTTGATCCCGGGGGTTAAGCTGCCCTCCGATGCGGGGTAGACTCAGGCGGTCTGGGACCATGATTCGAGAATACCTCATGCGGGTCCAGGGGACCTATGCGGAGCTACGAGAGTTCCAGGTTAGTGTGCGGCCTTTGTGGTCATGCGGACTGCGAGTCCAGGACGATGCCGGGGAGTAGCTACCCTCGATGTGGGGAATACCTCATGCGGGCCTATGTGAGTGGCCTATGTGGAGCTGCAGGAAGTTCCAGGACTAGACGCGCACATTAGATACTGCGGGCGAGTGGCGGCCGATCATGTGCCTGGTCAGACAGATCTCATGATACACATTATGACCTTGTCGATCGTGGGTTTTAGTAGTCGGCTATGCCTTCGTACTTACCCGTGCGGTTTTATTATGACACGCGTGGGACTCGTGTTCTTGTGTATTCCTTGGTGCTTTTATATCATAGATCGCCGGTGAGGAAGGTATTCCACGCATGATTGATGTTGTGGGCGTGAGACCCATAGTTATATTTGAGTGATGACTTTGAGGTGTGAGTCACGACTTGACATGACTGCTTATTTATTGTGAACTGTAGTTTGGTTATCATATATGTCTCCTGCTTTATATAGACTACTATGATTTCATTTACAGTATTTTCAGTTTCACATACTTGGTACTTGTTGTACTGACCTCCTTCGGGGGGCTGCGTTCATGCCGCAGGTAGAGGTACACCAGTTGTTGATCCTCGCTCATAGGGTCACAGTTCAGCGTTTGGGAAGCTCCATTTCTCCGGAGGCTTATCTTGGGTATAGTCCTCTGTCGTTGTAGGTACTTATATTCAGGGGTATGGTGGGGCCCTGTCCCGCTATTGTTGTTATCATTCTTAGAGGTCTGTAGTACTGTTGTGGGCAGAGTTGTAAATGGGATATAACTGTTCGGATTTAAGTTTTTATATATATATATATGCCGAAAGGCAACTTCTCTTCAGATAAACTGTGTCTCCTTTACATTGTTTCATGTTGTGTTTTATATTCCGCTGATTACTCTGATGTATGTCTACTTGGGTGCCCGGGGTAAGGCACCAGTCACGGGCCCGAGTTCGGGTCATGACAAAAGTGGTATCAGAGCAGTTAATCCTCGGAAAGTGTCTACAGACCGTATCTAGTAGAGTCTTGATTATCGGTGTGTTGTGCACAACACCAATAATCAGGAGGCTATAGGATATTTAGGATTGGTTTCCATTCTTCTCACTCAGAGATCGTGCTTAGAGTTGTGTTATAAGTTGGACCCCTCTAACGTATTTCTTTCCCTTACCGTTATGCCTCCGCGTAAGGCAACCCGGGCCCAGGCGAAGGCAAAGCGGTAGAGGCTGCGAGTAGAACACAGAGGGTTACTAGGGCACAGGGCCAATCATCACCTGGGGTGGTTCTTCATTCGGGGAGTTCTGCTACGTCGCCAAATCAGCAGAGTTTAGCAATGCGGCGATTCCTACTGCGGCCATGATATATGAGCCTTCAGTTCCACGACCAGTAGCAGAAAGTATAGATTGCAAAGAGACGACCCTGTCACTAGCTAAGGATGTAGCTACCAGAGAGTATATGATGTACCGATTTATCACGGGTCTTGATGACTATCTAAGAGAGGGTTGTGCAAGAGTAGCTCTTCATCGAGCTTGAGCATGGCTGCGTGCGGGCTTATGCAGCGGGGCAACGTAGGGATCGACGGGTTAACCAAGATCAGCAGAAGAGGGCCAGATCGGCAGGGTCCTTTGGTAACTTTCGAGGCGAACCGCCTCAGCAGCAGATTAGATATGCACCTCTACCAGTTCAGAGTGGTCCTCCACATGGTTCAGGACGTTCGGGGTATGTCGGAGTTGGTCAGAGCTCCAGGGCTTCCGGTTCACAGCGATGTGCGCGTCGTCGGGAATGTCGTCTTATCGTACTTGTCTTACCTGCGGCCGTCAGGGCCATGTGTCGAAAGGATGTCCTAGTAGGAGGGATGTAAGTAGGAGGACTCAGCCTACCATATCAGTTGCGGATTCAGTGGCTCGGAGAGGATGGGGTGTTAGCTAGAGGAGGCCACCCCCACCTCGGTGTGGCCGTTGTGGAAGATGTCATTGTGGGGAGTGTCGTACTTCTTCGACAGCTTGTTTTGCTTGCGGCCATCAGGTCCATTTTACGAGAAATTGTCCGACCGCAGTGGCGCGGATGTAGAGACTCGACGCCGTGATCGGTGGCTAGTTCGTCACCTTCCTTAGCTATGCGCCCAATAGGGCAGGATTGATTAGAACGACAAAGGGGAGTGAAGTTGTAGATACAGGTAGATCCTTAACCCTCTAGAGATTAGTACGTATGATAAGATGAGTATACCTTAAATGTTATGTTCACATAGCATTGTGTTAATTGTGATTAGAAATCATGGTTAGTTAACCGGGTAAGATTGGGGATAAGGAAAGTGTGAGCCTTAGAGTTTTATACGTGGAGACCTTAGAGGCGAGGTCATCTTGAGTAAAAGATTTTTGTTATGTTAACCTTTATCGGAGTGCATAGTACACGTGAGATATACGTGTGATAGGTCGGTGGTATGAAATGAAAGAGGGTAGTTGAGCTAAGAAGACTACTAGGTTTTCGTGACTTGATTGTGGGATTGTTCGGATCGGGAGCAAGTGTTTGGCGCGATAAGCGGGTCGGCCTAAGGACCGATTGCGGTCAACCCGCGGCTGTATGGTGGTGGGGTCAGTTTGGGGTGGTCCGCTTTGTGATAAGTCACGAGGGTGTTAGGCCCAAGTTTAGTTAACCACAGACGAAGTTCGTGGATGCGTTCGACCCGAGTCGGGCCGATGAGGTCACCCATCTTGTCTTTTAGTCAAGACCGTTTACTCGCAGAGGTTATGTGAGATGTTATATCGCGGGAAGGTTGTAAGTCGCACGAGGTGCCTACTTTCACCTTACGACAGTAATGGAGCCCAAACTACGGTTCTTTTTGGAGGTTTTACCAGGCAGGGTTAGGAACTCAGGTGAGTCTCAGTATCGCATTCGCCCTCGGGCCAGTGTTTGGATTTCAGGGGTAGCTGTAAGGATGGTTGCCTCCTGTTGAGGGAGTGTTTTAATAGCTACCATTTCAGTATTCGAATGTCGCTTTATGACGCCTTGTAGGGGCGGAAGTGTAAGTTGCCGGTCGATTGGTTCGATGTTGGCAAGGTTCAGATAGTTGGTTCATACTTGTTCAGCAGGATGTGGATAGGGTGAAGTTTATCCAGAAGAGGTTATTGGCAGCTCAGAGTCAACAGAAGTTGTGCGGATAATCGGCGACGACGCTTGGAGTTCAGGTTGAAGGTGGGTCTTCTTGAAGGTACCACCCCGGAAAGGGGGTGACGAGTTTTGGAAAACAGAGGAAACTTAGCCCGAGTTACTTTGGGCCTTTTTAGATCATGTGAAGAATAGGCCAGGTTGCCTATATGTTAGCTTTGCCTTCCGACGTAGGAGGCAGTACGTCCGGTCTTCATGTTGTTATGTTCGGAAAAGTATCAGAGATCCATCCAGATTGTTCCCAGTAATGATGACCAAAGTTGGAGGTAGTAACCCAGAGATTTGGAAACTGAAGCAGTAACGGAAATGTGGTAAGGTATGAGAAAGAGTTCGAGTGTACGAGAAGGGTACGACGAGTAAGGGAAGAAGTGAACATGTGTTAAGAGAATAGAAGTGATCGTTTCTTAAGGGAGTATCGTTTAGACTTTGGGTGGAAGCTTTTGTGATGTTAGAGGTGATTCCTCGTAGACTTGGATTAAGTATTGGAGCGTGTGTTATTTTGTGGCCATGTGTGGCATTGGCAACTTGTTTAAGTTAAGAGGAACTTTATCGTTATCCGTCTTGAGAAGGAACATTCGGGACGAATGTTTCTAAGGAGGGGAGAATGTTATACCCCGTATTTCCAGAGTATGTACGTGAGGGCGTACGTAGAAAAGTTTGAGCCTTAAATTAGGCAAGGGTCGGAAATTTTGTTCACAACCCCCGAAAAGAATTGTTTTCCGACGAAACGTTTTCCAAACTTTGCGATGGGAAAAATACGGCTATATCATTTATTATTTTTGCGGATTTTTCCGAGGGATGAAATATTTTGGACCAATGAGAGGGCGACACTTGTCACTCTCAAGTTGGCGGATTTGTGGGCTTCATTTGGACGATTTCAAAGTCTTGGAGTAGGTAGGATATTTGTGATATTTTGTGTGATAGTTGGATAAGGTACACATGGATAAATCTTCACCCTACACTTGCCCACCACTTGTCTTGATCTTGGCCCTTGGTTGTCCTATAAATACCCCCTCTTGGTTGAAGACTTCTTCATCCACAAAATATTTTCTAAATCTTGAAATCCTCCCCCCCCCCCCTTCTTGTGTAGTTCTCGTCCAAGTCTTCCCCCTCCCCCTTTGTGAGGCCTTTTGGCCGAGAGGTACCCCCCCCCCCCCCCGCCTCCTAGTGGTGTTGTTCTCGTGAAAATACACCCCCCTCTTGGTAGAAAATACTCTCCAAGTATTGTTATTATTCCAAAGATACCTCTATACGTAGAGCCCGGAAATACTACCTTATGTCCTTTTTGTCTCAAACGAAACCCTAAGGAAAAATCTTCATAGTTGGTTGAAGTGCTAGTAGAAGTTGTTTGGAAACTTCTAAGGGTTGTTTGGAGCGGGTTGGAGCGCCCAGAGTAGGAGCTAAACGTTGCTCAGGATCGACATTTAAACTTGGATAATTATGGGCTTATCGAGGTAAATATCTTGTCCCCCTATTGTAATTAGAGTTACATACTGTTGAAGTATAAGAATTAAGTATAAGTTATATACAAGGAAAGTATATAAGAAGGAAATTGAACTGTACTTACATAGGACTGTATTTACTGAGACTTGTGAAGTTTGTGGTAGGAAGTCACGCCCACTTTTCCGTAGAATCTTGTATCTAGATTTATTCTACCGAGTAGTCTAGACTTTGATAGACTTGTATAACCGTTATAGGTTGAAGTACTGCGAGTAGCGTATTCTACTCGAAGGGTGAAAAAGGCTAGCAGGATTACCGTACTTTGGAGCTATTTGCTAATAGTCGATAAATCGTCGCGAGGTATGTGATTCTTCCTATCCTCTTGAGCATGATATTTTAAAATAATATATATATAGTACGGTAGACGTACGTATGTTAACTGAACGTGGTTTTACTCCGATGTCTTTTGACTTGAGTTTTAATAATAAGAATCTTGAAGTATTTTAAAAGAATTAAGAAACCTTTTTGAAAGAAGAGTAATACTTGGTTTTAAAAGCTTAAGAGTTATACTAGCTTTATGGGAAGTTAGGTATAACGACTTAAGAGAGATAAAAAGAATGGTTTATTGATTTTAAAAGTTAAGAGACTTGATCTTAAAAGATAAGAGACTTGACTTAATTGAATTAATATGAATCTTGTTAAAAAGTGTGAAACCTCATTCGTGAGTAATGAGTACTTGGTTTTTAAAAAAGGAATAATGTTTTACTGATTTCGGAAATCAGAATAAGTATCGAACAAACCACTGCAGCGTTAATAAAGGGAAATGTTTTGACTAATTAAGTATTATAAAAACCAGTAGAAACCTCCATCTGCATAGAAGCTAAGATGAGACAAAATGATATTACATTTCCTAGATCATGGTTGCATTAATAAGATTGATATGAACAAGAATAACCTACTCACACATAAGGCATATGTTTCTCAAATTGTTTTAAAGGAGAATTATATTTATTAAGTGATTAAAACTATGAACTACGAAACCTTTCGAAAATGAGAAACTTGAGCATTTGAAATTAGGCAAACTTGAACGTTTGGAAAATAATGTTGTTACTTGATTTTACAAAGGGAAGTGTTTTGGTTTACTTAAAAAGATAGTCACTCTATTTTTATACTACGGGTATTGTGTGACTTTTGTGAAAGAAACAGATCTTTTAAAGAACTAACGTACGTAGTACTTGGGGGTTTGAAAGCCCGAACTTATTGACATAGAATAGAAAGTACCTTGTGTGAGTAACTTGACTATGTTGGTTTGTGATAGCCTTGTAATACTTTCTTGTTGGTTTGATAAATAAACATGTTAGGATGCTACGTGTGTTAGTGTCTTGTAATGTTGTGTAAGGGGGTTTCCCTTGATTGTGCTTATGTTGTTTAACGATAAGTTGTTATGTTAGTATTATATCACTCACCTTGACTTGATCCCGGGGGTTAAGCTGCCCTCCGATGCGGGGTAGACTCAGGCGGTCTGGGACCATGATTCGAGAATACCTCATGCGGGTCCAGGGGACCTATGCGGAGCTACGAGTTCAGGTTAGTGTGCGGCCTTTGTGGTCATGCGGTCTATGTGGCCATGCGATCGCGAGTCGGGGCGATCCGGGAGTAGCTACCCTCGATGCGGGAATACCTCATGCGGGCTTATGTGAGTGGCCTATGTGGGCTGCGGGAAGTTCGGGACTAGACAGCGCACATTAGATCTGCGGCGAGTGGCGGCTTCGATCATGTGCGGTCTAGACAGATCTCATGATACGCTTTATGACCTTGCGCCGATCGTAGGTTTTAGTAGTCGGCTATGCCTTCGTGCCTTACCATGCGGTTTTATTATGACACAGTGGGACACGGTGTTCATGTATTCCTTGGTGCTTTTATATCATAGGCTCGCCAGGTGAGGAAGGTATTCCACGCATGATTGATGTTGTGGGCGTGAGACCCATAGTTATATTTGAGTGATGACTTTGAGGCGTGAGTCCTCGACTTGACATATTCGCTTATTTATCAGGAATCGTAGTTTGGTTATCATATGTCTCCGCTTTATATAGACTACTATGATTTCATTTACGATATTTTGTTCACATACTTGGTACTTGTTGTCGACCTCCTTCGGGCTGCGTTCATGCCGCAGTAGAGGTACACCAGCTTGTTGATCCTCGCCATGTGGTCACGATTCGGCGTTTGGGAAGCTCCGTTTCTCGGAGGCTTATCTTCGTATAGTCCTCGTTGTAGGTACTTACATTCAGGGGTATGGCGGGGCCCTGTCCCGCCATTGTTGTTATCATTCTTAGAGGTCTGTAGTACTGTTGTGGGCAGAGTTGTAAATGGGATATAACTGTTCGGATTTAAGTTTTTATATAGATATATATGCCGAAAGGCAACTTCTCTTCAGATAAACTGTGTCTCCTTTACATTGTTTCATGTTGTGTTTTATATTCCGCTGATTACTCTGATGTATGTCTACTTGGGTGCCCGGGGTAAGGCACCAGTCACGGGCCCGGGTTCGGGTCGTGACAGTTAATCGGGCCAGACTTGGTATAGCAGGCAGTGGATAAGGTGAAGCTTATCCAGGAGCGGTTATTGTCAGCTCGGAGTTGACAGAAGTCGTATGCAGATCATCGGCGTCGACACTTGGAGTTTGAGGTAGATGATTGGGTCTTCCTGAAGGTATCACCCATGAAGGGTGTGATGAGATTTGGGAAGAAGGGGAAGCTTAGCCCAAGGTACATTGGGCCTTATCAGATTATCCGTAGGTGTTGACACCCAATTTTGACCCTCCCGTCCAGCCATTAACTATAAAATTACACTAATTTTGTAAAATAATTTTTTAGGATTTTTTATAATAAAATACAACAATAAAACATAAATACAGGCATTAAGAATTAATTTAATAACGACATCGCATCTTACGTAGAGTTTTAAGCACTTAGAGTCTCGCGCCCGCATTAATTAACTTTAAGCTTTGTCGTATTTCTTAAATAATTAATAAATGCATAAAATAAATAATTTAGCGATAACGTCGTGTCAGGTAGCATAGCCGCATTTATTAGTAATCATCGGTAACTTTAAAATCAATTTTAATCTAATACATGCATTTTATAGCGTCGCATTTATAAAAGCTTTAAACAATTCTTAAAAATCATATTTGCATTTAGCATTTAAATAATTCAATCTAAGCTCATTTTAATTTTAATTTAACTTCGCAATAATGCATAACAATAAGATTTTAAATAATAGCGTCGCATTCTAAAACATTAAGCATTAATTAAACAACACGCCCGCATTTATTATCGTAATAGTTTTATAACTCGAAATTAGACTAATTTAGCACCTAAATAATTAGACTAATTTAGCACCTAAATAATTAGACTAATGTAGCACCTAGATAATTTTAAAGCACCTAAATAATTTAATCACAATTTATTAGTTTATTTAGCATTAATTAACTAAGCCTAAAACTAATTAAATACTTAATACTAATGACCCACTTAAACTTAATACCCAATACCTAAATAACCCAGCCCACACGCCTTGGCCCAAACCCGCGCACACTTTCTTCCTCAAATTCAAACGCATATTATCAGCAGCCCTTCACTTCATCTTCCTAAGAGCAAAACAAAAGAAAACACAACAAACTGAACCTAACCCTAAAGCGCTTCCATCGCCGCCTTCGAAAACCCCGATATTCTCGCCGGATTTTCGGCTGAAAATCCGGCGACACTTTCCTTACCCACACACACGTTTCTAACGATCTCTTACCATAAACCAGCACCCAAATATCACACAAAATCAGCACAAAATCGAGTACGAATCTTACGAAATCTCGTCCAATCTCAGCCCTAATTGCTTACCAACATTAGAATCCCAACCAAGGCTATATAAGCACATGCAATAGAGCTCAGTGGGGGGGGGTCGAAATCGAAAATCATTCTACAACGCAGAAAACATCCGAGAAGGCAGCAGTCTAGACCCTCCCTTTCACAGTGAAAAACCCTTCAATACAACTGAAAAGCAATCGCAAGAACACAAAAACCAAAACTCTTTACTTTTCTGAAAAAACGAGCAAAACCGTCCTAGCTCCTTTATCACTTTCAATCGCATAATCGCAGAAATCTCCGAGTGGCGTCGACGCTTGATACGCTGCCTCGGTTCGCCGCCGGAGAAGGTAAATTCATCTCCTTTCAAATTACTACATGATACATGTACGACGATTATATATATTTTGTCGAATCTGTTTAATACCGCTTAATTCATCATTATTGAATGATTTGAAGTGCATTTGTCTGGTTTGAAGCTATTTAGTTAATATTGATTGATGTTCATATCCGCGACTGTGATCGTTGATGCGTTTAGGTTAATCTTAGCGTTGTTGTGTGTTCGGACAGAGCAATTATTGTTTAGATTTATAGGATCGACGGAGTTGTGTTACTTGTATCTACCTAGTCTATAGTAATTGTAAGTGCTACACTAATCGTTTTGTGCTCATCATGTTAAAGTAGTTGAATATGAATAAATTCTTGAAGTTAAAAGCGCCTAACGCTTAATCGAGACATAAATAATTGTACGAAACTGTTTTGGAGTAATTCAATCCATATTTTTACGAGATATACATGTATTCATATGCTAAGCCTAATATGAAGTTGTCTTAATATGGTGTTAGTTATTGCCATTCGCTAGCTTTAAGATGATATAATCAGTTCTCCTAAGATCGCTTAGCATTGTGTCAAGGGCTTTGTAGCTTATAGTATATGTCTCGTATGCTATATTGAGTCCATATCGAGTCTAGAAATGCTAGCTCCAGTGAATATATCCATGCTGAGGTCTCCATGTTACAGTTAAGTTCCCGCTATTGTTTGCAAATGATAAACTTGATTTTGTCCTACTCTGAATATTATATGTACTCATCCTCATATATATTCATCTTGCATATTATTTACTATTCTATTGGTCGATCCACGGAATGTGGATTCTTTTCCTTTTGATACACCTTTATATTTTGTCGGCTACTTGAGAGTATTGTCGAGTGGGCGGTGTTGGTCTAAATAATCCCCCTATATCTCTTGATTACCATATTTTTCCTTTCTATTCCCCTTAATGTCCAAGGCCATACGGATTCACTTCTGTTGAACCACTGGTTGGTCATAAGTTGAGTCTATTTGAATCATCTCCTACCGCATGTGTTCACCTATGATTCTTGTTTCCTTTACTCGTAAGCATGCATGGATGATGCCAAAATAACCAAAATTCTTTCTTGTTTAGTCTGGTTTCTATTTTTATGTATATACCGCATTATTGAGGCGATCACACTTGTCTAAGTCCTAGAATAGGTCCCTGATAGAGTATCTAACGTCGTCAAAGCATTCTTAGTGCTACGACAAGTCTGCTGAATTTTCTTTGTTTTGAGTCCACCATCATGTACCCATCATATACACCCGAATACTACTCCACTGTATCCATCATAAGACAACTCTATGACACCTTGTAGTATTCCTTAAAACTCCCCTACGCCATGTTTGTTGAATGGTACATGTGCCTACATTCATGTCAATTGCGAGTCCTGGTTATGCATATATTTAAGTTTTCATTATTGTCTTTGATATACTTAGTTCTAGAATCTGTCCTTGTGAGCACACTTGTAAAATAGTGTTAAAACCTTGGACCTGCACGGAAACCAATTAGTAGTCAGGAATAAATTTGGTGTATATGTCCTGGACTGGTCCCCATTTTGTACTCATCTCTGTGTTGTCATTAGTCCATTGTGTATGCCCTCTTTTAAAATCTGAAACCCAACATTCTGTGTTGTTGGTTGCTGCCAGTTACCAAGGCCCAGTTTGGGATGAATAACGTTGGGCCCTTGGTCGATCTCTATTACTTTTAGAGATTAATTTAATTAAATGTTAGCTAAAATATGCACATGTTCATTTATATTGTTTGGAATATATACTAATCCTTATCTTTCTTTTTACATGGCACGCACCGGAGCAAAATAAAGAGTCTCACGGCGAGACTCATCGCAAGTCATTTCAAATGGCAACCCGCACCCGCATTTGCATTCCCGCTTCAGAAATTCCTAAGGCAAAATAGGATAAGACGATGTCGCCACGCATCTTGGAAGCCGCGAGCATATCCACCCTCTATATTATTTGTTTGGAATTTGTTGCCTAATTATTTAACTTTGTAATTAATAGGATATCTAGAATAATTAGCCTTTAAACATATAAGTAGGGAAGGTAATTTAAAATTCATCGCTTAATTTACCTGCCTTTAAGATTGTCATGCATGTCTAATTTTCGCCAAATGATTTAACTTGCATTATAAAACCAACATTTTTGTTTGTTAAAATCCATAAACAGATTTTCTCTTGAACTCTCAAAATAGCATCTTAACATTTTATATAATATTACGCGCAGGTTAAGCAAGATTAATTTAGCTAGTAGCATACCTAACTAAATAACCTTTGCATAAATACATAATTAGTCCATAAAGCACATTCCTAGCATTCTTTAGCATTTTAGCATCCTTCTAGCACCTTTTGCTCGTTTAGACTTAAGCACCTTTAAACATTTTAACATTTTAGCATCGCATTTTTCTTAAATATAATAATTAACCCTAGGTTTGGCAGGACAACCGCAAGTTAGCGGATCTTAGAGGGTGCCTAACCCTCCCTCTAGATTAATAAAGAACCCTTACCCAGAATCTCATTAAGTTTAGCAGACCATTAAAATGGAGTTAATGTTTTACTTCAAACTAGTTAAACATTTAGGTGTCCTAATTCACCCAATTAATTAGGTGGCGACTCCGCGAACCCTTAGCATTCTAGCAACCCTTTAGCATTTTAGCACCCTTTTGCAGCATTTAGCATCTTTTGCACTTTTAGCCTCTTTTGCAATTTTAACTTCTTTAGCATTTTTAATACTTTAAAACATTTCTTTAACTTTCTTTTAGCATTTTATTATTTTATTTTCTAACCTTTTAATAGGCACAGGGTTCGCTAGAAAATGCCGCGGCCGAAAAAGGGCGCGACAGAAATGGCGACTCCGCTGGGGAATTTAGGTTCTTAACCACAACAAACCTAGGATAATTATTTGGCAATTACTTTTGCATTTAATTTTTGTGTGCTGTATTTTGTTTGGTTTATTTTAAATTGCTACCTGCTTTACTGCTTTCCTTAAACTGGCATTCCGCTCATATTTCTTCCACTCTGGAAAATTCACACAAACACACACTACATGCGAGGTGCGCTGGGTGCAAAGAAAATTCTTTCTTCAAAATCCAAATTTAGGAGAGTCGGTAATATACGTGGAGTGCCTTGTCTAACAGGTGGCGCGTAGCCTTCTCACTCGAGTTGTCGCTCGGGAACTCTGCGTCTAGAAAAACCAAATCTTAGAAACTTAAGATAGAGCTATACCACCCTTTATTTTAGGGCATGCACGCATTTACCTTAGGTGGGTCAATCCTGGCATCGACACCACAATTAGGAAGACACGGACTTGTCGACGGGTTTCTCAACCCAACGACCCAACCAGGCGTATTGTGTGTAGCGTGGCGATGATAGACAAATCCAAACCTAATCATGTCGGTGAAATTGGGAAAAGTGCCGTCGCCATTTGGTCGCCATTTCCAACAAAAGCATTACAGTTGGGCGACTTGGACAAATCCGTCATAATCTCGCATAAGTGACGCGTTTAGGCTTACCTCGCATAAAGAGGTCCCCGCATGTTAGGAAGCGTTTGAAGGTGCTATATGCAATATATATCCGCTACATACCCATGAATTATGTGCTTTATGCTAACACCGCTTGTTGCATTTTTAGAAAGATTTATCATCTCCCCCCAAAGGTCGATTTGTATTTGGCTTAGCAATGGCAGAGCATCAATATTTAAAAAGATCACAGGCACGGTCCAAATACGACCGATTCAAGTGCATCTGCGAAGCAGTGAACTGCTTTGGTTCCTATAAAGCGAAGGGTCTCGAAAGAAAAGCGCGTACACCTTCTCAAACCGGAAACTGCATGGCTGCAAATCCAAACAGGCCTGGCACGCAGATATCAAGGGACAAGGCGGCAAAGTCAAATACAAATCGACCCCCCCCCAAAACTCACAAATTTTCTTTGAGCGCAGGTCTTTTCATATTAACAAAAGCAGAAAGTGCAATAGCCGAAATGGAAAATACGGCGAAAGGTTTCTTCAGATAGCGTAGCGAAAAGCAACAAAGGCAGAGGATGACAATCAAAGTGCGCGTAACAAAGCAGAATGCAGCGGCATCAACAATCGGCAATCAAAGTTCAGAGTTCCGCAACAAAACCTAGCGCATCAACTAGGGCACAAAGTCAAATTGGCAACCAATGCATCACACCCAACAGAGGCATCATGGCAATTCGTCAGTGGCAGCATTTAGCATGTCCATGCAAGGACGACATCTCAGTAGTCATCTGGCGCAGCAGGGACAACATCTCTACCCATAAAATTGCACTTCTCGTATGTGTTTACCATTTCATTTAAACAGGTATACACTAATGTTTTCTCAAGCTTGCAGGAGCGCTTATCCTATGAGGAAGCGGCAAGAACACGTCGAACGACGTTATCAGCATTATGTCCAGGCGACGACATATATCCGACTCAGTTTCGTCAGTCAAAACTGGGACATCTTTAAGGACTTCGCCACGAAAGGACACCGACAAATATGATTCCATACGCTCGAGAGATAGAGGCACCGACAATCAACAGTCAGAATTCAAAAGTCCGCAACAAATTATAGCGCATCAGCTCGGGCCTAGAGTCAAATTGCAGCTCATGCAGTGCACAAACGCACAACAAAGACATCATGACAATCCACATGGTTCACGAATGCATCACAACAAAGGCATCATGACAATTCGTCAGTGGCAGCATCTAGCATGTCCACCCAAGGACAACATCTCAGCATTCACAACACCCCGCATATCATACAGGGAAGACATCCTTATTCACATAATTGCATTTCTCATATATATTTATCATTTTGTTTAAACAGGTATACACTAACGTTTTTCTCAAGCTTAGCTCGCAGGAGCATTTATTCTACAGGAGCAGCAGCAACACGTCCAGGCGACGACGTCATCAGCATTATGTCCAGGCAACGACATCATCAGCATTGCGTCTACGCAACGACGGCAAAGAACACGCCCAGTAACGGCGTTATCGGCGTGCGTCTACACAACGACGCCAAAGAACATTATGTCGGTAACGACATCATCGCGTGCGTCTACGCAACGACGCCCGGAAGAACACGCCCGAACGCGGCGTTATCGGCGTATGTCCAGTAACGACATCATCGACGTGCGTGCAACGACACGGCAACATTGTGTCGAACGACACCATCGGCGTGCGTCTACGCAACGACGCCAAAGGCAACACGCCCAGTAACGACGGCGTCGCCGGCGTGCGTCTGCAACGACGCCAAAGAACATTATGTCCAGTAACGACATCATCGGCGTGTGTCGACGACACCATCAAGATCGGCGTGCGTCACGCAACGACGCCAAGGAACGGCCCAGTAACGACGCGGCGTTATCAACATGTGTCGAACGACACCATCGGCGTGCGTCACACAACGACGCCGGAACATTATGTCGAGCAACGACATCATCGATTGCGTGTGTCCAGCAACGACACCATCGCGTGCGTCTACGCAACGACGCCAAGCAAGAACACGTCCAGAACGACACGTTATCAACATTGTGTCGAGCAACGACACCATCAAGCGTGCGTCTACGCAACGACGCCAAAGGCAGACGCGTCCGAACGACGGCGTTATCGGCCAAAGCAAGTCCAAAAGCACGCCATCATCGCATATTACATCTACACGGAAGATTTTCTCTGTTCTCAAAATTGCATTTTATCATTCATGCTTTATTATTCTGTCTTAGCAGTTATGCACTAACTCTTCCGTGAGCTTTAGTCTACGGGCAGCGAATAAGTCCAAAACGACGCCAAGTCGAAACGACGCCAAGTCCAAAAACGACGCCAAGTCCGAAAACGACGCCAAGTCCAAAAACGACGCCAAGTCCGAAAACGACGCCAAGTCCGAAAACGACGACAAGTCCGAAAACGACGCCAAGTCCGAAAACGACGCCAAGTCCGAAAACGACGACAAGTCCGAAAACGACGCCAGGTCCGAAAACGACGCCAAGTCCGAAAACGACAACGAGTCCGAAAACGACGACGAGTCCGAAAACGACGACAAGTCCGAAAACGACGACAATTATGCACTACCTCTTTCTTGAGCTTTAGTCTACAGGGGCAATTGCAGCAAGGACAACGTATCCACATTCACAATCGCCACACGTCTGTGCAAGGGTGAAATCACAGCATTTGCAGCATCGCATCAACACAGCAGGCATCATATTTTGCAGGATAACCTTTTCTACTCACAGTTGCATTACTTTAAAGTTATGCATCATCATTTTGCCTTAACAGTTATGCACTAACCGTTTGTTTAAGTCTTAGCATGCAGGAGCAGGAGCACAACGTGGATTTTCTCTACAAATAACCGGCAATCGTTGGGGCCAACCTTCCCAACGATTGGCAGAAGCGGCCTCAAGCGTCGGTCCACTCGCTCCACATCACCATAGAACCCAGCACCACAAGCCATAGCAGTACACCCCAGGTTCAAGCCAGTTATATTCTTTTACTTTTTGCACCATAACCCAGTGTCATCATAACTCGACACTGGGACATCTTTAAGCCCGCGTTAGCCCGCCTTGGTGTTCTGACCATGGTAGCCCAGTGTCGTCATAACTCGACACTGGGACAGCTTTAAGTCCGCGTTAGCCCGCCTTGGTGTTTTGACCATGGTAGCCCAGTGTCGCCATAACTCGACACTGGGACAGTCTTTAAGCCCGCATTAGCCCGCCTTGGTGTTTTGACCATGGTAGCCCAGTGTCGTCATAACTCGACACTGGGACAGCTTTGAGTCCGCCTTAGCCCGCCTTAGTGTTTTGACCATGGTATCCCAGTGTCGTCATAACTCGACATCGGGCGATTTTGATTTTGTGTCACTTTATCTACCGGCAAAGATTTACGCAGTCGAAGATCGAGACAAAATTGGCTATGAGTCAACGTCTTTGTCCGAAGATTCTTCCATCATCTCCATACAAAGAGGACATCTGACACCCAATTTTGACCCTCCCGTCCAGCCATTAACTATAAAATTACACTAATTTTGTAAAATAATTTTTTAGGATTTTTTATAATAAAATACAACAATAAAACATAAATACAGGCATTAAGAATTAATTTAATAACGACATCGCATCTTACGTAGAGTTTTAAGCACTTAGAGTCTCGCGCCCGCATTAATTAACTTTAAGCTTTGTCGTATTTCTTAAATAATTAATAAATGCATAAAATAAATAATTTAGCGATAACGTCGTGTCAGGTAGCATAGCCGCATTTATTAGTAATCATCGGTAACTTTAAAATCAATTTTAATCTAATACATGCATTTTATAGCGTCGCATTTATAAAAGCTTTAAACAATTCTTAAAAATCATATTTGCATTTAGCATTTAAGTAATTCAATCTAAGCTCATTTTAATTTTAATTTAACTTCGCAATAATGCATAACAATAAGATTTTAAATAATAGCGTCGCATTCTAAAACATTAAGCATTAATTAAACAACACGCCCGCATTTATTATCGTAATAGTTTTATAACTCGAAATTAGACTAATTTAGCACCTAAATAATTAGACTAATTTAGCACCTAAATAATTAGACTAATGTAGCACCTAGATAATTTTAAAGCACCTAAATAATTTAATCACAATTTATTAGTTTATTTAGCATTAATTAACTAAGCCTAAAACTAATTAAATACTTAATACTAATGACCCACTTAAACTTAATACCCAATACCTAAATAACCCAGCCCACACGCCTTGGCCCAAACCCGTCGCCCCAGCCTTTCTTCCTCAAATTTCAAACGCATATTATCGCTGACCGCACTTCATCTTCCTAAGAGCAAAACAAAAGAAAACACAACAAACTGAACCTAACCCTAAAGCGCTTCCATCGCCGCCTTCGAAAACCCCGATATTCTCGCCGGATTTTCGGCTGAAAATCCGGCGACACTTTCCTTACCCACACACACGTTTCTAACGATCTCTTACCATAAACCAGCACCCAAATATCACACAAAATCAGCACAAAATCGAGTACGAATCTTACGAAATCTCGTCCAATCTCAGCCCTAATTGCTTACCAACATTAGAATCCCAACCAAGGCTATATAAGCACATGCAATAGAGCTCAGTGGGGGGGGGTCGAAATCGAAAATCATTCTACAACGCAGAAAACATCCGAGAAGGCGTGATCTAGACCTCTCCTTTCACAAAGGAAAAACCCTTCAATACAATCAAAAGCAATCGCAAGAACACAAAAACCAAAACTCTTTACTTTTCTGAAAAAACGAGCAAAACCGTCCTAGCTCCTTTATCACTTTCAATCGCATAATCGCAGAAATCTCCGAGTGGCGTCGACGCTTGATACGCTGCCTCGGTTCGCCGCCGGAGAAGGTAAATTCATCTCCTTTCAAATTACTACATGATACATGTACGACGATTATATATATTTTGTCGAATCTGTTTAATACCGCTTAATTCATCATTATTGAATGATTTGAAGTGCATTTGTCTGGTTTGAAGCTATTTAGTTAATATTGATTGATGTTCATATCCGCGACTGTGATCGTTGATGCGTTTAGGTTAATCTTAGCGTTGTTGTGTGTTCGGACAGAGCAATTATTGTTTAGATTTATAGGATCGACTGAGTTGTGTTATTTGTATCTACCTAGTCTATAGTAATTGTAAGTGCTACACTAATCGTTTTGTGCTCATCATGTTAAAGTAGTTGAATATGAATAAATTCTTGAAGTTAAAACTGGCCTAACGCTTAATTGAGACATAAATAATTGTACGAAACCTGTTTTGGAGTAATTCAATCCATATTTTTTACGAGATATACATGTATTCATATGCTAAGCCTAATATGAAGTTGTCTTAATATGGTGTTAGTTCGCTGCCATTCTGCTAGCTTTAAGATGATATAATCAGTTCTCCTAAGACTGCTTAGCATTGTGTCAAGGGCTTTGTAGCTTATAGTATATGTCTCGTATGCTATATTGAGTCCATATCGAGTCTAGAAATGCTAGCTCCAGTGAATATATCCATGCTGAGGTCTCCATGTTACAGTTAAGTTCCCGCTATTGTTTGCAAATGATAAACTTGATTTTGTCCTACTCTGAATATTATATGTACTCATCCTCATATATATTCATCTTGCATATTATTTACTATTCTATTGGTCGATCCTGGGAATGTGGATTCTTTTCCTTTTGATACCTGCCCCTATATTTTGTCGGCCTAACAGTAGTATTGTCCAGAATTCGGGCAGGGTGTTGGTCTAAATAATCCCCCTATATCTCTTGATTACCATATTTTTCCTTTCTATTCCCCTTAATGTCCAAGGCCATACGGATTCACTTCTGTTGAACCACTGGTTGGTCATAAGTTGAGTCTATTTGAATCATCTCCCTACTGCACAGGTTCAGCCTATGATTCTTGTTTCCTTTACTCTGTAAGCATGCATGGATGATGCCAAAATAACCAAAATTCTTTCTTGTTTAGTCTGGTTTCTATTTTTATGTATATACCTGCATTATTGAGGCGACTGTACACTTGTCTAAGTCCTAGAATAGGTCCCTGATAGAGTATCTAACGTCGTCAAAGCATTCTTAGTGCTACGACAAGTCTGCTGAATTTTCTTTGTTTTGAGTCCACCATCATGTACCCATCATATACACCCGAATACTACTCCACTGTATCCATCATAAGACAACTCTATGACACCTTGTAGTATTCCTTAAAACTCCCCTACGCCATGTTTGTTGAATGGTACATGTGCCTACATTCATGTCAATTGCGAGTCCTGGTTATGCATATATTTAAGTTTTCATTATTGTCTTTGATATACTTAGTTCTAGAATCTGTCCTTGTGAGCACACTTGTAAAATAGTGTTAAAACCTTGGACCTGCACGGAAACCAATTAGTAGTCAGGAATAAATTTGGTGTATATGTCCTGGACTGGTCCCCATTTTGTACTCATCTCTGTGTTGTCATTAGTCCATTGTGTATGCCCTCTTTTAAAATCTGAAACCCAACATTCTGTGTTGTTGGTTCTTTGCCGATTACCAAGGCCCAGTTTGGGATGAATAACGTTGGGCCCTTGGTCGATCTCTATTACTTTTAGAGATTAATTTAATTAAATGTTAGCTAAAATATGCACATGTTCATTTATATTGTTTGGAATATATACTAATCCTTATCTTTCTTTTTACATGGCACGCACCGGAGCAAAATAAAGAGTCTCACGGCGAGACTCATCGCAAGTCATTTCAAATGGCAACCCGCACCCGCATTTGCATTCCCGCTTCAGAAATTCCTAAGGCAAAATAGGATAAGACGATGTCGTCACGCATCTTGGAAGCCGCGAGCATATCCACCCTCTATATTATTTGTTTGGAATTTGTTGCCTAATTATTTAACTTTGTAATTAATAGGATATCTAGAATAATTAGCCTTTAAACATATAAGTAGGGAAGGTAATTTAAAATTCATCGCTTAATTTACCTGCCTTTAAGATTGTCATGCATGTCTAATTTTCGCCAAATGATTTAACTTGCATTATAAAACCAACATTTTTGTTTGTTAAAATCCATAAACAGATTTTCTCTTGAACTCTCAAAATAGCATCTTAACATTTTATATAATATTACGCGCAGGTTAAGCAAGATTAATTTAGCTAGTAGCATACCTAACTAAATAACCTTTGCATAAATACATAATTAGTCCATAAAGCACATTCCTAGCATTCTTTAGCATTTTAGCATCCTTCTAGCACCTTTTGCTCGTTTAGACTTAAGCACCTTTAAACATTTTAACATTTTAGCATCGCATTTTTCTTAAATATAATAATTAACCCTAGGTTTGGCAGGACAACCGCAAGTTAGCGGATCTTAGAGGGTGCCTAACCCCTTCCCTCTAGATTAATAAAGAACCCTTACCCAGAATCTCATTAAGTTTAGCAGACCATTAAAATGGAGTTAATGTTTTACTTCAAACTAGTTAAACATTTAGGTGTCCTAATTCACCCAATTAATTAGGTGGCGACTCCGCGAACCCTTAGCATTCTAGCAACCCTTTAGCATTTTAGCACCCTTTTGCAGCATTTAGCATCTTTTGCACTTTTAGCCTCTTTTGCAATTTTAACTTCTTTAGCATTTTTAATACTTTAAAACATTTCTTTAACTTTCTTTTAGCATTTTATTATTTTATTTTCTAACCTTTTAATAGGCACAGGGTTCGCTAGAAAATGCCGCGGCCGAAAAAGGGCGCGACAGTAGGGTAGGCAAGGTTGCCTATGAGTTAGACCTGTCGTCCGATTTGGAGGTGGTACATCCAGTTTTCCATGTGTCTATGTTGCGGAAATGTATTGGAGATCCATCTAGAGTGCACCCGATTCATGATGTCCAGGTGACAGAGGAGTTATCGTATGAGGAGAGTCCCATAGCGATACTCGATCGTCAGGTTAGGCGACTTCGGACGAAGGACGTGGCTTCCGTCAAAATATTATGGCGGAACGAGAACAGGAAGGAGATGACGTGGGAAGCAGAGGATGACATGATGAAAAAGTATCCTCACTTATTTCCTATACCTTCAGGTAACCTACTTTCTTGTTTGATAATTTTTAATTGGAGATTTTGATTGAGTATTGTTGTGGCTCATGGAGCATCTTTTATTGCAAAAAGAATAGTTAAAGAGGGTCTATGTCTATTTGTGTTTTGAGTAAGCCTAGAAGGTACATTCGGGACGAATGTTTCTAAGGGGGGGAGAATGTTATACCCCGTAGTTCAGGCCGTGTGTATGGGGCCATACGAAAGGAGTTAAGACTTAAACAGGTTGATGAGAAAAATCGCGGTCAGGGGCCTCAGCGCCGCCATGGCGCGCCAGCGGCGGTGATTATAGGGCGCGCCGGAAAGCAGCGCGCGGAAGATCTGAAGGGTCGCTGAGTTTCAGCTGGCCGCACGGAAAGCAGTCGCGCCGGAAAGTCTCGGAAGGAGGCGAAGTTTAGTGCACAGCGCGAGGCGGTTCTGCGAGTTAGTGGAAATTTCGGCACTGTTGTGTTTTAAAAGAGGTCATGGGTGGGTGACAAGTGTCCCACCCCATCTGATTTTGCATGCACTACATATTGACCAAGTCTTGAAGACTTGGTCATCTTCCAAACTCTTCTCTCTCTCTAAGCTAAAAAGCTCTCCCTTCTCTCTAGAAAATCAAGAGAAACTCCAAGCTTAAGGAAAATCTGAAAAGTGTGATAAGAAGGAAAGTTATTTGCAAGCTTGTGGAGGTTATTGTAGTGGTGTTTTTGGAAAGGAGGCTAGCAAGGTTGTTGGAATAATTTTGGCTAAAGCTCTAAGGTAACAATTCCTCTCTTGTAGTTAGTTACTTGTGTTGCATGTGAAAAATAAGGAATTTGTAGTAGTAAATAATGCTCTTAGATTCATTGCATGTAAGAAATGTGGTTTGGATATGATAGGAGTGGTTAAAAGGGTTAAGTGAGCATGTTGTAGCCTAAGAACCACCTTAAACTTGTTAAGATGATTGTTGTAACTTATGGGGCAGAATTGTACACACCTAAGTTTGGTTGTGTAATCCCCTTTGCAATGTTGGATTGTTGGGCCTTAAATGTGGCGTTTGGATATTGAATTCGACCTTGAAAAAGGTGGCAAAGTGTGTAGAAACAAAGGAAACGCTGCCCAATTTTCCATAGAAATTAGTAACTTACACTTGGAATAATTCTATGTTGAAACTAGAGGTTAATAAACGTATTATGGTCATTATAGGTTGACATATTACGTGCGGTATTTCGGACTTAGCAAGTGGATTAACCGAAGAGGTATGTGCAACTTTCATATCTCTTGAGCATGAGTATTTGTACCTATGTAGTACGGAAGACGTACAAAATTTGATATTTTTCACTTGTTTTAGAGTATGTGATACTTGTGTCATTTTTTAAAAGTATAAGTCCCTTGGATTTAGGAAAAATGTATTTGACTAAGGAATAACGCAAATATAATGACTTTATGGGAAGTTGGTTATATTAGCTTTTGAAAGGTTAACAAAGAAAGGTTTACTCTAAGTAAAACAAGTACGGGTAAAGGATTTGAAACTATGGAAGGTGAATTGATTTTTAGGCATTGATTGCCTAAGGTTTTAAAAAGGAAATGAAGTCACTTGATTTAGAAGCCTATTATATTTCTAAAAGGAAATGTGACTTGTCTTGAAAAGAAATCGTAACTTGATACTATGGTGATTAGTATCTTGGAATTTTTGTATAAAAAGAGTTATTTCTTAAAAGGTTAGAAGTACATGGTACTTGGGTTGAATTCCCGGATTTTCTATTAAAAGACATGTTGGTGCCTTAGGTATACTAAAATGAGAGGATATATTAATAATGTTAATAAGAAGTTAGGGGATTTCTTAACTTGCTTATGTTATGATAAGCCGGTAGTGCTTATGTTATGTATGATAGGCCGGTAGTGCTTATGTTATGTATGATAGGCCGGTAGTGCTTATGTTATGTATGATAGGCCGGTAGTGCTTATGTTATGTATGATAGCCGGATGAGCTATGTTATATCTATATATTATTACGGGGTAAACCCCGGGTTATTACTTATGCCATGGATTTGCTACCCATGATGCGAGTGCGGCGCTTGTACTCATGCGGATCCGGACCACAGGATCCATGCGGGTGAAATAGTCTCATGCGAGTACGGCGATGGTACTCATGCGGGTCCACAGGATCCATGCGGGTGAAATAGTCCCATGACGAGGCGGATGACCTCATGCGGGTCCACAGGACCCATGCGGGTGAAATAGTCCCAGGAGTAGGATTGCTTAATGATACTACGGGCGAGGTACCCTGTTTTGATCATGAACCTCCTATTTTTATGCAGTAAGATTTATACTTGTTACTCTCATTGTTAGTAAGGCACAGTGCAAGGTAAATTGATTTTCGTCTATGACTCCAACTTATTTTGACTTATGATATTATTACAGTATTTTCCAGTTTTACATACTTGGTACATATTGTGCGACCCCTTCCTGGCTGCGTTAAATCTGCAGAAAGGGTAAGCAGGTGGTGGATCCTCATTCTTAGGATCTTTGCTCAAGTGTCAGAAGCTCCATTACTCCGGAGGCTTGACTTGATTTTTGGTACGGTTCTCCCTGACGTTGTAGGTTTTGTGTACATTCAGGGGTATGACGGGGCCCTGTAGTCCGGTTATAAATGTCACGACCGACCCGGGCGCGACTAGTACCTGCCGGTACCTGTCGGTATACATCGTAGAATAGCGGAACATACATAACACATAACTTATAAAAGGTAAACATCACTGCCAGCCGATGAGGCTTCCATAAAACATACTTAACCAAAAGTATAGAAGTACAACTTGTTCTTATAGCCCAAAACATATATGTGACCACAGACCTCTAAAGATAACCACTGTGGCGGGACAGGGCCCCGCCATACCCCTGAATGTACAAAATACCTATAGCATAAGGGAATATCCGTACGATAAACAAGCTTCCGAGGAATGGAGCTTCGACACCGAATAGTGATCCTAAGAACGAGGATCCACAATACGCTTACCGCCTGCGGTATGAGCGGCCCAGGAAGGGTCGATTACCAATATGTACCAAGTATGTAAATCTGGAAAATACTGTAATAATGATATCATAAGTCTAAAAGTAAACTGGAGTCATGGAAGACAAACAAAATACCTTTTATTGTGCCTTACTAACAATGAGAGTGACAAGTGTATATAATACTGCATAAAATAGGGGCCTCATGATCAAAACAGGGTACCTCGCCCGTAGTATCAATAAGCACCCCTACTCCTGGGACTATTTCACACGCATGGGTCCTGTGGACCCGCATGAGGTATTCCTCGCATAGGCTGTACCCGCCCGCATGGGACTATTTCACCCGCATAAGCCCATAAGGACTTGCATGAGGTATTCCTCGCATCGTGGGTAGCAAATCCACGGAACAGGTGGTATAACGATCTTGGGGACTTACCCCTCAGATATACTCTTACCCTGAAGCAGATGGTATAATGATCTTGGGGCTTTCCCCTCAGATATACTCTTACCCTGAAGCAGATGGTATAATGATCTTGGGGCTTTCCCCTCAGATATACTCTTACACTGAAGCAGATGGTATAACGATCTTGGGGCTTGCCCCTTAGATATACTCTTACACTGAAGAAGGTGGTATGACGATCTTGGGCTTGCCCCTCAGACATACTCTTACCTTGGAGAAGGTGGTATAACGATCTTGGGGCTTGCCCCTCAGATATACTCTTACCCTAGCTCAAACTGTCATCATATCATAATCATAATTAAGTTAAGAAAACTTATAACTTCTTATTAGTCTTGTTCATATACCCTCTCATTTTAGTTTACTTAAGGCACTTAATTATATCTTTAATAAAAGAAAACCGGGAATTTAACCCAAGTACTACATACTTCAACTCTTTTAAAAGTGACCCTTTTTCATACATAAAACCTTTGGGCAATTGATGCCTTAAAATCAATTTGTCTTTCATAAATCAAATCATTTGTCCTTACTTGTCTTACTTAGAGTAAACCTCTTCTCATTAATCTTTTATAAAGCTAATAAACCAACTTCCCATAAAGTTGTTATATTAACCCTTCACTTTAGTAAAATTACACTTTTCCCTAACCAAGGGACTTATACATTCTTAAAACGAAACAAGTCTTTATATACTTAAAACAAGTAAGAATACCAAATCTTGTACGTCTACCGTACTACATAGTTACATCTATTCATGCTCAAGAGATAGGAAAGCTCCACATACCTCTTTGGTCAATCCACTTGCTAAGCTCAACTACTGCAAGTAATATTTCAACCTATAATAATCATGATACGTTTATTAACCTCTAATTTCAATGTAGAGTAATCCAAGTTCAAAGTCACTAAATTCTATGGAAAATTGGGCAGCATTTCCTTTGTTTCTACATACTTGCCACCTTTCTCAAGGCCGAATTTATCATCCAAACGCCACATTTAAGGCTCAACAATCCAACATTTCAAAGGGGATTACACACCTAAACTTGGGTGTGTAAAATTCTGCCCCATAAGGTACAACAATTCACTTAACAATTCTAAGGTAGTTTTAGGCTACAACATGCTCATAATATCTTCTTAAACAATTCTTTCATATCCAAACCACATTTCTTGCATGTAATGACTCTAAGAGCATTATTTACTACCACAAGTTCTTTCTTCTTAACATGCAACACTAAAAACTAATTCTAAAGGAAGAATCATTACCTTAGAGCTTTAGCCAAATTTTTCCAACAACTTGCTAGCTTCCTTTTCAAGAACACCACCACAACAACCTTCACAAGCTAGCCACAAGCTTCCTTCTTGCCTTTATTTTTTTTCAGATTTTTCCTAAGGCTAGAATATCTCTTGGGACTTTAGAGAGAAGGAGGAGCTTAAACTTTTAAGAGAGAAGGAGGAGCTTCTTTTCTAAGAGAGAGATGAAATATGACCAAGTCTTCAAGACTTGGTCAATATAATGCATGCAAAATCAGATGGGGGGGGGGACACTTGTCACCCTCCCAAGGTCTTTTAAAAGAAAAATCTGATTTTTCCTAAGTTTTTCCGCCAGGAATCCCGCCTTGGCGCCGCGGCGCTGAAACCTCTGCGGACTCTCGGAACTTCCGGCGCCGCGGCCCTGCATCCGGCGCCGCGGTCCTGTTGCCTTTGCCTGAAACGCATTTTTGTCCGTCTGCGCTCTGAACTTGTAACTCCCATAACTTTCTACTCCGATGTCCTATCGATGAACGGTTGGTTGCGTTGGAAACTAGACTCAACGAACTACGCCCTAGGCCTTTGAAACACTTAGGAACTCTCAATGTACAGGGTCATAACCCGCCTTAAAGTTGACTAAAATCCGTCCGGAATAATCCGTCAACCTATCCTTTGAAAATTTTAAGTCTTACATGCTTTCGTACGCTCTCATACGTAGGGTCAGAACTACGGGGTATAACATATCTCCCTCCCTTAGAAACATTCGTCCCGAATGTTCCTTCTTGGCTTACTCAAATCACAATATCTACATAGACCCTCTTAACTATTCTTTTGCAAATAAATAAGCTCCACGAGCCACAACATACTTAAGCATAAATGCTAAATCAAAACTAACAAGCAGGAAAGTGGGTTACCTGGAGGTGTAGGGAATAAGTGAGGATACTTCTTCATCATGTCATCCTCTGCTTCCCACGTCATTTCCTCCCTGTTCTCGTTCCGCCATAAGACCTTGACGGAAGCCACGTCTTTCGTCCGAAGTCGTCTAACCTGACGATCGAGTATCGCTATGGGACTCTCCTCATACGATAACTCCTCTGTCACTTGGACATCATGAACCGGGTGCACTCTAGATGGGTCTCCAATACATTTCCGTAACATGGACACATGGAAAACTGGATGTACCGCCTCCAAATCAGACGGCAGATCTAACTCATAGGCAACCTTGCCTACCCTACGGACAATCTGATACGGCCCAATGTACCTTGGGCTAAGTTTCCCTTTCTTCCCAAACCTCATCACGCCCTTCATGGGCGATACCTTTAGGAAAACCCAATCATCTATCTCAAATTCCAAGTGTCGACGCCGATGATCTGCATACGACTTCTGCCGATTCTGAGCTGCCAACAACCGCTCCTGGATAAGCTTCACCTTATCCACTGCCTGCTGAACCAAATCTGGCCCGACTAACTGCACTTCTCCCACTTCAAACCAACATATCGGTGACCTGCACTTCCTCCCATATAAGTGTTATACCCCGTAGTTCTGACCCTACGTATGAGAGCGTACGAAAGCATGTAAGACTTAAAATTTTCAAAGGATAGGTTGACGGATTATTCCGGACGGGTTTTAGTCAACTTTGGGGCGGGTTATGACCCGATTCATTGAGAGTTCCTAAGTATTTTAAAAGACTAGGGCGTAGTTCGTTGAGTCTAGATTCCAACGCAACCAACCGTTCGTCGATAGGACGTCGGAGTAGAAAGTTATGAGAGTTACAAGTTCAGCCATCGGGCGTAAATGCGTTTCGTGCAAAGCGCGGCCGCGCGCCGGACGCAGGTCGCGCGCGAAAGTCCAGAGCCGGAGGTTTCAGCGCCGCGTGCCGACGGCGGCAGCGCCGAGGCGGATTTTTGGGAAAAACTTAGGAAAGTCCGATTTCTTTAAAGACCGTGGGAGGGTGACAAGTGTCCCCATCTGATTTTGCAGATGGCTTATATTGACCAAGTCTTGTAGACTTGGTCATCTCTCAAACATCTTCCTCTCTAAAAATCAGCTCCTCCTTCTCTCTAAAAACCCAAGAAAATCGAAAGTTAAGAACAAGAAAAGGAAGTCAGAGCTAGCTTTGGCATTATTGTTGTGGTGTTCTTGGCAAGGAAGCTAGCAATATTTGGGATAAGTTTTGGCTAAAACTTTAAGGTAACATTTCTTCCTTTAGATTTAGTTCTAGTGTTGCATGCTTAGAAGAGAGATCTTGTGGTAGTAAAATAATGCACTTAGAGTCATCAGATGCTAGAAAATGTGGTTTGGATATGAAGAATGGGTTAAGAAGAGATTATGAGCATGTTGTAGCCTAAAAACTACCTTAGAATTGTTAAGTGAATTGTTGTAAACTTATTGGGCAGAATTTTGGGTGTGAAATCCCCTTTGAATTGTTGGATTGATTGAGCCTTAAATGTGATGTTTTGGATGATAAATTTGGCCTTGAGAAAGGTGGCAAAGTGAGTAGAAACAAAGGAAATGCTGCCCAATTTTCCTTAGAATTTAGTGACTTTGAACTTGGATTGTTCTACATTAAGATTAAAGGTTAATAAACGTATCATGACTATTATAGGTTGAAATATTACTTGCGGTAGTTTGGACTTGGCAAGTGGATTGACCAAAGAGGTATGTGAAGCTTTCCTATCTCTTGAGCATGAATAGATGAAACTATGTAGTACGGTAGACGTACAAGATTTGGTATTCTTACTTGATTTAAGTATATAATGACTTGTTTCATTTTAAGAATGTATAATTCCCTTAGTTAGGGAAAAAGTATGATTTTACTAAAGTATAGAGTTAATATAACAACTTTATGGGAAGTTGGTTTATTAGCTTCATAAAAGGTTAATGAGAAGATATTTTCTCTAGATAAGATAAGTATATGAACAAGACTAAAAGAAGTTATAAGTTTCTTAACTTATTTATGATATGATGACAGTTTGAGATAGGGTAAGAGTATGTCTGAGGGGCAAGCCCCAAGATCGTCATAACACCTCCTTCGCAAAGAGTATGTCCGGCGGGCCACCCAAGATCGCCATACCATCCGCCTAGCAAAGAGTATATCCGGCGGGCGATCCAAGATCGTTATACCATCTGCACCAGTATAAAAGTATATCTGAGGGGCAAGCCCCAAGATCGTTATACCATCTGCTCCAGTGTAAGAGTATATCTGAGGTACAGCTCCAAGATCGTTATACCATCTGCTTCAGGGTAAGAGTATCCGGAGGAAAGTCCCCAAGATCGTTATACCACCTGTTCCGTGGATTTGCTACCCATGATGCGAGGAATACCTCATGCGAGTCCTTATGGGCTTATGCGGGTGAAATAGTCCCATGCCGGCATGCAAACGATGCACGAGTACCTCATGCGGGTCCACTGACCCACGGGTGAAATAGTCCCAGAGTAGGATGGTTTTATTGATACTACGCGCAGGTACCTGTTTGATCATGAGCCTCCTATTTTATGCAGTATTATATATATATACTTGTCACTCTCATTGTTAGTAAGGCACAATAAAAGGTATTTTATTGTCTTTCATGACTCCAGCTTGCTTTTAGACTTGATATCGTGATTACGGATTTTTCCAAATTTTTACATACTTGGTACATATTGTGTAATCGACCCCCTTCCTGGGCCGCTCACGCCGCAGGTGGTAAGCGTGTGGATCCTCATTCTTAGGATCACTCTTCCAGTGTCAGAAGTTCCATCCCTCCGGACGCTTGTTATTTTGGTACGGATTTCCCTGATGCTATAGGTACTTTGTATATTCAGGGGGTATGGCGGGGCCCTGTCCCGCCACAGTTGTTATCTTTAGAGGTTTGTGGTCACATTTATGTTTTGGGCTATAAGAACCAGTTGTACTATTATACTTTTGTTAAGTATGTTTTATGGAAGGCAGCCTTACCGGCTGGCCAGTGATGTTGCCTTTTTATACGTATGTGTTATGTATGTTCCGCTACTATTCTCTGACATATACCTGACAGGGTACCCCGGTAGGGTACCAGTCATGGCCCCGGGGCTGGGTCGTGACAATAAGGCCTCATAAGACGCCATCTGGATACTGGAATGGTAGCTGTTGTTGTAAGAAAACTCCACAAGAGGTAAATGATCCTCCCAGCAACCCCTGAAATCAATAACACAAGCCCGCAAAGATATCCTCGTTGTCGGATAAGGCGCCGCCTCGTCGGTGTGAGGATGAAACGCCGTACTGAGACTCACCTGGGTCCCTAATCCCTTCTGAAAAGACCTCCAAAAATTAGCCGTAAACTGGGCTCCTCTGTCTGAAATAATCGATATAGGAACTCCGTGCAGTCTCACGATCTCTCTGATATACAGTCTAGCATAATCCTCGGCCGAAAAAGTCGTCCTGACTGGGAGAAAATGGGTTGATTTCGTCAACCTGTCGACAATAACCCAAATAGAATCATGCTTCCTCTGAGTGGAAGGTAACCCTGTAATAAAACCATATTTACCACCTCTCACTTCCAAGTCGGAACATCAATAGCCTGCAATGTACCATCGGGCTTACGTGCTCAACCTAACTCGCCGACACCGCATCGCGCTACGAACTCCGCAACGTCCCTCTTTAGGTCATCCCACCAATACACGCATCTGAGGTCACGATACATCTTAGTCGACCCCGGATGAATAGAATAACGAGCACTGTGTGCCTCCCTAATCTGGCCGACGGTCCTCGCTACATCGGAACACACAACCGCCTCAAATCTTAGCACTTCGTGGTGCTACCTCAAACAGACTCCTCTCTGTCTGAACAGCGGCATCTCGATACCGTACCAAAATCGGATCCTCATATTGTCGCCTCTTCACCTCCTCGACGATGGAAGACTCGGCAACCTCTCGAACCCGAATTCCGTCACTATCAGAATCAACCAAACGAACCCCAAGGCTCGCTAGGCGATGTAACTCTCGGACCATATCTCTTTTCTCGCCGTACATCGATGGACTACCCATCGATCTGCGACTGGGCATCTGCAACTACATGGCCTTCCCGGGTGGTACGAATATCAACATCGTAATCCTTAAGTAGCTCCAACCACCGCTCTGCCGCAAGTTCATCTCCTCCGTGAAGATATACCGAGACTCTTGTGGTGCGTGTAAATGTCCACATGAACTCCATATAAATAATGTCTCCGGATCTTCAAGGCATGAATCATCACGCGGCTCCAAGTCATGTGGGATAGTTCTTCTCATGCTTCCTGCCGCCGAGACGCATAAGCTATAACTCTGTCGTCTTTGCATCAAGACGCACTCAAGCCCGACACTGACGCGTCACAATAAACCACATATCCATCTAAACCTCCGAAGAGTAAGAATCAAGGCGGTCGCCAACTTCTCCTTTAGCAACTGAAACTTTCTCACAAGTATCCGCCCACCGAACATACCGCTTTCCGAAGTCGACTTAGTCAAAGGTGTTGAAATAAGCAAACTTCTCCACAAACCTCGATAATAACTGCAAGGCCCAAAAGTCGCGACTCCGCTTAAAGGTGCTGGTCCGCCAAGTCTTGACCGCCTCAATCTTGCCAGATCAACCCGAATACCATCGGCCCCGATAACATGCCCTAAGAAGGCCACTGAAGCTAACCAGAACTCGCACTTCGAGAACTTGGCATACAACTGTCGGTCTCGGAGGACTCCCAATACTGTCTTCAAATGATCTGTATGCTCCTGCTCTGTGCGCTAATACACCAAGATATCATCAATAAACACTATAACGAACATATCCAAGAATGGCCTGAACACCCTATTCATCAAATCCATGAATACTGTTGGGGCGTTGGTCAACCCGAAAGACATTACCCTGAACTCATAGTGCCCATACCGGGTCCTGAATGCAGTCTTTGGGATATCTATTTCTCTAACTCGTACCTGATGATAACCAGATCGCAGGTCTATCTTGGAAAAGCATCTCGCACCCTGCAACTGGTCAAACAAATCATCAATCCTGGGGAGGGGATATCTGTTCTTGATAGTTACCTTGTTCAGCTGCCTGTAATCAATACACATACGCAGCGTCCCATCCTTCTTTTTTACAAATAACACCGTGCTCCTGGGGAGAAACACTTGGCCTAATAAAGCCTTTCTCCAGCAAATCTTTCAGCTGGTCCTTCAATTCCTTCAACTCGGCAGGTGCCATCCTGTATGGCGGAATAGATATCGGTCGAGTGTCTGGCGCCAAATCAATACAAAACTCAATCTCTCTCTCGGGAGGGATACCCGGAAGCTCGTCTGGGAATACGTCTGGAAACTCTCTAACGACCGAATCGATCAAGGTCCCAGATCTCACCTCGATGTCGAATACTCGAACCATATGATAGATGTACCCTTTCCGCACCATCTTCCTAGCCTTGAGGTAAGAAATAAACTTACCCTTCGGCGATGCAGTATTCCCCTTCCACTCGATAACCGGCTCACCAGGAAACTGGAACCGAACTAATCTCTCTCTACAGTCGACATGGGCATAGCAAGACGCTAGCCAATCCATACCCATAATCACATCAAAGTCTATCATATCCAACTCTATCAAGTCGGCTAGAGTCTGACGACTATCTATAGTCACAGGGCAAGCCTTATACACCTGCTCGGCTACCATCGAATCACTCATCGCGTAGCCACCTCAAAAGGTCTTATGGACTCGGGCTCTATCCCTACTCTTCGCAATATGAGGAGATATATAGGACAAGGTAGAACACGGATCTATCAAAGCATATACATCACAAAGAAGAAACCAACAATGTACCCGCGACGACATCCGCGGCGCCTTCCGTCCCGGTGGACATAGCATATATGCGGTTCGAGGACCGCTAGAACGAACCCCTACCACGACCTGCCGCGCTGCCGCCCATAAGTACCACGCCTCCGGGCGTCTAACCATCGAAGATGAAGATCAAAGAATGCACCCGCCTGAACCGTAACGCCCCGCCGCCTGGCGGACAATCCTTCTTCGGATGGCCCCACGCCACAAGAGTAACATGCTCACGAACTCATACGCGCTCGCCGGTGAGACCTACCGCGTCGAACGCACCGGCAGGTAGGTGGTCTCGATTGGTGACGGTCTCGCCTCCTCGAAACCCTAGCATGCGAGCACCGACCGCTTCCCGAATAACCCGGTGATCGGACTCCCGCCGAAAATTGAGAAGGAGCACTCTGTCCGGGCCGGAATGTGGACCTAGTTCTGCCGAAATTTGCCGCCTCGAAAACCACCACGAGACTCGCTGCACCGCCTCTGGTGGCCCAAATCTAATCGATCCTGCTCTCTCGCCCTCAATCTCGCGTGCGCTGCATCCACGGCAATATCCATCTCTGGCTGAAGAGCCACCCCCAAGCATGCAGTAATCATATGACGGTCTAACCCCATCACATATAGATTAACCACATGCGCCATGTCGCCTACAATGGTGTGCGATATCCGCCAAGGAGTCAAACCTGTGTACTCACGATAGTCCTCCCGTCTTGCCTCAAGGTCAAGAATCTATCTACCCGGGCTCTCCTCATCTCAGGAGGCAAGAAGTGGTCTAGGAACGCCTCTGTGAACTCCTCCCAAACAACTGGAAGAGCATCCTCACCTCTCGACAACACCCATGACTCAAACCAGTTCAACGTAATATCGCGTAACCGGTAAGAAGCTAGTATAACAGACTCAGTCTCCGATGCCCTAAGCACCTGCATGGTCCGCTGTAACTGCCGGACAAACTCCTGCGAATCCTCCTCAAATCTCGAACCATAGAACTCGGATGGGTGACAACCCAAGAAATCTCAATCAGTAAATCGCTCTGGCCAGGGTTGGTTATGCGCTCTGTTGCCACGCGCTGCCACTATCTTTGGTCAAGAATCACTGTTCCCGTAATCTCTATACTCAGACCTTGGTTGTGGATGAAGGCTCCGCATCGCGGTCTCGTGGCCGCTCACGCCTCGAAATCTGCTGAGGCTGGCGACGACGTGGAACTCGCCGCTCTAAACATCATCTCTGGTAAGGACTGGGCTTGTGCCCTCGTAACTCTCCGCTTCCCACTAGCAAGACTCTCACCGCCTTGCCTTCTCGGGCGCGGTTGTCTCATGCGAGGCATAAGCGATACATAAAGGAAAACATCGGAGGAGGTTCAACCTATAACTTCGGCTCTATTGCACGATCCTAGAGTGAAAGAATGGAAACCACTCCTAAATATCCTGCAGCCTCCACGATTATAGATGTGCATGCACACCGATAATCAAGACTCTACTAGACACGGTCTGTAGACACTTTCCGAGGACTAACTGCTCTGATACCACTTTGTCACGACCCGACCCCGGGGCCGCGACTAGTACCCTACCGGGGTACCCTGTCAGGTATACATCAGAGAATAGCAGCGGAACATACATAACACATAACTTATAAAAAGGTAAACATCATCGACGATCGATAAGGTCGCTTTCCATAAAACATACTTAACCAAAAGTATGTATACAACTTGTTCTTATAGCCCAAAACATATATGTGACCACGCACTTAAAGATAACCATCGTATGGACGGGGCCCCGCCATCACCCTGAATGTACAAAATACCTATAAGATCGTGGAATATCCGTACCAATAAACAAGCTTCCTGGAGGAATGGAGCTTCGACAGGAATAGTGATCCTAAGAACGAGGATCCACACCGCTTACTTACCTGCGGCATTTAACGCAGCCCCGAGGAAGAGGGTCGACACAATATGTACCAAGTATGTAAAGCTGGAAAATACTGTAATAATGATATCATAAGTCTAAAAGTAAACTGGAGTCATGGAAGACAAACAAAATACCTTTTACTGTGCCTTACTAACAATGAGAGTGACAAGTGTATATAATACTGCATAAAATAGGGGTCTCATGATCAAAACAGGGTACCTCGCCCGTAGTATCAATAAGCACCCCTACTCCTGGGACTATTTCACCCGCATAGGTCCTGTGGACCCGCATGAGGTATTCCTCGCAAAGGTCAGCACTACCGCGTGGGACTATTTCACCCGCGTAAGCCCATAAGGACTTGCATGAGGTATTCCTCGCGTCGTGGGTAGCAAATCCACGGAACATGTGGTATAACGATCTGGGACTTACCCTCGATATACTCTTACCTGGCGGATGGTATAACGATCTTGGGGCTTTCCTCGGATATACTCTTACACCGGCGGATGGTATAACGATCTTGGGCTTGCCGGATATACTCTTATATGAAGAAGGTGGTATGACGATCTTGGGGCTTGCCTCGGACATACTCTTACCACGGAGAAGGTGGTATAACGATCTGGGCTTGCCCGCCGGATATACTCTTACCCTAGCTCAAATCACATCATATCATAATCATAATTAAGTTAAGAAAACTTATAACTTCTTATTAGTCTTGTTCATATACCCTCTCATTTTAGTTTACTTAAGGCACTTAATCATATCTTTAATAAAATAAAACCGGGAATTTAACCCAAGTACTACATACTTCAACTCTTTTAAAAGTGACTTTTTTTCATACATAAAACCTTTGGGCAATTGATGCCTTAAAATCAATTTGTCTTTCATAAATCAAATCATTTGTCCTTACTTGTCTTACTTAGAGTAAACCTCTTCTCATTAATCTTTTATAAAGCTAATAAACCAACTTCCTATAAAGTTGTTATATTAACCCTTCACTTTAGTAAAATTACACTTTTCCCCTAACCAAGGGACTTATACATTCTTAAAACGAAACAAGTCTTTATATACTTAAAACAAGTAAGAATACCAAATCTTGTACGTCTACCGTACTACATAGTTACATCTATTCATGCTCAAGAGATAGGAAAGCTCCACACACCTCTTTGGTCAATCCACTTGCTAAGCTCAACTACCGCAAGTAATATTTCAACCTATAATAATCATGATACGTTTATTAACCTCTAATTTCAATGTAGAGTAATCCAAGTTCAAAGTCACTAAATTCTATGGAAAATTGGGCAACATTTCCTTTGTTTCTACATACTTGCCACCTTTCTCAAGGCCGAATTTATCATCCAAACGCCACATTTAAGGCTCAACAATCCAACATTTCAAAGGGGATTACACACCTAAACTTGGGTGTGTAAAATTCTGCCCCATAAGGTACAACAATTCACTTAACAATTCTAAGGTAGTTTTTAGGCTACAACATGCTCATAATATCTTCTTAACCAATTCTTTCATATCCAAACCACATTTCTTGCATGTAATGACTCTAAGAGCATTATTTACTACCACAAGTTCTTTCTTCTTAACATGCAACACTAAAAACTAATTCTAAAGGAAGAATCATTACCTTAGAGCTTTAGCCAAATTTTTCCAACAACTTGCTAGCTTCCTTTTCAAGAACACCACCACAACAACCTTCACAAGCTAGCCACAAGCTTCCTTCTTGCCTTTATTTTTTTTCAGATTTTTCCTAAGGCTAGAATATCTCTTGGGACTTTAGAGAGAAGGAGGAGCTTGAACTTTTAAGAGAGAAGGAGGAGCTTCTTTTCTAAGAGAGAGATGAAATATGACCAAGTCTTCAAGACTTTGTCAAAATAATGCATGCAAAATCAGATGGGGGGGACACTTGTCACCCTCCCAAGGTCTTTTAAAAGAAAAATCTGATTTTTCCTAAGTTTTTCCGCCAGGAATCCCGCCTTGGCGCCGCGGCCCTGACGCCGGCGCCGCGGCGCTGAAACCTCTGCGGACTCTCGGAACTTCCGGCGCCGCGGCCCTGCATCCGGCGCCGCGGCCCTGTTGCCTTTGCCTGAAACGCATTTCTGTCCGTCTGCGCACTGAACTTGTAACTCCCATAACTTTCTACTCCGACGTCCTATCGACGAACGGTTGGTTGCGTTGGAAACTAGACTCAACGAACTACGCCCTAGGCCTTTGAAACACTCAGGAACTCTCAATGTACCGGGTCTTAACCCGCCTTAAAGTTGACTAAAACCCGTCCGGAATAATCCGTCAACCTATCCTTTGAAAATTTTAAGTCTTACATGCTTTCGTACGCTCTCATACGTAGGGTCAGAACTACGGGGTATAACAAATTGGGTTATTAAGGATGTAAATGTTCAGTTCTGTTTTATCTATGTTACGGGAAGGTAGCCATTTTTGGGTTAGCCTATTTTATCTTATATGGTTCTTGTTTGTGAGTTTATTTCTGCTGGTTTTCTCTGATGTTGTATCACAAGGGTGCCCGGGGTAACGCACCAATCACGGATCCGAGGTCGGGTCGTGACAGGATCCCAGTAATGTGCTCATGGAGCAGGTTCAGGCAGTTGAGAACTTTCAGAGGCCTTATAATTTCAACATATACAATCCAGGATGGAGAAATCACCCTAACTTTTCGTGGAGGAATGATCAACCCCAGCAACAATCATATCAAGGTGGTTACCAGAACCAGCAGGTGCAAAATCAGGCCACTTTATCCCAGCAGTTTAGGACACCTACACAGCAACAGGAAAAGCCTGATGAATTGAGAGTTGCATTGCTCACACTTGCCAATTTGCAGAATCAGTTCATGTTTGAAACCAAGTCCTCTCTCAGGGGCTTGGAAACACAGGTTGGGAAACTTGCAAAGATGGTAACTAACATGCCGCAGGGCACTCACCCAAGAAATACAGAGGTAAATCCTAGAGATCAATGTCAAGCAGTGTTGTTGAGGAGAGGAAAGCAGTTGGAGCAGGTTGCTCCGCAGCCCGCAGTGGTAAGTAAGAAAGAGTGTGAGAAAGTAATTGATATATAAAAGGAGGGGGTCACTGAGGACCGCCCTACAGTTGAGAAAGCTCCACCAGCACCCTTGAGGGAATACGTTATAGAATCCCTTACCCTCAGAGGTTACAAAAGAAGGCAATTGACAAGCAGTTCTCCAAGTTCTTGGAGGTATTTAAGAAACTTCACATAAATATCCCTTTCATTGAAGCACTAGAACAGATGTCAGCATACTTTAAATTCATGAAGGAGATACTTGGAAAAAAGAGAAGGCTGACATATTATGAGACAGTATCTTTGACAGAGGAGTGCATCGTCATTCTGCAAAAGAAACTACCTCCTAAGCTGAAGGATCCAGGAAGCTTCACCTTGCCCTACACTATTGGAAAGGTAACATGCAATAGGGCCCTGTGTGATTTAGGGGCTAGTATCAATCTCATGCCTCTGTCTGTATTTAAGAGATTGAGTTTGGGGGAAGCCAAACCAACCACAATAAATTTGCAGTTGGCTGATAGAACTGTGGTGCACCCTAGAGGCATAATTGAAGATGTGTTTGTCAAGGTGGGAAAGTTATTCTTCCCAACAGAATTCTTCATCCTTGACATGGAGGAAGATGATGAAATATCCATCATTTTGGGGAGACTATTCCTTGCAACTAGGAGAGCCCTAATTGATGTAGAAAAGGGAGAACTGAGACTATGGGTTCAGGAAGAGGAGATGGTATTCAAAATGTTCAAATCCACCCTTGAATTCCAAGCCATCAACAAGTGTTTACATCGGCCAAGTGACACAATGATTCAGCTAGCAGTCCAAAGCTAGGAGATCATTCTACAAGGTGAACTCAAGTCGCAAGAATCTTTGAAACAAATAGTGATAACATGGAAGTCGAGCAGTAAGTCTTCACGAGCCCCTCTTGTGAAAAGAAAACAGAGTACGAAAGAGGAGGATGATTTTGAAATGGATAGGTTGTGGGGTTAAATTACCCCAATGATTTTTGATAAGGAACTTGCATCCGGCTACAAGACGTTAAAGACAGCGCTACTTGGGAGGCAACCCAAGGTTTAATTTATGCAATTTAGTTTTGTTTGAACAGTCTTACTTGTGGTATTTTTGTGGTGTTGTGGTGACAGGTGAAGCAATGGGACACGAAGCACGGAAAATATGAAGGAGAAAAATCGGTGCAGCGCCCAGAAGCAGGGCCACGGCGCCGAAAAGTCCGCAGTTTGCGAGTTCAGCCGCCACGGCCTCTGAACCACGACAGGTGTCGGAGGAGTGCAGGAAATTGGGTCTTTGCGCGCAGCGAGGATGCGGCGCCAATGAGAAATTTCCCCGAAACGCAGTTTCCACCGCCACCACCATCATTTTGAACTGATAATGTCTGTAAGTCGCCCCTTTTATTTATTGAGTCTTACACATTTGGAACAATGTGTAGTTTAAGTTTGGGGGGGAGTTTTTATTTTTATTTGTGTGTCTATTTTTTAGTCTTTTGTTTGTTTTTGTGTTATATGTGAGTCAATGTTTTTTTATAATCATGCATGATGTAGTTGCTTGAAACGCCTAGTGAGTTAAGTAGGACAATGTAATGGAATGATATGCAAAAATCTGTGTGCTTAAGTTAAATATGTCAAATATTCATGATAATCTGATTAGTTGGAATATTTTGTGCTTAGCTTGTGTATGTCAATTGCGAAAAATGTCCTGCGTGCTTGTTATTTGATGCGAAATAATTATGATGTACTTGTTAGGGAGAGGATTCATGCATTTCTTTGATAGCCCTTCTTACCAGTCATTTCCCACCTTGCACTTAAATGTATCCCTAGTCAGCCCCATTGAGCCTAAAATAAAAAGCTATTTTTTTGACACCCCAGATTCCCTTATGTGCCATAAGCAATAATTGATGATAGGGATGAGAAAAAAAAAGTAAAAAAGAAATACAAAAATAGAGTGAAAATTATGCACCCCAATCAAAATATGAAAAAGCTTAAGTTTGGGGGTACCGATGGAAATATGTGTTATGCTATAAACAAAAAGAGAAAGAGGGTTAATGGGTATGAATTAAAAAGAATACCGCAATGAATGAGAAAAGAGTTGAATGAAAAGTGTTTATGGTACGTAATTGAACCTAAATGTCTAATCTTACCTACCCCTACCTAAGCCTACATTACAACGCTGAAAAGGCATGATGATCCCTAGTATGTATGTCCATGATTAGTGAAGAATAACAAGTGAACAGGTTGTATTACGTTGAGAAAAATGAAATGAAATTGACATGCATAGGTTAGGTATTCATGCTTTCAGTGATTGTGACTAAAATGAATCTGCGAAATATCTAACTTGAAATTCTAGATTGTTAAATGCATGCTACATCTATTCCTGCATATTATCCTAACTAACGTTCATATATTTCTAAGTGACATTGTGCAGCTGTTTGACTTGAGTCTTTGAGTCTTTTGATTTTTGTTTCTTTGTTTTGTTTTGTTCTTTGCTCGAGGGCGAGTAAAGTTCAAGTTTGGGGGTTTGTTAGGCATATATTATATACCATTTTGAGTCATTTTTAATTAGTATTTTACTCGTTTTTGTTGTGTTTAATTAGACTTGTTTTTCTTTCTTTTGAGTCACAGCGGTCCAAAATAGAAAAATGGCGAAAATGAATGAAAAAGGGGCATAAAAGGAGGAATCTGAGGCCGAAAAGGGCAGAAATTGAAGACCCGGATGAAAGTCAAGCAGCGTCGCGGCGCCGGCCAGCAGGGTCGCGGCGCTGAAACTACTGAGCACCCGCAGAACATTGGACGCCCGCGGTGCCAGTCAGCAAGGCCGCAGCGCCGGTACGAAAAATCCAGTTCTAAGTTTTGGTTGGCAAAGGACAAACTGGTCCATAGGGCACGAAAATTGGATGATACAAAAGCCCTATAGATTATTCTTTTATGGGAGTTTTGGTCATTCTACAAGAGAACACAACACAAGGCGGATTTGGAGTTACAATTGGAGACTTTGTTCTACGTAATTTTCTTCTTTCGTTTTTAATTCAGTTTATGTATGGATATTGTGTTAGTTCTTAGCGTGACTATGGCTAGGAGCTAAACACTTTATTAGGGCTTTCCTTTGGAATCACTTGAAACTCTACTCACGAATTAATGCACTAGTTGATTTCTTCTTCACTTAGATTAAGATCTATTCAATAATTGATTTGAATGTTTGATAGTTAATTGATCACTAATTATCATAACTCATATGACTTCGAATCAAGAACCGAGAGGAGAGATTTGGATATGCTGTAATTGAATAGACATAGGTTAAAATTGCGGACGAAAGTACCCCGATACTTGTGTAGCATAATACGTTACTGTTCTTAATCCTCCTATGTAGTAAATCTTATCATAGAAATATAGAAGGGTTCTACACTAGGGTTGAGTGATTATATATCTTAACCGGAATATAAGACAGTCTAGTTAACTGTTATCTTAACGAAGAAGGAGAGTCATTCTAGTCGCATTAAGGATTGAATAGAGTGGATAGTCGAGAAAATTGGAAGCCCTAATTCATTCATAACTGGTTACAACTTAAATAGTTTAGTTAATTCTTGTAATTATTCTAGTAGTTAAACAAAAACCCAACTCAAATATCGATTGTCAAATAGATAACATAAAATAGATGAACGGTAATTAGAAACCAGTATCTGAGGAAGATAATCGGTCTTATCAGACTATATTACTTATCAACGATGCGTGCGCTTGCATAAGCATTCAAAATATCGCTAACAATCAAACCAGCCATGTTTCACATGGTTCAGAACTCAGTTCAATTTGGGGGGGTTGCCGTCTGAAGATCCTCACTTGCATCTAACAAACTTTCTGGAGCTGTGTGAAACGTTTAAATATAATGGTGTTACTGATGACGTCATTTGATTGAGACTTTTCCCATACTCACTCAGGGATAGATCAATGTGCTGGCTGAAATCATTACAGGCGAACTCCATCACTACATGACAAGACTTAGCCCAGAAGTTCCTTGCCAAGTTATTCCCTCCATCCAAAGCAGCAAAGCTTAGAGGAAAACTTAATAATTACTATCATATGGATGGAGAGTCACTCGATGATGCATGGGAGAGGTTTAAAGACTTGCAGAGAAAGTGTCCACGTCATGGGATTGAGAAGTGGATGCTAGTCCACATATTTTACAATGGGTTGTGTGGCACAACTCGTACCATCATAGATGTTGCAGCTAGAGGTACGTTCATGAGAAAGAGTGTCAATGAGGCACATGGTTTGCTGGAAGATATGGCCACAAACAACCATCAGGGGGCCGATGAGAGAACAATGAACAGTAGGAAAGTGGTTGGAGTTCATGAGCTAGATGTTATCACTGCATTGACTGCGCAGGTAGCTACTTTGACCAAACAGATGCATCAGAGTACCATGACAGTTAAAGCAATTGAGACACTAATAAGTTGTGAGATTTGTGGGGGTCCTCATACTTTTGATAGGTGCGCAACAGTGGATCCGAATAATGTGCATATGGAGCAGGTTCAGGCAGTGGAGAATTTTCAGAGGTCATACAACAACCCTTACTCCAACACATACAACCAGGGGTGGATAAATCACTCAAACTTTGCTTGGAGGAATGAACAAGGGCAGCAAGCACAGTTTCAAGGCCAAAACCAGAACCAGCAGCCACAAGAGAAGCCTGATGAGCTAAAAGCAGCATTGCTAACACTTACGAATTCGCAGACCCAGTTCATGACAGAAACTAGGTCATCTATCCGAAATTTGGAGGCACAGGTTGCACAGTTGGCAAGCATGCTGAACAAAAGAGAAAAAGGAAACCTCCCCAGCGATACTGTGGTGAATCCAAGGGAGCAGTCAGGCAATAAGCCTGAGGAGCGGAAAACAGTTAGAACATGTTGCACCCAAATCAATGGCTGAAAAGAGAGAGTTGGAGAAAGCAGCCGAGGAAGAGAATGAGGGGGTTACTGATGACCGCCCTATTTTAGAGAAGACTCCACCCGCAGTGATGAGGGAGTATACTGACAAAATTTCTTAACCTCAAAGACTGCAAAAGAAGTCCTTAGACAAGCAATTTTCCAAATATTTAGAGGTCTTCAAAAAGTTTCATATCAATCTCTCATTCATTGAAGCTTTGGAGAAGATGTCAACATATGTGAAATACATGAAAGATATCTTATTTAAGAAGAGAAAGCTGGTGGACTATGAGACTATAGCGCTGACAGAGGGGTGCATTGCTATCTTGAAAGAAGAAACTTCCTCCTAAGTTGAAAGATCCAAGGAGTTTCACCCTACTTTGCACCATAGGGAATGTGACATACAAGCAAGTCTTATGTGATTTGGGGGCAAGTGTCAACCTAATGCCCCTTTATGTGTTCAAAAGACTTGGTTTGGGGGAGGCAATACCAACCACAGTCACCTTGCAGCTAGTTGATCGCTCAGTTGTGCATCCCCAAGGAATTATTGAAGATGTGTTGGTACAAATGGGTAAATTCATCCTTCCTGCTGATTTCCTCATTTTAGACATGGATGAAGATGAAAATATGCTCATGATCCTTGGGAGACCATTCCTATCCACAGGGAGAGCCCTCATTGATGTTGAAAAGGGGGAGTTAAAGCTCAGAGTTCAAGGTGAAGAAATGGTGTTTAAAGTTTTCAAGCAGCCCACTGAACCTCAAGTCGATGCTAGATGCTTTGTTGTTGGTGTAGTTGATAAAAAGGGTTCTCATGAAAGTTCCAAGGGTACTGATGCCATTGATGGTACGAATTTTGCACCCGTAAATGATGTGGTGGATGAGAACAAGGGAATAAATCCTCCTGAAATAAGCCCTGTGAAAAAAAAAATGAGAAGGAGGAGAAAAATGGTGCTAAAGTGGATATGCGGAGGGGACACTCTACCTCCTTGATCTAGTAAGTAACATGCGTCCGGTTAAAAGACGTTAAAGACATCACTACTTGGGAGGCAACCCAATGTTTTAATTATATTATTCCAATTATTGTTTTAGATTATTTATTTTGTCTTGAACAGTCTCACGATCTGGTATGTTAGTGTTGTTGGATGACAGATGAAGGGCAGAACTCACTCCGAAGGGCGAATGGTTAACAATGCATAAAACTGAAGACACTGAAATATTTCGGCAATTAGCACCGCAGTGCTTGGAGCAGAACCGCGGTTCCTCCTTCGGCTTTGTGCACAGTAATTTGGCCTTCCTCCCAGACCTCCGCTATGACCGATGTGTTGTGTCAGTAAGTTGTCCCTTATTATTTTAGTCTTCACACATTGGGGACAATGTATTGATTAAGTTTGGGGGTGTCTTATTTTATTTTGAGTCTTTTTGTTGTTTTATGTGTTCATGAGTCATAATTTTTTTTATGGAGCAAACATGTTATAGTTGCTAAAGATATTAAGTGGATAATGTAATGGAATTAAAAACGATAATATGTGTGCTTAAGATAGACATGCCAAAAATTCATGACATCTAATTATTTGAGATATTTGAGCTTAGCCTGTGTGTGTCAGTTATGGAAAGAAAGATTGAAAATGTCTAGAAAATTTGTTTGCTTGTTATTTGAGGCGAAATAGTTAAGATGAACATATTTAGGGAAATGATTCAGGCATTTCTTTGATAGCTCTTCCTACCATTCATTACCTATCCTGACATAAATTGTATCACTAGTCAGCCCCTTTGAGCCTAAAATAAGATATTTCTTTGACACTCAATGATTCCTTTGTGGTGTCATAAGTAATATTTAAAATCTCTTGGAATAAAAAGTGTTGAAAAAGAATTAAAAAAAGAGTATGAATTTGATGCACCCCAGTGAAAACATGCATAGGTTAGGGGGTGTTTGTTATTTATAATGTATCTCATTCTCTCAAAAGAAAAGAGGGGAGAAAATATGTATGAAATTGAAAAGAAAGTCAAAAAGAGGGAAAATGAGTTGAATGAAAATGCTTATGGTACGTAATTGAGCCTAAATGTCTACTTTTACCTACCCCTGCCTAAGTCTACATTACAATCAGTGAAAGTCCTGATGATCTTTAATATGTATGTCTATGATTAGTGGAGAATAGCAAGTAAACATATCTATAGCGTTTGGGAAAGATGGAATGAGATTGACATGCATAGGTTAGGTATTTGTATTTCCAATTGTTCATGATCTAAGTGAATTTGCGAAATATCTAACTTGAAGTTCTAGATTGCTAATTATTCATGCTATGTATGTTCTAACATATTATCCCAACTTTCATTCATGATTTTGAAGAAGCATTGCTATAATTATTTGATCCATTGCATAGAGTCTTTTATTTAACTTTGTTTTTATTTTTATTTTTGTTTTGTGTTTTACTCGAGGGCGAGTAAAGTGTAAGTTTGGAGGTGTTTGTTAAGTATATTTTGTATACACTTTTGAGTTTTTTTTAGTTAGTATTTTACTCTTTTATTTTGCGTTTAGTATAGTGTTAGGTGTTTCTCTTTCGTTTGTGTCACAACGGTCATAAAGGAGAAGATACTACTTCTGAGGATGAAATGAGCTTAACTGAGGATGAAAATTGCACAAGAACAGCCCAAGGAATGAAGCCTAAGAAGTGTCAAGAAGAACAGAAGAAATCTGGCAGATTCCGGACAAAAATCAAAGAGGCATCGCGGTGCCTGGCCAAGTAGCACTGCGGTGCCATGAAACCGCAGTCAGAAAAATTAGCACTGAGGCGTAAAAATTGCCGAAAGTCCAAAACTGAAACATCGTCGAAGGCACTGCGGTGCCTGTCCATGGAACCGCGGTTCCATATTTCCAGGAAGCTACAGTGATTTCGGCTGAATAAGCACCGCGGTGCCGGACAGCGAAACCGCCGTGCCGACGCGTAAAAATCAAATTCCGAGTCGATTTTTGATAAGGGTAAAAGGGTCCGAAGCAAGGTTTTTCTCAGAGATAAATACCCTAAACCCTGTCATTATTAGATTATCATACTTTAGAGAGGAGAACGACGGCTACAAGCGACAATTGGACACATCTTATTGTTCAAGTTATTTTCTTTCCTTTACTTTATTTCAGTTTATGTTGGATTTTGTATTAGTTCTTGACATGACAATGTTTAGGAGCTAATTACTTTAGTAGGGTTTCCATCGAATCTTCTTGAAGCTCTTTCATATAGTTAATGCATTAGTTTTTGAGTTTTTCTTCAACGTATTAAGATCTATTCAATATTGTTATGATTGCTTGATAATTAACTAACTATTACATCACTTATATGATTTCGAATCAAAAGTCTGAAAAGTGAGATTTGAATATGCTGTAATTGTCTAGATATATGTTAAAATCGTGGACGAAAGTACCCCGATACTTGTGTAGTAATTAAAGGTTATTGTTCTTAATCCTCATGTGTGGTAAAACTTATCATAGAAATATAGAATGTTTCTGTACTAGGTTGAGCACTTGTATGTCCTAACCGGAATATAATGACAGATTAGTTAACCTGCTATCTTAATAAGAAGAAGAATCATTAGCATTGCATTAACACGTGAAATAGTGGATAGTTGAGGAGATTGGAACCATATTTCCTTCATAACTGTTATAAACCCAAAGTATAATTATCTTTAGTTTATTTTCTGCACATTGTCATAATTCTTAGTCATCAATCTAAAACTAAAGAACGTCAACCAAATAGATACCATAGAATAGATAACTGATACTTAATAAACCAGTCTATGTGGACGATAAACTCGGTAGATCTTTATTACTTGAACGATACGTACACTTGCGTAAGCACTTAGAAATATCTCAACATTCCACGACCGGAGGGGGTGAATGTGATTCATTGCATCTTTTTCGTCACAAGTACAGGGACAGTGGTGACTTAGAGAGATATAAGGCAAAACTTGTGGCAAATGGTACCAACCAACATGAGGGTATTGATTGCGGTGAGACGTTTAGTCCGGTTGTTAAACCGGCTACCATTCGCACAGTTCTGAGCATCGCTATGGGAAAACATTGGCCGATTCATCAGCTTGATGTGAAAAATGTCTTTCTTCATGGGGATTTAAGAGAGACTGTTTACATGCACCAACCGCCAGGGTTTGTCCATCCAGCAGCACCTCAGTATGTATGTCACCTTCGTAAGTCACTATATGGTTTGAAACAAGCCCCCAGAGCGTGGTATGATCATTTCGCACAATTCATTATGCATATTGGGTTCACCTGCAATATATGTGATACCTCTCTCTTTACTTTCCATAGAGGTTGTGATACTGCTTATCTTTTGTTATATGTGGATGACATTGTTCTTACTGCCTCCACCACTGCATTGAAGAATGAGATCATTGTATAAATCTGAATTTGCTATGACAGATTTAGGACAGTTGAGTTATTTCTTGGGCATCTCAGTGACTAGATCTGCAGACTGTATGTTTCTTTGCCAACATAAGTATGCAGAAGAGATCGTGCACAGAGTTAAGATGGACAGTTGCAAAATCATATTCACTCCAGTTGATTCTAAATCCAAACTTAGTGCCATGGATGGTAATCCAGTGACATATCCTACTCTGTATAGGAGTCTTGCAGGTGCACTCCAGTATCTCACCTTCACCAGACCGGACATTTCTTATGTTGTTCAGCAGGTATGCTTGTTTATGCATGCCCCAGGGAGCCTCATTTTACTGCTCTTAAACGTATCATTCGATATGTTAAGGGCACACTTGATTATGGTCTAAAAATATACCCCTCCACACCGAACAGGCTACTATTATACACAGATGTTGATTGGGCCGGTTGTCCAGACACTCGCCGCTCTACATCAGGCTACTGTGTATTTTTTGGGAGATAATCTCATATCTTGGTCTGTCAAGTGACAGACCACATTATCCCGTTCGAGTGCAGAAGTTGAGTATAGATGAGTTGCTAATGTTATTGCTGAGATCTGTTGGCTCCGAAAGCTTCTATTGGAGCTACAATGTCCGATACATAAAGCAGATCTGGTGTATTGTGATAACATATCCGCTATCTACATGTCTCACAACCCGATTCAGCATCAGCAAAATAAGCATATTGAGATGGGCATTCACTTTGTTCGTGAGAAGGTTGCTCTTGGACATGTTAGAGTATTGCATGTTCCTTCTTATTATCAGTACGCGGATATCTTCACAAAAGGCCTCCCAAACCAGCTGTTTCTTGACTTTAGATCTAGTGTCAACGTTCGGCCTCCTTCCGCTCCAACTGAGGGTGTGTGTAAACGTGTCAAATAATTCCTTACTCATAATTAGAATATATCTCATATATTGTGTAAATATTAGTAATATATAATTATGATAAAACTAAGATTCTTCTTGTAATTAGGACTAGAATTCTTATTATATAAGGGATAAATATTATACACTATATATATTAATATTAATGAAAAAGACTCCTCGGTTAACTTTAATATCATCTTACAACAGCCTCCTGAGCTTCCTTTCAATCACTTCCCTTCCTTTAACCACGATTCCCGACATTTCTTTTGTGAACATGACTTTAATTCAAGTAAATATATATGTGTGTGTCTTTCTTTTCCTGCTGATTCCATTTGGATCTCTCCTGCATTGGTGCTTGCAGCTATTTAAAGCACTCTTCTTGTACCTACTTTTGCATAAGAAGGAAACAGTAAATTCCCAAAAGTTTTAGTCTATGCAATCTGCGTCTTCAGAAATTATCTGTGTAAACTAATAAATTAATATTGGAAGGATTAAGTGAATTACTTATAGATAAACTGAATCAGTCAATTTGAGTCTGCAGCAGTTAATTTTCCTAATGGCTTGTGTAGACTCCTCTTTAAAATAGTAATAAAGGAGGGCATTGTTGAAGATAAACGGAAACAAAAAATATACATAAGATTTTACTATGTCATTATGGCTCACAATACTAAGAGTAATATATAGCATATCTTATTCTTATCCACTTCTTTACACCCAACAAAAAACATTTAAGAGAAATAGACTAAAGAAAATTCACATCTTTGGTTTTCTTGAAGTGTTCTAGAAAAGAGACGAGATTATTTAAGATAGTTAAATAAGCTAAGATATATTAGAAAGGACAATATCATTATTCCGTTCATTAGCTTTGGTAATAAGCCAGAAATACAAGCAAATCAACAAGATGTATCCAACTTTAGACAGCTCAATTCACAACAAAAATACAACAATTATGAATCTGAAATTACACACTAGAACAAGATCAAGAACTTAGAAAAATATTCCTAACTAGTTTAATTTACTCTTCAACAGCATTGCTAAATACTGGAAATACTAAAGTCACATAACAAAATTTTCCACTTCTAAATATACAAGAAATCTGCAGGACGTCCAGTATATGTGCTAGAAAATGATCTTGTAGTAAATTCATGTTTCCTATTTCCTCCATCGAATCGAGTCACTTTGCTCTCAGCATGAAACCTTGTCATTGGCATAATAGCTCATAAGTCTTTTAAGTTCCTCTGAGGCATATCAATTGATGTTTTTTCACTAACTTTATATGCATCTCCCACAACTCCTACAGCTTTATTACTGTTACATCCCAAAAAAATCCCCGAAAGACGTTTCGTTTTGTCTCTCCTGTTGTGATTTGTCCTTATTGAAGGTATTTTGAGATCTTCTGAATCAGACATTATTGAGAAATCAGCTGCACTAGCAGTGACAACACTCCAATCAATGCTAACTTCACTTGGAGCATAACATGACATTCCATCCGAACCCTGTCTAGCAAGGCTTGGATTTGCTGTATTATTACTTGGGAAACTTTCAATCTCAAATAAATCTGAACTTGCATCACTTTCTGAATCATCCTCATATGCTCCATTTGAACTTGCTTCAATGTTGATGATATCGATTTCTTCAGCTTTTGGAACAATTGCATCCCATGTTATTATGCCTATTTTTTTCTCAAGGCTCATTTTGCTTCTTTCTTCATCTGTTATTGGAAAACCAAACACTTCTATAGACTTTCTTGGTTCTTCTTCTTCCTTTTGTAATTGTATCTTCAAACCTGGATTTCCAGCTTTAGGATCAAAAACCGCGAAACAATCATCTGTTTTCAGTCCAAGTCCCAATTCATCAATTTTCTTGAAGTGCAAATCTTGATTATTAGAACTTTGAGCCAAGATACTAGTCTTGATGGGGTTATGTTTTGACTTGCCATGATATTTTCCCCTGTTGGGAATTTTTTCGCCGAGTTGATCATCAATCTCAACAGAGTTCTTGTCTTTGCAATAACAATTGCAGCCAATTCTTGCAAGGAATTTCTTGCCATAAGACTTGTTATTAGGCTTTGTTGGCGGCGGCTGCTGATGATGAATTCTTGAAAAAATCTGCAATAATGCACTTCTGCTATTCCCACTTGATTCTGAATGAATACTTGGAGTTGGAGGCCTAGTATTTTGCTTCAAAGAAACTATATTGGTAACTGGTCCAACAATCTTATGTTTGTTTTGTGGTTCACCATTTTCTTGATTTTCTTCATCAACTACTTCATTGAAGTATTTATCTGCACTAAAGATACCTATTTCTTCATCATCTGCTTTCTTGCTCATATTTCTACTTGACTCAATATTGAGTACAAATGTTTCTTCAGTACCATTTAAGTAAGAAGAAAATGATGCATCAAGAAGATTGATGCCACTTTTGGTAGCTTCTAGTCCTGATGAGCTCAGTTTGAACATAGCCATATGGAGACTAAATTTAGTATTTGAGCGGAACAAGTAGTCTTTATTTTTTAATGTAAGCAAACAAAAAAAAAGGTAAGGGTAAAAGGACTCAAAACTCAAAAGAAGAGAATTTTGTGAAGAAAAAGAATGAAAAAAGTACTAAATTACAATAGGAAACGGATGAAAAATTATTTGGATGCAGATATAATAGGAATCATAGGAGGAAAAGGGAAGAAAAAAGGAAGCCAACTCACTATTGAAGTGATGGTGCTTAATAAAGTTATACCCTTTTTCTTCCTTCCCTTTTTAAGATAATACATCACTTGGTCAAATGGCGAAATTCCTTGTTAACCGAACTCCATCCCCATCCAACATAAATTGATGAAGGAGATAAATCATGATGACTCAGCGGTTCATTAAATGGGAGTCACCGTACCTGAAGGAGATAATACATCACTAGTTATAAGAGTTCTCAACATCAGTGATTTCCCTTTTAACATTTATGTTCAAAAAATGTTTTCCAATTATCTCATATTTAGTTGGTCAAAATATTTAAAAAAATACTCTATCTACAAAAACAAGTTCTTTAAAAATAAGAAAAATGACTTTCTTCGTGGGAGTTGAGTAACAAGTTCTATAAGTGTCATTTCATGCTAATTGTCTCATCCCCATCCAGCCCCCCACCGTGTTCATAGTATTTGTCTAGATTATATATAAATGCTTGAAATAATATTTTCTACTTACTTACTAAACACTAAAAATAAATAATAAAATCACTTACTATTTTCCAGATTTTCCGTAAAAAATACTTTCCTTCATATCAAACACACCTGTAGAAAGTGCATTTTGCATTGTTCTGAAAAGTGTTTACTTTCTTAAGTAATCTAAGCTTTTTCAGAGAATCTGTAAGTATGCTTGGCCTATAATTATGTAAGATTTGAGAAATAGAAACAGTTTCATGTTTAATCCACATTTATGCAAATTTACTAGAATATTCTTTTTAATAGATTTAAAAACTATTTAAAATATTCTTTGATATCATATATTTCTAAAAATTAGTATATCGTTACAATTAAATAATTTAAAAAAAAATTATTTAATTGCAACATTTAATCAAAAAATAATATTATATTGTACATAAAAATATAACGACAATATGATAGTCAATAACTCAAATATGTCTAAATCTACCCGCCCTAACCACAACTACCCCCACTTCATCCTCAAATTTCTATGTCATATTATTTTTAGTTTTATAAAAATATGAATTTTCCCCTTACCCCCGCCATATTCCAACCCCACCACATTGCCTCTACCCCATCCTCAAATTTTTATTTCATATTTTTGTTACTTTTATAAAATGATTGAAATTGGATTTTTTCTTACCTCCCCCTACCCCTCGTCCACCTACCACATTCTCAAATTTCTATTTTATATTTTTTTACTTTTATAAACAATTTATAAAAATATGATTTTTTTCTTACACTTACCCTACCCCTTACTCCCACCATATCCTCAAATTTCTATTTCATATTTCTTGTTACTTTTATAAAAAACAATATTAAAAATTATGAATTATTTTCTTAACCCCCACCCCCACCCATTGCCCTACTCCATCTGGCCCATCCTCAAATTTCTATTTCATATTTTTTGTTACTTCTATAAAAAAATATTAAAAAATATGAATTTTTTTCTTACCTCCCACCCCCACCCACCCCATTGTCGTACTCATCCTTAAATTTCTATTTCATATTTTTTGTTACTTTTACAAAAAAAATTATTAAAAAATATGAATTTTTTTCTTACCCCGCCCTACCCCCATCCCACCCCATTGCCCTACCTCATCCTCAAAATTTTATTTCATATTTTTTGTTACTTTTATAAAAAAAAATATATGAATCTTTTCTTACCTCCCTTCCCCGCCCTACCCCTACCCCCACCCCACCTCATTGCCCTACCTCATCCTCAAATTTCTATTTCATATATTTTGTTACTTTTATAAAAAAAAATATTAAAAAATATGATTTTTTTCTTACCCCGCCCAATCCCCTACCCCCACCCACCCCATTGTCCTACCCCATCCTCAAATTTCTATTTCATATTTTTGTTACTTTTATAAAAATATATATATATATATATATATATATATATGAATTTTTTTCTTACCCCGCCCTATCCCCACCCTACCTCATTCTCAAATTTCTATTTTATATGAGGTATTATATGAGATTAAAAGGAATTTTGTGAAAAGAAAAAAAGATAAATGTGTCTAAAAATCCATTTAATGAGTAAAAGGGGCTTCTCGAGAAGCACCAAATTAGTGTTTCTGCTTCTCTTTCTATCTAGAAATACTTTTTAACTTTTTTAAAAAGTGTTTCTACTTTTAGAAAATACTCGTTTGGCCTAAGAAAACTTTATCAAACAGATACTCAGAACTTTCCACTTTTTGAAAGGGGTAGATTTACACTTTCTTCTATTTCACTTACTATTTTCTTTATTAATCTTAAATTGTAATTCAATTTAACCTGTTATGATTTTCCAGGTGGCTAGTTACTTTCAGCTTTGCAATCTCTTAAACCATAAAACTTCTATAGTAAAATCGGTTATATAAATCTACTGTTTGAATTTAATATCTAGCAAGAAATGCAGAATATATGCTTGTCCTTCTTGGAATATATTTAATTTGTTTTAAATATGGTGTAGAAGTAGATGGGGTTAGGAATTTATCAAAACAAGAATTCATATCAATGCAGTTACCCCACTTTAGCTTGAGCCTTAGCTATCACAAGTTATAACACAAGAACAAGTAAATTTAATGGTGCTTTGTGAATTTGGCCCATAAAGATTTTTGGCCACAAAAGATTCACAATATCTACCAACATTTACAATCAAATCTGAGTATGAACAGATAACAAAGTTTAACTCATTTGGTATCAATAATGGTGGTCATTCATGTATACATGATCCTTGTCGGCAAATTCTTCTCGTAAACATGTATATTATAGAAATAATTGTATTTCTATACATAATTAAAATATTTTCATATATTGTGTAAATATAATTATGGTAAGACTAGGATTCCTCTTTTGTATAGGCTTAGGATTCCTATTGTATAAGGGATGAATATTGTACTCTATATATATTTTGATATTAATGAGAAAACTCCCTAAGGGAGATTAATATCATCTTACATGGTATCAAGAGCCTAAACTCCAAAACCCTAGAAAATTTCTTCCAAACCGCCGGCACCATTCCCCTCCCACGACGCCGCGGTCTTCTCTTCAAAAAAAATCTTGGTTTTTCTTTTCTTCCTCTCTTCTCTAAATGGATACCCAGGATTACTCTTCTGATTCTGACACTTCTACCTCCACAAATTCCACCACCACATCGTTATCTTCTTCATCCCGCTCTAACTGTTTTCAACATCAAGAATTATATTCTCATTCTTCTTGATCAAGAAAACAGTCAGTATTCTCCTTGGGTTGAACTGTTTCATAATCACGCATGTCTTTATAACGTGCTTGATCACATCGACGATACTATTTCGCGCCCTCCGGAGGTTGATGAGTCTACTTGACGTCGTCTAGACGTCGGCGTCAAACAATGGATTTATGGTAGTATTTCTCAGGATCTTCTTCTTACTATCATGAAATCTGGCGCCACAGCCCGTGATTTATGGAATCACTTGGAGGAAAACTTTCAAGATAAAAAACACACGCGTGCAGTGTATTTGGAGGAACAATTTAACAATACACACCTTTAAAACTTCTCCAACATGACTGAATACTGCAGACAGTTGAAACTACTGGCGGATCAACACTCCAACGTCGACACGCCTGTCTCGGACACTAAGATGGTGTTGCAATTGATTGCAGGCCTTCCAAAGGTGACTATGATACGTTAGCCACCATAATTCAACAGACAGATCCACTTCCCAGTTTTAACAAAGCTCGCTCGCAGTTGTTGCTCGAAGAGACTCGACGTGCTAAGCAGGATGAGCACAATCAGAATGCGTTAGCTGTTGAAATGCGCCCTCAAGATCCAACGTCGCCAGAAAACTCTCAACAGCAGCAGGGACGCGGTGGAAATGGTGGCGAGCCGCGCATGAGAGGTCGTGGTCGCGGGTGCGGTCGCGACAGCAGAACCAGCAGCAGCAACAACAGTGGCACCAGACCGATTCGGCGCGGCATCTCAGCGATTACCATACATGGCCGCGGCGCAAGTTCGATGCAAAGAACTCTTCCACCGTTCTCATCAGGTGTGTTAGGCCTGCTCGCCCGCCGCCTCAAGCCCACTTACGCACGCCAGCCCAGCACTCGCCCAAAGATAACACCCACTGAGTTAAGTCAGGCATTCAGCAGTCTCAAGTCTCAACATACAACAGCTGACAACAACTGGTACATGGACTCCGGAGCCACTTCTCACCTCACCAGGACTGCAGGTAATATTCCCAAACTGTTTGGTTTAAAGCATCCTCAATTTGTGACAGTTGGTAGTGGTCACCGCATTCCAGTAAATGGTTTTGGTACATCATACACACCACCTCCTAATTCATTCCCACTTTAAAATACCCTATATGCCCCACATGTAATTAATAATCTAATCTCTATCCGCAAATTCACTCCTAATAATTATGTCTCTGTTGATTTTGACCCTTTTGGTTTGACCCTTACGAGATGCAATAGCACGGAGGATCTATGTCCATTCACTCTCACCTCCGCTGCCAGATCTATCTCTCCCATCTCTCTAGCGGTCATTCTTCTTCAACATGGCATAATAGGCTTGGTCATCCAGGAGCTCCAATTTTTAGTTTTTTTAGAGGCAATAATTTCATTACTTGTAATGGAAAGCTTGCCCAAAACTGTGTTTCTTGTTCTTTAGGCAAACATACTCGTCTTTCATTTAAATCATCTACTAGTGTTACTTTTGCACCTTTTGATATTATACATGCCGATTTATGGACATCACATGTTGCTAGTTCTCTCGGTCATAAATACTATCTTATTTTACTAGATGATTTTTCTCACTTTGTTTGGTTGTATCCTCTCAAATTTAAATCGGAAGTGTTTACCAAATTTATTGAGTTTTGAACATTTATTCAAATACAGTTTGAAAAAGGTATAAAAAAATTCAGTGCAATAATGGTCGTGAATTCAATAACTCTATGTTTCACCGGTTTTGTACCAATAATGGCATGGTCTTTCGCTTTTCCTGCCCCCACACCTCCCCACAAAACGGTAAAGCTGAAAAAAGCATTCACACCATTAACAATATGATTCGCACTCTATTGATTCATATCTCCCTACCTTCGCCCTTCTGGGTCTATGCTGCTAAAATGTCAGAATACATTCTCAATATTCTCCCAACTAGCACCCTTCACAATATGACCCCTACCGAAATTCTCTATCATAGAGTCACCTCTTATGATCATCTCCGGATATTAGGTTGTCTATGCTATCCTAACCTTGCCTCTACTGCCCCTCACAAACTAGACTCCCGGTCCACTCCATGTGTCTACCTAGGCTTCCCGTCGAACCATAGGGGCTATCTATGCTATGACTTGTCCACTCGTCAGATCCACATCTCTCGTCACGCGACGCTCCACCTCCAGTTTTTGTGTATTTTTAGGGGATAATCTGATTTCTTGTTCTGCCAAGAGACAGATTACCTTATCTCGATCCAGTGCCGAGGCTGAGTATAGAGGCGTTGCAAATGTGGTAGCTGAGATTTGTTGGCTCAGAAATTTACTGTTAGAACTTTAATGTCCTTTGCGTCAGCCATCTTTGTGTATTGTGATAACATCTCTGTCATCTATCTTTCTCATAATACGGTTCAACATCAGCGAACCAAGCATATTGAGATAGACCTACAATTCATTCGTGAGAAAGTTGCGCTAGGTCATGTCAAAGTGTTACATGTTCCATCATCATATCAGTATGTAGACATATTTACCAAAAGACTTCCCGGACAGTTATTTCTTGACTTCAGATCCAGTCTCAGCGTCCGGCCTCCTCCCGCTCCGACTGAAGAGGTGTGCAAACATGTATATTATAGAAACAATTGTATCCCTACCATAATTAGAATATTTTCATATATTGTGTAAATATAATTATGGTAAGACTAGGATTCCTCTTTTGTATAGGCTTAGTATTCCTATTGTATAAGGGATGAATATTGTACTTCATATGTACTTTGATATTAATGATAATACTCCCTAAGGGATATTAATATCATCTTACACTTCTGCAGAGCCACAGATTCACATACTTTTTGATACACACAACACACGATTTTACAACTCAATTATAAGGTGGGGTAGTCCCACCAACAAGGGGTGTGTTGGATTGTTGAAGCTCCTCCGCATTTAACTGGATGTTGCAGTCCAAGCTTGACACATATTGTCCGTTTTGGTCCAACAGACCTAGAATTTGTTCCTTGGGCTACACCATCATCGAGCCAAAGACGTGTGTATATCATGTGAACTTGTGTTATATCTTATAAGTCTTTTCTCTTTATTCAAATTTGCCTAAGTGTAACATGCACCCTTTTTTCGGAAGTTTGTTAGCCTAGAAGCATGTCAATCTTTCTCTTTGACCTGCCCTCATCGGTCCACCATCCATCATGGACGTCATATCAGAAGTCCCAAGTTCGACCACTAAAAATGGAGAAGTTTTTGGGAGAAAGTGATTATCCCTAATGTGCCCACCCCCGCAAATTCGAATTAATTGGACCAGTTTATTGCGGATACTGAATGGTTAAAAAAAATATAAAAACCGGGGAACGGAAGTCCCGACATGTATTTTGGTGGTCATGTGATAGAGACAATTTTGAGAAATAAGTTCCTTCAAGGGCTATGAATGGATGTTAGATTGAGATGGCTGACAGGGATTATGTTTTCTGGCTTAGTTTCTAGATGCTGGTGGCTAATTATCTTGCTTCAGTTCTTAACTTTACTTGGTAACATTCAGGGGCGGAGCCACCATTAACCTTGACGGATACTTTATGTAAACATATAGAAAATATTAAAATTTTAGTATAAAACAATAAATAGCACCCATTAAGTAATAAAAGATCTAGTTTCTCTGGTTAAAAAGTGGCTAAGCCATGGTGGAATTGAGTTCAAAACCCACTTAAAGTCGTCTTTGGCCGTGACAGGTGTCTTCTATCAAGACAGGCTCAAAAATGAAAAAATTTAGTACCATTTTTTCATTTTGACAAGTAAGATTAATGTCGAATTTCTCAGAAAGGATCATAATTCGCAGATCTTAGCCCAATTAAGGACCCACTTTTACGAATTAGAACAGGGCCCCAAAAATATTTGAGACGACCCTGTCAAAGTGATATTTTTTTGTTGATTTTAAGGTGAGCACCCAGAACCATTGAATAATGGATCCGCCACCGGTAACACTATTAATCCTAGTAGCCTAGTGATAACTATGTCACTTGTCAATAAAGGTGGATCTAGAAGTAGAAGATACGCTTACTGGATTTTGAATAAATTATTATACTGAACAGATTTCTTAATACAAATACAGAGTTCGGCTAAAGCTATTAAGTTCTACCAAATCCATAACTAGAACTCTAGCGCTGCCCCTGTTCGTCAAGTACGACTTGAGGTCCAATAAGATCAGTGTCTTGTGATTTCTTGTATAGGATCATTGGTTCTTTACCATTTATGCTGCAGATCACTAGTTCCAGTGCCCTTTCATTTTATGTTTTTTTATTGTTTTGTCAAGGATGCATCTTCATGTATTTTATGTTTTAAGTTTCCCTAATTCTGTAATTAAAATGCAATACTCCATTTATGCAGAACATTTTTCCAAAGTATGAAATTATTTAATACCAACCAGCTAATGTAACATACTGTCACCATCTACTAAGGGGAAAAACAATAGCTATATATCTCTGCACTTCCCCACCAAAGACTGGACTGAGAGAGAAAGCTACTAGTCCTCTTGAAGAAATAACAATTCATGAATCAAGATATCATAAGAAATCAACAAGATTCGGATCCAAAGGTTCCACTTTAATTGAAAACATTACAGAGTGTTTTCCGAGGGAAGAAAATGTTCCCAAGGACGTTTGAAATAATAATACCAGGTTGCTCAGCTTTTAGTGTCATCATCTAAGGAGACATGGAACAGAGAAGAAAATGAAGAAGATTAGGAAGGCATCTGGTATAATTTATGGATCCATCGAGAATAAAGATACACCGTGGAGCTTCCTCTCAATGACCCTGCTCGATCAAAACTTTCTAGTGGTGAATGTCTTGCATAACCCTGGATTTGTACTCATAAGATGTTGGTTGATCCATACGAATACATGGGTCAGACAACATCTTCGGTGGCATCTCATTGAGCGGATGTGGAGTTGTTATCACCCAGAGTCCAATATTGTTTAACCGCAACCAGTATTTTCTCAGGAACAAGGGGACCGTCCTCATGATCCATCAATTTGAAGTTCCACCTCATGCCTCCTATTATCTTCTTCACCTTGATCAGCACATCTACATTGTCTCTAAGAATGACAGCTCCTTCTGGACGCAATATACGGTCCATCTCCAAGAGAATGTCTTCAAATTCACACCTACACAATTAGAAAACAGTCAACACAAGAATGTTAAAATGCTATAATAAAGTGACAACAGCAATAAGGAGAAATGATGGACTGATTTCATCACAGCACACACGAGCTTCTGATTGTACATCAATATCAGATAGTACGAAAGTCGTTCTACTATTAAGATGTTTAATGTACCTAACTAATTCTATGATACCCGTGGAACTTCGGGGCTCTGTCTTTTTACTTAAGCTACCTTCACTTTTATCGTACCCAATCAATTAGATCCTTTTACTTGAACGACAGTTTCCTTGGTCCAAGTATTTGAACCTACTGAGGTAAAATAATTTCTATTGTCTTAAAAATATTGGCGTCAGATTAACCAACCTCCAAATACGCAACCTTGTCTACAGACCTACCTCTAATACGTTGACCAAAAGGACTCCTAAAATTTTGTCTCTGCTTGGTCAGAAGGGCTCATCAAAATAGGGAGTTTGTCGCAAAAGACTACAAGGAACACATAATAACCAAGACACAGACACAAAACCTGGCAATCACAGAAATTAAAAATGCGGCAATTACGTATGTGTATTGGTCATTTGGTCTGCCAAAAAGACAGTATTCTACAAGTTGTTTACCAGTTTTGCTAATCCTATAGAGTGCAGCAATGAATGGGAATCAAAGTGAGCAATAAAAATGTGACTTGAAAATCATTTGTCTAAACCACCACCTTATTATAGACCACCAGCTTGTTCCTTTATATCAAAACATGAGAAAAAATTTAGTCGTTCCCTGTGTTTCAGGATGAAAAAAGAATTTTTGCATAGAAGCAATTAAGTCACCGTTACATAAGTAGCCAATTAGACATGGCCAACAATAGAACCTTCATAAAGGAGCTGCAATAGTCACAGTGCTATTAGGCTCTTTATCTCAACAAAGAACATGCTAAGAAGTAAATTAGCAAAATAAATAAAATAAAATAGCAAAGATAAAAACTTACTTGTCCTTGTATAAACTGAAAAGGCCACTAGCATGAATGAGATCATAAGTCCTTGGGTATGTAGAAAATGCTTCACACCTGAATCAGAAGATAACTATATGATCAGAGCCCAGTGGATAGCTTTTCTCTTACATAAGGTAGAGAAATAGAATACAATAAAGTAAAACACAACACTTGTATCTCCTCATAAAAAAAGCAAAGCTTAAACAGCATATTGCATAATCTTGACATCCCTTTTGCCGTTTCAATAAAGGAAGAATAATTTCTGATAGAAACAAATGAAGAAAATCATTTTCGTATGTATGAATTTTAGGTGCATTTGTGAAACATTTTCAAGGAATCATAACAGATGATTTCATCAAATATGAAATGCAGTAGTTGTCTATATAATTTCGTTTCAGTTACAGTTATCTGAGTTCATCTTCAACAACCTCTTATTACCGCTAAGCCACTGAAAAACAAAAGATGAGCTTCCCAAGACATGGGAATTTCTTTATCATGATAAAAAGCAATGGCCTAATCAAACAGACTCCAAGGACAATTGAAATCCCAATCGAAAATGTGTTCAGAAGTTTAATCCCTCTTTTTTGTTGATGTATTTAACCCTGAAGACTCAGACTTGATTAACCTCTTAAGCTCAACACCTTAAAATTTTCTCTACCTAATCCAGAAGTAGTAATGCGAATAACTAATATCTGGCTATATATCAAATGCTTCCTTTCATAGGACAATTCTTTTCAAAAGATAAGTTGTTTTTTATGGAGATTATTAGGTTACTGGAAGTTAAATCAATACAAATTGAACCAGAGGAAAAAGAGAGTTCCCTATCATGGTCCTTTGCCCGTTAAATCAAAAGCCTAAAAAATGCAAGATTAATAATTAGTGGTATACGACCATGAAATTAATGACAAGAGTAAACACAGACTGAATTCCTAAATATCAGTACTATAGATGGTTGTTCCACCCTAGTTGTACGTACCAGTCATGATAGATGCCAATGAGTCCCCGTTCATATATAACTCCCAAAGTATTCTTCTCAGCTATTGTTGGACTAACATTCATAACCCAAAACTTCGGAGAGTGAAGTGCTGCTGCAAAACCTCCTAGTCCAGCATTCATGTCCATAATGTTGCGGTACCTTCCAGTGTCCAGGAGTTTGTTGATCTTCTTATAAGCACTTACGTGTTTCTTCCATTTCCTGTTGTCTTCCTGATATTTCTCAACAGACACTCCAGAAACTACTCCATTGGCAATTCTTGGGGGTACAGCATAAAGTCTCTCAGGGAATGGCTTTAGACTCTCGTCCTCACCGTTACCCTTGTCTGGTGTTATGCATGTATCCATTTTCTTGTACCTGAACCAAAGAGGTAAAATGGATGGATCAGCCGTGAGTTTTATTTTTAATTGAATCTATATGAACACAACCAAGACCAATGAAATGGCTGCCTCAGACAAAACACAGTAATCATGCATTTGAATATACAACAGATTTCAGGGTTGTATCACTCAGAGCTAAATAACGAGTTATTGAAAACACAATACCAATCCTAACTCTTATACCACATTCAGCACAAAAAGGCATCTAAAGATAAAATGTAAATTACTTTAAGTTCTCTGAAAATCCCAAAACTAATAAAACTAAACCAGTTAAAAACTCAATTTTATCAGAAAACCAGTTTGGACAAGATGAAGCAAGGCTTATCTTGTTTAGGGTCATTAAAGCAGGACAGTGCTGTTCATCATGCAATTAACTATAAATTATTATATTCCTGTGGTGGTACATATATTTGTTCAACAAGAATTAAGCACCAATTGAACAATTTCAGCTGGCATAATAAGAAGAAGTGGCGGTCGAATAATTAGATGGCCAGAACTGCTAATAAGAGAATAGGAGAACAGATTAAAGTGCAAAAAAGAAAAAAGATTAAAGTGCAGAACATGTTTTTAAAGAATGATATGTGCAGAACAAGTTATTTAAATTGCTTATAAGTACGCAGAGAAACACCAATGATGGTCAAACCAGGGTGTAACTAAATAAGAAGGAGAATCTTACTTTTAACATAGTGCTTAAATCATTACAGAAAATTTTGAACTGATGGTAACATGCTTAATGTAATGCAAGAACTTCAGTCTATCCATTTTATTTTAGCTTTTTTAGAAAGGACCCTAGCTTTTTTACTAAGCCACTTGCATAACAGAGTTCTCTTAGTAAGTTAGCAATGTGATATTTACCTTATCAGGTTATGGCAAACGGATTTTCCTGCATACTTAGTGAATTTTTTGCCTTCTTGGCATGCTATTCATTTGTAAGAAAGAGGTTTCTCAAGTTCAAGTAATTCTAACTGGTGCCATGATCTAATTTCTTTCTAAAGCAAGAACTTCTACAATTGAACTATTAAGTACGACAACATACCAGACATTATCTGGATCAGCAGCTTTACAAACTGTGGCTGCAGAAGTTTCGTGTGCAGAACGGCATGAGTCGGCATCCTTTCTTTTCTGCCAAATAGCAGTCTCACCCTTCTCAGATATCTTCTCCCAGCAAAGAAGTTTAGCAGCCTCTTCAATCTTTCTTTGTTCTTCCTCAAGATCCTCCTTGGGGCGTTCCCAGGCCTTATAATTGGTTTTCCAGTTGATAGGAGGTCCAGAAAGCACCCAGTAGCCTCCAGGTCTAAGAACTCGGTCAACTTCCATCATGAGGACTCCATCTACATGATGAATGAACAATTCATGCAATTAAAAAACCATAATCAGAAAGCAATAATTAGCTAAAACATACAGACAATCAAGTAAAATGACTCCCTAATTCGAAATATTTAACCATGTTTTCTGGATATCAATATGAGATGCATACCAGCAGCTCCCCATGGGATTAGACAACGAGAACAATGGGCCATATCAAAGGCTTTAGATGGATATGGCATTTTGATTGTTCCTAGTACACCAATAACAGCAGGCACACCCCTTTCCAGAGCAAACTGAACCTGAGCTTCATGCGAGTCTCTTGGTGCAAATGACATTGCTATGACATTCCTTTTCCAAAGATAAGCGCCCCAACTTGCAACCTAGCATGATTTGACAAATTCTTAGCCAAAAGCAGCAACAGAATAACAAACACTTTCCATGTAGGCAAAGACAAAGAGATATATAAGCAGGAAACATACCCCACAACCAGTGTCCAAAGCAGTCCGAACTGTCCCATTTTCGATTGGAACTACTGAAGCAAGCTGATCAATATACTTATCTGCTCCTTGAGGAAACTGTGTCCCTCCTCCTGGGAATCTAAACACATTACCCTCATATTGAACCCAGTTCTGAATGGCCTTCTCAACAGTCAAGCTCTTATATGGAGCATTGGCATAGGGAACATAATCCCGACTTTTTGGCCATGGAAACGGGGTAACATATCCTTTAGGTGCTGGAATAAGGCAATGTAACTTCTCTTCTTGAGGTGGACAATGCCTTTCTCGGTAGTTCATATTTTCCCTTGGGAAAGTCATAGCACGCTTTTGATCTTGACATGGTGTATAATCAGTGTACTGAGGATCACATGGCTTGAGTTCCTCGACTTCTTCTGACTCATCAGTACCACCTGCTTCGCCAGCATGACGAGTCTCAAAATTGAGATTTGGTAGTATATCGCAATTCTCACCAGCAGTCTTGGTGACTGCCAGAGCTATACTATCTCCTTTCCCAAAACCACTTCTTTGCCATGCTCCAAGCAAATAGAAGAAGAAGCATAAACCAGCTATTATAATTATCGATACAGAAGTCCTAGTCCTATTATCACCTGAGTTTTTGCCCGCCATTGCAGCCCTAAAATAATTTCAGTACCTAGTTAGGATTGAAAAGGAAATCCAATGTAGATGCACATTTTCCTTCAAGTGTGTAAAAGATGCATGGAAATCAAGACACCACGAATGCATATAACATGGATTTTTATAATTTGGCGTAAGAAAAAAACAATCTTGTAGCTAGATCAGATTGTGATAATTGGTTATTGAGGTCTCATGATGATATATTCTTTTGATCGGTTTATTTCAAACAAAACCTCCATGTTCCTTCTCACAACACTCACAATGTAAGCCCCTCTCTCTCTCTATGCGAACCATTTCATGCCGAATTCAATCTAAGTTCCTAAGGTTAGATGAAATCAACTAAACCAAAATGTAGAGTGAGATCAGATGAAGCTCCCAACACCCCCCTCCCCCCTCCCCAAAGTGGAGGGAACAAGATGAGAAGTCGACTAACTGCAGATCTAACATAGTGTGAAACCAGCATAACTTTTAAACACTCAAAAGTCCCTTCTGGGACATCCCACAAAAATTGGATCTTTTAAGCATTGAGAACTCTACAAGGATCAAAATCAGATCTTTAACAAGTTTGAGAATTCAGGTCTACATAACACTGACTGTCTAATGATTAAACCAACATAATGAAACAAGAACATCAACCAACACACTGCACTGCCAAAAAAGAAACTTGAAACCAACAATTACATGCCACAATAAATGGTCACAGCACAAGTATATTTCACTTAACTAATCAAAACAATGATCAATATTACCTCAAAAGACACCAGATTTAAAACATAAATAAGCTCAAAATATGTTTTTTCCAAACAACCCCACCTGTCAAATGAATCAACTAAACACGAAAAAACAAGAAAACAAATCTAAATCACAACATCCCAATGATTGAATAACAGATCGCAGCTAATAGAGGATTCAAGAAACATACCAATGGCATGAAAAGATACCAACAATTCCTTAATGATCTCTCAATTCTCCCCTTTTATTTTATTTTGCTTTTTCCAACAGACAAAATGTGGCCTTATGGGTCCAGTCCCCTAAAGCATTCAAAATTAATCAAGAAACAAATTTAGAGAAACCCCACTTCAAAAAAACCAAACTTTGATTTAAAGAAAATATTTATCAAATATATGGAACACACACACTCTCTCTCTCTCTCTTTCTTTCACATAGACAGACTGAAATATCGTACTTAGACAGTTAGAAGTTAGAACTTTGTTTTGTGTTTGCTAAATCATATATATACTGTGTTTGGTATTAATGGAAATGATGGGCTGTAGCAAACTAGCAAAGTGCGCTCCAATGAGATCCCAGATCTGCATGGGCCCCACGCGTGAATTGAAGATGTGGGGCCTACTGACGTGTTAAGATCTAGCAAGGAGGACTTTGTCGGTGCCAATGAATTTTTGGTTTGAAGAGACAAAAAAGGTGAAGCTATTGGTGGTAAATAATATAATAGTATAAAAAGTTAAATTAAGTATCAGTATAATTTAAATATTTAGTGCATTATTTACTTATTTTAATTTCTAGGTCACTAGTTTCAAATAGTTGAGGTTTATACAAAATTGATTGACATCCCATTATCGTAACAGATGTATAGGAAAATAAAATTTTCATGTTTTACTTTGTCAATGCAAAATTTTGTTTGACTTATATGGTAGGTTACCGTGGGAACAAAGTGTACAAATAAAGAAAATGAGAATGTAACAACAATAACAATAAATTAGAAATTTGGAAATCAATAAAATAATTGGTTTGCTGAGTCGACTGAATTCTCAATTTATCTTTAAGATAATATTGGCCTGTATATCCTTTCAACGGTGTAATGACAACTTATCTCCCAAGATAAAACAGCAATCAAACAAATGAGCAAAGGAAACTCAAGTGTTCGCTTAGTAAGAAAGATCTTTGAGTGTTTTGTGATTGTAAGAGAGAAATACAATTTCAGAGAATTGTTAAGTGTAAGGTGTGTTTGCAAATGAGCCCAAGGCTCCATTTTATAGTGTAGAGAAGATGATCTTCCACATAGTCAAGTAACGGCCAATAAAGATCATGTAATGACCATGAATGTGGAGTAATAATTCAGTCAAATAATAGTTGAATTCATGAGCCAAATAATGGAGAATTAATGCTCCAAAGTCAGCCTAAAAACAGTTTTCGTCCATTTTCCAACGGTCTGAAACGTCCAGAAGCGTGCCGTGAAGGCGCCGGCGCCACAAGACCAAACTTCGAGAGCTACGCCGCCACTACTTTGCAGAGGCGTCGTGGCGCTCTGGCGCCGCGGCATTTTTCAGACTTGTTTCATCTTTTACACTTTATACACGTCTTCCTTTCGTTTACCAATGTGAAACCATTGTTATTTGGCCAATAACCATATATTATCTTAGATCTCAAACATTTCGTTTACGTACCAATATCTCTTCCATTTAAGGAAATTACGATCATTGACACTTTATGTGCACGTGTGTGGAAACCATGTTTCCGATGTGCGGGGCCCAATTATTCGAGTCATAATTTAATAGGAATAATTTTATTTTACGTTAGTAAATTTCCAACAATCCCCTCTTGGAAGAGATTTTGGCGCACACACATGGTGTCTTTCGAGCAATCACTTGGCGGATCGATGTTGCATCTGGTGAGGTAGTCGTAGCTTTGAACCTTCCATAGTAGAATACCATCGGACATATTTACTGCGCGATGAACGTGATATCTTGAACCGTCGGTGTTTAGTATATGTCAAGACAATGGTATCAATACAACACCTTTCCCACTCAATCCTTCTTATGTTTTTGTCCATCGTGGGTCATGGACACACTTGGATTCTTAAGTGCATTCATTTGAGGCGGTCTGTCCTCGCACTTAAATAGGTGGTCTCCTACAAGGTATCCTGCAATACCCCGCTACACAAGCGTTAGGAACCATTAAAAATTTCATCAACCTAACCTCAAGTATTGAGGATCATTAAAGGTTTGGAAACTTATCATTTACCCCTCTTACAGGTAGCACTTTATGTCTTTTACGGGAACGGCCTTGGATTATGTTTCTTAAGAAGAAAACATTATCCGAAGTACTCTTGCTTCCACCGAAGCGCTCACGGAACCTTTACAATTTAATTTTTCCATTGAACCTTATTCATGGGATCTCCAGTCTGTAATTTTGGGTGTCCACTGTATCGGTTCTTATTGTTTGGGTTTTAAGCCCATTCCCCTAGACAGGCAGAACAACTAATCTTTGGGTATTCCCTTCGTCAAGGGATCTGCGATATTTTCCTTAGATTTTATGTAATCAATGGAAATAATACCCGAGGTGATCAACTGTCTAACTGACTCATGTCTCCGTCGAATATGACGAGACTTACCGTTGTATATAGAACTTCGTGCTCTTCCTAGAGCCGACTGACTATCGCAGTGGATCATTAAAGAAGACACGGGTTTATCCCAACATGAGACATCCTCTAGAAAATCATGAAGCCACTCAGCTTCCTCTCCCGTTTTATCTAAAGCGATAAATTCTGACTCCATCGTGGATCGGACAATAAGAGTTTGCCTAGAGGATTTTCAAGACACAGCTCCACCACCGATTATAAAAATATATCCGTTGGTGGACTTGATGTCATTGCTATCAGATATCCAATTTGTATCATTGTACCCCTCTAGTACCGCTGGATATCTCGAATAGTGCAACCCGAAATTTAACGTGAACTTCAGGAACCGTAGTACCCTATTCAACGTTTTCCAGTGATCCTCACTTAGATTACGGGTGAACCTAACCAATTTATTGACTGCATGGACGATATCAGGTCGAGTGCAGTTTGTGATATAAATCAGACTACCAATCACCTGCGCATATCACTCCTGGCGTACGGGCTCACCAAGATTTTTGTCAATCTTTTGAATTATATCCAATGGTGTCGATATCGGTGAACTGTCGAACATCCCAAATTTTTTCAGTACATCCTCGATGTAGTGAGATTGAGACAAGACCAGTCCATTAGATGTCTTAGAGATCTTGATCCCTAAGATGACATCTGCAATGCTCATATCTTTCATGTCAAAACATTGTTTTAACATGTTCTTAGTCTCTATGATTATTTCAGGACTGCTTCCAGTGATCAACAAGTCGTCTACATAAAGGCATATCATGATGAAGGATTCGATATTTCCTTTTATGTAGTCACATTTGTCACATTCATTAATGGCGAACCCTTTTGATAGTAGAGTACTATCAAATTTCTCGTGCCATTATATAGGGGCATGTTTCAGCCCGTACAACGATTTAACAAGCCGACACACTTTTGTCTCTTGTCCTGGAACCACATACCCCTCGGGTTGGCCATATATATTTCTTCTTCCAAATCACCATTTAGGAATGCAGTCTTGACATCCATTTGATGTATTTCAAGATCCCCAAGGCGGCGATAGCTATGAACATACGTATGGATGTCATTCTGGACACCGGAGCATAGGTGTCAAAGTAATCAAGGTCCTTCTTTTGGTGATAGCCCTTGACTACCAACCTAGCTTTGTACTTGTCGATAGATCCATCTGTCTTTAAATTCCGTTTAAGGATCCACTTATAATCCAAATGTTTGTGTCCCGGGGGAAGTTCAGCCAACTCCCAGGTGTAGTTATGCAGGATGGATTCTATCTCACTTTCTAAAGCTTCCTTCCAGAGCAGGGCTTCTGGAGTTGACAATGCTTCGGCGATTGTCTGTGGTTCGTCCTGAACTAAATAAGCTTCGAAGTCTGGACCGAAGGACTTGTCCTTCCGGGCCCTTTTCCTTCGCCTTGGTTCCATCTCTGAATCTCCCAAGTCCTGAGAATCAAATCGTATTCTGATAATCGCCTACTTGCATTCACTAGATCTGAACTGTTCGGATCTAGGTAGTCATCGACTCCTTGATCCTCAGTTGTTTGATCATAACTTCGTTTGCGATAGGTTATGTTGTTTTCCTTATACGGAAACGTGTCTTCAAATAAACTCGCGTTCCTTGATTCCATGATTGTACCTATATCAACATGAATGTCTGGTACATCTGACTTATGCACTAGGAAGCGATAAGCATTAATGTTATTGTCATATCTGATGAATATGCAATCCACAATCTTAGTTCCAATCTTGACCTGCTTTGGCATAGGTACTTTTACCTTGGCCAGACAACCCCCATACCTTCAAATATTTGTAGGTAGGTTTTTTTCCTTTCCATAGCTCGTATGGAGTATTGTATTTACCCTTGTGTGAAACTCTTTGTGTGGAACTCTGTTAAGAATCCTATTCGCGGTAAGGACAGTTTCTCCCCACATAGTTTGAGGGAGGCCCGAATTGATGAGTAAAGCATTCATCATTTTCTTTAGTGTTCGGTTCTTGCGTTCAGCAACACCGTTTAATTGAGGCGAGTAAGAAGTCGTTGTTTGATGAACTATACCCGATTGGGTACATAATTTTTTAAAAGACGCTACATATTCTCCCTCTCTATCGCTACGAATTATTTTAATCTGTCCGCTTAGTTGGTTCTCAACTTCTGCTTTGTAGCGTTTGAATGCTTCAAAGACTTCATCCTTACTTTTTAGTAAGTAAAGGTAACAAACCCTTGTGCCATCATCTATGAAAGTCACAAAGTACTTGTCTCCCCCTCTAGTTTGAGCGAACTTTAAATCACATATATCAATGTGTATAAGTTCTAGAGGAGCGGTTTCCCTTTCGATGAATCTAAAGGGACTTTTGGACAGTTTTGCCTCTACGCACACCTCACACTTACGTTGAGGGTTTATGTCGATAGACGGCAATAATTCCAGCTTTTTCAATCTTTGGATAGATTGATAGTTAACATGTCCTAATCTATAATGACATAAATTAGATGACTCAATCAAGTATGTAGAAGGCTCAATTTTATTGATAGTTGAAACAGAAGGCATTACAGGTGCAACATTAAACTTAAAGAGGCCTTCACAGACGAAACCTCTTCCTACAAAAGTTCTGTTTTTAGTGATTACAAATTTATTGGCTTCTAACACTAGCCTAAAACCAACATTAACCAACAAAGGTCCAGAAATCAGATTTCTCCGAATTTCTAGGACGTGCATCAATTCCTTTAGAGTCAGCTCCTTCCCGGATGTCATCTTTAGGATCACCTTTTCTACCTCCAGCACCTCTGAAGAAGAATTGTTTCCCATGAACAACTTCTTGTCTGTGACTGGTGTATAAGTGGAGAAGGCTTCTTTATTGGAACATATGTGATGGGTGGCACCTGTGTCCAACCACCACTGCATCGGATTCTCAACGAGGTTTGCTTCAAGAACCACCGCTGAGAACTCATTGATCATATCGTCTACAAGCGTGTCTTTGACGATGTTAGCCTTGACCTTTCCTTTGGCCTTATTCTCACGTTTGAACTTGTAGAAGTCTTTATCCATATGACCAACTATACCACAATAGTTACACTTTCCCTTGAACTTTTCAGTTGTTTGGGGCTTGTCTTCCTTCTGGAAATTTTGCTTCTAGCTTGAGTTCCCTTGACTTTCGTCAAGTTCGCCTTAGCCTCAGCGGGTTGTTTCCCCTTTGTCATGACCTTCTTATTGTCCTCCTGAATCTGGAGTTTGACAATAAGTTCATTTAAGGTCATCTTCTTCGTTTTAAGTTTTAGATAGTTCATAAACTCAGTCCACGTGGGTGGCAGATTCTCGATTAATGCCCCAATCAAGAATTATTCATTGGGCTTTATTCCTTCCAATCCAGGTGATGTAGAATCATTTGAAATTCCTGGATTTGGGATGACACACTTTTGTTGTCCACCATTTGAAATTTCAGGAATTTCCCAATGATGAACTTTTTGCTACCCGCATCTTGAGTGTTATATTTCTTCTAAAGTTTGTCTCATATATGCTTGGCAGTTTCAACGGTGCAATATACCGTATATAGTGGATCGGACAAACTGTTTAGAATATAGTTCCTACACATGAAATCACTATGTTTCCATGCTTCGCGAACCATCATCATGTCGTCAGCAACATGGTTACCTTGGCCCCCTCCCACTAAATAATTTGGCTCAGGGTCCGCGTTTTCCCCAACTAGTTGAGGGTCTTCGGTTAGGAAACGTGACATTCTCATAACCGTCAGGAAAATAACATCTTTTGCTGCCATCGCTTAAAGTGAGCACCCATGAATTTTTCAGGACGTTCATGGTGAAAACCAGCGGGTGTCGGGCGATGACACCCTCGAGCGATTCAAAGGCGTTGTGAACACCTCTAATGCGAGCATAGCGCTGGCTGACGCGTGCATAGGCACTATACGTGCCTGTAGCAGCAGTGGATGCATTAGTTGTGCCAAAAATAGTGGTTTGGAAGGCATTAGAAATTTCATGATCAGTGGAGACACTTAAAGTGCCAAAAGCAATGGAGTTGAAAGCAACAATAATGCCTTGAGCAGTGGGATTGCCTTGAGTATTGGTGGAATTTTCAGTGTTGAATTGATTAAATTGATCTTGTACAGTCATATTGTTGTTGAAACAACACATATTATCTTAAGTTTGTGGGAACAAAGTGTAGAAATAAAGGAAATGAGAATGTTACAACAACAACAAATTAGAAATCTGGAAATCAATAAAATAATTGGTTTGCTGAGTTGATTGAATTCTCAATCTATCCTTAAGATAATATTGGTCCGTATATCCTTTCAATGGTGTAATGACAACTTATCTCCAAGATAAAACATCAATCAAACAAATGAGCAAAGGGAACTCAAGTGTTCGCTTAGGAAGAAATATATTCGAGTGTTTTGTGATTGTAAGAGAGGAATACAATTTCAGATAATTGTTAAGTGTAAGGTGTGTTTGCAAATGAGCCCAAGACTCCACTTTATAGTGTAGAGAAGATGATCTTCCACATAGCCAAGTAATGGCCAATAAAGAACATTTAATGGCCATGAATGTGGAGTAATAATTCAGTCAAATAATGGCTGAATTCATGAGCCAAATAATGGAGAATTAATGCTCCAAAGTCATCCCAAAAAATAGTTTTCGTCCATCTTCCAACGGTCTAAAACGTCTGCAGCGTCGTGGCCCTGCAGGCTGGCGTCGCGACGCCGAAACTTCAGAAATTTTCGGGTGTCGTCGGCGCCAAGGCCCTGCAGGGAGGCGCCACGACATTTTTCAGACTCGTTTCATCTTTTACACTTTATACACGTCTTCCCTTCGTTTACCAACGTGAAACCATTGTTATTTGGCCAATAACCATCTATTATCTTATGTTTCAAACAATCGTATACGTACCAATATCTCTTCCATTTAAGAAAATTACGATCCTTGACACTTTATGTGCACGTGTGTGGAAACCATCTTTCCGACGTGCGGGGACCCCAATTGTTCGAGTCATAATTTAATAGGATTAATTTTATTTCACGTTTAGTAAATTTCCAACAGTTACTTTCTAATTTCATTTTATACGACGATATTTAATTAGATATTGATCTTTTAAGATAACAAAAAAAAATCTTTTGTAGATACTGAAAGTAGGTAAAAAATTATTTAGGAGTATTTTGTCCATGAATTCTTTTTCTTTGTTTCAAAATAGCATTTGGTAATATATTACTCACAAAAAATTCAAATTAAATGCATGTTTAAGCACTACTTCAATTTGTAAATACTCTTTTAATACTTAACTTCAAATAATATTATTTTTCTTACCAGTTTTTTAATGTCCAAACGGCTACTTACATCAGCTGTTGAGTAAAAGAAATTTATATACACAAACACATCATATATCTATTAGTTTACTGTGTAAAATATAAGGTTCGGGTAAAAAATGCACGGCTGGAGATCGTGTAGTCACAGTCGTCTTTGGATCCGTATGAGATGTGCTACCGTACATGACCTTCGAAAAATAACAAATTTTAGGGGTCTTTTTTTTTCATTTTTATTAAGCAGTATTAGTCAGAATTTACTATAAAGACTCATAATTCGCAAGTCTTAGCCCAATTAAAGTAGGAGTTGATTAAATTAAAGTTATATTGTGTTGTTATTTATAATTTACAAATTAAAATATGACCCCTAAATATTTTGAGACGGATGGATGATAATTAAAAAAAAAATATTCACTTAGTTTTATTTTTTAAATAAAAGGAATATCTATTTACTAAATTAATAAAATATTAATTTTAAGTTTTTAAATGTATCCTTGTTAAGTGTTAGGTGATCAAATTTTAATTTCTATTTATTAGATGTTTTTTGAGAATTAAACACTATTAAGAAAAAGTAGCTCTTTAACATAAAGATATAATTAAAATTATTTATTAATTATTGTCTTAAATTTCTAAAACAATAATTATTTTTGAGACAATTTTATTTTGCTAAACCAATATTTCATAAAACAATGGAACTATTAATTAACGTTTTTCAACTTAAATTTTAACTAGGAATAAAATTAGCAAGTCAACAAAAAATGCCATAATTGAGGAAACATGAAACGTGCCTTACTAAAACAATCAATTAAAATCACATCTTAGGAAAATTATATGTTCCTAAGACAACTAAGTTTATGCTTCGGTTATTAATTTTTTTGGTAAATTGAAACATACTAAAATAGGGTTTCAGAATCGACATCCAACTAAAGTATTCATATAGATATAGTACTCATTTGTATTTATTTTTTTCATTATTCAAATAGGCAAAAGGGATAAGATTTCATCATGCATTATCATGGTCAGCATGTTCATATTTCGTAACATATCAGAGATCTAGGGTTATATATATGACTTCTTCCATATTCTACATTTCTTTTTTTACTATCATAATATATCATCTATCCATCCATAAATAAATGAAATATTGTCCGCTTGGGCAGTTCAATTAATTTCAAAGAAATATTTAAAATAATGACTACGATCGAATTACAAGAATGATGAAGATTTTTTGAAATAAAGGAGTCATTTCATGCGCAACGCAGATCGATTTAACTTTTGAAATCAATTGAGTCACCATAATTTATTTCATTCACAGACATGTCAGACAGGGGTGTGGAGCAAATAAATGAAATATTAGCACAAGAAAAAAAAGTAATGATTGACTGATGATTTCTCTTCTCAAGTAGATCCATTTAATTAAAAATTTAATTAGGTTATATCTATAAATTGTGTATATGTTTTTACCATTGACGTACAGTTATAATAAGTAAGTCTTTATAGAAGGCTGATATGAATTATGATAACTTGAAAATAAAGTGATAATCTATTACAATCAGTTAACTTAAATTAATATTATAAATTTTACAGTATCAACTAATAATATTTAAATCATTTGCTGAAAGAGTTTAACTTAAATACATCACATTACGACAGATAAAGTATGTGATTTATCTATTACGACATATAAAATTGATTTAATAGTAGTTAAAAATTCTTACTGATGGATAGAATTAATTAAACTCTTTTAAATAGCAAAAATGATTGGCTTGCTCAAGTAAATCTAGATTTCTCTTATTGTGAAGGAACAATATAATGATATTTTTAAGACTAGCTCCAACAAAATAACAATATTCCATCAATTCTATAATTAGATAAGATTGGACTTTACTTTATTTTTCCAAAAGGTGGATCTCCAACTCCAGGAGTCCCCACACTCCGGTCCGACAAGATTGTGAGCTTAATCACAGAACTCAACCTGCTTCAGACCATTACCACGCTGCGCATGCGCCTCCTTTATTTCAAGAAGAATTCCACTCACGATGATTCGATCTTGGCAATTTTTCCAATTATTTCCCTTGAGAACCAATTGAGCTGCTCATGCGGACTGGACTTTACTTTATTGAAGGTACTATGATTGGTTGTAAGACATTAATGGAGTTTTAATGGATCAAACAATTTGTATTTCCATTCCATCCGTTTTGCTGTCTTCCATTAGGAGAAAGTAAAGATATTAAGATATTTTGCCTTATCTCCATAATAATTCGCTTTAGTTTCAGTTAATCTTGCTTTAAACTCTTTTTTTTAATCTCTTTATTTTATAAGATTTTTATATTTTATAAAGATTTTTTTATAAGTATAGTGTTCAGGTCGTGCATCTCAACTAATTCTACGAGATATTTGTCATCTATCACCAATCACGGGTACCAGATAACTCTGTCATTAAGATTAGAACAGATGGAAAAATCACCTAATATTTTTATCTCGCTGAAATTGAACTTGAGACATCACGATGCTCAACCTACTTTATAGACCACTAGCTAGGTCATAACTTTAGGTGCATTTTATATAGATAATGTACAATAATTATTAATACAAAAATTACTGACTTTGCTTTTAATTTATAATAAAATGATCTCACATTTCTTCATCATTATGTAAGCTTGCTAACTTATCGACATATCCATCATCTTGTATCGAAACATTTTCATATTCTGCAATATAATATAGATATAGTTGTTCTATGAATTAATCAACCCCTACTTTAATTGGTCTAAGCCTCTAAGGTGAAGAATTAAATCACATGAACTTGGTCCTCCAAATATCTTTAAAATGAAGTACTCTTTAAAAATATGAAATATTATAGGAAGTACATTAAAATGTACAAAAATCAAAACCAACAGATACAAGAATTAATTCAACATTGTGGAACTACAGAAATTAGGGTGATTTGGACAAATAGATTTTTTCTAGTGTCACCGTTTGAATTTAACCTTATTAATTTTTATACAAGAAATAATCTTTTCATCAGAATTGGGAGCAAAATCCCGGTGAGTCACAGAAGACTTGCCTTAATAACAAGTTATCCTGATCGTCAGGATTTCTGGTCAAACCCACTCAATCGGAGCGGGAGGAGGTCAGACGATGAGAATGAATCTGAAATATGATCTCTATTTTACATTAATTACATTAAATATTAATTAAAAAAATATATTCACTATCACACCCCCTCAGTCGGAGCGGGAGGAGGCCGGACGATGAGACTGAATCTGAAATCAAGGAACAATTGTCAAGGAAGCCCCATTTGTGAAATATCTACATACTGATACGAAGAAGAAACATGCAACATCCTAATATGACTCATTGTAACATTCTCACGAACAAAGTGAATATCTATCTCAATATGTTTGGTTCGCTGATGTTGAACCGGGTTATGAGACAAGTAGACAACGGATATGTTATCACAGTAAATCAAAGATGCATTACGTATGAGACAATGAAGTTCAAGAGGAGATTTTGGAGCCAACATAGCTCGACAACAACGTTCGCAACACATTGATATTCTACTTCTGCACTCGAACGGAAAAGTGTAGCTTGTCGATTGGCTGACCACGATATGATGTTATCCCCTAAAAACAGATAATAATCGGACGTAGAGCGGCGGGTGTCCGGGTAGCCTGCCCAATCTGCGTCTATGTACGAGAGCAATCTAGTCGGTGCTGATGGATATAAATGAAGTCCATAGTCAAGACACTAGTACAGAAAAACGTTTGCATAACGCTTTTTTTAAGGCTTAAAAGCGTTATGCAAGCTACCTCTATGCAAGCTTGCATAGCTCTTAGATAGCGCTATGCAAGCAGGCTTCTATTTCGAAGATACTAGTTTACATAGCGCTAAAAAAAGCGCTATGCGAGCTTTTTATCTGTTTTTTTTTTTTACTTTTTATTTATTATTTTGGTATCTATTTTTTTCCCATTGTTTTTTCATCTAATAAATAAAATATCAAAAAGATAACAAAAAAAATACTCATTCAAAATATAATATAATATAATCATTCGCATAAAACATAATAATACACAGGTGTAGAAATTGTTTACATTCTCAAAGTGCAACAACCCATTATTTAAAATGCTCCAAACTAGCATCTCAAAGTTGCAGCAACAAAGGATAGCAGCAAAACAAGTAGCAATGGATGGACACTTCGAATGTCACATTTTGATCTTTTTCTAAATCGACAAACTACAGTCCTATCCAGCAGCTTCACAACTGAAATATTTAAAGTATATCATTTAGCAACTTTAATAGACATGATAAACTAAACAAAGACTCGACGGAGATAAACATACTTCCATATTTCTTAATTCATGGATAATCCATTCATTTAGAAACTTATCAAACATACATAAGGTTCATATCGGCTATCACATATTTATTGCATACAAATTCATAGGCATGCTAGTAAATACAATGTGATGGTACAAAGACAATAAAATGACACACCACACCCAAAGACACCATAATAAAATACCCTAGAACACCCCCACCACCAAATTTCTGCCTCCCCACTCGGACGTATTGACATATCAAATATATGTTGTAAATTAGTGAAACTTTAAATGGTCATAACTTTGCGCTCGGACGTCCGTTTGATCTAATTTTTTTTTTGATTTCACGTATTTTTTCGAGACGAAGTCATCTCACGATTTCTCCAAAAACGTCCTTCTTGGCAATCAATTTCACTTTTTCCCCAAATTATTACGTTTTTTCCATTTTCAAAGCTAAATATCTCGCGATATATAATAGATTTCAACGTTCAAATTTCGTGGTAATGTGTCCGAGAATGTCAATTTCAGTATTGAAAATTCAATTTTAAAATAATAATCCCGAGCCCCGGAACCCCACCCGGAAAATTCTTACCGGTCCGGATCTCGTCCCAGGACTTAGGAACTAATGAGTTCAAGACATGGCTTAGGGATAAGGAGACATTTCATGAAACAATACAATATGTTAAACAAGTAACATTCTTATCCTTAACATATCGAAGCGCAGGCTGAAATCTGTAGTAGTGAGAGTACCCTTAACATATCGAATGATCGCTTAAGAGCTGCAAAGTGAGGCTCCCTAAGAGGGTGCATGAACAAGTACACATGTTGAACTACATATGTAATATCTGACCGAGTGAAGGTGAGATACTAAAGAGCACATGTAGACTTATATAAAGAGAGAGATCACTGACCGGATCCCCATTATATGTACTTAGTTTGGACTTGGATTCGACGGGAGTGGGCATGATCTTACAATTTGCTATTTTAGCCCTATAGGCGATCTTCTCTGCATACTTACACTAACAGAAGAACATGGTATGTGCGGATCTGGTCACTGATATCCCCAGAAAATAACTCAACTAAGTCAGTCATAGCAAATTCAGACTTGAGTAGAGCAATGATCTCGTGCTTCAGGACATCTGAAGAAGTTGTCAGTACAATATCACCCAAATATAATAGAAGGTACATTGTGTCAGTACCTCAATGAAAAATGAACAATGAATGATCATTCTTGCTACACACAAAACTGATATGTAAGTGGCAACCCGCTCATACCAAGCCCTTATAGTGACTTACAAAGACGACAAACATGATGATGAGCCTCCAGATGCACAAAATCTGGCATTTGATGCATATAGACGGTTTATTTCAAATCCCCATGCAAGAAAGTATTATTTACATCAAGCTGGTGAATATGCCAATTATTCCCCATAGCAATGCTCAAAACTGTGCGGATGGTAGATGACTTAACCAATGGATTAAAAGTATCACCATAATCGATACTCTACTGTTTTCCTGTGCCATTTGCCACAAGTCTGACCTTGTGACGTTCAAGGGCACCATTATCTCTGAACTTATGATGAAATAGCCACATACTTCAAATTACATTCACCCCCTCATGTCGCAGAATAATATCCCAAATGAGATATGAGGTAAGCGCATTAAACTCCTCTCGCATGACCGCATTCCAATTCGGGTCAAGTTTCACTAATTTTGGGTTTTTATGAATGTGTGAGATAGTTTGAGTGAATAGATTAAAGTAAACTTTAGGTTTGAAACTTTTGTGTTATGCATGGGTTCCTGAGTGGGAACGGTCACGGGTGGGGCAAGAGGATGGATGGTGATGGACATGACTGGGCAGTAGGGTCGGGACTGGGCAGTGGGGCTGGGTAGTGGGATGAGCAGGGGCTAGGCAGGGTAACGGGTAGGGTCTGGGATGTGTGGCGGACAGTGGGTTAGGGTAGTGTGTCGAGTGGAATTTCGTGCAGTGGCTGGGAGGTGTTCGGGGCACTGTGTTGGGTGAGAGTTCAGATAGTGATTGGGCAGGGATCGGGAAATGGGGTAGGGTCGACGGGAAGAGTTGTGGGATGACCGACGGGTGCATATTTTGTAGTGCATTTTGGACTAGATGTGAGATGTCTGAGTCATTAAGGAATCTGTAATCAATGACTCAAAACTTTTGTATGTTGTCAAACGGGAAAACATACTCAACAAACGTGACATGGCGTGAGATTACAATTTTGTCTGTAGATAACTCATAGCACAAGTATCCCATATGGTTCGACGGGAAATCTATGAAGACACACAGAGTGGAGCGAGGTTCTAATTTATGAGGGACCGTGGATGCCAAATTTAGGTAACAAAGACAACCGAAAATTCGAAGGTGATCGTAAGAAGGGATTCAACGGAAGAGAATTTCGGTGGGTGTCATATTTTGAATCGTATTGGTAGGTAAGATGTTAAGAATGTGTTCTATATTTTTAATGCATATAGCCAAAAGATATGGGGAGAGACGCATGAAAAAGGGTACGAATCATATTATTAATGGTGCGGGGAATTCTTTCGGCTTTACCATTTTGAGGGAAAGTATGGGGGCATGAGAAACGAAAAACTATTCCATTAGCCGCACAAAAATTATGAAGCAGGGAGTTATTGAACTCACGACGATTATCACATTGAAACGTTTTGATGTCTTTTTCAAATTGCGTTTTAACCAATGTACGAAATTCTACGAATTTGGATAACACTTGAGACTTGAGTTTAAGCGGATAGACCAAAAGAAAGTGAGAAAAGTCATCCAAAAATACCAAATATGGTCTAGGTTACTAGTTATAGGAGATGTTCATAAATCTGCATGAATAATATCAAAGGGAGAAAAAGTAATACTTAAAGAAGACGTAAATGGAAGTCTAACACGTTTCCCTAGATTACAAGAGGAGCAACTATAGGAAATTTTCCTTTTATTACATTGAATTAAATTGCGATTTTTAAGGGAATAAAAAATATGAGCTTCCAGATGACCAAGTCTATTATGCCACGTTGATGAAGATATTGCAATTAAAGCGGTGGGAGGAGTGACATAGGTAGACGTGGATAGGAAATGATAGAGGCCCCCCTCACTATTGCATCTTGTAAGAAATTTTCCCGTACGTAGGTCTGTTATAGAAAAACCAAATGAGTCAAAATTGATGGATACTGAATTATCGGTGGTAAATTTCTAATAGAGATTAGGTTCTTGATAATATTAGGGGCATATAGGACATTTTAAGGGAGAATTGGGGATGTGGTGGTGGGGTTAGTGTGTGGCCAAAACTTTGAATTGGAATGCGATGACCATTTCCGACCATAATAGATTGAGGAGTATTTAAATTGCGCAGTTGAGAAAGATTACCAGAATTGTTGGTGAGGTGAGACGTGGCACCCATATCCATATACCACGAATCATCGGCCTGCTGAATTTTTATAGTGTTGTAAGTCTGACTCAGTTCGGCAGGGATCATTGGATCGTAGGTCTGCTGTTGGGCCGTGGAGAAGTGGGCCTGGTGCTGGTGGTTCGTGTACTGTGGGCCTAGAGGTGGGCCCAGTGTGTTGGGCTGCAACGAGGAATACCGTGCCATGTTCATGGATGGTAGATTAGATAGAAAGACAAAGTAGTTGAAGAACCTAAAAACCAGTGATACGCTTTTCTTGTGAGCTGAATATTTTAGAAAAGTTCAGCACAATATTCTTACTACAATGTGTAGTAGTTGATACTAAAAACGTGTCGCATAGACACCATGTTGGTCAGTAAGCAAAAGACCAACACCCGTACGGATGCAGCTTATCATTCTGAGCCCGACGAAGAAAACATTTTGATATAATTTTCTGTATGCAATGACGTAATCCCCACAATATCCAAATGGACCAAAAAGTTAGAATATGATTGACGAATTGAAGAGGAAATACAACTTTGGGATATTCTAAATTTTCTTTATTAAGTGGACGAAAAAATTCTTCACGACTAGAGAGAGGAGTTGTGTGGTCGTTGGGGGGTTTGGGTGAGAGGAGACTAGAGTTTAACTTCTGATATCATATAAAATAGCCTAATTTTTATTGAGGGAGTTCTCCAAGAATGACGTTATTCAAGTTTCTTCAACCAAAATCAATCTAAAATAATAAAAAACAAGTAATGAGTATTCAATTTTCTACTACACATAAAAAAGTTGAAAAAAAAAACCAGAAACAACAGAAGGAAAAGAAGGAGAAATCCCAGTGAACGTGTATATTTACACAACTTTTCTTAATGGGGTCAAAAATTAAATCAATATCCTTACAAAGAACACTCCTTATAAATTCGTACAATTATAATTCAATTCAGAGTTCAGACTAGTTGAAGTCCTAGGATTTTTTTCCAGCGTGCAGTGACTTCATTTAGACCCCAACCAGTCCAATATTCAACAATTTAGGTCCAATGGACCTCTTTGAAATTCGCACAAATGCCCTATCTTGGGGTAGGGGTGAGCACAGATACCCGACCGGAACCGACACTAACAGATAGGTTCCGAATAGATATATTATAATAACAGGTAGATTTCTGATAGTAAAATTAGGAATCGATCAATGTCGGGTCCGGTTCCGATTCCAGTTCCGATTCCAACAAATAGAGACAGAGATACCTGGACCCGAAACCGATACCTAGAACCTATAAAATATTAACTAGAATGAACCAATCAATCAAAACACTGTCAAATATATTAAGCTATACCCGGAACCTATGAAATATTAACTAAATGAACCAATCAATCAAAACACTCTCAAATATATTAAGCTTTCAAAATTAAGCAAAAAGCTTTCTCTGCAAAGGGAAAATCTGAGGAAGAACAAAATTATGTGAAGAAGAAAAGAAGACAACCCTATAATTGTTTAATTGCAAAAGAATCTCAAAACCTAATAGCAATTGGAACCCAAGAAAAGTGAGCCCCTGAAAGGGTGTCAAGACACCACTAGCGACTGGCCTCGACCTCGTTCTTTCCACTTGCACTGCATGAAAACTCTCAAATGCACTAAAAATCAGAATAAAATACTAACTTGTTATGCAAAATCTCAAAGGTAAACCAGCTTCCAGAAGATTGGTAAGAAATGAGGGTTCAGGAATTAAACCAATATACAATATCAGTTCCAGTAGTCAAGGATTTTTTAACTATATATTTTGAAAAGATTACTGATGATAACAAGAGTGAGAAAACAAAACAGACATAAGCTATTAACGTTAAATTTCAATGGCATTTAATTTCAACTTCGGATGAGGTTACTGCCTCTGATAATTAGATATATCTCTTTAACCAACACAAAATTTACAGGGCATTCGGAAATCGCAGGGTTCAGATAGATTCCGAGTAATGATTGCTACGGGTAAGTTCCGAATAGTAAATTTAGGAACCGATCTCTTACTGGATAGGGTCTAGGTAGTTCAAAAAAGTTAGAATACCCGAATCCGCTCAGATCTTTAATTTTTGCCTCTTAAATTGAAGGTTTTTTATTTTTAGTCTTCAATATTTTAAGTAACAAAATGTGGTAGAATATTCCCCTGATATTGAAAATAATACGGATTTATGACCTAATTTCGCAAGATTTCATAGACATGTCTATTCGAGAAATGTTACATAGAAACTATGTTTTGTTCGGCATAGTTCTGTACAAATGAAGTTATGTCAGACGAGACATAGTTTCTGTGAAACATTGCATTGTGAATTAGTTACTAAACAACTTATGTCGAATAACTTAATTTCTACAGAAGTATGTAAGATTAAACATAGTTTCTATATAACTTTATCCGAATAGACATAATTTCTATGAAATCTTGCCTTGAGAAATTATTTTTTTACTCTACTAGAGATAGCACCCAAAATCTTTGATTTCGTAAATCAACGAATAAGAGCACTTTGACCCATAAAATTTTATTAAATGAGAAGTAATGACAAAAAATAAATATCAGTTCATATGAAGGGAAATTCGAGCAAAATAATGATTATCTCTTTGTTATCTACTTTTACGGGTGTGTTTGATAGGGAGGAAAAAATAAATAAAAATCTATTTTTTCGTATTTGATTGAATAAAAATACTTCTAAAAAATATTTTGGTAGGAAATAAGTCTTTTAAAATTTGGAAAATAGCTTATGTAGTGAAGAAAGTAGAAAACCGAAGTTTTATATATATCATTTCAGTCTTATCCTCCTCCCACTCAACACTCCCTCGCCTATTCGCTGCCATACCTTGACCAACCCATCTCTGCCACCACCAACCTTCATCCTCCACCCCAGATGTCAGTGTTTACTAGATTACAAATAAATATTATTGGTTTAATATATTTTATTTATTTATAGAAAGATAGAGATAAAATCTGTGTACATCATATAATTCTCAAATTCCATTTGTGGAATTAGATTGAATATATTATTGTTGTTATTATAAACACTAAAAAATATATAAGAAAACCACTTATTTTTCATAAAAAACAATTGCCTTCTTACTAAACACACAGTTTTAACATAAGACTTTAGCAAGGGGAAGTACGTGATTCTACCATCAATTTTAATTAGCATAATATATAAACATGTCATTAAATTTGGCTTCAGCTGACAAATATGTCTCTCTAATGTCACGACCCGAACCTCGGACCCGCGTCCTATCTGGGCACTCTTCTACTCATACACATAAGTAACCTGCGGAAGCTAAATAACACTCAATTTTTATCTCAAAACAGCCCGCAATGTCTCGACCAAAAGCTCCTATTTTGCACCACTTCTTCAAGTTCCAATCACATCCATGTATCCTCTACAAGCTTATAACAATCTTCACTTTGTATTTTACTTCCAAAAAGTTGATAAAATCTTAGGGTTTCAACCCACCATTTTCGGTCAAGACAAGGTTGGAGGGTCTTGGAGAGTTAACTTGGTTTAACACTTGGATTAAGAGCTTAATCTTGGAGAAAAAAAACTAATCAACACTTGTGTTCAAGGCTATGTTGCTCTCGGCCAAGGCTCAAGGGAGAGGAAGAGATGAGAGCTTTATTTGGATGAAGTGTAGATAATGAATCCAAGTCTTGCAAGACTTGGATATATACAAGTGTAATTGCCAAGTGAAGTGGGCCCCACATGCCCACTTGTCCTCAAAATATCTTCAAGACTTGCCATCTTGCAAGACAAGTGGGGGTGACACGTGTCACCCTCCTATTGGTCCAAGAATTAATTCTTCCCAAAATAATTTCATATTGGCCAAAATATCTCAAAATCTTGTGGGCCCCACAAGATTCGTAAAATTCCCGGTGGGCCCCACATGATCAAATTCAAGACTTAGAAATCCAATTCTTCATAATCATATACTAATAATCCCTTAAACCAAATTTGAGACTCTAATTCCAAGTAATTAAGTTTTTCCTTCACAAATTTTCCGAAATTTCCTTAAGTAAAAGTAATTATACTTTTCTTTTCAACGTTCAAGTCTTATTTCCTTACGTACGTTCTTATAATATTTCCTTAAAAATACGGGGTGTAACATCATCCCCCTTAGAAACATTCGTCCCGAATGTTCATACAAGTTTCAAGCTAACAAATATCGGCATAATCTCCTCTAACCATGCTTCAACGAAACCAAATATGTCACACATGACCACAATATAACACATAACCTCATTCGTAGTTGATCGGTGTATTTTATATACACTTTTTGAGTCGTTTTTAGTTAGTCTTTTGTCCCTTTTTGTACAAATACGTGTCGTCTTAGGATAAATTTTCTTTCTTTTGAGTCAAATTGGTTAAAATGGCTATTTGGCGGAAAAAGAGCTAAAAGAGGGCAAAAATGGAGGTTCCAGAGCTTAAAAGACGAGAAAGTGGCGAACCAGGCACGGACACGGGCTAGCGCCGCGGCGCCTCCTGCCAACAGGTCCAGGCGCCCCGGCGCCCAATATCCAGAAGGTCTCAGAAGTTGCAGTGTCGCGGCGCCTGCAAACAACGAGTGCACGCGGCGCTAATTACGAGCAATGCGAGTTCCGTGGCCGCATGGCCGCGTAGCGCCGCAGCGAGATAATCGTGTTTTTAGACGATTTACAGGCCAGGCTGAAGGAAAAGTTGAGAGGCGGTTTGAGCCTATAAAAGGAGAACCCTACGATTTTCAAGGGTTCCATTTCTTTCACAAACACAAGACTTTCGAGTCAAGATCGAGACCTTTACTTAGTAATTTTCTTTTCTTTTCCTTACTTTACTTTCGCTTTTATGTTGGATATTGAATTAGTTCTTGTCATTATCGATGACTAGGAACTAATTCCATTATAGGGTTTTCCATGTCAAATCACTTGAACCTTATGTTATGAATTGATGCATGTTTATGGTTGTTCTTCTTATTGTTGAGATTTACCCAATAATTGCTTTGAATGCTTGGTAATTAATTGATCGCTAATTATCATTATTTATATGATTTCTAATCAAACTTCGAAATGAGGAGGTTATGACTATGCTGTAGGTTGGGTAGACATAGGTCGGATTGGGGATGAAAATACATCAATTACTTGTGTAGCGTTAATGAGAGGTTTAAACACCTAATTTCACGCATGGCGCGTGACGATTAACAAGGTTTTTGGTCTTAATCCTCCTATAGAGTCATCCTTATCACCGAAAGGTAGAAAGGAGCGCTACTGGGGTTGAGTGTTTATATAGCCTTAACGGGAGTATAAAACGAATTAGTAAAGCTAGCTCCAAAAGAAGAAGAACCATAATTCATTGCATTAATAAGTAATATAAGCGGATAGTTGAGGCGACTTGGAAGCCCTATTTCCATCACTACTGAAGTAAACACATAGTTAATTAGTACTTATAATTGTTAGTATAATCAACAAACTCAAATATCAGTTGCCAAATAGATAACAAAAGATAGATAATTGGTACTTGAACACTAATCCTTGTGGATATATTGCCTTACCTAGACTATATTACTTGTCACGATAACGTGCACTTGCGTTAAAGTGTGTGCATCTTTTCGCGCATCAAGTTTTTGGCGCCGTTGTCGGGGATTAGGCATAGTTCAATATCAATTTTATCTATTTTTAATTTCTAATTTGGTTTTTATTTTTGTTTTATTATTTTCTTTAAATTATTTATTTTATTTTTTATTTGTGAAAACAAGTGTGCCGTGATCCGTTGTTGGTTTTGATTCATCTCAGGGATCCTGAAGACATGGATTACTACTGTCAATATGATAAAGCTCCAACCGTAGAGGAAGAGAGGGAGGAGTTACGAGAAGCCATACTCAATTTCACTAGGTATCAAAATCAGTTCATGGACGAAACGAGAATGGTCATGAAGAAGTTGGAAACACAAATAGGAGAACTCGCGATCATGTTGAACAGCGAAATGCAAAAAAAGCAATTTGCACCCGGGGAAGGCAATATGAAAGCACAATGTCAGGCGATTGACCTGAAGAATGCCGAATCAGTGGAGATAGAAAGTTCGCAGCAGAAGCAGCGCCGCGGCGCCGATGAGCAGGGTCGCGGCGCCGAAAACTCTGGGACAGGGCAGAAGTTTGAGCGTCGCGGCGGCCAGGAGCAGGGCCGCGGCGCCCAGAGCCCAGAAGCCGAAAAGTTGGTAGAAGCTGTAGTGAACGCACCCCAGGTAAAGATACCATATCCAGAGGTTAAAAACATGTGCTCTTGACAAGCAATTCTCTAAATTTGTGGAAATTCTCAAACAATTGCAACTCAATATTCCGTTTGCTGAAGCATTAGAGCAGATGCCGAGCTACGTAAAGTTCATGAAGGATATTCTTAGCAAAAAGAGGAGGATAGAGGACTACGAAATAGTGGTGTTGACTGAGGAATGTAGTGCCATCCTACAGAGGAAACTACCTCAGAAATTACAAGATCCAGGGAGCTTCACCATCCCATGCACCATTGGGAAGTTTGAATGTCGAAAGCATTGTGCGACTTGGGCGTGCATAAATCGATGCCTTATCTAGTTTTCTGAAACGGGAATGGGAGAAGTCAAACCTACAAACATCACTGCGCTTAGTCGACGCTCATAGTTCATCCTAGATGAGTCATCGAAGATATATTAGTGAAGGTGGACAAGTTCATCTTTCCACGACTTCGTTATCTTAGGCGTAAAAGATAACGACGGAATCCCCATCATACTTAGCGCACTTTCTTAGCCACGGGACGCACTCATTGATATTCACAAAGGGAGTTGAAGCTTGGGTAGATGAAGAAGAGGTGATTTTCAATATTTTTAGGCGTGACTTTTTGGATGCAATGATAATCGCCACCATTGATCTTATCGAAGATGTAGTGTCAGCCAAGGAGTTCGGACATGATGATACGCTTGAAGAAGTACTGACCAAATGGGATAATAATAGTAGAAACGATCCAAGTCTGATGGAGTATGCAAATTTGATGAATGTTTACGAGAAATGGGATAAGAGGAAGTATGAAGAGCTTGGCGGATGCGGAAAGATCATTACCATCCACAGAAGGCTCGAGTTAAAGTTAAAAATCCTACCCAATCATTTACAATACCAATACCTAGGTGAAGAAAACCTTACGGTGATCATTTCACGCCACCTATTCACCAAGAGATTGATAAAGCGCTAAAGTCTTGAGGGATCACAAGCGTGCCATTGGATGGACATTAGCAGACATAAAAGGGATAAGTCCGTCAACGGTAATGCATAAGATCCGTCTAGATGAGGAGAGAAGACCATCCATCGAGGCACAAAGACGACTAAACCCAAACATGAAAGAGGTAGTCAGAAAGGAAATCCTGAAATGGCTCGATGCAGGAGTAATTTACCTATATCGACGGACATGGGTGAGTCCAAGTGGTGCCCAAAATGGTGGAATAACAAGGTGACCAACGAAGAACGAACTCATTCCTTCTAGACGATTCTTGGATGGAGAATCGCATTGACTATCGCAGTTGAACAAGGCACCAAAAAGACCACTTCCCGTTGCCATTTCTAGATCAAATGTTGGATGACTTGCAGGCACAACTACTACCGCTTTTGGATGGGTACTCGTGGTATCACCGATTGCAATAGCGCCGAAGATCGTGAAAAGACTACATTCACTTTTCCTTTTGGTACATTTTCATTCAAAAGGATGGCTTTTGGACTTTGCAATGCACCCGCAACCTTTCGTAGGTGTATGATGACAATTTTCTCGCATGGTAGAGAGGACCATAGAGATCTTTATGGATGATTTTTTTGGCTTTGGGCATCATTCGATGAATGTTTGAGGCACTTAGTGTTAAGCGGTGTGAAGAATCTAACTTGTGCTAAAGCGGGAGAAGTGTCATTTCATGGTAATGAAGGATTGTTCTGGGACACAAAATATCAAACCAAGGCATTGAGGTAGACAAAGCAAAGATTTCATGAATCGAAAATCTCCCACCTCCAAGATCAACAAGGGTCAAGTTTCGGGTACGCAGTTTCTATAGAAGATTCATCAAGGATTTTTCAAAGGTTTCAAAACCTTTTTCCACATTGCTAATGACGGGGGTTGCCTTCGACTTCAATAAGGAATGCTTATCCACTTTTCAGACGCTCAAGAAGAAGCTTATTTCAGCACCCATAGTCATTGCACCAAACTGGGAGCTCCCATTTGAATTGATGTGCGATGCAAACGATTATGCAGTAGGAGCAGTGCTTGGACAGAGAATCGACAAGGTATTTAGATCCATTTACTATGCTAGTAAAACTCTAAATGACGCACAGTTAAATTACGCGACTACCGAAAAGGAACTACTAGCAATAGTATATGCATTTGAGAAATTCAGGCCATACTTGATTGGAAATAAGGTGATAGTATACACTGACCATTCTGCCATAAAGTACTTGATGACAAAGAAGGATGCAAAACCTCGCCTCATTCGATGGGTCTTGCTACTACAAGAATTCGACGTGGAAATTTGTGACAAGAAAGGGACAGAGAATTCAGTTGCAGACCACTTGTCAAGACTGGAGAACACAGAGAGCCAGAACACCAAGGATGTGCAAATAAATGATCATTTCCCAGACGAACAACTGTTTTAAGTAAGTGCGAATTTTAATTTACCTTGGTACGCTAACTTTCTTGCAGCTAAGGTAATACCCCCAGAATTGACAAGACAACAAGTGAAGAGGTTTTACTCTGAAGTAAAACACTACTATTGGGAGGAGCCTATGTTATACAAACACTATGCCGATCAAGTCATCAGACGATGTATACCAGAGGAGGAGATGCACCAGGTTCTCACTCATTGCCACACCCTATCACGCGTGGACACTTGGGGCATCAAGAACAGCAAAGGTACCGCAGCGGATTCTATCGCCAACACTTTTAAGGATGCTCATGCCTTTGTGAAGAGATGTGATAGTTGTCGAGAACAGGAACATTTCAAGACGAAACGAATGCATTCGCGAGGATATCGAAATGGAACTATTTGATGTGTGGGAATCGATTTCATGGACCATTCCCGCCATCCTTTGAAATCAATATATCCTTCCGCCGTGGACTATGTATCCAAATGGGTAGAAGCGAGCCACAAAATAAAACGACAAGAAGATCGCTCAAAAATTCCTTCAAAAGAATATTTTCACAAGATTCAGACTCGAGAGCCATCATCGTGACGGCGAAGTCACTTTGCAACAAGCACCAATTCATTGCTTTCCGATATGAGTCTACCATCGCACCACAACCGCCTACCACCTCGCCGAATGGGTACGCAGGTTGTCGAATAAGGAAGTGAAGAGCATATTAGAAAGACGGTGAACGGTTCAAGAAAGGATCGTCTATCAAACCGATGACGACGTTGTGGGCATACCGAACAACATTCAAAACACCAATTGGTATGTCACCATATAAGTTAGTTTTGGTAAAACATGTCATTTGCCAAGAAAGCCGAACACAGAGCGTATTGACAATGAAGAAGTTAAACATGGACGCCGCGCAAGCAGGACATGTGAGGCTACTACAAGCGAGTTAGATGAATCTGCACAACGCCTGAGAATGCAAAGATCTACAAGGAACGAACGAAAGTATGACACGACAAGAGGTTGATACCGAAGACTTCCGGGAAGGACAACAAGTGCTTTTATTCAACTCAAGGTTGAAATTATTTCCGTGCAAGTTAAAATCACGTTGGGATGGACCATACACTGGTAAAGAGTATTCCCATACGTGCAATTGAAATAAAAGGAGAGAGGAGCTTCCTTCAAGGTAAACGGACAGAGGTTAAAACCCTATCTGATCAATGAAATGGAATACATGAACTTAGTAACCTCTCACACCCTAGAATAATAAGGAACTTGCGTCCGGCTAAAAGACGTTAAAGACAGCGCTACTTGGAAGGCAACCCAAGGTATTTCAGTTTATTTATTTTAATGCAATTAGTCTTTATTTAGAAACGATCTCACGGAGGTAGTGTTGTGATGGCATGCGGCAAGGCCAAGAACTTAAGGCGAAATCAAGAGAAGCGATTTTCGAAAATCTCAGGCCTTGCATGGCTTCAGAGCAGGCGTCAGCTAAAAGAAGAAGCCAGAAGTTTGAGCCGCGCTATTTCATCGACAAACCGCGCCACAACGAAAAAAAATCTGAATTTTGAAAAGACGTCCTAATCCGAAGGCCCTGTCTCCAAATAAAAAATTCAGAGCTCTCCTCCCCTCACGGAATCCAAAGCACTATCCACCGCCACCGCCACCATTTTAAACCAAGTCTGTAAGTGTCTTGTCTCTTTTATTGTCTTTGAGTCTTGCACACATTGGAGACAATGTGTGATTTAAGTTTGGGGGGGGGGTGTCTTATTGTTATAGTATGTTTAAGTCTTTTTGTTGTTTTTATGTATTTTTGAGTCATAATTTTTTTTCTTTTGAGTCATAATTGTCTGTCAAAGATCATGCATGCTGTAGTTACTAGAAACACCTAGTGAATTAAGGTGGAATAATGTAATGGAATTAGAAGCAACTATCTAAACACTTAGGTTAGATATGCCAAAAACTCACAAAGTCTGTCTATTTGGAGTTTCTTCATTGAATTGTGCATGATAAATGATTAAAACCTATGTGTTATGATTGCTTGCTATTTGAGGCGAAATAGTTAGGATATGCATGTTAGGGAGATGACTCAGACATTTCTTTGTTAGCCAATTCTTACCACTCTTTTCTATCCCTGACATTAAAAATATCCCTAGTCAGCCCCATTGAGCCTAAAAATTGAACTTTTTCTTTGACACCCTATATTTCCATACTTGTACCATAAGTAAACATGTGAAATAGTTGGAATATAGTGTGTTAAAAAAGAGACAAAAAGAGCAAACAAAATTGATGCACCCCAATTAAAAAGTAATAAGAAATAGGCAAAAGCCTAAGTTTGGGGGTGCTTGCTATTATGATATACTTCACGCTCTCAAAACAAAAGAGGGGAAAGATAGATTTGAAGTGAATGAAAGAATCAAAGAAAAGGAAAACACTGAAAAGCTAAAGAGCTTATGGTACACAAAAATGAGCCTAAATGCCTATTTTTACCTACCCGTACCTAAGCCTACATTACAACCCTTAAAAGTCCTGAAGATCTCTTAGATGCATATCCATGTACCATGATTAGTGGAGAATAGCAAGTAAAAATGTCATATGATTTTTGAAGTTAACATGCATGATTCAGTATTGTGACTTCCATTAAGCATGATAAAAAATGAGTTTGCGAAATATCTAGCTTAATGTGTTTAGTGTGCTAAAATTTCATGCTATATGTTCCTGCATATTATTTTGCTACTCTTCATGTTTTTCTAAAGTAACATCAATGCAACAAAGTGATCAATGTCATTGAGTCCTTTATTTTCCTTTTTCTTGAGTCTTTATTTCTTTCTTTTTATCTTTGCTCGAGGGCGAACAAAGGTTAAGTTTGAGGGTATTTGATCGGTGTATTTTATATACACTTTTTGAGTCTTTTTTAGTTAGTCTTTTGTCCCTTTTTGTACAAATACGTGTCGTCTTAGGATATATTTTCTTTCTTTTGAGTCAAATTGGTTAAAATGGCTATTTGGCGGAAAAGGAGCTAAAATAGGGCAAAAGTGGAGGTTCAAGAGCTTAAAAGACGAGAAAGTGGCGAACAGCACGACATCGCCAGCGCGGCGCCCGCCATCAGTCCAGCGCCCGCGCCAATATCCGTAGGTCTCGAAGTTGCGCCGCGACGCCTAGACAGAGCGTGGTCGCGCGCCTAATTACCGCAACGCAGGTTCGGCCATGGCCGATAGCATAAGCCGCCGACGCGGAAAACCGAGTTTTAGACGTTTTTTGGGCCAGGCCTGAAGGGAAAAGTTGAGGCGGTTTGAGCCTATAAAGGAGAACCCTGGCGCTTTTCAAGGGTTCACTTTCTTGCACAAACACAAGACTTCTTGGAGTCAAGATGGAGACCTTTACTTAATAATTTTCTTTTCTTTTCTTTACTTTACTTTCGCTTTTATGTTGGATATTGAATTAGTTCTTACATGTCAATGACTAGGAACTAATTCCATTATAGGTTTTCCATGTCAAATCACTAACCTTATGTTATGAATTGATGCGTGTTTATGGTTGTTCTTATTGTTGAGATTTACCCAATAATTGCTTTCAATGCTTGGTAATTAATTGATCACTAATTATCATTATTTATATGATTTCTAATCAAACTTGAAAGGAGGAGGTTGTGACTATCTGTAAGTTGGGTAGACATAGGTCGGATTGGGGATGAAAATACCTCAATTACTTGTGTAGCGTTAATGAGAGGTTTAAACACCAATTTCACGCACGCGCGTGACGATTAACAAGGTTTTTGGTCTTAATCCTCCTATGTAGTCATCCTTATCACCGAAAGGTAGAAAGGAGCGCCACTGGGTGAGTGTTTATATAGCCTTAACGGAGTATAAAACGAATTAGTAAACCCGCTAGCTCCAAAAGAAGAAGAACCATAATTCATCAGATTAATAAGTAATATAAGCGGATAGTCGAGGCGACTTGAAGCCCTATTTCCATCACTCAAGTAAACACATAGTTAATTAGTACTTATAATTGTTAGTATAATCAACAAACTCAAATATCGGTTACCAAATAGATAACAAAAGATAGATAATTGGTACTTGAACACTAATCCTTGTGGACGATATTCGGTCTTACCTAGACTATATTACTTGTCACGATAACGTGCACTTGCGTTAAAGTGTGTGCATCTTTTCGCGCATCAGTGGTCTAAAATGAATCTCTCTCTTATTTCTCCTGTCTTCTCACTACTCGTAACTATAAATAATTTCAATTCTTTTAGCACTTGTTCACTCCTTTTCTTATTGTCGTACTTTTCTCATACTTCCAAAATATTCCGGTATATACGAAATCTCACATATTGCTCATGTTTCCAATTCTTGGCGTTACTATATCCAAACTTGGTCATTATACTTAGATTCAATTTCTTTCACCTTGCCTCATGGCCAAGACTTTTCGTCTTATCATTATTAGGTCTCTCATTGACCGAGCGCCCATTCGTCTTACATTTTCACTTCCATTTCAAGTTGCCACGGGGGTCTCCTATCTCAAATATTTCTCATACTATCCTTCCAATCATTACAGGTTCATCACTCTTAGCCAAAATGTTCCCACTGTCCATCCTCTACTATTTGTCTTTACGCTGTTCCGGGGTGATTATACCTTGTGGAATCTACACAACTATAGTTTCATTCATCCTTGTCATTCTTGTCATAGTCATTTCTTCTACTCGTTACTAAACAACATGTTTCTACCTCTGATGGTTCTATCACATTGTACTTCCATTATAATCACCACCACATTCATAGGGTCCTGTTGCAGTTTCCTTTATAATTATAATCATCAAGCGTCACCTTAAAACATGTAGATTTTTATAACCTACCAAACCTTCCAATCAATTAGTAAAGCTCAACCAACCTGTATTCAAAGCCCATATATTCCTTCTGGGCCACTGTCGCTTTCCTCGGAGGCATAGCTGCAATCACAATAATTCGTTAGGGAGGGACTACCCTAACAACACAGCTCTATCGCACGATCTTAGAGTAAGAAGAATAAAAACCAATCCTAAATGTCATGTAGCCTCCTGTTTATAGGTGTGGTCGACAACACACCGATAACCAAGACTCTACTAGACACGGTCTGTAGACATTTCGAAGACTAACTGCTCTGATACCACTCAAGGATTGGATTTCTAAGTCTTGAATTTGATCATGTGGGGCCCACCGGAAATTTTATGGATTTGTGGGCCCCACAAGATTTTGAGATATTTTGGTCAATATGGAATTATTTTGGGAAGAATTTAATTTTTGGACCAATATGAGGGTGACACGTGTCACCCCCACTTGTCTTGCAAGATGGCAAGTCTTGAAGATATTTTGAGGACAAGTGGGCATGTGGGGCCCACTCCACTTGGCAATTACACTTGTATATATCCAAGTCTTGCAACACTTGGATTCATTATCTACACTTCATCCAAATAAAGCTCTCATCTCTTCCTCTCCCTTGAGCCTTGGCCGAGAGCAACATAGCCTTGAAAACAAGTGTTGATTAGTTTCTTTTCTCCAAGATTAAGCCCTTAAACCAAGTGTTAAACCAAGTTAACTCTCCAAGACCCTCCAACCTTGTCTTGACAAAAAATGGTAGGTTGAAACCCTAAGATTTTATCAACTTTTTGGAGGTAAAATACAAAGTGAAGATGATTATAAGCTTATAGAGGATACATGGATGTGATTGAACTTGAAGAAGTGGTGCAAAATAAGAGCTTTTGGCCGAGACATTGCGGGCTGTTTTGAGATAAAAATTGAGTGTTATTTAGCTTCTGCAGGTTACTTGTGTGTATGAGTAGAAGGGTGCCCAGGTAGGGCACCAGTCGCGGGCCCGGAGTTCGGGTCGCGACATCTAATTTTGGGTGTACACAAGTAGACACATCAACTTGTCTTCACTTTACCAGTTGAACACTCTAATTTACAAAATAATCATCTAGACACCTCCAAAATTTTATGTGTTACGTCAGTATTTGTGTTTACGTGTTTAATTTTATACAAGTTGATGAACCTACTTATGTGTAGGACTGTGAGTGAGCCAAACTATTCGATTCGATTCGCAAAATTCGGCTAAAAAAAGCTCGATTTGAGTTCGGGTTCGTTAAATCAAATATAGGGCCGAACCTTAAATTTAGATTCGGCCCAAATCGAGCCGAATATTCGCCCCGATCCGCCCTAGTCCATATAAACTCTAAAATTTTATTTGCCTCTTCAGCTATTCTAAAACCCACTTCAGCTTTCCGACCACCACATAACACCATTGGAGACGAAACTTATACCGTTAGCTTCGTCTCGTCGAGCCCGTCATTTCCATACCAAGCACGACCGTCGATTCATTCTTAATCGCGACCAATTTCAGATCGAAAAATCATTTCAATGTTGTTCGTTTTTTTCCAAATTCCGGTCGTCTGAGCACAAATCGACGGCGAAGGGATACACCACTGTGACCGCCATCTCACAACGGTCATTTTGGTACCAACGACGTCCATCGACTCAACCCCTAGAGTTCCGTCGACCATATCACGTTGTAGCGGAACCCTAGCCACCGTCGTGTGTTTTTCGGCGAACTGAGTTATAATCGAAGGTCGTAGTTGGTACCAATAGATTCGTCTTGATCAGTACTACAATAATCACTAAGCCCCGTTCCTCAATTCATTCGCAACATTCAGGTCGACCAAATCAAAACTCCGACGGGTTTTTCGATTTTTCGGTCACCTCAGCCATCAACGTTAGCGATGGGTGCGCCACCGAAGTTCGTCTTGATTCGCTACACTCAGATCCAACCCCGTGCCTCAATTCTTCTCAAATCAGATTTCACCATTGTTGCTCCTTCAAGCTTCAAGTTTTTTCGATCCGATTTGCCGAATCGGATCGAACCTTAACTGCTCTAAAATACCGTCGAACCCGAATCGAGCCTTAAATTCTAAAGTTCGACGGGTTCGAGCCGAATCGAACCTAGGGTTCGAATATTTTCGAACCGAATCGAATATCTACAAAATTCGGCTCGATTCGACTCGATAAGCCCTACTTATGCATATCCAAAATCAAAATTTGAGGCCCGTTTATGTATTGTTCAATTTTGATTAATCAAACGTTGGTCAATTGATCATATTAATGGATGGAAAAAAGTATCAGAAAAAAGTATCACTTTTGTTCCTTCCGTTATTAATAAATTTTCATTTTAGTCCTTACAATATTAGATCAACTCCATTTAACTTTGATTACTTCAATTGTGTACCTTAACTTTCTTCACATGAATATTTTCAAAATTATTAACAGTTCCACTAGTTAATTACTCATACATTATGTTAAACTTATATTATTACTTTATATTAAGAGTAATATATTTCTGAAATATAACATATTTTTTACCTCAAGGGACTAAAATTATAGATTTAATCAAGTAGAAGTTAAATGTGTTGAGTCTTGTATTGTAATAACCAAACTAAAAATTTACTAGTAATAATTTAGAGATAATGAATGCTATTATCTCAAGTATCAAAAGAATTATAAGTATAACAATGGGCGTCGTGAATAGCAAAATCATTGGAGCAAATTGGACTATGTACTCTACATGAAGAGGCTGCATGCAAATATTAACAAGAAGTAAATATTATTTCAGTATTGGTACTCCGCTCTACTTTTATTTATCTTTTCACCCCGTGAACTTCTCAAAGACCACACATCCACAATCCTTATCTCCACCAAACACCAGCTCTCTCCCAAGTTCGTTTGAACTTTCTATCAATGGCTAGCAATTTATGTATCACTCTCACTCAATATCCCTTTTCACCAAAACTTTATTCATATAAATCCTTTCTTCAGAAATCACATAGAATTTCTATTGCCCCATTGACCCCATTTCTCAAATTTCAAGATTCAACTCCTAGTCAAGCTTCTACCAGAGGGTTCACTACTATATGTTTTTCTAGTCCCAAAAATGGTCCTGGTTATAAAGTAAGTATAATAAACTTCAAATTAGTAAATTTTCTTAAATAGTACTTATTTCTTGGAATTGAGTGTTTTATTGATATTTTGTAGTATTTCTTGATTGTGGTGTTGACTTAAGGACATTTTTATAGTTACTTGAAGATAACTAGGTTGGAATTAAGGGTAGTTTTTGTTGATGTTGTTGTAGTATTTCTTGATTGTGGTGTTGGCTTAATAACATTTTTATGTCATTAAGGGTAGTTTTTGTTGATGTTTTAGTAGTATTTCTTGACTGTGGTGTTGGCTTAATAAAATTTTTATGGCATCAACGGTAGTTTTTGTTGATGTCTGTAACAGGAGCTTGGAAGCTGAGCTACAGTGATAACCGTAAGACAAAGACAGAGAGAAAGGAGAAGGAAGAAGAGAGAAAGAGTAATTTGATATATTTTTTATAAGATTCAACAGTGCTACAGACCCAACTATAAGGCAAGAAACAAAATGTAGTGGTCCCCTCAACAACAAACTCGAGGGGCTAAGTACTAAATACTACATTGTAGAATAACTAACTTAAGGGACCTAGACTTAATTATTCAAACTTAATACTAATTTGTCACAATACACATTTGTGACACTCCATGGTCTTTCAAATAGCACTTGTCTTCAATCAGCTTGGAATTCTGGAAATTGAGATTTGATGAAATGATAATCCTCCCTCCCAAGTGGACTCTTCTGGTAGTAAATTTGCCCATTGAACCAAAAATCCAAAATATGTGTGGCAGCTTTGTTCCCTTTTTTAATCATTCTCCTATCTAACGGCTCTATCATTGGCTGGCCGGCTCTATCACTGGCCGACCATCCCTTGAGCAGAAAGGGGATCAACAGAAGGGATAATGTGATCCCCTGTTCTTTTCTTGAGCTGAGAAATATGGAAATCTGGATGTATTTTTGCACCCACTGGTAAGGATAACTTATATGCCAATGGTCCAATCTTTTGAATGATCTCATATGGGCCATATAATTTTGATGCAAGTTTGAGACTTTTCCTTATGGCTAAAGATGTTTGTCTGTAAGGTTGCAACTTCAAGAATACCCAATCTTCAACTTTGAACTCCCTCTCAGTTTTCTTCTTGTCTGCATTGATCTTCATCCTGTTTTGTGCTTTAGTCAAGTTCTCATTCAACACCTTGGTCATCAACTGTCTTTCCTTGAGCATTTGATCAACAGTATCCACTTGGGTTTTAGCAATAAGTTCAAAAGTCAATTGGGGAGGTTCATACCCATACAATACTTTAAAAGGGGGTCATTTTTAATGTTGTGCGGTAGTTACTGTTGTACCAGAATTCTGCATGTGATAACCATTTGTGCCACTCTCTTAGTTTATGGACAGTCATACATCTTAAATAGTTTTCCAAGCACATGTTGAGCCTCTCAGTTTGGCCATCTGTTTGTGGGTGATAGGCTGAACTGTAACACAGTTGAACTTGCAGAAGTCTAAACAATTCTTTCTAGAAGTTGCTAAGGAACACTTTATCCCTATCAGACACTATACTCTTGAGTAATCTATGCAGTTTGTATATGTTTTCTAGGAATGTTCTAGCTATTTGTGGGGCAGTAAAAGGGTGAGAAATAGCCACTAGCGCATTGTCATTCCCTTCAGATTTAGGTAGCCTTTCAATAAAATCCATTGAAATATGCTCCCAGGCTCTTTCTGGGATTGGAAGGGGCTGTAATAGGCCTGGATATGCAACTTGCTCATCCTTGCATCTCTGGCACACCTCACATACCTGTACTACCGCCTTTACTTGCTCAATCATGGCAGGTCAATAAAAGACTGTCTTTAGCCTCTGATAAGTGGCCCAGACTCCTGAATGTCCTTCCAGGCCGGACCTGTGTATGGTTATAGTCAAGTGCTGCCTCAATGGTCCATTTTGTCTCACCCAAACCTTTCTTTTGTACCTTAACACTCCTTGTTGCAATGAAATATTCAACTCAGAATCAGGGTTGGTACTAAGAGTGGTGATGGCATGTAACACTTCTTGGTCTCCTTTAGAACTCTCCAGGATTTCTTCAATCCATTTTAGTTGAATTTGTTATCACCATGCACTGTGTTGTGTCCGTTTCTATGGTTTTATCTCCTTGATAATTAACCTTCATGGATAAGGCATCATCAACAACATTTTCAACCCCTTCTTGTACTGAATTTCAAAGCTTAATCCCATCAGCTTAGTTAGTCCCTTATGTTGCAAGGAAGTGATTATCTTTTGGTCTTGTAAGAATTTTAGACTGAAGTGGTCAGTCTTTATTATGAAGTGATGGGGGTGAAAATAATGCCTCCACCTATCCACAACTTGTAATAGTGCTATCAACTCATTCTCATAAGTGGACAACCCTTGGTGTTTTTTCTCAGAACTTGGCTCCTATATGCCAAGGGTCTCTTTCTTGCATCAACACAGCACCAATTCCAGTGTACAAGCATCAACCTCCAATATAAAAAGTTTAGTGAAATCAGGCAGTGCTAATACATGTGTGCTTGACATAGCCACCTTAATCTTGTTGAAAGCTGACTCGGCCTCAAGGTTCCATACAAACTCCCCTTTCTTCAATAGGTTTGTTAATGTCTTACTAATGTGGACATAATTCTTCATAAACTTCCTATAGTACCCTGTTAGCCCCAAGAAACCCCTTAGTTCTTTTATGATTTTTGGATAGGGCCAGTCTAGCATTGCAACAACTTTACTTGGGTTAGTACTCACCCCTTTGTTGTTGATAATGTGCCCCAAGTACTCTACTTGAGGTTTTCCAAACTCGCACTTACTTAATTTGGCAAACAATTGATTTTCCCTTAACATTTATTAAACAATTTCTAAATATACCAGATGTTATTCCATGGTCTTACTATATATCAATATATCATCAAAGAATACTAGTATGAATTTTCTCAATTGTTCCTTAAAAACACAATTCATGAGGGATTGAAAGGTTGCAGGTGCATTGGTTAGGCCAAAAGACATTACTCTGAACTCCCATAGACCATGGTGTGTTCTAAATGCAATTTTGTGTTGTTCCTCTTCTTTCATCCTCACCTGATAGTACCCAGTCCTTAGATCCACCTTAGAAAACATATTTGCCCCAAACAATTCATCTAGTAGGTCATCTATCATAGGGATGGGGTACTTGTTCTTCACAATTAGACTATTTAGCCTCTTGTAGTCTACACACAACCTCCATGTAGAATCTTTCTTCTTAACTACCCGTGCATGGTGAGGCAAAAGCTGACTGGCTGGGTACCACAGTTGCAGCCTTGACCATATATGCAATGATAGACTCAAGTGTATTCTTTTGATCATAAGAGTACTTGTAGGGTCTTAAGTTAAATGGTTGAGCCCCCTGGATGAGGTTGACCCTATGATCACACTTCTTCTTTGGTGGTAACTCAGTAGGTTCTTGAAACAGAATTTGGTATTTTTGCAATAACCTGTCAATAACAGCGGCACAGTTTGTTTCTCCTTTATTACTACTCCTGTATTGATCATGGATAGCTCAACTATCACTTCACGTTGCCACATCAGAACGCTCTTCTCGCCTTAGTGTTAACCATCGATACTCCGTAGTCATCGAGGCAAAAGTTGATCGATTCTGCATCACACCGGCCTTGACCATATCTGCAATGATAGACTCAAGTGTATTCTTTTGATCATAAGAGTACCCGTAGGTAGGGGCGCACAAAGGGTCAAAACCGGACCGGACCGAAGAACGAACAGTAAAAATGTCCGGACCGAAGACCGGACCGAATTTTTCGGTCCGGTCCAGGTTCGGTCCGGTCCGGTCCGGTCATTTGGACCGAATGGACCGAGAGGACCGAATGTCACAACTCACATTTCACATATGCAGAACAACAGAAGCAGAACAGCAGAAATTCAAAATCCAAATTGCAAATTTGCAAAAAATCCAATTCCACAGTTTCCACTCCAGTACTCCATCCATAGTGTACACTCCACAGTCCACACTCCACACTCCACACCCCAAATCCAAATTACAATAATTTTTTTACATGATTTATTAATAACTAAAAACCAGCTGCCGCTTGCCGGCACGCTCTTCTCGCCGCTGGTACTCGCGCTGCTGCCGCGCTGGTGCTCGCCGTCATTGGCCGGTTGCCGCCGCCGGCCGGCCGCCGGCTTCCGCTTGCCGCTGCCGCCGCCGCCGTCATTGGCCGCTGCCGCCGTCACTGCCGCTTCTTCAGCTTGTCGCTTTCTTCACTCGCCTCACCGCTCGCCCACCCAAAGGTCCACATTAGATTAGGCAATAGGCAATTAGGCATAGTCCACAATTTATTCTTGAAAATTTCTAATCCTAATGCCTCTTATTCCACTTCCAGAGACAATGACAAACATGCCAAAACTAAAAACAAGTAAACAACAGTAGTCAGTAGGGAAGAGAATGACATACATTATACATATACAAACACTCAAACCATCAAACATAGATGGTAGATTCATCAATTCCACACTTTTGAAAATCTGTATGAAAGAAAATAATAAAGTTAGTAATAAGAATTGTAACTCTTCTTATGCTTGCAAGTTGCAATGAGATATCATCATATTCATATCAATATATCATACCATTCTCCAAATCTTGCAAGTCTTCTAATGATTCTTCCACATTAATTAGTTTGGATTTCTTCTTCAAAGTTGAACGAAGCCAATCTTGACCACAAACGAGTCCTTGCACCATCTTTAACATAAAATAAAAGTTAAGAAAGAACTTACCAATTAATATAATAAAAATTAAATTTGGTTTACAAAAATACAAAAGAAAATGTATTACCTTAGGTGTCAAAGAACTCCCGAATTGATCGTTGTTAGCCCTCCCAGACTAAATGCAAATCTCGTATAAATCAGTAGATACCGGAATAGCTAATATATCACGAGCCACGCGTGAAACAACGGAAATCTTAGTGAATTGAAGCTTCCACCAAGTTAAGATTTCAATATCTTCTTCATCCGCCTCTTCATTCAAATATCGATCAAGCTCGCCTCGCACTATATTTACCCTTTGCTTCTAACGATGATTTGAGCTTCCTAACTTTAGTCTTGAGATCTAATCCCATGTCACTGATTTAGATACACGACTCCCACTCAAAGCAACAATGAGGGAAATACATAGCCTTATATTCATCGAACAAATCATTTAGGACTTGTTGAACATTCTCAAGCAAACTATCACCCTTCACTTCCCATACATCTCATGTAGAGTCAATTGTAAACCAACCTTTTCATCAAGGATCAAGAATGACCACATAAATCAACATGTTAAACTTTTCTAAACTACCCCAATACTTATCAAACTTTTCTTTCATCTTACCACCATCGCACGCAATTCTACATCACAAGTACTTTCTAGATCTTTTAATGTTCCAAGAGTCGTACGATATCAAACAATGCACTATTGCACGTGACACTCAAAGAAGGTAAACATTATTAGTTAAAATATAAAATTTTTCTAGAAAGATAACAAGCCTCGCCAACAACCAATCATTCTCACAGAGGCCCTACATCATTAGGCTCTTTAAGATCGCTTTCTTTATGAAGTTCAAACATACTAAAAACTCGCCAAATTTTATAAATGCCATCAACATAGTATAAGTTGAGTTCCAACGAGTACATCAAGTGACAACAAAGATTTGCTCTCTATTTTCAAGATCATGCAATTTCTTTAAATTTAAGAAGTTTAGCAGAGAATTCCTCACAAATTTCACAATAGCTCGAATTCTTTCAATTGCTTTAAGAGAATCTTTTATTTTCAAACCATCCCAAACAATAAGATTAACAATATGAGCGACACATCTCATATGCAAATACTTTCCTTACTTATCAGACTACCATCGCTTTGAACTATTCTCATCAAGTGACTACAAGCAACATCATTTGAAGAGGCATTATCAACAAATACAGAAAGTTTCATATGTAAATCCCAACTCTCTAAACAAGATTCTATAGCTTTTGCAATCGACTCACCCTTATGACTTATAATTGGACAAAAGTTTAGAATTCGCTTTTGCAAATTCCAATCATTGTCTATAAAATGAGCGGAAGGCACATATAGTTGATTCTTTGATTAGATGTCCATGAATCGGTTGTCACACGCACTGGCATGACAATTTGAGAAATTCTTTCAACTTTTCTTTTTCCTTCAAATAAAGTTGAAAGCAATCACGCGCCACAGTCATACGGGAGGGTACTATAAACTCAGGGCAAGCAACAGATATGAAATGCTTAAAACCGGGTTTTTCAACACAACGAAAAGGAAATTCGTCAACTATCACCATATAGCACCACGCTTTCCTAACTTCATTTACATTTAAAACCCCATTTCTCAACTTTCCTTCTCCTTTTTTATCCGCAACAGCCTCCAAAGTCAATTTACTTTGATTTTGTTTAATCACATTCTCCGGGTTTAGTAGGCATTGAGTTGCATGATTTTTCACATTTTTATTACCATTAATAGCAGAGTCACACGCAAAAGTTTTATGGCAATACTTACATTTAGCTCGAAGCTTGCCCTCGCCATTAGTCAAATAAAGCTTGTATTCCTTCCAATATTCAGCCCTTTGTTTGTTGCAAGTAATATATCGCTGCTCCTCCGCTGCATAATACTTGTCCGAGTTGTCTCTGTAGAGTGTATTTGTGGTGTTTGAGAAGGCAATACAAACTCGTGGTCGTGACACCGCTTCAAATTCCGCATACGAAATGAGTCGACTGACGAGTCATTTCATCGTCTCTTTTCCTTTGGATCGATATGAGATTCGCAGGTACTAGAAATCATCTACGTGAATACAAACATTTAATATCATTTAACAATACAAATGAATACAAACGCTGGTCACAACTTTAAATGACAAACTAATGAACTATACCTTGTCGATAGATTGAGCGATCGAGGCGATCGAGGCGATCGGCGCTCAGTGATCGAGCGAGAGGCGATCGAGTCCGAGTCTCGAGTCTTAGTGGATCGAGTCCGAATCGACGAGCGAAGATCGACGCTGACGGACGATCGACGAGCGAAGATCGGCGAGTCGCCACCGCCGGCGGCGCGAGGCGCCGAGCGAGCGGCGGAGTGCTATGCCGATCGCTGAGTGCCGAGTCCGAGCGCCGAGTCTTTGAGTCTTCGAGCGGCGATCGGCGAAGGCCGAGTCTCTGACCGAGCGAAGTCGAGTGATCAGTCTCGCGAGTCGGCGATTGGGATTTAGGGATTTGCGGAGAGAGAGGTTTGGGATCAAGGATAAGACGACTTAGAGAGAGGGTCGGGAAGGGGGTTTAAAGTATTAAATTTAGAAAATTAGAATTAATTATTATAATTTATAAGTATTAGTATAAATGTATAAATGTATATGTATTCGTAATCGTAGGGGGAGGGGCAGAGGGAGAGGGGCGAGGGCCAGGGGGGGGGGTCTCACTCTCAGTATATATATAATATATTATAAAATAATTAAATAAAATTAAAAATCGGTCCGGACCGGACCGGACCGGACCGAAAACCGAAACAAGGATTTTGAAGAACCGAAGACCGGACCGATAATCTCGATCCGGTTCGGTCCGGTCCAAAGAGGTTCGGTCCGGTCCGAATTTTCGGTCCGGATCGAAAATTGTGCACCCCTACCCGTAGGGTCTTAAGTTGGGTTGTGCCCCAGGGATGAGGTTACCCTATGATCACACTCCCTTTTTGGTGGTAACTCTGTAGGTTCTTGAAACAGAAATTTGTTTCTCCTTTATTACTACTCCTGTATTGATCATGGATAACTAAGCTATCACTTCACAAGTGCCACATTGTAGCATTCTCCTCAGCTTCTCAGTGTTAACTACTGATACTCCAGAGTCATCATGCACTCCATACAGTGTGACCATTTTCTCATTAGATATGAAACTTAGGCTATGTGGTCTAGTATGCAGGATCACTGGGCCACCTCCTCTATCCAATCCATTCCCAGTATCATATCACATCCTCCTACCTTCAACAGACTGAGTTTGAAATTGCATCTTCCACCTAAATGATGGGCTCTCTAATTTATAACTCATCTCCTGTCCATTGGCTGCCATTACCCTCAGAGGTTTCCTCATAGGTTGCATTGGTAACCTTAATCTCTTAACAATGTATGGGTCAATGAATGAATGTGTGAAACCACTGTCTATTAACACTGTCAAGGGTATCTTACTGGCATACCCTATGATCTTGATAGTGGAAATTTTCCCTTTGGTAGAACTTAAACCTAGTAGGGCATTTAGTGAAACCTCAACTTGCTCCTCTCCTGGTTCTTCTAATGTCTCAGCCACATTCACAAACTCCTCGTGTGGTTCTTCTTCACCTTCCATTTCCATCCCTTTCATAACATGTATCCCTCTTGTTTTGCACTGGTGGCCTGGAGTGTACTTTACATCTATACACAATCCTTGTTCCCTTAGAGTTTCAAGATGGGGAGGCAGGTTGTTTGGTTTTAATGGAATTCTGGTTTGGGGTTTTTGATTAGGGTAAGTTAGTCTAAAAGGGACTTGGGAGTTTTGGATCTGTGTTAGTCTGTTTGTGATGTTTGTTTGGTTTTTGGGGTAGGCAATGGCTAGTGGTTTGGGAGTAGAATGTGGAGGGCATCTGGTAGTTACAAAAGGTGTGAATGCCTTAAAGGATTCTTCATACAACTTAGCCACTTCACAGGTGTCCAACACAGTTGTAGGATTAGCCAATTTCACTAAGGGTTTAATTTCAGGTTTAAGCACACTAATGAAACTGGCAACATAGTGTGCTTCATTAGGTAAGGGATTCAACACTGTCATGTAACTAGTTAATTTTTCAAACTTGTTTTGGTATTGATCCACAGTTCCATATTGTGTAAGTTTGTTGAATTCTTCCACAATGTCCTGAGGTATTAAACTCCCAAACCTCCTACAGACCTCAATACAGAACCTGTTCCATGTCATGGCACCCCTGTGTTTCGTAGTGTACACATCCAACCAGATATCTACCTTATCCCCAATGTGTACAGAGGCATAACTCAACTTCTCCTGATCAGAAATATTATACAATTCAAAGAACTTTTCGCATTTTCTTAACCAGCTTCTAGGGTTAGTATCATCAAATTCAGGGATTGATTTTGGGCTTGGGCAACCTCTAGTTGTTCATGGCTTCAGGGGTGTGTACAATGACACCCGTTAGAATGGGTGGTGAGGATGAATAATTAGGGTTTCTGAAAATTGGGGAACTAGAAAATAGAGGAGCTGGGGAAACGTGAAACCTCGACCCACACTGTAAGTCGATGGTGTATATGAGGCATGAGAGATATGAACAGGAGTTCTGCTACCTGAAGCTTGGTCGACCTCATGTATAGCTGGTACTGAATGTGTTCCATTAGGATTTACTCCAGTGGTGTTGTTTGCATGTGTCGTCGCCGGTGTGGTTGGTGTTGAACTCCTCCCGATTGTGTCAGATTTAAGCTCGATAAAACGAGTTCGAGCTTTCTGTTGGTTTCTCGAGCTTCATCCAACTGCGATTGGAACCGATTTTGATTATTTTCTAGGGATTCAAATCTCTTGCCTGTGTCTTCGGCGAACACCGCAAGCTGTGTCTCTTGATAGTTTGGATGTCGTCGTAAATGTGTTGCAGCTCTGGTGGTGGTTCTGTTACCGGCGTCGGAACCGGCTTTGATACCATTGTAATAGAAGCTTGGAAGCTCAGCTACAGTGATAACCACAAGACAGAGAGAAAGGAGAAGGAAGAAGAGAGAGAAAGAGTAATTTGATGTATTTCTGATAAGATTCAACACAGACCCAACTATAAGGCAAGAAACAAAATGTAGTGGTCCCCTCTCAGCAACAAACTTGAGGGGCCAAGTACTAAATACTACATTGTAGAATAACTAACTTAATTATTCAAACTTAATACTAATTTTTCACAATACACATTTGTGACAATGTTTTTGTAGTGTTTCTTGTTTGTGGTGTTGACTTAATGGAGTAACATTCTTATAGTTACTTAAAGATAATTATTTCATCAAGGATAGTTCTTGTTGATGTTTTTGTAGTATTTCTTGATTTTGAGGTGTTGATTTAATAACATTTTATATATTAGGGAAGTAATTGTGCTATGCCAAAGTAATGTTATGGAATCTTGAAATTAAATGATAAATTTGAATGCTTTTAGAAAGAGCTTCTCAGATTGGTTTTCTCTGTGAGTAATTTTTGTGTTGTTTTTTTCCTACAGGGAAGTGGACCTGACTGGTCAATTTTGAGACGCTGGGATGTGCCATGGAATTGGCAAACTGTTTCACTTTCTTCACTTGCGTGTGGATTGAGGTGTAATTTTGTTAGCTGGCTAACTGTCCAATGAAGTGTAATCTTATTGTCATTAGTAAAGAAATCAAACTTTTTGGTAATGGGATATAACATTGCGATTATGCAAATATAGAGGAATTATGAAATGCAATGTTTTATTGGTTTAAGTTACTGAAAATGGAAGTTTTGTTCTTTTTAATTGTGAAGAGTATCTTTATAAGCTGATGTTATGTTTTGTCTTGGAAGTATATTGGGTAACTAACAATTGGTATTGATCTTGAGAGGAAAAAGCTAACTAATATTCAGGCAGTTTTGTTTTGACAGGACTAATAGAGGCAGCATCAATACCATTTGTAGGTCTTGATGTAGAAGCATTGAGCTTGGATGAGAAGGCTGAAATTTTGTTCGCCGATCAAGCGTATGTACAGTAATTTTAGCATCGTTCATCCATCCGGATTAGATAACTTCATATTGTATCCAACCTCCAAAATTCTGATCTCTTGTGTACTTTTTTTTCCAGTATAACAACTGCAGTTGTGCTGATAGTCCTTTATACTCTCACCAAGTCATCCCAACCGCTCCCTGATGACATATATCGTTATGGTAATGAGCATTTCTCAATCAGGATTTAAAACAGTATTGCAGTTTCCTCTACTCTAAATGTATTTACAGCGTAGTTGATTTACGATCTGTTAGTATTCCAGATGTGAAGGAACCTTTCAATCTCCAGCGAGGATGGCTTTTGTGGGCTGGAATTGGTCTAGCGGGAGCAATAGCTACTATTGCTTTAACAGGAGTGGCAATGTCTACTTTCAACGGTGATCCTCCACAAAGAGAGGTTAGAATTGAACTAACAGCTCATCCAATCTTTTGAATTGAGAATGCCGTTCTTTGTACAACCTTCAAAAGCAAATACTCCCTCCATCCCAATTTATGTTAAAAGGTGTTTGATTGGGCAATTATGAAAGACTTTTGAAACTTGCGGTCTATAATTAACCATAGATACTGGTGTGGCTATAAATCATCTTATTAAGGGTAGAATGAAAAGTTTGTTAAATGGTTACTAAATATAGAAATGCGTCATTCTCTTTGGGATTGACTAAAAAGGAAAGAGTGTCACATAAATTGGGGTGGGAGTAATGAATTGGGGCCAGAAAAAAAAGGTTTCTTTGAGGTTCTGAGGAAATGGGTAAATTAGTTTTACCCTTTTGGCAATATCCTGAACTAGAGGACAATAGTTGAGGAGCATATATGAAAATAAAGGGACATTATTTTTCATATCCATTGTGCAACATTATGGACGAGGGAAATTACTGAAGAAGCATATCAGTTCATAGGTGGGTTGCATACTAGCTTTTGCATGCAACGGTTTGTTGGCTTAAGCTTCTCATTAAATTGGCTACATTATGGTGATTACTGTAACGAAAAACTATTGGAGACCTATTATTGTCTCCACATATGACATTGACACACGTTAAAGTTTATTTTTCTCCTGTGTGATGTTTTCTTTTTCCCTCTTTTAATTCCTTAAAACTTGTTACAGACTGATGCTCTTGCCCGATTACTCCCATTGATAGGCTCCTCAAGTATCAGGTATTTTCAATGGAAGTTTGAAGCTATCTGTATGTTATCTCTATTATCAATAGGTCAATTGCTTCTGTGTTGATTGTTTTTTTCCACTTATTGAGTACTTATGTAAGATATACAACAGAGTAACCAACTTTCTTTTTTATGTAGCACCGTTTCTCTGCTGGGCATTACCGGTGTACTTGCTCCAATTCTTGAGGAGACTGTGTTTAGAGGATTTTTTATGGTCTCTCTGACCAAGTGGTATAATTCCTTCTATATAACTTTGATTACAGATATAGAGTCTGTTTGGCCAAGCTTATGGAAATGTGTTTCTGTTTCTCAGAAGTAGTTCTGCAGAAACTGTTTTTGGAGAATAAAAACTTACCCCCCGCCCTACCCACACCTACCCCACCCCATCCTCAAATGTCTATGTCATATTTTTTTACTTTTATAATGAATTTTTTTCTTCCCCTTACCCCCGCCCTACCCCCAACCCCACCCCATTGTCCTACCCCATCCTCATTTCATATTTTTTGTTACTTTTATAAAAAATGATTGAAAATATGAATTTTTTTCTTACCCCCTCCCTACCCACTACCCCCCACTCCCACCCCAGTGCCCTACCCCATCCTCAAATTTCTATTTCATATTTTTGTTATTTTTATAAAAAAAAATATGAATTTTTTCTTACCCCCCGCCGCCCTACCCCTCACCCCCACCCCATTGCCCTACCCATCCTCAAATTTCTATTTCATATTTTTTGTTACTTTTATAAAAAAATATGAATTTTTTTCTTATCCCCCACCCCACCACACCTCATTTGCCCTACCCATCCTCAAATTTCTATTTCATATTTTTTGTTACTTTTATAAAAAAAATATGAAATTTTTTCTTACCCCGCCAAAGAAGTGCAGAAGCTTGGCCAAACACCACCATACTACCACTTCACATTTGTTAAAAGTGGTTCTATGTGACCGTGAATCTTCTGGACTTTGTTGAAGAAGCTTGAAAAGAAGTGAAAAACTTTTGAAAATTTTGAATTGCTCAAGGTTTGAATAAAGTTGCTACGCCACTGGATCATTATCTCTTATGAGCATGAAAAGGCAATAAACATGTAAACATTCTAATTTCACCAGTTGGTACTTTTTCGACTTTATATTCCCTCCTTGCCTAGGATCTCCGGTCTCAAAAGACAATATGAATTAGTCGGACTGCTCCCAATAACTCTTTTTGAAAGGACATCTGAGATAGCATCAAGCCGAGCATAAAACAGATATCTTGCCATCCTGGGATTTCTTTCTATGGATTCTGCCAACTGCATTGCTCTATGCATTAAATGTCAAGTGTTTCTGATCAGTTGATCCTTCTATATTTGCGTATGATCTACGATGTTATCTCTTGAACATTCTGTTGTGGATGTTTTATAGTAATTAAATTTGTTTTAAAGGGAATAAGGCAGAAAAAATGCCAACCTAGTTATTGAATAGCAAAATGATAACCCCGAGGATTAAGATAGTGGCTAAGAAGTTACACATGCTAGCGAAGACCAATTGCCAGACCTTTCTGTATTCTTCGGCTAGAATGCAATTGAGTCGTGACAAACTTTTTTTACCTTTGTCTAGATTTCATCATGATCTAAACAGATAAAAGGTACATTTAATAGAATAAAAGAGAAATCAATGGGAGGAGTCTTATGATTTCATTACTTTTGGACGATTCATACACACACATGATTGTCTTATGTAAGACACGTGACTTGATGCTTTATTGTCTCTCATACTTTTCCATTCTCCTTGCAGGTTACCTACACCGCTTGCAGCAGTTATTAGTGGTGCTGTATTTGCTCTTGCTCATCTCACTCCTGGACAATTTCCTCAGCTGTTTGTTCTTGGTATTACTTCCATATTTTTAAATATAAATGACACTGGATGATAGAAGAGTAAAAGCAGAAATTACAAAATGAAATACTAACATCACTGGTTTTTAATGCTGGAAGTTCTCAAATAATGTAGCAAGTTAAAATTAGCTCTAAAAAGAATTGTTTATACTACATAAAACAGTATCAACAACTTCCTATAGTTTTTATGCTAATATTTTATTCGTTTTTAGTAAGGTGAAATGGGGCCGATTAGAGCATAATGGATATAGGAGGTTCATAGCTGATCCGTGGGTGAAATTCACAAATAGCCACTTTTATGACTGATGTGTGAAACTCAGCTACCGTCTCATAATTGTTTGAAATTTAGCCACTTTTCATTACGGAGATAAAACTTTGGATAAAATATCTCTAGCTAAAACACAGAAACTCCAGCACAGCTTTTTCCATGTTTTAGCTACATATCAAAATGGTAGCTAAATATATTAAAAAGTGGCCCAAATACTGGCCATCCCAAGCCATTTTCACGCCGACCCTTTTAATAGTTTGAGATTTAGGCATAGTTGATTAATTGACTTTGCTCATTCTTATCAGTACATAAATATTTTCTGTTTATCCTGAGCTGAAAAATGACGTGTTCATTCAGGAACTTTTCTGGGATTTTCATATGCTCAAACGCGGAACCTCCTAACTCCCATCACAATTCATGCTTTCTGGAACTCTGGTGTTATTTTGCTTCTGACCTTCCTTCAGGTAATTGCTTAGTCTCCTCGTATCTGTTGGCATGTTGCTTTCTATGAATATGTTAGTGTCTCGATTGGTTTCGTAGTTGCTTGACTAATGAGTGATTTCTTCCTCTAAACTCTTTACTATGTAGCTCCAAGGGTATGATATCAGGGAAATAATACAAGGAACTTGACCGAGGCATCTAATTTTCCGGGCAAGGCCAGTTAACAATTCTCATTAGCTTGTTCGCAGTTGTTGAAGATTTGAAACAAATCTGATTATATTTTCTGTAATATAGGTCAAATGGTAGTTGGAGCTTGTATGGAATGTGAGAAATTGTCTTTTTCTCCAATGCCTAATTGCTTAGTTTACTGAAAGAGCTAAGACCATCTCCAGCAGCATAATCTATTTTCTGGTTAAATACATTACGAGATGTTTTTCCATACTTTCCGGATTTCTATTTGAGATTTCTTTGTAAAATAATCCTAGATTTTCCTCAATAGGGGACATTGTCCCCGATAATTACATACAGGAGACAATTCGAATGACATGTTGACGTGGAAATAATTGGGAATTATTGAATATATAGGTGATAATCTTGTCACGTGGAGACAATGTCTCCTGTTGTGGAAGGTGCAGAAGACAATGTCTCTTGCAGTGCCATGTGGCAGCTTGCGATTGACTGTCAGAAATTCATTTTCCACCAGTATTTTAATTGCTATTTTTGACGAATAATTTAACCGAATTTAAAAAAAAAAACAATAATTTTTTTAATTTTTCAAGATCTATAAAAAGAGACTAGGTTTACTTCATTGGAACACCAAAATATTTTGGCTATTTTCTCCAAATTTCTATCTTCTTTCAAAGTATTTGCTATTTTTTAAATATGGATCCTAATCAAAATTTTAATCTTCCTTCAAATTTTATATTTCCTAACCAACTACAAAATTTCAATATTCACGTGCACAAATTTCTCAAAATATGTCATCCAATTTTCAAATGTCATATATAATGTACCTTTCAATAGCGTTCTTGCTCAAATTTAAAATGTTGATGCGAGAATTCATCAAACTAGGTGATATAGTACCATAAGTATTGTTACCATCAAGATTTAATGTTGCAAGAATGTGCATATTTCCTAGAGATAGAGCAACCAATAATTAATTTTCAATTTGTGATTTTTAATATTATCAATGTTTTAGTGTGTTTTTGATAAATTGTACGATTAATTTATCTTCATTAATAAAATCATGTATTGTTGGATTTTAATATTATAATAATATTTGATAAGTGTCAAAATTAAATGAATATAAGTAATTTATAATTTTATTATTATATGTATAATAATATGAAGTACAAGAATAATATCATATACAAAATAGAAAATAAGATAGAATGAATATATATGGTGGAATATATGTATTGATGTGGAGGAAAAAGAAAAAGAATTATTTTTTGAAATATCTTCTGATGTGGAGTGTATGTGATAAATGGAGATAATTAATGATGTGACAGATTATTCATGTGATGTGACATGCCAGAGATGGTCTAATAACACTCCCCCCTCCAAAGCAAGGGAAGTATCCACAAGGAAGCCTGTGTTCACTTAATAATAATAATCGAATATACTATTTATACCCGATATTTTCATTTTGCTTATTGTCTAATATATATCATATTTACCAAAAAAATAATAATTGACGAAGTGGTGTCATGTGATACTGCTTGGACAAGGTGCCTACGCCTCCTTGTATACAATTAGTCAGGAATGGATCTTCAAGATCCATTTTGTTCCATTGGACATGTTTCAATCCAAGACTTAACAATATGTTTTTCTCTTCACATTCTAGAGACATTCAAATATCTAGTTAGACTTAAAAAGACTACTCAAATGTAAACATGATATGGGGTTCTCTTCAGATTTTAGGGACGTTCAAATTTTTAAGGGGTCATTTGGTTTGCGAAATAAATTATTCTGGAATTAGGTTTGCGAAATAAGTTATTCTGGAATTATAGTCTCGGACAAATGAAGAAGAAGGGGAGGAAAGGAGGTACAATGAGTTGGAGTGATGAAGTGACATGATGTGGTATTCAACTCATCAAAATATCGGTGCCATGTAGAATTGGACATTCCTAACAGATGAGGGGTATATTTAAGTCACTTGAAAGGGTGTTTTATATCGTCAAAGAGTGTTTTTATAAGGAAAATATAAGGATGAGTGAAAATTGATCTTTTTCACACAGTAAAAGAACAAATTTGAGTCTGATTGTATTCTCACTCTTCCTCATGATTATTGCAACTTTCTTTCCATAAAACACTGATTAAGACAACAAATTTTATCTATATCCTCTAGCTTACATTGAAAAACAACATAGCACCACCTATAACTTTTTGTTTCATGAAAAAAAAAAAGATGCTTACAAAGAACTCCAACCAAATATGATGTATGGATTCATACATAATCAACGTCTTGTCCTACATTTGACAAAAAGAAATGCAAAGCAGCTAAAATAAAGAAAAAGTCTTACTACAAGTTATCAGCATGATTGTGAGATTTCATTGTTAGCTATCAATAGGGGATCAACAAGGCTTTCGACGTAAATTTCATTAGCATAGCATTCCTCAAGCTGATCAGCAACCTCTAGTTGTCTGGTTGAACCATCATATATCATGACAATTGGGGGAAGTAAAAGTAAAATTTCACCCTTATTTGACTGGCAAGAAGGTACAGTGAAAATGGGCGAAAATAATATAAACTCTCCAAGGTCTTTAGAATGATCGACGGTGAAAATCTTTGTCCATGATACTTTAGATCCACAATCCTTCATAATCCACACATCAGAATTAGTTACTTCATGAAAATTAGGACAAAGCACAGAAAGGTCACTTCCCACCACTCCCAGTGTCAACGGATAACTGTCTTCTCCATAACTCGGAAGCTCTAACATTCTCCATGTCTCATCTGCTAAATCAAGAGAAATAATGTTGCACATATTGAACGTATCAACATCAGCAGATAAAGCCCAATAAAGCTTCCCATCGACAAATTTACTCGAAGAATATACCAGAAAGTTGCCCTGAAACTTTTTGATTGTTCTCCAAGAATCAGTCCTCAAACTGTAAATGTTGACTACAGTATCATATGAACCACCATCCTCAGAAATACACTGAATAACAACAACTTTATAATCGTCACATGACTCATCATATCCAAAACCATATTTGCAATAGTAAGAGCAATCCTTCCTCAATTTAGCTCCAAATGTAGGCAATTTCTTAAACTTCTTAATTGTGGGGTTCCACAGAACTGGCTCATCTATCTTACTGTACAGACAAATCAATCCATTGACAGAACCCACAATCCAAGTATAAATAGTGTGGTTTTCCATGGGAGAACCCATGTCAAATAGCTCAGTGTTTCGTTCTTTGTAAAATAAGGAAGGTAGATAGCATACCTTGAAATTGCTTGCGGATTCTTGAAAAATAACCCTATGGTAAATGCATTCTCTGTCATTAGCTATTAATTTCAAATGAGTTTTTACAAATTCATGGCTGGAGATTAGGCGAAACCATGGTTTTGAAACGCACATAAATTTCAACAGGGACTTCAGGGGCAGCTTTAAGAGGATCTCCATGATGATTTCACGGGGAAGAACAGGGATTATCGAATCAGCCATAAGTTTAATGGAGCTTTTGTGTTTTTTCGTTAGTTCTAGGATGTTGCACTTAAAAATATCTACTTTTTCTAAAAATCAAGGACTATTCGACGTTCGGGAAGAAGATTGTACGTGATTACTCATTCCATCAAGATGATCTCGTGGCAAAGCTGATCAAGTAAAGAAGCAGCAAGGAATGAGAAGGTACATTTTATCTGAAACCAAACAATTATAAGAACGTTAACAAGAAGACGAGAAAGAAGATTTAGCTATTTGACACAATGCCTAATTCTCAAAGAATAGTCAGTCTGGAATATGTATCGGTATCTAAAATGCTACTGTTGTGCGTAGCTACATACACACACGACATAAAACTTAAATCTTTAAAGAGTAGTTGGGAGCATATCGGTGAATCACAGACATCTAAATATACAAAATAGTAGCCTAGTTCGATCTTTGTGGTATCAAACAGCATAAACTATCCTTTAACCAAACTTGCTCATATAAAAAATGCACGTCATGTCACAATAAATTCAAGTATGATACACTATGGATCTTTTACAGAATCGATCTTTGCATATAACTCAAAAGTCAAAACAACAAATTTTGTTGCTTTAAACAAAATTGTCACAGTAAAAAGAAATCAAAGAGAAGAATACTCAAACATCATAAAACAAAGTATAATGTAGCTGAAACATAGGTTTAAATCATCAATCAACATACATAAACTGAAAAAGAGTTGATAGAAAATAGAAACTTACAGAGAAAGGGGAAGGAAAAGTGAAGTAAAAGGGGAAGAAATAAGAATAGAAACTTATAGAGAAACGGAAACGGCTGATTGATTTTCTCTTTGTCATATCCTATAGCCATGGCTGTGATCCCAAGGCTGTGGGGAAGAGGTCGATGTTTTTGAAATTTTCTGGATTTTGTACAATAAATAATTATTTGAAAAGTATAAAAAGAAATGATACGAAAAGGTGTACAAATACTAGGTGAAGCTTGTACTGAATGTGACAAGTTATTTTTTTTTGTTCAATTGCTTAGTTTGTTGTAAAAGCAGAGGAAGAAGGCACAGGGAAACTTTTCCTCATTTCTTATAGATAGGGATGACAAACGGTGTGGTGTGGTTGTGGGTAGGGGTGCACAATTTTCGGTCCGGACCGAAAAATCGGACCGGACCGACCCTCTTTGGACTGGACCGAACCGGATCGAGATTATCGGTCCGGTCTTCGGTCCTTAAAAAAACTTATTTCGGTTTTCGGTCCGTCTGTCCAGTCAGTTCGGTCCGTCCGAATTTAATTTTTTTATTTTTTTTTATTTTTTATAATATATATAATTTATATAATTCCTAATATATTTAATATATATAATTCCTAATATATATAATATATATAATTCCTAATTTTCTAAATTCCTTCCTAATATATATAATTCCTAATTTTCTAAATTCCTAATATATATAATTCCTAATATATATAATTTCTAATATATATAATATATATAATTTCTAATATATATAATATATATAATTCCTAATATATATAATATATATAATTCCTAATTTTCTAAATTCCTAATATATAATATATATATATATAATTCCGGGTCGGGTTCCGGAGCCCGTTTTATTTTTTAAAATTGAATTACCAATACTGAAATTGACATTCTCGGACGCGGTGCCACGAAATATTTACGTTGAAATCTATTGTACATCGCAAGATATTTAGATTTGAAAATGGGAAAAACGTAACGATTTGGGGGAAAAGAGAAATTGAGGGGCAAGATGGACGTTTTTGGAGAAATCGGACGAATCAAACCGCTAATGCAGTTTGGCCACCCCAGACGAAAAATACGCGAAATAAAAAAAAAAATTTAGGTAAAACGGACGTCCGAGCGCAAAGTTATGACCGTATAAAGTTTGATAAATTTACAACCTATATTTATTATGTCAATACTTCCGGGGGGCTGCTGGGGTGGGGCTGGCTGGGGGCTGGGGGCTGGTGGGGTCCGGGGCCGGGCTGGGGACTGGGCCGGCTGGGCCTGGGAGTGGGATCCTGGGAGGGGGCGGTCGGTCCATCGGTCAGAGGCCGACCGGACCGAAATTGACCCGGACCGGACCGGACCGGACCGAGAAATTCGGTCCGGTCTTCGGTCCGGAGAATCCGAAGATTCGGTCTTCGGTCCGGTTCGGTCCGGTCCGGTCCGGTTTTGACCCTTTGTGCACCCCTAGTTGTGGGTGAAAACTCGCACCAGTCCTGCCCCGCATAATAGAATTTGCTGTTTTCAACTCAAACCACATTGGCCTGCAATTTTTTTTTTTTAAAAAAAAAAAAACCTTTTTCATTCGAACTACTTTAGTTTGTTGACATCATTATAACAACTACACTAATCAAGTAACAATTCGAACTACACGTTGACGACACAATTTTTACAAATTAAACTATGTGTAGTCATTCTTGTAAACTTTGAACATGATGTGATAAAGGACCTGTTTCATTCCGATACTCAAAACAATATTGGATTCTCTTCACATTCTAGACACATTCAAATATCTAATTATACAAAACCAAGTTCTTAACACGATTGTTATCAGGCTTCGGGTTTATAGCAGATGATTGTAAATCTACAAGATAGAACTACAAGACTGATACTAAAAATTACAGACATGATTGACAAAGCAAAACAGATCATTGTTCAACTTCGGCAAACATGAGTAATATATCATAATAAACATCAAAACATAAATGTCAAGGCTTCATTGTTTCGATACATGCACTCAGCAAGTACGGATGTGTGTTAAACATTAGCTTCCACTTCCTGAAATTCAAATAGTACAAAACAAGTTAAGGTTTTCACATGACTAGTAAACAACAGTGTATAGCACTACAAAAATAGACACCTAGTTTTAAGCAAAAGCAACAGAATAGACGCGGGCGAATCATTGCTCAATGTAAAAGGATGTTTCAATCAACTGGTTAGCAATGAAAATGAACAGATACATTCAGCTAGTCCTTAATAGATACCACTGTCACTATCAAATTAGTTTACTCGAAGAGCTACTAATACTCTTTTCCCCTGAAAAGCAGCTGAGAATCCAACAAGGAAGCCTCTGTTCATTTCTTATGAACCGAATGTACATTAGTAGGTTTTTAGTACACATGTTTCCTCTTATGTTGCTCCGACTCTTCAAAAATGTAGACGAGTGCGTGTCGGATTCTCTAAAATTAGTGCATTTTTGGAGAATCCGACACGGGTGCGACATTATTTTTGTAGAGTACCAACTACATAGGACTTTCCTCTAAGGTATCTTTGTTTACAAGTTAGTCGGGACCGGTTAGATGAATACCGATTTCCATTTACTTCATCCAGGCCTGTTTCATTCCAGTACTCAACAACATCGGGTTCTCTTCACATTCTAGCCACCTACAAAAATAGCCATCTAGTTTAAGCAAAAGCAATAGCACAGACGCAAGCGAATCATCTCTCAATATCAAAGGATGTTTCAATCAACTGGTTAGCAATGAAAGCGAACAGCTACATTCAGCGCAAGTCCTTAACTGCCATCTAAGAAGCACTACGTCATTATGAAACAAAAACTAAAAGCAAATAAAAAAACAAAAGTAAACAGCATGCAATTATAGAGCTAAACCACACAACCACATTGGTAGTCATATTATTTGGAGAAATTTTCATAGTAAGGCAAGCCACTCTAACTCACCAAAAATTGTCCCGTTTATACACTTGGGTATAAGTCTAAAGTATATCATGAATAATGTAGAGAGTTGTGTCCTTTGGATGCCTTTTAATAAAAGCTTACTTGATAAAAGAAGTATATCATGAATAATTCACCAAGACGTAGTCAAAGTATGCATAGTTGGCTCAACCACTATCACTATCAAATTAGCCTAACTATCTATAGAAAAAAGATTCTCCTTTTACACCAAAGGTATAAATGAAAGGAAACTTTTCCAGATCCTTTTGAAAGCACATCCTATAACCCATTACCAACAATTTAGCCAATACGTATAGTAACCCTGGTCAAATTACAACATACAAACAAAGAATGGAGGAAAGGGATGCAAACTATGTATGTTATGTGGAAAGATTATCCATTAGTGGTGTCAATCTCCTTCCTAGCTTATTTACTATTTCCTCTGTTCCATACCATATAATATTTAGGCATGATTTCCAGCAGGTGAAACAATCCCTTACTGCTTCCTCCATCTTCACCTCTAAAAAGTCTCCAAATGCACTTATTTAAGCAAACTAATTCTCTCTACATTAACTCTGATTTTGTCTTGCAACGTCCCATAACTAGATCCATATAAGGGGACCATAACAACTTGGTATCAGTGACGGGAGTTATGACAGACCAAATTCAACATCAACTGGCACAATTGGTGAACTTGTTCCTAGAAGAACGTGCTGCTAATTTAGCCAAACAAGAAGCAATAAATGCTCCCTTGGATGCACTGAGGAAGGATTTAGCAAATTCAAAGGCGGATGTTGAAGCAACTGAAAATGGCAGTCACAATTGAGGTTGGAAAGGTAAAACAGTGGCCGCAGGTTCAGATCAGAAACTAGTGGAAATTCCATCTTTCCTAAATATACAAAGTTGGATTTTGTGGCCACGAGGACCCCTTGGAATGCCGAACAGGTGCGTTCTTACCTGGCGATCAAGTATAGCTATGGGGCTCTCCTCATAAGACAACTCCTCTGTCACCTGAACATCATCTACACTAGAAGGATCACCAATACACTTAAGCAGCATCGATACATGAAAGACTGGATGTACCACTTCCAAATCAGATGGAAGATCCAACTCATAGACAACCTTGTCTACCCTACGAATAATCTGATAAGGCTCAATGTATCTCGGGCTAAGCTTCCCCTTCTTACCGAATCTCATCACACCCTTCATGGGTGGCACCTTCAGGAATATCCAATCACCAACCTGAAACTCTAAGTGTCGACGTCGATTATCTGCATATGACTTCTGTCGACTATGGGCTGCTAATAATCTCTCCTGAATAAGCTTCACTTTATCAACAGAATCATATCTGGGCCGATTAACTTAGTCTCGCCTACATCAAACCAATCAATAGGTGACCTGCACTTCCTCCCATATAAGGCCTCGTACGGTGCCATCTGGATACTGGAATGGTAGCTATTATTATAAGCAAACTCAACAAGTGGTAAATGATCATCCCAGCTACCTCTGAAGTCAATAATACAGGCCCTCAACATATTCTCTAGTGTCTAATAGTACGCTCAGCATGCCCATCAGTCTGAGGATGAAACGATGTGCTAAGACTTACCTGTGTCCCCAATACCTTCTGGAAAGATCTCCAAAAGTTAGCTGTAAACTGAACTCCTTTGTCCAATATAATAGATGTGGGAACCCCATGAAGTCTCACTATCTCTCTGATGTACAATCTCGCATAGTCTTCAGTTGAATAAGTAGTCCTGACTAGAAGAAAATGGGCTCATTTCGTCAGCCTATCCACAATCACCCATATAGAGTCATACTTTCACTGAGTACGAGGTAAGCTTGTAATGAAGTCCATATTAATCACTTCTATTTCCAAGTTGGGATCTCTATCTCTTGCAATAATCCACCAGGCTTCTGGTGCTCGACCTTAACCTGTTGACAATTTGGACACTGAGCAACAAACTCCGTTATTCTCTTTTCATGTCATCCCACCAATATAAGCATATGAGGTCATGATACATCTTCGTTGACCCTGGATGAATATAATAATGGGCATTGTGTGCCTCTCTCATAACCTGCCATCGTAGCCCTGAAATATCCGGTACACATAACATACCTTCATACCGTAGCACTCCATCAGGTGCAACCTCAAATAGAGTCTTCTCCTTTCGAAGAGCTGCCTCTCTATACTGTTCCAGAACAGGATCCTCATACTGATGTCTTTTTACCTCTTCTATGATAGAGGACTCAGCAACTCCTCGAACAACAACTCCACTATCTCCAGAATCAGCCAAACGGACTCCAAGACTAACTAGTCGGTATATCTCACGAACCATCTCTTTTTTGTCTGGCTGCACATCCATCAAGATACCCATAGATTTACGAGTAATAGCATCTGCTACAACGTTTGCTTTCCCTGGATGGTATAAGATATCAACATCATAATCCTTTAGTAACTCTAGCCACCGTCTCTGTCGTAAATTTAGCTCCTTCTATTTAAAGATATATTGGAGACTGTTGTGATCCGTATAAATATCAACATGAACTCCATATAAATAATGTCTCTATATCTTCAAAGCATGAATCACTGCTGCCAACTCCAAATCATGAGTAAGATAATTCTTCTCGTGCTTCCTGAGCTGTCGGGAGGCATAAGCTATAACCCTGCCATGTTGCATCAACACACAACCTAGTCCGATACCTGAAGCATCACAATAAATAACATAACCATCTGGTCCCTCAGGAAGAGTCAGAACTGAAGCTGTAGTCAACTTGTCTTTCAACAATTGGAAGTTTTGCTCACAAGCATCCGTCCATTGGAACTTAGCTGCCTTCTGAGTTAGCCTTGTTAAAGGCGCTGAAATCGAGGCAAACTTCTCCACGAACCTCCTGTAATATCCTGCTAGCCCCAGAAAACTGCGTACCTCAGTAGGTGTCATAGGTCTGGGCCAAGTCTTTACCGCCTCAATCTTCTGTGTATCTACCCGAATACCATCCGCTCCGATAATATTCCCCAAGAATGCCACTGAAGTCAACCAGAATTCACACTTAGAAAACTTGGCATACAACCTCTGGTGCTGGAGCACCCTAAGTACTGTCCTCAAATGGTCTGTATGCTACTCTTCTGAATGTGAATAAACCAGGATATCATCAATGAATACAATAACTAACATATCCAGGAATGGCTTGAACACTCGGTTCATCAAATCCATAAACACTGCTGGAGCATTGGTCAGCCCAAAAGACATCACTCTAAACTCATAAGGTCTGTATCGGGTCCTGAATTCTGTCTTTGGAATATCTGTCTCTCTTACCCGCACCTGATGGTAACCTGACCGCAATTCTATCTTTGAAAAATACTTAGCACCCTGCAACTGGTCAAATAAATCATCAACCCTGGGGAGGGGATACCTGTTCTTGATTGTTACCTTATTCAGCTGCCTATAATCAATACACATCCGCAGCGATCCATCTTTCTTTCTCACAAATAGTACATGTGCTCCCCAAGGTGATATACTAGGCCTGATGAAGCCTTTTTCCAATAAGTCTCTCAGCTGCTCCTTCAGCTCTGAAGGTGCCATTATATAATGAGGAATAAATATGGGTCGAGTATCTGGGGGCACATCTATAGTGAACTCTATCTCCCGTTCTGGAGGAAGACCGGGAAGATCATCTGGGAATACATCTGGGAATTCACTAACTACCGGAACTGACCGAAGAGTCGGTACCTCTGCTTCCATATCATGCACCCGAACCAAGTGATAAATATAACCTTTCCTAACCATCTTTCTTGCCTTGAGGTATGAAATAAACTTACCCTTCGGCGATGTTGTATTCCCCTTCCACTCTATAATTGACTCGCCTGGAAACTGAAATTGAACCAACTTTTCTCTATAATCGACATTAGAAAAACAAGAAGACAACCAATCCATACCCATAATAACATCAAAGTCAGTCATGTCTAACTCTATCAAATCTGCTATGGTATGACGACTATATGTAACCACCGAACAATTTTTATATACTCGCTTAGCTATGACAGAATCTCCTACCGGTGTGTGGCTACCTCAAATGGTTCTATCAACTTAGGTTCTATTCCAATTCTACTAGCAACAAAGGGAGATATATATGATAAGGTGGAACCTGGATCTATCAATGCATATACGTCTCGGAAAAAGATCGATAATATACTTGTAACCACATTGGGTGATGCCTCCTGATCCTGCCTACTAGCCAAGGCATATATGCGGTTCGAGGGACCGCCAGAACTAGGAACTCCACCACGACCTCTACCACGAATTGCTGGCATGTGAACACCCTACCATGCGGGGCGCATAGCTATAGAAGAAGATGAACCAGCAACCGATCCAGTAGGCTGAAGCCATACCACCTCTATAAGGACATTCTCTCATCATATGGCCTTGACGGCCGCAAGAAAAGCAAGCACCTGTAGTAAAACGACATTCCCTGAAATTGGACCTACCACACCGAGAACACCGAGGCAAAAGTGGCCTCGACTGACTCGAACCCCTATTCGCATGTGAACCTGCAGCTCGAGCTCGACCACCCCGAATACCCCGCGCGTTAAATCGTCTACCGTGGATCGGGTGCACTGGCCGGGCCGAGAAATATCTCGACATCGCTGAGGCTGCCCGCCTCGAAACTCACCAGAATATCAAGCCGATCTAGCCCTCTTATGCTGGCCTCTGTCGTGATCCCTATTCAGCTGACGTCTTCTGCGTCGGTCTTCTACCCCTTGAGCATATGCATGGATTCGGGCAATATCCATACCTGACTGAAGAGCCACCGCCATACAACCATCAATCAAATAGCGGTCTAGTCCCATCACATAACGATGCACTCTATCCGCCATATCAGCCATAATAATAGGCGCATATCTAGCCAACAAATCAAACTCCAGACTATACTCCCGAATACTCCTACCATTCTGCCTCAAGTGTAGGAATCTATCAACTCTAGCTCATCTCATCTCTGGAGGCAGAAAGTGGCCAAGGAAGGCCTCTGTAAACTCATCCCATACTGCTGGATGAGCACCATCGCCCCTAGATAATTCCCAAGACTTATACCAATTTATAGCTACGTCCCGCATCCGATACGAAGCCAATTCAACAGACTCAGTCTCCGAAACCTTGATCACCCTCAATGTGCGTTGCATCTGCCGAATAAACTCTTGTAGATCATCATCGGGCTTTGACCCGAAAAACTCTGGAGGATTACAACTCAAGAAGTCACGAATCCTCAAACCGCCGATCGGGTCAACCCCGCCCCTCGCTTCACGTCCGCCCCGCCACTAACTGCCGCACCAACTACATCTCTCGCTCGCCCTATGCCGCCGGTGAGCCGAGGCTCAGTGCCGGCCGCTGCACTAAGCTCCTCTGGAGGTGTGGTGTAGCAGAGCCACGATCGGGGTACGCCTCTCGTGCATGATCGCACACGACCGTAACTCTCTGGATCTGGCTAGTAGCTCTTGCTACTGATTCGTCCTTCTAGGCCGCTGTCGCCTTCTTCGGAGGCATAGATGGAAACACAATAATACGTCAGAGAGGGATTAACCTACTAACATAGCTCTATCGCACGATCTTAGAGTAATAAGAATAGAAACCAATCCTAAATGTCCGGCAGCCTCCTGCGTATAAGTATGATGCACAACAAACCCATACACAAGACTCTACCAGACACGGTCTGTAGACATTCCGAGGACGAACTGCTCTGATACCACTAAATATCACGACCCGACGGGGCGCGACCCGATGCCCTACATGGGCACCCTTATACCCACCTGTCACATAGTCACACGGATACCAAGAATAATGTAGTAATCTGTAAATCATATCAAAATAGGCAAGCCGGCAAGACTGTCACTATATACGGGAACATCCCAAAACGAGTACAACAATACAGCTGGACAAAACACATATACAATCCACACAATTCCAAAACACATCTACCACCCACACTTGTCTACAGACCTCTAAGAGTAGGATAATGAAATATGACGGGACAGGGCCCCGTCGTGCCTCTAAATATGCATAAGTAAAAAATAGGGTTCTATACCAAAATGACTAAGCTCCGAATCAATGGAGCTTCTCCAAACAGCTGAACATGAATTCTAGACTGGAGGATCACCAAATGAGTACTGCACTGCGAGTACGAACGCATTTCGAGGAAAGTCGAGTCGACAAAATAATGTCGAGTATGTAAAACATAAAGTAATGTAAATAAGATCATAACTGTCCAAGAGATGTCAGGAGCCAAATATAATAATCCAAATATCAATACAACTGTTTTATGAAACGAGAGTCAATCGTTTTATAAAATGAGTCAATCAGGCCTTATAAAATGAGAGTCATATCAAAATCATGGATGCATGTCCATAGAATCATCATATACATATACATACCGTACCCGACCCATTATGGGACTCAGTGAATGAAGGTATATACATATACATACCGTACTCGGCCCATTATGGGACTCAGTGAATGAAGTCATACATGTATACCTGTCTATAAACTGTGGATACCTGTCCACAAACCGTGGATGCCTGTCCACTTATATCGTACTCGGCCCATTTTGGGACTCGGTAAAATAATCATATATATATATATACATACCTGGCCCGAGACTCGGTGAAATCATATAATCATATCAGCACGAATAGAATATCATGAGTAACTTTATACAAATTAAATCATCATTTGACTCTCAATGGAATAAATAGAATAACTATTACTTAGAAAATCAAGGCACTATCATATCATGTATCGTTAAGAATTAGGATTCAATAGAATTATGTACGTCCGCCGTACACTCATTTTATATAAATCATGCCAAAAGAAGAAAGGATAGTTTCACATACCTTATTGTCGAACTAACCAACTCTATAATTAATATTCGTCTCGATTAGCACCTAGACCTATAATAGTAGCAATATGCCCGTCAACTCTATGATTTCTTGTGTAAGTTATATCGAACGATGACTCTCTTTTCTATAAAAATTCGGGCAACACTTCCCCTAATGTAAAATCCAGAAAAAAAATAATAATAATATATAGTTGTGGTTGGGTTAATAAAAAAAAATATATATAAGAAAAACAAAGAATAAATTGTATGGGATAGAGTTAGTGTTAAAGTTGGATAAATAGATAGATGAAATGAAAATAAGAAAACAAAACAAAAACAAAACAAAAAAAAAAAAAAAAAAAAAAAAAAAAACAACCAAATGCAGCATGCATTTCAGATTTCACGTGCACTCTAAGCCCTTCCCCTCCCCCTCCTTTTCATTTCCCTTCAATCTTTTGGTTTTTCACCTCCCATAGGTTATAGAAAACTCCTTCATTTATACATTGTATTTACACACAAACAAAGGGCATAACATAAAGGTTAGAAAATCAGAAAAAAACAAGTGAACAAGAAGGAAAAAATCAAGAAAATATCGAGGAGGAAGGAGAGAACAATAAAATTAGTGAACACTAAGGGAGCAAGGACCACTTGTAGAACCGAACCACAATCTTTTCACACTTACAAGGTGAGTTTTCTCACTCAGAAATTCTTGGTAACATCCTTTATTTTTAGTTCAATACATGTTGGAATAAGAATTGAGTGTTGAAAAGAAATATTGAACTTTTGATGGTTTAGATAACTAGTTGCGTCATGAACTTTACGAACTGTTCTCACTGAGTTATAATTGTTAGAATTTGATGAAATTTGGAAGAATTGTACACCTCTCTAATATGATCATATAGAACCAAAAATGAGATAAAATGGACATACGGTTTGAAAGTTATCATAGTTCAAAGTTCCTGCCTGAGATTTGGTCGAAATTCGGAAAGGCATAATTACGGACTGTTTTTATTGAGTTTTACGTATTAGAATTATATGAAAATTTACATGGTTGTAAATCTCTCTGTTACGGACAGATGTATATAAAGATTTATTAAAACGGACTTACGAGTTGAGAGTTATTGTAGTTTGAAGTTGCTGCCTCGGATTCATCGATATCCAGAAGGGCAGGACGTTGAAACGTAAAACTGTACTAATATGTGGGGAATATGAAAATTGTTGCTAAATGAAAGTTCTAGATCTCTTTGTTTTGGACATTTTGAGACCTTACGGGGGTCTATCCGACTTACGGATTGAGAGTTATCGCTGTTTAAAGTTTCTGCCTCGGATCTATCGATATCCAGGAAGGGCAGCGAACAAAAGTGTAAAACTGTACCAAATGGTACATAATATGAAAGAAGGGTTCACATGGAGACGTGTAGCTCTCTGTTCTCGTCGTTTTGAGATTTTATGGGGCTTGAACGGGTTTACAGATTAGGAGTTATGACTATTCTAATATTGAGTGTTGTTTAATAAATATTCTGCCGAAATAAATTTCATGTGGCTGTTTTGAGGATAAATTTGTGTTAGTTATCCAAAGTAGTTTTAAATGAAATTTGGTACAGTGAAAGATCCCCGTCTTACCTTAGTTTCCGCTTGAGAAACACCTTAGTTGGAGTTATGGTTAAAAAGTTATAATCGTTACAAGTATGAATGATGTAATGTTAGAAAAAGCATAGTATTTGTTGGATCGTCTGAAACATATGAAAAGTGAATACGTGTTCACATAAATATATAACTATATAATGGCTCGGGTTGCACACCGCAACAAAACGTAAAGTGAATACGCGTTCACAAATACGTAAACATAATGGATCGGGTTGCACGCCGCAACAAAACGTAAAGTGAATATATGTTCACAAATACGTAAATATAACGGATCGGGTTGCACGCCGCAACAAAACGTAAAGTGAATACACATTCACAAATACGTAAACATAATGGATCGGGTTGCACGCCGCAACAAAACGTAAAGTGAATACGTGTTCACAAATACGTAAATATAATGGATCGGGTTGCACGCTGCAACAAATATGAAAGATGAACACATGTTCACCTATATATAAATATGAAAAGTGAATACGCGTTCACAAATATATAAATGTAATAAACATGTGGAAATGCATGGGAATGTCTCAACGTATAATACGAGATAAAATGAAGTGTTAGTTAAACCAAGAATTTCCTATGAGGAGTTGTTGCATATTTAAAGATGTTGTAACCTGATATGTTTTTGCAATATGCTTATTACGTTATAATGTGATTGCACTTGGAATATTGTGGTGTTACTTTGAATTGCAGGGTAAGGTTCTCACCACCTTGGATGGTAGTGACTCTTTATTTAACATGTTTCGGAAAGGGTGATAGAGGAAAGGCTCCACGTCAAGGCTAGCGATCGTCCCAGACCTCTTTTCATACCAAGTCCATTGTTTGGGCTTGGTACTGGCAAAGTTCGTAATGTCGCCCAATGTCTCGGGATATGCCCGTGTGGAATGATCTCCCTTCCAACTTAGAATAATCTTTGTCAGTATGTCTATGTAGAAACAATATTTGCACGAGCATGGGCTCGCGTTATGTTTTTTTCATATAAAGTCATAAACATATTTCTTTATTGTTATTTTTATTAATCGCTCCGTATTTGAATATAAGTTCAAATTTCTAAATAAAGAGAATTAAATGGTGCTCCTGGTGGAAAATAATTGTCCAGGTGCCATCACGCCCTAAGTAAAGACTTAGGAAAATTTGGGGCGTGACAAGTTGGTATCAAAGCTAAACCAGGTTAAGAGATTCTAGGAAGTTTCCTTCGAGTTGGGTGTTTGAACGGTTACTTATTGCGACGGTGTGCGCGCCACCTTAGTAATAAGTGAACGGAATAACATCCTAAAGTTTCCCTTCTTTCGTACTCTTCTCGTGCCTACCTTGAGTCTTTTCAAAGACTTGATTTCTCGTACTACCTCCTTCACACGGGTTAGAAAAGGGGATTGTACAACGTTATACTGACTAATATGATTTGTGTAGATGGCGATTATAAGGCGAGTTCCAACAAAAAGGGAAGTACTCATGGAACAGGCAAAGGAAATGAGAGCTCAGAGGGAGTTCATGCGTCGCAAGATGGACTCAGAAGGTGATTTTGATGAGTACATTGATGACACAATCGTACTATGTACATATTTGCTTAGGACTAGAAGGAAAAAGGCGTTCATACGACCCGACCTTCTTCAACTTTCCAATTGGAGTCATACTACAGATAATAGTCAATTCCGTCCCAGAAAAGTTTCATTCCGCATTCAGAAAGGCAAGGATGCTAAGAGAAGATATTACAGAAAATTCATTGCACCAATTTCTGAATCATGTAAGAGGAGTAAGGTATAAAATGAACTATATGGAAAGAGAAGCAAAAAGGAAGGTTTACAGGGAGTTGAATGTCAACCTGCAGAATAGACGAATCATGCGGTTAAGCCCTTTAGAACGCGTGATAGTAGGTGTCTGCTCCAAAGACAAGGGCTATAGCGGGTTGCACAATGGCAGAGTTGACCTGATGTGATGTATTGTGGTCATGACATTGTTATTTTAAAATATGATGAATGAAGTACTATGAATACAAGAAAGAAAGGATATGTTTTATTAAATTATTTTTCCTTGTTGGCATATTGTGGTGTTGCATGCTTATGAACTATAAGAAAATTTAGGAGCTAGAATAGACATTCCGTCTTCTAAAATATGAGTGTGTTTGTCTTCACAGAAAATAGTGAATTCACAAATCCCGGGGGCTCAAGAGGAGGTTCATCACGAAGCTCATGTACCTCCAGTTGACGTAGTGGTGTCTGAAGGGAGCGGAGAAAATGTCGGAGAAAATGTTGGAGAGAACGAGAGTCAAATGGCCCAAGAAACGGTGGGACAAAAACTAGATAGACTCATAGAGTTAATGACACCGCAGCTCCACACATGGTTCCGCCCGCACCTAGTGTCTCGCCATAGCCCCGAACTGTAACTGCACGGCCGAGGACCGACGCGATCGCACCACGCATCGGAGTGTAGAATCCCAAGCAGTACCTGATAGGCTATGGGCAAATTTTATGAGGAGAAGAGAACCATCAGACTCGGGGAAGGACCCCAAGGCCGACCCGATGGTATTCCTCGATGAAGTTGAAGACTTAATGTTCACATCGACGCGCGAGACGCAGGCGCCAACTTGGTAGCGCACGACTAGTGGATGATGCAGGTGTGGTGGAGGAATTTTAGGAAAAATCGCCCCCGATGTCACCACCAATGACTTGGGGAGGGTTCAGAGCGGCATTCATTGAGAAGTTTATGCCTAATACGCCGCGCGATGCGCTCGACGGAGTTTGAACAATTGAAGCGCGTGACCGCAGCGGTACAAGAATATGATACGCTCGTGAGGTTATCGCATACAACACACATGTCGTCCCTACGTAAATGGATGTAGTCAAGCGATTTGTAGAGGTTTAAACCCAACATAGCGAAGAAGGTGGTGGCGTTAGCCAACGATCGAACTTATCTTCGATTGTCGATATGGCTTTGAGGTAGAAGGTTTCGCTAAAGCAAAAAGAGAATATTCGCAGAAGAGATTTTGGACGCCGTGATCGTTTAACCGCAGTCAAAATCAAGCGGAGTTTAGTAAGGGATCTTCAGACCGAACCAATCTGTGGTCGGCCTTATTTCAAGCCTAAGGGCACAGTTGGTCTAATTACCAAGGTAGCAAGGACAAGGCCACCAACCCTAACACGAGGCGACAAACCGATTTGTAAGATTTGTCAAAGAAAACACACCGAGAATGTCGCTCTAACGAAGACTGTTATAATCGTGGAGAGTCGTGCCACTATGCCGTGGATTGCGAAGAGGACCCAAACTCAATATATTCAGGGGAGGTCAGAAGCAACCACAGCTGCCTACAGGGGAAATCAGGGAAACCAACCCCGCCAGAGTCAGGGAGGTCAACAACCCAACAATTCTAATCGGCACTACGCTTTGCCCTGCAGGAATGAACGAAGCATCTAATGCGGTGGTCACATGTATTTTGCTAGTCTCGAGTATTCCTGCATTTGTATTATACGATCCCGGCTCTACATTTTCATATGTGTCAATGAGCTTTGCTAAGAATTTACATGTAGAACCTTCTTATTTAAGTGAACCTGTTGAGGTTATGACACCAGTAGGGGCCTCAATTTGGGCCTCTCGGGTGGTAAATAATTTTCCATTAGAAGTGAATGGCAGGGGAACAATGGTGAACCTAGTACTACTTGATATGGTAGACTTCGACGTCATTTTGGGTATGGATTGGTTGTCGGCATGTTATGCCATGTTGGATTGTCGACGAAAGATAGTGAGATTAACTTTTTCCGGAGAACCAGAAGTTGTTATAAGGGGTAGGGTTGGAATATCCTCAGTCGCTTTATTTCCTACCTGGGCTCAAAAGTTATCGAGAAGTCACAGAGTGGAGTATGCATATCCGCTAATATAGTGGATACCCAAAAAGAATCCTCGGTGAATGATGTTCCTATTGTTCGAAATTTTCCGAGGTTTTTCCCAAGATCTTCCAGCCTTCCTCCGGATAGAGAAGTGGAGTTTGCTATAGAGTTAATTCCGGGTACAAGACCCATTTCTATTCCTCCATATCGAATGGCCCCAGCTGAATTGAGGGAGTTAAAAGAACAATTGAAGGATCTTCTGGATAAAGGCTTTATAAGGCCTAGTGTTTCCTTGGGGTGCACCATCTGCTTTGTGAAAAAGAAAGACGGATCGCTCGAATGTGCATCGATTATCGGCACTCAATAAGGTCACGATCAAGAACCGATACCCATTACCAAGAATCGATGATCTTTTGACCAACTTCGTGAGCTAGCTATTTTTCCAAGATTGATCTTCGTCGATATCACCACTGAAAATAAATCCGGATGATATATCCAAAACAGCCTTTAGAACCCGATACGCCATTATGAGTTCTTGGTCATGTCTTTGGGTTAACCAATGCCCCAACAAATTTTTATGGATTTAATGAACAGAATCTTCAAACCATTCCTAGATTTGTTCGTGATTGTGTTCAGATGATATCCTAATTTACAAGAAGAGTGTTGAAGAACATGAAGAGCATCTGAGTGTAGTGCTTCAAGTCTTGAAACAGGAGAAACTATATGCTAAATTTTCAAAGTGTGAATTTTGGTTGGAAAAGGTAGCCTTTTTGGGCCATGATGTGTCAAGGGATGGAATTATGGTAGACCCCGTAAGATAGAAGAAGAAAGAATCGCCAAACCGACCACTCCGGCAGAGGTTAGAAGTTTCTTGGGTTTGGCCGGGTATTATAGAAGATTCGTAAAGGTTTTTCTAGTCTTCACGCTCCTTTGACCCGATTGACTCAAAAGCGGTTAAGTACCAGGTGGTCGAAGCATGTGAAGCAAGTTTTCGTAAATCAAGGAATTGTTGACATCGCAGATCCTAACCTTACCATCGGGACAAGAAGGGTTCACGATCATTGCGATGCCTCCAGAGTTGGGTTAGGATGTGTCTTGATGCGATTTGGAAAGGTTATCACGTATGCATCTAGACGATTGAAGATACATGAGAAGAATTATCCAACTCATGACTTGGAATTAGCTGCGGTGGTGTTTGCCTTACGAATATGGAGACATTATTTGTATGGTGTGCATGTGGACATATTTACGATCATAAGAGTTTGCAGACATAACCACACGTATGATCTGAATCTCCGGCAAAGAAGATGGTTAGAGTTGCTTAAGGATTATGACCTTAGTATTCTTTACCATCCCGGAAAAGCCAACGTGGTGGCCGATGCACTCGAGAGAGATCAACGGGCGCTTGACCCATTTGGCAATACAAAAGAGGGTATTGTTCGTGAGGTACAAAGATTGGGAAACCTCGGGTTAGCTTAATCGAGATCGGTGAAGGTAGGGTGGTGGTACATGATACCTCGCATCGCTTTAGCTTCAAATAAAAGAAAGTCGGTTTGAGGATACGAGTTTGTTGGATTTCGAGAGAAGATCCAACAGGAAGACCTTCACGATTTACATTGGGAGATAATGGCGGAACCCTCCGTATAAGGGTAGGTTATGTGTTCCTAAGGTAAAGGATCTAAGGAGGAAGATCTTAGATGAGGTCACAACACAAGATATTCCATTCATCCGTGGTCAACAAAAATGTATCAGACCTCAAGGCAACCATCGTGGGACGGGATGAAGAAAGACGCCATGAGTTTGTCGAGGTGTCTTATATGTCGCCAGTGAAAGTCGAACATCAAAACTCGCGGATTACTTCAGACATCGAGTCCCCATGTGGAAGTGGGAGGCGATTCATATGGATTTCAGAATCGGTCTACCAAAACTCGAGAAGCGGTATGATTCTATTTGGGTGATTGTTGATCGGCTTACAAAGTCACCCCATTTCTTACGGCCAAGACTACGACGCGCACCACAAGACAATACACAGATTTATTTGAGGAGATTGTGCGTTACACGGATTCCCTTACAAATTATTTCAGATAGGTTCCCGATTCACCTCACACTTTTGGCAAAGTTTCCAGCAGGTCTCGGACAAAAGTTAAGTTAAGCACGACTTTCCACCCGCAAACAGATGGGCAAGCCGAGCGAACAATTCAAACACTCGGGGACATGTTGCGATCTTGTATGTTAGATTTTCAGTGGAAGCCGTTGGACCATCTATGTCTAATTGAGTTCGCCACAACAATAGTTTTCACTCTAGCATACAAATGGCCCCGCTTGAAGCATTATATGGACGAAATGTAGGTTTCCACTGATGGTTCGAGGTGGGTGACGCAATCGCTTGGACTCAAGTCATTCAAGAAACAAATGATAAGGTACAGATGATTCGAGCGGATCAAAACAGCTCATAGTCGCCATAAGTCCTATGCGGATCATCGGAAAAGAGATCTTGAATTCCAAGAGGAGAAAGTATTTTTAAAAGTGTCCCCAATGGCGGAGTGATGCGCTTTGGTAAGAAAGGAAATTGAGCCCAAGGTTTATTGGGCCATATGAGATCTTGCGAATAGTGGGGAATGTGGCTTACTAATTAGAACTTCCACAAGAGCTGGAAGCAGTGCATCCGTTATTCCATGTGTCAATGTTACGAAAATACTTGCACGATCCAAGTCACGCCATCCTTCCCAGAGATAATTCTTAATGCGAGCTTCAATATGAAGAAGTTCTGGAAATACTTGATAGGAAGGTTAAGCGCCTTTAGGAATAAAGATATTGCTTCCGTGAAGGTCCTATGGAGGAACCACTCCACCGAGGAAGCCACCGGGAAGCGGAAGAGGCGATGAAAGTCAAATATCCGCTCCTATTTGACTAAGGTAATAAAAAAGTGCATTACATAGTACTTAATTTGTGTGTCATTTTCGTGTCTTTATTCATTTGTTACAAACTTTGTCACATTCGATGACGAATGATTCTTAAGGAAGGGAGAATGTTAAGCCCCAAATTTGGTACAATAACAATTAACATTATTGTGTCTATGTGATTATGTTATTTATTTTATTCACATTCGAGGACGAATGTTGCTTAAGGAGGAGAGAATGTAAAATCCAAAAAAAATAAATAATAATATATAGTTGTGGTTGGGTTAATAAAAATATATATATATAAGAAAAACAAAGAATAAATTGTATGGGATAGAGTTAGTGTTAAAGTTGGATAAATAGATAGATGAAATGAAAATAAGAAAACAAAAGAAAAACAAAAGAAAAACAAAACAAAAAAAAAAAAAAAAAAAAAAAACCAAATGCAGCATGCATTTCAGATTTCACGTACACTATAAGCCCTTCCCCTCCCCCTCCTTTTCATTTCCCTTCAATCTTTTGGTTTTTCACCTCCCATAGGTTATAGAAAACTCCTTCATTTATACATTGTATTTACACACAAACAAAGGGCATAACATAAAGGTTAGAAAATCAGAAAAAAACAAGTGAACAAGAAGGAAAAAAATCAAGAAAATATCAAGGGAGGAATGAGAACAATAAAATTAGGGAACACTAAGGAGCAAGGACCACTTGTAGCAACCGAACCACAATCTTTTTCACACTTACAAGGTGAGTTTTCTCACTCAGAAATTCTTGGTAACATCCTTTATTTTTAGTTCAATACATGTTGGAATAAGAATTGAGTGTTGAAAAGAAATATTGAACTTTTGATGGTTTAGATAACTAGTTGCGTCATGAACTTTACGAACTGTTCTCACTGAGTTATAATTGTTAGAATTTGATGAAATTTGGAAGAATTGTACACCTCTCTAATATGATCATATAGAACCAAAAATGAGGTAAAATGGACATACGGTTTGAAAGTTATCATAGTTCAAAGTTCCTGCCTGAGATTTGGTCGAAATTCGGAAAGGCATAATTACGGACTGTTTTTATTGAGTTTTACGTATTAGAATTATATGAAAATTTACATGGTTGTAAATCTCTGTTACGGACAGATGTATATAAAGATTTATTAAAACGGACTTACGAGTTGAGAGTTATTGTAGTTTGAAGTTGCTGCCTCGGATTCATCGATATCCAGAAGGGCAGGACGTTGAAACGTAAAACTGTACTAATCTGTGGGGAATATGAAAATTGTTGCTAAATGAAAGTTCTAGATCTCTTTGTTGTGGACATTTTGAGACCTTACGGGGGTCTATCCGACTTACGGATTGAGAGTTATCGCTGTTTAAAGTTTCTGCCTCGGATCTATCGATATCCAGGAAGGGCAGCGAACAAAAGTGTAAAACTGTACCAAATGGTACATAATATGAAAGAAGGGTTCACATGGAGACGTGTAGCTCTCTGTTCTCGTCGTTTTGAGATTTTATGGGGCTTGAACGGGTTTACAGATTAGGAGTTATGACTATTCTAATATTGAGTGTTGTTTAATAAATATTCTGCCGAAATAAATTTCATGTGGCTGTTTTGAGGATAAATTTGTGTTAGTTATCCAAAGTAGTTTTAAATGAAATTTGGTACAGTGAAAGATCCCCGTCTTACCTTAGTTTCCGCTTGAGAAACACCTTAGTTGGAGTTATGGTTAAAAAGTTATAATCGTTACAAGTATGAATGACAGAATGTTAGAAAAAAAGAATAGTATTTGTTTGATCTTCTGAAAAATATGAAAAGTGAATACGTGTTCACATAAATATATAAATATATAATGGATCGGGTTGCACGCCGCAACAAAACGTACAGTGACTTCGCTGTCACAAATACGTAAACATAATGGATCGGGTTGCACGCCGCAACAAAACGTAAAGTGAATATATGTTCACAAATACGTAAATATAACGGATCGGGTTGCACGCCGCAACAAAACGTAAAGTGAATACACATTCACAAATACGTAAACATAATGGATCGGGTTGCACGCCGCAACAAAACGTAAAGTGAATACGTGTTCACAAATACGTAAATATAATGGATCGGGTTGCACGCAGCAAATATGAAAGATGAACACATGTTCACCTATATATAAATATGAAAAGTGAATACGCTGCTCACAAATATATAAATGTAATAAACATGTGGAAATGCAGGGAATGTCTCAACGTATAATACGAGATAAAATGAAGTGTTAGTTAAACCAAGAATTTCCTATGAGGAGTTGTTGCATATTTAAAGATGTTGTAACCTGATATGTTTTTGCAATATGCTTATTACGTTATAATGTGATTGCACTTGGAATATTGTGGTGTGACTTTGAATTGCAGTAGGTTCTCACCACTTTGGATGGTAGGGCTGACTCTTTATTTAACATGTTTCAGGAAAGGGTGATAGAGGAAAGGCTCCACGTCAAGGCTAGCGATCGTCCCGCAACCTCTTTTCATACCAAGTCCATTGTTTCGGGCTTGGTACTCGTCGAGTTCGTAATGTCGGTTCAATGTCTCGGGATATGCCCGTGTGGAATGATCTCCCTTCCAACTTAGAATAATCTTTGTCAGTATGTCTATGTAGAAACAATATTTGCACGAGCATGGGCTCGCGTTATGTTTTTTTCATATAAAGTCATAAACATATTTCTTTATTGTTATTTTTATTAATCGCTCCGTATTTGAATATAAGTTCAAATTTCTAAATAAAGAGAATTAAATGGTGCTCCTGGTGGAAAATAATTGTCCAGGTGCCATCACGCCCTAAGTAAAGACTTAGGAAAATTTGGGGCGTGACATTTATATACATATCCACAACTCATAAACAATGTCAACAATACCAATAACCAAGCACAATTCCAGGATATAACAAAATCAGTCCATATACCATATCTATACCATTGTTATGCATTCTTTCTCTTTACATTTATGGAATACAACTACTACAACAACCAAGGTGATTACTACACCTATTCCTCTTGTTAATTCAGCCCTTAATCCATATTAAGACAACCTTTAAAAATAGTCCATCAACTCTAGCAACAACAACAAGAGTGCAAGTCTTATAGTTTGCAACATAACATCTTTCTACACTTTAATTCATTTAAGACATGTATTAGTAATTACCACAATGTATATACATGTTCATAACTTAAATATCCAGCATCATAACTTGACGAAGCAGCCCCTAACTCGACACAACAATGTCCACGGTTTCATACATGTCTCAGCCACAACAACATAATTCCTCAACTCTCCTCTTAATTCCTTAGACTCCAATTCACCTTTTAATACCTTCATATAACCAATCTACAACTTTTAAATATCAAGATTTCCTTCAATTTTAACATGCAATTAGTGACAATGATAACAACAACAATAATCAAATCCAATGTATACAAAACAGTCCCAAATCGGTCCAATCACCCAAAACATTCACATGCATTGTCTCATTTCCATTTTCTCTTAGCACAAGTTCATTTCTTAAACTACAACATCATGTATTCCAATTATACTATAAGAAGAAGAAGTCTTACCTTAATTTTTGCCCAAAACAGACCCTAAAAATCGGTACCCACTGCTTCCATTTTCTTCACTATTTTTCACCATTTTATCAACTTACAATGATATGCATATATTCTACAAGTTTAATCCATAATTCTTACATGTTTTTCTTCCAAATTTCTCATCTTTAAATCTTGAAATTTTTGGAGCCAAAATAAACCAGCAGTGACCGTGACTCACTGTTTTGGAGTTACCATTGCTTGGAACTTTGTAGAGGACTTAATCTTGGAAGAAAGGTAATTTTAGTCTCTAATTTGACTATGGAGATGAGAGAAAATATGTGGGAGAAGGGAGAGAGAAGGGATGGTTTTCGAATAGGGGTGGGGAGATGAGGGGAAATGTGGGTATATGTGAGCATGTTGAAAATTTAATAAGTGTAGTGCATGCTCACGATTTTTGAGACACAACTCTCCATAATTTATCCACTAATTATTATTCCCTCCACTAAAATTAATCTCACACAATCAATCTTATATATAAAATTTGAAAAAATTCTATGTCCTAATCTCATTATACACGACACTAAGTCCATCCCACATTTGTTGTATCAAAAATTATTCCTGGATCACATCCTTTGTATACTAATTTCCGAATTAGCATATATAAATATACTTTTATATCCAATATTCGAATCTTATTCTCTTAATTACATTCTCTAATTATCGCCTTAAACTACGAGGTGTAACATTCAACCTCTAGTTCATGAACAATGACTTGGAGTTTCTCCACTTGCTTGACAACGGCTTTGGCATCGATCATCTTGAAGTTTAGAAACTTGTCGATGACGAACTTCTTTGAACAAGCAACCTCTGACTTGTACTTGTTCTCAAGTGACTACCATAACTCCCGTGTTGTCTCGAACATGGAGTATATGTCATAGAGTATCATCCAAGGCATTGAGAATGTAGTTCTTACACAGAAATTCTTGTGTTCACCAAGTCTCAATCGCCTTTCGGCCTTTGCCTCCTCAGTTGGAGCATTCTCTCCTTCTCCCTCCGGTAGTGCCGTTGGATCCTCAACAGTAAACACGTTTGCCACGTGAAGTGTTGTCAAATAGAACAACATCTTCTGTTGTCAGCGCTTGAAATCAGAACCCTTGAATTTCTCAGGTTTCTCCACATGAGTTTTCACCATTGATGATCCAGATTGATCCATTTGTTTGCAAATTAGGAAGTGTATTCTCTGAAAATATTTTTGCAAACTCAACAACGTCAGAAAAAATATTTTCTGAGAATTTTTGTCTTAGATTGTTAGTGTCAATCTAGACTTTCAATGTATAAACCACTATAATATACAAATAATTCAAGTAAATTGAAATCGACAACAATAATGTTCAGCAATACATAAACACATACTAACTTGTTTGTAGATAGAGGTTTGCTCGACGCAGTGTCCTAAGACAAAAATTCGTCCCCGCTTGTGTTGCAGTTTAACAGACGTCTGTCTTGAGGATACAACTATGTGAGTGATAGTTCTAGCACAAGAACTCCACTCCTGGTGAATCTACTTTATGTATCCTTCAGAAATTTCTTGAATAGGGAGAAAAAGCAACAATGATCATCCAATGATTTGATTCTTAAATTAGAAGATTAGATGTTGTCAGATCCAACCGTGCCATAATAAATAATAGTCAAGCCATAATCAATCGTACGTATCATGTACCATCAGTATCACAGTACCATCGTACTCATCGTACTATTGTACCATCATCTTGTAACACCGAGAGTCAATCGTGCTTTTAAAAAAATATAACATCAAATGTATCCTTTCAAAATGAGAGAATTGTATTGTGTATGTTAAACAAGTGATCTATGTTGACACCCAATTTTGACCCTCCCGTCCAGGCCTTAACTATAAAGTTACACTAATTTTGCAAAATATTTTTTTTTTAATAATTTTTTGCAACAATAATATATTAACGCAGGCACAAATAAGCAATTTAATAATGACACCGCATCTTACGCACTTAGAATCTCGCGCCCGTATTTATTAATTTTAAGCCCTGTCATAATTCTTAAAAAATAAATAAATAAACACATAAAATAAATAGTTTAAAAATCACATCGTGTTAAATAGCATATTCACATTTATTAAAGACAATTTCATAATTATGATTTGTAATTTAAATTAATTTCAATCTAATACATGCATTTTAATAGCGTCACATTTATAAAAAGCATTAATCAATCCTTAAATGTCATATCTGTATTTAACATTTTTATAATTTAATAATAATTTAAACCTCATTCAATTTTAATTTAACATCGCATAATAAATAAGTTTTTAATAACGGTCTCACATTATAAAGCACTATTTAAATAGCACGCCCGTCTTTATTTTTGTAATAATTTAGACTAATAAAGCACCTAAATAATTTAATCACAATTTTGAATTTCTAATTTACCACTAATTAATTTTACCTAAAATTAACTCCTAAAACTAATACCCCTAAATACCTAATACTTAAAAAACTAATCAGCCTACCTAAACTCTACCCAGCCCAAAGCAACACAGCCCAAACGTGAAGTCCAACAGAACTCCAAACCCGCAGCCCATAACCCCAGCCCATTTTCTATCCTTCCCCTTCGTCCAGCCCACCTCCTCTTCACTAAATAACACCCTAACCAAACATTCCCTTTCAAACCAGCACCCTACCCTCCAGATCGTCGACCTGTACCCAATCCCTGACATCGTTGCACCTCCCTTTTACCCGCCGGACAAGTGCCGTCACTGACGCCAAACCCCAACCCGTCACCTCACCATCACCTGCAGCCCGTATTTTTTTTTGTATCGCCTGAAACCATGAATATTCTTTTAACCATTGAATCAAAGTATGCATGAAGGTCTGGCAATCTGCTGGACCTTTCATCTCCTCGATTCAGTAGATAATACTCGGATTCTAGTCGTTCAAAGGTTTAATCCAGAGGAACAAACCCTTTTCTCTGTCCCAACGTTCTCTTCCCTTCAAATCAAACTGAGAAAGTAATATTTTTCAGCTTTTCGATCACCTCATCTGTCAAATGTCACACGTTTACCCGCTCTCTTTTGAATTCGAAATTCAAAATGAAGAGCTTCTTGAAGAAGCTGTTGGAGGCTCTGAATTTTGGGCTATAAATACAACCATCTGGTTGTGTTTGAGGGAGGGCTTTTCTCCTTTAAAAAAGCCGAGAACAAGTTTCAATTTTTAACTTTGAAGGAGCTCAAAAAAAAAATCAGAAATACATACTCCTAGAAAACAGACTTCAAAACTACATTTTTTATTTTCTAGTATTGATTCAAATCCGAAAACATTAAGTTTTTCTTCGCTTCAGTCGCACACATACAAAACACATCCGAGTGGATTCGATGAGTCGAGACGACGCCTCGGTTCGCCACCCAAAGAAGGTAAACACAGTTCCATCTTTAAAATTTTGTTCAATTTGCTTAATATGATCTGGGTGATGTATTTGTATATCTGATTTAGCCTGTTAGTCGACACTATTTTCCTGTTTATTTTGTTTCGTCGTCTATTAAATATATTATGGTACTGGTGATTAAGTTCTCTACGAGTTAGTTTAGTATGTTGAAACTGGTTATACGCATTATTTGGTCGACTATTTAGTTAAGAAATGTTTTAAACCTATCATTTCAGGATAATAAAGTTCATAACCTGTCCAGCAATATATGAATGATAGCCATTCATTTTAAACCAGTATGATCACTGGTTTGAGCCAGATAGTGCTATGCTTTCTTCAAAATTTAGACTTAGATGTAATCAGTCAAGCAATGGCCTTTTGTGAGTACATTTTTCTAGCAGGCTTAATTGGAAACCTATTAAGTTGTGTCCCTTCTCTGCCTATTTGAGTATAAGAAAGAAGATTGATGTACGTAACTATTAATTCTGAATTCGGCATAATGTATTGAGCTGTGAATTATGCTGGTTTAGTATGCGGTAAAACTGTTCCAGGAAGTGTTCCCTTTCCCTAAGTCCTGCCTAAACTGATTTAGCTTCCTATGTGTGTTGATTTTGACTTACTACTAGCTGCCCTGCTATTCTTAAAGAATAGGTATATGATATGCACAAAACAACTACTTATTGCTCAATAAGTTTGTAACAAGCTTACTTGATTGGATTTAGGGGGCAACTGGTGTTCTAGAGGAATGATTTTAACTTAATATGAATCCAACATGAAGTTAGAACAGTATGTGACTTAGTTTGTAACTAAAAGGCTTGTATAGTTCTTATCATCTTATATACATGATCGTATTACCTTGATTTGAATTATAAGACATGTTAACTTTCCCTGGTTTTGGTACTTTCATGATATACTCACTGTTTTGAAATGGTATAGCTTGACTGAAGATGATCCATGACATATTTGACCTTAAACTTGACACCATGATTCCTTGAGTATGTTATTAATACTTTGTTACCTTCTGTGAATGCACATTGTTATGTAGACTGGTTAATCTGGTTAAAATGGACTCAACATGCTTATTTGCCCCCTGATGGTAGTGTTAAAATCTCTGTGACTGATTCTGTGCTGATTAGGACTAGAGCTAGTAGGTATAGTTTAAAGTAAAGTATAATGTGCTTATTTATAACTTGTTTCAGCCACCTCTAAGTGATTTCAGTAGTTTAATGCCCCAAGTTGATAATCTAAAAGTTCTTTAAAGCATATATAATTAAGTGAGAAGGCTGATGAATCTCATATAGGGATATATGCATTGGATTGTTTAAGCTATAACTCTTGATATTTGAAATTTGTATATGATGGTTGGATTGTTTCAAGTTAGCATAATCGACTGATTTTGGTCATTTTCTGGACTGATTTCAAACTGTTATTCTTTGGTTTTATTTGTTTTGGTGATTTTTGGCTATTTTTGCTACTGATTTTTACTGTTCACTGGACTGATTTTTTGGGTCATTTCGGCTACTGATTTTGGTCATTTTCGGACTGACTTTCAGCCCTGTTATTTTCTGGTTTTTGATTTCTTGGTGATTTTGGTCATTTCGGGTGACTTTCAGCCACATTATTCTTGATTTCGATCGTTTCACGGACTGATTTTGGGCCAATTTTTGGACCGATGTTCAGCCCCGTTATTACTGTTCTGGCCACTTTTCGGACTAATTCTCTGGTCATTTTGTTATCGGTTTTAGGCTATTTTCATTACTGATTTTAAGGTCGTATTAATCATGTATAAACATTTGAAGTTATAAATTTGTAACTAGCTAAAACTAATTTGTTTAAACTCTTAGAATGTGTTATACAAGTCTTAATGTAGTTTTGCGTTGATTAAAGGTCTAATATCTTTGTTTGTTTCGAGTTCAAAATGGGCATGTATGACGATGTGAGGTTCATAAACTCATGATATTTTAAAGTCATTGTATGTGTTTAATCTTCATATCCATGTCGTTTATTATTCAATGAGGTTTGAATATATACTAATCTTTTTTTTCTTTTTCTCATTTTTATATGACATGCATTGGAGAGCAACAAAGAGTCTCGCTACGAGATTCATTCATTACATCCATGGTCTACATTCCTTGCATCCTCCAATCTCGGGACCTTCGAAACTAATAGGGCAGGATAATATCTTCACCTGCCCTAGTCATTTTATCTCCTTCTTTTAACTCTGTCACTTTACTTTTATTTGTATTTTTTGTTAACTAACCTTATACAATTATTGAAAATGCTTAGAATAGTTAGGCCTAGAATTATTAAAGGTGGGTAGTTAAATAATAAAATGTGTCGCTAGTTTAATCTATCTTTAGGCCGTTATGCATTTTCAAAACTTTTCAAAATAACTTAGCCTTTTCATTGATATTATAGGAATAAATGAGTTCCTAATTCTTATTAAACTTCATAAAATGACAAAATCTTTTTTTTACAACAAAGATCTATTTTCTTATTACCAAGTGCAAAAGAGTAAAATCCTTCTACCCATTTGTATACCCTTTACAAAGATTAAAATTTACATATGATACGTACTTTTAGTAAACCATCTTTTTTTTTATTATTTTTGCATTTTTTATGATAAACCTCTTTAGAATATTGTCCTTGCATTTTACAAATAAACTTCATACAAATTCTATGGAAAATATATATACTTACATATCTTTTAAATAATTATTTGTAAACATCTTTTAACCCATGTCCCCCTAAATATACATTTTTTTTAAATAATACTAACCTAAGTTTGAACGGACAACCGCAAGTTAGCGGATCCTTTAGGATGCCTAACCCCTTCCCTTTAGGATAATAAAGAACCCTTACCTAGAATCTCACATAGTTTCGCAGACCTTAAAAATGGAGATCATTCGTAGTATTTTATGCTACATTTTTAGTGTCCTAATTCACTATAATAATTAGGTGGCGACTCCTTTAAATAGCATTTTAGGAATCCAACCATGTAGCAGTAATCCCGTTTCCGACTCCGGTTGAAAATAGGGTGTTACAATCTACATGCTTTATATATCATGAATTACGATCAGTTATGACTCTATGTGAAGAGATGCAACTTTTGGTTCAAAACTGGAAAATTCCGTCGAAGGCACCGCAGTGCCTCCACAAGGCACCTAGGTGCTAATTCGATTTTTCCTTTCTAGTGACTTACTGCCATCCAGGCACACCGATGCCTCCACAAGGCACCCCGGTGCCTGCACAAGGCACATAGGTGCTAATTCGTCGAAAATTCCAGTGACTTACTGGAGCGCAGGCACCTCGGTCCTTTCATCAGGAACCGCGGTCCTTTCATCAGGAACCGCGGTCCTTCGGCCAAAATTCAAAAAAATGGATTTTAATCACTTATTTTCTTCTTCAATCCACACAAGTTCCAACAAAAACAATGAGTAGAATTAATAAAGTAGCTGCAATACACTTCATACATCTAACCAGTAAGAAACTAATGAGTGTAGACTTAAAGTCCACCTAATACTTTTCATATATATATTATTATGGAAATAATTTTTATGTATATTTTATATTTAGAATGTAAATTATTCTGATTTATATTACCATAATTGTAGCCTAAACTATAGCCTTGTAACATGTATATTATTCACTTCAATGAATGAGAATATCATGATTTTTTTTTCCATGATATCAGAGCAAAAAATCAACCCTAGCCATTTTCTTTGCCCTAGTCGAAACCCTACCTCCTCATCTTTTCTCGTTTCTCGTTCGCTTGAAGTCGGGTAACAATGGCCGACCAAAATAATTCTGGGTTAGGGGTTGTTTTGGGTTGGGCTGCGTCTCGGATTGGAAATTCCGCTGAAGCCAAATATCGAGGGGTTGCTAATGTTGTCTCTGAATTCCGTTGGCTCTATAGTCTTCTATTATAGCTCTATCGTCCAATAAAAAGGCTACATTAGTTTATTGTGATAATGAGAGTGCAATATATCTGTCGGGGAATCCCGTACAACATCAACACACTAAATATATTGAGATGGATATTTTATTTGTCCGTGAAAAGGTTTCACGTGGACAAGTTCGTGTTCTTCATGTCTCGTCCCGTTATCATATTGCTGATATATTTATGAAAGGACTTACGCGTAGGGACAATCTCAGCATATGAAAGTCTCCCACTAAGATTGCGGGGGTATGCTAGATTATGAAAGATTATGGAAATAATCATTGTGTATATTTTATATTTAGAATGTAAATTATTCTGATTTAGATTACCATGATTGTAGCCTAAACCGTAGCTTTGTAACAGATATATTATTCACTTAGCTTCAAGAAATAAGAATATCATGAAAAATATTTCCTTCAATATATATATATATATATATATATATATATATATATATATATATAAAACGCAAACTCATTAGTTGCTCAAAAAGTACACAAAAAGATTTTTTTAATAAGATATACAAACAGTATATCTCATACTGTATTATGTAATAAAAGTATTTACAAACAGATGACAGTTTTACCCGTCACACAAAAGTCATATAAATTTAAATTTTGATTCAATTTTTAAAAAAAAATTCTATTAAATTAATAATTTATTTTAATATGGCGGGAAAATTAAATTTGGCGGTTTTTTTTGGAATTTAATTTCAATATTGAAAATTGAGTGCACCAATGAAATGGACTAAAAATTTAAATAACACCAAAAATATACATTAAATAGCTAGAATTTGTTGTACAAAGTCTTCCCAAAATGGATAAGCATTCAAAGTGTTACTAAAGTGTTAAATTAAAGACTAAAATATTGTTAATTAACTATCTTATCAATCTAAACAGTTCACCCATCAGCATTTAGTTTATCAACTTCCGTCTCAGACCATAGAGGCTTGCTATCATATATTTAATCCTCTCTTGATTGGGAGCTTGTAAGTCAGTAAGGCAGCCAACGCAATGCCAACTGTGTTAGAGGACTTCAAAATCTCCTCTCGTTCTTCCTATCAGAGGTAGTGAGAAAATTTAGACAACATACAAGCAAACAAAGGTTGTCAAAACTGATTCCAAATACTAGCAATGTCTAGAAGCAAGTTAAAATTTCCCCTATGGTGCATAGTAGAGAAAGGAAATGATAGTTTGATTCCAAATACTAGCAATGTCTAGAAGCAAGTTAAAATTTCCCCTATGGTGCATAGTAGAGAAAGGAAAGTTTAATGACTTTCTCTTTTCTTCTTTAGTTTATCACACAAACCAAATACAACAGTGAAATATTTTCCTCTACTTCCTCCGACAATTTCTATGCTACTTTTCCTTTATTTCTCTTCCTATACCTAGCTCAAGACAAAAGAACAGAAGACCAACATCCAGGCAAATGGAGCTTTTAAAAAACATAAATAACAGGAAAAACAGAGGAAAAAATGCACCCACTATATATTTCTCATACATCGTGAGCTCTGATTAATTTCATTTCTTGTCCATTTCATTCCAACTACTTCCAATTTTTTTTTTTTTTGAAATTACCCTTTTTACCTACACAACAGAAAACGCTAGGTATAGGTTGAATTGCAGATAAACTACAAAACAGATGACAGAACTGCAAATGCTACCTTTTACTTAACAAGTGTAAAAATATCCAGACAAAGAAATACAGTTACCTTTAATTATAGCTCCTCTTTTCTCGAATCATGCTCCGCAGCTTTATCCCGATTCTTCTGGATAAATTCAATAATGCCTTCTTTGGTCCTGTCACCTTCATGCAGCGAGATATTTCCACTTGCTGATTTGAAATAGAGAGTAGGATAACCTTGGACCTCAAAAGTTCTCTGGGGAATATCATTAGCAGTAGCATCCTAAATAACAACAAAATAAGACTTTGTTAGAAATTTCCAATACTCAAAATTACAAATATTTAGAGGATTGCAGTAGCAACCCAAAATAGGAACCTACATGTACACTAGGTGGAAGAATAGTAAGGAAAGTTGTTGTGTTGATACCATTGTCTTGACTTACACTAAACATTGATGGTTCAAGACATCACTTTCACCGCGCAGTAAGTCCGATAGTACTCTACTATGGAAGGTTCAAGGCCACGACTATCTATCCAAATGTAACATCAATCCACCGAAAGATTGCTAGAAAGGCACCATGTGAGTGCGCCAAAATCTCTTTCAAGAGGGAATTGTTGGAAATTTATTAACATGAACTAATGTTAATCCTATTATTTATGACTCGAACAATTAGGGCCCTGCACGTCGTAAATGTCATTTTCACACACGTTGTACCAATGATCATAATTTTCCTTAGTGAAAGAGATATTGGTACGTAAACAAAATGTTTGAGACATGAAATGATAGACGGTTGTTGGCCAAACTAAGAGTGTTTCACGTTGGTAAATGAAGGAAGAAGTGTACAATGTGTAAAAGATTAAACGAGTCAGAAATCGCAGCGGTGCCGTGAAGGGCTGCGGCGCAACACCATCGGAGATGCGGCGCCTCCAGCCAGCGTCGCGGTGCCTCCCAGGCAGGGCCGCGACGCTTCGATGGCAGAAGGCTTCGACGGTAGCTGAAAAGTTTTTGAATTTTTGGCTGGTTTGGGGCATTGATTCTCCACGAATTGACACTTGAATTCAACCATTTTTTGGGTTAATTAAAAACCCCCCCCCCCCCCCCCCCCAATAAGTGTCATTACATGGCTATTGATGGCCATTACTTGACTAGTTGGGAAGTCATCTTACACACACTATAAATTGATGCTTAGGCTCAATTGGAAAAACACACTTGAAATAAGATTTTCAGAATACTTCTTCCTCTCTTGCTTTCTTTCATACACTCAAAAGACTCTTCTTTTTAGTAAACACTTGAGTTTCCTTTGCTCAATTATTTATTGTTGTTTTATCTTGGGAGACAAGTTGCCAAACACCGTTAAATGATTTATACGGGGCCATATTGTCTTAAGGATAGAGTGAATATCACTCGACTCAATAAACCCTTTGTTCTTGTTCTATTTTTCAAATTTCCATCTTTGTTGTTGTTGCTTACATTCCCATTTCCTTGTAACCGTTCAGTTGTTGTATTGTTGTACTGCAATTGTAACTCACAAATAATACCTAAAGTTTCCAAAATTCTAAACAATTCTTCCTTATTGTCACGTCGCCCAAATTAATATGTATCTATATAGGGACTTGTGACCTAAAGTAATTTTTGGACTCCTTTACTACACCAGAATCTTTTCTTATGTCAAAGAGATTCAACAGTTTACATATAAAGGAAAATTTTATATTTGTACCATGCAATTTTCTAACGAAGATAATTCAATTGATCCTCCCATCTCCATTTAGCTCGGGAAATGACTAACAAAACATTATCATATTTGTGTGGATTTCACAAAATTTATGTGAAAACAATGAGCAGAATTAATAAAGTAACCGCAATACACTTCATAATCTAAACCAGTAAGAAATTAATGAGTGTAGAATTAAACTCCACCTAATACTCTTTATATTTATATAATAGATTATGGAAATAATGTTTATGTATATTTTATATTTGGAATGTAAATTATTCTGATTTAGATTATCATATTGTAGCATAAACTCTAGCCTTGTAACATGTATATTATTCACTTCAAGGAATGAGAATATCATAAAAAAAGTCTCCAAGTATTAATGTGAAGAGGTTAAGAATTCACATAGATAGAGGGGGGTTTGGATACTTTGAATTATACAAATAAAAAGTTTTTAAACTTTGAATGCACGTTTGGGAAAGGGAAGCCCAAGGTCAAAGAAGAGACAAGATGGGTTTAAAACGAGGGGTTAGATTTCTGGATTTTCACTAAATTTGTAGTCCCAAAGTATGCCATTTGACTCACTGAAACTTCCACATTTTATACAAATTATACTCACTTTTTTTTAGTAAATACCTTTTTATACTTTGTACTTCTTCTGTTCCATTTTATTAGTCCAGTATATTAAAAATATTTTTTGTTTACTTGTTCATTTTAACAAATCAAATGAGACACTACAAGAAACTATAGAATTGACAATAAAATTTTAGTAACAATAAATATATTATTGATAAAAACATAAATAGCAACAAAATTTTAATATATTATTACTAAAAACATAAATGATAACAAATTTAATATGTTGTTGTGACAACTTTTCGCATGAGAGTTATTTCAACGGCATGCAACAATTTTTGTTGCAAAAAGTACTTTTGACAATAATATCCAACATATGACAATAAAAATGTTCTTGACAAATGACTTTCTTTTTAGAGCGAGATCTATTTATTTATACCTTATCATTGAACAACTATTGAAGAATTAATAGTCGAATTTAAATTTTCGTTAATATGAATAACTTTTAGTAAAAATAAACTAATTTTCTAAGGGAGTGCAAAGTCAATACTAAACTTGTAGCAAAAGGGAACATAGGAAGTATCTGCTAATTATTGCTATCCAATATTTAAATTGTAAAGGATCACTATTAGAACATAAGTTTTTTCCATCGACATTCAGTGTGTTGTGCAATAGAATATGATTTTTCTACTGAATCAACTCACTGAAAAAACGCATGGTGAGAAACAGGTTCTCACTAAAAAAACTGGAAAATTTTCTAATTTTTTCGTGTGAAAATACTATAATTTTTTCGTTTCTCACTAATTCAATTAAAATATATGTGAAAATAGTCATTGAACATTTTTCAGCGGGAAAATCGTACAAAAAAATTATATCTAGCCATGGTTGACAACTGAAGCAGGAGAAATTTAAATTAAAACCAAAAAGGTTAACTTTTGGTAAGAAACCTTGCACTTTCAAATAGTCACATTATTACTACTATTATAGTAGAGAGTTACATAATTGCTTTTCAAGAAGCAAGAAAGTTGAGGAAATCCATGGCTTGGTTTTCAATAAAGTCGGAAGATCGAAGGAAATTGACCCGTGCGGTCCTTAATTAAATATAGTTAAATGAAAGGCCTACTTAAACTTAGGTAGTTGAATTTTTAGCTAGCAAAAATCTAGGTAATAAAAAATTACTGTGGTAAACACTAACCCATAACATAAATGATCATGCACGTGAGAACCAAAGAAAAGAAATACTACTAGTTTGGATCTTTACATAGTTGTATTAATTCTTTGAACTTTGCAATAATTTAAACTCTTGAACTTCTCTTAATTTTACAATTGAACAAGCAAGAATAATACATGTTTGGCTAAGTTTTAAAAATCTATTCATTTTAAGAAATATTTTTTATCAAAAATACTTTTCGAGAAATTACTTTCGAAGAATAACGATTTGTGTTTGGCTAATCAATTTAAAATTGTTTTTGCAGTAATAGAACAGTTATTTGTTCTTGGTAAATATTTCAAAAGTGCTTGAAAAGCTAAAAGCTACTTCCTCCGGTTCAAAAAGAGTGTCCACTTAATTTTTAACCAAATCCCAATATTTATTTAATTAGGAGTAGTTTAGTCAAATACCTATTTTTTTCTAAGAGTTAGCATTTACTTAAAGGGTGTGCAAATGACTAAGTGGACACTCTTCTTGAACCGGTAGAAGTATTTTTTTAGCTTCTAAAAAAATGTTTTCTCTAAAAGCGTAATAAAATACTTTAATTTTCTAAAATAAAAAAATTTTAAAAAAAACACCTTTAACTTTTAGTAAATTTGATCAAACACGCAAATGAACAAGAATTTTTCTTTGAACGGAGGAAAAATGGTGAGGAAAGAAGTGAAAGCATTTATTCTCTTATTTAATTTCTTATCTTTTACATATTTCATTACAACTGTTCTTAATTTAATTTTGGGAAAATTGTCATATTTATCATCAAATTTTCAAAAAAGATCATATTTGTCCTCCGTTAAAATATGAGATCAAATGCCTGTTAGCAAAGTTATCACATTTGCCCTCCATAAACGGAAATTACACTTGGACACCATGTCGGATCCATGTGGAAGACATATGGCAGGTGGGACCCACAACACCACCCCACCGCTTCCTCTCCCCTCTCTGTTTGTCGCTGCTCCGGTGAACTGGAGCAACCAACCACCATCACCACAACGTCGACCACCACCACCACAACACATCTTCTTCTTTCTTCTCACATCACTGTCGGAACGCCATCACCGCCAGCTCCGACCAACCAACAAACCAACAACCAACCCCACTAAGAATTATACCAATTCTTGTCTCTGATCAAAGTTTATAACTTTTTCTCGTAATCTCTAAGAACCTACAATAAAAATGGTCGGTTCTTCTTTTCCTTTCTGCAATCTACATATACTATTTTTTTCTTTAAAAAAATTCCCCCATAAATCACTAAATATTGGAAAGGGGGAAACAGATTACAGTAATTAGATTTCACACCAATGGCACGACAATTATTAGAGCAAGTTGTCCGCATAAGCAGCTCAACTGATTCTCAAGGGGATAATTGAAAAAATTATTAGAGCAAGTATATAAAACTGTCGGTTTACTTTTTCCCCTCTTTATTTTCATATCTTTAATATCTTTTATTTATTATCCCTTCTTCTTCATTGAATAGAAGAAATCATCGGAGAACGAGGAAGACGTTGGGCGAAAGTAAATTGAACTTCTAATATAAAGTTTCAGCACCAACACTTAGTTTGCAAAATAGTGGAATTGCATTTGTGAAGCTTCTCAAGTTGATAGCATTTCATTACAGAAAAGGGATATAGTAAAGTAAATGTCAAGTGTTAACTATACAGATATTTACATATGATATTTATAGCTACTCAACTAATTACAATTAATCACTAACTAATTATAACTAACTCACTTAATTATAATAATGACCTGCTGTAATGTAACTGTTGCATTGAGTATTTATACTATGCACTGCTCTCTACGGTACTCGTGTGCACTGTTCTATGACATCAACACCCCCCCCCCCCTCAAGCTAGGAGCTCTGAAAACATTTTTCATTCTTATCTTGGAAACGAGTCGACAATGATGAGGGCTCCCAAGTGCCTTAGTAAGTACATCTTCTGGTTGTTCGCTTGTCGGCATATACGCAGTATGTATCAACCCTTTTTGGATCCGTTCTCTAATGAAGTGACAATCAATATCAATATGTTTTGTCCTCTCGTGAAAAACATGATTCACAGCAATTTGTAGAGCTGACTTTCTGTCTGTGTAGACTGCTGCAGGCAGTTGTATATGTATACCCAATTCCTCATACAAACCAACAAGTCAAACTACTTCTGAAACAGATGATGCTAGTGCTCTATATTCTGCATGTGCATAACTTCTTGACACAGTCACTTGTTTCTTTGATTTCCAAGCTATAGGCGTTTGTCCAAACAACACCAAATAAACAGTGGTCGACCTTCTAGTATTAATGCATGATCTCCAATCTGCATCACAAAAGACTTGAAGTGTGGAACTGCTGCTGCTAGATAAGAATATACATGAACCTGGTGCTTTCTTCAAATATCTCACCAGTCTCATCCCTGCTTCCAAATATGATGTTTTAGGCTCCTTCATGAATTGACTGAGACATTAGACAGCAAAGGCTATATCAGGCCTTGTGTTTGTGAGGTATAGCAGCCTCCCAATCAACCTTCTGTAAACTACAGGATCATCCAGCAATAAATCCTACAGTTGATCACTTTCTGCAGTGTTTGTATTAATGTGTTGATCATACACTGCAGTTATGAGTTTCTGATTTACTGCCATAGGGGAATGAGCACTCTTTGATCCAGACAATCCCATGTCTGATATCAACTTTAATGTATATTTTATTTGGTGCATAATGATCTCATCTGTACTCCTGGCAAACTCAATCCCAAGGAAGTACCTAAGCTCTCCCAGATCTTTAATCTTGAATGCTTCCTGTAGGACCTCCATAGTGTGTTGGATTAATCCCGAATCATTTTCTGTGATGAGCAAATCATTAACATACACAAGTATAACTACTAGTATCTCCTCCTTTGTTTGACAAATAAAGAATAGTCCCTATGACTCTAACTGAAGCCTGCCTCCAGCAATGTTGATGTAAGTTTAATATTCCACTGTCGAGATGCTTGTTTTAAACCATACATATATTTTAATAATCGACACACTTGCTTCTGTCCTCTGGTGTGAAATCCCTCTGGTGGTAACATGTAAACTTCTTCATACAAATCTCCTTACAAGAATGCATTGTACACATTCATTTGATATATCCTCCATTCCTTAGCAGCAGCAATATCTATAACAGCTCTTACTGTTGTCATCTTAACTACAGGGGAGAATGTCTTCTGATAGTCAAGTCCTTTTTTCTAATTATATCCTTTTGCCACTAACCTGGCCTTGAATCTTTCCACTTCCTCTGAAACTGTGTACTTTATTTTATACACTCATCTACATGGCTTTATTTCCTCTCGGCAGATCCACCATTTCCTATGTCTTGTTGTCCTCTAATGCTTGAATCTCAGCCTTCATTACTTTTATCCATCGTGTGTCACCTATTGCCTCTGAATAACTATGTGGTTCAACTTCCTTATAGACTTGACCTACAAAGTCCTGATACTGAGGTGATAAACCAGTATAATTTACTCCATCTGAAATAGAGTACAAACATCTAGAGGAACCATGATTTATAACATAATCCCTATGTCAAATGGGTGGTTTACATGTTCTATTGGACTTTCTGACTGTTTCAACATATAGTCCTTCAGTTGATCCCATTGTGTCTTGTTGATCATCTGCACATGCTGTATCAGAATTTGAGGTCTGCATAATTGACTCATTTCCAGTTTGATCCACACTGCACATAATGTCATTTCTCTGATTGTATGACATTATGAGATCCTCAAAGCAAAAATGCTCATGTGATGTCATGAAACCAGGTCTGCCTTCTGTTGTATTCTTGAAGGAAAAAATTGACTCCATAAACACCACATCTCTAATCATAAATATCACCCTATTCTCCATATCATACAACTTGGTAACCCTTTTTGTGAAGTACCATATCCCAATAACAATGGTCTTACAGCTCTGGAGCTAAGTTTATCTGATTTGGGTAACATAGTGGCAAAACATAGACATCATATCACTCTAAAATGATTGAGTAAAGGTGTCCTCTTGTATAACACCTCATAGGAAGACTTATTCTTCAAGACAGTGGCAAGTATTCTATTAATGATGTAAGCAACATTCTCAATACAGAAACCCCAAAATTTGTCTGGCAGATTGGCTTGGATCTTAATAGCTCTGGCTGTCTCCAATAAGTGTCTAGTTTCCTTTCCACAACACCATTTTGTTGAGGTGCGTATGGACAAGAACTCTCATGCACAACACCATGTACCTGAAACAATTGTTTACAGTTAGTATTAAAAAATTCCGAACCATTGTCTGATCTCACTCCTTTTATTGGCACAACAAACTGAGTCTTCACTTCTGTGAAGAAGTTTTTCAGTACAGTGACAACATCTGATTTTAATCTCAATAAGAATATCCAAGTCCATCTTGAACAATCATCCACAATAGTTAGAAAATATCTCATTCCATTGAAAGTTTCAACTTTGTAAGGACCCCATACATTCATATGTAACAAATGAAAATGTTCTAATTTCCTGCTGACACTGATGGGAAAAGGGATTCAAACCTGTCTAGCTAATGGAAAGATCACAATTATTCAATGTAAAAGAATCATCACTACTAAAACATGGTACTTTCTTCAATACTCTCATAGGCACATGACACATCTTTAGATGCCAAGTGGTTGCATCTACATGTTGTGAAGTTGTCATTGCCCTAATCATCTCTCCTTTATTATTTGATGCATTGTCAACAAACAGCACATACAATCCTCATTCTTCATTACCAATCACTCTCACCTTCCCAGACAAGAGATCCTGAAACACACAATATTCAGGAAAGAATGTAACACTGCAATGTAAATCATTGGTTACTTTAGAGACAGACATAAGGTTGAAATTAAATGTAGGTATTCATAAGACACTCTTAAGCACATCACCTCCTCCTAAGTGATAGTCTCCAACATGGGTAATATTGGTTGAATCACATGTTGGCATCTGTACCTTACATGCACTTCCTATTAAATTTTTAATCCTTAGCAACTTCTGATTATTAATCATATGGTTTGTAGCACCAGTATCCACAATCCATTTGATAAACCTTTCTGTGTTCAGTGCAGACATACCTGCCATATTTGCAACAACATCATTAGCATTCCCTGCTACATCATCACTGTCAAGCATCTTCAATAGCCTCTGTTGCTGCTTTGGTGTGAGGTTTCTTAGTAGTTCAAATGCCTTTTGATTCCTTTGTTGTATATTACTGTCACTTTGTCGACTGTCCTGCTGAACACAGTAAACAAAATTCACGTTGTTCCCTTGTCCAGTATCTTCAAAATGTGGATCATTTCTAACTACAATAATTGCCTTCCTTGATTTTTCCTTGAAATCTCCAGGATATCCATGCAATTTATAACAATCATCTTCTATATGCCAAGTCTTATGGCAGTAATTGCACTTCATGAGTTTAAAACGGTCTATCTTCAAATGTCCCCTTACATGACAGAAGTCACAAATTACATTAGGATTCTATGACTTCTTTTGCTTCATAGGTCCAGTCTTGTTCCTTGTCGTGAACATAGTTGTAGGTTCTAACATATCTTGCATTAATCTTTGACTTTCTTCTTGGTTAATCATAACATATACTTGATTTATGCTAGGAACTTGTCGCATCATCAACACTTGACTCTTTACCTGATTAGAACTATCACTCAATCCCATTAAAAATTGAAGCAATCTTTGATATTGCATATGATCCATAAATTCCTTTGATTTGTCACAACAAGTTGGCAGTGGGATGATTGAGTCATACACATCCCATAAATCCTTTAGTTTTGAGTAATACATTGATACCGATAATGTTCATTGTCTTTGTGAGACTATCTCCTTATGCAATTGGAATGCCCTTGAACTATTGATTTTATCAAATCTCTCTTTCAAGTCTTTTCAAATCATGTAAGAATCCGAATTGCACAACATTTCGGTGAGCAGATTTTTGCTCACATTCCCCATCAACCACGAGACGACTATGGCATTGCATCTCTCCCATAATCCAGCCAACGATCCTGATATGAATCTCTCTTCACAGTGCCATCTATAAAACCGATCTTGTTCTTTCCTAGCAAAATTAATTTCATAGCCCTGTTCCACAAGATATAATTGTCCAACCTATTAGAATCACTCCAACGGATAACGATCCTGGTGCATCCTAGGGGAATAGGTAAAGCGGATGGTTGTGGTCGATCGTAATAGGAGTTGTTGATGTTGTATGATCTTCAATTGTTCCCATTCTTATTGTGATTAATGTTGTAAAAAAATCACGATTCTGTTTTTCCTAGTTTCTTCAATTGTCAATTCCTCCACTGCATGTTCGATCTCGATTCAATCTTTCGATCTCGACAATTCCTCCTTTAATCGTCGATATCTTCACTGCATGTTTGATCTCGACTCATTCAATCATTCGATCTCGACATTCAGTCCTTCGATCTCGACAATTCCTCCTTCAATCACCGATTTCTTCAATGCATGTCCGATCTCGACTCCTTCATTTCCTCGATCTATCTCGATTCTTTCACTCCTTCGTCCTAGATTTCTCCTTCGTCCTCGAGTGCGCGATGACTCTGATACTATAAAGAGTTTCAGCACCAACACTTAGTTTGTAAAACAATGGAATTGCATTTGTGAAGCTTCTCAAGTTGAGATCATTTCATTACAGAGAAGGGATACAGTAAAGTAAATGTCAAGTGTTAACTATACAGATATTTACATATGGTATTTATAGCTACTCAACTAATTATAACTAACCACTAACTAATTGTAACTAACTCACTTAAGTACAATAATGACCTGATGTAATGTAACTGTTGCATTGAGTATTTATACTATGCACTGCTCTCTACGGTACTTGTGTGCACTGTTCTATTATGTCAACATAACAGAGTATCAATTTTTTTTTCTCAAAGACCCAAAAGTTTTTTCGATATATCTGAAAGGCCCGTGATTTTTTTCGATAAATGTGTAAAAGACCCAGGTGGTGGTGGTTGGCTGCTCCAGTTCACCGGAGCAGCGATAGATGGAGAAGGGGGAGTAGAAGCAATGGTTGTGGTGATGTGGGTCTCACCTGCCATGTGTCTTCCACATGGATCCGACGTGGTGTCCACGTGGAATTTCCGTCCATGAAGAGCAAATGTGACAACTTTATTAACGGAAATGACATATTTGACCTCATACTTTAACGGATGACAAATATATTTTTTTTAAAATTCGGTATCAAATATGACCATTTTCCCTTTATTTTTCTTTTCATTTTCACATTATTTTCCTTCCGGTCATTTTGGGTGGGCAAAAGGTCAAATTTAGCTATGTATGAACTATTTGTAATGGTCTAACTTTGCATTCCATTATAATTTTGATTCAAAATTATAGTTAGATACTAACAGAGGAAATATGACTTAACCAAACTTTTAACGACAAGGATATATTTGAACTTTCTTCTATTATATTTTAGAAATAAATAAAAAGGAGCAATTTTGAGCCAAAAGTATTTAAAACATGTATTATCTCAATTTTTATCGGAGGAAAAAGTTATAATATCGTTTTGCATAGTTCAGAAAAAATTGACCCCTTACTTTCTTTTCTTTTTTTCCTTTTAATTTTGAGTTAATAGCCAAAACACATATGAACTATCATTTTTTTTTGTGAGTTTTCTACCTGAATTATCGGGGATGTCGGTTTTCAACCTGAACTAGAACCATTGGTTTATCAAAGCATGCCTCAAGAATTAGTTGGTTCACTTTTCCTACCTCATCTTTCAGGTAGGAAAAGTGAACAACTAATAATTGAAGTGTGTTTTGATAAATATATATTTGATGATAATTCAATTAGAAAACTCTCGTACCTAATAGTTCAAATAAAAAATTCACAAAAATACCTCATTTTGTTTACTGAATTACTGCTTATTTTATTGTGGTGTTTTTTTCTTCTTCTCATTTTGAAAGGCAAAATTTAGTACGTACCTCGTTTTTGTTTATTTTAAATAACTCGCCTGAGCTTATCAGTTGGTCACTTTCGGTATTCCCCTAATCTATAACTTCAAAGTTCAAACCCATATTCCAGCGACTATTGATTTTCACCATTCCGTTTTCTTTCAAGTTAATTTCATATATATTACTCTCTCCGCCACCTCTAATTATTTGTCGTTTTTTTATTTTACACGTCCCTTAAAAAATATTAATTAGAAGAGGTATTTGACATTTTGACTACTTTTAACCTTACTTATTGTTAGAATTTGCCCTCAATTTCCTACCTTTTTTTTGTATTCTACCATAATTGAATTTTACTTCAAAAATGAATCTTTGGTGGAAAATATTTTCTTCGTAGAAAATGACTCTACCGTATTTATTCTTTTTTTTATGTGAAGTTTTGGACTTCTATAAATGGAAGATATTTTCTTCTCATATACAATACAATAGCATACACGATGTAGTCATTAAGAGTATCATTTAATGGAAATTATTCTCTCAATAGATTTTATATTTTTAGTATTAATTATTCTATATGTACGTGTCACACCCCCAACCTTGGGGGAGTGTGGCCAGTGTAAAATTCCAGACGTTTTTTTTTAAAAATGAAAAAGAAAAAAAAAGAATAATAATTAAAAACACTATCCTATTTGAACTAGAAGAGCTATATCTAACTTAGATTTCTACTAGACCTTGATATCCCTCTAGGTCTTTCTTACTTAGGGATTTTGTAAGACTCAAACACTCAATTTTTCACTATATCTTCAAAAGTCAAAAACATCAAAGGAAAACCTCTCCTTCCCCCTCACCTCTTGGACGAAAATTTACCTTTTTGGTAAAAAAATTGTGTCTTCCTTTTTTTTTTGGTTTTTCAAGAGCAAGGTCAGGAAAAAATCAAGTGTGTAAGAATGAGAATAGTGGCAGTGTGATAAAAGTTGTGAAGAAATAAAGGTGATTTTTCTCACTGACATATTCTTGGTAACATCCTTTGTTTTGAATTACGATGCATGCTAAACATAGTATTCATGTCAAAATAATATATGTTGTTGGGAAACATAAGTTGTGATGAATTAATTGAAATAAGTATTGTCTTGTAATAAGTTTGAGCCTTGTATTTGCGGACTGTTTTGCTGAGTTATACTTGTTAGAATTGGATGAAAATTTACAAGGTTATATATATAATCTCTCACTCACGATCAGATTGAGCCCAAACAGGGCTAAAACCGACTTACGGTTTGAAAGTTATCACTGTCTAAAGTTTCTGCCTCGGATCAACCGAAATCCTGAAGAGCAGAACAAATAACGTAAAGGAGTTGGGGATCTTGAATTTGTCCAGAACTAGCCAACATCAGTGTCCAAGAGAGAAAATTGTTGGAGAGACCTTTGAAAGAAGTAGAGATAACTAATATTATTAACGAAATAGAAGGGGATAAGGCTCCTGGTCCAAATGGTTTTAATATGTATTTCTTCAGGAGATGTTGGTATATGGAAAAAGAAGATGTCATGAGGACATTTGATGTGTTTTTTTTAGAAGGGGAATTCGTTAGAAGCTTTAATTCTACTTTTATTGCTCGGATTCCGAAGAAGAAAATGGATGTTAATATCAAGGATTTCAGGCCTTAGTCTGCTAGGAAGTATACACAAGTGGATTGCTAAAATTCTTACCAAGAGGATGAAGCTGGTATTAATAAGTTAATTTTTGAAAGTCATAATGTCTTTCTGAGACGGAGACAAATAACAGATGCACCATTGCTGACTAATTTGTGCATTGATGGAATCTTGTTCAAATTAGATTTGGAAGAGGCCTCTGATCATGTCAGTTGGCTTTGCTTGCGGAAGTTGCTAGAGAAGATGAATTTTGGAGATAGGTAGATTCAATAGATAAAAAAATTGTGTTTCCACTTTTAAGTTCTCAATTCTTGATAATAATAGTCCTGCAGTTTATTTTATCTCTCAAAGAGGCCTAAGACAAGGGACCTTATATCCCCCTATATGATTCTTTTAGTGGTGGATGTACTAAGTCAGATGATTAATAATGTTGTGATGAGTGGATGGGTAAAAGACTTTAAATGAAGGGTCACTCAGAAAACTATAAAGAAATTACTCATAGCCTTTATGCTGATGATACACTGGTGATGGAAAAAAAGTGCTACACTTGATGGTAGTGTTGCTGCATTTGAAACAGTAACTGGATTGAAAATAAATTCTGATGATATATCCAAAACAACTTTTAGAACCCGATATGGCCATTATGAATTCTTGGTCATGTCTTTCGGGTTAACCAATGCCCCAACAACTTTTATGGATCTAATGAACAAAATCTTTAAATCATTCTTAGATTTGTTCGTGATTGTGTTCATAAATGATATCCTAATTTATAGCAAGAGTGTTGAAGAACATTTGAAGGTAGTGCTTCAAGTATTAAAACAGGAGAAACTATATGCTAAATTTTCAAAGTGTGAATTTTGGCTGGATATTATAGAAGATTTGTAGAAGGCTTTTCTAGTCTTGCTGCTCCCTTGAACCGGTTGATTCAGAAAGCGGTTAAGTACCAGTGGTTAGAAACATGTGAAGCAAGTTTTCTGAAACTGAAGGAATTGTTGACTACTGCACTAGTTCTAACCTTATCATCGGGACAAGAAGGATTCACAATCTATTGTGATGCATCTAGGGTGGGTTAGGATGCGTCTTGATGTAATTTGGAAAATTTATTGCGTATGCATCTAGACAATTGAAGGTACATGAACATAATTATCCAACTCATGACTTGGAATTGGCCGCGGTAGTATTTTCCTTAAGAATATGGAGACACTATTTGTATGGGGTTCATATAGATATATTTACAAATCATAAGAGTTTACAATACATAACCACACAAAAGGATTTGAATCTCCGGCAAAGAAAATGGTTGGAGTTGCTTAAGGATTATGACCTTAACATTCTTTACCATCCTGGAAAGGCTAACGCGGTGGCTGACGCACTTAGTAGGAGATCAATGGGCAGCTTGGCCCACTTGGCAGTACAAAAGAGAGGTATTGTTCGTGAGGTACAAAAATTAGGAAACCTCGGGGTTAGTTTAACTGAGATCGGTGAAGATAAGGTGGTGGTACATGATACCTTGCAGTATGCTTTAGCTGCGGAAATAACTGAAAATTAGTTTGAGGACATGGAATTTGTTAGATATCGGGAGAGGATTCAACAGGAAAAACCTTCACAGTTTACAGTAGGGGAAAATGACGGTACCCTTCGGTATAAGGGTATGTTATGTGTTCCAAAGGTAAGGGATCTAAGAAGGAAGATTTTAGATGAATGTCATAATACCAGATATTTCATTCATTCAGGATCAACGAAAATGTATCATGATCTCAAGGCAAATTACTGGTGGGAAGGAATGAAGAGAGATGTTGCAGAGTTTGTCGGAAGATGCCTTACGTGTCAACAGGGGAAAGCCGAACATCAAAAACCCGGCGGACTACTTCAGTATATTTGCATCCCCATGTGGAAATGGGAGGCCATTCATATGGATTTTGTGACTGGTCTACCAAAAACATGAGAAGGTTATGACTCTATATGGGTGATTATAGATCGGCTTACAAAGTCAACACATTTCCTACCGGTCAAGACTACATATCGGGCGCCGCAGTATGCGCAAATTTATTTGAAAGAAGTAGTGAGGTTACACGGGATTTCATTACAAATTATTTCGGATATGGGTTCCCAGTTCACCTCACACTTTTGACAAAGTTTCCAGCAGGGCCTCGGGACAAAGGTCAAGTTGAGTACGGCTTTCCATCCACAAACCGACGGACAAGATGAATGAACAATTCAAACATTGGAGGATATGTTGCGGTCTTATGTGTTGGACTTTCAGGTAAACTGGTTGGACCATCTATGTCTAGTTGAGTCCGCTTACAACAACAACTTCCATGCTAGTATACAGATGGCTCCGTTCGAAGCATTGTATGGGCGAAGATGTAGATCTCCACTTGGGTGGTTCGAAGTGGGTGAAACACTACTGTTCGGACCCGAAGTCATTCAGGAAACAAACCATAAAGTGCAGATTATTAGGGAGCAGATCAAAGCAGTTCATAGCCTCCATAAGTCTTACGTGGATCATCGCAAAAGAGATCTCGAATTTCAAGAAGGGGAGGAAGTGTTTTTAAAAGTTTATCCAATAAAGGGGGTGATGCGATTTGGCAAGAAAGGGAAGTTGAGCCCAAGATTTATTGGACCATATGAGATCTTATTAAGAGTGGAGAATGTGTCTTATGAACTAGCACTTCCGCAAGAATTAGAAGTGGTGCATCCGGTATTTCATGTGTCAATGTTACGAAAATACTTGCACGATCCAAGTCACGTGATCTGACCCCAAGAGATATCTTGATGAAGAGCTTCAATATGAAGAAATTTCGGTGAAAATATTGTATAGACAGATTAAGCGCCTTAGGAATAAAGATATTACTATGAAAGTTTTATGAAAAAAAATCACTCTACATCAGAAGCAACTTGGGAAGCCGAAGACGCGATGAAAGTCAAATATTCATTCCTGTTTGAGTAAGGTAATAAGATGTGTTAAGTTGTGTTTCATGTGTGTGAAGTTTTTGTGTCTATGTGCATGTGTTACAACCTTATTCATATTCAATGACAAATATTGTTTAAGGAGGGGAGAATGTAAAATTCCGGACGTTTTTTTATAAAAAGAAAAAAGAAAAAAAAAAAAAATTAAAAACACTATCTTATTTGAACTAGAAGAGCTATATCTAACTTAGACGTCTACTAGACCTTGATATCCCTCTAGGTTTTTCTTAATTAGAGGTTTTGTAAGACTCAAACACTCAACTTTTCACTATATCTTCAAAAATAAAAAACATCAAAGGAAAACCTATCCTTTCCCCTCACCTTTTGGACGAAATTTACCTTTTTGGTGAAGTTTTTTTTGGTTTTCCAAGAGCAAGGTCGGGAAAAGATCAAGTGTGCAAGAATAAGAATAGTGGCAGTGTGATAAAAGTTGTGAAGAAATAAAGGTGAGTTTTCTTACTCACATATTTTTGGTAACATCCTTTGTTTTGAATTACGATGCATGTTAAACATAGTATTCATGTCAAAACAATATATGTTGTTGGGAAACATAAGTTGTGATGAATTAATTGAAATAAGTATTGTCTTGTAACAAGTTTGAGCCTTGTATTTACGAACTATTTTGCTGAGTTATACTTGTTAGAATTGGATGAAAATTTACAAAGTTATAGATCTCTCACTCACGATCATATTGAGCCCAAACAGGGCTAAAACCGACTTACGGTTTGAAAGTTATCACTGTCTAAAGTTTCTGCCTCGGATCAACCGAAATCCGGAAGAGCAGAACAAATAATGTAAAAACTGTACAAATAGGTAAAGAATCTAAAAGTATGTGCTGAATAAAAGTTGTAGATTACTCTGTTGCCGACAGTTTGAGACCTTGCGGGGATTCCGACTTACGGATAAGAAGTTATGACTGTTTTAATATCGTGTCTTATTTTACAAAAATTCTAGCGACACAGATTTCATAGGGTTGTTTTCATCGTAAATCTGTACCAGTTACACTAAGTACTTCCATATGGAATTTGACATAATAAAATATCCTAGTGTTGCCTTCAATTTAGAATAATAAACACCTTATTTGGAGTTACAGATTTAATGTTATAACCTTTACAAGCGGGAGAGGCGGGAAAGTTGAAAGAAAGAAATATTATTTGAATCTTCTAAATATATATATATATATATATAGATGAGTTTAGCCATGCAATTGAAATGATGAAAATCTTAATATTTTAAATACATTTGCCTTCGGGGTTATTCAAGGACATTTACTTTCGGGGCTATTCAAGGATATTTGCCTTCGGAGCTATTCAAGGATATTTGCCTTCGGGGATATTCAAGGGTAGTGGCCTTCGGGCTATTTTAAATACATTTGCCTTCGGGGCTATTCAAGGACATTTGCCTTCGGGGCTATTCAAGGATATTTACCTTCGGGGCTATTCAAGGGTATTGGCCTTCGGGCTATTTTAAATACATTTACCTTCGGGGCTATTCAAGGACATTTGCCTTCGGGGCTATTCAAGGATATTTGCCTTCAGACTATTTTAAACACATTGGCTTCGGGGCTATTCAAGGATATTTGTCTTTGGGGCTATTTTAAAAACATTGCCTTCGGGGCTAATCAAGGATAATTGCCTTTGGCGCTACTTTAAATACATTGCCTTTGAGGCTATTCAACGTCACTTATTTTGAATCTATATGTTAAGTGTATTAAATCAGGTTGCACATTCTAAATCGATATATAATAAACTGGTACTTCCTGAAATGAGTCGAAAGAGAATATTGTTATGTGAATATTGAATTGTGGTACATTGAAAGCGCTGAAGTTTGTTTCATAACATGTTTATTGTGTTATGATATGATTGTATTTGAAATATTGTGAGGTTAATTTGGATTGTAAGGCGAGGTTCTCACTCATCCCCGGATGGTAGGACTGACTCTTTTATTTAACATGTTTCAGGAAAGCGTGATAGAGGAAAAACTCTACAACAGGGCTAGCGATCGTCCCGCAGCCTCATGGTCCCACCAATCCATTACTTCGGATTTAATGAAAGTTATTTTAGACTAAGTATGTTTTTAGAACTATGTGTCATTATCTCGGGGAATGCCCCACATGAAATTGTTCTTTGTAAACTTCGAATTGGTTATTATATATATTATTTCCGCACTTAAGTACATGTTTAATTTAAGAAGAAAAGAAGTTAATGATTCGCCTGGAAAATGGATAGTTGTCCAGGTGCCATCACGCCCTAAGAAAAGACTTAAGAGAAATCGGGGCGTGACACCAGCACCCGACGCTTGGACGGTCCGAGCGAACCACCTGAATATCATCACGCGAACGTATAAACTGTCTGGGCCGACAACGTCTCAGAATGATAACTATAAAGCAATACGACATAAAATCCTGCACACAGAAGAATCCAACCTATGTATATATATATACATACTAAGGCTGACAAGGCCAACATAATCTTCTAACCAAACATTCAGGCCTACAAGGCCATACTGAACAAACTTTACAACACATGACATATATACAAAGCCTCTAAAAGAACGTTGACATAATACATACGTCGGGATAGAACCTCTGACATACCTAAAGTACCAAATAATATAAACAACACCTGACTCAACAATACTCTAGGAGGGAATGGAGCTCACCAACAAAAGAAAAGTTGATATCTAAACGCGATCTACAAGGACGGGTCCTCTCCTCGCCTACCTGAACCTGCGTGGCATAAAACACAGACTCCCCAGACAAAGGGACATCAGTACGAATAATGTATAAAATATGTAAAGCAGAAATAAAACATAATATTACATAATCATAAAAGAAAGGGATACGAGTCAACTTGAGCCTCTGAAATATCGTTGAGGGCCATAACATACATACTAAACGTTCTTATAGTACAACCTTGTTCTATGTCGCTATAATAACGTTGTAAGTCTATCTGTTCGTCTGCCCAACTGATCAATGGTAAATGTCCAACCGGTGGTAACTGCCCTACCGGTCGTAGCCTGATGGTAAATAATGTGTCTGCCCAGCCAGTGGTAAATAATGATATATAATTGCCCAACTGGTGGTAACTGCTCAACCGGTCGTAGCCTGATGGTGAATAACGTGTCTTCCTAATCAGTGGTAAATAACGATACATAACTGTCCAACTGGTGGTAACTGCCCAACCAATCGTAGCTCGGTGGTAAACAGAAATACATAGTCATGCTCTTATGGATATTGTATATGTGTATATAATGTCATTACTCATTTACGTACCTACGTACATACAATGCACAAAAATCCTTTCATGATCATTAGAAAATCTTTCGGAGTGACCTATAGTCGTTCACCCTCTGATTACGTTATGAATATTAACATATTTTCTATATGCTTCAATAGGATTTAAGAACATATTTAGACATACTTTGAGATAAATTTCATAAGAATGAATTATATGGACATTCTTAACTATTAAGAGTAGAACCATTTATAAGATCACAATACGTTTACGTTTTGTTACTTAAATCATGTCAAAAGAAGAAACTATTAGCTTTAACATACTTTGTCGTCGAATTCTCGCCAATGATGTCGGACACGACCTTCTCTACACCTTAATCTTTCCTTACGATTTGCTTAAAATAGTTACGTTGCTGCTTGCCAAAATAGCTCACGTTGCTGCCCACTTTCCTCTTAAGAAATTAGCTAATTCATTTTTAAAAGTTGCCACCAATATTTAGCAATTAACGTTGCTGCTCCCATAGAAACATATGCAGCCATATTCTTCTTAAAATGAATTCTCCAGACTAAAGAAAATATATATTTATATAGCCCCTACCCCTATATATATTGGAACATTGCTTCTCCCATTGTGACATTACTAAAAATAATACCAAGTTAATCTTCTTTGGTGGACCCCATTTGCCTACTTTATTTATTACAAAGAGTATTTATCCAAAAGGTGTCAAGCACCACATCCATTGCATAGTAATAGTCATATTCCCTTTATTTACTATAATAAAGAGTTTCTACTACATGTAGAGATAAATTTTTAATTATATTTCAATATTTCTACTCTTACATCTTTAAAAATAAAGTAAAATATTTTTTAGAACAATTTTAACTCATATATTTTTTAGAACAATTTTAACTCATATATTTTTTACCTTATTTTTAACCATGACAAGCAATAGTGACGAAGATTATATAAGGATAGAGAATCAAAATTATTATACCAGAAAATTCAGGTAAAAAGGAGATTTATTAGGATTTGCCCTGAATTTTCTACATTTTTTTGTATTCTATCATAATTGTGTTTTACTTCAAAATAAAAATTCTTGGTGGAAAAATTTTCTTTGTAGAAAAGGACTCTGTCATATTTATTCTTTTTTTGGAGGAGACGTTTTGGACTTCTGTAAATAGAAGATCTTTTCTTCTCATATACAACACAAAATCATCCATAAATATGTAGTCATTAAAGGGTTTTGTTTTGGGGGAGACTATTCTCTCAATAGGTTTTATGCTTTTAGTATTAGTTTTCCAATATGTACGTCATTTGACCAAATCATATTAGAATATTATGTATCTTTTAGAATAGTTTTCTATATCGTCTGATTTATCATTGTCACGATTTGCAATTATTAGATTTCAATCCTAACACTTATGTGTAAGTTATAATCTCTCTTCGTTACATTTTTACTCTATTTATGTGTCGTCTCCATTAATGATAAAATTCTACTAAAAGTAAAATGATGAAAAATTAATTAATTGATTTTGAACTTCTAAAACGACAAACAATATTAGAATACAATATTACGTTTGTTGGTAAACTCGTATAGTTTTGTATGTGAAGAGATTTATATCAGAGGTGTACAATAAAATGACATTCAAAGGTTGTGCAAAATATTGGAGGCATTGTAACTTCCAATAATTAAGCCTGTTATAGTTAAAGTAACACATTATACTTATGAAAGTATTACTCATTGAGATTTTCTAGTAATTTTGTTGATGGACAAGTCATATGAGTTATGTGTGTGTGTGTAGAGGGAGTTCCACACTTATTTCCTACCTTTTATTTGTTTCATTTGTTTGTATGGACCTAATTACAGTGCCAAATATTAGTCAAGAAATGCTCACAACTTCTAAAATTGGAGGGGGAAAAAAAGGAAGATTACCCGCTTCTCAGCATTTCCAAGATTATATATTAGGTACAAAGATCCAAATACAAAATATTAACTACTAATTAATTCAACTTTCAAGGGCCAAAAATATAAAATGCCTTAAAGACTTGTTGATTGATTGTTATGACAGGAAAGTCAAAAATCTTTTGATAAAGCCTTTTTGAATTTGTATGTGGACCCCATAAGGGTCAACTAGGGTGTAATTTGTCCCTAAAATACCCCTCTGTGTTTGATACTAATAAGCATCCCTTAATTACCTTAGCTGGAGAGTATCTTTTTTAGTATATAGTCAATTACTTAGTTTAGCAGAAAATGTATTCAATCTGACAAGTCAGTGGAATAGAAGCTGTGAAAGAATGGAATAGAAGGAAATAGATTTTTTTGGATCCTGAGATAACTATAAGCTTCTAAATAATTACAAGCCTGAGGCTATGTATTCACATAGGGAATTTTACATCTCGAATATAATTTTGCGCTTTTGCCTTGGGAAATGTTTTTTGGTCTGTGACTATGTGTTCCTAAAATTGATATTCAAATTAGCAACTGATAAAATATAAGTACTTGGAAGTTTGCTTTGTCTTGATATACACATATTATTTAATCTCCTATCATATAATAATATCATGGCCTTAAAGCTTAATATAGTCATGAAAACAACACTTAATATCATAAATCCCTATAAGGGTCAATTAGTGAGTTTCTTGAGATTCTCACCTTTGGACTAAACAAACTACAAATGGGTACAACAAGACATTGAAGTGAGAAATAAGAGTCATTGCTGGGAATCCATTTTTCTCTTGACCTTAGAGTTCCTTTGTTGGTGGTTTTAATTCTAATTGACATTATTTTTTCCTTTTCCTTTTTTAGTTTAATAACTAGTTCTATACAAAAACTACCAAATCACATATAAACTAATTGCAGGTAATAACTAGTCCTCTCGTGGATTCAGCAGCAAAGCCAAAAATTCTAACAAGAGGATTCAAGCAAATTATAATAATGTGAAGCATGAGACTTGAACATATACTTACGCGTGTTAAGGAGATTTAAAATTTATATATGCATAAAAAAATACGCATTTTTTCCATATATATGGTGTATAACTTTTGATAATTTTTTTTTTGCATGTAACTCCCCCACTATCTACTAAAATGGTTAAAATATATTAAGTGTTAAAAGATTTTATATTATCAATGTATATAAGTCAAAAAAAATCAGTTAAGTTATATACACTAATAGTGTAAAAGGAATTTACTAACGGTATAAGCGACTTAAACGGGTCATTACACTATTTACATAATATCATATCAAGATTGATACATAGAGTTACTTATTTATGTAAATCAATTTACGGTGACAATATAAAAAAATTACATTATCAGTGTATAAAACAAAACAAAAAAGAAATCTCTTAGCTCAAGATAAAGCCAAAATTGGTAATTGCCAAAGAAGAGGCAAACAAGTAGAGAGCTTTAAAGTCACCAGAAAAGGCGGCTGATCCTTCGGAGGCAGACCCCTTTTTAGGAAGCATATAATGACTTCCTAATTAACCTCACCTCATTCTCAAACTTAACACTTCTCTCTTCAACTTATCTTCTTCTATTTGCATGTTATATCAACTTTCAGTATTAGGGTTTCTAAATCTAACACAAGGGAGATCATCCATAGTCAGTTACCTTAAACTAGTTTTTTTATTTGTTTAGGAAAAAGGTTGTCTTGTTTAGGTAGGGAAGAAGAAGAAGAGAGTTATTTTTTTGTTTAGGTTTTAGAGAAGTTAATTAGCAATGGAAGAGAGAAATGAGAAAGAAAAAAATATGGATGAAGTGATGCTTCCAGGGTTTAGGTTTCATCCAACTGATGAAGAGTTAGTAGGGTTTTATCTAAGGAAGAAAGTTCAACAGAAACCAATCTCCATTGAACTTATCAAGCAACTTGACATCTATAAATATGATCCATGGGATCTACCAAGTAAGAAAACAACTCATCCATATTCATGTTTTTTTCTTACAAAATAATAAGCTTATTCATATGCTTTTGCATCAAGATTTCATAGGGTTCTTTCTTCTTATGAAATGGCTCATGTTGTCGTTGGTACTTGTTTTTATCCATTATCAATGTAATTTAACCTGTTATAACATATAACATGTCTGATTTTTTAAAGATTAAATATTTTTTGTTAAGAGTCTTACATCGGATATGGAATGACAATATAAACTCTTTATATGGAGTTGGACAATTCTCACCCTCAAAAGCTAGCTTTAGGGGTTGAGTTAGACCCAACTTATTACGGATAGTTACTTGTAGTTATAAATATTTAAATTTTAGATGAGTTTAACTAATATACACCGATAGTATCAAAAAGATTTACACTATCATATCACACAAAAGATATTTTTAAGTAACTAAACCCTTCATAAAAAATAAAATTTGTAATTTTGAAAATAAAACAAGTTATCTCAGATAAAGCTAAAAATTAACTATGAGTGTATAGTTAACTTGATATTGTGGGGGGAAAAGAAAAATTACTCCTCATTTTTTTTTGTCTTTTTGATTTTTTCTTTTTTTTCATCATGTCCTTACAAAAAGAAACCTAGCTAACTCTGTTGTTTTGTTGTTACTTTTTTCCTTTGCAGAGTTGGCAGCAGTGGGAGAAAAAGAATGGTATTTCTATTGTCCAAGGGATAGAAAATATAGAAATAGTGCAAGGCCAAATAGAGTAACTGGGGCTGGTTTTTGGAAAGCCACAGGTACTGATAGGCCAATATATTCTTCTGAAGGATCAAAATGCATTGGGTTGAAGAAATCACTAGTTTTCTACAAAGGTAGAGCTGCAAAAGGGATTAAAACTGATTGGATGATGCATGAGTTTAGATTGCCTTCCATCACTGACTCCACTGCACCTAAGAGATTCTTGGACAAACATATTCCTCCTAATGTAAGCTTCTCAAAACTAACTTTTACACTATCATAGACTTTAGGTTTTATATATTGTAGTTTTTTTTTACGCTGTCAGATCATCCAAAAAGTATATTTACAAGATAAGTCTCTTTAAAATGTGATTTGAAATATTAAAAATAAGATTCGTTATTTGTTATAACGGATAAAGATGATCATATGGTATAAAACTGTCTAATTACACTAATGGTGTATATTACTTAAACTCTATTATAAACAATTATCTGTATTTATCTTTTAGCTGATCACTTGATAGTGTAAAAATGTTTTTATGTCGTCAGTGTGTAGAAGTTAAACTCTTTTCTAATGGACTTAACTTATATATATACAATGACAGTGAAAAGAATTTATTTACATTATCATTAACTTTTAACATATTGTGGCAAGTAAACAATCTTATATTTTAACTTAATAATCCTACTTATTTTGTACCATTACCCATAATTATTATTCAAGTGATCTGTATAGAAATTATTTTACATTATTAATGTATGGAAATCAAACTCTTTACTAATGTATAATGTTATTCTTGGATATTTTAGGATTCATGGGCAATATGCAGGATTTTCAAGAAAGCAAACTCCAATGCACATAGAGCTCTTTCTCACTCTTGGGTATCACCACCAGTACATCAAAATAACACTACATCTCATGATTTTCTAACAAGCAGCCACTTCACTAATTCAGATGAAATGTCATTTATACACAAAACAAGTTCACCTATCCAATTTAATGATTTACAAAACTTATCCAACAACTTGGCTAGCTTCTCCACATTAGATCTTCCTCTTTACAAAACCCTCAACTCAATGTCTAGTTATAATAGACCACCTCAACAAATTTCAATTTCAAACCATGACCCTATTACAAGTTACACATTTTCTTCATGTGCTGAAAATATGAACAATATTGATGCTTCTTCTTTGCTCTTAAACATGTCATCTTCAATATTTGGAGATTATTCGATAACATTACCGGAAAATATGGAAGGTGGTGGTGTACATGAAGAGACGACAACCTTAAAGGAAGCTAATAATGTAATCAACATGGAACAAATGGAGGAACAATGGGGAAATGTTAGATCTAATATCGGACTTCCTTTGATGAATAATTTTCCATTGAATGTGGCTGCTGATGCATGGAAGACAAACTTGCTTTGGGATTCTTCTCCTTGTCCTAGTAGTGAAATGTCTACAAGTTTTTCTACTAACAAGTGCTACACTTGAACCTTAGCTACTAATTTTTAGTGTTGTGTTTTTTAATTTCAAGAACTTAGCTTTTGTTTTCTTTCTTTTGGATTTTTGTTTTGTTTTCTTTTTGGGTCCTTTTTAGTTTGGACTTAGTTTTAGTTTTGGATTAGTGTTGTAAAAACTCTCTAATGTAGGTTTTTCAATTGATTCATGACTAATCAAAAAGTTTCTCTAGATGTTTTGGCCAAGATATGGAGGAACTATTTCATATTATTTCATTTGTTATGATTGATGTGTTTTACTTTTCATTTTAGTTTTTGAAAAAAGTATGTCGTTTTTTATATTTCGTAATTTTGTGAATCCGATTTTCCACTTGACATGTTTAAAATCAAAAAATTCAAAGAATATTTTAGTATAATATACATATCTTTAAGACCACGAGATTCATAAAAAAATTCATATATATTTTCTTAAACTTCGTAAGCAATCAAACTAAGACACATAAAATAAGTCGGAGGGATCGGAGTACATACCAGCCCATATTGTTTCATTGTACTTCCTGTGCCTTCCCTTTTTCTTGTATTTATTGTCATTTGTTTTCTTTCCCTTGTCTTAAATGAGATGACACATATACACTAAAGCACAATAAAACTTGTGTGATACATTGCGAGCTTTACAAGCGAGGTTAACGTTAATTAGTATATATTTCCTTAGAATATACTAAGTTTTAGTTGCATAGAATAAAAACTTTTGTGGCTTAAAGTAGTTAGAGAATATCAAGTGTGAATTGCATATTGCGTGACCTATTAGTGACATTAAGTGAATCCTCATTTATAGAACCTGAAAAGATAATGTAATATCTTTGCTGGGACATCGTGTATATTATAATTTGAAGAAGTTTTTATTTTATATAGCAAGAAGGAGGTAGGTCTTGGTACCATATCCTGATCACTTATTTTTCTCTTCTCCTAAGGCGCTCGGATGTGAAGTTTTGAGTTTTGGGTTCTAATTCTTAAAAAAGTAGCTTATTGGATTCTCAATAAATTGTTTATTATTGTAAGAAATAATTCCTTGATTATTTTCATTGATAATGAGAGGTATATATTACAAATATACAATTCCTAAATATGGTGAATATAGGAAAATAATTCTACATTTTTCTACTCTAATTTTAATACATTTTCCTAGTACAATACTAATACCATAATTACAATTATACATGAATTACAATTTGTGGAGTCCAAATTGGACCATGATATACATATGTATATCAGTCTTTTACACCCCCGCAGTTATAGCGGGCGGTTGACGTACGTTGAGACTGTCCCTAAAATCTTCAAATAGAACCGAGGGAAGACACTTAGTAAATATGTCAGCAATCTGGTATCGCGAAGGGACATGAAGAACGCATACTTGTCCACGAACTACCTTTTTCTTGAACAAAGTGTATGTCCATCTCGATATGTTTAGTGCGCTGATGTTGGACCGGATTTCCAGACAGATGGACTGCACTCACATTATCACAGTAGACCAAGGTAGCCTTCTGAATAGGAAAATATGTAGCTCTAGTAGAAGGTTACGTAGCCAACATGACTCAAACACCACATTGGCTACCCCTCGATACTCAGCCTCCGCACTGGATCATGATAACGTAGCTTGGCGTTTAGCCGACCAAGTTATCCCAAAAGAACATACAATAACCAGATGTCGAACGTCTGATATTTGAACAGTCACCCCAATTAGCATCTGTATATGACAGAAGAGTGAAGACGAAGGACAGATATAAATGCAATCCAAAATCAAGTGTTTCATGTATGTATCATATAATTCGTTTGAGCGCATGCATATGCTCAATCTGCGGATCATGCAATAAACAAATTTATTGTATTGCATAAGTAATATCTGGTCTCGTGAAAACCAGATACTGAAGAGCCTCGACAAGACTACGATAATAGGTGGGATCCTCGTACGGTGTGCTAGACGTAGCACTCAACTTCAATTTTGTATCAACCGGAGTACAAGTATACTTACAAGATGGCATGTCAGCTCTCTCAATAATCTCTGTCGCAAACTTTTTCTATGATAAAAATAAACCACGTGCATGACGAGTGACTATTATGCCCACAAAATAGCTCAAGGGCCCCAAGTCTTTCATAGAAAATTCAGAACTAAGAAGGGACATGATAGACTTGCGTAGAATATCTGATGAGGCAATCAATATAATATCGTCAACATATAACAGAATATATGCCAGAGAGGTACCACACCGATAGATGAACAGAGAATTGATCAAACCTGCTGTGAGAAAACTCAATAGTGGACACATAATCTGCAAACCTTTTATACCAGACACGTGTGGCCTGCTTAAGCCCATATAAGGAATTCTTCAGCAAACAAATATGATGAGGATAATTGGGGTCCCTAAAACCCAAGTGCTGATGCATGTATACTGTATCCTTAAGATCACCGTGTAAGAAAGTATTTTTCACATCCAGTTGGTGGATGGGCCATGCTTTCAAGAGAGCTAGACTAAGCATTATGCGAATGGTAGCCGGTTTGACCACCAGACTAAACGTCTCTCCACAATCCATGCCAACATGTTGTGCTTTACCATCACCTACAAGACGGGTCTTATGCCTCTCAAAAGAACTGTTATAATTTTCTTTATGAGTAAAAATTCACATAAACCAAATAATATTAACACCAGAGGGACTAGGCACCAACTCCCATGTCTTATTTTCAATGAGAGCATTATATTCGTCATCCATAGCCAATTTCCGATTCGGGTCATGAAGGGCACACACTGGGTTACGTGGTAGGGGAGATTTAGTGATATTAGAAAGAAGATTAAAATGTCGTTTCAGTTTAAAAATACATATTTGGCTACGCGTAACGGGCCCTTGACTTGATGTAGAATTGGACGAGACACTGGAACTGGAGCAAAGTTGGCAGTGGTCCAGGATGCTGGAACATTACCAATTACAAGACTGGGACGGTACATCTGTCCATTGCTGAAACTATGTCGGTCAGCAGGCAGTGGGCTTGCTGGCGGAGTCAACGTTGGATCAGACAATGATGGGCCATCAGGCATTGGGCCTCCTGGCGGATTTGGTTCCCGAGACATTTCGGATAAATGGTGGATAAGATATAGTGAGATCCCATCATCCAAAAAATTATATGAACCAGACACGGAACTACACAATTTAGCAAATAAAAATTGGGACTCATAAATAATAACATGGCGACTAATTATGATATTTAGAGGATAAATCATAACATTTATATCCACGGTGATTAGATGGATAACCCAAAAATATACAAGCGGTAGAGCGGGCTTGAAGTTTGTTAATTGTAGTAGACAGAAACAATGGATATCATAAACACTCAAACACCCTAAGATGAGAATACGAATGATCTTTATTGTAAAGAATTTTAAGTGGGGATTGATATGCTAAGCCTTTATGCGGGAGAATGTTAAGTAAGTATGTAGTCATTTGTAATGCATGATGCCAAAAAAAACTGGTAATGAAGCATGGGCGTGCAAAGTACGACAATATTATTTATGGAATGAATTTTTCTCTCGGCTTTTCCATTTTGGGAGGACGTATGTGGACAAGAAAACTGAAAAGATTGTCATGAGTGTCACAAAACTCTCGAAACGGCCCATTATCATATTCTCTGCCATTATCGCATTGAATATTTTTAATTTCCCATTTGAATTGGGTACGGATGAATGCTCTAAATTTTAAGAAGGTAGGAAATACTTGAGACTTGTTGGATAAAGGAAAGGTCCACAAAAATTAGAATAATCATCCAAAAAGAAGACATAATAATGATGGCCCAAAGAACTTAAAACGGGGATGTCCATAATCACTATGAATAATGTCAAAAGGCATCAAAGTACGAGAAGTAGAGGCTACAAAAGGTAATCTATTATGTTTCCCTAACAGACAAGAAGGGAAAATGTAGTACTACGCGTATCCTTACAAGTAATAAAATTAGTTTTATGCCAAGAAGAAATAATAGACAACCCCAGATGACCCAATTGTGCATGCCACAAGGAATGAGCAAGAGTGGCAAAGGTAGAAGGTGAGGATGGACTCGTGGAAATGGTGGTGAGTGCATAAAGTTCTCCCCTACTATTGCATCTCATTAGAGGTATCCCCGTCTTGAAATTCTTCACAAAAATCTAAAAGGATCAAAATCAACAGAAACCCAATTATCCATGGTGAATTTTCGGACAGACACCAAAATTTTAATTAAGTTAGGGGCATGAAGAACATTTTTAAGACTAGAGGTGGATGTGGGGGAGACAAATTGGTATGACCATAACTGCGAATCAGATTTGAGTTGTCATTACCAAAAATAATGCCACGATTTTTGCTCAAATTGAAATAATACGAGAGATTACCTTGTGCAGACGTTATATGAGAAGTGGATCAGGTGTCCATGTACCAATTCGCATCTTGGGGATTCAATCCAAGTGTGTGCATTGTGGCTTCAATATCTATGGGTGTCGGGATCGGAGTAAGACCCACAGTCGTAAAGGCTTTGTCACGACCCAACCCCGGGGCCGCGACTGGTACCCTACCGGGGTACCCTGTCAGGTATATGTCAGAGAATAGCAGCGGAACAAACATAACACATAACTCATAAAAAGGGTAAACATCACTGGCCAGCCGATAAGGCTGCCTTCCATAAAACATACTTAAACAAGGTATAGTAGTACAACTGGTTCTTATAGCCCAAAACATATATGTGACCACAGACCTCTAAAGATAACAACTGTGGCGGGACAGGGCCCCGCCATACCCCTGAATGTACAAAATACCTATAGCATCAGGGAATATCCGTACCAAAAACAAGCTTCCGGAGGAATGGAGCTTCTGACACCTGAGTAAAAGATCCTAGGAATGAGGATCTACCACCTGCTTTCCCTTACCTGCGGCATGAACGCACTGCCAGGAAGGGGTCGATACACAATGTACCAAGTATGTAAAACTGGAAAATACTGTAGTAATATCATAAGTCAAAAATAAGCTGGAGTCATGGATAAAATCAATTTCCTTGCATTGTGCCTTACTAACAATGAGAGTAACAAGTATAAATCTTATAGCATAAAAATAGGAGGCTCACGATCAAAACAGGGTACCTCGCCCGTAGTATCATTAAGCAATCCTACTCCTGGGAGTATTTCACCCGCATGGGTCCTGTGGACCGCGTGAGGTCATCCGCCTCGTCGTGGGACTATTTCACCCGCATGGATCCGTGGACCGCATGAGTACCATCGCCGTACTCGCGTGAGACTATTTCACCGCGTGGATCCCGTAGTCCGATCCGCGTGAGTCTGGCGTCGCTCGCGTCATGGGTAGCAAATCCATGTCATAGATAATAACACGTTGTTTAAACCTTAATATTACAAATATATAACATTGATTATCCGGCTATCATACATAACATTAGCACTACCGTCCTATCATATCATACATAAGCACTTCTGCCTATCATATCACAACATAAGCACTACCGGCTATCATATCACAACATAAGCACTAGGCCTATCATATCATACATAAGCACTCAGAACATCATAACATAAGCAAGTTAAGAAATCCCCTAACTTCTTATTAATCATTATTAATATATCCTCTCATTTTAGTATCCTAAGGCACTAACATGTCTTTTAATAGAAAATCAGAATTCAACCCAAGTACCGTATACTTAACTTTTAAGAAAAACTCTTTTATACAAGATTCCAAGATACTATTCACCATAGTATCAAGTTACGATTTCTTTTCAAGACGAGTCACATTTCCTTTTAGAAATATAATAGGCTTCTAAATCAAGTGACTTCATTTCCTTTAAAACCTTAGGCAACCAATGCCTAAAAAAATCAATTCACCTTTCTTAGTTTCAAATCCTTTACCCGTACTTGTTTTAATTAGAGTAAACCTTTCTTTGTGAACCTTTCAAGAAAACTAATATAACCAACTTCCCATAAAATCCTTATATTAGCGTTATCCCTTTGTCAAATACATTTTCCCTCAACCCAAGGGACTTATACTTTTGAAATGAAACAAGTATCATATACTTTAAAACAAGTGTAGATTATCAAATCTTGTCGTATACCGCACTACATAGATACAACTATTCATGCTCAAGAGATAGGAAAGCTCTACATACCTCTTGGTCTATCAATCCACTTGCTAAGTCCAACTACCGCAAGTAATATGTCAACCTATAATAACCATAGTGCGTTTATTAACCTCTAATTTCAATGTAGAAATTCCAAATTCAAGTTACCAATTCCTAAGGAAAATTGGGCAGCATTTCCTTTGTTTTCTACTCACTTTGCCACCTTTTTCAAAGGCCGATTTTCAACACTCAAACGCCTCATTAAGGCCCAACATCCAAACCAACACAAAGGGGATTACACACCTAATCTTGGGTGTGTAAAATTCAGCCCCATAAGTTATAATAATACACTTAACAATTCTAAAGTAGTTTGTAGGCTACAACATGCTCATAATATCTCTTTAGCCAAATCATTCATACCCAACCCACATTTCTTGCATGCAATGACTCTAATAGCATTATTTACTACCACAAGTACTTTCTTCTTAACATGCAACACTAAAAACTAATAATAGAGGAAGAATCATTACCTTAGAGCTTTAGCCAAATTTATCCAACAATTTGCTAGCCTCTATTCCAAGAACACCACCACAACAACCTTCACAAGCTAGCCTGACTTTCTTCTTGCCTTTTACTTTTCAGATTTGTCCTAAGGCTAGAATATCTCGTGGAGTTTTAGAGAGAAGGAGGAGCTTGAAATAATTAAGAGCGAAGGAGGAGCTTTTTCGAAGAGAGAGATGAAACATGACCAAGACTTTAAGACTTGGTCAATATAATGCATGCAAAATCAGATGGGGTGGGGACACTTGTCCCACCCATGCCCTTTAAAAGAAAAGATCAGATTTTCCTAAGTTTTCGCGATTTCGCCTCGGCGCGCGCGCCGCTTCCGGCGTCGCGGCGCGCAACTCTTGCGGACCGCCGGATCTTCCGTGCGCGGCCTGCTTCCGGCGCGGCTCAATCACCGCCTTGGCGCGCTGAGACCACGACCCGCGGTCGGACCGAACCACTGGTATAACATTCTCCCCGCTTAGAAACATTCGTCCCGAATGTTCCTTCTAGGCTTACTTGAATCACAAATTGACGTAGATGCTCTTAACTACTCTTTTGCAAATAAAGACGCTCCCCATGGTCACAACAACACTTAAGCACAATTGCTAAATCAAAACTAACAAGCAGGAAAGTGGGTTACCTGGAGGTGTAGGGAATAAGTGAGGATACTTCTTCATCATGCCATCCTCTGCTTCCCACGTCATTTCCTCCCTGTTCTCGTTCCGCCATAAGACCTTGACGGAAGCCACGTCCTTCGTCTGAAGTCGCCTAACCTGTCGATCGAGTATCGCTATGGGACTCTCCTCATACGATAACTCCTCTGTCACCTGGACATCATGAACCGAGTGCACTCTAGATGGATATCCAATACATTTCCGCAACATGGACACATGGAAAACTGGATGTACCGCCTCCAAATCGGACGGCAGATCTAACTCATAGGCAACCCTGCCTACCCTACGGACAATCTGATACGGCCCAATGTACCTTGGGCTAAGCTTCCCTTTCCAAATCTCATCACGCCGCCGTGGCGATACCTAGAAAAACCAATCATCTATCTCAAATTCCAAGTGTCGACGCCGATGATCTGCATACGACTTCTGACTCGAGTGCCAACAACCGCTCTGGATAAACTTCACCTTATCCACTTTCTTGAACTAAGTCCGCCCGACTAATCGAACTTCTCCACCTCGAACCAGCTATCGGTGACTGCACTTCCTCCCGTATAAGGCCTCAAGGCGCCATCGAATCTTTGGAATGGTAGGTTTGTTGTAAGCAAACTCCACAAGAGGCAAATGATCCTCCCGGCTATCCTCGAAATCAATAACACAAGCCCGCATCATATCCTCGAGTGTGCGGATAGTGCGCTCGGCTGTCCGTCGATGCGAGGTGAAATGCGATCGAGACTCACTGTGTCCTAATCCATTCGAAAATACCTCCGAAGTTAGCGAGAAGCGGGCTCCTCTATCTGATATAATCGACCTGGGACTCGTGCGGTCTCAATCTCTCTAATATATAATCGGCATAGTCCTCGGTGAACGTCGTTCGACGGAAGAAAATGGGTGATTTAAATCGAACATCGACAATCACCCAAATGGAATCATGCTTCCTCGAGTGGTAGGTAGCCCTGTAATAAAATCCATATTTATCACCTCCCACTTCCAGTCGAATATCAATAGCCGCAATGTGACCCAGACCACGGCGCTCAATCTTAACCTGGCGATAATTCGCACGCGTGCCACGAACTCCGCAACGTCCTCTTTAGGCCATCCCACCAATACACGTCGAGGTCATGATACATCTTAGTCGACCGGATGAATAGAATAACGAGCAACGTGTGCCTCACGAGAATCTGTGGCGAAGTCTGTCACATCGGGAACACACAATCGGCCCTCGAATCTTAGCACCCGTGGTATTACCTCAAATAGACTCTTCTCCTTGCGGAGAGTTGCATCTCGATGCCGCACCAAAATCGGATCCTCATCGCCGCCTCTTCACCTCGCCGGCGATGGAAGACTCGCAACCTCTCGAACCGAATTCCGTCACTAACAGAATCAACCAAACGAACCCCGAGGCTCGCTGGCGATGTAACTCTCGGACCATATCCCTTTTCTGCGGTGAACATCGGACGGACTACCCATCGATCTGCGACTAAGGGCATCTGCAACTACATTGGCCTTCCCGGTGGTACGAATATCAACATCGTAATCCTTAAGTAGCTCCAACCACCGTCTGCGCAAGTTCGGCTCCTGCGGTGAAGATGTCGGAGACTCTTGTGATGCGTGTAAATGTCACATGAACTCCGTATAAATAATGTCTCGGATCTTGAGGCATGAATCACTGCGCTAACTCCAAGTCATGTGTGGGATAGTTCTTCTCATGCTTCCTGCCGCCGAGATCATAAGCTATAACCTTGCCGTCTTTGCGTGGACGCACCTGAGCAAACGACACTGGCGTCGCAATAAACCACGTATCCATCTAAGCCCTGCGGAAGAGTAAGAAGCTGAGGCGGTCGTCAACTTCTCCTTTAGCAGCTGAAACCTTCCTCACAAGTATCCGTCCACGGAACATAGCCGCATACGAGTCGACTTAGTCAAAATCTTTGAAATAGAAGCAAACTTTTCTACAAACCTCCGATAATAACTGAGGCCCAAAGTTGCGCATCCGTCGGTGTAGTGGAGTGCAGGCCAAGTCTTGGCTTCAATCTTATTTGTATCAACTCAATACCATGGCCCGATAACATGTCCTAAGAAAGCCACCGACGCCAACCGAACTTCGCTGAGAACTTGGCATACTGCCGGTCTCGGAGGACTCAATACCGTCGCCAAATGATCTGTATGCTCGCTGCTCGTGCGCGAATACACCAAGATATCATCAATAAACACTATAACGAACATATCCAAGAATGGCACGAACACCCTATTCATCAAATCCATGAATCTTTGGGGCGTTGGTCAACCCGAAAGACATCACCACGAACTCATAGTGCCCATACGAGTCCTGAATGCGATCTTTGGGATATCTATCTCTAACTCGCACTGATGATAACGGACCGCGAGTCTATCTTGAAAAACACTTTGCACCCTGCAATGGTCAAACAAATCGTCAATCACGGGAGGATACATTCTTGATAGTTACGCTTGTTCACCGCTGTAATCAATACATACGCAGCGTCCCATCCTTCTTCTTTACAAATAACATCTGGCGCCCCGAGGAGAAACACTTGGCCTAATAAAGCCTTTCTCCGGAAATCTTTCAATGTGGTCCTTCAATTCCTTCAACTCGGCGGTGCCGTCACGTATGGCGAAATAGATATCGGTCGAGTGTCCGCGCCAAATCGATGCAAAACTCAATCTCCTCTCATGAGGATACGGAAGCTTCGTCGGGAATACGTGCTGAAACTCTCTAACAACCGGACCGGTCAAGGTCGGTATCTCACCTCGATGTCGAATACGAACCAAATGGTAAATATACCCTTCCGTACCATCTTCCTAGCCTTGAGGTAAGAAATAAACCTACCACCGGCGATGCGATATTCCTTCCACTCGATAACGGCTCGCGAAGCGGAACCGAACTAACCTCTCTGCGGTCCGTTGGCATAGCAAGACGCTAGCCAATCCATACCCATAATCACATGAAGTCTGCATATCCACTATCAAGTCGGCTGAAGTCGGCGACCATCTATAGTCATTGGCAAGCCTTATATACCCGGCTACGGCTCAAGCACTCTGGCGTAACCACCTCAAAAGATTCTATGGACTCGGGCTCTATCCCTATTCTACCAAAGAATATGAGGAGATATATAGGACAAGGTAGAACCTGGATCTATCAAAGCATATACATCACAAGAAGAAACCAATAATGTACCTGTGACGACATCGGGTGACGCCTCGCAGTCCCGACGATCGACATAGCATAGATGCGGTTACGAGGACTTGGAACTAGAACCCCGCCACGACCCTGCTGCGGCTGGCCGTGAACACCACGCCTCGGGCGCACAACCACTGAAGATGAAGACCCAGCAACTGAACTGGTCGGCTGAGCCATAGCATTTCCGCCGTCTCTGGTCGGACAATCTCTCTTCAAATGGCCCTGCTGGCCACAAGAGTAACAAGCTCCTGGAGGAACACGACACCCCCCATAATGACAATCACTATATCGACCACACCGAGGCATAGGTGGCCTCATCGACGGAACTCGTCCTCCGAAACCGAAGCCACGGAACCTGTCCCGCTCACGAATACTCAGTGCGTCCGAAGATGGTGGAGGCGCTCGACGGGCTGTGTGGTGCAAATCAGTGCTTCTTTGGGGTTGTCAACCCTAAAACTACCGGAGGACCTGCTGTCACGGCCTCTTCTGGCGATACACTGCGACCGTCGGCCCTGCGTTCCTCACACCTGCGTATGCTGCGTGCGGGCAATGTCCATGCCGATCAAGAGCCACTCCGTGCAACTCTCGGCCAAGTGATCATCGAGTCTGTGACATAGCGGTGCACCACGTCCTCCATGTGCGCTACCAAGCGGGCACATACCGAGCCAATGAGTCAAACACCACATTGTACTCCCGAACCGTCGCCCACTCTGTCTCGGTGTCAAAAATCTATCGGCGAGCCCTCTCATCCGGAGAGGCAAGAAATGGCCAAATGCGCCTCGAGAAATCGTCCCCAAACAATTTGGAAGCGCATGCTCCCCGGGCGATTCCCATGAATCATACCGATCCAAGCTGCGGTGTCCGCGGCCGTCACGAACCTAGTACCACCGACTCGGTCTCGAATCCCGATCACCTCGCGATCCAGAATCGTCGGATAAACTCACGAGATCATCCTCGTGCCTCGACCATAAAACTCGGTGAGCTGCGACTCAAAAAGTCCCTCGGTCTCGGCTAGCGGCTACTGTCTTTGAACTACGAATGCAATGGAGCTGCCGTCTCGGCTATCCTCATGGTGGCCACGATCTGGCTAATCGGGCCATCTCGCGTAGCCCATATCCTGCGCCTCGGCTGGGTCGAGGCTCAGTACCGCGGTCTCGATGGCCGCTGCCGCCTCGGACTCTTTGGGGTTGGCGGCGTTGTAGAACTCGCCGTCCAAACACCTCATCCGTGGGGCGGGCACGTGCCACTGGTAACCTCGGTGCCACTAGTAGTTCCTCTCTGCGCCTTGCCACGGCCGCGGTTGCCTTGCGTGGAGTCATAACTGATACATAAAGGAAAACATCAGAGGGGGTTCAACCTATAACTCAACTCTATTGCACGATCTTAGAGTGAGAATGGAAACCAATCCTAAATATCCATGACCTCACGATTATAGATGTGGTGCGCGACACACCGATAATCAAGACTCTACTAGACACGATGCGTGGACACTTTCGAGGACTAATCGCTCGATACCACTTTTGTCACGACTCCAACCGGGGCGCGGCGGTACCTCCGGTACCGCCGGTATATGTCGAGAGAATAGCGGTGAACAAACATAACACATAACTCATAAAAAGGGTAAACATCACCGTCGGTACCGATAAATTTCTTATAAAACATACTTAAACAAGGTATAGTAGTACAACTGGTTCTTATAGCCCAAAACATATATGTGAACACAGACCTCTAAAAATAACAACTGTGGCGGGACAGGGCCTCGTCATACACCTGAATGTACAAAATACCTATAGCATCAGGGAATATCCGTACCAAAAACAAGCTTCCGGAGGAATGGAGCTTCTGACACATGAGTAAAAGATCCTAGGAATGAGGATCTACCACCTGCTTTTCCTTACCTGCGGCATGAACGCAGCCCCGAGAAGTCGATCTGTGACGTACCAAGTATGTAAAACTGGAAAATACTGTAGTAATATCATAAGTCAAAAATAAGCTGGAGTCATGGATAAAATCAATTTCCTTGCATTGTGTCTTACTAACAATGAGAGTAACAAGTATAAATCTTATAGCATAAAAATAGGAGGCTCACGATCAAAACAGGTACCTCGCCTGTAGTATCGATGCAATCCTACTCGCGGGACTATTTCACCCGCATGGGTCTGTGGACCAGCATGAGGTCATCCACCGTCGTGGGACTATTTCACCCGCACGGACTATTTCACCCGCATGGATCTGTGGACGCATGAGTACCGTCGCGTACTCGCGTGGGATTATTTCACCCGCGTGGATCACGTGGTCCGATCGCATGAGTGCAAGCGCGACGCGTCATGGGTAGCAAATCCATGGCATAGATAATAACCCGGGGTTTACCCCTTAATAATACAAATATATAACATAGCTCATCCGGCTATCATACATAACATAAACACTACCGGCCTATCATATCATACATAAGCACTACCGGCCTATCATATCACAACATAAGCACTACCGGCCTATCATATCACAACATAAGCACTACCGGCCTATCATATCATACATAAGCACTACAGAACATCATAACATAAGCAAGTTAAGAAATCCCCTAACTTCTTATTAATCATTATTAATATATCCTCTCATTTTAGTATCCTAAGGCACTAACATGTCTTTTAATAGAAAATCCGGGAATTCAACCCAAGTACCATGTACTTCTAACTTTTTAAGAAAAACTCTTTTATACAAAGATTCCAAGATACTATTCACCATAGTATCAAGTTACGATTTCTTTTCAAGACGAGTCACATTTCCTTTTAGAAATATAATAGGCTTCTAAATCAAGTGACTTTATTTCCTTTAAAACCTTAGGCAACCAATGCCTAAAAAAATCAATTCACCTTTCTTAGTTTCAAATCCTTTACCCGTACTTGTTTTAATTAGAGTAAACCTTTCTTTGTGAACCTTTCAAGAAAACTAATATAACCAACTTCCCATAAAGTCCTTATATTAGTGTTATCCCTTTGTCAAATACATTTTCCCTCAACCCAAGGGACTTATACTTTTGAAATGAAACAAGTATCATATACTTTAAAACAAGTGTAGATTATCAAATCTTGTACGTATACCGTACTACATAGATACAACTATTCATGCTCAAGAGATAGGAAAGCTCTACATACCTCTTGGTCGATCCACTTGCTAAGTCCAACTACCATGAGTAATATGTCAACCTATAATAACCATAGTGCGTTTATTAACCTCTAATTTCAATGTAGAAATTCCAAATTCAAGTTACCAATTCCTAAGGAAAATTGGGCAGCATTTCCTTTGTTTTCTACTCACTTTGCCACCTTTTTCAAAGGTCGATTTTCAACACTCAAACGCCTCATTAAGGCCCAACATCCAAACCAACACAAAGGGGATTACACACCTAATCTTGGGTGTGTAAAATTCTGCCCCATAAGTTATAATAATACACTTAACAATTCTAAAGTAGTTTGTAGGCTACAACATGCTCATAATATCTCTTTAGCCAAATCCTTCATACCCAACCCACATTTCTTGCATGCAATGACTCTAATAGCATTATTTACTACCACAAGTACTTTCTTCTTAACATGCAACACTAAAAACTAATAATAGAGGAAGAATCATTACCTTAGAGCTTGTCGCGCCCTTTTCCGGCCGCGGCATTTTATTTTCTAAACTCCTGTTCAAATAAAAAGGTTAGAAAATAAAAATAAAAATGTGCTAATAAAGTTTAAGAATGCTAAAGGTTTTAAAAATGCTAAAAGGATTGCTAGAATGCTAAAAAAAAGCTAAAATGGGTGCTAAAATGCTAAGGGTTCGCGGAGTCGCCACCTAATTAATTTGGGTGAATTAGGACACCTAAATGTTTAACTAGTTTAAAGTAAAACATTAACTCCATTTTATGGTCTGCTAAACTTAGTGAGATTCTGGGTAAGGGTTCCTTATTAATCTAGAGGGAAGGGGTTAGGCACCCTCTAAGATCCGCTAACTTGCGGTTGTCCTGCCAAATCTAGGGTAATTATTATGTTTAAGAAAAATGCAAAATAAAGCTCTTCCTGTTTAATAAAATGCTAAAAATGTTAAAATGTTTAAAAGGTGCTTAAAAGGGCAAAAGTTTGCTAAAGGTATTAAATGCTAGAAGGGCTCCTACTTAGAAAGGTGTTAGAAAATGATAAAAGTGCTAAAATGTTTAAAAGACTTAAAGATTTTAAAATGCCAAGGGGTGCTAAATAGAAAAAGCTGTAAATGCCGAGGGGTGCTAAATAGAAAAGATGCTAAGGTGCTAGAGGTATTTTTAAGAGATGGTGTAAAATTGATTTATTATAGATGCATGCATTTTTATAAAAGACTTGTGCTACATATAGAGTTTAAAAGTGTTCATTTACTTTTATTTATAAATAAGTGTGTGAAACTAATTTATAAGTTAAATGCATGCACTTACTTGAAAAATTTAATTTATGTGGCCTAGTGCAAGAGACGGTTATCATTTGGCAAAGTTTTGGTCGTGGCAAGCCTGCAAGAATTAAATTAAAGGGAATACATTTCTAATATCCAACTACTTACTAATCTATTGGTTCAAGATTTAATTATTCCAACTATTCTACTAATTAGTGTAATGTTAAACAATTAATTTACAATAAATAAATGAATGGGGGCGGGGTAGAAAATAATATAAAGGACTCGAAGGATGGCGATGGCTTTACTTTGCGGCTTTGGAATTCCTATGCGGATAGAGAGATGCACATAGATGCGGGTACTAATTTGCCACGATGAGTCTCGCCATGAGACTCTTTGTTGCTCCGGTGCGTTCCATGTAAAACAAGAAAGATAAGGATTAGTATACACTCGAACTTGTCAATTAATAAATATGCATTTAGCAAACTTCAACACACAATTTATATCAAAAACCCATATATTCGTGAATAAACAGTGAAAGTCGATTATCACGATGAAGCGGTGAGAAACAAGTAGAGGGGACTTAAGTTGATGTCCAGAATAAGTACACAAAGGATGTATACATGGAGGTTCAGTAGGAGTAGTATGCTAGCATGGGCACCATCTGGACAAACTCAACAGACATAGGCACGATAATGACTTAGGAGATGTAGCTATCTAGCATAGGTATATTCCAACACTTAGAGGGGTAAAGGCATGTATGTATATATATTTTCTCAAGCAAATTAAGATCCAGTAGAGTTTTACTAAGTGGTTTTCGGGAAAAGCGAGCATTTGAACATATGTTGGTTCATACTTACGAGAATCAAACCAGAGACCAAATATGAATAGGCAAGTGCGGCGGAAGGATATACTAGTGTATATATTAAAACAAACAATGGAGAAAACAGACCTCGTCATTATTCAAGTGACTATTAGATTTTAGTAATACAACTAGATTGACATATAGGATTAGGCAAAGGAAAGATTAAGTTCTTATGCCTCAAGACATAATAAGCATACAAACGAATCAAACAATGCTAGTCGACTACTAATACCACCAGGAAGAAAGGGAATTCGGGGACATCTTATATGACTTGAATGAAACAAGCATACTAGAGTAGTCACAAATGGGCGATTCGGAAAAACCGACGCGACGAATACATGCTGGCAAAGATGAATCAGACATATGTGTGCAATTTGATCAGAAAAGCGTAGATGTTTGTTCGTGCTGAGGGACCATTCGGATCACTTTTACTTGATCCTTTGGCAGTAGCCTCAAAGGGAAGGAGATCTGATCTAATCTCAAGCCATTTTTACAAATATACTAACACTTTAAGATATCATGCCATTAGAATGAATGTAGAATGGCTAGGATCTATCATAGCATAGGCGACATAAACAATTTTTTTCAAAGGAGCCCGGTAACCACACACATCACAATAGGTAATTTAGACATGAAGATCCAATTCGAGGCAACCGAAGAAACACTAAACAATCGACAATAGACATTTTCTCGGGTTAACATCTATTTCAGATCTTGCATTAGATCCCAAGTCCAACAGTTCAGTTCATGCTAATGCAGACCTCAAAATTTGCTTATCTCATATCACTCGCAGAAACATATAAGAATAATAGCCAGACGTATTGTCTTTACTAAATATGACACGATAGCACGATACTCCCATAATTACCTACCTAGATTAATCGAAGCAAATCATTCAATATCTTATTCATACATTAACAAAGAAATCGCGATCGAGCGAACTAACACATATTCGATGGCGAAGCAAAAATGCAATCTGGTGCAAAGTAGTCGATAAGCGGATTTTACCTTCCCGACAGCGGCCGGGCGGCGTATCAAGTCGTCGGAGCCACTCGGCGGGTTATTGCGATGCGATTGAGGCGAGTTTGTTTCTTTGGTCTCTTGGCTGGAAAAGAAAGGATTCTTAACTGCTGCTAAGGGGGTGTTCGACAGTGAGGAAGGTGCTACCTCACTGAGCTCTGTCGTCTATTGCTATTGGACTCTGTTAGCAAAAGGGGTGGGGGTCTGGATTGCTGTCCACTCCTGCCCTTTTGCATGTGTAAAATACTCAATTTATAGTCTCCATATCGGGTTCTAAACTTGGTAGATAATAAAGGCTGATTTGTGCTGATATTTCGAAAAGATTTTGGTCCATTTCTCAGTGATTTCGAACGGGTTATGATTTGAAGGGATTTGGGTGCTGGTTATGGAAAGCAATCGTTGGAGAAAGGAGGAAGATTTGGGTTCGATTCGCCGGATTCTCAGGCGAGAATCACGGCAGGGAAGGTGCGGCGATGGGGCGAGGTGCGGCGGATGTCTTAGGCTGCTAGGGTTTCGTTAGGTTTTGTTTTGTGTGTGGGGGACGATGGGTAAGGTAAAAGGGATGAGTGGGCTCGTGGGTGATAAGGGAAAATAATGGGGATTGGGCTTGCGGGTAATTTAGATTGGGTTTGGGCTGGGCGAATTTTTTAAGGGGTGTTGGGCTAGGTAGAATCAATTAGGGGTTTAATTAAGTGTTAGTTTTAGGCTAGTTGATTAATGTTAATTAATTCTAGGTATTAATTTTAGGTGCTTAATTAATTAGGATTAGATTATTTGATTTAGTTAAATTATTTAGGTGCTAAATCAGTCTAATTACCATAATAAATGCGGGCGTGTTATTTAATTAGTGCTTAATATTTCAGAATGCGACGCTATTATTTAAAATCTTATTATTGTGCATTATTGCGAAGTTAAATTAAAATGAGCTTAGATTAAATTATTTAAATGCTAAATGCAAGTATGATTTTTAAGAATTGTTTAAAGCTTTTATAAATGCGACGCTATTAAATAAAAAATTGATTTTAAATAACAAATGATTATGAAATTCTCTTGCGTATTATTAAATGCGGCGATGCTACTTGACACGACGTTATTGCTAAATTATTTATTTTATGTATTTATTAATTACTTGAGAATTACGACAAAGCTTAAAGTTAATAAGTGCGGGCGCGGGACTCTAAATGCTTAATACTTTACGTAGGCGATGCCATTATTAAATTAATTATTTATGCCTGTATTTATGTTTTATTGTTGTATTTTATTATAAAAAATCCTAAAAAATTATTTTACAAAAATTAGTGTAATTTTATAGTTAATGACTGGACGGGAGGGTCAAAATTGGGTGTCAACAGATGTCCCTCTTTGTATGGAGATGATGGAAGAATATTCGGACAAATACTTTGACTCATGTAATTTTGTCTCGATCTTCGAGTTGCAAAAATGTTGGGCGGATAGACAAGGCCGACGAAAATCAAAAAGCATCGATGTCGAGTTATGGCGACCTTTGGTTACCATGGTCTAAACACTACGGCGGGCTAACGGACTCAAAATCGATGTCGAGTTATGGCGACCTTTGGGCTACCATGGTCAAAACACAAGCGGGCTAATGCGGGCTTAAAGATGTCGATGTCGAGTTATGATGACCTTTGGGCTATAATCTAAAAAGTAAAAGAATATAAGCGGCTTGAACACAGGGTGTCTTGCTATGGCTTGTGGTCTTTGGGTTCTATGGTGATGTGGGGCGAGTGGGCCAAGCGGCTGAGGCGCTACGCGATCGTTGAGAAGGTTGGCCCGTGATTGCCGGTTGTTGTAAGAGAAAATCCACGTTGTGCTCCTGCTGCTGCATGCTAAGACTTGAACAAACGGTTAGTGCATAACTGTTAAGGCAAAATGATGATGCATAATTTTAAAGTAATGCAACTGTGAGTAGAAAAGGTTATCCTGCAAAAATATGATGCCTGCTGTGTTGATGCGATGCTGCAAATGCTGTGATTTCGCCCTTGCATGGACGTGTTGCGATTGTGAGTGCGGATATGTTGTCCTTGCTGCAATTGTCCCTGTATACTAAAGCTCAAGAAAAGAGTTAGTGCATGCGCTAAGGCGAATAATAAAGCATGAATGATAAAAATGCAATTTTGAAACGAGAAAATCTTCCTTGTGTAGATGTAATATCGCGATGATGGCGTCGTTTTGGACTTGTTGTCTTGATAAGCGTCAGCTTGGGCGTGTTCTTTCTTGGCGTCGTTGCGTAGACTTGTTGTCTTGATAACGTCATTGCACGGGCGTATTCTTCTTTGGCGTCGTTGCGTGGACTTCTTTGTCTTGATAACGTCGTTATGCGGGCGTATTCTTCTTTGGCGTCGTTACATGGACTTCGATTACGTCGTTATGCGGGCGTGTTGTTCTTTGGCGTCGTTGCGTGGACTTGCCGATTACGTCGTTATGCGGGCGTGTTCTTTCTTTGGCGTCGTTGCGTGGACTTCTTGATTACGTCGTTATGCGGGCGTGTTGTTCTTTGGCGTCGTTGCGTGGACTTCTTGATTACGTCGTTATGCGGGCGTGTTCTTCTTTGGCGTCGTTGCGTGGACTTGCTTTCGATTACGTCGTTATGCGGGCGTGTTCTTCTTGGCGTCGTTGCATGGACTTGCGATTACGTCGTTATGCGGGCGTGTTGATCTTTGGCGTCGTTGCGTGGACTTCTTGATTACGTCGTTATGCGGGCGTGTTCTTCTTGGCGTCGTTGCGTGGACTTCTGATTACGTCGTTATGCGGGCGTGTTCTTCTTTGCTCGCTGTAGAATAAATGCTCGCAAGCTAAGCTTGAGAAAAGCGTTAGTGTATACCGTTTAAATGAAATGATAAATACATATGAGAAGTGCAATTTTGTGGGTAGAGATGTCATCCACGAGATGTTGTCTTTGCGGACATCTTTGAAACGTTGCGGTGACGAATTGCCATGATGCCTTTCTTTGTGTGCGATCGTGGGTTGCGATTTGACTTTATGCTCGAGTTGATCGCTAGGTTTTGTTGCGGAACTACGAACTTTATTCTTGATTGTTGATGCCCGCTTTTCTGCTTCTGCTTTGCTCTTGCTGCGGACTTTGGATTGTTGTCATCCTCTGCTTTTCTTTGCTTTTCTTTTACTGCAAGAGACTTTTAAATCGTATTTTACTGCTCATTGTTGCACTTTACTTACATTAATATTAAAGGCTGCGCTCGAAGAAAAATTTGTGAGTTTTGGGGGTCGATTCATATTTGACTTTGCCTTGTTCCTTGATATCTGCGTGCAGCTTGTTTGGACTTACTGACCCCATGCAGTTTCCTACCACCGTCGATTTTGAAAAGTGTATGCGGCTAAAATGAGTCTCAATGTAGTTCTTGTAGGCTATGTGTATTCTTGTCATTTTCCAAGCAAAGGAAAGTTTCCTAATGGTGTGGCCGGCGATTTAGGCGCCTCGTATCCCGTGAGGAATCAGTCGAACGTAGTTCATTACAAGCGAATATTGGGAAAATTAAAATTTCTAGATGTGGGACCGCGAGGCGGCGCTGCGTATCCACTAAGGAATCAGTCAAGCGTAGTTCATTACTGAAGCGAAGAAAACATTATTAAAGCTTAAATGAGTTATAAATTATTACGCTAAAATAAATCGTTTTCCTATCCGGGCTCTGGCGGACCAAGGCGGGTGCAAATCCAATCAATATGCCTTCGTACTGCTTGCCGTGGATGGTCTTCACGCCCGCTATCTCCCTCTTACGGCCTCTGCGTGGTGCGTGCTCGGATAAATGGTGATTCGAGGCGGAATGGCGTGGCGAAGTGTATTCCTCATCTAAGGTTATCAGTGCACATTGGCGTGGCGTGGTTTGGCAAGGGATTATCATGCACATTTGGGGCAGGATCCTTTGTGAATTACCGCCTGCGATCGGTGCCTCGATTACGTCACCGGGAGAGTGGCAACCTTGATGTCATGTCTGGGCTATTGGGTGATCTGCGCGGTAACATTCTCATCATACCATCTTGGGATAGGGTCAGGGATCCTTCCTGGAATCGGTTGGATTAGGCCTGCAGCTCGCAACCTTTCATATATTTGAGGTATGGGTTCAGCTAGTGGGGTGCGAACTTTGGGTGGTTTTCCTTCAAAATTCTTATTTGCTCTGGGTGCATTGGGTGCTCTATTCTGTTGGCGGGCTTGATGGGTGGATCTATGCGGGGCAGGATAAACGGGTGCTTGTGAAGTGTTATATATAGGCTGTGTGTGGTAGTTGTGGTAGTATGATGGGTTTTGGTATGTTATGAATGCTTCGGGTTTGCGTTCTTGTACAAACATGGAAGGGAAAGCGTCTCTTTCTTCTCTGTGAAGTACTCCCAGTGTCCCCGATCAATCGCCTATTAGTTGCTGTAATCTTTGCGGTTGTAATCCTACCGGTTTAATACCTTCTCGAAGTCGCCCATTCTAATAACTTCATGAAATTCCGCGATGGCGCTTATCATCCGCTCATAGTAGGTTGCATCCTTCAAAGATTGTACGAATAATGTGGTCATCTCACTCTCGCATGGGTGGTTGCACTTTCGGCGCCTCTGAGCGCGCTCATGGCGTATTCTCTGAATGTTTACGTAGTCTTCTTCTCAACTTCATTAAATAGAACACATCCAGCGGTTTACGTGTTGAACTGAACCGCTCACAAAATCTTGGGCGATGCATTCCGGTATGCCATTTCGCGGATCTTGGTGGTATACCAATCTAGTGTCTCGCGGTCAAGCTCGAATGAACAACTTCATAATGGCCGTGGGTTCTTCCTACCGATTAGCTTGTCGCATATGACCTCGGTGTGCGGGGTTCCCCTTTTCCATCAAATAGTTCAAACTTGGCACCTTGTACCCATGGCGGTTCCATCGTCCGGATGCGTGCAAAGATCCTCGTAGTCTAGTCGCCCGTGACCTTTGTCCGATCGCGTACCGAACCGCTTCTTTCAGACTATGAATTTCTTTGGCCACGTCCTCGTCCATTTTGGCTCGGACTTCCCTCTCCATTTCTTCGTAATGATCCCCTTCTTGGTGAAGCACGGGGACGGTAAAAGGTCGGGTTTTACATTGCATAAGTCGGTATGCAGGTTGTTTCTTTGAAATTGGTAATGGGTGTGGTGCGTGGGTATTGGTTGGCTTTGCGATTAGGGCTGATTATGGTGAAGTAAGCGGCGGAAGTGAGGTATATGGGTAGTAGGAGGTCATTTGAAGGTGGGGTTGAGGTTGGGCGGGCGGTTTGTTCGGTGTGGTGGCCTTTGTGGAGAGTTACGGGAGATATGTGGTGGTGGAGGTTGATGCAGGATGGTTTGTGAAGTAGTGACCCTTTGATCGGCATAGGGGTATTCAAGCTAATGGATAGGTTGGTCGATTCCGTAGCCTCTCCATCTCAACTGCATATCGCCAATTTGTTCGGCAGGTATGCAATACATTCTTCTTGGTGATATTCCTCCCTTCAAGGTTGTTTACCGACAGAATAATTCCCAAACCATTTGGCTCGGACGCCCCAGAGCGATCATATCATCATTTCTTGCCTTGGACACGGTGAAGTGTGGATGCTCAGGCATTGTTGAGTCAAATCTGACGACCGACTTTGGGGAGGATGATAAATTTTCTAAAATGCAACAAACGATGTTAGCATAAAGCACATAACTTGCGGTATGTAGCGGATATATCGCACATAGCACATTCAAACGTTTCCTAACATGCGGGGACCTCTTTATGCGGTAAGCCTAAACGTCAACTTATGCGAGATTATGGACGGATTTGTCCAAGTCGTCAACTATAATGCCTTTGTTGGAAATGGCGACCAAATGACGGTGCTTTTCCCAATTTCAGCATGTCATGATTGGGCTTGGATTTGTCTGTCATTGTCACGCTACACATAATATCTTTGGTTAGTCGTTGGGTTGAGAAACCCGTCGACAAGTTTGGTGTCTTCCTAATTGTGGTGTCGATGCGAGGACCGACCCACCTAAGGTAAATGCATGCGTACCTAAAATAAAGGGTGGTATAGCTCTATCTTAAGTTTGCTAAGATTTGGCTTTTCTAGGCCAAGAGTTCCCGGCGGACAACTCGAGTGAGAAGGCTACGCGGTGATCAGACGAACCGATCTAACTCATGCGCGCGACTCTCCTAAAATTTGGATATTTTTGAAAGAAATTTGCGGGTCTTGCGAGCACACCAAATAGCGTGAGTGTGTGATTTGTGTGAATTTTCCAGAATGGAAGAAATATGAGCGGAATGCCAGTTTAGGGAAAGCAGTAAAGCAAGTAGCAAAAAATAAACAAAATACAATACACAAAAAATTAAATGCAAAATAATTGCCGAATAATAGCCCTAGGTCTGTTGTGGTTAAGAACCTAAATTCCCCAGTGGAGTCGCCATTTCTGTCGCGCCCTTTTCCGGCCGCGGCATTTTATTTTCTAAACTCCTGTTCAAATAAAAAGGTTAGAAAATAAAAATAAAAATGTGCTAATAAAGTTTAAGAATGCTAAAGGTTTTAAAAATGCTAAAAGGATTGCTAGAATGCTAAAAAAAAAGCTAAAATGGGTGCTAAAATGCTAAGGGTTCGCGGAGTCGCCACCTAATTAATTTGGGTGAATTAGGACACCTAAATGTTTAACTAGTTTAAAGTAAAACATTAACTCCATTTTATGGTCTGCTAAACTTAGTGAGATTAGGTAAGGGTTCCTTATTAATCTAGAGGAAGGGTTAGGCACCTCTAAGATCCGCTAACTGCGGTTGTCTGCCAAATCTAGGGTAATTATTATGTTTAAGAAAATGCAAAATAAAGCTCTTCTGTTTAATAAAATGCTAAAAATGTTAAAATGTTTAAAAGGTGCTTAAAAGGGCAAAAGTTTGCTAAAGGTATTAAATGCTAGCAGGGCTCCTACTTAGAAAGGTGTTAGAAAATGATAAAAGTGCTAAAATGTTTAAAAGACTTAAAGATTTTAAAATGCCAAGGGTGCTAAATAGAAAAAATGTAAATGCCGAGGGGTGCTAAATAGAAAAGATGCTAAGGTGCTAGAGGTATTTTTAAGAGATGGTGTAAAATTGATTTATTATAGATGCATGCATTTTTATAAAAGACTTGTGCTACATATAGAGTTTAAAAGTGTTCATTTACTTTTATTTATAAATAAGTGACGCGAAACTAATTTATAAGTTAAATGCATGCACTTACTTGAAAAATTTAATTTATGTGGCCTAGTGCAAGAGACGGTTATCATTTGGCAAAGTTTTGGTCGTGGCAAGCCTGCAAGAATTAAATTAAAGGGAATACATTTCTAATATCCAACTACTTACTAATCTATTGGTTCAAGATTTAATTATTCCAACTATTCTACTAATTAGTGTAATGTTAAACAATTAATTTACAATAAATAAATGAATGGGGGCGGGGTAGAAAATAATATAAAGGACTCGAAGGATGGCGATGTCTTTACTTTGCGACTTTGGAATTCCTATGCGGATAGAGAGATGCACATAGATGCGGGTACTAATTTGCCACGATGAGTCTCGCCATGAGACTCTTTGTTGCTCCGGTGCGTTCCATGTAAAACAAGAAAGATAAGGATTAGTATACACTCGAACTTGTCAATTAATAAATATGCATTTAGCAAACTTCAACACACAATTTATATCAAAAACCCATATATTCGTGAATAAGCGGTGAAATTCGGTATCACGATGAGCAGTGAGAAACAAGTAGAGGGGACTTAAGTTGATGTCCAGAATAAGTACACAAAGGATGTATACATGGAGGTTCAGTAGGAGTAGTATGCTAGCATGGGCACCATCCGACAAACTCAGCATATAGGCACGATAATGACTTAGGAGATGTAGCTATCTAGCATAGGTATATTCCAACACTTAGAGGGGTAAAGGCATGTATGTATATATATTTTCTCAAGCAAATTAAGATCCAGTAGAGTTTTACTAAGTGGTTTTCAGGAAAAACAGAGCATTTGAACATATGTTGGTTCATACTTACGAGAATCAAACCAAAGGACCAAATATGAATAGGCAAAGTGCAGCGGAAGGGATATACTAGTGTATATATTAAAACAAACAATGGAGAAAACAGCCTCATCTCATTATTCAAGGCAGCCTATTAGATTTTAGTAATACAACTAGATTGACATATAGGATTAGGCAAAGGAAAGATTAAGTTCTTATGCCTCAAGACATAATAAGCATACAAACGAATCAAACAATGCTAGTCGACTACTAATACCACCAGGAAGAAAGGGAATTGGGGACATCTTATATGACTTGAATGAAACAAGCGTACTAGAGTAGTCACAAATGGACAGATTCAGAAAAACCGACGCGACGAATACATGCTGGCAAAGATGAATCAGACATATGTGTGCAATTTGATCAGAAAAGCGTAGATGTTTGTTCGTGCTGAGGGACCATTCGGATCACTTTTACTTGATCCTTTGGCAGTAGCCTCAAAGGGAAGGAGATACAGTCTAATCTCAAGCCATTTTTACAAATATACTAACACTTTAAGATATCATGCCATTAGAATGAATGTAGAATGGCTAGGATCTATCATAGCATGTAGACGACATAAACAATTTTTTTCAAGGAGCCCGGTAACCACACACATCACAATAGGTAATTTAGACATGAAGATCCAATTCGAGCAACCGAAGAAACACTAACCAATCGACAATAGACATTTTCTCGGGTTAACATCTATTTCAGATCTTGCATTAGATCCCAAGTCCAACAGTTCAGTTCATGCTAATGCAGACCTCAAAATTTGCTTATCTCATATCACTCGCAGAAACATATAAGAATAATAGCCAGCATATGTTCATCTTTACTAAATATGACACGATAGCACGATACTCCCATAATTACCCTACCTAGATTAATCGAAGCAAATCATTCAATATCTTATTCATACATTAACAAAGCGCGATCGAACGAACTAACACATATTGATGGCGAAGCAAAAATACAATCTGGCCGCAAAGTAGTCGATAAAGCGGATTTTACCTTCTCCGGACAGCGGCGGGCAGCGTATCAAGTCGTCGGAGCCACTCGACGGGTTATTGCGATGCGATTGAGGGGCGAGGTTTGTTTGCTGGTCTCTTGGCTGGAAAAGAAAGGATTCTTAACTGCTGCTAAGGGGGTGTTCGACAGTGAGGAAGGTGCTACCTCACTGAGCTCTGTCGTCTATTGCTATTGGACCCTGTTAGCAAAAGGGGTGAAGTGCGGATTGCTGTCCACTCCTGCCCTTTTGCATGTGTAAAATACTCAATTTATAGTCTCCATATCGGGTTCTAAACTTGGTAGATAATAAAGGCTGATTTGTGCTGATATTTCGAAAAGATTTTGGTCAATTTCTCAGTGATTTCGAACGGGTTATGATTTGAAGGGATTTGAGTGCTGGTTATGGAAAGCAATCGTTGGAGAAAGGAGGAAGATTTGGGTTCGATTCGCCGGATTCTCAGGCGAGAATCACGGCAGGGAAGGTGCGGCGATGGGGCGAGGTGCGGCGGATGTCTTAGGCTGCTAGGGTTTCGTTAGGTTTTGTTTTGTGTGTGGGGGACGATGGGTAAGGTAAAAGGGATGAGTGGGCTCGTGGGTGATAAGGGAAAATAATGGGGATTGGGCTTGCGGGTAATTTAGATTGGGTTTGGGCTGGGCGAATTTTTAAGGGGGTGTGGGCTAGGTAGAATCAATTAGGGGTTTAATTAAGTGTTAGTTTTAGGCTAGTTGATTAATGTTAATTAATTCTAGGTATTAATTTTAGGTGCTTAATTAATTAGGATTAGATTATTTGATTTAGTTAAATTATTTAGGTGCTAAATCAGTCTAATTACCATAATAAATGCGGGCGTGTTATTTAATTAGTGCTTAATATTTCAGAATGCGACGCTATTATTTAAAATCTTATTATTGTGCATTATTGCGAAGTTAAATTAAAATGAGCTTAGATTAAATTATTTAAATGCTAAATGCAAGTATGATTTTTAAGAATTGTTTAAAGCTTTTATAAATGCGACGCTATTAAATAAAAAAATTGATTTTAAATAACAAATGATTATGAAATTCTCTTGCGTATTATTAAATGCGGCGATGCTACTTGACACGACGTTATTGCTAAATTATTTATTTTATGTATTTATTAATTACTTGAGAATTACGACAAAGCTTAAAGTTAATAAGTGCGGGCGCGGGACTCTAAACGCTTAAGACTTTACGTAAGACGCGATGCCATTATTAAATTAATTATTTATGCCTGTATTTATGTTTTATTGTTGTATTTTATTATAAAAAATCCTAAAAAATTATTTTACAAAAATTAGTGTAATTTTATAGTTAATGACTGGACGGGAGGGTCAAAATTGGGTGTCAACAGAGCTTTAGCCAAATTTATCCAACAATTTGCTAGCCTCTATTCCAAGAACACCACCACAACAACCTTCACAAGCTAGCCACAAGCTTCCTTCTTGCCTTTTACTTTTCAGATTTTTCCTAAGGCTAGAATATCTCTTGGAGTTTTAGAGAGAAGGAGGAGCTTGAAATAATTAAGAGAGAAGGAGGAGCTTTTTCTAAGAGAGAGATGAAAGATGACCAAGTCTTTAAGACTTGGTCAATATAATGCATGCAAAAATCAGATGGGGTGGGGACACTTGTCCCCCACCCATGCCCTTTTAAAAGAAAAGATCAGATTTTCCTAAGTTTTCCGCCAGATTTCCCGCCTCGGCGCGGCTTGCCGCCGTGCGCGGCCGCAACTCTGCGGACCCTCGGATCTTCGGCGCGGCACTGCTTCCCGGCCGCGGCTCTAATCACCGCGCTTGCCGCGACCACTGCCTGCAGCGCGCTGGCCGCTGAGACCACGACCCGGTCGGCGAACCACGGTATAACGAGCTTCGGCGAGGCCAAAGCGAGCCCGCTGCCCAACCTACTAACCGAGTTACCATTCGGGTCGGAAAGTGGGCACAGAGGATCTTTGGGGTGGGCGGTTCTCAGGAAATTGTGATGGCGGGTAAGGGCAGTTGGGCCACTAGCCCAGCCCCACAGCCAGTAAGCCCACGTCTGCTGTCAGTTGGTCTGTGGCCCATTATTACGATCACTGTTATATCCACCGTTAATTACCATTACCACCGCGGCCGCCGGCGCGATCTTGCCATTATTTTTACGATTTTGACTCTTTTTGCCGCCACCGTTGTTTCTATTTTGGTTTGCATCGTCAGTGAAGGAGTGAAGTTCATGACGGAATTGGATCCACTAGCCGCCTTTTTAGCCAAGCCGATCTCTTCCAATGTGAGCATGAAACGAGCCTGGTAAAATTGGGGGAGAGGATTACTTTGATGAAGAAGCGTCCCAACGCCATTATAGGCCTCAGATGGGCCTGCAACCATCTGGATAACAAGACAATCATTGATAACTGGCACACCAACATTTTTAAGTTGATCTGCCAATTCCTTCAGCCTTTTACAATAGGCTAAGACATTCGGGAATTCTTCCATGTTGACATGGGAAATTTCTGCTCAAGAGTGACAACACATGAATTTTTGTTGTCTTGAAATATATCACGCACTCTATTCCAAGCTTACATCGTCGTAGCGTCATGTTCAATAATTGTCTGTAAGAGGTCGGTAGAGATAGTGGAATAAATCGACTGAAGTACGGTAGCATCAAGGATTGTCCATAACACAGGGTCATCCTCGGGTGTAGGAACCTTCGTCGTGCCCATTATGGAGAGGATGATGTGATGAAGAACTTGATGCGAGCGTGCGTGAACTTTAAACAATTCCGCCTATATTGCGTAATGGACGTTTTTATTTCAAGAATAATAGGGATATGGTTCTTGATGTTGGATAATGTAAGGGTTGGATGAAATGTGTTCTTTGAGGTAGACATAATGGAAGAATTAGGGATTTGTGGAGAAGAAAATAAAATTTATGTTGATCGAAGGGAGTATGGCCGTTGGCCACACCTCGGGCAGCGGAAGAAAATATTTTTGGGAGAGAAAAAGTTTGCCCTATATTTCTGATACCATGTAAGAAATAATTCCTTGATTATTTTCATATATAATGAGAGGTATATATACAAATATACAAATATACAATTATTAAATATGGTGAATATAGAAAAATAATTCTACCTTTTCATACTCTAATTCTAATACATTTTTCTAGTACAAGACTAATACCATAATTATAATTATACATGAATTACAATTTGTGGATTCCAAATTAGACCATGATATACATGTGTATATCGGTATTTTAATCATATTATGTTGATTTTTTAATACAAATATACAATTTTGACTAAAATTACTGAATTCTATCAAATTCGTTATTATAATTCTAGTTGCGCTGGGTGAGAGAAATTGTAGTTAGAGAATGTAAACTTGCAAGCGTTTGGATGAGTATGATTTGATGTCTAAGATCTATGGATTTACCCTTGTATACCAACCACTTGAGTTTAAATGCCAGTTTTGTGAGTTACATAATGAATGTACGAGAATAGTATACAACTACTACTAGTGCTTTAAAAGGGTAAACAATATGATTACAATACAATAGGCTTGAAGCCTAACAATAGTTGTGACAACAACAAGAGTTTATGAGGTCTTGATCTTTTGTCCTTGAGTCCGTCTTGAGTCTTCATTCCAATTGCAGCAAGTTCTTTGATTTTGATAGCCTGCAACCAAGAGACACTAAATTTGGTAGCGTTATAGTTGCGTTGTTGAGTTCAGTGATGTTCACCTGGTCTTTAAGACATTATTGCCCCGTATATATCATTTTATGGTTGATGGGAAAATGTCTTCCAAGAAAAATAACAACTAACAAATAAGCAAAGAAAACTTAAATATTTCTCAAGAAGAACCTTTTGAGTGTATGAAAATATGCTAGAGAGAAAGATTTTTCAAAAAATCATACAAGTATGAAGTGTGTTGATTAATTGAGCCAAATGCCTCAATTTATAGTGTGATGAAGATGTCTTCCCAACTAGCCAAGTAATGGCCTTTAATGTCATGTAATGACACTTAATTTGGGGTTACAATTCAGCCAAATAATGGCTGAATTCATGAGCCAGATAATGGAGAATTAATCCTCCAAAATCAGCCCAAGAGTCAGTTATTTTTCGTCTCCAACGATCACACTGCCTCCGAAGGGCCGCGGCGCCTGAGCTCCAGTGACCAAACATGGAATTAGCGCCGCTGCTCCGACGGTGTTAAGCCACGACCCTTCACGGCTCCGCAATGATTTCCGAATCATTTCATCTTTTATACATCATAAATTTCTTCTTTCATTTACCAACGTGGAACACGTGTTATTTGAAAAATAACCGTCCATCATTCTATGTCTCAAACGTTTCACTCACGTACCAATATCTCTTTCACTAATGAAATTTACGATACTTGACAATACATGTGCACGTGTGTGAAAACGACGTTTCTGATGTGCGGGATCCCAATTGTTAGAGTCATAAATAATGAGTTAAACTTAATTCCACATTAGTAAATTTCCAAAAATCCCCTATTGAAAGAGATTTTGGCGCACCCACATGGTGTCTTTCTAGTAACCTTTCAGCGAATCGATGTTGCATCTAGATGGGTAGCCGTGGCTTTGAACCTTCCATAGTAGAATACCATCGGACTTACTTACTGTGTGGTGAATGTGATGTCTTGAACCGTAAGTGTTTAGTGTAAGCCCAAGACAATGGAGCCAACATAACAACTTTCCTTACTCTGTTCTTCTTATGTTTTGTTTGTTGTGGCCGTAGACACTCTTGGATCTTAAGTGCGTTCATTTGAGGCGGATTGTCCTCGCACTTAAATAGGTTGTCTCCTACAAGGTATCATGTTATACCTCACTTCACAAGTGTTAGGTACCATTAAAATTTCCCCAAACCTAACCTCAACCGTTGAGGATCATTAAAGGTTTTGGAAACTTAACCTTTACCCACGCTGCAGATAGCACTTTAAGTCTATCACAGGAATGGCTTTGGATTCATGTTTCTTTACAGAAATCATTATCTGAAGTTTTCTTGCTTCCACCGAAGCACTCAACTGAATCTTTTGCGATTTAATTTTCCCATTGAACCAAATTCTTGAGATCTTCAGTCATTATGGTTGGTATCCACCGCAAAGGTTCGTATTGATTTGGGTTTTGAGCCTCTTTCCCTAGACCGGAAGAACTCTTGATCTTCGGGTAGTCCCTTAATTTAAAAGGTCCGTTATATCCTTTGATTTAGTAATCAAGGATGTGTCACCCGATCAACTACCATACGGTCTTATGTTAGCGACATATATGTCTAGACGCCATCATCCGTGCCCTTACAGTGTATAACTGACGAAGGCACGAGTTACTCCCAATAAGGGACATCCTTTGAGAGGTCATGAAGTTACTCAACTTCTCATCATGCTTTGAACAAAGCAATAAACTCTGATTCCATCACGAATCGGCCGATGCAAATTTGCTTAGAGGATTTTCCAAAGACACACCATGCACATCCACTTGTGGCTTTGGTGCTCTTCAAGTCTGATGTCTAATTTGCATCATTATGTTCTCCCATAACCGTTGGACATCTAGAATATCATAATTCATAGATAATCGAATAATTCAGATGTCGTCACATCCCATTAACGCCTTCTGTTGGTCATTTCCAGAATCACAAGTGAACTTTAGTTCAACTGATCTTTGAGCCGATACCAGGTCAGTTATAGTGTGTAAAATACATTGAACTACATGTGATCTGCATCTATCGCTCCTGATATATGAGTGCACCATGATTCCAATCAATTATATGATTCATATCCATTGGTGACTTCAACGAGACTGTCAAAACACCTCACAAGTGAGTTTGGCTTAGACCAGTCCGTTAGATGTCTTAGAAATCCCAATTCCTAAGATGTCATCTGCAATACCCATATCATTCATGTCAAAATATTATTTCAACATACTTCTAGGATCAAATTAGGATTACTCTTTGTGATCAACATGTCGTCTACGTAAAGGCATATCATAAGCGAGTTAGAACTACCTTTTCATGTAGGCACATTTGTCACACTCTTTAACGGAGAAGCCCTTCGATAGTAGAGTACTATCGAGGTTTTCGTGCCATTACTTTGGGGCCTGTTTCATCCCGCACAGAGATTTGATAAGTCGACAGACTTTCTTCTCTTCCCTGAAATCACATACCCCTCGGGTTATTCCGTATTACTTTCTTCTTCCACTTTCAGACTTTTGTATTTCCAACTGTTGGCTTTCTAGTTTCAAAATCAATGTTTCTATAGTCAGATTCATTATTTCTGGTTTATCTGAAACTTCCAGGACCAAAATGTAAACATTTCAGGGACCATAATGGAAGTTCAGGAAGAAGCCCACCAATCCATCAAACCAACTCTCCGATTAGGAAGTCTGTCTCAACATCCATGTCACGCAATATTGTGGTGACCCTGAAGGTTAAGATATTCATATTGGGGAACATGTCCAAATACCGAGGGCATATACTCGTCAGTGGATCCATCTACTTTTGTACTCAATTTGAGTATCCACTTTTACAACCCAGAGGTTCTTTTCCCGGAGGAAGATCAACCATCACACAAGTGTGTTCTATCTTATGGAGTCTATTTCTTTTTTTAGCTTCTTTCCAAAGCAGTACTTTTAGAGTTGACAATTCTTCGTTAATTGTCCATGGTTCATTCTTAACCATATAAGCTAGAAGGCCTTGAACAAGTCTTTGTCCCCTCATTTTGCTCTGTCTCGGTTCAATATCTATAATCCCTGAGTTATGGAGATCTGGAACATTAAGTTCCGGATAGTCAGCAACTTCCCAGTCCTATAGATCTGTAATGTCTAGTTCCGGACAATCAGGCACTCGCGGTTTCTTGTTAACCTTGAGCAATTACTTCTCTTTATTTCTTAAGAAAAGTCATCTTCAAAGAATTCAACATTCTTTGGCACCAAGATGTGATACACACTACTGTTATTTACAGATCCAGTGGATATACAATCTACCGTCTTAGGTCGACTTGATTAGCTTTGGCTTAGGTATTTCAACCATTGTCACATTATCCCATATCACAATATTTGTATATAGGATTCTTTCCATGTTTCACATAGAGGATTATCCTTATCCTTATGCAGAGTTCTGTGGAGAATCACATTAACGGTAAGGATCGCCTTACACTAAATATCTTGGGCATACGGATCTGCGCTTGGAAAACACCGTTGGTCTGAGGTGAGTAAGGAGCGGTCGTTTGATAAACGATGCTTCACATTCTCCCTCTCTATCCCTATGAATTCCTCAATTCGTAGGCTTTCAACTTATGCTTCCGAAGTGTCGTGGCCCTTACTAGGAGGCGTCGTGGCGCCTGAACTATAGTAGCCTCACATGCTTCAATAGTTGCATCCTTTCTTTTCAACAAACAAAGTAAACACTACGTTGTACCATCTTCGATGAATATAACAACGTTCTTGTCTCCCCCTCTCTATTTGTACAAGCGTTAAATCACCCACGTAGGCGTGACTATGTTATGATTGCTCAAGTTGCCCTCTCATGGTTGAATGTGAAAAAGAATTGCTTTTAGGAGCAGTACTTCTTTCGCTATTCCTTTGATAGAATGGAAATGTGATTTTACCTCTTCGCCTACCTCACATTCATTCGAGGGTTTATGTCGACAGACGACAACAAATCTCAACTTAATTAGTTTTGAATGACTTTTTATTAAACGTGTCTTAATCTATGAAGGCATAGATGCACGGATTACAAATATATCATTCCCTTGGCTACAATCTTACTGTACAATTCTTAGTCATTGTAGACCTGTTGACTAGACTCAAGCCAGTTTGACCAACAACGTCATTGAACCAAGTTTGAGACATGTATCACATGTTGTTTGAGTGATCTCATTCCCTTAAGTCCTTTTGAGGATACTTCTTCCACTTCTTTTACTTTGGAGGTAGCGTTGCTTCATATGAACAACATATTGCCCGTGATTAGGGCGCAATCGGATCATAAGTGATCTAGATACTCTGGCCCACTCCAGTCGCCTTGGCAGACCGAGCGTCCAATTTCTGCCTTTCTTTTGGCCTTCAAATCATTTAAGATATGGAAACTCTGGCCCACTCTAGTAGCCCATAGGCTTTATATGACTGAGTGTACAATATTGTCCTGTCATGAGATGGATCTGGTCCACTCCAGTCGCCCGTAGGCTTTGTATGACTGAGTGTCCACTACTATCCTGTCAAAAGACGGATTTTACTCCGAAAGCAGTGTGAGTTTGTCTCTAGTCCTCTAGTCCTTGTCTTTAGTCCTCTTCCCTTGCTTAGGATTGTCCATAAATCCAGTTTATTACAATATAAGTCCATTCTTTTTAGGCCGTAATTTATAACAGTCTAATTATAAATGGGAAGATAAGTGAGATTAAACTTCTGATTTTAAAGTGTAGAGAATATGAGTTTTTAACCAAAACCTTTTATATTCCTAGCCTTGCTTTATTCACTTTTATTCAGAAATTATCTTTTGATCTCAATCTTGACAAGGAATAAAAGGTTAAATCATACCTTTGGGATATGGCCCACATTAGTCTCGTTGTTGAACTTAATGTCCATATCCTCCTAACCACTCGTGGACGCCTGTTTCAACCACTCTCGTGAGCGATGACATCAACTCTTCCTTAATCCTTAGCCTTGCCAACATGACTATCAACAGTATCTTCAAGTTCAGGATCAACTACCAAATATCTCCCCTTTGACGGAATAGATCTGTAACTATCGTCAAAGAGAGACCCAAACTAGGACCAAATTTGTTGTCATATCTACTGACATACATCTTTCTAGCACTAGTACGAATAATGTCTTAAGATTGTGAGTTACACAATGGATGTACGGAAATAGTATATAACTACTATTAGTGCTTTGAAATGGTAAACAATATGATTACAATACAATATGCTTGAAGCCTAACAATAGTTGTGACAACAACAAGAGTTTATAAGGTCTTGATCTTCTGTCCTTGAGTCCGTCTTGAGTCTTCGTTCCAATTGCAGCAAGTTTCTTGATTTTGATAGCCTGCAACCAAGAGACAATAAATCTGGTAGCGTTATAGTTGTGTTGCTGAGTTCAGTGATGTTCACCTGGTCCTTAAGACATTATTGCCCCATATATATTCTTTTACGGTGATGGACAACTGTCTCCCAAGATAAAATAACAACTAACAAATGAGCAAAGAAAACTAAAGTGTTTCTCAAGAAGAACCTTTTGAGTGTATGAAAATATACTAGAGAGGAAGAGTTTTCAGAAAATCTGAAATCATACAAGTATGAAGTGTGTTGTTGAATTGAGCCAAAGGCCTCAATTTATAGTGTGATGAAGATGTCTTCCCAACTAGCCAAGTAATGGCTTTCAATGCCATGTAATGACACTTAATTTGGGGTTACAATTCAGCCAAATAATGGTTGAATTCATGAGCCAAATAATTGAGAATTAATGCTCCAAAGTCAGCCCAAGAGTCAGTTATTTTTTGTCTCCAACGGTCACACTGCCTCCGAAGCGCCGCGACGCTTGAGCTCCAGTGACCAAACATGAAATTAGCGTCGCGGCTCATAGTGGAGGCCCCGCGGCCCTTCACGGCTCCGCGGCGATTTCCGACTCGTTTCATCTTTTACATATCGTACATTTCTTCCTTCATTTACCAACGTGAAACACGTGTTATTTGGCCAATAACCGTTCATCATTCTATGTCTCAAATGTTCACTCACGTACCAATATCTCTTTCACTAATGAAATTTATGATACTTGGCACTACGTGTGCACGTGTGTGCAAACGACGTTTTCGACCTGCGGGATCTCAATTATTCGAGTCATAAATAATGAGTTAAACTTAATTTTACATTAGTAAATTTCCAATAAGTTTATCCTCAATGTTAAAAACTTGAACCAAAATGGGAAAAAAATATTTCTCCTTTAATCTATGAACCATGAAACTACTAAATTTACCGTCGACCAAACTTATTACCGGCAGTATAGCCTGATATGTGTATTATACATATAATATATGTATATTATACATAGTAGATGTGTATTATACATATAATATATGTGTATTATATATATAGTACATATACATTTATGTATAAAATTACAAGCAGACTATTTTGTAAGCTAGATCACATCATGTTTTTTGCGCGAATTTCCTTCATATGGATTGGTTTTTAAAAATTTCTCCTCAAGTCGGTGGTCATTAATTTTTGCTCCTACTTCTCATTTAATGAGAATTTGTGGGCCAAAATTTCCTTATTCACGCGTTTACAAAATAAGAGATTCGGGTCGAACCCCAGCTCAGTAAAAAAAATAAAAAAAATTGCAAGGCAAAGGTTTCACAAAAGTAATTCTAAGTTATGTCTTATGTAGTTCTGGATTCGAACCCCAAGGCAATGGCTTAAGGCGGACTTAATAACTTGCCCGAATAGAAATAGTTTGTTCTGAAACTTTGCCTTACGATTCTTTTCTTTTTTTTTACTTTGTTGGGGTGCGAACCCAGAATATCAGGGGTATTTTCTTCTATTTTTTTATGCGAAGAGCAAAAATTAAAGAACACCGAGGGGCAAAAATTAAACACCACCACGAAATAGAGAATTTGTGCAAATGACCGGACCAGGCAAAGATACTTAGCTGTAAATTTCATTGGAATGCCAGGTGTGGGAGGTAGTATGTTACCGTTAAGTCCCAAGCCCATCAAAGATTATGTTGGGCTGTATGTAGCTCAAAAGAATTGCTAGGCCCAGTTCAACCGCGCTGAAACATCGATCTGATGTCTTGTGAAACTTTCTCCGATTGCCTGAGATTTATTGATGCTTGTAAAGCACCAAAGAATGTTTTGCTTGCAGCTCTAAATTTGAGTTTTTGCCAAGAGAAAGTTTGTTTCTTTTTCTCTTTTTGTTAACTTATACTCCGTCTCAAATTATTTATCGTGATTTCTAAAAATAGTTATTTAAATTATTTGTCATTTTAGAAGTTTAAGACAAAACTAATTATTTTTTTCATAATAGTAAGGTATAGTAAATATTTAATAAAAAAATATTATATATTAAGACAAAATGAGGGTATAACAGTAAGAAAAAAACCTCCTAATCAATGTTAGGATCGGAACCCGGATAGTGCGGAATTAGACAAAGCAGTCGTACAAAGACAATAACGAAAATAATAGGAAAGAAAGATTTAACTGGTTCGGTCAAAATTCACAACTAAAAAAGTTGAAAAGAAATAATCGCTTTTTATAGGTCAAAATTTGGGCTCCAAGTTGGGTAAATATAAAAGAAGAAATGACCAAAATAATCTCTCACATGAGCCAAACTTTGCCTCTAAGAAATACATGTGACCAAGTAAATTGGCAATGCCAAGTGAGGCCATATCTTACAAAATATTTTCTCAACTGATGCGTAAAAGAAAAACACGATAAATAATTTGAAACAGAGGGGATATGTCTTAATTTGTACTACGTAAAAGGGTCTAAAATGCTCTTGAAATATCATTTTTGGTACAATAATACCCTCCATCCACCTTTCGGGTAAAAAATGTCCCCGCCATCAACCTTTTAGTTCTAAAATACTCTTATTTTTAACGGTTCCCTCTGAAATTAAAATTAATAAATTTATTTATTACTTGACGCGATTATATTAGCTAATTTTATAATGATCCAAATTAATTAAATAAAATTTCAACCTAAATTCGAATCCATCTAAGAGTCATACCCTCCCCGCCTAAAGCTCCATTTCTCATGGATCACAACAGATTTGGGTGTTCTTCAAGATTTTTCAAACCCTCTAATAATGATTATAATTTTTCTTTAAATAAATCAACTAGATTAGTAAGTAAATCTAAACCGAAGTACAAGATTTGATTTTTCAAATGATTTTAAACAATGGGTAACCTACAAACTTTAGTTCTCAGATTTTGAATTGAGATTCGAAATTCTTCAGCTAAAAAAATAGAGTTCCAATGATTTCCTCAACTTTTTCACCAAATCAACAACTAAATCAAATTAGATAAAATCAAAATGACCTTAAAGATTCAACTTTAACAACTTACAACATTAAACTGAACCCAAATAGATTCGAAATCATTGAACCCCAAATCAGTAGATAAATTTGATTTTAGTAAATGTATGATTTTGAGCTTAAATGTGATTGTTGTTGTATTTGAAACTAAATCTGAACCTCTTACGGAGATTTCAAATTTTTGATCCATGATTTATTGTTTATTTTGAAGTGGGTGATTCATATTATTGTTCTTAGCATCATTATGAAGTTGTTTTTCAATTTTGGAGTTCTCTGAAGCTAGATTAATGTGGCTTAGATCGATTTTGAAGTTGAGTTCAACGAAGAAGACGATCAACATTTTGAAGACCAAATCAGATTTAGAATAATTAACAAAATGAAAATTGAGGTTTATTTTCTTAGTTAAATGGGGCTTTTAGGCGGGGCGAGTATGGCTCTTAGATGGATTGATTTTGGATTGAAAATCTAATTAATTTGAATAATTCAAAATTAGCTAATAGAAACGCACCACGTAATAAATAAATTCATTAAATTTAATTTTAGAGGGAGCCGTTAAAAATAAGGATATTTTAAAGCCAAAAGATTGATGACGGTGACATTTTTTACACGAAAGGTGGATGGAGATTATTATTGTACCAAAAATAATAGTTCATGGACATTTTAGGCCCTTTAACTCTTTCTATTTTCGTCTGACACCATTTTAGATATGATAATGTATTACAAATCACACTAATTTTATATTTGTTCAACAAACTCTATTACAAACTCCAATTTGACATTTTCTTAATCAAATTTGCTTTTTAACTATGATTTTGACATATTCAGTAATTACTAATAGGTACAATATATGAGTCATAATTTAACTACTTAAATTATGCACCATATTAGATAGTGAACCGGAGAGGAGTGGTACTATAAGTTCAATTTACTAAAACTTCTTTTAAACCGGATATCCAGTCTTCAATGTGTGTGTGTGTGGGGTATTTACCTTCAATGTGTGTGTGTGCGGGGGTATTTACCTGCAACCTAATACTTTCACCAAAATTAGTTAAATTAATTGACTCAAGCAGGCAGCAGCTATGGGGTAAAATAACTTTAAGCATTTAAAAATTTAATTCTTATGGAGTATGGTCTAAATTTGAATTTTTATGTGTTGATCTATGCATTTTAATTAATTCTACTTTAATATTTGATGTTTCAAACAATTGTTTTTGTAACTTAACTATGGTTAAAAAACACAAAAGCTTTTGTAAAACAAACATAACACATATCATGGATTTTATTTGTTTTTACATGTATTGAGCCATTGAGTGCGGGTAAGCTTCCATAGAATGTCATTAAGTTGTAGTGGAGTGGTACAGATAAGTGCTACTTCATTTTTATCTAAAAAATTCAAATTCGAGTCTTGAGGATGGAATTATCCGGAATGAGGAATGCGTTGACCTCACAATGAAATTTCCTCACATAAATAGAAGTAATCGAAAGCATATGTCGAATACTAGGTAAGAAACAAAAAGTTTATAAAAACAAAATGCAAAAATTATTGGAAATATTTATTAAACGTGAAATAAAGTTAATTCTATTAATTACGATCAATAATTGCCCCGCACGCCTAAACATTGTTTTACACACGCACATTACAAAGTGCTAAGGATCGTAATTTTCTTAATGGAAGAGATATTGCACGTATACAAATTGTTTGAGGCGTAAGATAATAGATGGTTATCATTCAAACGACAATGGTTTCACGTTGGTAAATGGGCGAAGACGTGTACAATGTAAAAGATGAACGAGTCAAAACGCCATGAGCCTCGGCGGCACCGCTTATCGCCTGGAGCGCTACGGCGACGCCAAACTCTCTGGTTTCAGCCGCAGTCACCGCAGGTCACAAGCAACGATCGCTTTCACGTCGGAGAAGAAATAAAATTGATTTTTGGGCTGACTTTGGAGCATTAATTCTCCATTATTTGGCTCATGAATTCAGTCATTATTTGGCTGAATTGTAACTCCACAATCAAGGTTATTACATGGTCATTCAAGGCCATCAATTGGCTATGTGGAAGGTCATCTTCTCCACACTATAAAATGGAGTCTTGGGCTCATTTGCAAAACACACTACACACTCAACACTTAACAATTTTCAAAAAAATTGTCTTCCTCTCTAGTAATATTCATACACTCAAAGATCTTTCTTTCTAAGCGAACACTTGAGTCTCCTTTGCTCACTTGTTAGATTGTTGTTTTATCTTGGGAGATAAGTTGTCAACACACCGTTAAAGGATTATACGGGGCAATATTATCTTAAGGAAATATTGAAAATTCAATCGACTCAGCAAGTCTGTTTCCTTGTTTAGTTTCTATTGGTTTTAGGATATCAAGATCAAGAAGCTTGTTGCAATTGGAGCAAACTGAAAGAAGGACTCAAGAACTGTTTAAGAACGCAGATTCAAGGCGGATCAAGAACAAACTTTGTTGTGGTTGTCACAACTCTTGTTAGGCTTCACGTCTATTGTATTGTAGTGTAATTGTTTATCCTTTCTAAGCATTAGTGGTAGTTGTACACTATTCCCGTACATCCATTGTATTTACTCACAATCTTAAGATAATATTTGTACTAGTGCTTGAGAGATGTTAGCCAGCGGATATGATCCCAAATCTGGCTTTGATTTTCTTATTGAAACCAATTATGTTGACAGTTCAGTAAACAGTTCAAATATTGTGTCTGTCAATAGATCTGGTCCTAGTTTTAGGTCTCACTTTGATGATAGTCTCAAATCTGTTTTCGTCTAAAGTGAAATCTCGGTTGCTGATCCTGAACTTGAAGATACTGTTGACAGTCATGCTAGCAAGGCTAAGAATCAATGGAGAGATGTTGTCGCCACTCCCGAGAGTGGTGGAAACAAGTGACCACAAGAGGTTGAGGATATCAACTGGGACTTGAGGATAAAGCTGAAAGTGTTTCTCCATCTAGTAGCAGGAAGCATACATCTAATGGAAATAATGATTTGGACACATCACTGACGTGGGCCAAAATCCCAAAGGTATGAGTTAATTATTTATTCCTTGTCAAAAATGAGATTAAAAGATGTCTGATTAAAATGAACCGAATAAGGCTACAAATATGAAAGTATTTCTTTATATTCCTTACGCCTTAAAATCAGAAAGTTTAATCTCACTTTCCTTCCCGGTTAATATTGGACTGTTATAAACAACGACCTAAAGATATGAACTTAGATTGTAATAAACTGAATTTATGGATAATCCTAAGAATGGAAAAAGGACTAGAGGACTAAAGACAAGGACTAGAGGACTAGAGACAAATTTGTCACCGTTTCCGACAGAAGATCCGTCCTTTGACAGGATAGTATTGGACACTCAGTCATACAAAGCCTACGGGCGACTGGAGTGGGCCAGAGTATCCAGATCTTAAATGATCCGAAGGCCTAAATAAAGTCAGAAAAGATATTGGACGCTCAGTGGGCCAAGGAAACTGGAGTGGGTCAGGGTATATAGATCACTTATGATCCGGCTTCGCCCTAACCACGGGCAAGAGGTTGTCCATGTGAAGCAACGCTACCTTCAAAGTAGAAGAAGTTTGAATAGATTGTCCTCAAAAGGACTTAAGGGAATGGGATCATTCTTAAAAGAGGTGATACATGTCCTAAACTTGGTTTCAAGGACGTTGTTTGGCAATATGGCTTGAGTTTTTCACCTCATGTCCCGCAGGTCGATAATTACCAAAAGTGGTACAGTAAAACTGTAACCAAGTGGATGATATATTTGTAATCCGTGCATCTATGCCATCATAGATTAAGACACGTTAAATAGAAAGTCATTCATAAGCTAACTAAGTTGAGATTGTTGTCATATGTCGACATAAACACTCAAAATGAATGTGAGGTAGGCGAAGAGGCAAAATCCATTTCCATTCTGTCAATAGGAATAGAGAAAGAAGAACCGCTCCTCTATAACTTTGTAACACTTACATGGGTGATTTAAAGTTTGTACAAATAGAGGGGGAAGACAAGTACTTTGTGATCTTCATTGATGATACAATGTAATGTATCCTTTGTTTGTGAATAACAAAGATGAAGTTGTTGAAGCAGATGAGCGCTACAAACAAAAGTTAGAAAGCCTATGGATTGAGGAATTCATAGAGATAGAAGGGGAGAATGTGACGCATCGTTCATTAAACGACTGCTCCTTGCTCACCTCAGTCTAACGGTGTTAGCCAAGCGCAGATCCGTACGCCCAAGGTATGCGGGGCAAATGATCCTTACCGCTAATGCGAATCTCAATAGAACTCGGCTACTTGGATCTGTGTTTCTATGTGAATAGCCTAACATACAGGGTCACCGAAGTCTCGTGTGACATGGATGGTTAAGACAACCTTCTTAATCGGAGAGTTGGTTCGATGGACTATTGGGCTTCTTACTGAACTTCCCCAAAATAATTACATATTGATCCTGGAAGGTTCAGATAAAATAGAAATAATGAATCTGACTACAGAGATATTAACTCTGAGATTAGAAAGCCAACAATTGGAAAACCAAGAGTCTGAAAATAGAAGAAGAAATATATATGGACCAACCCGAGGGGTATGTGGTTCCAGGACAAGAGACAAAAGTTTGTCGGCTTGTCAAATCATTTTACGGGCTGAAACAGGCTCCTAAACAATGGCACGAGAAATTTGATAGTACCTTACTATCGAAAGGGTTCGCCATTAACGGGTGTGACAAGTGTGTTTAAATAAAAGGAAACACCGATTCATTCGTCATGATATGGCTCTATGTAAACAACTTGTTTATCACTGAAAACAGTCCTAGGATAATCCTAGCGACTAAGAACATGCTAAAATAATGTTTTGACATGAAAGATATGAGCATCACATATGTCATCTTAGGGATCAAGATCTTTAAGACATCTAACAGACTGGTCTTGTCTCAATCTCACTACATCGAGGATGTGCTGAACAAATTTGGGATATTCGACAGTTCACCGGTAACGACACTGTCGCGCCCGTTTTTGACCTCGAGGTCTGAACGATATCCGCAACGTTGCTCTTTGGCGCGGTTCCCTGGATGGAGCAAAGATGCTTGTGTTGAGTAGTCGCCACCTAATTAGTTAAGTGAATTAGTACACTTGACCTATTGCAATAAAAAATACTACAATTGATCTCCATTTAATGGTCTGCGAAATTATGAGATTCTGGATCAGGGTTCTTTATTATCCTACAAGAGCGATTTACGCAGTAGAAGTCCTGATTGCAATGTGACAGCAAAAAGTGCAAAATGCAAAGTGCAAATGCTCGTGCCCGTAGTTATAAGAACATGGCATGATATGTACAGAGTTAAAATGGTAATTATTGCTTTAAATAAAATGTACAGAGTTGCTAGCGACAAACGCCTAATAAAACAAAAAGGCATGCAAATCAAGTGTGCGCCCTAATATGCATGGGACCTCTCTAATGTCGGAGGTGGGCCTAAACGTCAGATATGCGAGATTGGGATAGATTGACCCAGGTTGCTAAACATTAATGTTTTTGTTGGAAATGACAGACAAAAAATGAATGTACATTTTTCAATTTTGGCATGTCATGTTTAGACTTGGATTTGTCAATCATTTTCACGCCACATAATATATTGTTGGTCGTTGGGTCGTGAGACCCGTCGACAATTTGATGGATTTCCTAATTGTGGAGAATTATTAAGATTCGACCCACCTAAGGTGTATGCATGCATGACTTAAAATAAAGAGGGTGGTATAGCTCTATCCTAAATTTGCTAAGATTTGACTTACTAGACACAATAGTTCCCGAGCGGACTACTCGAGTGAGAAGGCTACGCGGCCACCGGATGCTCCTGAGCCTTTGCCAAGTCTCCTAAATTTTGGTATTTGAAAGAAATTTGCGGGTGCGCCAGCACACCTCACGTGTAGTGTGTGATAGTGTCAATTTTTCAGAATGGAGGAAATATGAGCGAAATGTCAGTTTAAGGAAAGCAGTAAAAGAATGTAGCAATTAAAGCAGTTAATTATAAAATAAAAGTAAACAATATAAAGCATTTACAATAAAAATAAAAGCAAAATAAAATGCAATATTTAATTACCCTGAATTTGCTATGGTCAAGAACCTGACATCCCTAGCGGAGTCACCATGTTGTCGCGCCCGTTTTTGACCTCGAGGTCTGAACGATATCCGCTACGTTGCTCTTTGGCGCGGTTCCCTGTATGGAGCAAAAATGCTTGTATTGAGGAGTCGTCACCTAATTAGTTAAGTGAATTAGGACACTTGACCTATTGCAATAAAAAATACTGCAATTGATCTCCATTTAATGGTCTGCGAAATTATGAGATTCTGGATCAAGATTCTTTATTATCCTATATGGAAGGGGTTAGACATCCTTTAAGATCCGCTAACTTGTGGTTATCCGATCAAACCTATGTTAATTATATATTTGCTTTTTATTCTACCTATTCTAAACATTTTTTTCATAATTTACAATTAAAATAAAATGCAATACAGAATAATAAAACTGAAATTAAATACAACGACATAAAATAAAACTATGGGACATCTTTTTTAGCCTTTTTAGGCATTCTGCACAAGATGCATCTCCGGATACCTATATAAACACTTAATAAAAGTGTTAGTAATAGAATGAGTAATTCTAAATTAATGGCAAGAATTAATAAGTAAACCAAAAATAAACTCGTCTTTTATACAAGGGGGGCCTTGAAAATCAGACGGAGATTCCTTCATCGGCCATCAAATGTAGTATCTTGTTCATTATCAATTAACACGTAAAAAGATGTCAAAAATCAGTACCAAGAGGACCAAACTCAGTCCGACAAAATAGCCAAAATAAGTAGCAGAATAGCCGAAAGTCAGTTGCAACATGGCCAAAAAATCAGTCAAAAATCAGAAGCAAAAATGCCCAAAAAAACAGTCCAAAATCAGACCAACAGCAGGAACAAATGCAAGTAGGTCGCCGAAAAATGCTTGTATTGAGTAGTCGCCACCTAATTAGTTAAGTGAATTAGGACACTTGATTATTGTTGATTTTCGATGGATTCCTCACTGTAGTCGTGATATTTTCCTCGGTGGAAATCCCCCCTCCTACATGTAAGGATTGCTTCGCTTATATAGTCTAACTTTTGGTTCTGAGTTTGGTAAGGTTATGAAAGCTTTTAGGGCTAATTGATTGCGATTTCTGACTTATTCGGACGAATCTTGGTATTAATAACTATGATTTGGTTTCCATTCTTGGTAAGATTTTGGGTATATTTAGGGCTGATATTGGTACTGATTCGACAAGTTTCTTATGGTAAGTTTTGATTTGGGTAGATTTGTTTGATTTTGGATGGGGAGAGATTTACGGGTTGGGTGTCGGCGGCGGTGAGGGGGTATCAGGGGCGTAGAGTTTCTTAGGTTTAGGTTCGCTGGTTTAGGAATGTTTTTTAGGGTTTTTTTTTCTTAAGGGATGTTAGGGACGATGGGGGGAGGTTATAGGATAGAGGTGGGCTGCGGGAAGTTTGGGCTTGGGCTGGGTATTTAATTTGGGTAGTGTGTTATTAGTTTTAGGTGTATTATTTAATTAGTGGTAAATAAATGGAATCTAAATTGTGATTAAATTATTTAGGTGTTTTATTAGTCTAAGGTTGAGTTTAAATTATTACAAAAAATAAAGACGGGCGTGCTATTTAATTAGTGTTTAATATTTTATAATGCGATGCCATTATTAAAAACTTATTTATTATGCTTATTTTGCGATGTTAAATTAAAATAAAAATGGGGTTTATATTATTATTAAATTATTTAAATGCTAAATGCATATATGATATTTAAGGATTACTTAATGTTTTTATAAATGCGATGCTATTAAAAGGCATGTATTAGATTAAAATTAATTTAAATTACAAATAATAATTATGAAATTGTCTTGCGTATTAATAAAATGTGAATATGCTATTTAACACGACGTCATTGTTAAATTATTTATTTAATGTATTTATTTATTTAGTTATCATTAAAAATTGTTTGAGTTTTAATTAATGGGAAATAGGGCTTATGAATAATATTCATGAAATTGTTGTTATTAAGATGACGAATGCGGGCGTGAGACTCAAGGTGTGTTTTACGTAAAAATGCAGTGTCGTTATTAATCGCTTATTTATGCATGTATTAATGTTTTATTGTTGAATTTTATTATTATAAAATCGTTAAAATTATTTGGAAAATTTAATGTAATTTTATATTTAATGACTGAACGAGAGGGTCAAAATTGGGTGTCAACAACTTGTCCCTCTTTGTATGGAGATGATGGAAGAGTCTTCGGACAAAGACGTTGACTTATAGTCAATTTTGTCTCGATCCAAAGAATTAAAAAATGCTGGGCAATTAGGACAAGGCTGACGCAAAATCAAAATTTTGTTCCAGTGTCGAGTTATGACGACACTGGGCTACCATGGTCAAGCACCAAGGCGGGCCAATGCGGACTCAAAATTTGTCCCAATGTCGAGTTATGACGACACTGGGCTACCGTGGTCAAACATCAAGGCGGGCTAACGCGGATTCAAAATTTGTCCCACTGTCGAGTTATGACGACACTTGGTTGATGTGATGTAAAAATAAAAATAAACTGGTTTGAACTTAGGGGTGTACCGGTATTGACTTATGAAAACGCTGGGCTTATTGGTGATGTGGAATGAGTGGACCGACGCTCGATACCGCTTATGCCATTTGTTGAGGCGTCGCCCCCAACAAATTGCACCTGTCATCAGAAGAGAAAATCCACTGTGCTCTCGCTTCCCGCATGCTAAGACTTAAGCAAGCGGTTAGTGCATAATCGCATTACGGCAAAATGATAACGCATGAATTTATAGATAATGTAATCGTGCGAGTAGAAAATGTTATCCTCAAAAATGTGATGCTTGTTGTGTTGATGTGACGCCGCAATCGCTGCGTGATTTTCGCCCTGCACCGGACGCTGCTGCGATTGTCAATGCATCCTATTGTCCTTGCCGCAATCGCCTTTAGATGAAGCTCAGAGACTAAAGCTCAAGAAAAGTTAGTGCAGAATCGCTAAGACAAAAATAATAAAGCATGAATATATAAGAAATGCACTCGAGAGTAGAAAGTGTCCTTGCGTAGATGTGATATCGCGATGACGCCATCTTTGGGCGTGGCGTCGTTTTCAGACGGACGTCGTTTTGGACTCTGTCGCTTTCGCTCGCGTCATTTTCGACGGCGTCGTTTCCGACTTAGCGTCGCTTTCGCACTCTGGCCGCTTTCGACTCGGCCGTTTTGGACTCGTATCGTTTCGACTTGGCGCCGCTCGCGACTGGCGCCGCCGATTTGACGCCGTTTTGGACTTGGCGTCGCTTTCGACTTGGCGCCGCTTTCGACTGGCGCCGCTTTTCGGACATGGCGTCGTTTTCGGACTTGGCGTCATTTTCGGACTTGGCGTCGTTTTCGGACATGACGTCGTTTTCGAACTTGGCATCGTTTTCGGACTTGACGTCGTTTTCGAACTTGGCGTCGTTTTCGAACACAATGTTGATGAAGACGTCATTGTGTTGATGCTACTATTCTTGTGAATTAATGCTCATGTATGATGTGTAGGACGTTGCGAATGCTGATGTCGTCTCTGCTCGGACTTGCGGGATGCTACGGATGCCGATATCGTCTCTGCACGGACTTGCTGGATGTTGCGAATACTTGCGGAATGTCAGCATCTTTGGTGTAGCCTCGCACGGACTTATTGGATGCCGCGAACGCCACGAACGTGGCGAGCTTGATGTAGTTTCGCGGCTCACTGGAACTGTTCCTGTAAATTAAGGACCATGTAGGCTAAAGCTTAAGAAAAATTAGTGCATAAATTTAAGACAAAAATGATAGAGCTTGAATGTGATTTTGTGAGTAGGGATGTTGTAATGTGCTGAAGGTGTCGTTGCAGATGTTGGGGGCGTCATGGTATTGACGATGTTGCTGATACTCCGTGTAATGCGATGAAGCTGTGATTGATGGCGTCGTTGTCTGGAAGCGTTGTGCTGATGACGTCGTTGTCTGGACGTGTTGTGCTGAAAACGTCATTGCTTGGACGTGTTGTGCTGATGACGTCGTTGCCTAGATGTGTTGCGCTGATGACGTCGTTGTCTGGACGTGTTGCGATGCTCCTGTAGAATAAATGCTCCTACAAGCTAAGCTTGAGAAAAATTAGTGTATAACTGATAAAACAAAATGATAAATATATGAGAAATGCAATTCTGTGAGTAGGGATGTTGTCCCTGTATGATATGTGGGGTATTGTGAATGCTGAGATATTGTCCTTGGGCGGACATGCTAAATGTTGCAGCTGCTGAGATGTTGTTGTAATGCGTTTTGTGAACTGTGCGTTTGTGCACCACATGGATTGCAATTTGACTCTATGCCCGAGCTGATGCGCTAGACTTTGTTGTGGAATTTGAACTTTAATTGTTGATGTCTTTTCTGCTTCTACTGCGGACTTTGAACTTTGGATTATTGCCATATCATCTGCCTCTGCTGCTTCTATCTCCTTCTGCCAATACGAAGAAACTTTTTTGTCGTATTTTCTGCTTCGGCTGTTGCATTTTCTGCTTCTGTTAAAGTGAAAAACCTGTGCTTAAAGAAAATTTGTGAGTTTGGGGGGGGGGGGTTGATTCGCATTGACTTTGTAGTTTTGACTCTTGATGCTCGGACGTCTGCCTTGTTTGGGCTCATAACCTCTGTCTGGTTTTCTACCTTGTCCCAGTTTTGAATTTGCAAATGGCGTTTGGCCTAAAGTGGGTCTCAATGGGGTTGTTTGTCTATCACGTGTATTTTCGTTATTTTCAAAATAAGGAAAGACTTCCTAATGGTGTGACCGAAGCCGATTTAGACCGCCTACGTATCCCCATGAGGGAATCAGGTCATGACGTAGTTCATTACAAGCGAAATTGGGTAAAATTTCTAGCGCGGACCGGTCAGATGGCCGCCTACGTATCCGCCAAGGGAATCAGGTCAAACGTAGTTCCATTTTATTACAGATAAAGGGAAAAATATTAAACTTAACTATTTTAGGACTCAGAGGGCCAAGGCAGAGGCACGAGTCCACTTGTTCAAAATGTCTTCTTGCTTTGCGTCTTCAATGGCTGAGTCTTCAGCAGGATCATCCCTTGCAACACACAACTAGACGAATGACTTACTCAATGGTTAAACAATCTCCGGCAAGGAGCACCTCCTTTTCTTTGGCGGTTGGTCGATGATTCAACTTTCTTCCCTTTTCGGGCTGGCGTAATAGTCCCTTCCAGACTGTTTTCTTCATCTTTTGTTATCATGTTCACATGGGCATCTTCATAACCGGGAAGAAGGTTATTGTTTGCATTGAGATGAGCATCTTTCAGCTGAATGACTCCCTCTTTGATTAACTCCTCTATTATGTCCTTGAGTGTATAGCAATTTTCGATGTCGTGTCCCTCGGCACCGGAGTGGTATGCACAATGTTTGATTTTATCATGCCCTCGGGAAGTAGGCCTGGGGGTATTTCTGGGAATTGGTTGGAGTATTCATGCGGCTTTCAGCTTCTCATACACTTGGGCTATGGGTTCGGCGAAAGGTGTATAGGTTGGGCTATGCGGGTTTTGGGTCCGTTTGGTGTACGGGTTCGTGACTGTGGTGAGTATGAGGGATTTGGGTATGCTGGTTGGGTATGGTAAACATGATATGGGGTAACGCAGTGCTGATAATATGACTGTGGATTTTGAGTGTTTTGGTTATAGTAAGAAGGTGGTGAGTAACTTCGCTCAATTACACTGATCATCCTTTCATAATATGTTGCGTCTCTTAAAGATTGCACGAACAATGTGGTCATTTCGCTCTCTACTATTGGAGGTTGGACCTTTGCTGCTTCTGACCGCCACCTCAGGGTGTATTCCCTGAAAGTTTCTGTGGATTTCTTTTCTAGTTTCATAAGATAAAATCTATCCGGGACAGTGTCAGTGTTGAATCTGAATCTATCCATGAAATCTTGTGCCATGGCATTCCAACCGTCCCATTTTTGTGGTCTGGCATGTACGACCAAAGACTCGCTTAGACTCCTGATGAATAGTTTCATGACGATTGCTTGATTTTTCCCAACTCCAATCAATTTATCGTAATATGACCTTAGATGAGCTCGGGGATTCCCTTTTCCATAGAACATGTCAAATTTGGGCACCTTGTACCCCACAGGTAATTCAACGTCGGGGTGCATACATAAGTTTTCATATTCTAAACTTTCATCCCCCTTGTTCATCTGAATGCTTTTGAATGCATCTTTCAAGCTACAGATTTATTTTGCCACATTTCCATCAGCTCTAGCTCGAGTCTGCCGCTCCACTTCCTTGTATTGATCTGTCTCTTGAAAGGATACATGCATAATCAATGGTTGGCTTTCGGTCGGATGTGCTAATCCCCCATATTATTTGTTAGGACTAGTGATGCGTGTCGTCTGCTCGTATTGGGTGGCTTGGCAATTTGGACTGAATGGGGAGATATAAGTAGGTGGAGGTTGAGATGTGTATGTAGTAAACAGATCATTTTGGAGGTCGATTTGCAAATTGATCGGGCGAGTGACATTTTGGTATGAGCTGGTATGTTGCGGCCTTTGCGGGGGGTTTTGTGGAAATGGAGGCTCAAGGGCTTGTGATACGATTGCATTTGTCCTTTGCTCTGGGAGTGGTGCATTCAAACTAATAGACATGTTTGTCATATTTCGGAGCATTTCTATTTCGGCTTGCATGATTTCCATTTGCTGCAATAATTTGGTGAGGTGTTGGTCATTGGTGTTTCTCCTTTCTAACGTCTCTGCATCCTCTATAGGAACGGGGACGAGTCCTAAGCTGTTTCGTTCTGGTGCCTCTGGATTAGTCATTTATTGGATGATTGTACTTCTACCAGTCAACGTGAATCAACCTTTTGGGGATAGGCTAGACAAAATAACCCTCTAACAAATGAAGCAAACCAAGTTAGTATAATATGCAAAGAGTTGCAGGCAATATATAATAATAAGTAAATTGCAAATCAAGCGCGTGCTCTAACATGTTTGAGACCTCTTTTATGCCAGAGGGAGGCCTAAACGTCACATATGCGAGGTTATGATAGATTTGTCCAAGCCGTCCAACTGTAATGCTTTTGTTGGAAATGGCGACCAAATGACGGTGCAGTTTTTCCAATTTCGGCAAGTCCTGATTAGGTTTGGATTTGTCTATCATCGTCACGCTACACATAATATGCTGGTTGGTCATTGGGTTGAGAAACTCGTCGACAAGTTTGGTGTTTTCCTAATTGTGGTGTCGATACCAAGAACCGACCCACCTAAGATAAATGCATGCATGCCTTAAAATAAAGGGTGGTATAGCTCTATCCTGAGTTTCTAAGATTTGGCTTTACTGGACGCAAGGTTCCCGAGCGGACAACTCGAGTGAGAAGGCTACGCGTCCACCAGTTAGATCGGGAACTCCACGTATATTACCAACTCTCCTAAATTTGGGTTTTGAAGAAAGAATTATGCTGATGCACCAAGCGCACCTCGCAAGTAGTGTGTGATAGTGTGAATTTTCCAGAGTGGAAGAAATATGAGCGGAATGTCAGTTTAAGGAAAGCAGTAAAGCAAATAGCAATTAAAATAAATAAAACAAAATACAGCACACAAAAATTAAATGCAAAAATAATGCCAAATAATAACCCTAGGTCTGTTGTGGTTAGGAACCTTAATTCCCCAGCAGAGTCGTCATTCCTGTCACGCCTTTTTCCGACCGCGATATTTACAAAAACTCCTTCTGCTTAATAAAAATATGTTAGAGAAAAAAATGCTAAAAAAAGGGGTTAAAATGGTGCTAAAAGCTTAAAGAGGTGCTAAAGATAATGCTAGAGTGCTAAAAGGGTTCGCGGAGTCGCCACCTAATTAGTTTGGGTGAATTAGGACACCTAAATGTCAACTGAGTTAAAGTCAACACTAACTCCATTTAAATGGTCTGCTAAACTTAATGAGATTCTGGGTAAGGGTTCTTTATTATCCTAAAGGAAAGGGGTTAGACACACTAAATGATCCGCTGACTTGCAGTTGTCCGTTCAAACCTAGGGAATTATTATTGCTAAGAATGCATGTTTTGAAAAGTATTTGAGAAAAGATCTTTGTAGGAAAGGAAATGTATCCTTGATGAAAGAAAGCCGTAAGATTCGTCTATAAAAGATAAATTAATTTCATATGAAAAGTATGCATCCTTATTGGAATATTTCGTTAATGAAGTATAAAGGATATTAAACAAAATCAATTGTGATGTATTTTATAAAATATGACTACTATCTATTTTTTGCAAATGCTATTAGAAGTATGATTCTAAAAATATGAATGCAAATAACGGGCTTTATAAAAATAGTAATATTCTAGTTACGGGAATCGTTATGCCAATGAAGGTTATTAAATGGTTTAATATAGCTAAGTAGGCTAAAATAATTAGCTTAAAGGGGGGAAAGCAAATCTCTAATGTCAAGCTATTTTATAATCTATTGGTTCAAGGTTTGGCTATTATGAGTATTCTACTAGTAGCGTAATGTTAGACAAATAGTTACAATAAATAAATGGGGAAAGGGGAATCAATAATAAAGACTCGAAGGAATGGCGAAGTCATTTCGCCTATGGCTTGGAAATTCCGATGCGGAGAGGATGATGCACATAAATGCGGGTCTTCATTTTTGCCGTGATGAGTCTCGCCATGAGACTCTTTGTTACTCCAATGCATTTCATGTAAACAAAAGAAAGATAAGGATTAGTATAGGCTCCAACTTTTATCACATAATAAATCATAGTGGTATAAAATTTTAGCACATTCTTGAGTTATTTTAATTCGAGAACAGAAATAGACCCAAACAAAGGCATTCCGCATAACAAAAATATACTAACCCAAACATGCAATTCTAAGCAGGACCGTTAGTTTCTAATGCACAGATTTCCCTAAGGGTATACCAGTTATGAAAAAAATCATATATCAGCGCAGTAAAGAGAGTATTGAAATACCCCCCATGACGTGAACAGACAACAACACGAAGATGATAAAAAAAGGGGCCAGACACATGCAACATAATATATGTAGTGATATACCGACATATGCATGATATGCTGGGTATGTAATTTATATCCTCACATGTATTTACTGCATTTTTTTAACTCAGGATAGGCAGACAAAATGAATACAAATGCATGCAAGCACATGAACATACCCACAAATCACATGGGTCCTTAGTTCCCATTTATAAACTCTTATGATTCTAAAACTGAGTATGTTCAAACAGAGCAGTATACAACTAATATTTCAATGATCAAATCTGGTATGCAACATATACGAAAGTCATGGATACCCAAATAAGATAACAACATCTATATTTTCTATAGGATTTCAAATCAAATGGTATATATCATAACAATAAATCTGGAGGTAATGTGCTTCATGAACTATCAATCTTTGGCCTTTCATGCTTGATCTATTCATAATTCAGTTAAAATTTATCCTTCCTTGTTAAGACTAATAGTAGACAAGATGAACAACTCAGATGGGGAAGAAATCAAACAATCAGGGTAAATTATTTTAGACGGACTATGATTCCTTTTAAAACTGCAAGCTTACTGTCCACATGACACTGGACAGGTTTCAAAAGAGGAGTTTCACATATCAAATGAAGAAAAAGATTCATTAAACATGATTGCATACTCACTTAGTCATTTCTTTTTAAAAGAATACAATTCTGAGTTCATTACAAATCAACCAATCCTATAAACAATAATACCCTTGAACTACCACATACATGATATCATTGATATAAACTACATAAATTAGGCACGGGGAACCACAATTTCGAACTAACAGTCAAAAACTGAATTGACATCCAACATATCACTGAAAATGCAGAAACAGTAGAAGCACATATCACACACTGTCTGAATGCAACCCAGTACGCCATGTTTAATCTATATAAAGCATCTAAAAATCCATAAAACATATAAATAAACTAGAGTCGAGAGGAATTTTGAGTTTACCTTCTCCGGACAGCGAACTGAGGCAGCGTATCAAGTCGTCGATCCACTCGGAGTTGCGATTGCGATGTGATTAAGGTTTTTTTTACTGATTTTTCTATGCTCTATTGCCTTGCTGATTTTTTATGCCATTTCGGATAGTAAGATGCTTTTCTTACCGTTGAAAAAGATTACTTTTTGTGTTTTAATTTCCCGATGCCCTTCCTCCTTGATTATTGCTGATTTTCGATGGATTCCTCACTGTAGTCGTGATATTTTCCTCTGTGGAAATCCCCCCCTCCTGCATGTAAGGATTGCTTCGCTTATATTGTCTAACTTTTGGTTCTGAGTTTGGTAAGGTTATGAAAGCTTTTAGGGCTAATTGATTCCGATTTCTGACTGATTCGGACGAATCTTGGTATTAATAACTATGATTTAGTTTCCATTCTTGGTAAGATTTTGGGTATATTTAGGGTTGATATTGGTACTGATTCGACAAGTTTCTTATGGTAAGTTTTGATTTGGGTAGATTTGTTTGATTTTGGATGGGGAGAGATTTATGGGTTGGGTGTTGGCGGCGGCGAGGGGGGTATCGGGGGCTTAGAGTTTCTTAGGTTTAGGTTCGCTGGTTTAGGAATGTTTTTTTAGGTTTTTTTTTTCTTAAGGACTGTTAGGGACGATAGGGGGAGGTTATAGGATAGAAGTGGGCTGCGGGAAGTTTGGGCTGCATGTGGGGATGAGTATAAGGGGCTAGTGAGCTAGGTGGTTTGGGCTTGGGCTGGGTATTTAATTTGGGTAGTGTGTTATTAGTTTTAGGTGTATTATTTAATTAATGGTAAATAAATAGAATCTAAATTGTGATTAAATTATTTAGGTGTTTTATTAGTCTAAGCTTGAGTTTAAATTATTACAAAAAATAAAGACGGACGTGCTATTTAATTAGTGCTTAATATTTTATAATGCGATGCCGTTATTAAAAACGTATTTATTATGCGTATTTTGTGATGTTAAATTAAAATAAAAATTGGGTTTATATTATTATTAAATTATTTAAATGCTAAATGCAGATATGATATTTAAGGATTGTTTAATGCTTTTATAAATGCGATGCTATTAAAACGCATGTATTAGATTAAAATTAATTTAAATTACAAATAATAATTATGAAATTACTTTGCGTATTAATAAAATACGAATATGATATTTAACACGACGTCATTGTTAAATTATTTATTTTATGTATTTATTTATTTAGTTATCATTAAGAATTGTTTGAGTTTTAATTAATGGGAAATAGGGCTTATGAATAATATTCATGAAATTGTTGTTATTAAGATGACGAATGCGGACGTGAGACTCAAGGTGTGCTTAATACTCTACGTAAAAATACAGTGTCGTTATTAATCGTTTATTTATGTCTGTATTAATGTTTTATTGTTGAATTTTATTATTATAAAAATCGTTAAAATTATTTGGAAAATTTAATGTAATTTTATAGTTAATGACTGGACGAGAGGGTCAAAATTGGGTGTCAACAGGCGCGGTTCCCTGTATGGAGAAAAAATGCTTGTATTAAGGAGTCGCCACCTAATTAGTTAAGTGAATTAGGACACTTGACCTATTGCAATAAAAAATACTGCAATTGATCTCCATTTAATGGTCTGCGAAATTATGAGATTATGGATCAAGATTCTTTATTATCCTATAGGGAAGGGGTTAGACATCCTTTAAGATCCGCTAACTTGCGGTTAACCGATCAAACCTATGTTAATTATATATTTGCTTTTTATTCTACCTATTCTAAGCATTTTTTTCATAATTTACAATTAAAATAAAATGCGATACAGAATAATAAAACTGAAATTAAATACAACGACATAAAATAAACTCTGGGACATCTTTTTTAGCCTTTTTAGGCATTCTGCACAAGATGCATCTCCGGATACCTATATAAATACTTAATAAAAGTGTTAGTAATAGAATGAGTAATTCTAAAGTAATGGCAAGAATTAATAAGTAAATCAAAAATAAACTCGTCTTTTATACAGGGGAGGCCTTGGAAATCAGATGGAGATTCCTTCAACGACCATCAAGTGTAGTATCTTGTTCATTATCAATTAACAAGTAAAAAGATGTCAAAAATTAGTAGCAAGAGGACCAAACTCAGTACGACAAAATAGCCAAAATAAGTAGCAGAATAGCCGAAAGTCAGTTGCAACATGGCCAAAAAATTAGTCAAAAATCAGAAGCAAAAATGCCCAAAAAATCACTCCAAAATCAGACTAACAGCAGGAACAAATGCAAGTAGGTCGCCGGAAATTTCAGAACATCGTCGGAGTCTTAGAACTCCGGTCAGATACCAAAGTTATAAAATCAGAAAGTTCAGTCCGTTAACAACATTAGCCAACAAACCAAAAAAATGGTAAGACAAACAAGGTTCACCGGAGTTTTAAAACTCCGGCTAGACCAACACCAGAAAAATCAGTCTTTTAACCAAACAACAACCAACAAGTACCGAGAATCAGAACATAATTTTGTCCAAAGGTCGCCGGAGTTGTATTTTCCAAGCACAAAACCATTAAAAAATAATGTGAAGCAATCCAATAGTGTGAACAGCCCAAGAACATCACAAACATGGAAATAACAGTTACAAAGACAGAACAAACAAAGTGGCAGCAACTTAGCCGGAAAAGCAACATTAGGGATTTAAGTCGGGGTGGTCTGTCGGCGACGGGTGTATGGTGACGAGGTGATGGTGTTGTCGGCGACGAGAGTTCGACGGGAGAAGAGGTTTCAGTGGTGTTGGGGCAGTGGTGGTTTGACGATGGGCAGTGGCGAGAAGGGTTTCACCGGAGCTTTGAGCTCCGATGGGGATGGGCGGTGATCGGCGAAGCAGTGGGAGAGGGGAATGGGAATGAGAGAGATATATATGTGTGAGGTCTAGAGATAGTGCGACTTAAGTTTTTATTCAAATGGTGAGGTTGGGAAATGATTTATTTTATAGAGGATTTTAGGTTAGGGTTTAGTATTTGGGGGGGGGGGGAATAAATGTGGGTATTATATTTTGGAGGAAATAAAAGGTGTATGATTAAGATAAAATAAAGAGTGTGTTGGGATGAATCAAATAGAAAAAAAATGTTGGATTGGACTGATTCAAATTGGGCCTCAGACTGGACTGATTTGATGAAACTACAAAAAGTGTTTATTATTTAAAAGAAAAATTATTTAAAAGATGCAAAATTATTAAAAATAAAAATGTTGATGCAATAATAATAAAATAAAATATTTAATAAATGTTTAATGTCTAATTAAAAGTAAAAACATGATGTCAATTAATTATTTAAAGAGATGCAAAAATTATTAAAATAAAATGATTGCGCGATAATAATAACATAATATTTGAAAATATTTAATGCATAATTAAAAGAGATGTCAATTTGCAAAGAATAAAATAACATATAATATTAGGTAAAAAATATACAAAAAATGCCAAAAATAGTGATAAAAATGTGGTTTCCTAAAACACTTAAAATTACAAGAAATGATTAAAAGATGGGTCAAAATTGGGTGTCAACAGCTCGTCCCTCTTTGACTGAAGACGATGAAAGAGTTTTCGGACAAAGACGTTGACTTGTAGTCAATTTTGTCCCCATCGTAAAAACCAGAGCAAAGATCAAGAAATGAACGGGCAAAGCTGATACATATTCAAAATTGTCCCAGTGTCCAATTATGATGACACTGGGTTGCAGCAACGCTAGAAAATTAAAGACCGACGGATGTCGATTCAAATTTTTGTCCCAGTGTCGAATCTTGATGACACTGGATTACAGTTGCGATGAGATGCATGAAAAGACATGTTGTTTTTTCCCTGAAATGCCTCTAGGGTGTTTAATCCCGAGGTCTAAAATGCAAAAGGTGTTTATTCCTCGTGCTAACAGAAGACAAAGTGTTTGTTCCCTGAAATGTCTCTGGGGTGTTTGTTCCCGAGGTCCAAATGCAAAAGATGTTTGTAGATGTTGATGGCGTTATTGCATGGACGCGATGCAGATGTTCGTCGTTGTATAGACGAAATATAGATAAAGTCATTACATAGGCTTACATGAAATTGCGTCGTTGCATAGACGCAATGCAGATGCTCGTCGTTGCATAGACGAAACATGATGAAGTCGTTGCATATGCTTAGATGAAATGGTGTCGTTGCATAGACGCGATGCAGATGCTAGTCGTTGTATAGACGAAACATAGATGAAGTCGTTGCATATGCTTAGATGAAAGGGCGTCGTTGCATAGACGTGATGCAGATGCTTGTCGTTGCATAGACGAAACATAGATGAAGCCGTTGCATAAGCTTACATGAAATGACATCGTTGCATAGACGCTGACGCATGCTCGCCGTCAGCAGATTTAAACATAGAAGCCATTGCATAGGCTTAAATGAAAAGACATCATTTTGTAGACGTACCTGCTTTATGACCCGCCTGGGTTGAGATAACGTCATTGCATAGACGTTGTGCATTTGTAACCCGCATGGGCTATTATTGTGCTCCCTCCTTTGCTGATATGAAGATCATGCATTCAAAGAAAATTTGTTAGTTTAGGAAAGGAGTGGTTGATTCACGTCGACTTTGTAGCTTTGGCTCTTGACACTTGCATGCTCAGACTGATTTGGACTGAAGACTTAGTTGGCCGGCTTTTTTCCTGTCTATTGTCGTCTTCTTGACGTGAATCTTTAAAATGCCTCCGTTTCAGGTGGATGAATATGCCGAGCTTTCAACTAGACAAAGCCGAGTCTTGATACTATCAAGGCGATCAGGTTACACATTTTTTTTATTTATTTTATCAACATGGATGCAAAGCTAATGCGGAGACATGGGCTATGTACAATGAGTAGATGAGAATGCAACACTCAAATATGCCCCGGTCATATGTAGGTAGTCATGGATGCAAAACATATGAGGATGTTAAACTCACCAATGGACAAAATCGAGTCCTGTGCAAAACAAGGGAGAAATATTTCTAATTGTGCGACCGAAGCCGATGTGACTGCCTACGTATCCCGCCGAGGGAATCAGGTCAGAGCGTAGTTCGTGATGTAAAAATAAGGATTTTTATGATTTTTGTTGTTTTTTTTTTTAAAAAAAGTGGAAAGACAACATCACGTTCTGACTTTAGCTGATACCAACAATTAGTATTGTGCATAAGAATTCCAGTTTATTGCTTTCAGTCTAACCAAGAATGACTCTGGTGTGATTCCTATAGCTTTTGATGGTACCTCAAACATACCTAAGTGTCGACACTTGCTTCAAGCAAAGATTTCGAACTATACGCATCCTCGTGTTTCATATGCCCTCACTGAAAGAGAGTCCAATTCTCACATATATTCCAGTATTTTGAGTTTTGGGACGTTTAGAGAAAAAACACTCACACTCACACTTAGAAAGATATTCAATGCATTCAATTGTGATACCATAAGCTTGGCCGTCATGTAAGTATTCACTAATGTGAGAACCCTCAGTATAAGATCATGTAGGGCTTGTCATGGGCTTGTAATGTAGGTTTGGGGGAAGGGATGGATATCATTTGGGTAAAAAGTGACTAATCCTTCCTCGAGCGTTGGACTACGTCCGTGCTTGATATTTGTGCACTTTAATGCTGACCTGCTTTCTTTTTGTCCCAGTTTTTTGTATTGACTTCTTTTGAATCTTTCATTTGGAGTCCCTTTTTTTTTCTTTTTCGGAGTTATATATTCCCTTTTTTATTTTTTATTTTTTATATTTTTATTATCGGAGCTTTTGATTTCCTCTTTGTGTGAAGTTGTCTCTGCTTTTGTTTTCTTTTCCTTTTGGGACTCTGACAACTTTTGTCTTTGAAAACTTCAGCTAGAATTTTGTCAGTCACTTGCACATTTCTAAAGCACTCAAGGAGGTCGGGCCAAGAGAGGGATAGTGCGTATGCACTCAGAAAGGGTATAGGTGTAATATGCGGTTGTCGAAAGAAATAGGTTTAGGCTCAAAGGGGGGTTGCTACGGATAATGCTATTTGGTAGGATGAAAAGGCGCAAACGGGTCAAAAAATGCCTACAATCATTTCCTATACCGAGCGTTATTTAGGATTTCGCCTCAACAAACATTTCGGCCAAATTCTAGATCACAATGCAATGCAATTGAACTTATTCTAAAACTAACCACACAATGCATATGAAACGATGAGGTTGGTTTCGTTCTTATCTTGAAAGCATGCAAGACAATATCATTACAGGTGTGAATAAGAGGTACCAAAAGAATCTATGATTTACCACGAATTCAGCTCATACTGATTATTACTCTTTCTTTCCTATTCACACCCCTAAATGTGTTGGTATCAACCAAGTCAAACAATGGTACTTACAATATTTTTTTTGTATATTTTTTTTAATAAAGTGTATCAAATGATACTTGAAAATATATACTGATTTTTTTGTATATATTTTTTAATAAAGGGTATCAAATGATACTTGAAAAATATACATATATATATTTTTTGTATTTTTTTAATAAAGGGCACCGAACCTGAGTGGGCTGCCTACGTATCCCGCCGAGGGAATCAGATGCGCGTAGTTCGTTCAGATAGGTTATAAAATATATGCTTGAAAAAAAATTTATTCATGATAGGATAGTAGTAGTGAAAGTTGTGCAAAACAAATGATTGTCTACTATGAAATGAATGCAAAGTAAAATGAAAGTAATGAAAAAATATATATGTAAATATGATAATGTAATGAAAAAATGAATGTCCGTGATAGGATGAATGCAATGCAAAATGACCATTCATGATAGGATGAATGAAATAAAAATGAATGTCAATGACAGAATGAATGAAATGGATGGGTGAATAAAATATGCTCTCTTTTATTTATTTTATTTTATTTTTTATGTGATGCCGAACCCAAGATGGGTTGACTACGTATCACACCGTGTGGTGAGAATCAGACACGCGTAGATCGAGAAGTTTATGTTGTAAAATGCATGATATGAAAGAATTATGTAATCAACACTAGACATATCAATTGAATTTGCAAAAATGTATAAAAATACAAAATATAGAAGGACTCAGAGCGATGTTTCGTTGAATCTGGTATAAGCTGACTTCTTTCAGTCAACATAACTCCTGCTCATTCTTGTGATAATTTTTTTTTCTTTTTCCGACTGCCTTCAAGTGTTTGCGAGAACGGTCTTCCTGCAAAAATATGAGAAATAAGTGAGAGTAGGAAAGTGAGAAAATAATCAAATGCAGGGGTGTGACAATATAGTCAAGGACTCCCCTGATTGGTTCGACCGGACTGGAGGTTGATGTTTCACAAGATCCAAGTCGAGTTGTTCAAGAGCGATTTACGCAGTAGAAGTCCTGATTGCAATGTGACAGCAAAAAGTGTAAAATGCAAAGTACAAATGCTTGTGCCCGTAGTTATAAGCCCATGACATGATATGTACAGAGTTAAAAGGGTAATTATAGCTTTAAATAAAATGTACAGAGTTGCTAGCGACAAACGCCTAATAAAATAAAAAGGCATGCAAATCAAACATGCGCCCTAATATGCATGATATGTACTGAGTTTGCTATGGTCAAGAACCTGACATCCCCAGCGGAGTCGCTATGATGTCGCGCCCGTTTTTGACCTCGAGGTATGAACGATATCCGCAACGTTGCTCTTTGGCGCGGTTCTCTGGATGGAGCAAAAATGCTTGTATTGAGGAGTCGCCACCTAATTAGTTAAGTGAATTAGGACACTTGACCTATTGCAATAAAAAATACTGCAATTGATCTCCATTTAATGGTCTGCGAAATTATGAGATTCTCGATCAAGGTTCTTTATTATCCTATAGGGAAGAGATTAGGCATCCTTTAAGATTCGCTAACTTGCGGTTATCCGATCAAACCTATGTTAATTATATATTTGTTTTTATTCTACCTATTCTAAGCATGTTTTCCATAATTTACAATTAAAATAAATTGCGATGCAGAATAATAAAACTGAAATTAAATACAACGACATAAAATAAAATTATGGGACATCTTTTTTAGACTTTTTAGGCATTCTGCACAAGATGCATCTCCGGATACCTATATAAACACTTAATAAAAGTGTTAGTAATAGAATGAATAATTATAAAGTAATGGCAAGAATTAATAAGTAAACAAAAAATAAACCCGTCTTTTATACAGGGGAGGCCTTGAAAATTAGACGGGGATTCCTTCATCGACCATCAAATGTAGTATCTTGTTCATTATTAATTAACCAGTAAAAAGATGTCAAAAATCGGTAGCAAGAGGACCAAACTCAGTCCGACAAAATAGCCAAAATAAGTAGCAGAATATCCGAAAGTCAGTTGCAACATGGCCAAAAAAGCAGTAAAAAATCAGAAGCAAAAATGCCCAAAAAATCAGTCCAAAATCAGAGCAACAGCAGGAACAAATGCAAGTAGGTCGCCGGAAATTTCAGAACATCGCCGGAGTCTTAGAACTCCGGTCAGATACCAAAATTATAAAATCAGAAAGTTCAGTCCGTTAACAACATTAGCCAACAAACCAAATAAAATGGTAAGCCAAACAAGGTTCGCCGAAGTTTTAAAACTCCGGCTAGACCAAAACCAGAAAAATCAGTCTTTTAACCAAACAACAACCAACAAATACCGAGAATCAGAAAATAATTATGTCCAAAGGTCGCCGGAGTTGTATTTTCCGAGCACAAAACCATTAAAAAATAATGTGAAGCGGTCCAATAGTGTGAACAACCCAAGAACATCACAAACATGGAAATAAATTAGCAAAAGACGTAACAAAAGTGGCGGCAAAGATTTTCACGAAAAGCAACATTGGGGATTTAAGTCGGGGTGGTCTGTCGGCGACGGGTGTATGGTGACGGGGTGATGGTGTTGTCGGCGATGGGAGTTCGACGGGAGAAGAGGTTTCAGTGGTGTTGGGGCAGTAGTGGTTCGACGATGGGCAGTGGCGAGACGGGAGAGGGGTTTCACCGGAGCTTCGAGCTCCGGTGGGGATGGGCGGTGATCGGCGAAACAGTGGGAGAGGGGAATGGGAATGAGAGAGAGATATATGTGTGAGGTCTAGAGATAGTGCGACTGAAGTTTTTGGTCAAATGGTGAGGTTGGGAAATGATTTGTTTTATAGAGGATTTTAGGTTAGGGTATTTTGGGCGGGGGAAATAAATGTGGGTATTATTTTTTGGAGGAAATAAAATGTGTATGATTAAGATAAAATAAAGAGGGTGTTGGGATGAAATAAATAGAAAAAAAAATGTTGGATTGGACTGATCCAAATTGGGCCTCAGACTGGACTGATCCAATGAAACTACAAAAAGTGTTTATTATTTAAAAGAAAAATTATTTAAAAGATGCAAAATTATTAAAAATAAAAATACCGATGCAATAATAATAAAATAAAATATTTAATAAATATTTAATGTCTAATTAAAAGTAAAACAGGATGCCAATTAATTATTTAAAGAGATGCAAAAATTATTAAAATAAAATGATTGCGCGATAATAATAACATAATATTTGAAAATGTTTAATGCCTAGTTAAAAGTAAAAACGTGATGTCAATTTGCAAAGAATAAAATAACATAGAATGTTAGGTAAAAAATATACAAAAAATGTCAAAAATGGTGATCAAAATGCGGTGTTCTAAAACACTTAAAATTACAAGAAATGACTAAAAGATGGGTCAAAATTGGGTGTCAACAGACACCACTGGATATGAGTCAAAAGATTGACAAACATCTTGGTGTGTCCGTACGCTAGGAGCGGTACACGCAGGTGATTGGTAGTCTGATGTATATCACAAACTGCACTCGACCTGATATCGCTTATGCAGTCAATAAATTGGCTAGGTTCACCCGAAATCCGAGTGAGGATCATTGGAAAGCGTTGAATCGGGTACTATGATTCCTGAAAGTCACGCTAAAATTCGGGTTACACTATTCGAGATATCCAGTTGTACTAGAGTGGTACAATGATATAAACTGGATATCTAATAGAGAAGACATCAAGTCCATCAGCGGACAAATTTTTACAATTGGTGGTGGAACTGTGTCTTAGAAATCCTCTAGGCAAACCCTTGTTGTCTGATCCACGATGGAGTCAAAATTTATCGTTTTAGACAAAGCGGGAGAAGAAGCTGAATGGCTTCATGATTTTTTAGAGGATGTCTCATGTTGGAATAAACTCGTGTCTTCTGTAATGATCCACTGCGACAGTCATTCGGCTTTAGGAAGGGCACGAAGTTCTATGTACAACGACAAATCTCGTCATATTCGACGGAGACATGAGTCAGTTAGACAGTTAATCACTTCGGGTGTTATTTTCATTGATTACGTAAAATCTAAGGAAAATATCACAGATCCCTTGACGAAGGGAATACCCAGAGATCCGATGTTCTGCCTGTCTAGGGGAATGAGCTTAAAACCCAATCAATAATAACCGATATAGTGGACACCCAACCTTACAGACTGGAGATCCCAGGATTAAGGTTTAATGGAAAAACTAAATTGTAAAGGTTCAGTTGTGCGCTTCGGTGGAAGCAAGAGAACTTCGGATAATGATTTCTTCTTAAGAAACATAATCCAGGGTCGTTCCCGTGATAGACATAAAGTGCTATCTGTAGAGGGGTAAAGGATAAGTTTCCAAACCTTTAATGATCCTCAATGGTTGAGGTTAGGTTGGGGAAACTTTTAATGGTTCCTAACGCTTGTGTAGCGGTGTATTGCAGGATACCTTGTAGGAGACCACTTATTTAAGTGCGAGGACAGGCTGCCTCTAATGAACACACTTAAGAATCCAAGTATGTCCACGGCCCACGACGGACAAAAACATAAAGAAGGATTGAGTAGGAAAGGTGTTGTGTGGGTATCATTGTATTGGATTATACTAAACACTGACGGTTCAAGACATCGCATTCACCGCGCAGTAAATAAGTCTGATGGTATTCTACTATGGAAGGTTCAAAGCTACGACTACCTATCCAGATGCAACATCGATCCGCTGGACGATTGCTAGAAAGGCACCATGTGCGTGCGTCAAAATCTCTTCCAAGAGGGGATTATTGGAAATATTTATTAAACGTGAAATAAAGTTAATCCTATTAATTATGACTCGAACAATTGGGGCCCCGCACGTCAGAAATATTGTTTCCACACACGTGCACATAAAGTGCCAAGGATCGTAATTTCCTTAATGGAATAGATATTAGTACGTAAACGAATTGTTTGAGACGTAAGATAATAGATGGTTATTGACCAAATGACAATGGTTTCACGTTGGTAAATGAAGGAAGACGTGTACAATGTGTATAAGATGAAACGAGTCTGAAAACGCCGCGGAGCCACGAAAGGTTGTGGTGCCTTAACGTCAGAGCCGCGGCGCCGGCGACGCCTCCCTGCAGGGCCGCGGCGCTACGACTGTTTCAGCCCGTTGGAGAAGAAATAAAACAGATTTTTGGGCTGACTTTGGAGCATTAATTCTCCATTTTTGGCTCATGAATTCAGCCATTATTTGGCTGAATCATAACTCCACAATCAAGGCTATTACATTGTCATCCAAGGCCATCAATTGGCTATGTGGAAGGTCATCTTCTCCACACTATAAAATGGAGCCTTGGACTCATTTGCAAAACACACTACACACTCAACTCTTAACAATTTTAAGAAAATATTCTTCCTCTCTAGTAATATTCATACACTCAAAGATCTTTCTTTCTAAGCGAACACTTGAGTCTCCTTTGCTCACTTGTTTGATTGTTGTTTTATCTTGGAGATAAGTTTCCAACACATCGTTAAAGAATTATACGGGACAATATTATCTTAAGAAAATATTGAAAAATCAATCGACTCAGTAAACTACCTTCCTTTTTTAGTTTCTATTGGTTTTAGGATATCAAGATCAAGAAGCTTGTTGCAATTGGAGCAAACTGAAAGAAGGACTCAAAAACTGTTCAAGAACACAGATTCAAGGCAGATCAAGAACCAAACTTTGTTGTGATTGTCACAACTCTTGTTAGGTTTCATGCCTATTGTATTGTAATTATTTATCCTTTCTAAGCACTAGTGATAGTTATACACTATTTCCGTACATCCATCGTAATTACTCACAAAAATAACTTAGCACTATATAAATCTAACACGACTTCTTCAAGCAGCCTTACTTTGACATAGTCATCATGACATTTATATTTGTTTAGTATTAAGGTCTCCGATTCTAAAGCAAATATGATACTTTATGATCAGAAGTTTGAACTCCAGTCTCCAACCTTCCACCTTTTGTCTTTCCTTTACCTTAACTCACCTAATCTTATATTGTACAAATTATTAAATAAGTACAACTAATATATTTTGAACCCAATAAATCATATGAACTACGGTAAAATCTCATATTCGTATTCACAGTCAAATCCTGAACCGCTGCAGGAAACTGTAAACATGAACATAACATCTCATATCATACCACCGAGAAAAACAAAGACAGTATTATCAAATTAAAGGTTATTATGGAGAAAGAAAGTGAAGTAGTTTTACTTGGCTCTTGGTTCAGCTCCTGTTGTACAAGAGTTAGACTTGCACTTGAAATCAAAGGCATCCAATATGAGTACATAGAGCAAGATCTAACAAACAAGAGTCAAGAACTTGTCAATTACAATCCAGTGCATAAAAAGGTGCCTGTTCTTGTTCACAAAGGGAAACCAATTGTTGAATCAATTGTCATACTTGAATACGTAGATGATTGCTGCAAAAATTCACACAAGTTGTTCCCTGAAGAGCCTTATGAGAGAGCCAAAGTTAAATTTTGGATAAATTATTATGACCAGAAGGTAAAATACTTGCTAAACTATATGTTCCTTATAAACCATTTCATATTCTGATCCAGTGTGCACCTTGTGTGTTTGGTATAACAGAAGTAATTTTTCTCCTTATCTTTTCATTTTCGTTTTCCATCTTGTGTATTTGATAGTATGACACAAGTCATTTTTTGGTGTTTGGTTATAAGAAAGCATTAAAAAGGGGCAAATTACTTGCTCCATCACTTATAAACGGAAGTCATTTTCCTTCTTATCTTTTCATATTCAGTGTCTATCTCGTGTGTTTGGATGACAAATGGAAGCGGAATCACGATTTTAAGTTTATAAGTTACTACAATGACCTTAGGTTAATATACCATAACTGAATTCACAATCAAGTATTTATAAATATATACCGAATTCTTAGTACATATATATATAGGGTCTGAACAAAAATTATTAGGTACATGTGAATCTGTAGCTTATATGGTAGATCCGCCTTAATAACATAAGTCATTTTTTTGTGTTTGATTACTAGAAAGCATAAAAAGGGGGCAAATAACTTCCTCAATCATCTATCGGCAGAAGTCATTTCTCTCCTTACCTTTTCATATTAATGTCTATCCCGTGTATTTCTCCGATCACGTGTAGACAGATTATTTTCCTTACAATTATCTTAACTTCTAACTTCATATTACCTTAATAATATCAAACATATGAGTTGGAGCGAGTAATATAAAGTTAAAAGTCATGATATTCTTCATCCAAAAAAAACATGTTAATGATATTATGGATCACTATTGCTTGAATATTTCATCAAAGCACTCTCCAATTTGCTAATACTATTATTAATCTTTAAAACAAATCCATGAAAAATGACTTATGTTATAGAAAACAGACTTATGATCATTTTAACCTTTTCTTGAATTTGCAATATAGGTTCGACCAAGCACAAAAGCTGTCCTTATGTCTAAAGGGAATGAAAAAGATAAGGCTATAGAAGAATCAAATGAGCTGCTTAAGGTGCTTGAAGAGGGAATTGCAAGAGATTTTCCAAAAAGATCACCAATTCTGAATGGTGAGAATCCAGGGATTCTTGATATTGTAATAGGTTCAAGTGCTTGCAATGTTGAAGCCTTCAACGAAGCTATCGGAGGAAGGGATCTTAGCCTGGAGAAATACCAATACCTTTATGAATTGGTTATTGCTCTGAAAAGCATACCTATGATGAAGCAGTTTCTTCGAATCGATCATGATCTAGTTGCCAAGATAAGGAAGAAGTTTAACTTGAACTAGGAAGGTTGATGATGCTTGTTTTGTTAAACAGACTCTACATTTGCTCGAGTTTTTTGTTTTGGTGTCTGTTGTTTGGTCTTTTTAAGTTACAATTTCTTACACTAAAATGTATTTTTTGAAGTTCAATGTTTCACAAAATAAAGTTGTAGATGTTTTCACGTAGCTGAAGTGGTTATACGGATAATATGAGTTTAAGAAAAGCAACAACAGATGATTTAGGTCATCAATGGCTTTGAATACACAAGGAACTCTTCAAAACAATGGTCCCGTTTCAAGATCAACACAATAATCAAAGATAGTTTGGTAAAGCTCATTACTCTTATGTGACTGATAATTAGTCAAGTTAGCATACCAGGAATCATGTTATGCCTTGCACAAAATCAATGCATATGGCATGACAAAATTTATGTAATAAACCAGACAAGCTATCGGCAGTAGCCAACGACAACATACCCGATGTAATTGCAGTGAAATGTAGGCAAACTTTACCCCGAACTTTTTGTGTGTGTGTGTGGGGGGGGGGGGGGGGGTAAAAAGACTTTTCAATAGACCTCAACACAAAACCATAGTAATCAAAGAATGATAGGGGAAAAAAAGTATTAGTTAAAACTTAAAACTAGATCAATAAGATACTACACGAATACCAACTACTACTAAACGCTCAGCTACCTACTACCCTTATTTTCAACATCTAAATCTTCCACTCTAGGGTCATGTTCTCAGTAAGGTAGCCAGTTTGCTAAAAGTTGCCTTTGTACAGGACTATCTGCTGACATTTATTGGGAAAACCCAGAATACTAACAAATGCAAAGCATTCATTCATAGTGATTGAAACTGCAGTAAAACAAACTTAGCTAACCAGCATTCATGTTCCGGAAAACTGAATGAGAATTCAAAACTGGAATTAATAACCTACTTGAATTAACATGTAAATATCCATAGGATTTTTAAATATCCAGAATTAAGGCAGAACACAGACCTAACAGAACAGATATTTCGACAAACTGAAGAGAAAAGATCCAATATCGTGTTTTAACAGAAAAACCCGGCAATACAAATCTTAAAACTAAAATATCAAATACATGGATCCTAGTAGCCTGCAGTATCAGAAATTCATCTCCTGACTTCATCAGGATTACAAACTTAGGCCTTCGACGCTAGTTTTTCCTTAGCTTTCTGGATCTTCAAAACCTTCTTCACAATCTTCTGTTCTTCAACCAAAAAGGCTCTTACGATCCTGTACAAGACAACATCTAGTGAGTCGGAAGAACACTTATTCTGCTTGACAGTTTGAGAAATCTAGTGGGCCAAAAATATACCTTTCACGTACAGCACTGCCTGACAAGACACCACCATAAGCACGGTTCACGGTCCTCCTATTTCTAGGTAATCTTGACCTCTTGTATTCAGCAGGTCTCAAGTGAGGAATCTGCAAAAAGAAAAGTTCTAAGCCATTTAAGTGATGACACCTAAAACAACTATATAACCAAAAGCAGCTCCATCTGAATTCATGTTTTAAAATGCAAACTGCTGCCAGCTACCACACAACATGTTTCATAGATGAATTGGTAAACTGCCTCACCATTAGAAAATGTTACAGCAACAAAATTCTACAAGTACTTGAAAATCTATTTGTGATGCATTTAGGCACTATGTATATTAAAGGGAAGATGGTCTAAAACACCTCGCTGCTACTCAATATCTTAATAATTTTACCCTGTTGTACTTTGGGGCTACTCATACACCCTTTTTGTATAACAAAGATGTCCAAGGTAGCTTGATGCAGCAATTCAAACACTTGTAAGCAAATCATCTCAATATCTGAAGCCTAATGTGCTACAACTCGAAGCATAAATGAGGGTAAATTAAGTAGTGATGAATTTGAATCTTCTTCCAGTGTATTTTCACAAGTGGAATCAACCAAGTCAAATTTTAAACCATAATAAGTAAAGGGATACAAGATTTGCAGACAGCAAGGATATGACTGGCACCAAAGTATGACAGGATAAAATTAGTAATTTTTGCACAATTGAGGGTAACTTGATCCTTTTCTCTATATTAAACTTGTGCAAGCTTTTAGAATTTCTCCCTAATGTATCAATACTTTCGTCAAAATTTAATGACCAAAATACATGGTACAACTCATTTATCTTAGCTGTACACAGTACAGCAAACTAGATAAAGTATCAAAACTCTATGTAGCTATTAAAAAGTTCTCATGGTTTAACAGCATAAAGTATCAAAACTTTATGTAGCTATCAAAATTTAATGACCAAAATACATGGTACAACTCATTTATCCTAGCTGTACACAGTACAGCAAACTAGATAAAGTATCAAAACTTTATGTAGCTATTAAAAAGTTATCATGGTTTAACAGCATAAATATATCACAACACTCTTCTTCAAATTGTTACCCTCAAATAGCAAGTATATACAAGGAAATTGAACAGCTGACAATTAGCCTCAACCAGCATTATAATATAAGTTTGCTTCAATTGTTAATAATGGTATCAAGCTAGTCCCACACACTCAATCGAAAAGGTAGGAGCTTTAATTAGAAACATAATTGACTTATGATATAATAATGTGAAATAAAATATCAATGTTTTTCCATGTGCTTGAACAGTCGATTGACCAAACTATTCTAGTGAATTGTTTTCAACTTGGCTAAGAGATTTTGTTAGAAAATTAATCTCAAAAGACCTAAAGACAACCTTACAGAACTTACATATTATTTTGGAAGAAAGAATGTTGTCATATAAAAGAAAAGAATTTAGATATCAGACACACAGCGAAAGGTTAACCTGAGATTGAAAGCATGTAAAGTCAAATATGACTCAAGTCGTTTGAGAATTACAAGTGCAAAACATCTTGCACATTACCAATGGTTCATCTTCTCCATTGGAACTCATACAGAAAGATACTGAAAATAGACTCAAATTTGTTTCCTTTGGTTTAATATTTGAAACATGTAAGCTTACCCTTGTAAATCACGGGAATGTTTTTACTACCATCACACAATAACCAAGACTATCCCTAATTTCCCAGCAAAATTATAAAGCATTATCAGCCCCAAACATTTCTAGAAAGCAGACAACCCGAGGTTTTAATTTATTTCTCTAATAAATGAGATATCAAAATAGCACCAGATCAATCAATCAACTACCGTCAGGCTGAATCATTCCTCTATGTTAGCTACATTCTATGAAGGTATAATATTTAATATTTAGCCTTAAACTTGTACAGCTAACTACGAGAAGCAGTTTATCCAAGTTATTATAACCAACCATGTTATGTTTTTCATCATGTTCGATCATGCAAGAAGTGTAGTTTTTGGCACTATGCATGGTTAAGTGTATATATAAATGATTTTCATGAAAAAACAATCATTACATCTAAAAGCTAATTCCGATACTTATAGACCCTTGTGGTCCGGCCTTTACCCAGACCCCGCACATAGCGAGAGCTTAGTGCACCGGGCTGCACTTAAAGGAAGCAATCACATTAGCAAATCAGTACTTACATAAAACCAATCAAAATGTAGCAATGACATTCATAAAAAACAGTGTTAACACAACATCAAGAACAAAAATTAAAAGAACATACCCCTTGAATTCTCTTGCCAGTAACAGGGCACTTAGGTCCACTAGCCCTCTTCTTTGTTGTCTGGTAAATCAACTTGCCACCTATTTAACAACATCCAATAAAGCACAAAATTTTATTCACTATCCACACACCCACATAACATAAACATATATTTTTTTAAATATATATACATATATATATATATATATATATATATGTTGACCAAAAAAAACAAGAAATAAGAAAAGGGCAACCTGGGGTTTTGACAACCCTATGTTGGTTGGATTTGGTGGCATAGCTGTGCCGTTTACGGTATGTAAGACGTTGCACCATTTTGTGTTACTCTCTCTGCAGCTTTTGTTCTCTGGTTTATTGGGGGCTGAAGCAGAAGGGTTTAATGAAAGGAAAATATATATATATAGTGTTTATATAAGGGGGCAAAGCCCTAGATCCGACGGTTGGTATTGGATGATAGAAATACTTCTTGACTATAAGCCCATTAATAGATATATGGGTTTAAGCAGGCCTATTGTGATTGAGCCAACCCATATTTTAACCCATCATGCTAATGCACTTACTGAATTGGGCTATGAGACTTATATACATTCCTTAATAATTAGGAAAAACAACACAAAATATTTACCTGAGTACTCCTTAGCCAAAACCCTTTATCCATTGATAGCTATGGGTTGTGGTTAAGCTGTATAGGGGCTTTGAGTGATCCTATCCATGGGTCATTTGTCCCTATTTTGTGCTAGTCTTTAAGTTTTGCCCCTATTTTGTGCTGGTCTTTAGATTTATAAGTTTAGTGGTTTTAGAATTAACTTTTGTTATATGCAACTAAAATTGAAAAAAATCTCTGTCCGAAGTGATAAAGTTTTCAACTTGCAAAATAATGATAGTTTAGGGTGTTTTATGTATTAACTTAAGTTTAAAGGAACACAAGTTATGCCACCAAAAAATATTGAGTTGGAGAGGGGGTTAATCTTGAAAATTATAGTTCAGGATAATAGAAACACCTAATCATTTAAGTAGAAAATTTGCTAAACAACAATAGTTATGGAGGTTTATGTATTAACTTTAAGTTTAGATGACGTATGTTTTGTTATTTGACATATTTTTTAAGTGTTTAGGAGTGTGAAATATACGCACCAATAAATATTGAATCGAATATTATTAGAAAATAGTGAATATGATATCTTAAAAGAAAGTGTTTAGATTCAAGTTTACTACAAAAGTAAATTCATTATCTAGACATTAAGTGTGAGTTTATTTCACTTAATGAATCGTTATTTTTCAAATTTGTAACCTTGGACCATTATGACATTGTTTAGTCACCCATTATAACCTTTTAATTTCCTTCACCTATATATAGACACACCCCCTTTCTTTTTGTGATAGAATTAAAGAATAGAGAAAATACTCTCAATCCTTCTTCTAGTTTTTCAAGCAAAATAATTCTTTGTTAGTTTATATTCTTGGTTGTATAATAGACGAATTTGTTGAATCCTGAGTGATCTTTTACGTCGGGTGAAATACCTTAAGGACAATATTTTTAACACGCTTCAAGTTACAAGAATTTCTATACATTTTTATAAGAATTTCAACAAATTTAACCCTTAAAATTATAGTTAAAAATAATTCAAATACCCGATAATGTAAATATAAAACTTATAAAAACATAATATTTTAAAAAGGTTTTTAGCCATTGACTAGATTATAAAGAGCTACGTATAATACTCACATATGCTGGTCATTTCGCATAAAGAAATTAACCTGACTCGTTTTCTCGTCTAAAATTAGGTAAAGTAAAAGAAAAAAGAAAAAGGAAAAAAGGAGTTGACAAAATCCAATAGAAGAATACATTATGAATACACTAAAAATAACAGTTCGGTACACTAATAACGCGAAAAAAAGAAGAAAAAGAGAACCTATAATGCATCATTTCGAATGAATTCTATTTCTTTTCCGTTTCAAACGAATCCAGTGGACCAGATATTTTTATGCATAATTCAAATGTCAAAATAAGAAGAATATCCTATGACACAAATATTGACCATTCAAATAAGTAATTATCTTATCTTTGACCTTTCCCCTTTTTTCATTTGATTTTTTTTGTTGACGAAGGAACCCGCAGCCGCTGCTCTTTCGAGTGCGCACAGGGTAAATCTCGGACTGACGCAATAGCCTGCAAACCACGTTAGCCAGTTAAACCACACTTGGCAAGCCAGGTGTGACATGTTCCCTCCAAGAGGCGAAGGCAGGCCAGACGTTATCTTGGGATTTCGAACTTGTGACCAAGTTCTCCCACACCACTCAATGAGGATACCCTGTATAAATTCGCACCGAGTAGTCTATTTGGAGAAGTGTAGTATTTCCTATCAGATTCAATTCAAAGCTCAAATGCAGATTTTTAAATTAAGAACGAAAGAATATTTATCAACCTCATCATAATTATTGCTTGCAATCGTTCTTTACTCATTTGGTCATAACATGTTTGGCCAAAATCAAGTAATCCTGGAATAATAATCAGAATTATAATCCTAAAATTATCATCAAGATAAAAATATCTTGAGGTTATAGCTGAAATTATAATCAGAATCATCTATCTCATATTTTATAGATAATCTCATAATTATATTATGGATGGTGTGAGAATTTAGCTATGGATGGTTTAGGAAAAGTAGAGGTAGGCCGAAAAAGTAAAGTGATTAAACATGGCATGACGCAGTTACAGCTCACCGAGGATATGATCTTAGATAGGAGGTTGCGGAGTACGCATAGGGTAGAATGTTAGGAGGTAGTAGAGCGTTGTCTCGTGTATCCTTTCATATTAGTAGGCGTATTATTATATTTATTCTCTGCTACTATTTGTTATCTCTTGTACTTCATATATCGTATTAATTTGTTATAGTTACTGTTACTTTTCTTCATAATGCTTATTTATAATATTGAGTCGTGACTTCTTTATTTTCATTAATTTTTATGTGACATTTTGCTCTATTTTTTTTTTTTGGAGGGTCTTTCGGAAACAACCTCCCTACCCTCCAAGTTATGGATAAGATCTGTGTACACTCTACCCTCCTTAGACACTTATGAAATTATATTGAGTATATTGTAAATGTTGTTGTCTCATAATTATATTATAAATTTTATCTTAATTTTGATTAATATTCTCAAACATGAAACAAATTCAATCTTAAATTTTATATATATATTAAAATAACTCGCTTAATCCCTCCAACGAAACGGTCGCATAGATTATTGCCTCATATTCCAACAAACAAAATTTTGTCGTGCACCAAAAAGTGGACGGTGGAAGTGCCAAACATAGTAGAGTGAAGTTTTGGGCTTAGAATTAAAGAAATTCTCCCCCATCCATCAACCGTCTCTGTTTAAAAAGTGACAATTCTCTAAAAATTATTGGAAATTAAAGAACGAAAATTTCAATTATTTTAGAATTGACTACTCTTTTATTTTTCAATAATAAATGCTAGCTACAAGTCTCTAATTGATTTCTTCCTCCTATATTGGTGGTTGTCAAAAAGTATAGTGTTCCATGCATATTACAATAATATGAAGGTTTTTTTTAGATAGAGAGAGTAGAGATTAAAGAGATATACAACAATTCAACAAGTTAGTTAGAAGTTAAAGAAATAGTTAGTTGATTAGTAAATTAGTTGAAATAGTTAGTAACTAACTAACTAAAAGAGATGATCCTAAACTAACTAACTAGTAAAGAAGGCTCCTAAGAATCTATAATTTAAAATGTATGTATATACATTCATCTCATGTAATTCGAATAATTGAAAGAAGAGAAATAACATTTACAACAATAAGCTTCATTTTACTTCTTTTTCATTTGCTTACTGTTTTTGCTTTTGTTCTTCAATTTCTTTTCTTCTTTATTTTTTTGGAAAGTGTTCCTCTGGTTCCTCAAGATCAATACATGATGGAGGATAAAATCAACATGGTAACATAGGCTTGATCCACATTGGTGGTTGTCTTTCTTCCGCAAAATTAAATGAAGGCAATCTAACATTGGTTCAGGTTCTTTCTGGTTCTGGTTTCTGATTTCTGATTCTGATTCTAATCTTGTATCCATCTTTTTATTCTTCTGTCTTTGGATACATGATAATACATGTCATTTGATTGTATTACTTTTAACTTAACTGAAAATTCAGGCTAGTCTTGAGATTTGAAGAGCTACTGATAAATTTGGTATAAGCCAAATACAGTTTTTTATCTCCTAAACTTCTGATTCTTGAACCTCGTCTGTATAATATCTCAATTCTGTAATATTCTTGACCATCATATATTCTGTTAAATTCTGAATTATCGCCTTGCATTATCCTTCTGATAAATCTGTCTAGAAGAAAAGTGTGTCTAAAATCTAAGGTTCTTGATCCAAGTCATATATTGATTTCAGCAATAAAATGGATATTGATATTCATATACCTACTGCTGGAAACAGTCAAAATAACACACATCCAACAAGAAGATTAAATACAGGAATCACTGCAACTATAGATCACAATCATCCACTATTTTTGCAATCTTCTTATGTAAGTGGGTTTCTCTTATATCCTTTCAACTACTTGGTTCTGAGAATTATGTCATGTGGAGTAAGTCTATAAAGATAACATTACTTGGTAGGAATAAACTTGACTTTGTAAATGGAAAATGTTATAAAGAATACTATGGAGAATAATGGTGGGATCAATGAGATAGAGTAAATGCAGTGGTTCAGGCTTGGCTAATGAATTTTATGTCAAATGGCCTTCTAAGTGGAGTCTTGTATGCTGATACTGCTTTTGAAGTATGGGAAGATCTAAGAGAAATGTTTGACAAGGTAGATGACTCAAGAACATATGGTTTTCATAGAAAAATAGTCACATTAACTCAAAGATGTTCAAGTGTGGCTGAATACTTTTCTAAGCTAAAAACATTATGAGTTGAGTTTCAGTCCCTAGTTCCACCTCCTAGTTGTGGATATCCAAAATCTAAAGAATTTGTAGAATATCTTCAAAGACAAAAGCTATATTAGTTTCTAATGAGTTTAAATGAAAATTATATGCAAGCAAGAAGTCAAATTCTGTTAATGTCACCAATGCCTAGTGTAAATAAGGCCTATTCTATGATTACTGGTGATGATAATCAGAAGTCTATCACTGTTAAGGCTGTTGGATTATTAGGTGACGGTCCTAATGAATTTGGGCATAATATCAGACATGATCCTACTGCATTGTATACTAGGACAAGTGTTGCGGTATTTCTATGCTTACGCAAGTGAACATATCGCTTAAAGTAATAAAGATCTGTAAGACCAAGTTATCGTCGTGTCACGACCTGACCCGACGGGCCGCGACTAAACGCCCTAATGACATCCTTCTACTAACATATCACACATAATCCAACTAATATTAAGGAAGTATGAAATCCGACAGCACAACGCCGTAACAACAACATCTACCAGAATAGGCGAGCCGATAAGGCTGCCTTTACACAAGACTGTATCTGCCTCCTGAGAAGTTACAACTAACCAACATAATATAATAAGCAAGCCGATAAGGCTGCCACCAAATAATGTCACGTATGCACGGGAACATCCCAAAATAGAGTACAATAACATAGCTGACCAAAACAGATTCATAAGTCTACATACGTACAATCCACAACCGTCTACAGACATCTATGAGAAGGATAACATCATGTGATGGGACAGAGCCCCATCATGCCCCTAAATATATACATGAGATCAAAAAGAGGTTCTGTACCAAAAATGACAAAGCTCAGGATCAAATGAGCTTTCCAATCAGCTGAGTAGGAGTCCTAGGCCTGAGGGTCACCAACCTGAGAACATATGTATGCGGACATGAACGCAGCCCCCCGAGGAAAGGGGGTCAGTACGAAATAATGTACTGAGTATGAAAAACATGAAATACTGAAAATGAGATCATAACTGTTCCATGTGAAATAAAGAATCATATCAGAAATCCTGAATGCTTACCCATAGAGTCATCATGTCCATATGTATGTATATAACATGTCTCGGCCCTGTAATGAGGGACTCGATAGAATTATCAATATAACAGTATAATTGTGTCTTATCAAAATGAGAGTAATGAAAATCAGTTTTTACCCTTTTTAAAATATGCAAGTCACGCCAAAATCAGGGACTCCTACCCCCAGAATATAATAGCACGAGACTCGAACCTGCCTAAGTATATATGTATAATATGGGACTCGAACTCAAATAAGTATATATATATCGTGGGACTCGAACCCACATAAGTATATAGAATAATGTATTGTCATGGGACTCGAACCCAAGTAATATAATAATAATAGTCGGGACTCGAACCCGAAATATACAACATGTTGTCGGCCCTCTATGTGAGGGACTCGGTGAATGTATAATAAGACTTGACACGAGTAGATATCATGAGCAACCATATGCAATTAGAAATCATCTTTTGACTTTCGATGGTATCATCATAATAAACTCTTTTACTGAAAATCATAGACACTTATTATAACAACTATCCTTTAACACTAACTTTGTAGGAAATCATGTACGTCCGCCGTATTTTTATTAAAGTCATGTCAAATGGAAGTCTTTCACAAAGTCATGCCAAAATAAAGAAAGGATAATTTAAAGTAATCATGCCAAAGAAGAGAGGATAGTCTCACATACCTCGTCGTCTATATCAATTCGAATATCTAATCATCGTTTCGACTACCACCTTGACCTATAATAATAACAACATGTTTGTCAACTCTATGATTCCTAACGTGAGTCATATTAAAAGACGATTTTCTTATTCTATACAAATTCGGACAACACTTCCTCTGTTTATATGTACATCCATAATTTCCAAACTAAGCCAGCAATACCAACAGCAAGTCATAACTCAAATATTCTATTTATGTCATCATAACATATTCCTTCTCTTTCATATTTATGCAATATCACAATTACAACAAGCCATGTGATTACTACACCTTTTTATCAGGTTCATCCAATCCTTTAGTCACGTTAACACAGTCCACTTAAGCAGTCCAATCTTCTAGCAACATAGAGAGTTCAAAAATGTGAAATAACACATTTCCACACCTTAATTCTTTCAAGACATGAATAAGTAACTACCTCAATCATATATACATATTTATAACTTATATCTTAAGCACTAAAACAGCCCATCAATTCTAACAATTAACAACAAGAGTGTGAGTCCTTTAATTGCAACATAATACCTTTTTACATTTTACCATAACTCTTTTCTTAACTTCTTAGAATCCAATTCATCCTTCAATACTTTCATATAACCAACTACAAATTTAAACATCAAGATTTCTTCTTCAATTTCAACATGCAATAGGTGATAATACTAACAACAACAACATTCAAACTCCATGGACACAAAACAGTCCCACAAATCAGTAACTATCTAAAATAATCACATACAACCTCTTAATTCCAATTCTTCTTTAACATAGGTTCATATCTTCAACTACAACAATATGCAACTACAATTATACCATAAGGAGAATGATTTTTACCTTAATTGATGCTCAAAACAGTCCCCCAAGTTGCCATCGCCACCTCGAATTACCCACTGTTTTATCGATTTTTCTTGCCTAATTCTTCACTTCTTCAACTCCAATTCAACATGCATGAATCCCACAATGTTAACCCATCATTTTATGCATTTTTCCTCCCAAAATCGTGTCCGAAAATCTGGAAAATCTGGGCCTAAAATCGGCCAGCAGTGCCGAAAATTCCTCACTGTTCTGTCAGCTGAACTTGTAACGTCCATAATTCTCTACACCGACGTCCTATCGACGAGAGGTTTATTGAGTTGGAAATTAGACTCGGCGAACTTCATCCTAGGCTTTTGAAACACCTAAAAACTCCTAATATACTAGGAGATATACCCCTCCAAAGTGGACTAAAAAATGCCCAAAATTCTGCCAATTTTTATTCTTTTCTCTTTTATTTTTTTGAGTTTCCTTGGCTTTATAATCTGTAGAATGATTTAATCTATTGGAGAAGAATCAAAGATCCAATTTGTTGGCTATGGAAGAGGTTTCTTGTTTGGAATGAGGGAAGGAGGAGAGGAGAGTCTTTCTTTTTTTTTGAAATTGTAATGTAATGGAAGACAAAGATTTATGTGGGCTAACTTATTATTTTTGCAACTTAGTCCCATCTCCCCTAATTAATTACTTTAATATCTCATTTCTTAAGTCTTGAAAATTCCATATGGCCTCGTATACTCGTTGTCGTAACTTATATAATACGTTACTAATCCATAACGGGAATATACAATATTTTCTCTTCAATTTCCCTTGTCACGCTCGTTGTAACCATAAGTTTCCGGACTCACATCCCTTGAATACCAACTTCCGGATTAACATATATAAGATATACTTTATATCCAATATCAGAATCTTATTTCTTAATGGCGTTCTTAATTATCGTCTTAATCTTACGAGGTGTAACACGTCCACAGAGACTGATTTATCAATTACCGATTAACTAATCTTTAATTTTTATTTAGTAATCGTTTGTAAGTGTTTGGGTTTTAAACTAAGAACTACAACTAAGAAATAAGCAATAATAAACTAAGATGATAATACTTTGGGTTTAAAATAGTTATGACGGGAATTAGGGCTTCAAATCTCCTCAACTATCCACTATTTCACTTGATAATGCAAAACTAATGATTCTTCTCCTTATTAAGATAGCAGGTTAACGAAGATGTTATATATTCTGGTTAGGACATATAGAAACTCAACCTTATGCATAAAATTTATATATCTCTATGATAAGTTTTACCACACATGAGGATTAAGAACAATAATCTTATTTACTACACAAATATCGGGGTACTTTCATCCACGATTTTAACCTATGTCTAAACTACTATAGCATATTCAAATCTCCTTTTTCAGATCTTGATTTGAAATCATATAAGTTATGAGAATTAATGGTCAGCTAATTATCATACATTCATCACAAGTTGAATAGATCTTAATAGACAAAGAAGAAACCACTAATAATGCATTAATTCATGAAATAGTTTCAAGCGATTCAATGAAAAACTCTAATAAGCAATTTGCTCCTAGACATGCTAAGAACTAATCAACAAATCCAACATAAACTGAATTTAAATAAAGAAAAGAAAAAGAACTTGAACAAATTGAAGTCTCAGATTGTGTTCTAGCCTCCGTTCCTTGCATCCTCAAGTATGATCTCCCAAATAGAATAGTCCCTAGGGCTTATAAATCAATCAAATCCCGTTTTGGATCATTTTGCCCTTTCAAAATTTGGCTTTCCTCGCAGGTTTCCGCGTCGGCGCCGCGGTCCTTCAACCAGACGTCGCGGCTCTAAATAGTCGAATAATCATTGTAGCTACTGGCAATCCGGCGCTGCGGCGCTTGCGACGGTGAATATTTTCTTCAGATCTCTGGAATTCTAGCGCCTCGGCTCTGCCTTTCGCGGCTCAGCACTGCATTTCTTCCACATTTCTGCCAGATTTCGTCTATTCTTTCCGGAGCTTCTTTACTTGATTGCTTGGGCTTGGTTATGCATTTTTGTCCTCCAAATTAGCCAATTTCCACTTGAATTCGCCATATCCTAAACACAACGCATAACACGATACAAATAATTAAAAGACACATAAAAGACACCCTAAAACAGACTCTAAAACAGTCCTAAAATGGACTTAACAACAAGCACAAAGATAGAGAAATTCAAGAAGAACTTTAATATATATTGTGATATCTGCAAAATGAAAGGTCATACTAAGGAATACTGTTATAAATGGTTGGGTACCCCCAAGATTTAAGTCAAAAAGAAAAAGAACATGCCGCTCATAATGTGCTTTTATATGGTTATGAAGAAAAAAAATTAAAAATAAGTAGAACTAATGAGATGAACAATAAGTTCACTGTAGTAAGTAATTTAGACCAGTGGAAAGTCACATGAGCACTTATGTTTTCTAGAGACCAGTATGAACAGATTGTACAAATTCGAAAGCACAATGGAAGCACACAATCTAACACAGTTCAGCCTACAACTGCTCAGCAACAAGGGTCAAGTAACACACAGTCATCTGCAAACATAGCAGGTATGAATGACCACAAATCTCTTCTAGCAGCTAATGTAATTAAACAATGGATCATTGATAGTGGAGCCACCAATCACATGGTTTCAGATATACAAATGTTAAATAAAGCTATCATAATTATAATCACAAATGACTCTAAAATGTACATTTGCCTAATGGAGAAAAAGTGTCACTCACATGGGGACAAACACTATATCCAACAAAAGTACTCTTAACAATGCATTCTATCTACCACAATTTAAATTTAACTTAATGTATCACAACTTACCATAGAATTGCAGTGTCCATCCACATTCTACCCTGATTTCTGCTTGTTTCAGGATCTCTACAATGGAAGGGTGAAAAAGATTGGTAGACTGCAAAATAATTTGTACATGTTAGTGAGTCATACAAAAGAAAAATGTGTACATGAACAACTGAAGCTAGGCCTTAATGTGAGAAAAACCAAAGAATCTGTTATAGTATCTGAGGAAGAAATAAGAATGTGGCACATAATATTTGGACATACATTTAGTGCAGTGTTGAGTAAACTAATTAGAGCACAACATGATGTTATAGCTAGTACTATAAAAAATTGCAATATATGTCCATGTGCTAAATAATGTAGATGTTAGGCGTATTTTGTATACATCTTTTGAGTCATTTTTAGTTGGTATTTTACTCGTTTTTATTGTGTTTAGTATAGTAGTAGGTTTATTTTTTTTTCTTTTGAGTCACATCGGTGTAAAAAGGCAAAATAGCAAAAAGGAACGAGAAATAGACAGAAAAGGTGCTCCCGAGGCGAAAAGGACGAAAGTTGGTAACTTAGAGCGAAAGAAGGCAGCACCGCGGTACCACTATGCAGAACCACAGTGCCAGATTTACCGAGGAGCCACAGAACTTTCAGCACCGCGGTGCCATCAGGAAGTATCGCGGTGCCATTTGTCCGAAAGTCGCAGAGTTTCGCAGACCGCGCAGATGCGTAATCTGGCTTCTTGCGACACGGAAAATTTCAGTTCCGAAGGTAAATTGGCTAAGGGAAGATTGGTCCATAGGGCACGAAAATTAGAGGATATTTAAGCCCTAGGGATTAATGCTATGAAGAAGGTTGGTCATTCCACAACACAACTCTTGGAGGCATCAAGATTGGAGACCTAGTTCAAGTTATTTTCTTTTCTCTTTTCTTTGTTTTATTTCAGTTCATGTTGGATTATGTATTAGTTCTTAGAGTGATTATAGCTAGGAGCTAAACACTCTATTAGGATTTTCCTTATGAATCGCTTGAAACTTTTATTCATAAATTATTGCAGTAGTTTGATTTCTTCTTCACTTGATTAAGATTTAGTCAATATTTGGTATGAATGTTTGATAATTAATTGATCACTAATTATCATAACCTATATGATTTCGAATCAAAAGCCGAAAGGAGAGATTTGGATATGTTATAATTGACTAGACATAGGTTAAAATCGCGGACGAAAGTACTCCGATACTTGTGTAGCATTATAGGTTACCGTTCTTAATCCTCCTATGTGGTAAATATTATCATATAAATATAGAAGGGTTTTGCACTGGGGTTGAGTGATTATATGCCCTAACCAGAATATAAGACAGTCTAGTTAACCGATATCTTAATGAAAAAGAAGAATCATTATAGTCGCATTAAGGATTGAATAAAGTGGATAGTTGAGGAGTTTGGAAGCCCTAATTCCTTCATAACTGATTTAAACCAAAGTATTATCATAATTAGTTTATTTTCTGCAATTACTTAGTCTTAGTTATTAGATAAAAATACAAACAAATTAACGTTCACCAAATAGAAACTAAAGCTTAGATAATCGGTACTTGATAACCAGTCTCTGAGGACGATATTCAGTCTTACCAGACTATATTACTTGTGAACGATATGTACGCTTGCGTGAGCATTCAAAATATTGCTAACAAGTTTTTTGCGCCGTTGCGGGGGACTGACGTACTTTCAATATCGAATTATCTAATCTTATTTCTATTTTGGTTTGTATATATTTGATTATGTTATTTTATTTCTAATTTGGTTGCTCCAGGAACAAGTTTCTAACTTGTTCTGCGAGGATCTTTTTATCACTTTTTATTGTTTTTCTTATTTTGTAGGTAAAGTTGAAAAAAAAATGGACTACTACTACATATCAACAACAATTTAACCCACAGTTTCCACAGGAAGATCGAAACGAGCTGCAGGAAGCCTTACTCAGGCTCACCCACCCCGCACTTCTCAGAGGCGCCCAGCACCACGCAGTCCGCCCTATCAGAGGAGCGGGATGAATTGAGAGAAGCATTATTGAAACTCACAAACGCCCAAACTCAGTTCATGGTGGATGTAAGATCCTCTTTGCAGAACTTGGAGACTCAAGTGGGACAAATTCTGAATTTGGAATCACAAATCGGGAAACTGATGGACATGGTACCTGTTACACCTCAAGAAAGTCCACCGAGTGACCCGATTCATGAGTGGCGAAAGATGGTGGAACCTGACCCACAACAAGCTGTTGAGGAATTTGGAGAGATAGTTGGTGTAGAGAAAGAAGAGGTCACTGATGACCACCCTATTGCAGAAGGTACAACACCAAATGCCATTGCTGACCCTCAAAAATAAAGTCCATACTCTGAAGGGCACCCCCAAAAGTTGAGAGATGTATGGAGTTTCACTGATCCCTACATTATAGAGAGCCTAGAAGACAAGTCTGCCTTATGTAATTGGGGGATAATCTTAGATATGAGGCCCTTGTTTGAAAAAAGTGTTGTAGGAAAAGTGAGACCTGCAACAATGACTGTGTGGATTGCAAGCAGTTCGCAGAAGGATCCACTGGGCACTAGTAAAGGTTAAATGCGTCCGGCTAAAAGACGTTAAAGACAACGCTACTTGGGAGTCAACCTAAGGTTTTAATTATGTTATTTAAATTTTTCATTTTAGTTTGTTTTAGTTTAATTAGAACAATCTCACTTTTGGTATTTTTGTTGTGTTGTGATGCCAGGTGAAGGAATGAGACATGAAGCAGGGAAAACGCTGGAAAACACCGAATCAGGAGTTCAGCACCGCGGCGCCATCATGCAGATTGTGGTGCCAGAAGATCAGAGAGGGCGCGGGAATTTAGGCACCGCGGTGCCACTATGCAGAACCGCGGTGCCGATAGCGATTTCCGAAAAATAAAAAGTCTCTGAATCGCCAAATCTCCTCCCACAGACACCATCTCAGTGCAATATCCGCCGCCGCCACCACCGTTCTGAACCTTTGTATGTCTATAAGTCGTCCCTTTAATTTTTTAGTCTTTTACACATTTGGGACAATGTGTAGTTTAAATTTGGGGGGAGTTCTTACTTTATTTTATTTTTGTGTCTATTTTGAGTCTTTTATTTGTTTTTGTGTTTTATGTGAGTCAATTTTTTTATAATCATGCATGTTGCGCTTATTTGGAACGCCCAGTGAACTAAGTGGGATAATGTAATGGAATGAGAAGCTAAAATCTGTGTGCTTAAGTTAGATATGCCAAAAATTCATGAAAATCTGATTATTTGGAACATTTGATGCTTAGCCTATGTGTTGTCAATTGAAAAATGTATGTGAAGTATGTTTGCTTGCTATTTGAGGCGAAATAGTTAAGATGTACATGTTTAGGGAGATGATTCAGACATTTCTTACCATTCATTACCTACCCTGACATAAATTATACCCCTAGTCAGCCCCGTTGAGCCTAAAATAAGTTATTTCTTTGACACCCTATGATTCCTTTATTCTGCCATAAGTGATAATGAAAAAGTATTGGAATGAGAAGTGTTGAAAAAAAAGATAAAAAGAGAGTGAAAAATTTGATGCACCCCTATGAAAAATATGCAAAAGCCTAAGATTGCTAAATTCATGTTATATCTATTCTTACATATTATCTCAACTGACGTTCATGTGTTTCTAAGTAATTGGGGGTGTTTGTTAGACGTATTTTGTATACGCCTTTTGAGTCATTTTAATTGGTATTTTACTCGTTTTTATTGTGTTTAGTATAGTAGTAGGTTTGTTTTTCTTTCTTTTGAGTCACAGCGGTGCAAAAAGGCAAAATAGCAAAAAGGAACGAAAAATGGACAGAAAAGATGCTCCCGAGGCTAAAAGGACGAAAGTTGGTAACTCAGAGCGAAAGAAGGCAGCACAGCGGTACCACTATGCAGAACCGCAGTGCCAGATTTACCGAGGAGCCACAGAACTTTCAAGATCATGCGCCATTTCAGGCCGAGAAGTCGCAGAATTTCAAGACAATGCGCCAGATGCGTAATCATGCGGTTACACGAGAAATTTTAGTTCAGAAGGTAAATTGGCTAAGGGAAGATTGGTTCACAGGGCACGAAAATTAGAGGATATTTAAGCCCTAGGGATTAATGTTATGAAGGAGGTTGGTCATTCCACAACACAACTCTTGGAGGCATCAAGATTGGAGACCTAGTTCGAGTTATTTTCTTTTCTTTTTTCTTTGTTTTATTTCAGTTCATGTTGGATTCTGTATTAGTTCTTAGAGTGACTATAGTTAGGAGCTAAACACTTTATTAGAGTTTTCCTTATGAATCGCTTGGAACTTTTATTCATGAATTATTGCAGTAGTTTGATTTCTTCTTCACTTGATTAAGATTTAGTCAATATTTGGTATGACTGTTTAATAATTAATTGATCACTAATTATCATAACCTATATGATTTCGAATCAAAAGCCGAAAGGAGAGATTTAGATATGTTATAATTGACTAGACATAGGTTAAAATCACGGACGAAAATACCACGATACTTGTGTAGCATTATAGGTTACCGTTCTTAATCCTCATATGTGGTAAATCCTATCATATAAATATAGAAGGGTTCTGCACTGGGGTTGAGTGATTATATGCCCTAACCAGAATATAAGACAGTCTAGCTAACTGCTATCTTAACGAAGAAGAAGAATCATTCTAGTCGCATTAAGGATTGAATAAAGTGGATAGTTGAGGAGTTTGAAAGCCCTAATTCCTTCATAACTGATTTAAATCAAAGTATTATCATAATTAGTTTATTTTCTGCAATTACTTAGTCTTAGTTATTAGATAAAAATACAAACAAATTAACGTTCACCAAATAGAAACTAAAGCTTACTTGTGAACGATACGTACGTTTGCGTGAGCATTCGAAATATCGCTAACAGTAGACTTCCATTTCCTAACAGTGATAATAAAAGTAGTTTTATTATTCATATGGATGTTTGGGGACCCTATAAAGTACAAACTCACAATGGTCACAAATATTTTCTTAATATAGTAGATGATTTCACCAGAATGACTTGGGTATATCTCCTCAAATTTAAAATAGATGCTTGCATAGTGATTAAACAATTTTTAGCTTTTATTCATACACAGTTTAATAAAACAGTAAAAACAGTAAGAAGTGATAATGGAACAGAGTTTGTAAATTATGCATGCAATAGCTTATTCTTAAGTCTAGGTATTATACATCAAAGGTCTTATGCTTATACACCTCAACAAAATGGTGTAGCTGAAAGAAAGCACATGCATATACTAGAAATCACAAGAGCAATAAGGTTTTAAGCTTATATTCCTTTAAAATTTTGGGGGTTGTGTGTACAAGCTGCTGTCTATTTAATAAATAAATTACATTCTTCTCTACTGGAATGACACCTTATGAGAAATTGTACAACAAAAAACCTTTTATTAGTCATTTGAAGGTGTTGGGTGTTTGTGTTTTGTTAAAGATCTCACGGTATCTGATAAGTTATAATCCAGGACTAAGACTTGTGTTATGATGGGATATTCTGAAATACAAAAGAGATATATTTTATATGATGTACAAAAAAAAGTATTCTTTGTAAACAGAGATGTAATTTTCAGGGAGGATGAATTTTCTTTCAAATGAGAAAACTCAGAACATTATACTTTTCTACATAATAACAATGGTGAGTATGATAATAATTCTTTTACCTCTAACATATACTTGTCTAGATCTCTTCCTGATTCTCAGGCTCATACAAATAAAGGATCAATTCAAATACATAATACACCAGAACATCCTCAACAAGAAAATATAAATCTAACACTTTGTACAACATAAAATATTCAGCATCATACTCTATCTGAACATACAAACTCAAACATTGATCACACTAACAACATACATATACCTCAACCTATAATACATACAACACAAAATCAGTCATCTGATATATTGTCCACCAGAAAATCTACAAAGTCTAAACAACCTCCAATATGGCTCAAAGATTTCGTCACCAATAAGTCAAATTCCACAACACCATATTATATAGCCAACTATATTTCCTATGAAACTATCTCACCTAAATACAAGGTTTTTCTCACTACTTTTTTAACAGTTACTGAACCTAAATATTATGTTGAGGCATCTAAAGATCCAAGGTGGGTGGATGTCATGAAAGCCAAAATAACAATACTACAGGATAATTCTACATGGGATATTGTCTCCCTACCTAAAGGAAAAACACCTATAGGTTGTAAATAGATATACAAGATCAAATATAAGGTTTCTCCTCGAAATTGAAAGATTAAAGTCTAGATTAGTGGCCAAAGGATACATCCAAAATGAAGGAATAGACTATCAAGAGACACTCTCTCCAGTAGTAAAGATGGTGACTTCCATATCTATCATATCCATTGCAGCATCTAGACACGAGCACATACATCAAATGGATGTATATAATGCCTTTCTAAAAGGAGACTTACATGATGAAATATACACAGACCTTCCTCAAGGATTTATCAGCCAGGGGCAACCAAGTATGCAGACTGATTAAATCTTTATATGGATTAAAACAAGCTACAAGGCAATGGAATTTCAAACTCACAGAAGCACTATTACAAACGAAGTTCAGACCGTCTCAATATGATCATTCTCTGTTCATAAAGAATACTGACAAATGAATAACTCTTGTACTAGTTTATGTGGATGACATGTTAATGACAGGAGATCATATGGAACATATAGAAGAAACAAAATAAACATTACAACAAGCCTTCAAAATGAAAGATCTGGGAGAGCTAAAATATTTTTTGGGTATAGAATTTGCAAAATCAGAAAAAAAGATTCTTATGCATCAAAGAAAATATGCTTTAAAAGTCATTTTTGAACTTGGATTGTCTACCGCTAAGCCTATAAATACTCTTATGGATTACAGTCTAAAATTAACCACAAAAGAGTATGTTGATCATCTACAACAACAACAACACACATAAAAAGGGAAAATAAAACCAAAAGATGAAGTACTGAAAGATGTTAGTTCTTATCAAAGATCGATAGAAAAATTACTTTACCTAACAGTTACAAGACATGATATTGCTTATAGTATTCAAACACTTAGTCAGTTCCTACAACAGCCAAAAAAGTCACACCTCAATGTTGCATTGAGAATAGTCATATATATCAAAAATCAACCTGGATAAGACATTATATTATCTAGCAAAGCACAAGAAACAGTAACAACATACTGTGATGCAGACTGGGTTGCTTGTCCTTATACAAGGAAATCAGTCACAGGGTATATTATCAAGTTTGGACAATCTCTTATATCATGGAAGTCTAAGAAATAATCTACAATATCTAGAAGCTCTACTGAATCTGAATACAGAAGTCTAGCAGGAACTGTGACAGAATTGACTTGGTTACTTGGACTACTTGAAGAAATTAGGATAAAACTTGAGTTATTAGTGACAGTTTACAAAGACAGCAAATCAGCAATACAAATTACTGGAAATACAATATTTCATGAAAGGACAAAACATATAGAGATTGATCTACATTTCATAAGGAAAAAATTTAGAAAGGAATAATAAGACCAGAATACATATTACACATCAAACCAGCTGACTTATTCATCAAAGGGTTGAATAGGATTCAACATCAATATATGTGCTTCAAGCTTGGCTTACTGAATGTATTTCCAGTATCCAGCTTGAGGGAGGCTATTAAAGAGATAAACAACAACTCAACAAGTTAGTTAGAAGTTAAAGAAGTAGTTAGTTGGTTAGTAAGTTAGTTAAGATAGTTAGTAACTAACTAACTAAAAAAGAGGCTCCTAAACTAACTAACTAGTAAAGAAGGCTCCTAAGAATTTATAATCTAAAATGTATATATATACATCCATCTCATGTAATTCAAATCATTGAAAGAAGAGAAATAACATTTACAACAATAAGCTTCATCTTACTTCTTCTTCATATGCTTACTGTTTCTGCTTCTGTTCTTCAATTTATTTTCTTCTTTATTTTTTTGGAAAGTGTTCATCTGGTTCCTTAAGATCAATATGAGACGGAGGATTAAATCAACAGAAGCAATTGTAATTTTTTTATTTCTTGGAACCCCAGCAAAGAGTTGACTGGGAATCGAACTCGCGTGATATAATATGATTTAGGAGCGGTTAAATCAACCCAAACCCGCTTAATCCGTCCGGTATTTCTACGAGCTGCGGTATGACTCATTTGTTGAGTTGACTTAATGAGTTGTACCCAGAATAACCTATCAATCAATCGGGTCAAAGTAGTGTAAGTAGTCGGATCAAAATATGACCCGTTGTAATTATTGTTACTTTCTCGTGAGCTATAATTTTTATTTTCACTGCTGTCATAGTGTATTAATCCTTAATGATCTTTTTTCTTCAATTTCATTCGTCTGTGTTTTTAAAATTTTAAGGTATTTTTATCTTTGATATATATAGCTGAAGCTCCAACTGGAATAAATATAACACACTACAAGGAATTTGTCATATACCAACGGCAGAAATCCGTAGGTAAAGGTCCAAAAAACGTTGGTATAGGTCATAAAACCTATACCAACGAAAGTTTAGTTCCGTCAACTTTGATTCGCTATACCAACGCAAATTAAATTACCGCAGATAAATTATACCTACTCTGGCGCTTCTGTTGGTATAGGTCTGATTTCTTTTATAAATAATATTTTTGCCTCAAATAAATATATTTTTTTATAATAAAAATTTGAGAATATTTTTTATATGCACCACACAAAATTTAAAGCAAAGAAAATTTCAATTATATTATCAAACTAACAAGTCTTACAAACATGTAAAACTTACAAAGTAATGTTAATTATAATAACCACCAAAACAACTTCTAAACACACAATACATTAGATGAACAAAAATCTATTTAAGATAAAAGCAACTTCTAATCTTCCTCTCTTCCATCTACAGGGGACTGTCCACTGTGGTATTTTGTATCTGCATAATACAATGACATAAGACATAACTTTCAAGGTTCCCAAAATATCTGATATAGAGGAATTCACTGTTGTTTTTATGGAGCCTTCATAATAACTTACAAGTAGTAGCTATCAATCAATATAGTCAATTATCTACATTTGTAAACTTATGTTTAAATCATGAGCAATTTAAAGGTAAGTGAGTGTGAAAATCTGCTTACCTTTCTCTACGGATCAATGAGCTGGAGTTGAAAACACACACGAATTCAATAACATGTTCATATGACAAATTCAATAATGAAGGGAAAAGTTTCTTTCAGTTAGTATATGTCCCGTTTTAAAGAGCATTTCTTTGAAAAAATGTAACTGATGAGAGTTCAAGCTCTCTCATGTATGATTGATTTAGAAATTGTTTCGAGCATCTTCTTTTTTTAACCTAAATTCCTGCAGTTTCTATATTGAAATAATAATATCTACATACATGAGTATAAAATTTCTTTATGATCTTTTGTCATTTGAATCTTAAATCGCAATGATACACTCCCAAATAAAAACGGTATATCAAGCAAATTTAATTTAAAGGTGGGGAAGCATAGGGGAGTTGGATTATTTTGGTGGGTTGAGTTATGAACAGTGGCGGTTATGCTTTTTGTTAAGGGGTTCAAATATATAAAAAGTACGAAGTTAAGGGAGCTCAACAATAAATAATTAATAATTTTAACCTTATACATACGGTAAAATTTCACCGAATGAGGTTCTGGTGAACCCCCTAGCCCCTTACTAGCTCCGTCCCTGAGGGCACCACTATGGCTAGTGGTGGAAAATTAAAATTTAACTTCAAGTTAACGGTCGTCTCATTTTATCCCGTCTAAAAATTGTGTTGATTTTGGCTGAATACATAGCCTCGATTGACAAATTTTGTTAGAAAATAAAATGTATTTGTTTCATTTGGTATTGAACAAATTATGAGAAACTAAACAAAGAAATTAGAATCTGATGAGAGTTGGGTGGGTTGAACTATGATTCATTACTAAGTCTATCTTAACCTAGCACTTCTCTGGTCAAGTAATATTAATGATCCGTCCATTTATTAACTCAATTTACAATTTTGATTCATTCAATATGGTGTGAGATTGAACAAAATTTGAAGTTATGACATGAAGATTCAAGTGGTACCCATTTGTTTTCTAGTGAAAATACGAAGCAAAAAAAAATGTGCATGAGCATATCGAAGTACTTGTTGTTTCTATTCATGCCGTTTTGCCGTTAAAAGTCATGCATATCTGATATCGCAAATTCACAAGCATGCTAACGGCTGTCTATTTGTGACATAGATGGGTCACGGGAGCGGTTATTGGATGCATGATCTTTGATGTACATTTAGAACCTCCTCAATGACATGATTTTACTTTTTTTTCATCGATATTTAGTACGCGCTTCGATCATGATTAATTTGAGCTCACGTCAGGAATAGTGGCAGATTCAGAATTTTCATTCAGATGTTTGAAAAAAATAATTAAAATTAAACATAAAAAATAATGTTGTCCCTAAGAATCAAACCTAGGACAATAGAGACAATTTTGAACCTCCTAAACCATTTGAACTAACCATTTGCATTTGTTCAAGGTGTTCAAAGATTAATATATGTACATAAATAAAATAAAAATTCCTATATATAAATTATAATATTTTCCCCCTCGGCACCCTCTAAATTCCCCCGGTCGGGAAGTCCCACCTAAGAGGTAAAAGACTAACCTAGACTGAAAGTATATATGTCCTAGAAACAATCATTTTAGGAGCACATGTACTTGAACACATTCATATTATTAATAAGATTAATATATACTTGACATTTGCAATTATTGAATTATTATTTGATTGTTTATATTATTCATTAATGTGCATCCCTTGAACTTACATTGTCATTAATAGTGTGTGAGATATTAATGATAGAGTGTAGTTCTTAAAATAGCCTAGACTAATGATCATTGAGAATGGGATATCAATGATATGTTATAAGTCGCATACGTAGTGCGTCACATTCTGAGAATGTAGTATATCTCACTTCATCGCAAGCAATAGTTGCTAGTGATGGACACATGGATACTCTTATGAGTATTGGCATACCTGGCGATAAACTATTTGTTATACATGTCTAGAGTATTATCGCGACGCCGAGATAGAGGTCCTTAGACTTGAGGTCAATATCACCTTGTTTACGAGTAATGCACTTTGATCCCGCCCTGGCTCAAATGCCTTATAGGTTGAGACGCCGCTTGTATTGGGTGCATTACGAAGTAGATTGAGTGGTGGTTGAGCCAAGAATAGGATTCATTCCTCGATTGGAATTTCGAGAGAACACTCACTTCTCGTAGATGTTAGGTCGACGAGTCATTGGCCAACGCAAGAGACATATCTAGGATATGGTCTAGTTGTCGACTAATATAGATGAGATAAAGTGATCAAGCCATTTGGATGTACACTGGCAAATCTTAAGCTTGATCGAGTGTGTCGCGAATGAAAGGAATTTATCATCTCACATGAGGTTTGTTTACTTGAGTCTTGTAAACGTCTTTCACATATTGGGTCCACACGCCGTCTAGGAGTTCCGTGAACCTTGATTTGGTTAAGTCACATGCGGCGCCTGTGCGGTCACACTAAGTCGATTGTCTTTTCTGGTCTAAGGGTATATTGAGAGAATGTAAAATATCGGATTTTGAATCAAGATATTTTATTTTATAATAAATTATGGGATAATTTTCATTTGATGAAAATTAATTAATTAAGTTAAAATTAAGTCTTGGATTTAATTAGAACTAAAACGCGTCTGAAAATAAATAAAGGAATCAGATAACGATGGGCCCACGATCGCCCACCGCAATTTGATTTGGGTCGATTTTAAGCCCGATCCAAATCGATTAGGTTTAGGTTTCTCACTATATATTTGGCACTTAACCCATAATTTCGTAAGAACTCATTTTTCCACTTTCTCGAACTTAGAGTTCGAAAATAAATTCTCTCAAACCTCTGCCAAGATTTCCTAGCTTTCTTGGGCAAAGGAATATACTGAAAGGCTTGCACGGATTGACAATCGCGTGCGCACCTTTTAGTAGAGACTGCATTAAAAGCATAAATTGTAAGTTTTCATGTTTTTGCAGATTTGAATTATCGCATAATCATACCAGACTATCTTTGTTGGAGCAAGTAAGTAAACAAAATTTTAAACTTCCACAGGCCTTACTTGTGTGTTTTACATCCAACAAATCCCTACAGATGGTATCGAGCCTGCATCGTTTAATGATTATACGATAATCTTTTATAACAAGATGTGGGAAATTAATTGTTTTTTTTTAGAATTGATTTCGTAATTTAAAAAAAAAAAAAAATTCAGTCACGATCATCGCTCACGATGAATGAATGGCCATCGCTTCGACGCGAATACAAAACATAAGCATCGCTCTTGTGCAATAAAGGCATTTAAAAAAAAACAAATTGGGGGCAGTGAACAGTAAAAAAAAAAAATAAATAATTTTTTTGGTCGCCGGAAACCGCCGACGGCGGGACGGTTTCCGGCCACCACGGGCGACGAAATCAGAAAGTAATAATACCACCGTGTTCGTCTCGACGAGAGGAATCTAATGGTGGTAGTGTTACATGGCAACGATGACCGGAAAAGGAACACCACCGACGGTTTTAGAATCCGCCGGCGGCGTCCCAGATTCCGGCCACCGTGGGCCACCAAATCGGTGGTGAAAACCACCGGTGAGTTCGTCCCGACGTGTGCCATCGCTTGGTGTGTTTTAATTCCGTCAATTTCGCCCCGAAATCTGAATCCCAAATTTGATTTGGAGTTGGATTTGATTTTGAAAATTTGAAATAGTGTAAGGACCTTTTTGCAATTAAAATTAGGGTTTTTAAATTGTAGATTGGTCCTTTAACAAATCTGAAAATATTTTAAGTTCTTAAAATTACAAATTAGTCCCTGAGATATTTTCTGAAATTTTAAAAGTTTTAAAATCAGCAGATTCAGTCCCTGGGTCAATCTGTAAATTTCAGAAAAGCTTATTTGGTCCCTGGGTAAATCTGTAAATATTTTAAGGTTCTGAAAATTGCAGAAATACCCCTGAAAATTAAATTTTAATTTCTGAATTGTTAAGGGACTGTTTGGATGAGCAGAAAATTCCGAAAATTGAAAATTGAGTTTAAATTTTGAATTTAAATATTTCCTAAATTGAAACAAAATTAATTAACCCACAATTATTGTTATTTAGCATATTATTTGATAATGTGTGCACAAATTAATTGTTTCTCCTAATTGTTTAATTGATTGTCATTTAAATAATTAGAATAGAGTCCGCAATTATTGTCTGGGTAGGCGGCGCCCAGTAATTGTTTACTTTCAATGACCGCTATAATTGTCTGGGTAGACGGCGCCCAGTATATGATTAAAACCATCTTATATCATGCCTATTGGGTTTGATGGTTTCCCATCTAAATGTGTTTAGAAATTGCATGATAGGATTTCATATGATGTATGATATAATAGTTGATCTAGTCATAACCCCGAATTAAAATGTTCCCAAATTTAATACAAGTCTCATTTAAAATGAACGTCGTCAGTTATAATTGATTGTGGTGCAAAATCCTTTTCTACGAGATGAGTATTTATGCCCAAAGATTTGCTCTAAGTCTACGAGGACTCGCACTTTCATAGATGCATATAAATGTTGTAGTAGGTGATAAACCTTCGTGAGTATTTACACCCCAGTGTTTGCTTGATGAAGGCTAAGCCCACTTAGATACATAATTACTGATAACTGGTTGACTTGCTAGCCGTCTCGCGCCCAGTGTCGGACAAATGAGGGACGCAGATCGAATTGTTTAGAACATTCCAACCAAGAGTTGCAAATTGTTTGCAATTGGTTTAGAGACCTACCGGTCGTGTTGTTGAAGTTATCACCTCGTAAACGCGAGACAACGAAGTTGGATCTTGGCCCATTATGGCCGTATTTGATATGAGTCCGTATTCTTTACTGGGTCAAAGAGTATGTTAAAATAGTGAGCTAATTAAACTAAAGACCATGTTAGTTAGTTAGTTAATGAATTTGTTCAATAGAAATTATATTAAAGTATTAATTTCAAGTCTATCTTTTCTTCAGTTACAATGTTGAATCTATCACTTAAAATGTTGGTTGAAACGAACAAGTTGAATGGAGCCAATTTTCTGATCGTTAAGAAATCTGCGTTTGAATCGCGATTAGAAAAGATTGAGTATGTATTGGATACACCACTCCCTACGATCCTGTGAAGATTCTCAAGAGTATGCTCTGTTTGACAAAGCACCTATCGTAAATATCTTGATGATCTTTGTCAAAGACAATGTGTTATGCTATCTTCTATGACTTGAGTTACAAAGACAACATGAAAATATGGGCCCCAACGACGCTAGAACACTTGAAGAGTTCTATGACTCACGCCTCGAACAATGGAGTATGAACCGCTGAGAGATCTTTTTAAGTGTAAGCTAAACGGCGGGTCGTTGTCACAACATGTTTTGAAGATGATTGGATTAATTGAGAGGTTGGCGATTGGAGCGAACGGTTCGCTGTGAATGTTTCTTAATCTAATCTTGAACTCGCTTCTGGTTTCTTTGAGAACTTCATTGTAATTACAACATGAATGGAACGAAAGCAAGTCTCCCGAACTTCATAATATGTTGAAGACCTTCGAGTCGCCCACCTCCAAAGGTAAAGTCGTGCTCACGTGGGCTCATCTAGCAAGTTCAAACCTAAGGGGTAGAATATGCGTAAGAAGAAGGGTAAGGCGGTTGCCGCCAAACCCACACTATGAAACCTAAAGGAGTTGTTCGAAAGAAGGCCAAGATAGCCATGTCTGCCTCAATTGTAAGAGAAAGGGACATTGGAAGAAGGATCATGCGGCCCCGGGAGACAAGGCACAAGCGTGCCGCCTGCCGACAAGGTATGTTATTGAAATAAATATGTCTATAACTAATTCTCACCGCTGGGTATTGGATACCGCTTGTGGCTCACATTTGTAATAATGCGCGGCTAATTGACAGTGAAAGGTTGGACTCGGGAAGTAGATCTACGCGCCGCAATGGAGCTAGAGTTGATGCAGAACGCGTGGGGACTTATAGACTAGATTTACCTTCAGGCTTTTGTTTAGAACTTAATAATTGTTATTTTGTCCCGTCTTTGACAAGAAATATTATTTCTATCCCTATGTTAGACATTGAGGGGTTTTCCTCACATATTACCAATGGAAACTATGTTTTGTCTTATAAAGGTTTTATTTGTGGAAATGCTCCGCTTGTGGATGGATTGTATGTTCTAAACTGTAGCCATGAAATTTTCAATATACAAAATAAAAGAGCTAAAATAAGTAATCAAAGAAATCCCACCTACTTATGGCATTGCAGACTTGGTCACATCAATGAATCAAGGATAGCAAGATTGAGGAAATTAGATTACTTAGAACCATTTGACTTAGAGTCATATGGTGATTGCGAATCTTGCTTAAGAGGAAAGATGACAACCAAATCACTTTTCTGGGAAAGGAGTACGTGTTGAAGAGGTGCTTGAGTTAGTCCATACCGATGTATGTGGGCCTTTTCCAACTCAAGCTAAGGAGACTTTCTTTATTTCATCACTTTTACGCACGATTTCAAGGTTTGGGTATGTATCTTATGAAGCATAAGTCCAAGCTTTGAGAAATTCATGAGTACAAGTCGGAAGTAGAGAAGCAACTTGAAACAAGTATTAAAACTCTTCGATCGATCGAGGAGGTGAGTTCTTAAGTAAAGAATTTCTAGATTATTTAAAGCTTCACGAGTCCATTCAGAATGGACACCTCGTAACGCCACAAATGAATGGTGTTGCTTGAGAGGAGAAATCGTACCTTATTAGATATGGTTAGATCCATGATGAGCTTCTCAAATTTCTACCAACATACCTATGGGGATATGCATTGCAAAGCTCAATCTACATTTTGAATAGAGTTCCATCAAAGTCGTTGAAAAACTCCATATGAGATATGGAATGGCAAGAAGCCAAAGACTTAAACACACGCGACCACAGGGGTGCCTGCGTATGTAAAGAAGTTGCTCACCGACAAATTGGAATCTAAAAGTGAGAAGTATTATTTTGTAGGGTATCCTAAGGAAACAAGAGGTACTACTTCTATCTTCCCGAGGAACATAAAGTAATTGTTTCAGAATGCAACTTTCCTCAAGAAGACTATGTCTACAAGGAGCGAGTTGCAACAAGATAGAACTCAAGAAATTCAAGAAGTACAAAATAATGTAGAATGACCTCTTGTCAAATAACCTAGACAAGGATTCGGTGGGAGTATTTGATGATGATTGGGTACTTAGAGTACGCCTTCACCGATGGGAGTTGTGAGGATACTGCGAAATGCAAGACCTCATGCACAACCAATGACGATGACACAATAGTTGTGCATCATCCTATTCAAAATGATATTCTGAAAGTTCTCAAGGTGGTGGATTGTCCAACACACAAACATCTTCTCAAAATCAAAATACGCAGACATCAAACGCAGAATGTTCAACTCAGAGATCACTAGGACTCATCGTGCACCTGAAAGACTTAATCTCCTTGTTGAAACACATAATGAGATAGATATTCCTGATGATGATGAGCCTACTACCTACAACGAAGCAATGTTAGACATTGATTCACAGAGATGGCAAGGCCGCGAAATCCGAACGAGTCTATGTACATAAACCAAGTATGGAACTTGGTTGACTTGCCAATGCGGTTAGACCCATAGGATGCAAATGGGTCTTCAAGAAGAAGATTGACGATATGGCAAAATACAGACTTATAAAGCAAGATTGGTGGCTAAAGGTTATAATCAACGGCCTGGGGTCGATTATGATGAAACCTTTTCGCCTGTTGCAAAGATTAAGTCCATTCGGATTTTGCTTGCTATAGCTGCATACTATGATTATCATATTTGGCAAATGGATGTTAAAACTGCCTTCCTCAATGGTAATCTAATTGAGGTGTATATGATACAAACAGAGGGTTTTACATCTAAGACTCAACCCAAAGCAAAGATGCAAACTACAAAAGTCCATTTATGGACTTAAGCAAGCCTCGCGAGTTGGAACATTTGTTTTGACAAAGCAATCAAATCGTTTGACTTTGTTAGAAGCAAGGAAGATCCGTGCGTTTATAGTAAACGCACAAATGAGAGCATTGTCTTCATTGTTATATATGTAGATGACATATTGATAATGGGAGACAATAAAACTCTCATGCAATCAGTCAAAGAATGGTTATCCAGAACCTTCATGATGAAGGACTTGGGTGAAGCCTGCTACATTCTTGGAATTAGAATCTACAGAGATAGACCTAATAGATTGTTGAAGTCAAATCGTATACATACATAGACAAAGTGCTAAAACGTTTCTACATGGAAAATTCCAAGAAAGGGAATCTTCCTACGGGTCAAGGCATCAAGTTGTCAAGGAAGGATTGTCCTTCCACAGCAGAACTTGAGCGCACGTAAGAGAATCCCATATCTTGGTATAGGATCAATCATGTATGCCATGACTGCATAAGGCCAGATGTGGCCTATGCACTTAGCATGACTTGCAAATTCCAGCAGAATCCTGGGGAGGAACACTGGAAAGCAGTCAAGAGTATTCTTAAGTATCTTAGACGAACTAAAGAATACTTCTTAGTCTATGGAGGACAAGAAGAGCTAGTAGCTACTGGGTACACTGATGCTAGTTTTCAGACAGATCTTGATGACTTCAAATCTCAGTCTGGTTATGCCTTCATTTTAAATGGTGGAGTAGTTAGTTGGAAGAGTTCCAAGCAAGCTACACAATCGATTCGACAAATGTGGCCGAGTACATAGCTGGATCGGAAGCTGGTAAAGAAGCTGTCGCGATATCCGAGTTCTTAAAGGAATTAAGGGTTGTTCCAAGTACCAGTTGTCCAATAACGATTTATTGTGACAACACTGATGCGATTGCTCAAGCTAAGGAACCAAGATCAACGAATAGAAACAAGCATGTACCAAGGAAATACCACATTCTCAGGGAGATGGTGGAGACAGAAGAAATAAAGATAGACTATATTCCCACCGAAAATAATCTAGCAGACCCATTTACTAAACCATTAAGCTTGGTCAAACATAATGGTCATTTCAAAAATATGGGCATTAGATACATTGGTGATTGGCTCTAGGCCAAGTGGGAGATTGAAAGTATATATGTCCTAGAAACAATCATTTTAGGAGCACATGTACTTGAACACATTCATATTATTAATAAGATTAATATATACTTGGCATTTGCAATTATTGAATTATTATTTGATTGTTTATATTATTCATTAATGTGCATCCCTTGAACTTACATTGTCATTAATAGTGTGTGAGATATTAATGATAGAGTGTAGTTCTTAAAATAGCCTAGACTAATGATCATTGAGAATGGGATATCAATGATATGTTATAAGTCGACATGTAGTGCATCACATTCTGAGAATGTAGTATATCTCACTTCATCGCAAGCAATAGTTGCTAGTGATGGACACATGGATACTCTTGAGAGTATTGGCATACCTGGCGATAAACTATTTGTTATACATGTCTAGAGTATTATCGACGTGGGAGATAGAGGTCCTTAGACTTGAGGTCAATATCACCTTGTTTACGAGTAATGCACTTTGATCCGTCCTGGCTCAAATGCCTTATAGGTTGAGACGCTTGTATTGGGTGCATTACGAAGTAGATTGAGTGGTGGTTGAGCCAAGAATAGGATTCATTCCTCGATTGGAATTTCGAGAGAACACTCACCTTCCGGAGATGTTAGGTCGACCAAGTCATTGGCGACGCAGAGACATATCTAGGATATGGTCTAGTTGTCGACTAATATAGATGAGATAAAGTGATCGCCATTTGGATAGACACTTGGCAAATCTTAAGCTTGATCGAGTGTGTCGCGAATGAAAGGAATTTATCATCTCACATGAGGTTTGTTTACTTGAGTCTTGTAAACGCATTTCACATATCGGGTCCACCGCCGCCTGTGAGTTCCGTGTGAACCTCGATTTGGTTAAGTCTTAGACGTGTGGCGCCTAAAGGGTCACACTAAGTCGATTGTCTTTTCGGTCTAAGGGTATATTGAGAGAATGTAAAATATCGGATTTTGAATCAAGATATTTTATTTTATAATAAATTATGGGATAATTTTCATCATAATTAATTAAGTTAAAATTAAGTCTTGGATTTAATTAGAACTAAAACGTGCAGAAAATAAATAAAGGAATCAAGATAACAATGGACCCAGTTATTGCCCATCGCAATTGGATTTGGGTCGTTTGAAGCCTGATCCAAATCTGATTAGGTTTAGGGTTTCCTCACTATATATTTGGCACTTAACCCATAATTTCAGAAGAACTCATTTTTCCACTTTCTGAACTTAGAGTTCAGGAAATAAATTCTCTCAAACCTCTGTCAAGATTTCCTAGCTTTCTTGGGCAAAAGAATATACTGAAGCAAGGCTTGCACCCGGATTGACAATCGCGTGCGCACCTTTTAGTAGAGACTGCATTAAAAGCATAAACTGTAAGTTTTCATGTTTTTGCAGATTTGAATTATCGCATAATCATACCAGACGATCTTTGTTGGAGCAAGTAAGTAAACAAAATTTTAAACTTCCGCTGTGCCTTACTTGTGTGTTTTACATCCAACAAATCCCTACATAGACTCCCGCCAGTAAGTCCACCTGGGTAAACGACTAATCTGGATCGGCCTGGGAAGTCCTACATGGAGGATAAATGATTAATTTGGACTGACGCCAAAAAATGCCAACGGGAAAGTAAACGACTAATTCAGCAGCGACTCCAATCCCAAAATTCGAACACAAAGTCTCTGGTTAAGAATGAATCGTGATGGTTTCTCAATTATTAGGGAATCCTCAATTATTGGCATGAATGATCCCAGGGGCGTTCAAATTTAAAAGAAGAAAAGAAGAAGAAAATTACTCGACAAAAAATTCAATATATGTTACGTATGTTGGGGTTGAAATAATCATGACGTCATGCGTAAGCTAATAATTTCAAACTTTTAATGATGATAAACCGGACAATAAAAAAAGTCTACTAAAATATGCATAATAAATTTAATATGATTTTGGTCAATTCTTTACATATGAAAAATTAATTAAAAAGCATAGAAATTATTGAGAGAAAATCACCCCCTAAACAAGACTCTTTAAATGATTACATTGTAGATGATATTGTGTTTTAGTTGTGGGAATGAAATTTTTTGATTCCTTCATGAGAAAAGTAAAACTTAAATATGGTAAGAAAATAAGGGCAAAAATCCTAACAATATATCTCTAAAACCTAATAAAACACATATATATACAATGTAATTTCTCATGTGGTCAAATAGGACAATATAGTTTCGCCCCTGAATGAATATATTTAATTAAGTTAAAATATTAGACATCCCGGACCATTAAAAAATCATTATCAATTATTGTACAAGCCTGCGTAGAATACCTGATATTCTGACGAGAAATTGTGTTATTTAACTTTTATAAGAAAAGTATCTAATCTAATGGTTTAAAAATCGTAAAATCAATTACAGTATTATGAGTTCGAATATAGTGATTAATTATGCTTTTTAATTGTTATGTTTTAATTGAAGTTTCCTTCTTACATATTAACTTGTAAGGAATTTATTCGGTAAAATTTTCCTTAGCACATGCATTTACTATCATGTCACAAATGACAAATAGCAAACATTGAAAGAAACTTGATTATTCTTATTGATGAAAGACATTTATGATTTAGGGTTTAGGGTTCAGGATTCAGGATATATACAAGTTATAATAATTTTTTTTTTCTTTTTCTATTTTACTTTTAAATCTCTATTCTATATAGAGACTCATCATACAATTATGGTAAGACTGTAATACAAAATATACCATAAATGGGAAGGGATATATACAGATGATATGTATATTTAACACACATCCGCAGTCATAGTGGGCGGTCTTTGTACGCTGATACTGTCTCTAAAATCTTCAAAAAGGACCGAGGGAAGACCCTTTGTAAAGATGTCTGCAATTTTATATCTGGAAGGAACATGATAGACGCGTACTTGTCATCGAACTACCTTTTCTCGAACAAAGTGAATGTCCATCTCTATATGCTTAGTGCGCTGGTGCTGAACTGGATTACCAGAAAGGTAGATGACACTAATATTATCACAATACACCAAGGTAGCTTTCTGAATAGTACGATGGAGCTCTAAAAGAATATTACGTAACCAACATGACTCAGAGACCACATTGGCTACCCCTCGATACTCGGCCTCTGCACTCGAACGTGAAAGCGTGGATTGACGTTTGGCTGACCATGAGACCAAGTTATTACCAGGAAATATACAATAACCAGACGTAGAACGCCTGGTATCCGGACAACCACCCCAATCAGCATCTGTATAGGAGACAAGCGTAGACGTCGACAAAGGATACAAATGCAAGCCATAACCAAGTGTACCCTGAACGTACCTAAGAATGCGTTTGAGCACATTCATATTTTCAATCCTGAGGTCATGCATAAACAAACACACTTGTTATACGACATATGTAATATCAGGTCGCGTAAACGTAAGATACTGAAGGGCCCCTGCAAGACTACGATAACGGGTAGGATCCTCATAGGGCGAGCCACCTGCAGCGCTCAATTTGGGTTTAATATCAACTGGAGTGGAAGTGGACTTACAAGATGACATCCCAACCCTCTCAGTGATCTCAGCTGCATACTTTCTCTATGATAAGAACAATTTATCTGCATGGCGAGTGACAACAATCCCTAAAAAATAACTCAATGGCCCCAAATCTTTCATGGTAAACTCAGAGCTGAGCATTGTCATGATAGACTTGAGTAATGCGTCAGAAGAGGCAGTCAAGATAATATCATCCACATATAATAGTATATAAGCCATCGAAGAACCCTGACGATATCTGAATAATGAATTATCAGACCTGCTGTGAGAGAACCCAATAATGGAAATATAGTCAGCAAACCTCTTATACCAAGCCTGTGGAGACTGCTTAAGCACATACAAGAACTTCTTCAAAAAATAGACATGATGAGGATATCGAGTATCCCTAAACCCCAAGGGTTGATGCATATAAACTGTCTCTTTGAGATCACCATGTAGGAAAGCATTATTCACGTCTAGCTGATGAATGAGTGATGTTTTTGAAAGAGTCAAGCTGAGCACAGTGTGAATGGTAGCCGGCTTGACCACCAGACTAAATGTCTCACCACAATCAACCCCAACATGTTGAGTCTTACCATCACCTACAAGACGATCCTTATGCCCCGCAAACGAACCGTCAGAGTTATTTTTATGAGCAAAAATCCACATAGACCGAATAATATTAACACCAGATGGACGGGCTACTAACTCCCACGTCTTATTATCAATAAGAGCATTATATTCATCGGTCATGGCAATCTTTCAATTTGGGTCAATTAAAGCAGACACAAGATTTTGGGGTAAGAGTGATTTAAGAAAATTAGAATTTAAATTAAAATATTTTTTTGATTTAAGAATACCTCGTTGACCTTGGGTGACTGTACCATGACTCGGGGTTGGATTGGGTGAATTTTAGAAATTTTCGGGAGACGCGTGACGGTCACAAGAGCAACGGGTCACGCCAAGATCGAAACGATGGATACGGAAACAGCCGGACCGCCTGCAGATTGGATTGGCTTAAACCGGTCGCCCAAATGGCGGCACTTGGGTCAGTTTGCTATGGCAGTGGGGTGGGACCATCGGGCGGTGGGCCCACTGGAGAAGTTTGGGTGCGGGACATATCCGAAAAAAAGTGAATAATATATGGGGATACATCATCATCTAAAAAATTATACGAACTAGACACGAGATTATCTACCTTAGAAAACGAAAATTGGGACTCATAAAAAATAACATGACGACTAATAATGATTCGTTTGGATGACAAATCAAATCATTTATAACCACGGTGATTTGACAGATAACCCAAAAACACACAAGGGGTAGAACGAGCCTGAAGTTTGTTAATTGTGGTGGACGGAAAAAGTGGATAATATAAACACCCAAAGACCCTAAGATGTGAATACGAATGAGTCTTATTATATAAAATATGTAGAGGGGACGAATATGTCAAACCATTGGAAGGAAGAATGATAAGAATATTTGTAGTCATTTGTAGAGCATGATGCCAAAACGACGGGAGTACGGAAGCATGGATCAATAAAGTGCGGATAATATTATTAATGGTACGAATTTTATGTTCAGTTTTCCCATTTTGTGAAGACGTAAGAGGACAAAAAAAATGAAAATTGATCCTATTTTTAGCACAAAACTCCCGAAACTCCATATTGTCATATTCTTTCTCATTATCACATTGAATATTTTTTATTTCCCATTCGAATTGAGTTCTAATGAATGCTCTAAATTTTAAGAAGATAGATAAAACTTGAGATTTGTTCGCTATTGGAAAAGTCCATAAAAATTTAGAATAATCATCCAAAAATAGAACATAATACCGATGACCCATAGAACTAAGAACATGAGATGTTCATAAATCGCTATGAATAATATCAAAAGACATTAAAGTGTGAGAATTAGAGTCTACAAATGACAACTTAACAATTTTCCTTAAAGAACATGATTGACAATTCGGAGTACTACGCGTATTCTTACAAGAGATAAGATTATTTTTTTATCTAAAACAGATAAAATAGACGACCCCGGATGACCTAAACGAGCATGCCATAAGGAAGGAGCAAGGGAGGCAAACGTAGATAGCAAGACTTGACTCGAAAGACCGAAACTTGGCGTGATAGGATAAAGATCCCCTGTACTATCACACAACATGAGAGGAATCCCCATTTTGAAATCATTCACAGAAAACTCAAACGGATCAAAATTAATAGAAACGGAATTATCAGTGGTGAATTTACGGACATACACTAAATTTTTAATCAATTTAGGGGCATGAAAGGTATTTTTCAAGATAAGAGGTGAATGGGGTGGAGACAGTTTTATGACCATAACCACGAATCAGAATAGAATTACCATTACCAACAATTATGTCACGAGTGTTGCTCAAATTGGAATAAGATAAGAGAGTACCTCCATCAGACGTCATGTGGGTAGTCGCACCGGTGTCCATCTACCAATTTGGGTCCGGTGAATTTATTCCAAGTGTGTGCATAGCCACCTCATCGGTTTGGATTGGGGCCCGCTGCATGAAGGACCTGAGGAGGCCGGGGCCCAAGCACACCAGCTTGCTGACCTGGCCCATAACTGGGGAAAAATCCACTATTGGGCCGATAACACTGCTGGGCTAGAAACTGGCCAGCCCAGTTCGCTAGCATTGTAGACGTAGGACCGTAAGGCTACTGTTGGGCCGATAATATTGCTAGGCCAGAAACTTGCTCGCCCAGTTTTCTAGGACTGTTAGGGGTGCACAAAAGGTTAAAACCGGACCGGACCGAAAACCGAAAACCCAGCTCACTAGGACCGACGACCGTGCCGAATTTCTTGGTCCAGTCCGGTCCGGTCCAGATCATTTTCGGTCCGGTCCGGTCTATTGAATCGAATGGACCGAATGAATTTGCCCCCAGTCCCCCCCAGCCAGCCCCCCTAGCCAGCCCAGATGTATTGACATATCAAATATAAGTTGTAAATTAGTGAAACTTTAAATGGTCATAACTTTGCGCTCGGACGTCCGTTTGATCTAATTTTTTTTTTTGATTTTGCATATTTTTTCGAGACGAAGCCATCCAAAACCGACTAAATTCTGTTTGCTACAACCGATTTCTCCAAAGACGTCCTTATTGACAATAAATTTTACTTTTTTCCCAAATCGTTTGTTACACTCCGTAGTTCCAGGGTATGTATACGAGGACGTACGTACGAGAATACGACAGTAAAATTGGAAAGGAAGAAAGATGTGATTTTTTTCGCCGGAAAAGTTTCCGGATTTTGTGAAGGAAAAATGTTCGTTAAAGGGAATTGGATTCCCAGATTTGGTATTTGGACTTTTTGGAATATTTGAGAATTATGAAATTTTATTTCCGGAATTGGTCACGTGGGGTCCACGGGGAAAATTTACGGTTTTGTGGGGCCCACTTTATTTTCGGATTTTTGGCATTACGGATATTTTCGGAAGATGAAATATTTTGGACGAGTAGGGGGGCGGCACGTGTCACCCCCATGTGGACATGGTGGCCGAATGGAGAAGAACAGTGGGGCGTTTTTGGTGGACAAGTGGCCCATTTTTGTGGTGGCCACTTGTCCCATTTTTGTGGTAGCCAAATGGTTGGTCAACTACCCACACACATGTACCCCATCCTCACCATCCACTTGCCTAGATCTTGGCCATTGATTTCCTATAAATACCCTCAGGTGCAAGACTTTATTTCATCCACATTAGAAAGTTTCCAAGGCAAAAATTCCCTACATCCCTTAGTGAGTTCTCGTCCAAACACCCCCACCTCGAGTAGAATTCTTCAAGTATTGTTGTTATTCCAAATACTTTAGCCTAAATCCCTTGTGGTATTCCAAAGAAATCCCAACATAAGAGCAAAATACTACTTTATTCCATAGTCGCAAAATGAAGCTCCTAGAAAAATCTTCATAGCTTAGATGAAGTGTTAAGAGGTTGTTTAGAAACTTCTAAGGGTTTCTTGGAGCGGGTTGAGCGTAAGGAATCGAGCTAAACGTTGCTCGGGATCGACTTATATCTTGGATAATTTTGGGCTTATCGAGGTAATTATCTTTGTCCCTATTGTAATTGGATATTACATGTTGTAGTAATGTATAGTTGAGTATACTATATGTAGAATGAATATGGATAAGAATTGAATCAGATTTACATTGACCGTATTTACTGAGACTTGTAGTATTATTGTGGGCGAGGTTGTACACGTCCAGGTTAGGCGATAACACCCTGTGAGTTGTTGGCTTGATAGAGGAGATTTATGTGGTTACGGGGAGGTGCCGAATTTTCCGTAGAATAAGGAATCTTGTATTTAGAATATTCTACGAAGAGATCTAGAAGTTGATAGACATTTTATGGCCATTATAGGTGGAAGTACTACGAGTAGCGTATTCTACTTGAAGGGTGGAAAAGGCTAGCAGAGTGATAGTACTTTGGAGCGTTTTGCTAATTGTCGATAATCGTCGCGAGGTATGTGAACCTCTTCCTATCTTTTCTAGCATGATTGTGTGAACTATGTAGTACGGTAGACGTACGTGTGCTAAACGAATTTGATTGGTTTAAAACATAAAGTGTTATAACGACTTTATGGGAAGTTTGTTATAACAACTTTATGTAGGTAAAGAAATGGTCTGTGATTTTTAAAAGATAAGAGACTTGACTTATAAATGGCTTGATGTGAAATATTAAGGACTTGGTTTGTGTTAAAAGTTGTGAAACCGCATTTATGATAAATGGGTAATTGAGTTTTAAAAGGAATAAGTTATATTGATTTCGGAAATGAGAATAAGTATCGAACAAACCACTGCAGCGTTAATAAAGGAAAATGTATTGACAAATAATTAATTATATTAAAACCGGAGAAACCTCCATCTGCATGAAGGTAAGATAAGACAAAATTTTATTACATTTCCTAGATCATGGCTGCTTTAATAAGATAATTAATAACAAGTATTGATTTTTCTTATATTCCAAAGTAATGAACTTTTTTTCTAATAGAAATTAGACTTGAAGAATTTGAAGTGTTTTGGTTTAAAAGAAAGGCATGGTTTTGTCTTAAATTGTTTAAAACATAAAGTGTTATAAATGACTTTATGGGAAGTTAGTTATAACGACTTTATGAAAACAAAATGATGGTTTTATTATTGGATTTAAAATGGTAATCGGACTTTAAAGGAGAAATGATTTGGTTTAAAAGAAAGTATGAAAATTGTTTTGGTTTACTTACAAAGACGCATTACTCTATTTTTGATACTACGTATCGTGTGACTTTGTGTGAAAGAAATGGATCTTTTAAAGAGTTAAAATACGTAGTACCTTGGGTTAAAACCCGATTTGTGTTCATAAAAGAATGTCTAAAAGTATGTTGAACTTGCCTATGCTTGTGGTGATAGCTTTGTTGTGCAAGTGTTGTGTTTCGCTACCGCGTCTCGTTGGAGGGTCGCTATCTGGTTGATTGATGGACATACCGACACGATGGGTGGCCCACGTATGCTTCCACTATATCGATCCTTTTGGACATACCGACACGATGGGTGCCCACGTATGCTTTCATTGTAAGTGTTATTCGTTATTTGCTTTGGACATACCGACACGATGGGTGGCCCACGAGTATGCTTCCACTATGATTGTTATCTTGTTATTTCCTTTTGGACATACCGACACGATGGGTGGCCCACGTATGCCCATTAAGTGTTATTCATTATTTGCTTTGGACATACCGACACGATGGGTGCCCACGAGTATCTTCCACTATGATTGTTATCTTGTTATTTCCTTTTGGACATACCGACACGATGGGTGGCCCACGTATTCTTCCACAGAGTGTTATTCGTTATTTGCTTTGGACATACCGACATGATGGGTGGCCCACGAGTATCTTCCATTATGATTGTTATCTTGTTATTTCATTTGGACATACCGACGATGGGTGGCCGCCCACGTATGCTTCCATTAGGATGGTTCCATGGCCATGCTTATACCGAGGTAAGACGCCGGCATCGCCGTTGTCGAGTTAAATTCGGGTTATATTTGAGTGATGACTTTACGCGTGATTCACGACTTGACATTCTCGCTAATATATATCAGGAATCGTAGTTTGGTTATCATACATGTCTCTGCTTTATATAGACTATTATGATTTCATTTACTGATTTTCGATTTCACATACTTGGTACATGTTGTACCGACTCTCGGGCCGTTCATGCCGCAGTAGGTACACCGGTTGTTGATCCTCGCTCATGTGATCACGGCAAAGATTGGGAAGCTCCGTTTCTCCGGAGGCTTATCTTTTGGTATGATTCCCTGAGTTTGTAGGTTCTTGTACATTGAGGGGTATGGCGGAGCCCTGTCCCGTCATAGTTGTTATAAAATTCGTAGAGGTCTGTAGTACTGTTGTGGGCAGGGTTTGTAAGGGATTTAACTGTTCAATTTTGATTTATATATACAGGAAGGTAACCGTTTTGGTTAGCCTATCGCTTATTTTATTTCTTGTTCATGTTTAAGTTTTTATTTCCGCTGATTTTCTCTGATGTTGTATCACTAGGGTGCCCGGGGTAAGGCACCAGTCGCGGGCCCGAGGTCGGGTCGTGACAAAAGTGGTATCAGAGCAGTTAATCCTCGGAAAGTGTCTACAGACCGTATCTAGTAGAGTCTTGATTATCGGTGTGTTGTGCACCACACCTATATCAGGAGGCTGCAGGATATTTAGGATTGGTTTCCATTCTTCTCACTCTGAGATCGTGCCTTAGAGCTGTGTTATAAGTTGGACTCCCTCTGGCGTATTCGTTTGTGCTAGTTATGCCTCTACGCAAGGCAACCAGGCCCGATGGGCAAGGCAATGGAGGAGCTACGAGTAAAACACGGAGGGTTACGAGGGCACATGCCCGTCATTACGAGATAGTGCTTCATTCGTGGAGTTCGCGATGCCGCTAGCCCGTGAGAGTTTAGAGCAGCGGCAGAGCTACAGAGACCACGATACCGAGTCTTGCCCACGGCCAGAACAAAGGATATGAGTTACAAGAGATGGCCCAGCTACTTGCCACCGGGTGGGAATGAGGACGACGGAGCCGTGGTTTCAGCGATACGAGTTCACCCTAGATCCGATAGTTTTGAGACTTCGACTTCTTGAGTTGCACCACCCGAGTCCTATGGATTGAGGACGGCGAAGATCATCGTGAGTTTATTCGACAATGCAGTGGATCATGAAAGTGATCAAGACCTCGAGGCATTTCTTACACTTCTTGCCCTCGCGGATGGCGAGAGCTCGGGCGAATAGATTTATGAGGTTGAGGCGCAAGCGGACGGTTCGGGAATACAAGATGTAGTTTGACTTATCGCTCGTTATGTCCCCGTTAGTAGCACACATGGAGGATAGAGTGCACCGGTATGTCACGGGACATGACGATTATCTAGCGAGAGTTGTACAAGAGTAGCTCTTGATCGACATGGACATTGCCCGCAGACAGCTTACGCGCAGCGCATCGAGGAACGTGAGATCGACGGATTAACCAAGATCGCGAAGAGGCCGAACAGCAGGTCCTTTGGTAACTTTCGAGGCGACCTTCTCGCAGCAGATTATGCGCCTCCGCCAAGATGAGTGGTCCTCCACGACTTGGGGCGTTCGGGTATTTAGGAGTTGGTCGTAACTCCGGGGTTTCGTTCACGATTTGCATAGGTTCTAGCCACCAGATTCGATTTTCCTCGGTGTTCACTATGGTAGACGCCATCCCGAGGAAATGTCGTCTTTCTTACTAATGCTTGTTTTACCAGCCGCCGTGACATGCGAGGAGAGAATGTCCTAGTAGAGAGGATACAGTGGGATGACTTAGCCTACTGTGTCAAGGATTCGGTGGATCGGAGAGGAAGGTGTTAGCTGAGAGGCCACCCCACCCGGTATGGTCGTTGTGGTAGGGTTCTATGGGAGTGTCATACTACTTCAATAGCTTGTTAGGCTTGCGGCCAGCAGGGCCATTTTGCGAGAAATTGTCCTCACAGAGGTGGCGCGGATGTTACTACTCAGCATTCGCGATCAGTGTCTGGTTCATCACCTTCAGAGTTATCGCCCATCGAGCAAGATTTGATTAGCGCAGCGGAAAGTGAGGCAAGAGTTACAGGAGATCTTCACCTTAGAGACTTGTTTAGTCGTTATGGTAGATTCATGCGAGTGCTATGTTCGGTTAGCATGGTGTAAGTTGTGATAAATCCATGGGTAGTGTGAGATGGAAGTAGTAGCTTTCATGACGTGAATCGGTAAAATTGTTCGGATCGGAACGAGAGTTTAGTACGGTGGGTTGAGGCCATTTCGCGAGTCAACCCGCAACCCGGAATGTGGGGGGGTCAGTTTGTGGTGGTCCCGCTAGATGCTAGGGTCACGAGGGTGTTAAGCCCAAGTTTAGGTAACCGTTGTACGAGTTCGTGGATGCGTTTGACCAGAATCGGATCGTGAAGGCCGGAAGGGCCTTAAAGGAATTTGAGGCTAGAAAAATGACCAAGTTTGGAGGTAGTGACTCCAAGGTTTTGGAACCGGCGATGGAGTACGTGCGTGTACTAGAGAGAGTTCGTGTATGAGAAGGGTATGACGAGTAAGGAAAGGAGTGAGCGTGTTAACAGAATAAAAAGATCATTTTGTTGTGAAGTGAAGACGCTGGAGTATCCTTTAGACCATAGGTGGAAGCTTTTGTAATGTTAGAGGTGATTTCTCGTTGGCTTGGATTTGAGTTGTTGCGCGTGTGTTGTATTATGGCAATATGGGGCATAGTTGGTTTTGTAAGTATAGTAGTGAAGACTATACCGACGCATGTACGATTGGAGACTTAGAAGGAACATTCGGGACGAATGTTTCTAAGGGGGGAAGAATGTTACACCATGTAGTTCCAGGGTATGTATACGAGGACGTACGTACGAGAATACGACAGTAAAATTGGAAAGGAAGAAAGATGTGATTTTTTTCGACGGAAAAGTTTCCCGATTTTGTGAAGGAAAAATGTTCGTTAAAGGGAATTGGATTCCCAGATTTGGTATTTGGACTTTTTGGAATATTTGAGAATTATGAAATTTTATTTCCGAAATTGGTCACGTGGGCCCACGGGAAAATTTACGATTTTGTGGGGCCCACTTTATTTTCGGATTTTTGGCATTACGGATATTTTCGGAAGATGAAATATTTTGGACGAGTAGGGGGGCGACACGTGTGGCCATGTTGGCCGAATTAGAGAAGGACAAGTGGGACGTTTTTTTGGTGGACAAGTGGCCCATTTTTGTGGTGGTCACTTGTCCCATTTTTGTGGTAGCCAAATGGTTGGCCAACTACCCACACACACGCATTCCCATCCTCACCATCCACTTGCCTAGATCTTGGCCATTGATTTCCTATAAATACCCTCAGGTGCAAGACTTTATTTCATCCACATTAGAAAGTTTCCAAGGCAAAAATTCCTCCTCCTTATTGAGTTCTCGTCCAAACACCCCCCCCCCCAACCTTGAGTAGAATTCTTCAAGTATTGTTGTTATTCCAAATACTTTAGCCTAAATCCCTTGTGGTATTCCAAAGAAATCCCAACATAAGAGCCCGGAAATACTACTTTATTCCATAGTCGCAAAATGAAGCCTAGAAAAATCTTCATAGCTTAGATGAAGTGTTAAGAGGTTGTTTAGAAACTTCTAAGGGTTGCTTGGAGCGGGTTGAGCGTAAGGAATTGGAGCTAAACGTTGCTCAGGATCGACTTATATCTTGGATAATTTTGGGCTTATCGAGGTAATTATCTTTGTCCCCCTATTGTAATTGGATATTACATATTGTAGTAATGTATAGTTGAGTATACTATATGTAGAATGAATATGGATAAGAATTGAATCAGATTTACATTGACCGTATTTACTGAGACTTGTAGTATTATTGTGGCGACAGTACACGTCAGGTTAGACGTAACCCCTGGAGTTGTTGGCTCGTAGCGGGCCTTGATAGATGAGGAGATTTATGTGGTTACGGGGAGGTGCCGAATTTTCCGTAGAATAAGGAATCTTTGTCGCGCCCGATTTAGACCGCGACTTTCTAAAAGCGAACCCTGCTTAAATAAAATGTTAAAAAAATAAATAATAAAAGTGCTAAATGTTAAAAAGAATACTAAAGTGTTAAAAAGGTTAATTTTAAAAGTAAAAGGTGCTAAAATATTAAAAGGGGCTAAATGCTAAAATATTAAAGTGCCAAAAGGTGCTAAATGCTAAAGGATTCGCGGAGTCGCCACCTAATTAGTTTGGGTGAATTAGGACACCTAAATGTTAACTAGTTTAAAGTAAACATTAATTCCATTTAATGGTCTGCTAAATTTAATGAGATTCTGGTTAAAGGTTCTTTATTATCCTAAAGGGAAGGGGTTAGGCACCCTAAAGGATCCGCTAACTTGCGGTTGTCCGTTCAAACCTAGGGTTAATTATTATTGCTAAGAATGCGTGTTTTTTTGAAAAATATAAAGGATGCTTCAAAATGTTTTATAGAAAGGAGACATGTTGATAAAAAGTTTGTAAGACTAATACTATAAAAATAAAGTTTTAAAGTATGCATTTATATTGTTTATAGATATATGAAATGTTGATTTATGATCAAAGATAAGCCTTTAAAATCAAATGTATATGACATAGTGCAAAAGGTGATGATTTTGTAATTTTATGATAAGAAGGTTGTTCAACATAAATTATTTATATTATGCTAATGAAAGAGCTATTGAGAAAATCAATTTATTTTATCATGAATTTTAAAAGTGCATTTCAGATTAAAAGTAAGTAATTAAGAGTTCATTTTAGATTCTTAGAACTACCCGCCCAATTTATTTATTCCAAGACTAAATGTTCTATGTCTCTCATTAATTACAAAGTTAGATAATAAAATTGTAATAAACAAGTAAAGACATAAAATGAGGCAACGAGATTTAAAGAGTAAGAGGAGTTGAGACGGATGACAACGTCATCTTGTCCTATTTTGTTTAGGAATTTCCGAAGCGGGAATGTGAATGCGGGGATGTACATAGACGCGGGTTGCCATTTGAAGTAGCTTGTGATGAGTCTCGCCGTGAGACTCTTCATTTTGCTCCGGTGCATTTCATGTAAAATATAAGAAAAAGATAAGGATTAGTACATATCATCAAACTTTATCAAATAATAAATGCACATTAATATAACATTTAACACATTGAAATCATTTCATTTCAAGAGAAAACGGGCCGAAACAGTAAATTCCAGCTTATGAAAATATTGTTGGCCCACACATACAGTTTCACCCTATATATTCTGACACGCTAGAAAACAAGGAAAACATGTGCAGTGAACGAATCATTTTTAAGCATGGACTTCAAACAGGACACAGGGGGTATAAATCTAAATCATATGTTGCAATTTAACACACGAGAAAGGATAACCTGCAGATGTGTCCTTGGCTGGACACAATTGTATTTAACAGATGCCATCAAGGACATCCAAAACAGAAACAAAACAGACAACTTAGGATAAAAATGAATAAAAGACGGCACGTAAAAGAGAAGAAGAGATAAGGATTGGTACGTATTCAAATTTGTTGGATCACACATAGACACAATAGGTAAATAACTATAGTGATCAGTAAATAGCACGATGCAGCCACACGGAATTGCAATAACCATAGATAGGCCAAATCACGACTCATGTGTTACGGTAGTAACAGGAAATGCAGGCCATCAAAACAAATACACAGGATACTTTAGGTGAACGAAACAAACATTTATTCCGACAAGGAAGTTGCAGGTATGCAGTGTTTATATGATGGACTAAGTATAAATCACACCTTCTTACGCACCACATGGACAACGACAAAGCTGATTCAAGCAAGTATGTGATGCTGGTATATGTATTACTCGGTAAGTTAATAAGCATGTGATCGTTTCATCACTTAACAGTAGAGTAAATGCAGGGGACCTATTTGGGCCAAAACATCAAGCTCAGACTCTGGATATACTACTGTTGAACGAAAGGGATACATGAAGAGTTCCATGTAATTGACAACAAGTATTACCAGGTCATATCAGTGGCAAATGATATGCAGATATACGTACATAGGAAGATGCACACAAACCACTTAGAAGCAGCCTAGACATTTGAACAAGCTAAGACAGATTTTAGATCCATTTTTTGTTAGTTAGACTCAATTTTTGACTAATTAGTGACAGGATCCTGGCCTGAACTAGTTATATCTTCTTAACATCCACATTTGCGACTGCTGTGAATCATTTCTAAACCACCAATGTTCCTAGCTGATTTTAAATGGAATTTAGCTTATTCTTCGAATCTGATTCTGAACCCAACATACAGAATGTAAAATGTTAGACATGAAAATCTGAAACATGAGAATCTGGAGTGAGCAAATTCAGCATATGTGTAACCAGAAGCAGAGGCATATTCCTTCTTATTTAGATGGTTTCGACACTGAATTATCCCATATACATGTACTATTATTTTAACATGCCGAACACTTACAAGCGACTATTATAATACTACAATGATCGTAGATTCAGCGAGAATCGATGGCACAGCTCAGTCGACCCAACAAACTCAAACGATAATTACTTTCTTTAGTCACACAACAAATTCTAGTAGCGCGATTATAACCACGATTGACAAACAAAGCTTAACAATAATTCAAAGAAGACAATCAGTCATCGACATCAAGTTAACGCAAGCTCAAGCAGTCGCACAAGAATACATATTTTACTCATGGATATCAAACGAAGTCTAAGAGTGAAAGGGTGATAAATTTACCTTCTCCGGACAGCGAACCGAGGCAGCGTATCAAGTCGTCGGAGTCACTCGGAGGTTTTATGCTATGCTATTGAGAAGGCAGAGATGGTTTGCTGATTTCTTGACCGAAATTGAAAGAGAAGGTTTCGAATTTTCCGTTCTTGTTCTTAGACTGCTAAATTTCGGATTGTAAAGAAAGGTATCCTTGAAGGTAAAAGGGGTGTTCGACCTCTGTTTCTGACTATGCGAGAGAAGGGTTTTCAGACTGTTCCCCACCCCTCATGAATCGATGGCTATTGCATGTATAACGGTTCTATATTTATAGCTAGGATTTTGGGTTCCAAGTTTGGTAAGTGTTTAAGGCTGAGATTTGTGCTTGATTCGTGCTTGATTTGGGTTGATTTGTTACTGATTTTGCGCGATTCGAACGGGTTATGATAAGGTAAACGATTTGGAAGGATTTGTTTAGTTATGATAAGAAATCGTTGGCTGGGTGTGTGTGGATAAGGAAGGTAAGGGAGAGCTGGCTGCGTTTGCATGGGTAAGGAAGGTCGCCGGATTCTCAGGCGAGAATCTCGGCAAAGGGAAGGCGCGGTGATCTGCTTTTAGGTCTAGGGTTCGTCCTTCTTTGCGTAGGGTTGAGGGACGAAGGGGACGAGAAAAGGGCTGAGGGCTTCTAGGTTTTTGTTGGCAGTTGGGGCGTGGCGATAGATAAGTGGGCGGTAGGCGTGGGCCTTGCGGGTTCAATGAAATGGGTTGCGAGTGGATTAAATTAATGTAGGAGTGAAATTTGGGCAATTTAAAAGGGCATTAGATTAAAGGAGTTAATTAACTAATTAGTGGTGAATTAAATTAGTAAATTGTGATTAAATTATTTAGGTGCTTTACTAATCTAATTGTCATAATAATAAATGCGGGCGTGTTATTTAATTCGTGCTTAATATTTTAGAATGCGGCGCTATTTAAGATCTTATTTATTGTGCATTATTTTTTTAAATAAGTTATGAAATTGCTTTGCGTATTAATAAATGCGACTATGCTACTTGGCGCGACGTCACTGCTAATTTGACGTATTTATTATTAATTAAGAATCATGACATGGCTTAAAATTAATTAATGCGGGCGCGGGACTCTAAGTACTTAGTACTCTACGTAAGACGCAGTGCCATTATTAAATTGTTTATTTATGCCTGTATTTATGTTTTATCGCTGCATTTTATTATAAAAAATCATAAAAATTATTTTGCAAAATTAGTGTAATTTTATAGCTAATGACTGCACGAGAGGGTCAAAATTGGGTGTCAACAGTTGTCCCTCTTTGTATGGAGATGATGGAAGAATCTTCGGACAAAGACGTTGACTCATAGCCAATTTTGTCTCGATCCTCAGAATTGAAAGGTTTGGGCAAATAGACAAGGCTGACGCAAAATTTAAAAAATTGTCCCAGTGTCGAGTTATGACGACACTGGGCTACCATGGTCAAACACCAAGGCGGGCTAACGCGGACTCAAAATTTGTCCCAGTGTCGAGTTATGACGACACTGGGTTACCATGGTCAAAATACCAAGGTGGGCTAACGCGGACTCAAAATTTGTCCCAGTGTCGAGTTATGACGACACTGGGTATGTGGTGCTAAAAAATAAAAAATAAAAAATAAAAAATAAAATAACTGGCTTGAACCTGGGGTGTACCGATGTCGACTTATGATGCTGGGTTTTATGGTGATGTGGACCGACGATTGAGGCCGCTTCTGCCATTTGTTTGGAAGGTTGGCCCCCCAACAAATTGCCCCGGTTCGCTGTAAGAGAAAATCCACGTTGTGCTCCATCTTTTGCAGTTCCTGTAGATTGAAGCTAAGATAGAAGCATTAGTGCATAACTGTCAAAACAAAACAATGTAAGAATGTGAATTTGTGTTGTGGTTGTAGTCACATTGTATATACTATGTAATGAAATGATGTGATGATACGCCGTCTTGTATAGACGAGATGCAGATGACGCCTTGTATGGGCGCTGTCGTCGTTGTGTAGACGAAATGCAAATATTCGTCGTTGTGTAGACGAAATGCAAATGACGCCTTGTATGGGCGTTGTCGTCGTTGTATAGAAGAAATGCAAATGTTCGTCGTTGTATGGACGAGATGCAAATGACGCCTCCTAGGGCATAGATAAAAATTGTTCTATATATGGAGTTGTGTCGTAATTCACGCGTAATCAAAACTAGATGAAATAATTAAAGTGTAAATGATGTAGCCTGTGGTTTTTTTGCAAGATGTATTTGATGTAGACTTGTTGCAGTTTGACTTTGTGAGCGAATCTGTTGTATTGGAATGTTGCTATTGGCGTCGTTTTCGGACTTGGCGTCGTTTTTGGACTTGTCGTTGTTTTTGGACTTGTTGTGTTGATGACGTCGTTTCCTGGACGTGTTGCTGCTGTCCCTGTAGACTAAAGCTCAAGAAAGAGTTAGTGCATAACTGCTAAGACAGAATAATAATAAAGCATGAAATGAGAAAAATGCAATTTTGAGAACAGAGAAAATCGTCCATGCGTAGATGTGATATGTTGATGATGGCGTCGTTTTCGGACTTGGCGTCGTTTTCGGACTTGTCGTCGTTTTCGGACGTGGCGTCGTTTCGGGCGTGAGTCGTTTCGGACTCGGCGTCGTTTTGATCAAGGCGTCGTTTTGACGCGGCCGCTGACGCGGCGTCGTTTTCGGACGCGGCGTCGTTTTCGGACGCGGCGTCGTTTTCGGACGCGGCGTCGTTTTCGGACGCGGCGTCGTTTTCGGACGCGGCGTCGTTTTCGGACGCGGAGTCGTTTTCGGACTCGACGTCGTTTTCGGACGCGGCGTCGTTTTCGGACGCGGCGTCGTTTTCGGACGCGGCGTCGTTTTCGGACGCGGCGTCGTTTTCGGACGCGGAGTCGTTTTCGGACTCGGAGTCGTTTTCGGACTCGACGTCGTTTTCGGACCGGGCGTCGTTTTCGGACGTGGCGTCGTTTTCGGACGTGGCGTCGTTTTCGGACGTGTTGCTGATGCTCCTGTATAATAAATGCTCCTGCAAGCTAAGCTTGAGAAAAATTAGTGTATAACTGGTAAAACAAGATGATAAATATATGAGAAATGCAATTATGTGAATAAGGATGTCTTCCCTGTATGATATGTGGGGTGTTGTGAATGCTGAGATGTTGTCCTTGGGCGGACATGCTAGATGCTGCCACTGACGAATTGCCATGATGCCTTTGTTGTGATGCATTTGTGAACCATATGGATTGTCATGATGTCTTTGTTGTGCGTTTGTGCACTGCATGAGTTGCAATTTGACTCTAGGCGGCGACGCGCTATAATTTGTCGGGATTTGAACTCGATTGTTGATGTGCATGCTCGTCACGCTTCAAGAATTTTGTTATATTTTCTGCTTCTACTAGTATGAAGAACTTTGTTGTACCTTCTGCTAATATGAAGGACCTGCGCTCAAAGAAAAATTTGTGAGTTTCGGGCGGTTGATTCGCTGACTTTTAGTTTTGACTCTTGATGCCGGACGTTTGCCTTGTTTGGGACTCATAACCCCTGCCTGGTTTCCTGCCTTGTCTCAGTTTTGAATTTGCAAAGGGCATTTAGCCTAAAGTGGTTTCCGTAGTGTTTCGTTATTTTCAAAACAAAGGGAAAGTTTCCTAAAGGTGTGACCGAAGCCGATTTAGGCCGCCTACGTATCCCCATGAGGGAATCAGGTCATGACGTAATTCATTACAAGCGAAATTGGGTGAAATTAAAAATTTCTAAAGGTGGGACCGAAGCCGAGGCGACCGCCTACGTATCCATCAAGGGAATCAGGTCAAACGTAGTTCCAATTGGCGAGGTGTTGATCATTGGTGTTTCTCCTTTCTAATGCCTCTGCATCCTCTACAGGAATGGGAACGAGTCCTAAGTTGTTTCGTTCTGGTGCCCCTGGATTAGTCATTTATTAGATGATTGTGCTACTACCAGTCAACGCGAATCAACCTTTTGGGGATAAGCTAGGCAAAAATAACCCTTTAACAAATGAAGCAAACCAAGTTAGTATAATATGCAAAAAGTTGCAGGCAATATATAATAATAAGCAAATTGCAAATCAAGTGCGTGTTCTAACATGTTTGGGACCTCTTTATGCCAGAGGTAGGCCTAAACGTCACATATGCGAGGTTGTGATAGATTTGTCCAAGCCGCCCAACTGTAATGCTTTCGTTGGAAATGGCGACCAAATGACGGTGCACTTTTCCCAATTTTGGCATGTCATGATTAGTTTTGGATTTGTCTATCATTGTCACGCTACACATAGTATGCTGGTTGGTCGTTGGGTTGAGAAACCCGTCGACAAGTTTGGTGTCTTCCTAATTGTGGTGTCGATGCCAGGGACCGACCCACCTAAGGTAAATGCATGCATGCCCTAAAATAAAGGGTGGTATAGCTCTATCTTAAGTTTCTAAGATTTGGCTTTTCTAGGCCTTGAGTTCCCGAGCGGACAACTCGAGTGAGAAGGCTACGCGGCCACCGGTTAGACCGGACACTCCACGTACATTACCAACTCTCCTAAATTGGGGTTTTGAAGAAAGAATTTTGCTGATGCACCAAACGCACCTCGCATGTAGTGTGTGATTGTGTGAATTTTCCAGAGTGGAAGAAATATGAGCGGAATGCCAGTTTAAGGAAAGCAGTAAAACAGGTAGCAATTAAAATAAATAAAACAAAATACAACACACAAAATTTAAATGCAAAAAGTAATGCCAAATAATAACCCTAGGTCTGTTGTGGTTAAGAACCTTAATCCCCAGTGGAGTCGCTATTCTGTCGCGCCCGATTTCGACCGCGACTTTCTAAAAGCGAACCCTGCTTAAATAAAATGTTAAAAAAATAAATAATAAAAGTGCTAAATGTTAAAAAGAATACTAAAGTGTTAAAAAGGTTAATTTTAAAAGTAAAAGGTGCTAAAATATTAAAAGGGACTAAATGCTAAAATATTAAAGTGCCAAAAGGTGCTAAATGCTAAAGGGTTCGCGGAGTCGCCACCTAATTAGTTTGGGTGAATTAGGACACCTAAATGTTAACTAGTTTAAAGTAAACATTAACTCCATTTAGTGGTCTGCTAAATTTAATGAGATTCTGGTTAAGGGTTCTTTATTATCCTAAAGGGAAGGGGTTAGGCACCCTAAAGGATCCGCTAACTTGCGGTTGTCCGTTCAAACCTAGGGTTAATTATTATTGCTAAGAATGCGTGTTTTTTTGAAAAATATAAAGGATGCTTCAAAATGTTTTATAGAAAGGAGGCATGTTGATAAAAAGTTTGTAAGACTAATACTATAAAAATAAAGTTTTAAAGTATGCATTTATATTGTTTATAGATATATGAAATGTTGATTTATGATCAAAGATAAACCTTTAAAATCAAATGTATATGACATAGTGCAAAAGGTGATGATTTTGTAATTTTATGATAAGAAGGTTGTTCAACATAAATTATTTATATTATGCTAATGAAAGAGCTTATGAGAAAATCAATTTATTTTATCATGAATTTTAAAAGTGCATTTCAGATTAAAAGTAAGTAATTAAGAGTGCATTTCAGATTCTTAGAACTACCCGCCCAATTTATTTATTCCAAGACTAAATGTTCTATGTCTCTCATTAATTACAAAGTTAGATAATAAAATTGTAATAAACAAGTAAAGACATAAAATGAGGCAACGAGATTTAAAGAGTAAGAGGAGTTGAGACGGATGACAACGTCATCTTGTCCTATTTTGTTTAGGAATTTCCGAAGCGGGAATGTGAATGCGGGGATGTACATAGACGCGGGTTGCCATTTGAAGTAGCTTGTGATGAGTCTCGCCGTGAGACTCTTCATTTTGCTCTGGTGCATTTCATGTAAAATATAAGAAAAAGATAAGGATTAGTACATATCATCAAACTTTATCAAATAATAAATGCACATTAATATAACATTAAACACATTGAAATCATTTCATTTCAAGAGAAAACGAGCCGAAACAGTAAATTCCAGCTTATGAAAATATTGTTGGCCCACACATACGCCACCCTATATATTCGACACGCTAGAAAACAAGGAAAACATGCGATGAGCGAATCATTTTTAAGCATGGACTTCAAGCAGACACGGGGTATAGATCTAAATCATATGTTGCAATTTAACACACGAAAGGATAACTGCGGATGTGTCCTCGTGGACACAATTGTATTTAACAGATGCCATCAAGGACATCCAAAACAGAAACAAAACAGACAACTTAGGATAAAAATGAATAAAAGACGGCACGTAAAAGAGAAGAAGAGATAAGGATTGGTACGTATTCAAATTTGTTGGATCACACATAGACACAATAGGTAAATAACTATAGTGATCAGTAAATAGCACGATGCAGCCACACGGAATTGCAATAACCATAGATAGGCCAAATCACGACTCATGTGTTACGGTAGTAACAGGAAATGCAGGCCATCAAAGCAGTAGCGTAGTGGGCGATTTTAGGTGAACGAAACAAACATTTATTCCGACAAGGAAGTTGCAGGTATGCAGTGTTTATATGATGGACTAAGTATAAATCACACCTTCTTACGCACCACATGGACAACGACAAAGCTGATTCAAGCAAGTATGTGATGCTGGTATATGTATTACTCGGTAAGTTAATAAGCATGTGTGACTGGTTTCATCACTTAACAGTAGAGTAAATGCAGGGGACCTATTTGGGCCAAAACATCAAGCTCAGACTCTGAATATACTACTGCTGAACGAAAGGGATACATGAAGAGTTCCATGTAATTGACAACAAGTATTACCAGGTCATATCAGTGGCAAATGATATGCAGATATACGTACATAGGAAGATGCACACAAACCACTTAGAAGCAGCCTAGACATTTGAACAAGCTAAGACAGATTTTAGATCCATTTTTGTTAGTTAGACTCAATTTTTGACTAATTTGTGACAGGATCCTGGCCTGAACTAGTTATATCTTCTTAACATCCACATTTGCGACTGCTGTGAATCATTTCTAAACCACCAATGTTCCTAGCTGATTTTAAATGGAATTTAGCTTATTCTTCGAATCTGATTCTGAACCCAACATACAGAATGTAAAATGTTAGACATGAAAATCTGAAACATGAGAATCTGGAGTGAGCAAATTCAGCATATGTGTAACCAGAAGCAGAGGCATATTCCTTCTTATTTAGATGGTTTCGACACTGAATTATCCCATATACATGTACTATTATTTTAACATGCCGAACACTTACAAACGACTATTATAATACTACAATGATCGTAGATTCAGCGAGAATCGATGGCACAGCTCAGTCGACCCAACAAACTCAAACGATAATTACTTTCTTTAGTCACACAACAAATTCTAGTGACGCAGATTATAACCACAGTTGCGACAAACAGGCTTAACAATAATTCAGCAAGCACAATCAGTCATCGACATCAAGTTAACGCAAGCTCAAGCAGTCTAACAAGAATACATATTTTACTCATGGATATCAAACGAAGTCTAAGAGTGAAAGGGTGATAAATTTACCTTTTCCGGACATCGAACCGAGGCAGCGTATCAAGTCGTCGGAGCCACTCGGAGGTTTTATGCTATGCTATTGAGAAGGCAGAGATGGTTTGCTGATTTCTTGACCGAAATTGAAAGAGAAGGTTTCGAATTTTCCGTTCTTGCTCTTAGACTGCTAAATTTCGGATTGTAAAGAAAGGTATCCTTGAAGGTAAAAGGGGTGTACGACCTCTGTTTCTGACTATGCGAGAGAAGGGTTTTCAGACTGTTCCCCACCCCTCCTGAATCGATGCCTATTGCATGCATAGTGGTTCTATATTTATAGCTAGGATTTTGGGTTCCAAGTTTGGTAAGTGTTTAAGGCTGAGATTTGTGCTTGATTCGTGCTTGATTTGGGTTGATTTGTTACTGATTTCGCGCGATTCGAACGGGTTATGATAAGGTAAACGATTTGGAAGGATTTGTTTAGTTATGGTAAGAAATCGTTGGCTGGGTGTGTGTGGATAAGGAAGGTAAGGGAGAGCTGGCTGCGTTTGCATGGGTAAGGAAGGTCGCCGGATTCTCAGGCGAGAATCTCGGCAAAGGGAAGGCGCGGCGATCTGCTTTTAGGTCTAGGGTTCGTCCTTCTTTGCGTAGGGTTGAGGGACGAAGGGGACGAGAAAAGGGCTGAGGGCTTCTAGGTTTTTGTTGGCAGCTGGGGCGTGGGCTGCTGATAAGTGGGCAGCTGGGGCGTGGGCCTTGCGGGTTGGGCTGAAATGGGTTGGGCGAGTGGATTAAATTAATGTAGGGAGTGGGCTGGACGAATTTAAAAGGGCATTAGATTAAAGGAGTTAATTAACTAATTAGTGGTGAATTAAATTAGTAAATTGTGATTAAATTATTTAGGTGCTTTACTAATCTAATTGTCATAATAATAAATGCGGGCGTGTTATTTAATTCGTGCTTAATATTTTAGAATGCGGCGCTATTTAAGATCTTATTTATTGTGCATTATTTTTTTAAATAAGTTATGAAATTGCTTTGCGTATTAATAAATGCGACTATGCTACTTGGCGCGACGTCACTGCTAATTTGACGTATTTATTATTAATTAAGAATCATGACATGGCTTAAAATTAATTAATGCGGGCGCGGGACTCTAAGTACTTAATACTCTACGTAAGACGCGGTGCCATTATTAAATTGTTTATTTATGCCTGTATTTATGTTTTATCGCTGCATTTTATTATAAAAAATCATAAAAATTATTTTGCAAAATTAGTGTAATTTTATAGCTAATGAATGCACGAGAGGGTCAAAATTGGGTGTCAACAATCTTATATTTAGAATATTCTACGAAGAGATCTAGAAGTTGATAGACATTTTATGGCCATTATAGGTGGAAGTACTACGAGTAGCGTATTCTACTTGAAGGGTGAAAAAGGCTAGCAGAGTGATAGTACTTTGGAGCGTTTTGCTAATTGTCGATAATCGTCGCGAGGTATGTGAACCTCTTCCTATCTTTTCTAGCATGATTGTGTGAACTATGTAGTACGGTAGACGTACGTGTGCTAAACGAATTTGATTGGTTTAAAACATAAAGTGTTATAACGACTTTATGGGAAGTTTGTTATAACAACTTTATGTAGGTAAAGAAATGGTCTGTGACTTTTAAAAGATAAGAGACTTGACTTATAAATGGCTTGATGTGAAATATTAAGGACTTGGTTTGTGTTAAAAAGTTGTGAAACCGCATTTATGATAAATGGGTAATTGAGTTTTAAAAGGAATAAGTTATATTGATTTCGGAAATGAGAATAAGTATCGAACAAACCACTGCAGCGTTAATAAAGGAAAATGTATTGACAAATAATTAATTATATTAAAACCAGTAGAAACCTCCATCTGCATAGAAGCTAAGATAAGATAAAATTGTATTACATTTCCTAGATCATGGCTGCTTTAATAAGATCATTAATAACAAGTATTGATTTTTCTTAAATTCCAAAGTAAGGAACTTGTTTTCTAAAAGAAATGAGACTTGAAGAATTTGAAGTGTTTTGGTTTAAAAGAAAGGCATTGTTTTGTCTTAAATTGATTTAAAACATAAAGTGTTATAACAGCTTTATGGGAAGTTAGTTATAACGACTTTATGAAAACAAAATGATGGTTTTATTATTGGATTTAAAATGGTAACTGGACTTTAAAAGGAGAAATGATTTGGTTTAAAAAGAAAGTATGAAAATTGTTTTGGTTTACTTACAAAGACAGTTACTCTATTTTTGATACTACGGGTATCGTGTGACTTTGTGTGAAAGAAATGGATCTTTTAAAGAGTTAAAACCGGATTTGTGTTCATAAAAGAATGTCTAAAAGTATGTTGAACTTGCCTATGCTTGTGGTGATAGCTTTTGTTGTGCAAGTGTTGTGTTTCTGTGCTACCGCGTCTCTCGTTGGAGGGTCGGCTATCTGGTTGATTGATGGACATACTGACACGATGGGTGGCCCACGGGTATGCTTTCACTATATCGATCCTTTTGGACATACTGACACGATGGGTGGCCACGGTATGCTCCATTAAGTGTTATTCATTATTTGCTTTGGACATACCGACACGATGGGTGACCACGAGTATGCTTCCACTATGATTGTTATCTTGTTATTTCCTTTTGGACATACCGACACGATGGGTGGCCCACGTATGCTTCCATTGGAGTGTTATTCATATTTGCTTTGGACATATCGACACGATGGGTGGCCACGAGTATGCTTCCACTATGATTGTTATCTTGTTATTTCCTTTTGGACATACCGACACGATGGGTGGCCCACGTATGCTTCCATTAAGTGTTATTCATTATTTGCTTTGGACATACTGACACGATGGGTGGCCCACGAGTATGCTTCCATTATGATTGTTATCTTGTTATTTCCTTTGGACATACTGACACAATGGGTGGCCCACGGGTATGCTTCCATTAGGATGGTTCCATGGCCATGCTTATACCGAGGTAAGATGCCGGGGCATGCGGCCGTTGTGCGAGTTAAATTCCCGGGTTATATTTGAGTGATGACTTTACGGGCATGAGTCCCTGACTTGATCGCTAATATATATCAGGAATCGTAGTTTGGTTATCATACATGTCTCTGCTTTATATAGACTATTATGATTTCATTTACTGATTTTCGCCACATACTTGGTACCTGTTATCGACCTCCTTCGGGGCCGCGTTCATGCCGCAGTGAGGTACACCGTTGTTGATCCTCGCCATAGGATCACGACAAAGATTTTGGGAAGCTCCGTTTCTCCGGAGGCTTATCTTTTGGTATGATTCCCTGAGATTGTAGGTTCTTGTACATTCAGGGGTATGGCGGGGCCCTGTCCCGTCATAGTTGTTATAAAATTCGTAGAGGTCTGTAGTACTGTTGTGGGCAGGGTTTGTAAGGGATTTAACTGTTCAATTTTGATTTATATATACAGGAAGGTAACCGTTTTGGTTAGCCTATCGCTTATTTTATGTCTTGTTCATGTTTAAATTTTTATTTCCGCTGATTTTCTCTGATGTTGTATCACTAGGGTGCCCGGGGTAAGGCACCAGTCGCGGGCCCGAGGTCGGGTCGTGACATCGTTACGTTTTTTTCCCTTTTCAAATCTAAATATCTCGCGATATACAATAGATTTCAACGTACAAATTTCGTGGTAATGTGTCCAAGAATGTCAATTTCAGTATTGAAAATTCAATTTTAAAAAAAAAACTGGGCCCCGGAACCCGACCCGAAATTATATAGATTATATATTAGGAATTTAAAAATATATATATTATATATATTAGGAATTATATAATTCAATATATATTAGAAATTATATATATTATATATATTAGAAATTATATATATTATCAAACAATATTTAAAATTGATCGAATGGACAGTAAACAAAACTTCAGTTATTAGGATCAAGACCGGATCAATTTCTCGGTCGGTTGGTCGATCATTTTAGGTCGATCGACTTTTGTGCGACCACAGGGCGTGTGGGTTGGATCGTAAGGGTTGTTGGGCCACTTCCCACTGGCCCAAAGCCACGGCCAGGGGGCCCAAGGCTAGGATCAGTGGAGCGGTGGCCCACTGCTGACTAGACGTTGCTAACGTGCACCGAAATAGCTGTGTTTACCCCCCGCAGTTTTTTCCATTACATTTCCGAGTGTTCTTGCTACGACCGTGAGCACGATTTTGACCTGACTTTTCAACAAAACCCGGAGAATTTGTGGAGGACGTCATCATGACTATGGGACTAGCACCGATAGCCACTTTTTTTAGCCAAGCCGACTTATTCCAAGGTAAGCATGGAGCTGGCCTGATAGAACTTCGGGAGATGATTACCCTGACGAAGAATGGTTTCAACGCCACTATAGGTCTCGGAGAGGCCGAAAACCATCTTCAAAACAAGACGATCGTCACTAATGGGCGCACCAACTTTGCGTAGTTGGTCCGCCAATTCTTTCAACCTTTTGCAATAAGCTGAAATGTTCGGGAAATTTTCCATATTGATGTGGGAAAATTTCTGCTCAAGTGTGACAGCTCTGAAGTTCTGATTATCTTGGAATATGTCACTCAGTCTATCCCAAGCAGCCTTTGATGTAGCGTTTGACTCAATAATCGTTTGCAATAGGTCGGTCGAGATAGTGGAGTAAATCCACTAAAGTACGATGGCATCAAGCATATTTCACACATTTGAATCATCCTCGTGCTTTGGCACCTCAGTATCCTCAAGATCCGCAGGGATTATGTGATGTATGACTTGAAGCGAGCGTGCGTGAATCTTGAAAAGTTCTGCCCACGTCGCATATATGACATTTTCTATTTCAAGAACAAGAGGGATGTGATTCTTGATGTTAGAAACTGTAAAGGCAAGATGGAACATGTTCTTTGATGTAGACATATTGATAGAACAATATGTGTTTGAGGGATTTGGGAGAAAGAATTTTGAAGGGAAGGTACTGTTTTTGGCCGAGAAAGTGGCATAAAAATGATGCGCAATTTATACACACGCTTAACGCAAGTGCACGTATCGTTACAAGTAATATAGTCTAGGTAAGACCGAATATCATCCTCAGGGACTGGTTTTCAAGTACCGATTATCTATGCTTTAGTTTCTATTTGGTTAACGTTAATTGAGTTGGAATTCTAAACTAATAATGCAGAAAATAAACTAATTATGAAAATACTTTGATTTAAATCAGTTATGATGGAGAATTAGGGCTTCCAAGATCATCAACTATCCACTCTATTCAATCCTTAATACAATTAGACTAACTTCTTCTTCTACGTTAAGATAGCAGGTTAACTAGACCGTTTTATACTCCTGTTAAGGTAATATAGACACTCAACCCCAATGGAGAACCCTTCTATCTTTCGATGACAAGATTGACTACAAAGGAGGATTAAGAGCAATAGCCTATTAAGCTACACAAGTATCGGGGTACTTTCGTCCACGATTTAAACCTATGTTTATTCAACTATAGCATATTCACAATCTCCCATTTCGGATTTCGATTAGAACTCATATAAGTGATGATAACTAGTGATCAATTAATTATCAAGCAATCAAAGCAACTATTGAATAAATCTTAAACAAGTGAAGAAGAAATCAACTAATGTATTACTTCATGAATAAGAGTTTCAAGAGAATCACAAGAAAATCCCTAAATAAGTAATTAGCTCCTAGCCATAGTCACGCTAAGAATTAATACAATCTCCATACATGAACTGAAATAAACAAAACAAAAAGAAAGAAAAGAAAATACTTGAAAAGCCTCCAATCTTAGCCTCCTAAGTTGTGTTGTATGTACAATGATGAATTGAATAATCTAATGATGTAGAGACTATTTATAGCCCAAGAATCCTTTAGGTCAAAGGTTAGGGATTATGTAGGTAGGAAAAGTTATCCCTTTTGGACTCTGAAAACGTGTCAAATTCGGCCCAAAACTCAGAAATTCCGCGTCGGCGCCGTGGTCCTGCAGACTGGCGCCACGGAGCTGAAAAACTTGCAGCGAAATCAACTTTCGGAACATTCAGCGCCGCGGCGCCTGAGGCGTTTTTCTGGCGGATTTTCATTTCGTCGTCCTTTTTTCGTCCAGACTTCGTCTGATCTCTTCTATACTTCCCGGGATTTCTTAGACTTCAGTTATTGGCCCATTTGTGTGCAATTTCATCTCATTTATGCTCATTTCATCTCCTTTTTGTCAATTCTCCATTTCTGACCGCTGTGACACAAAAGAAAGGAAAACGACCCTAATACTTTACTAAACATAAATGAAATGAGTAAAATACTAACTAAAAATGACTCAAGAGGTGTATATAAACTACACCGATCAAAAAACCGAGAGGTATTTTTGAGAGAAGCGAAAGCAAGGAAGGAAAAAATACATAGACTTTTAATACCATGAAAGAAATAATCTCTTGATTATTCTTATTGATGAAAGACATATATATACAAGTTACAATAGGAAGATCATTTTCCTATTCTACTTCTAAATTCCTATTCTATATGGAGACTCATCATACAATTATGGTAAGACTACAAGACTAATTAATATACAAGTGTAATCTGGGGCGGACCATATCTTGGGCCATCCTGGGACCTGCCCACCCCCATTTAAAAAAATTGACTACTAGTATTGGTCCACTTCCTTTAAAAAAAAAGATTTAACCTATTGAAAAAGTATGAAGTCACTACTCTAAACCACGTGTGTGAGTGAAGAATTTGCAATTTCCATTGACAACAAGTAGAACGACAACAAAAACTTTCTCTAGGTGTGTAATATTATTTTATTAGGTTGTGAAGGTTTTGTAAATAGAATTATTGAGTTTAATTTGGATTGTTAATTATGATTGCAAATTAGGGAAATAATTAATTTTAAACCAATTCTTTTATTGATTGGGTTTGATGAATTGTTAGAAATATTTAATTTATGATAGTAATATTGTGGTCTCAATTCAATTTTAGTTATGTGATTGGTTATTTTAAATGTTTGATTTTTTTATAAGATTTGAGAATATTATACAAATGTCAAAAGCACAAAAAAAATTAGTTCGTTCTTTAAACAAAATAACCCACTAAACCTTTGGAAAATGATGCACATGTGGTAAATGAACATGTTACAAATGTCGGGGTTTCAAGTGAACGAGAAACTTCAAAGTGCACTAGGACGAGAGAGATTAGTATTAATTCTATTAATTATGATCCCGCTGAGCGAGCTCAAATTTGGGAATATCCTTTTGGCCAACGTGATGAAGTTAGACGTGCTCATATTAATGAAGGTCCTTGTCACTCAGATGAAAAATATGTTTTTCCGTATTCAGGTCCCGTTGGCCATCAAAGAAGTTGTCAACATCATTGATTTATAACTTTTCCATAGTTGATTTATTCAAAGTCAAGGGACAAACTCTTTTGTCATCCATATTTTTTGTTTAATAGTCCGGACAATTCAAAAGTATTCACATTTGTGGATTTCAGAATTAGAAAAGGGTAGGTGGAAAAGATTGTGTTTTCTTGACTCATATGGGAGATGTGAATTCAACTCATGACAAAGTTGTGCAATCTAGGTTGGATTTACTAAACCAACCTCGACATATAGTTCACTCATTTGAGAAACAAAGTACACAACAAAGAGAAGATAATAGGTTGCGGTTGAAAATCTCGATTGATGCGATAAAATATTTGACACTTCAAGGATTGACATTCAGGGGCATAATGAAAAACATGACTCTTTGAATAAGAATTGGTTGAACTTTTGGCTTCTTATGACAAGAAAGACGAGATAGCGTTTAAACAAACTTCTGGTACTGGGAATGTCTCTTATACATCAGGGAAGATCCAAAAAGAGATAATAGAAATCTTTGCGAAAAAAGTCAAACAAAAAATACGAGATGAAATTGGTGACTCTTTCTTTTCTATTTTAGTGGATGAATCTGAAGATGTTTCACACAAAGAACAGATGGTAATTATGATGAGATTCATTGATAAAGAAGGAACATTAAGGGAGCGATTTTTTGATCTAGTACATGTGAAGAACACTTCATCACTTACATTGATGAACGAAATTATTTTGGTCCTTTCTCGAAACAATCTTGACATTAGAAAAATGCGTGGACAAAGATATGATGGTGTGAATAATATGCGGGGTCATCTCAACGGATTGCAATCTTTGATTGCAAAAGAATGTCCATATGCATATTATGTTCATTGTTTAGCTCACCGCCTTCAGTTGACAATAAATGCGGCTTCCACAGAGGTAATCTATGTTGAGCAAATATTATGTTATTTTAGCGCTAAATATATTTTTATTTTATTTTAATCGATCCACCCTATGATTATTTCGTTAGTCCGCCCCTGAGTGTAATACAAAATATATCATAAATGGAAAGGGGTATACACGGATGGTATGTATATTTAACAAACATATTAAAGGAGAAAAATCATTGATATCTCAGTAAGGTACTGTTTGGTTGACATGAACCAAAAGGGAAGTGTCTAAAAGTGGTAAAAATAAATAAATCTGTGTGTATCTCACAGTAAGAAGGGTTTGGGAAATTTTTAAGACGTTTCACTATTCTACACTAAGTAGGCGTTTGAACATGCGATTTCATCTCATGAGATGAAATTCCAAATCATCCAAAAAGGCATGATTTGGGGATCCTCATAATTTTAAATTTTTTGAATGTAAAGTTGACCCATAAATTTATACTTTATAAAAGATTCATAAGTTGATAGATATAGTTATCAATCATGTACTAACCATTTATACCAAATATTAAAAAAAATGTAGTATATTTACAACAATCTATTCCTACCAACCATGTGGTAGGATTATATTAAAGAGTAATTGCACTACAATTCATACTTAATTTTTCATTTTATTGAACTAAAGTTAATCAATTGATGTTGTATTTTTTAAAAAGTCTTTCTAGTAACGTATTAATTTTGTTATGAATTGTGACTTGCTCATTTGGTATGATTGCATAAGAATTGAGAAAGTTTTTATGGTTTTAACAACTTATGAGATTTTTATGTCTATAAGAAAAAATACAATTTAAGAAATCCAAATTGCATGTCCAAACAAAACTTCAACTTTAGATCATCATGACTTCAAATCATGTCCAAACGACACCTTAAGTCCAACAAAAGATGGAAACTTGAAAGGAAATACATTTTATTCTTGAAAGAGAATAATTCCTTGATTATTTCCATTAGCTAATTAGCTTATATACATGATACACAATAGTAATTCTTGGCTACAATTATGGAAATTAATTATACACATAACTAATACAAAATCTCCAACAATCTTTACCAAATCACTAAATATATTTACATATATTCTATCACACCCCGCAGTCGTAGCGGACGATTGTCGTACGCTGAGACTGTCTCGAAAATCTTCAAAAAAAACCAGGGGAAAACCCTTAGTAAAGATGTCAGCAGTCTGATAACGTGAAGGGATATGCAAGACACATACTTTTCCATGAGCAATCTTTTCGTGAACAAAGTGAATATCCATATCGATATGTTTAGTGCGCTGATGTTGTACATGATTCCCCGAGAGATATATCACACTAACATTATCACAGTAGACCAATGTATCTTTTCGAGTAGGAGAATGAAGCTCTAAGAGGAAGTTATGCAACTAACAAGACTCAGACACTACATAGGTGACCTTGGATATTCGACATCCGCGCTAGGGAGCGACAAATTGGTCTGGCGTTTAGCCGACCAAGAGACCAAATTATCACCGAGAAACACACATAACTAGATGTCGAACGCCTGGAATGTGGACATCCACCCCAATCAGCATATGTATATGAAATTAGAGTAGATACCGATAATGGATATAGGTGTAAGCCATGATCAAGAGTACCATGAATGTAGCGCACAATGCGTTTGAGAGCATGCATGTGTTCTTTCTTCGGATCATGCATGAACAAACACACATGTTGCACTGCATAAGTAATATCGGGCCTCGTAAACGTGTGATATTGAAGATCCCTCGCAAGACTACGATAATAGAAGGACCTACTAGGGTCATCTCCTACACCGGTTGATACTAAACCGAAGTTGAGTGCTACTTCTAGCACACCATACAAATATTCTATCAATTCTTATTTAATTTTACTTTTTCTTTTCTCTAGACAAATGCATGAGCAAAATAGATTTTTTTTCATTTACATTGATTTATTGCAATTTTGACATGGGAAATTAATTTTTTATTCTTCATATTGATATGATCGAAGGAAATTAAAGAAATTTAAAAGACGAATATTCATCTTAAATTATTTTCCTCCGAGTGAGATTTACTTACTTAGTGAGGTAGTTTTACCTACAATTGGTAGGATAAGGGTTTGAGAAAATAACAAAAAGTGTCCCTTATGTTTAGGGGTAGGTTTAATATAGCCCCTTAAATATTTATTTTTGAGTCGTGTTGGTCCTTTAAATTTATCACAAGTAAACATTTTTCATTCTTTAACAAACTCTATTTGTTAGATCTGATGGTATATATAGAAAAAGATTTAGTGAAAACTCATATTTGAAAGTGTAATTTATATCTCCTATTTTTAATCCAACATGGGAGGAACATCAGAAAGAAAAAGTGCTCATCTAAATTCAAGAGTTTATATTTCCCAAACTTCATAGTAATAATTTAGGACCAACACAAACCTATTATGTTTAGGGCTGCACAAAAGGGTAAATCGGACCGGGTCGAGGACCAAATATTCAGAAAATTAAGATCGAAGACCGGATCGAATTTATCGGTCCGGTCCGGTCCAAGTCTTTTTCGATCCGGTCCGATTATATGGACTGAATGGACACAATCACATTCAATCTCCAATTCTGTACCGACAATCCCAATCATACCCAATCAACTTAGTATTTCCAATAATCATCCTAGAACTAGTAGGGATTATGTTCTATAATTGGTATAAATTTAGGAATAAGAAGGATTACATTTGTTGGAAGCTACGACGAGAGACGTCGAACGATTCTTTACCAGTACCGACTTCCGATAAGCAAAAACAGGGAACCGATGAGAGAATCTTGAAGACCAAATCCGATTCCTTGAAGACCGGAGCAATGTCGCAGGAGACTCCAAAACAAACGACCAGATCTGGCAATTTTTCATTGTTACAGTGGTGCTCGGGCAGTGACAATGGAACTGAGGGAGAGAGGGTCGTGGTTCGAGTTCGTCGGAGGTATGAGGACAGAGAGTGACGAGATATAATGAAAGGGAAAAAAAAGGAAAGAGTATGAGAGACGTAAGGGTTCGCAGATGAAGAAGAAATTGAGGGATTGGGGAAAGAGGGGGAGGGGGGGGGGGGGTTAAGGGGATTGCAATTTTTTTTTTTTTTTTGTAATAAAAAAGAATAAACAAATTAATTTTAATCAAAACGCATCAACTTATATATATATATATATTGGGTTCTGGGGGTTATGCTATGGAATAATAAAAACAAACTGAAAGTAAAATCAATTCGAATGCTGGAACAGTTTCAAATGTCGGCAGAAATGTCGTCTGACACAACTGACAACATTTCGGTAAAAACATAATAAAACATTTGAAGAGTTAAAGTGCAGCGGAAATAAATAAAGAACATAAATATTTAATTTTCATAGGTTATATATTGATATAACTCATGATGGTCAATGACCAAAAGTATTGTATATATATATACAATTGAATATATTTCTTCTTTTACAACATTACAAGATAATACAAAAGGAATAAAAAAAAAAGGTTAAGTCGTATATGATTTATGTATGAAAATTCTATCTAAATAGAAGTGCACAACATCTCATTACAATCGCTTCATACAAAGCTAATCTAGAATCTGAACAACAAATGTAATGTCGGACAGAATGTCGTCACAAACTCAGCAACATTTCGTGATCCAGTTTTCTGAGATGAAATCCCGAGAGCTCTCTTGGTATTTTTACATTTTGATTCTGGATATTGATTCACTCTTCTGCCCTCTCTATTTATAGTAGAGAGTCCTTCTTGAAAAGCTCATCAACTGGTTGTAGAAGTTGAGCTAAAAGTGGGCACGTGAAGCAGTAGCTTGAGACATGAAAATAGGAGCTGATTTGGACTTTTTCTTCACACGTCTTGCTCCTTAAGTTAAGCTACCTCTTGGACTTGGTCTTCTTCGTTTGCAATCTGCTTCAAAGACTCCTTTCCAAGTCAATTGTCATGTGATAAAAAGGTTACACTTTTCTGAAATCTATCCGTGAAGATAGGCAAAACAGTTATCAGAATGTCGTCCCGAATGTCAAGACATTTGGTCCAACATTTTCTGATTTTAACTTAGCTCTGAAAATGATATGTTAGGAAAAATGTCATTACACAAAACCTAACATGAACATTCTCCCCCTTTTTGTCTTTCTTCACAAAACCTAACATGAACATTCTCCCCCTTTTTGTCTTTCTTCACAAAACCTTAATCAACCAAGTGTAAGTGACCTATAGCAATGATAGATCCACAAAAATGCTCCCCATCAACCTGAAATTGGCATAAACACAATATACACAAATATACACATATATGCCGCTTATATAGAATTAGAAAAGAAAAAAGATGTTAGCACATATACACATATCATCCACTTATACAGATTTATATTCAGACCATATTCTCAACACCAACCAGTAGCATCAGCTTCAGTCCGTGAAGGAAGGGTAAAGCATTAACATTCTCCCCCCTTTTTGCCTTTTTCACAAAATAACCTTTTCAACTAACAACAGTAGTAGTTTTCAGCACAACAACAGTAGATCTTGCATAATTCCTTCTCTGCACATAACAGCAGCATATAACAGTAGCAACTTTCAACATCTTTCTACTCCTTCAACTCTTTCTCTGCACAGAACATCATCTAGTATTCTTCATCTGCTCCCCTACATCAATACTTTCTTTGCTTCCTCGACTTCAACAGACTTTTTCTGGCTTCAGTATCTGCAACATCAGTACTTCCTCTGCTTCCGGCTTAAGTATTTGCAGCATTAGTACTTCATCTGCTTTCTCGACTTCAGCAACATCATCATCATTTTCTCGACAGTACAGTAGAATATGCATATCATTTTCTCCCCCTTTTTGTAAAGAAAGCAGCAGCATGAAATGGTCTCTGGCTTGGATCGGAGCATTCCTCACAGTATCAACCTTAAATATTTATTGGTTGATCTTTGCAATTTACTTCATAAGTCATTCAGTAGACATTGGAGACTGTCTTGGACCAGTGTTGTCAATAATGTTGGTGACATGCATGTCAACATCTGCACTATTTTCTTCCATTTTCCAGGGTAGATCAATCAATGCTGTTAATTATGAGGATGGACATCTAGAGATCCACTTATGCATTATATCTTCAGTGAGGTACTCAATAATTTCATCTCTATTGTCCACTGCAGGGTCTTCTTCTCTAACATTCTCATCATCATTTAATCCCATAAATTGATTTATAACAACAGGTGTGAAAAATATACTATGTTATAGAGATATACCTTTGATCGGTGTATTTTATATACACTTTTTGAGTCATTTTTAGTTAGTCTTTTGTCCACTTTTGTACAAATACGTGTCGTCTTAGGATAAATTTTCTTTCTTTTGAGTCATATTGGTTTAAAGTGGCTCATTGGCGGAAAAGGAGCAAAATGAGGGCAGAAACGGAGGTTCCAGAGCTCGAAAAGCGAGAAAGTGGCGAACCGAGCCTGAAAGCAGGCGGCCGCGAGCCTCGGCCAGCGAGCTAGGCGCCACGGCGCTAATCTTCAAGTTGCGAAGTTCGGCGCGGCTGATTCTGAAGCGCGGCAGGCGGGAAAAATCAGGAAATCGAAAGACAATGGGCCAGGCCTGAAGGAAAAACCCTGCATCACGTTTTGGAGGCTATAAAAAGAGAACTCTAGGTCAGATTGAAGGGTTCCTCTTCTTGCCAAAACACAACACTTTGGAGATCAATATTGGAGACCTTTTATTAGTAATTTTCTTATTCTTGTTTTACTTTATTTTTAGTTTATGTTGGATGATAAATTAGTTCTTGTCATGTCTATGGCTAGGAACTAACTTTAATATAGGGTTTTTCATGTCAATTCACTTGAACATTTTCTTTATGAATTAATGCATGCTTTTGGTTCTTCTTCTTATTGTTGAGATTTATCCAATATATGTTTTGATTGCTTGGTAATTACTTGATCATTAATTATCATAATTCTTATGATTTCTAACCGAAATCCGAAAGGGGAGGTTGTGAATATGATGTAGTTGGGTAAACATAGGTTAAATCGCGGACGAAAGTACCCCGATACTTGTGTAGTATTAATAGGTTTCTGGACTTAATCCTCCTCTAGAGTCAATCTTATCACCGAAAGGTAGAAAAGTGTTGTACTGGGGTTGAGTGTTTATATAACCTTAACAGGAGTATAAAACGGCTTAGTAAACCTGCTATCTCAAAATAGAAGAAGAACCATAATTAATTACATTAATAAGTAAGTTAAACGGATAGTTGAGGAGATTTGGAAGCCCTATTTCCACATTACTGAAGTAAAACAACGTAGTTTAATTAGTTTTCATAATTAGATTCATAAACAACAAATCAATTATCGATCACCAAATAGATAACAAGGAATAGAATTTGGTACTTGAGCACTAATCCCTGAGGACGATAACTCGGTCTTCTAAGACTATATTACTTGACACGACACGTGCACTTGCGTTTAAGTGTGCATAAATCGCACATCAAGTTTTTGGCGCCGTTGCCGGGGATTGGCGTAGTTCAATATCAATTTTATCTATTCTTAATTTCTAATTTGGTTTTTATTTTTGTTTTTATTTATTATTTTTTTATTTTATTTTGTGAAAAACCAGTGTGCCGTGATCCGTTTGGTTATTTTTGATCTGTTTCAGGCAACCAGTTTATGCGAAGGAGAAGAGGAGCAGACACTCTTGTTCCCTTCAATCCAGAAATTGAGAAGACTTGTAAACAAAACAGAAGGAACCAGCGAGTTTCAGTCTTAATAGAGATGGAAGGCGTACAAAACAACAATGAGATGAATTAGGGGTTAGGTGATCATCAACCTAACATGAGAATGCCTCGGAGATTGCCGATAGATGTAGAAGAGAGAGTCCAGGTCCAAGCTGAGAGAAGCTTGGGAGATTATGTGTTGCCACGGGTGAATGGAGCACACACTTGTATTAGGCTCCCAACAATAGGAGCGAATAATTTTGAGATCAAGCCTGCAATTTTAAGTATGGTGCAGAATACAGTTCAGTTTGGAGGGTTGCCGTCGGAGGATCCTCACATGCATATAGCTAATTTCTTGGAGTTGTGTGTAACATTCAGATACAATGCCGTTACTGATGACGTCGTCAGATTGAGGCTCTTTCCCTTCTCACTCAGGGATAGAGCGAAAGTGTGGTTGAATTCCTTGCCAGCAGATTCGATATTCACATGGCAAGAGTTGGCACAGAAATTTTTAGCAAAGTTCTTTCCACCATGCAAAGCCGCGAAGCTGAGAGGAGAGTTGAATAATTTCTATCAAGCCGATGGAGAATCACTATATGAAGCTTGGGAGAGACTCAAGGACTTGCAAAGGAAGTGTCCACACCACAACATTGAGTTGTGGAATTTGGTCCACATTTTCTATAATGGGCTAAGCGGAACGACCAGAACGATCATTGATGCAGCCGCAGACGGAACCTTTATGAGAAAAACAGCCCATGAAGCTCATGATTTATTGGAAGACATGACCACCAATAATCATGTAACAGATGACAGACAGGTGAGTGGCAGAAGAACAGTAGGAGTTCATGACATTGATGCCATCACTGCACTTAATGCCCAAGTTGCTCTTTTGACCAAGTAACTGCAACAAAATACAGTGTCTGTGAATGCAGTGCAAATGCCAATGAGTTGTGAAATGTGTGGTGGTCCACATACCTTTGATAGATGCCCATCAGCTGATCCTAACAATATGTCGATCAAGCAAGCAGAGTGCCAGGCAGTAGGAAACTATCAGAGACCCCAGAACAATCCTTACTCAAAACACCTACAATCCAGGGTGGAGAAATCACCCTAACTTTTCATGGAGGGGTGAGCAGGGGCAGCAGAACCAATTTAGAGGCCAGTACCAAAATCATCAACCATTCACTCAGGCCTCATCTTCACAACAATTCAGTGCACCTGTTCAACAAGAAAAGCCAGATGAGCTGAGATCAGCCTTGTTGACACTCGCAACTCGGACCAGTTCATGGCGAGACTAGATCCTCTGTAGGAACTTGGAAACACAGTGGGGCAAGCGGCAAAGCTAGCAAACACCGAGCCACGGGGCACCTGCCGAGCAATACGAGAGATGAACCACAGAAAGCGATTGCCAGCGATGCAGTGAAGAGTGGAAAACAGTTAGAACAGCTTGCACCTTAACCTGTGGTTGAACAGAGGGTAGACACAGAGAAAGAGAAGGTGGTTGAAGATCGTCCAATATTAGAGAAAGCTCCAGAGAGGGAGTACACTGAGAAGATTCCTTTCCCGCAAAGATTGCAAAGGAAAGTAGTTGATAAGCAATTCTCCAAGTTTTTGGAGACATTCAAAAAGTTACACATCAACATACCCTTCATCGAGACATTGGAGCAAATGCCTACTTATTTTAAATTTATGAAGGAAATTTTGGGAAAGAAGAAGAAGTTGGGAGAATATGAGATGGTGACATTGACTGAGGAGTGCAGTGCCATCCTGCAGAAGAAATTGCCCCCTAAACTCAAGGACCCAGGGAGCTTTACACTGTCTTGCACAGTTGGCAGGGTAACATGTAATAGGGCCCTTTGTGATTTGGGGGCTAGTATAAATTTGATTCCCTTATCTGTTTTTAAACGGTTGGAGTTAGGCGAAGCAAAACCAACCACTGTGAGCTTGCAATTAGCAGACAGAACGGTGGTGCATCCCAGGGGGAAGATTGAAGATGTTCTTGTTAAAGTAGGAAAATTATTTTCCCTGCGGATTTCCTCATTCTTGATATGGAGGAGGATGAGGAGATTCCCATCATATTGGGGAGACCGTTCTTGGCAACATGGAGAGCCCTGATTGACGTAGAAAAGGGTGAGCTGACACTGAGAGTAGAAAGTGAAGAAATGGTGTTCAAAGTGTTCAAACACATTATTGAACCCCCGATCATGAGCAGGTGCTTTGCAATTAGCACTGTCAGAACTTCGTGTGAGCCAGTGCAAGCCACAACAAGGGAGATAAGCCTGTCAAAGCAGGTAAGTGATACTGAACCTCCTCTTGAAAATAATTATAAGAAGAAAAACAGAAGGAGAAAGAGGAAAATGTTAAAAAAGTGGATTGGTTGTGGGGTTAATTTACCCCACACCTCTTGATTTAAAGAAGTTACGTCCGGCTAAAAGACGTTAAAGACAGCGCTACTTGGGAGGCAACCCAAGGTATTTTAAATTGTTTACTTTAATGTAGTTATATTTTTTTTACTTAGAACAGTCTCACAGAGGTATTGTTATGTGTTGTGATAACAAGTGCAGGGCCAAGAATTGGAGGGCGAGAACTGAAGATAAGCCAAGGATTTCCAGAAAATCGGCAGAGCGCCGCCGCGCACATCCGCAGGGCCGCGGCGCCAAAAGTCCAGAAAAATTTTGAAGTCTGGGCGCCGCGGCGCCCATTTGCAGGGCCGCTGCGCCGAGACGGAAATCCAGCAGTTAAAATAAGCCCAAAAATATGATTTTCCCCCATTCCAAATCAAAACCTAAACCCTTCTTCTCCACAAAACCCACGAAAATCCACCTTTTACCTAAAAATATTCCATAAACTAAACCCAATCACAACCAAAATTCTTAAATTCCCTAAACCCTTAACCACCCTAAACAACTACCCTCATCCCATTGCCTCAAATCATCATTAGAAGCAAGAAAACCTTGAAGAACACCATCAAAGGTAACCCTTATCTTTTCTTGAGAGCTTCACTATAATCAGAGGAGGTAGTAGATTTGAGGAAGTGTTGTATCTGTGAAGGTGTGTGGGGGTGTTGAAGTTGGTTGTGAGATTTTGAGGAAGAGTGTACGAGGTGAGTGTGGGGTGTTGCTTTTATACCCCGTAGTTCTGGCCATGCGTATGAGAACGTACGAAAGGGATTAAGTGTTAAAATTTTAGAAAGATAGGTTGACGGATTGTTTCGGACGGGTTTTTAGTCAACTTTGAGGTGGTTTATGTCCAGTTGCATTATGAGTTCCTAGGTGTTTCAAAAGCCTAGTACGTAGTTCATTGAGTCTAGTTCCCAACGCAACCAACGGTTCGTCGATAGGGCATCGGAGTAGGAAGTTATGGAAGTTACAAGTTCAGTGCGCAGTCGGACAGAAAAATATTTCGGGCAGGAGCCACAGGGCCGCGGAGCCAGAAGATCCGAGGGTTGGCAAAGGTTTCAGCGCCGCGGCGCCGGCTGCAGGGTCGCGGCGCCGAGACGGGTTCTGCGAGGTTGAGTGGAAAAATCTAAACTGTTTTGTTTTAAAAAAGGCCATGAGAGGGTGACAAGGGTCCCCCCCCCCCCCCAATCTGATTTTTGCATGTCCTATTTATTGACCAAGTCTTGAAGACTTGGTCATTCTTCAAGCTCTTCTCTCTCTCTAAAAATTAGAAGCTCTTCCTTCTCTCTAGAAAATCAAGAGGAAATCAAGGATTGAGAAAAATATGAAAAGTGTGGCAAGAAGGAAACTTGTTGGCAAGCTTGTGGGAGTTATTGTGGTGGTGTTTGTGGAAAGGAGGCTAGAAAATTTGTTAGATTAATTTGGCTAAAGCTCTAAGGTAACAATTCTTTCTCTTGTTGCTAGTTTTTGGTATTGCATGTGAAGAAGAAAGAACTTGTAGTTGTAAATATTGCTCTTAGAGAAATTGCATGTAAGAAATATGGCTTGGATATGAAAGGAGTGGATAAGAAGGTTATGTAAGCATGTTGTAGCCAAAATACTACCTTAAACTTGTTAAGTTAGTTATTATGCATTATGGGGCAGAATTTTACACATCCAAGATTAGGTGTGTAATCCCCTTTGAATTATTTGGATTGTTGGGCCTTAAAAGTGGCGTTTGGATGTTGAATTCGGACCTTGAAAAGGTGGCAAAGTATGTAGAAACAAAAGAAATGTTGCCCGATTTTCCATAGAATTTAGTGACTTTGCACTTGGAATATTCTACGTTGAAACTAGAGGTTAATAAACGTATTATGGTCATTATAGGTTGACATACTACGTGCGGTATTTTGGACTTAGCAAGTGGATTGACCGAAGAGGTATGTGGAACTTTCTTATCTTTGAGCATGAGTAATTATAACTATATAGTACGGTAGACGTACGTGATTTAAATGAAGTAAATCCATTTGGTATCTTTGTCTTATTTTAAAGAATGTCTAAGTTGGTTGAGTTAGAGAGTTAACTCACTTGTTCTTGAGGAATGGTTTATTCTGATAAGGTAGACAAGGATTTCTTGATATGAAAAAGTATAGAATATTTGGTGTGGAAAGTATTGAGTATTGAACCATTCTAAAGAGAAGACATCTGAATTTTAAGTTAAGAAACTTGTTTTCTAAAGATAAGAGACTTGAAGTATTTTGAAAAATTGTGTAAACTGATTTGAGGTATAAGTCTCTTGGTTAATAAAAGAACGAAATTGTTTGAGATATAAGGAGTTATAACGGCTTTATGGGAAGTTAGTTATAACGGCCTTATGATAGGATAAAAATGTCTTAATTTCTAAAACATAAAGTTAGTATAACGGCTTTATGGGGAGTTGATTATAATAACTTTATGGAAGATTAAAGAATTGGTTTTCCTGAATAAGGTAAACAAAGATGAAAGAATTGAAATTGAACAGGGCAATTTGATTTAAAGGTATCAATTACTTAGAGTGTAAAATGGGGGTTTTATGTGAAAAATGGATCTTTTGAAAGAGTAGAAGTACATAGTACTTCGGGTTAAATTCTCCGGATTTGATCAAGCAATAAGAAGGTGCCTTAAGGTCAAAAAGGAGATTCATTTTGTAGATTAATGGTAGTCTAAAGAAGTTATGAAATTACTTGGACGTACCGTCAGTGATGGAGGATTCCACGAGTATGCTTCCATTGTCTTAGTATGAGATTACTTGGACGTACCGTCAGTGATGGAGGATTCCACGGGTATGCTTCCATTGTCATAGTATGAGCTTATTTAGACGTACCGTCAGTGATGGAGGATTCCACGGGTATGCTTCCATTGTCTTACTTGGACGTACCGACAGTGAGGTGGGATTCCACGGGTATGCACCTTGGACATGATTACGATGAAGGATTCCGAGGCATGCAGTATGAGTTTACCTGGACGTACCGACAGTGATGTGGGATTCCACGGGTATGCTTGGACCCGGGTTGTGGCTTTTACATATTCCGTGGATTTGCTACCCACGATGCGAGAAATACCTCATGCGAGTCCGTAGGGCTCATGCGGGTGAAATAGTCTCATGCGGGTGAGTACACTTATCGCGAATACCTCACGGTCCACATGACCCATGCGGGTGAAATAGTCCCAGGAGTAGGAGTGCTTAATGATACTGTGGGGCGGATGACCTTGCTTTGATCATGAGCTTCCTATTTTCATGCAGTTTAGTATATGCTTGATATTCTCATTATTAGTAAGACACAGTGTTCTGCAAAAATTGTTTATCATACATGTCTTCAGTTATTTTAGACTTATGAGGTATTTTCAGTATTTTCCAGTTTCGCATACTTAGTACATATTGTGTACTGACCCCCTTCCTCGAGGGCTGCGTTCATGCCGCAGGTAGAGGTAAGCAGGTGGTGGATCCTCATTCTTAGGATCACTATTCTGGTGTCAGAAGCTCCATTCCTCCATAGGCTTGTTTTGTTGGCACGGTTTTTCCCTGATGCTATAGGTATTATGTACATTCAGGGGTATGGCGGGGCCCTGTCCCGCCACAGTTGTTATTCCTAGAGGTCTGTAGTCACGTTTGTGGTTTGGGCTGTAAGAACAAGTTGTACTGTTTACTTTTGAATAAGTTTAATCTATGAAAGACGGCCTTTTCGGCTAGTCAGTGATGTTTTCTATATACAGGTTGGTGTGTATGTATGTTTCGCTGCTATTCTCTGATGTATACCTGACGGGGTGCCCGGGTAGGGCACCAGTCGCGGCCCCGGGGTCGGGTCGTGACAGTTGCGCAGGAACTCCTTGAGCAAGTGTGGGGGTGATAGGTGATGTAGCTGCTGATTGTTGATTGATAGTGTTGGGAAACATTGTTGATATAAAGGAAACGCTGCAGAAGTCATCTAAAAATGTCTGCCAGAAAGAAAAGAGCTTCCACATCCACCTCAGCCCCTCAATATGATAATACTAGGTTTGTCAGCCAAACAGCAGAGGGCAGATATCGAAAACTTAATACTAGGCCCATAATCCCTGAAAGAGGAATGGATTATCAAATGGAATCATTTGAGGAGGGAGATATCTATGAGCCTATTCGGGCGATGATTGAGATGATGGGGTGGAAGAGGTTTGTTAACCCGGAAAGGATAGCACCGATGAACACAGTGATAGTGAAAGAATTTTATGCTAACTTTCTGGAGAGGGTGGAGGATAGATGCTTTGTGAGGGGAACGCAAGTGCCTGTGACGGCAGAAGTAATGAATTTGCTATTAAAAACAGTGGATATTGAAGAAAGAGGTGATGACCGGAGATACTTCAGAACATGGTCTAGAGACACCAACAACATCAACTGGGATGTCGTCGCAAGCACAGTAAGCTACCCTGGGGCTGCGTATGAATTTGCCAGAAATGGGTCAAGAGGACTGAGCAGGTGTCAGTTCAACAAAACAACCAAGGGTTGGTTGTATTTCGTCAGTGCCCGCCTGATTCCATCAATGCACTTCACCAGAGTGCCAGAAGACAGAATAAAATTGATATATGGAATTATGTCAGGGAAGACAATTGACGTTGGGAAGGAAATAGTGCAAAACATTAGAGAGACCAGCAGGTTGGTAACGACAGGTGGGTTGGGACATGGCGCACTTATCACCCGCTTATGCTCCATACATGGGGTCTCAACCCTACCCACAGATACTTATGAGAAAAACCAACTTCCTGTGTCATACGGGATAGTGCATTCCTTCCCAGACCCAATCCCTCCAGCAGCAACACGAAGAAGACCAACTCCAGCAGCAGCAGCAGTAGAGGCTGCCATGGATGAAGATGAGCCTGAGACAGAGGCTCAGTATGAGGCAAGAAGCAGCCATCAGCCACCCCTAGAATCAGAACCTCCGGTTTACATGATGGAGCGGTTGCTCGAACGCAGAAGGATGATGCAGAATTTTGACACGGTGATACAAGGACAACAAGAATTAAGGAAGGGGCAACAACAGTTGCACCAGAGAATTGACGAGATGAGCTCCTTGTTCAACCAGTAGTCAATGCACTATCTACCGCCACCGCCACCATTTTAAACCAAGTCTGTAAGTTGTCCTGTTTCTTTTATTTTCTTTGAGTCTTGCACACATTGGGGACAATGTGTGATTTAAGTTTGGGGGGGGTGTCTTAGTGTTTTTGATATTGTTGAGTCTTTTTGATCTGTTTTGTGTATTTTTGAGTCATAATTTTCTGTCAAAGATCATGCATGTTGTAGTTACTAGAAACACCTAGTGAAGTAAAGTTGAATAATGTAATGGAATTAGAAGCAACTATCTAAACACTTAGGTTAGAGATGCCAAAAACTCATGAAATTTGTCTATTTAGGGTTTCTGCTTGAATTGTGCATTGTTAAATGATTAAAACCTATGTGTATGATTGCTTGCTATTTGAGGCGAAATAGTTAGGATATGCATGTTAGGGAGATGACTCAGGCATTTCTTTGTTAGCCAATTCTTACAACTTTTTTCTATCCCTGACATTAAAAATATCCCTAGTCAGCCCCGTTGAGCCTAAACATTAAACTTTTTTTTTGACACCCTATATTTCCACACTTGTGCCATAAGTAAAAATGTGAAATGGTTGGAATAGAAAGTGTTAAAAAAGAGACAAAAATAGTGAACAAGTTTGATGCACCCCAATAAAAAAGTAATAAGAAATAGACAAAAGCCTAAGTTTGGGGGTGCCTGTTATTCATAATACACTTCACTCTCTCAAAACAAAAGAGGGAAAAGATAGATATGAAGTGAAGAAAGGAAATCAAAAGAAAAGGGAAGAATTGAAAAGCAAAAGAGCTTATGGTACATAAAATGAGCCTAAATGCCTATTTTTACCTATTCATGCCTAAGCCTACATTACAACCCTGAAAAGTTCTGAAGATCTCTTATACGCATATCCATGATTAGTGGAGAATAACAAGTAAACATGCCATAGGATTTTGAAATTGACATGCATAATTCAGTATTCTTACTTCCATTAAAGCATGATTAAAATGAGTTTGCGAAATATCTAGCTTAATGTGTTTAGAATGCTAAATATTTATGCTATATTTTCCTGCATATTATTCTGCTAACCTTCATGTTTGTCTAAGTAACACCAATGCAGCAAAGTGATCAATGTCGTTGAGTCTTCTATTTTTCTTTCTCTTTGTGTCTATATTTCTTTCTTTTTGATCTTTGCTCGAGGGCGAGCAAAGGTTAAGTTTAGGGGTATTTGATCGGTGTATTTTATATACACTTTTTGAGTCATTTTTAGTTAGTCTTTTGTCCACTTTTGTATAAATACGTGTCGTCTTAGGATATATTTTCTTTCTTTTGAGTCATATTGGTTTAAAGTGGCTCATTGGCGAAAAAGGAGCAAAAAGAGGCGACGAGGTTCCAGAGCTCGGCGAGAAAGTGGCGAACTGCACACGAGCAGCCAGCGGCCGCCTCCAGCAATGAGCTAGCGCCACGGCGCTAATCTTGAGGATTGCGAAGTTCCGGCCAGCGCGCCTGCAGGTCGCGACGCCGAAGCGGGAAAAATCAGGAAATCGAAAGACAATAATGGGCCAGGCCTGAAGGAAAAACCCTGCATCACGTTTTGGAGGCTATAAAAAGAGAACTCTAGTTCATATTGAAGGGTTCCTCTTCTTGCCAAAACACAACACTTTGGAGATCAAGATTGGAGACCTTTTATTAGTAATTTTCTTATTCTTGTTTTACTTTATTTTCAGTTTATGTTGGATGATAAATTAGTTCTTGTCATGTCTATGGCTAGGAACTAACTTTAATATAGGGCTTTCCATGTCAATTCACTTGAACCTTTTCTTTATGAATTAATGCATGCTTTTGGTTCTTCTTCTTATTGTTGAGATTTATCCAATATATGTTTTGATTGCTTGGTAATTACTTGATCATTAATTATCATAATTATTATGATTTCTAACCGAAATCCGAAAGGGGAGGTTGTGAATATGCTGTAGTTGGGTAAACATAGGTTAAATCGCGGACGAAAGTACCCCGATACTTGTGTAGTATTAATAGGTTTCTGGACTTAATCCTCCTCTAGAGTCAATCTTATCACCGAAATGTAGAAAGGTGTTGTACTGGGGTTGAGTGTTTATATAACTTTAACAGGAGTATAAAACGGCTTAGTAAACCTGCTATCTCAAAATAGAAGAAGAACCATCATTAATTGCATTAATAAATAAGTTAAGCGGATAGTTGAGGAGATTTGGAAGCCCTATTTCCACATTACTGAAGTAAAACAACGTAGTTTAATTAGTTTTCATAATTAGATTCATAAACAACAAATCAATTATCGGTCACCAAATAGATAACAAGGAATAGAATTTGGTACTTGAGCACTAATCCCTGAGGACGATAACTTGGTCTTCTAAGACTATATTACTTGACACGACACGTGCACTTGCGTTTAAGTGTGTGCATAAATCGCGCATCAACTTTCCCAAATTCCTTTGAGTCGATATCCTCTATAGCAGAACTCAAATTAGCACAAAAACAACCTGACTATTTTATCAATAACAAATCCTTTCTCAGTAACAGATCCTAGGAGTTGTCTTTCTTTTAAGAACTCTACCAAAACATATTCTGAATAAGAGGCAATATCTATTACTTTTTCAGCCCTAACAACTCTATTCTTGTACCAGTCCTAATTATGAGAATTAGTTTAGAATAGAATTTGTCTGAGTAGATATATACCTGAAGGTCTGAATCAGATTCAGCTTTGCTGTAGGATGTTGGAGTTTGTGTCTCTTCTGATGTTAGCTGAAATGTTGTCTGAGATGTTATGACATCAGTGGAAACATTCGGAGCAACACTCGATCTAGCATATCTGGAAATTCCCTTTGGGAAGAATTGCTTCACTGAGTTTCATCAAGAACTTCCTCACTTTCTTGAGACACATTTGCAGTACAAAAGTATTTTGTTCTTCTTCACTCTCTTCAGTTGAGAATCCCAAGTTCGTGTCATCACTGTCACTGCTTCAAGCAAGCAGATATAGAATAATTACATCTGGACCTTTGTCTCTTCACGAACTGTACTCTCAAACATTCTACTCGATCGACAAGTAGGGAAGGTGAAGGATCTTGATCTCTTATCCCAATACTGAAATATCAGATGTTTTAGCAACATCTATTGGATTGTTATCATCACCTGGGTAGATGATGTCAAAATGTTCATCTAAACTTTTGAATACTATAGCTTTAGACAAGTCCTCTGTGGATGGTGAAGAAGGAAACAGATAAGGTTGTTGTGGTTCATTATGCTCAGTTGAGTCAGTGTTTATTGGAGGATTGTACTCATAGGAATGTTGGTCGGTGTGTTGGCTGAAATTGGTGTTGACATTGGAGAGATTTCTATAGGTGAATATTGTGGAGAGAATTTTGAGAAATTTTGGAAGATGAAGGGCTTGAGTAGTTGAGTGTTCCATTGGTTGTATATAACGAAGTGATGTGATCTTTCCCATTTTATATATGTATATATATATATATTTTGATTTTCGAAAAAAACAAAAAAAATAACAAGAATGACAAACAAGTAAAGAATGATTTATAAACTTGGCAGAATAACTATTTTTTATTTATTTTTTTAATTTTTTTAGGAAAAATCGAAGATGATAAAAAAAATAACAAATTAGAGGAATATGTATATACATGACATATCTTTCTAAGCAACAAAAATTCCTTAAATTTAGGTGTTTCAATTTTACACAATAACTTACACCTAAAATATTGGGATAAACTAACTAGACATCAAAGTAGGAATACAAATTAATCTTATCAGTTTAAAGTTTGAAATTGTATTAAAACAAGGCAAAAAAATAGGGAAAAATAACTGAATTTTCATAAATCAGTTACATATCATATCCCAACAAATATCATTATCTAAAAATGTCAACAGTAATGTTGGCAACATTTTGTACAACACAAGTATCATAATCCTTTAAGAACATCTTCCTTTCGGCAACAAATCAAGACACATTTCATATATGTTTTTATGAGTTTAACCTCCAGACCAATGTAACATTTTCTCATTGAGTCCTAGATCTAATCACAAAACACATACAAAATTCATTTTCGTGTCAAAACAAGAATACTTATTTAGCATCCTCATAATGTTTTTCTTTGTTTAAGCACTTTGATACTCTTATAGTATATGAACGATATCAATTCAAGGGCTTTGTCCATATTGCACAGTTGCCGAGAATAGAAAGGTTTTGCCTTATTTTGATACTCCTTTTTTATGATATCTAATATCATCGCAGAGAACGGTATCACATTAAAATCATATTCTCATTTGAAAATCATACCTGGTTGAACAAAAATCAGCCGTTACAAGTACTGAAAATCAGATTATGATATTACAAGGGTAAATGTCACCCGAAATGTTAGAGACATTCCAGCAGACATTCGTCCAACAGTGCCTTTTTCAGAAATTACAAAGACCAATAGATTTTTTCAAACTAGATAATCCCTCATGGTCCAAAACTGTAACAATATCAGCTAGTTGATGAAGAGTGTCAACATGTTCAATTTGAACTAGCTATTTTTCAATCAATTTTTTTTAAATGATGTCTAATCATAGTACAAAACTAAAATGTTGCTAGTAAAATCATAGTCGTTTGACATGTGTCTTAGACATATACATTGAGAACAACAACTTCCAGCTGCTACATATTCAGATTCAGCAGTTGAAAGTGAAACACAGTTTTGTTTACGACTCTATCAAGAAACAAAATTATTGTCAAGATAAAAATATCCTCTATTTGTACACTTTCTATCATCCACATCACTAGCCCAATCCAAGTCACTATATCCTATTAAATTATGATTAGAGTCTATGGATACCAAATTCCCAACTCACATATGCTGGCAACATATCTAATGACACGTTTCACGACATTTAAGTGGAAAAATTTGGAACAGGCTTTGACTCGAGCACATACACCAAATACTAAACATAGATTCTAGAGCACATATAAAATAAGAAAGACTAACCTCTTGGTATATGGTAGACATACACACATACCTTTTGTAATTGAGTGGTTCTTTGCTTCTTGTTCTACTTTCTTCAAACACTCCTCCCTATCACCTGATATGTTGGATGATTCTTTCTAATCCTTGATGAGGGTCCCTTTGATCTAGCAATTCAGCATTTGACTCCTCATCCATACCCTTTTTGGTCTCTGGTTCAGGTTCAAATGTTGCTCTGAATGTCGTAGCATTTGAGGCAACATCTGGTTCTTCAGCAATAGACTCTTGTACAGTTTTTGTCCTTTGATTGTACACTTAGTAAGCATGACTATTTTGGAAATAGCCAACAAAATCTCTTTCACTCTAAGAATCAAACTAAGTCAGATAATCTCTATCATTTAAAATGTAACAATACATCTAAAAAAAATGAAAGTAACGCACCTTAGGTTTCTTTTCATTTATAATTTCATAGGATGTCATCTTTGTTACAGACCTTAAGTAGACTCTATTAGTGATGTGACGGACAGTAAAAACAACTTTGACAATTTGTTAGAACTAAGCATAACTCTAGTCATTCCTTGTCATGTTCTATTCTTCTTTTGTGCTACCCATTATGTTAAGGAGTTTTTGGGAGCAGAAAAAACTCATGAAAAATTTCTATTTTCTCACAAAATTTTGTGAAGGAGATGTTTTCAAATTCTTTTCCATGGTCAGAATTAATCCGAATAAATAGGAGAATAGAACAAGTTCCTAATTCTAGAGTGCAAAATTTTAAAACAAGTCAAAAGTTTGAGATTTTTCTTTTAAAAAAAATATATCCATAAGTATCTAGAAAAATCATCTACAATCACATATGACTACCTCATGCCTTCTAAACTGTCTACCTCATGCCTTCTAAACTGTCTACCTCAATTGGACTCATAAGATTCATGTGCATTAATTAAAAACAGTGAGACATACCTGAATGTTGTCGTCATTCTGGACAACATTATGGAAAACATGAGTTTGCTTACCTTGGAGACAATCTGCACAAATTGTTTTACCTTTATGACTAAAGTTGGGTAAGTCTCTAACCGCTCCATATGAGACCAATTTTTTCAGATTGCGGTAGTTGACATACCCTAACGTTTGATGCCATAGTGTTGTGTCGTCCATCTTGACATCATTGCTTGTCTCTTGTCTTGCAACAAGATATCAATTATAACCTGTTCTAGTACTTGACATGACACATTTATTAGCTTCATTCATAACTTTACAGGCATTCTCATTAGATTTCACCTCCAGATTGTCATTACACAGTTGACTCATCAATTTAGCCGTTAAACCTTCAATCGTGGAAGACATTTCTTAAAGTTGGAAATCCAGGAATATTCAGGTTTCTTTTTCCAATCATTTTACTTTTGCTGCTACCTCCATAAGTTTATGTTACCTTCATTGAATGACTGCAGTTCTTTAGAAAACTCCTTTGTACCTGTCATGTGACGAGAACATCTAATCTCAAAGCACCAAGAACCTGAAATGTTAGTTCTTAAAGCAATTATCGCACATTACAAGATACAACATTTTAGGAATTCAAACTATTTTAAAACATTTTTTACATTTCGCTCACAGAATTCTGAAGTTTGAAAACAATACGTTTTTTTTCCTTAAACCAGAGGAGTTACAATGACGGCACACAAACTTCATATCCTTTGACATATATGAGAACCTATTATATAATCTTTTTTCTTTTACAAAACACATTTTTTCATTTTTGTCAAACAAACTAGAGCATATTGTTTTAAGAGAGTTTTAGTACACAATACCTGCATGCGAAAGTTTACTAAAAACTGAGTATCTCATTCAATTTAGAAGTCCATGAGTAGAGCTTACGGAAGGTTATTTTGGCTAAATCCAATTTTGTAATCTTACCAAATGCAGTATCCTATTTGATAAGTGCAACCTCTAGTCGGGTTATTGTGCCTTTTAGATCTACCTTCTCACGAGTTAAAGATATTACATTTGTCTCAAGTTGCTTGGATTCTATGATTAATGTTTTACAAATGTTTTGTAATTCATTAATCATGTCATCTTTGCATTAAACCTGATCCATACTCTCAGCCTCACCACTATAAATAAAATCACTAAAGCAATTAACATCAAGATAGTTAAAAAATGTGTACCTTTCAGATGTTGCTGGAGATGCAGATGTCGTTGAAGATGTTGCCTGAAATGTCGTGACACCTGAGACAACATTATAGACGACATTTTTATTTTCAGTCAGGAGCTGTTCACAAACAGTGGCCAACATTGCTTGTGATTCAACTTCTTGATATCCTTCTTCTTCTCATTCTTTTTGCCTTTCTTTTTGAGTACTTGGAAGGAATTTGGTGGACTTTTGATTAAAGCCTTGGTTTTGATGCTTTTTAGATTTAGATTGATTTCTCTCATTGTTGAACTTTCTTACCATCAAATTGTATGTTCGAGTGAATAAGACAACATTAGCACCTTCACCAATTTCTTCAAGATTCTCATCTCCTTCATCGATATGATTCTCTGAGGATTGAACTTTAAGTGTCACATTCTTGCTCTAATATAGTTTCATTTGATTCTTAATGTTCATCTCATAGGTTTTGAGAATGCTTATCAAGGTATGAAGGTTCATAGTAGCAAAATGTGAGCTTTTTTAATGGCATAAATCTTTAAATTGAACTTTTCAGGAAGAGAACAGAGAGTCTTTTAAAATAAGATTTAATATCATCCATTTCTTCCATACTTAAATGTGCATATTTACTCATGATCATGTGTAGCTTAATTCGATGAACACTTGATCTACATTCACAATAAATTTGTAAAGTATCTCATGCATCATTAGTCGTTGGGCAGTTTTGAATGAGCTTGAACATGTAAAGATCAACCCATACAAAAATTGCATTTAAGGCCTTTTCGTTAAGCTAGTATTATTGGTTTCTTTCGCCGTCTATTTGGATTCAGGTTTAACAAGAATGTCACCTTCCTCATCCGGCGACAACATTTGAACAAATATACCCATTGGTTATAGATCTCCATTCCCTAACATCAATTGATTTGATGTGTGAACGTAGGCAAATCCTCAATAGGTACATTTTGTTCCATTTAAAATGAGAAGTCTACCAATATTTAGATTAGCAAGATCCATAGCTTTGAATAATAGGACCAATCACTTATTATGTCAAGTGTTGGCTTTGATACCACTTGTTGGGTCCCGGGGGTTATGCTATGGAATAATAAAAACAAACTGAAAGTAAAATCAATTCGAATGCTGGAACGGTTTCAAATGTCGGCAGAAATGTCGTCTGACACAACTGACAACATTTCGATAAAAACAGAATAAAACCTTTGAAGAGTTAAAGTGCAGCGGAAATAAATAAAGAACACAAAAGTTTAATTTTCATAGATTATATATTGATATAACCCATGATGGTCAATGACCAAAAGTATTGTATATATATACACACAATTGAATATATTCCTTCTTTTACAATATTACAAGATAATACAAAAGGAATAAAAAAAATGTTAAGTCGTAGATGACTTATGCCTGAAAATTCTATCTAAATAGAAGTGCATACTATCTCATTACAATCTTTTCATACAAAGCTAATCTAGAATCTGAACAGCGAATGTAATGTCGGTCATAATGTCATCACAAACTCAGGCAACATTTCGTGATTCAGATTTTTGAGATGAAATCCCGAGAGCTCTCTTGGTATTTTTACATTTTGATTCTGGATATTGATTCACTCTTCTGCCCTCTCTATTTATAGTAGAGAGTTCTTCTTGAAAAGCTCATCAATTGATTGTAGAAGTTGAGCTAAAAGTGGGCACGTGAAGCAATAGCTTGAGGCATGAAAATAGGAGCTGATTTGAATTTTTTCTTCACACGTCTTGCTCCTTAAGTTAAACTACCTCTTGGACTTGGTCTTCCTCGTTTGCAATCTGCTTCAAAGACTCCTTGCCAAATCAATTGTCATGTGATAAAAAAGTCACACTTTCCTGAAATCTATCTGTGAAGATACACAAAACAGTTACCAGAATGTCAAGACATTTGGTCCAACATTTTCTGATTTTAACTTAGCTCTGAAAATGATATGTTAGGAAAACATTAACAATATGAACCGGACCGAACCGAAACCCGAAAATATAAATTAAAAGGACCGAGGACCGAACTCCGGTTCGGTCCGATCTGAACAGAATCGGTCCGGACCGAATTTTGTGCCGTCCTAATTATGTTTAGATGTATCTGTTTGCTTTTATCGAAATTGTACAGTGTGAAAAGGCAAATATTTTGATTGAATTATTTGTCTCTACTTATTATCAATGGATTAGGACTACTTCCAAATATCGAAGAGTTAGTATCGGACTAGTATAATATAAATTGAACTTAGTCATTCCTATGCAAACGACTTTATTATTCTTCCTCTAGTAAATGACGACCCAAAGTCATGCGAATAGCCAAATAAATTGGTTCAGTTGCACCAAATGCTCATATTGTGGATGTCATTATCTCAATTTTTGTGGAATTGGAATCTAATTCTACCTTCTGTGGAGAAGCTCAATCCACTGATATTTTATACCAAATCTGATTGCCTTTTTGCCAATTCTATAGCCAAAACTCTACCTGTTTTTGTTTGAAAGTTGCCAATAGCGTGTCAAAACGGAAAAGGTTGTATATGTCCCTAGCCTTTATATATGTTCTTCATTAATCTATCGATTCACATAAGTTTTCGCTTTTGCTGTTATCTTTTATCTCAAATGCAGGCCGTTTTAAACATTTTTCGGGTCTTGTTCTAATTCGTAAAAGTGAGCCTTTAATTGGGCTAAAACCTGCGAATTATGGGTCTTTAAAGTAAATTATATCTAATACTATTTAATAAAAAAATAAAAAAGAGATCCTAAAATTTTTCGTTTATCGGGGGATCCAGTGCGGTAGCACACCTCGCACGGATCCAAAGACGGCTCTCCTCAAATGTAACCATGTCAATTAAAAAGATCCAAATTGCCTCTTGCACTAAGCTTAATGCCATGTTGGGATATATTTAAACGTTTTTAAATTGTTTAAGGGTGTATTAGAATATTTTTAATTGCATAGGCACATATTTAAATTACTACACTAAATATGTATAATTTGGATATGAAAGGAATTTAAGTCCAGGTAAATTATTACCCCATAAGTTTTATTTTTTGTGGACCCTCAACTCAACATAAATGACTTCCTACCTTTTATTGGATCTTAGTGTAATTTAATTAGATACATGACACATATAACCTTAACCACTAGTATTAGAAAGAAAAAGCAAAAGAGGAAAAAGAGAGGAGATAGAGAAGAAACTTTGGATTCTTGCAATTTCAGCCTCTCATGTACATATTCAGTAACTATCATTCACGGGAATTTTGTTACTTTAAAATTAATGCAAACACTTTCACGCTTATTGTACCTAGTCGGCTAGTCCTCGTCTTTTTTTCTTCTTGTGCTAAGACCCATTCTTCACGTCTTTGACTAGGCAACTAGGCCCAAAGCCAAAAAGGCAAAAAATTGTCACCCAAAAGAAGAGTAAAGCAATGTTCCAAAAACAAAATGTATACGGTGAAAATCGGCACGATACGTGGCAAGATTTAGATGTGGAAATCGAGAAAGGAGACATAGTTCCGCACCGGATGCGAGTTGCATCGAGGCAAGTCCGGGTATCAAGACAAGACCAGATAAGAAACAGAACAGATGACATCGGATAAAAAGCCGGAGGAGCCCAACACGTACACATTCCGGATATGGCGTCAACCGTTGCTCCTTACTCATTAAGTGACCATTATTGTCATTAATTATATTTAATTGGGGAATGATTCTCGGGCATCAATGCCTTGTGTTCATAGCTATAAAAAGAGTCCAACCTTCATGTTGGAGGACATCCCATTCACATTACTAGCACTTGTACGACTCTATTCATTGCAATTTTAATCACTAATTAACTCTCATATTTGGTTTGACACTGAAGCTATTAAGCCTAGACCCGAGCCAACTAGCTGATGAGTCACATCTTGGTTCACGACATTACATGCTATCTTTCTTATTTGTTATTTGCATTTATTTACTTATCGTTAGTTGTTTATTACTTTATATTACAATTCGATCCATGTATCTTAAAATTACTTACAAATTCAACTATACCTTTTTTTGGGTAAACAGTTTGACGCCCACCGTGGGGCTAAGGATAATAGTGGTGATTTGTTCAAACTTAAATTTTACATATTTCTTCTGAGATTTTGTGAAAACATGCCAATGGCTAGTTAAATCCAAGTTGAGGTTAGCAACCACGATGACAATATCAACGGTGACAATGGTGCTAACAACATCAATAACAACAACGGGGTACCGCTCGTTGATCCGATGATTGACGAGCATCAGAATAACCCCTTGATTTCATCTCAGGGGTCTAGAACGTCACGAGATAAAACATCGGATGACGATGAGGATGGAGAAATAAGTTTGGCTCGAATTTTCAACATGCTGAACAAGTAGCATGAGGCTATAACTCAGTTACAAAAGAAAAGTAGTGAAGTAAGTGCGGCAAATGAAGCTCGTCCTATCTGCAACAAAGATCCAAGCCGAGAGGAAGATCGAGTTGATGAAAATGACAATGGTTCGGGGACTAATGAGTCTTTGGAGGTTTTGAGACTGCTCCAAGATTTGACGAAGTGAGTGTATACTAATAAAAAAAGGTTGAAACCTACAATTCACGGCTAGACCAAATTTCTGAAGCGCCTCCAATCCTCTAAGAGATACATTCAATTGTCGTTCCTACCGAGCGCGGCTCTGAAGCTAACACCAAAAAGGTTCAAAATTCCCAATCTCCTAAAGTATGATGGAACTACAGATTCACAAGAGCATGTGACATCATACACTTATGATGTGATACACCCAGATGAGATTGAATCGGTGTTGCTAATTTTTTTTGGCAAAACACTGTCCAAAGGAGCAATGATATGGTATTCTATGTTTCCTGAATACTCTATTAATTTATTTGAAATACTCGCAAATGCTTTTATAAAGGCGCATGTTGGAGCACGGAAGGTCTAAGCAAGAAAATCAGATATATTCAAAATTGCTCAGAAGGACACAGAGTTGTTGCGTGAGTTAGTGACAAGATTTCAAAAGGAACGAATGCTCTTTCTCCCGGTACCTGATGAGTGGGCGTTTGAAGCTTTCACCAAGGGGTTAAATCCTAGGAGCTTCAATGCCTCGTTTAAACTAAAAGAGAACTTGTTGGAATTTCCGGTGATAACATGGATAAATGTGCATAAAAGGTACGAGTCTAAAATCTGAATAGAGGACGATCAGTTTGAACTTCCTCCAGAGTCGGCAGGATGGAACAAGAATCTCGATAAATTGAAAAGGGTAGCTGAGCTAGAATTGAAGTCTTCGAAAGATAGGTATCAAACCTATGACCAACCCAAAAGATTGAACTTCAGATCAGATAGGGGTTGCAATAATCACACCTTCTCATCGAACATATGAGATAGGCGTAATGATCGAAGATCAACTAGTAGGGATTTGTAATTTAAAAATGATACCGGTGGAGCTTCTTTTAATAGTGTCAAAAGCCTGAGACTTTTGGAATATAATTTCAACGTTGATGTGGCCAGACTTGTTTCAGCTATTAGACACATTAAGGAAAAGAGATGGCGGAGAGATCACTCTGAATATACCCAGATTAAAGAGATCCAAATTTGAAGTGGCATGGTTGTTGAAAATGACCATCTACGTGAAGTTTTACGAGATCGAGCAAAGTGAAATTATAGAAATAGAGAAGCTAACAAACATGTGAATTCGGTTGAACCCCAGCATATCATAAGTATGATTATTGAAGGGATGGATGTTCCGAAGGGATCCGTCATGACCACAAAAAGATGAAAGTCTCGATAACTCCGGAGAAGAGATCTAGAGATTATAGACCAGAGGAAATAATATCTTTCGACGATGGAGACGTGGATGACATCATTCAACCACACAATGATGCATTCGTAATCTCTGTATTTATTAATAAATTTCAGATTAAGCAAATTTTAATTGATCCAGGTAGCTCGGCGAACATTACCCGATGGAAGGTGGTAGAGCAACTGGAGTTGTTGGACCAAATTGTACCGACAACCTAAGTTTTAAACGGATTCAACATGGCAAGCGAGACTACGAAGGGGGAAATCACTTTTTCAGTCAATGCAACCAGAACAATTTAGCAAACAAAGTTCTATGTCATTGAAGGCAAAATAAGGTACAATGAGTTATTCGACAGGCCTTGGATACATGACATGAAGGTCGTACCTTCGACATTGCACATGATGCTAAAATTCCCAACTTCAGAGGAAATTAAGATAATTTGAGGAGAGCAACCGACATCAAGGGAGATATTTGTGGTAGATGAGTCAGTACAAGTACCGAAAGAAGTGAAAGATTCAAATAAAGGCTGAAAAGTTAAATAGCAATCACAGGATTTGGGCCCATCGAGTCCGAATAAAGAAGAGGGAGAGAAAGAAAATTATGAGGAAGAAGAAGAATACTATCGTATTCGAGATCATTTGTGTTGCCGGATGATTCAGATGCCACGAAGTCAACTATAAAGGAGCTGGAGTAAGTCATTTTATTCGTGCATCTGCCGGACAGAAAGGTGTACATGGGCACCGGTTTATTCCCAGAGCTCAAGCTTAAATTAATTAAATTTCTTAAAGCTAACGTCGATTGCTTTGTCTAGTCCCACTTAGATATGACAAGTATTCCATCAGAGATTACGACTCACAAGTTGAGTTTGGACTCGAGCTTCCCTATGGTAAAGCAAAAAGGAGGTCAATGACCGATTACAATAACAAATTTGTCAAGGAGGGGGTAACAAAACTTTTAAATAGGTTCCATCTGAGAGGTAGAATATCTGAATTGGTTAGCAAACATAGTTGTCATACCTAAAATGGGCAATAAATTGAGAATATGCATAAATTTTAGAGATTTAAATAAAGCATGCCCAAAAGATTTTTTCCCTTTGTCGCCCATCAATCGAATGATTGATTTTATGGCGGGGCATGAGATGTTAAGTTTTATTCATGCTTACTCTTAAAACAACTAAATCAAGTTAAATCTGAAGGACGGATAAAGGCACGGTCGCTTCAGTAGCAACACTTTATTCTCTGACAAGAATATTTTACGCCGAAATGGTGATGGTGGACTTTCTCACCCAAACATCTTCCAAAAAATTGTCGGTGTTCTGAACCCCTGAAGGACCACCCACTTCCAGAGTCCTTTTTCTCTTTGAAGTGACCGAGCGTGACTTTTGAGGATTTGAGAATTTGGGTTTGTGAATTTCTTTTTCTTCGGTACCTCAGAGATATAGCGAGCAAATGCAGTCAGGTCGAGTACTAGATTGGCGAGAGTTATAGAAGCTGAAGGGTTGGTCCTTGGGGTTGAAGTGCCCTTCGATAAACCTGGGTATAAGAAAAAAGAAGTGGTAAAAATGTGTAATAAAAATAGTAATGAAAAAAGGAGTTTGGAAGATACTAACCGTGGTTTTGAGATTTCCATCGATTTTTGGAGAGAACTTTCTAGTCTGCTTTCTGTGCGGAAGAGTGCTTATAATTTTTTTGACCTATGTGTAGAGATCCTCGACATGGGCCAGAGTCCAGTGGATGGCTGAAAAAGTGGCAACAAAAGGGCTTAGGGGAGTTGTCAAAATCGTAGATTAAATGAAAAAAATGAATTTTTGATACTTTAAAGTACAAATTTTATTCTTTCGGGAAAGGCATAAACCTTGCCGGAATTATTTCAGTGATAGGAACCATGATAAAGCGCTTCATTCAATCTCGATCTCGATCTTCGTCGATACTAGAGATGATGAGAATTTTTTCTCATTTTGAGATCTGAATGATCCCACCACGGAAAATTTTGGTACATATAAATGGATTAGATGATCCAAGTTGAAGATTTCATTAGCCTCGTTGGCCAGAAATCGGAGGCAAGTAACGACCGTCTAGATAGACGAAGCAATTTGTGTAAGACGCAAATTATAAGTCCTAGACATATCGAGGATCACGTTGTCAATCAGAGGTACGAGCTTAAAAGTGAAAGGATAAGAGTAAGCATTGGAGTACCCGGACCTAAAAGTAGTAATGTCCTCATCTGGGCCGGGTATAATGATTTCGGGGAGACCGGTCCAACCACAGTCTTTTCAGACTGTGTTGAGGTCGGAGGCGCTAATGGAGGTAGACCAATATTTAGCCTCTTCACCTCGGTCGAATTTCGAAGTGGTAACGCAAACGAAAAATTCGTTGTCAAAATGAAAAGTGGAAGAAAGCATGTCAAAAGCTCTGGGCTCAACGAAAGCCCGAGCTTCACGGGACCCACCAGTGCCGACAACGTCATCGGTGATCGACGGAGATGAATGGGCTGGAGAAGATTGCCTTAAAGAAGATCAGGTGGTTTTAGACATCTATGAAGGTATGAAAGTTTAAATACTTAAATGTTTGAAGATTTGAAGGTGGAGATATGAAGTTATGAAGATTTAAAGGTTGAGTATTCGAAGATTTTTGTGAGTTGGAAGAAATTTAGTAGAAAAGTGAAAGTTATGGAGAAAAAAAGAGAAGAGTTTTTATAGAGCACAATCATCATTGTGAAATATTTTGGTTCACAAATCGAAGTGACGGTCCAATCAGGAGGAGACACATGTTCGAAGTTTTAGAGTGATAAGACGTGAGTCAGATTTTAGAGAATAAGAAACATTTCGTTTCCCGCCTATTTCAGAGTGATTTGAAATAAAATTTGCAAGAGAAGACAACAAAGAAATCATTTTCACTTCCCATCGGTTCGGTAAACTTTGATTCGGCAAGTGTGGGGACTATATGTATACGGTGAAAACTGGCACGGCACGTGACAATGTTTAGATATAAAAAATCGAGGAAGGCGACAGGGTTTCTCACCAGATACGAGTTGCATCGAGGAAAGTTCGGGCATCAAGACAAGACCGGGTAAGCGATCAAACCAGATGACACCGAATAAAAAGCCAGAGGAGTTCAGCGCGTACCCATTCCGGATATAGTGTCAGCCATTACTGCTTGCTCATTAAGTGATCATTATTGTCATTAATTACATTTAAATGGAGAATGATTCTCGGGCATCAATGTTTTGTATTTATAGCTATAAAAGGAGTTCAACCTTCATGTTGGAAGGACATCTCATTCTCATTACTAGAACCTGTATGACTCTGTTCATTGCAATTTTAATCACTAAACTCTCATCTTTGGTTCGACACTGAAGCTATTAAGCCAAGACCCCGACCAACTAGTTGAGGAGTCACAACTTGGTTCACGACATTACATGCTATCTTTCATATTTGTTATTTGCATTTATTTACTTATCGTTAGTTGTTTATCACTTTATATTACAAATCAATCCATGTATCCTTAAAATCACTTACAAATTTAACAATGTCTTTTTAGGGTAAACGCAAACATCCAAACACGACTTTATGACCAAATGAGATGTGGTAGAGTAGCTGAAATCATAGGCAGATCCAGAATTAAAATCTATGAGATCAATCTTTAAGTCTTTTAGTAACTAACCATTATATTTAAAGTTATGACTTATGAATTCATAGTTACTATTTATTGTCATTTTAGTAAAATTTTCGTATAAATTTTCCGTGTTGAAAATATCGAATTCAGATGAATTTAGTTCTGTAACGTTAGATCCGCCTTGATTGAGATTTCTCTAGTTTTAATAAAAAATGAAGTTCAAAATTTTCAATTTAAGAACTTATTAACAAAAAAAAACATTTTACTTTTTTTAGTATATCTATCTAGCATGATATGAATTAGTTGTCTTTTTAATAAGCTATTTAACGCGATCTGAATTAGTTATTCTCATAGTAAGTCCATTCAGCCTGTTCTAAATTAGTCGAGTGAATAATTTGAACACTCTGAAAATAACAGACTCAACGACGCTGGTCAACCTGCTACACAGATGTCACTAGAAAAATATGAAGGTTAGTAGGATAATCATAGAGAATATAGATGTTCGATTTATAATAGAGACATTAGAATAAATAATTATTATTTAATTAAGGGAAGAAAAAAATGTGTCACGACTTTCTTCAATGTTAATGAAAGTTGACCCTTACTACTACACCTAAGAAACGTGTCAAAAGTTTAAGTGAAAACAAAGAAAAAAGAAGACCCACCAAAACCATCCAAAATCTTTAACCGACAAAACTATATTAAAAATCTAAATTACAATCCCTCCGTCTTAACGTGAAGTCTGATGAGAGTAGAGTGTACGCAGATTTCTATCTTGATACGTAGATCGGTTATTTCCGAGAGACTCTCGACTCAAAACAAATCATAAACACAAACAAAGTATTTATGTTAAAAATCTAAATTACAATCCATCCGTCTTAATTTATTTATGTTAAAGTATTTGATTGAGCATAAAATAAAATAAAAGATTTTCTTGAACTCGTAATTTAAATAAAATGAAGATATTTATTAATTATAAATTATCTCATTGTAAGAAAATGAAAATATAAGAAATATTATATTCTATGAAATTGACTAAAAATAAAAAATATATCATATAAATTAAAATAAAAGAAGTATAATTTAGTATAATAATCTTTTTATACTATCACATCACTCAAAAAGAATTAATAGATATATCTTTTTATATAGGAAATTTGTAATTTCAAAAGTAAAAAAAAAATGTCTATTATAGGCCAATTTTTTATTGCTGTAAATCTTATACTCTCTCAATTCCAATGTAAGTGTTTTAGTTTGACTAGACATGCATTTTAAAAAATAAAAAGAGATTTTTAAATTTTATGATTTTAAATTAAAGATGTAAATAATGTACTAAAATATTTTTTAGTCTTATAATTATAAACTTTTCATATAAGATCTTTGAATTGTCAATTTATTAAATATAAAAAGAAATATTTTTATCGCCAAAAAAGAAATTAAAATACTTAAAATAGGAAGGCCAGAATATGTATAAATTAAACTCGGGAGAAGTATCTGTCCCATTTGACACCTCAAGCATACAAATTCATTTCACTTCTCTTTCATTTATAATATATACACTTTGATCATTCATGTCCATATCTATCACTCATTTCTTCTCTAAAAATCTCTCATTTCTTCCTTTCCTCCTCAATCTTCGCCAACATGATAGGCCTTCAGAAAATATAAAACACTTGATTTAAATAGATGCTTAGGATGTTGTTTTCTCCTAAAATTTCGTTCACCTTTAGTGGTCTCTCCACTTTGTCCAATGAAATATAAGATTACTATACTAAGTTTATGTGTTCCCTTTTTCTTTACTTGTACATGGGAAAGTCATAATGAGTACCATGAAAATAGTTTTGCTCAAAAGCCACCTTAATAAAATGTTTTTGAGTCAATTTATGACTTGGTTTGTCTGTTCTCTATGGGGTTTCTTGTGTTGGTTTGTGTTCAAGATTTTCTATTTCTTGGAGAAATACATAGACAGGTATGGATACAAATCTTGTTTTGTTTCGTCATATTATTAGTCCTATTTTTATAATTAGATTTCATTTGCTTAATGTTTTTGTCCTTTTTTTATATATAATTTTGTAGCAGGATTGTGGATGGTGATGATTTTAGTGCCATTTATCCCCAAAAATATGAGCAATTGGACTGCAAAAGCAACAATAAATTAGAGTTATTTGTGCAAAGTAAGTATGAATACAAATCTGGACAAGATTATTTTGGATTTATGGAGAAGCCAGAAGTTAAAAGATTTTCAGTTCAAGAAATGTTTGTGAATTTTAATGAAGGAGGAGTTATAATGGTTGAAAAAGAAGAGATTGATAAGTGTTCTGATGATCATTCACCAAATTCTAAGGAAAAATTGTTCTATTTTTCTTTTTTCAATGATGGAATTAGTGGTCATCAAGAACATGTACATGAGGCACAAATTAAAGAGAAAGCAAAAGAAGAGATTTTTGATGAAGTTAATGATCAAGAAAAAGCAAAGGGCCATGTTGAAAATCTTGGTTGTGAAGTGATTTTGGAGCAAAATGATGAAGTATTTAGTGATGAGGAAACACAGAATTTAGAAGATATATGTTATGAAATTCAATTGCTTCAAGAAAGTCAAAATTTATGTCGAAATTCGAGTCAAGGGTCTGATGCTAATGGAGATGAAGATTTGATTACAAGTGATGAATTATGTTCTGAGAAACGTCTTCATGGATTCTTGAATGATCAGTTTATGGAAGTTGATAGAGAAGAAAATGATGACATGGGGTTTATAGAATTGGAAAGTTCTATTGCAACAAATGAATTTGCTTCTAAAAATGTTGACACTGCTGAAGAAACAAATGTTAACTATGAGGAAATGAAGTTAATGAATGATTTGCAAGAATTTTCGGGACATAATACGAGTGGAAAATCATGGGATATAGATGAATTTGCTTCTAAAAATGTTGACAGTGTTGAAGAAAAATATGTGAACTGTGAGGAAATGAAATTAATGGATGATTTGCAAGAATTTTCGGATCATAATTCGTGTCGAAAATCATGGGATACAGACTCAGATGATGAAGAAGAATGTGATATCTTATTAGAACATCAGAATTTAGTGAGGCAAATGAAAATGGAAATGAAAAATTCAAGAATTGCAGGGTTGCCTACTATATCAGAAGAGTGTGAATCTGCTAAAGTAGTAGAAGATTTGAAGCCACTGAAAATTGATGAAAAGATTGAGTACAAAGATTGTATGGAAGAAATTCAGAAATTTTATAAGAGCTATGCTGAAAAAATGAGAAAATTGGACATCTTGAATTACCAGACACTGAATGCTATCAGTAAGTCTCAATTTATACTACCTCTTTTTAGCTTTAAAAAAAAGGTCAAATCAATGCACTAAGCTCCCGCTATGCGCGGGTCCGGAGAAGGGTTTTTAGCTGTTTGGTAAAAATTTCTTAAACTTCCATATTTAATTGTTACTCCCTGCGATTCATAATTTCATATTATATGGTGTTTTTAATTTTTACATTTAGTTCCAAAAAATGATTTTTGATATAATCAATAAGGTATTAATTGTTTTCCCCAAATTTACCTTTATTTAGATAAATGAATTAAGTATATTAATTTTGTAGTACTATTTAATTAAGTGTAATTTTTATGGGGTGTGGCCAAGCTAAAAATATCATATAATACGAACATGAGGGAGTACATTTTTTGTTTGGTGTATAACAATTATGTATTTGTTTTCAGATCCTTTTCAGTATTAAATATTTGATGAAGTCAGTATTGTTTGGATCTTAAAGTCCCATTAGTAATGTCATTTTCAGCAACTCTAGAATTAAATTTCATCAATGAGTATCTTGAACCACCAAATTTATGTTTTGCAGATTAAATTTGTTTCATATGCTTATTGTCCTGTCTGATAATTTTGCAAGATTTTTGACCATTAGATCCTTCGAAAAGACCAGTGTAACATAATCTCCACTTCTTGAAAGTAGCCATTATCAGTGCCTAAAGGGGTGCTTTTGCTGTCCCTTTTCCAATTATGTCATACAATTATTAATTTTAAAGTTATTGTTAAGAGTGTCACGTCGGATATGGAATTGAAACATGAATTCCTTATATGGACTTGGACATTTCTCACCTTACAAGCTAGCTTTTGAGGTTGAGTTAGACCCAAGATCCATTCTTTGACCTGGACTTAGCTTCTTGAAATGTTCTCTTTGAGTCCAAGAGTGGTGATTCTGATGTTTTACTCTTTAATACAGGTTTCCTTCAGCTTAAGGATTCAGAAGTGTTTATGTCAAGCAAAAAGTCATCAATTTCAATAACCAAAGCCTTCACTTTGCCAAGCTTCTTGGCAAACAAACAAAGGAAGATCTTTGCTGATCCTGCACAAAAATCCATAAGTGAAATGAATAGAGACTTGGAAATAGTATATGTTGGGCAAATTTGCCTATCATGGGAAATTCTCTGTTGGCAATATGGTAAATCAAAGGAATTGCTAGAACATGATCCTCACGAGTATCACACATATAACCAAGTGGCTGGAGAATATCAGCAATTTCAAGTACTTTTGCAAAGATTTGTAGAGGATGAGCCATTTCAAGGACCGCGAGTCCAAAATTATGTCCGGAAGAGGTGCATTCTCCGTAGCTTTCTTCAAGTCCCGAGCATTAGAGGTACATTCTTTTGAATTTAGTCATAATTAAAATAGCTCGATTCATAAGTAACGAGGTGTACTTTGACCGTCTAGCAGATGATCGTTCCAAGGAAAAGCAGGGCGAGCATGAACGGGAAAAAGATATCATCTCCATAGTGAAGTTGGCGGAAATTATTAAGGAGACAATGCAGGTTTTCTGGGAGTTTCTTCGTGCTGATAAACGTGAAGCTAATTTGTCCTTAAAGGACGTTCAAGGAACTCAAATGGACACTGCAGAAATCGAGCTTTTTATGAATGTCAAATTAGACCTTCAAAAGGTTTGTCTATCTATATTAATATGCCTTTCCCTACTAAAAAAACAGGAATTAGTTGATGGACATATTCTGTAGCTAAACAACAAAATCTGTCAGCTAATCCTATTTAGCGACATATTGTTAAGTTCCAGTTTTGTTTTCTGGTGGCGTTTTTAGTTTCTAAACTCTGAATCACTTGGATTCTCTATGCAGAAGGAGAAGAAGCTGAAAGATGTACAAAGAAGCGGCAACTGCATAGTGAAAAAGTTCCAAAAACAGCAACAAGGTCGATTGAGTCATTCAGTATTCGCGTCGCTTGTGGAACTAAAATTGGTATCAAGAGTACTAAGTTTACCAAGATTAAGGAGGGATTATTTTATCTGGTGCCAAAAGAAAATAAGCAACATTAATGTTGCTGGCAGGAAAGTTAGCATGGAGCAATCTTTTTCCCTTTTCCCATGTTAAGGACTATGAGTATATGTTTAGTTTTCATTTGTAAATGAAAGTCTTCTAGGACTATAGTTCTAGGTTATGTTAGTACCCAAAAAAAAAACCTTACGCCCTTTAGCTTCCCCTTGAAAAAAATACCTAGAGGAGGAGAAAGTTTAGCCTAAAGATCAATGTTTTCTCATAGCTTTTGAATACTATAAAGAGGAACGATGGAGAACATCTTATTTTGCCAGAATTTTCAGCAGGAGCTTTATCAGATTGTATTATGGTAGAATTGTTATTTGCGTTACCATGACCTGTGCCCCTTTAAAGTATAGATGATATTAAGATAGGAAATTAATCCAACCTCATAATATTACTTTAGAAGTTTTTTCTATAGCTTTGAAATATTTTTAACAATAGGAATTAAAAACAACATATGACAACATACCGAGTGGCCAATTTTATCCAGAGAAATTAGAGTGTGCAAATTTTATCCTACCTTGTGGAAGTAGAGAGGTTGTTTCCGAAAGATTCTCAGTTCAAGTATCACAAATCATAGTAGGAAGTGTGTTTGGTATGACTGAAGTAACTTTCGCATTAAAGTTTTAATAATTTTTTCCTAAAAAATGTTTTTTCATAGGATTTATTTTGATGTTTGCTTCATGAGCATTTTTTTAAAAAAGAAGATAATATTTGCAAATCTGATAGTAGTATTTTAATGAAATTTTGAATACTAATGAGTAATGACCAGTAATAATGAAGGAAAATCTTGGAGTAATTGATAAATTTGTTGTCATGTGACCAGGAGATCATGAGTTCAAGCCGTGAAAATAACCTCTGACAGAAATGCAAGATAAGACTACGTACAACAGACTCTTGTAGTCCGGCCCAACTCCGGACCTTGCGCATAGCGGGAACTTATTACACCGGGCTGCTCTTTAATAACGAGTAATAATGTCTAAGTATTTGTTAGAGCAGCAGTATCATTCCTAATTGTGAATGTGTCTTAACTAAAATCATCAGTCAAGAGTCCTTCCATACCGAGTAGGAAGGTCAGATCAATGAGATCGCTCAGTCGCAGTGGAGTTGTTTGGAGTTTCCTTGGTGGACAATATAGAGCCAAATCAGACTCGTGAGGTCGGTGAACTAGGTGGAAAGTGCAGGTCAGCGCTGTGGAGATAGAAAGGTTGATGGATGGATCCTTCCACTGTCTTTGAACCGAGACTAGGCAATTGAGAAGACCATAACATAGAGAGCATAGAAAAGCCTCTCTCTCATCCATTTTGAGCTCAATAAGCAATGGTGGGTGGAAGAGCATCAATCGGTGCATCTTCCGCTTCCAAAGTCTTCGTCTTTGCCCAAAGATCTTACGCATCTGACTTTTCACTGGTTCCATTCCTGATGACTTCTCCGAATGAAGGAAGAAGTCAGTGAGAAAGGGCCTGAGTAAATCAGTCGTAGGTCAGGAAGACCTCAGGTCTTGAAGAGACCTGATGGGTTCTTGCACATGCTTGCTTTCCAAGGGATGTATTTTTTTTTATGTTTTAAAAAAAGGAAAATTTATTTCCCGAATCATTGTACACTTCAATAATGTTACGACATGGATCGACATTAATTTTTTTTCCATTTTCATCAATTAAATAATATTTAAATTTAAATTGACCTTGTATTTTGGAGTCATGATCACAAGCCAACAAGTATATATATATATTGACTAATTTTGCATCAACAAATTAAACCGGCACACATCATTCAAACATTTCGTTTTCACTGTGGTATCGAGTTTGTGTACTTGAAATTTGACTGTTCTTATATGGAGAAAATCATAAACTGAGTTTTTTCTTAAAATTTGACGTCACAGATTATCTCATCTGTAACAAATTTTGTCCAATACGATGTATGTTTGCAACAGACAGTATACCTCGACTTGATGACATCATTTATACATAAGAGATGTGAAAATAACAAATAAAAGATGTTTGTACAGTCATTTTTCTAATTCAAAATTTAAAGAGCTATGTTGACTCATTTTCTCAGTTCTACTAGCCCCTCTTTCTATTTTAAAACAAATAGAAAATTACATGAGGTAGTCGAGTTAATGTACAGATGAAGCGCGAGCCATAGTCACGAATTCGATCCCCTGCATAAACCTTCTTGGTTGAGTCTGTCACACATGGCTTGCCAAGTATGGTTAATCGGCTGACGTGGTTTGCAGGCTATTGCGTCAGCCCGGGGTTTACCTTGTGCACACTCGAAAGAGTAGCGGCTGCGGGTTCCTTCGTCAACAAAAAACAAATAGAAAATTGATTGGTTGTTAAAGATAAATTTAAAATTAAAATTTAAAATTTAATGACCTCGACCTTTTGACATGTCATGAAAGGGGGAAAAACCTTTTCTTTTAATGGTACACAATATGCTAGAGACATCGTCCTATTCCTTGCTGTGACGTATCCCAGGTTGGCTATCTTTCTGTTGCAAAATCTTAGGAAACTCTTGCTTGTAGGCGTAAGGAAGATTTTTGATTCACCGCTTGGACCTAAAAATAATTTACTAAAGGTCTTCTGATTCTGCTGTGGGTATTTTCTTTTCTTGGATCTTATCAATCTATGTTGGAACTTGTATGGGATAAGGAAAAACAAGTGATCAAAATAAAGCGTTGGAAGTTTTGGCGAAGCGTCGCGGCGCTGGAACAGGAAAAATTCCTGTGCTCAGTGCCGCAGCGCTAAAACTCCTGAGAGATCTGGCAGATTTTAGCGTCGCGTCGCTAAGAGGAAGAGCTGCGGCGCTGTGACGATTTCAGTGGTCGCGCCGCGGCACTGTCTAACGGTAAATTTTTCGGAATTTCTCAAAAGTTGTATCTATTCACAACAGTCACAACCTTTGGTATGAAAGGTTGCAATTGTTCGAAAATACATCATTATAAAGGTTGATGGTCACTTGATAGACATAGAGAACACAATCAATCATTAAACACAATTAATGATTTGAGATTATTGCTTCTTCTTCTTACCTAAATACATTTCTGAAAAAGACATAAAATAAATTTATCAGGGTCAAGTTCTTGTGCAAGAACTTGCACCATATAGTTGTATCCTCTAGATAGACGTCCGTGAAACTACAACACAAGTGGGGGTAAATTTTTGTCTTAGGACACTGCGACAACAAGCCTCTATCATATCAAGTTAGTGTATGATTTCAATTTGTAGTATTCTTTGTTGTTGATTTCAATTTCTATTAAGTTATTATTCTATTATTGTGTTTGTTTATAGAAGATACTAGATTGATACTAATAATCTAAGGCAGAAATTTTCAGAAAATTCATTTTTCTGATTTTGCAAATTTTTTCAGAGAATTCATTTCCTAATTTGCAAAGATGGACCAATTTGGATCTTCGTTTGTGAAAAACCATGTTGAGAAACCAGAAAAATTCAAGGGTTCTGATTTTAAACGCTGACAACAAAAGATGTTGTTCTATTTGACAACTCTTCACGTGGTAAATGTGTTGACTATTGAGGCTCCAATGGCACTGCCAGAAGGAGAAGGGGAGAATGCTTCGACTGATGCAGAGAGGGCCGAAAGGCTGAAGGCTATTGAGACTTGAGAAAGTCAAGAGCTTCTTTGCAGGAACTATATTCTCAATGCCTTGTATGAATCTCTATAATATCTACTCTACGTTCAAAATGGCAAGGGAGTTGTGGTAGTCATTGGAGAACAAGTACAAGACTGAGGTTGCTTGTTCAAAGAAGTTCATCATCGGCAAGTTTCTGAACTTTAAGATGAGCGATGCCAAGCCTGTTGTCAAGCAAGTGGAGGAACTCCAAGTCATTGTTCATGAGTTAGAGGTTGATGGTATGGGACTTAACCCGAATTTCCTTATTGGTGCTATTATTGAAAAATTACCTCCTTCTTGGAAGGATTTTAAAGTTTATCTTAAGCATCTAACCAAGGAAATGAACTTTGAGCAATTGATTCTTAAACTTCGAGTTGAAGAGGATAACCGGAAGAGTGAAAAGGCTAATGTTGTTTCCTTGAAGCCTAATGCAAACATAGTTGAAGGAAATCCATCTAAGACCTAGTTTCAAAAGGCAAGGGCAAGTTTGTTGGTGCCAAGCCATCATTTGCAGCCGGGAGGAATGCACTCGTCCCACAAAAGACAAATGTGTGCGAGAAATCACATATTAGTATATGTTGGGTGTGCGGTAAATCTGGGCATAACGCAAAAGATTGTCGTCTTCACAAGAGTCAAGGTGGTGGTGTTGAAGGTTCGGGTAATTCCAACCAATCCAACCGTGCTAAAACTAAAAACCAATTCATTGGTGTTGATGATGCTCAAGCAAATCTGGTTACAAATTCAACTGATTGGTGGATGGATACGGGTGCTTCAATGCATGTATGTTCTGAAAAGGACACGTTCACATCTTACCAGCCCATCAAGGATGGAGAACCGTTGTTCGTGGGGAATGTTGTTGCTGTGAAAGTGGAAGGGAAAAGGAAGGTGATATTGAAACTCACTTCCGGGAATGATCTTGTTCTCACTAATGTGTTACACGTGTCTGAAATTTATAAAAATCTAATTTCTGGTCCTGTTCTAAGTAACAAGGGCTTTAAGATTGTATTTGAGTCAGACAAATTTGTACTCACCAAAGGTGGGATGTATGTAGGAAAGAGTTACCTCAGTGAGGGGCTCTTCAAACTATCTGTTGTACCTATTAAGGTAATTGTCATTATTAATGAATATGTAGACAGTAGCACTGCTTCTATGTATATGGTTGATTCTCATTCCTTGTGACATTCACGATTAGACCATGTTAATTATTGCTCTTTACAAAGAATGGTAAATTTAGGCATGTTGCCAAAATATTCTATGAACAAAATGACTAAATGTGGAGTATGCATAGAATCTAAATATGCAAGTCATCCTCACAAATCTGTAGAGAAATCAAATGAAGTGCTTGGTTTAATTCATAGTGATTTGTGTGATTACCACGCTACCCCATCGCGTGGAGGAAATAATTATTATATATCATTCATAGATGATTGCAGTAAATATTGTTATGTATACTTAATACATACCAAATACGAAGTTTTGAACATGTTAAAACATATAAAGCTGAAGTGGAGAACCAACTTGAGAAAAAAATAAAAATTCTAAGGTCTGATAGAAGTGGTGAATATCTATATAATGACTTTAACGAATCTTGTTCTACTCATGGTATAGTTCATCAAATCAGTGCACTATATACTCCAAAACAAAATGGAGTTGCCGAACGTAAAAATAGAATATTGAAGAATATGAGAAATTCAATGTTGGTTAGTTTGGGAGCACATCTTAGTGTATGGGGAGAGGCATTGCTTACTGCAAATATGATATTAAATAAAATTCCTCACAAGAATAGTGACCAATCTCCTTATGAATTGTGGAAAAGTAGATTTCCTACTTTCAAAAGGATAAAAATGTGGGGTTGCCTAGCGAAAGTTGAAGTTCTCTTAGCAAAGAGAACTAAACTTGGACCAAAACTGGTGGATTGCATATATGTTGGTCTTGCCAAATAATAGTGCAGCGTATAAGTTTTTGGTTTATCATTTCTGATGTTGAAGGTATTCACAAGAACACGCTTATGGAATCTGCTGAAGCAGAATTCTTTTAGGACATTTTTCCTTATAAAGACAAGGAAAAGGATAAAAGTGATCCTAATACTAAGAAGATGTCGCTGCCTCAAGATGAGTCAAACCAAAGCACTCAAATTGATAGAGATAATACTTCATCAGTTCAAGAAGAACCAAGAAGAAGTAAACATGGGAAAATTGTCAAAGATTTTGGACAGGACTTTATGACTTTTTCCGTTGAAGGAGAATCTCAAACATATAGGCTGCTATGGAATCATCCGAAGCACCTTATTGGAAAGAGGTTATCCAAAGTGAGGTAGAATTTATTGTGCAAAATAATACATGAAAATTGGTTGATCTTTCTCCGGGACAAAAACCAATAGGTCATTAATGGATTTTCAAACGGAAATTAAGGCCTGATGGTACTATAATAAAATACAAAGCTCGTATAGTAGCCAAATGGTTTCGACAAAAAGAAGGTGGAGATTTCTTTGATACTTACTCACCAGTAACAAGAATTACTTCTATAAGGACGTTAATTGCTATAGCGACGATTCACAATTTGAAAATACACTAAATGGATGTGAAAATCGTATTTTTGAATGGTGAATTAGATGAAGAAATTTACATGGAACAACCCGAATGGTTTATTGTTAAAGGTCAAGAAAAGAAGGTTTGTAAATTGATTAAGTCTTTATACGGACTTAAACAAGCTCCAAAACAATGACATGAAAAGTTTGATAATACACTATTATGAAATAGTTTTCAAATAAATAAATGTGACAAATGTGTCTACATTAAACAATGTAAAAATGCATGTGTCATTATATGCTTATATGTTGATGATATGCTAATTATGAGAATAAGTAATGATGTAATTAACCAAACTAAGAAGATGTTGCATGCTGCTTTTGATATGAAAGGTATGGGAATAACGGATGTCATTCTTGGTATTAGAATTCAGAAGAATTATGATGGTTACATACTAACTCAATCCCATTATGTTGAGAAGGTCCTTAGAAAGTTTGGACACTATGATGATCAACCGGTTGTTAAACCATTTAATCCCGCTAGTCATATTAAGAAGAATCAAGGTGAAAGTGTGTCTCAATTAGAATATACACAAATTCTTGGGAGCTTGATGTACATAATGAACTGTACACGACCGAACATAGCATATACAGTGAGTCGACTTAGTCGATACTCATATAATCCAGGAAATGATCATTGGTTTGCACTAATTAGGGCACTCCGATATCTAAAGCATACAATGAACTATGTGTTGCATTATATAAAATATACTTTTGTTGTAGAAGGATATTGTGATGCTAATTGGATTTCCAACTATTTGAAAATTAAGTCTACAAATGGTTATGTATTTACACTTGGTGGAGCGTCAGTAACTTGGAAATCATCAAAGTAAACTGTGAATACTCGATCAACTATGGAAGCAGAGTTTGTAGCCTTGGACAAAGCTGCAGAAGAGGCAGAATGACTCAAAAACTTCCTAGAAGGTATACCTTTGTGGACAAAGCCTGTTACAGCCACTTGCATACATTGTGATAGTATGGCTGCTCTAACGAGGGCAAATAACAAAATATACAATGGCAAATCGAGGCACATAGGGCGACGTCATAATACAATACGTAGCTTGCTAAAGAATGGAATTATTTCCATTGATTATTGATCGGTGTATTTTATATACACTTTTTGAGTCAGTTTTAGTCAGTCTTTTGCTTCTTTTTATATAAATTTGTGTCGTGTTAGGATAGATTTTCTTTCTTTTGAGTCACAGTGGTTTAAAGTGGCACATCGGTGAAAATGAGCGAAAAGAAGGCAAAAACAGAGGGTCTAGAGCACAAAGAGCTGAAAAGTTGGCAAACCGGGCGCAGAACAGGGCGGCGCCGTGGCGCCAACCAACCAGGACCGGCGGAGCCACGACGCCCAAGAAGCAGACCAGCCGCAGAAGTTTCGGCGCCACGGCGCCGGTTGCAGGGTCGTGGCGCCGACGCGGGAAATTTGACAAATCCGAATAGGACTGGGCCAAGACCAAAGAGGAAAAGGTTTTACACATTTTTTGGGATATAAATAGGGCCTTTTAGGTCAGTTTTGGGGTGGCACACCTTATTATTCATCATAGCATTACTTCAAGATTGGAGACTCAGTTTTGAGTAATTTTCTTGTTCTTTACTTTATTTCTTTCTAGTATATGTTGGATATTATTTTAGTTCTTAGCATGTCTATGGCTAGGAACTAACTTAATTTAGGGCTTTCCATGTCGAATCGCTTGAACCTCGTTCTTATGAATTAATGCATGTTTTGGTTTCTTCTTATTATTGTTGAGGTTTATTCAATAATTGTTTTGATTGCTTGATAATTAATTGACCACTAGTTATCATCACTTATATGAGTTCTAATCGAAATCCGAAAGGGGAGATTGTGAATATGCTATAGTTGAATAAACATAGGTTTAAATCGTGGACGAAAGTATCCCGATACTTGTGTAGCTTAATAAGTTATTGCTCTTAATCCTCTTTTGTAGTCAATATTGTCATCGAAAGATAGAAGAATTCCCCATTGGGGTTGAGTGTTTATATTACCTTAACTGGAGTATAAAACGGCTTAGTTAACCTGTTATCTCAACATAGAAGAAGAACCTTAATTGTTGCATTAACGATTAAAAGCGAGACCAAAAACTTGATGCGCGAAAAGATGCACACACTTTAACGCAAGTGCACGTTATCGTGACAAGTAATATAGTCTTGATAAGACCGAATATCGTCCACAAGGATTAGAGTTCAAGTACCAACTATCTATCTTTTGGTATCTATTTGGCAATTGATATTTGATTTTGTGGTTTATAACTAATAATTATAAAAGCTAATTAAATATAAGTTTACTTCAGTTGTAATGGGAATAGGGCTTTCATGTCTCCTCAACTATCCGCTTATGTTACTTATTAATGCAATGAATTATGGTCTTCTTCTCTCGGAGCTAGCAGGTTTACGAAATCGTTTTATATTCCCGTTAAGGATATATAAACACTCAACCCCAGTATTGCACCTTTCTACCTTTCGGTGATAAGGATAACTCTATAGGAGGATTAAGAACAAAAACCTAGTTAATCGTCACGCACCATGCGCAAAATTAGGGTTGTTAAGCCTCTCATTAACGCTACATAAATAATTGAGATATTTTCATCCTCAATCCAAAATATGTCTACCCAACTTACAGCATATTCACAACCTCCTCCTTTCGAAGTTTGATTAGAAATCATATAATGATAATTAGTTGTCAATTAATTACCAAGCATTCAAAGCAATTATTGGATAAATCTCTCAAAGAAGAATAATAACCATAGACATGCATTAATTCATAACATAAGTTTCTAGTGAATCAACATGGAAAGCCCTATAAAAGAATTAGTTCCTAGCCATAGACATGACAAGAACTAATTCAAAGTTCATCATACAAAACTGAAATAAAAGAAAGAAAAGAAAAGAAAATTACTAAGTTTAGGGTCTCCAATCTTCAATCCAAGAAAACCTTGTGTTGTGCAAGAAAGGGAACCCTTTAGAACTGCCTAGGGTTTCCCTTTATAGCTGAAACCCGCTCAAACTTTTCCTTCGTCTGGCCTGCAATTTCGTCTAAAACACGATTTTCAGCGTCGCTGCGCGCTATCGGCGCCAGGCGCACGAACCTCTGACACCGGGTGATTTGGCGCCGCGCCCGATCTCGTTGTGCGTGGCGCCGCGGCGCTGGAACCTCGCAACCGGGTGATTTGGCGCGCGACACGATCTGCTCGCATGGCGCCGCGGCGCCGGAACTTCTGCAGCACTTCGGGTGATTTGGCGCCGCGGCCCTGATCTCTGCTGTCTGTGGGCGCCGCGGCGCTGGAACCTCTGCAGCCTCTCTGATGATTGGGCGCCGCGGCCCTGCTTCTGACTGCAGGAGGCGCCGCGGCGCTGGTCCGGGTTTTTGCCTCGTTCGCCGATTTCTCTGTTTTCAAGCTCTGGAACTTTCACTTTTGCCCTCTTTTAGCTCATTTTTCGCCATTTGGCCATTTTAACCACTTTGACTCAAAAGAAAGGAAAACTATCCTAATACGACACTTATTTGTACAAAAAGGGACAAAAGACTAACTAAAACTGACTCAAAAAGTGTATATAAAATACACCGATCAGTGGCACACCTTATTATTCATCATAGCATTACTTCAAGATTGGAGACTCAGTTTTGAGTAGTTTTCTTGTTCTTTACTTTATTTCTTTCTAGTATATGTTGGATATTATTTTAGTTCTTAGCATGTCTATGGCTAGGAACTAACTTAATTTAGGGCTTTCCATGTCGAATCGCTTGAACCTCGTTCTTATGAATTAATGCATGTTTTGATTTCTTCTTATTATTGTTGAGGTTTATTCAATAATTGTTTTGATTGCTTGATAATTAATTGACCACTAGTTATCATCACTTATATGAGTTCTAATCGAAATCCGAAAGGGGAGATTGTGAATATGCTATAGTTGAATAAACATAGGTTTAAATCGTGGACGAAAGTACCCCGATACTTGTGTAGCTTAATAGGTTATTGCTCTTAATCCTCTTTTGTAGTCAATATTGTCATCGAAAGATAGAAGAATTCTCCATTGGGGTTGAGTGTTTATATTACCTTAACTGGAGTATAAAACGGCTTAGTTAACCTGTTATCTCAACATAGAAGAAGAACCTTAATTGTTGCATTAACGATTAAAAGCGAGCGGATAGTTGAGGAGATTTGGAAGCCCTATTTCCACCATATCTGAAGTAAAGTAAAGTAATTTAGTTAGTGTCTATAAACATAGATATAAACAAACCATCAATTCATCGATCACCAAATAGATACCATAGAATAGCAGTTGGTAATTGAGCACTAATCTCTGAGTACGATAACTCGGTCTTCTAGACTATATTACTTGTAACGATACGTGCACTTGCGTTTAGCGTGTGTATAAATCGCACATCAAGTTTTTGACGCCGTTGTCGGGGATTGGTGTAGTTCAATATCAATCTTTCTATTCTTAATTTCTAATTTGATTTTTATTTTTCTTTTATTTTATTTTATTGTGGAACCGTGCGCCGTGATCCGTTTGTTGATTTTGATTTTTTTCAGGACTCTAGTTTATGAGAAAAAGAAGAGGGGCATACATACTTGTTCCCTTCAACCCTGAGATCGAAAAGACTTGCAAACAAAACAGGCGAAACACGCGGATTATCAGATTGATAGCCATGGGGGATAGACAGAATAATAATGTGATGAATGAAGAGATGAGTGAACATCAACCCAACCAAGGAATGCCCCCGGGGTTGCAGAATGGCGTAGAGGAAAGGGTCCAGGTCCAAGCTGAGAGAAGTTTGAGAGATTATGTGCTACCAAGAGTGAATGAAGCACAAACATGCATAAGACTCCCAACAATAGGAGCAAACAATTTTGAGATAAAGCCTGCGATCCTGAGCATGGTGTAAAATACAGTTCAATTTGGAGGGTTGTCATCTGAAGACCATCATATACACATAACAAATTTTTTGGAGCTTTGTGCCACGTTCAAATATAATGACGTTACTGACGACGTCATCCGGTTGAGGCTTTTCCCCTTCTCACTCAGGGAAAGAGCAAAAGTTTGGTTGAATTCCCTGCCTACTGATTCTATATTTACATGGCAGGATCCGCACGTGTTCTCGACAAAGTTCTTTCCACCGTCCAAAGCAGCCAAGTTGAGAGGAGAGCTGAACAATTTCTACCAGACTGATGGGGAGTCACTTTATGAGGCTTGTGAGAGATTTAAAGATCTGCAGAGAAAGTGTCCGCATCATGGCATTGAACTATGAAATTTGGTCCATATCTTCTATAATGGGCTAAGTGGGACAACAAGAACCATCATTGATGCAGCTGGAGGTGGAACCTTCATGAAGAAGACAATACATGAGGCCCATGATTTGCTAGAGGACATGGCCACTAATAACCATGTGCCAGATGATAGAGTGGTAAGTGGAAGGAGAGCGATAGACGTTCATGAGATCAATGCCATTACAGCGTTGAATGCACATGTTGCTCTCTTGACCAAGCAACTTCAGCAGAACACAGTGTCAGTGAATGCAGTTCAGATGTCAATGAATTGTGAGATGTGTGAGGGTCCTCATACTTTTGATAAGTGCCCATCAGCAGACCCCAACAACATCCCTATTGAGAAAGCAGAATGTCAGGCAGTGGGGAATTACCAAAGGCCCCAGAACAACCCTTATTCAAATACTTACAATCCAGGGTGGAGGATTCACCCTAACTTTTCATGGAGGGGTGATCAAGGGCAATAGAACCAGTTCAGAGGCCAATACCAGAATCAGTGACCATTTAACCAGGCCTCATCTTCCCAACAGCTCAAGACACCCGCCTCCACAAGCAGGCTGCATTTAATCATGAGCCTTGTTGACACTTACGAATTCACAAATCCAGTTCATAACAGAGACAATGTCTTCTATAAGGAACTTGAAAACTCAGGTGGGACAGCTGGCAAAGATGGAAAATAACAGGCCGCATGGCACTCTTCCTAGTAATACAGAGATGAATCTCATAGAGCAGTGTCAGGCAGTACAATTGAGAAGTGAGAAGCAGTTGGAACAGCCCATAGCCCAACCTGTGGTAGAACAGAGAGTTGAGCAGATGGTTGATACAGAGAAGGAGGGGGTTGCTGATGACCGCCCTATCTTAGAGAAGGCTCCACCAGTTCCGGTAAGGGAATACGTAGAGAAGATCCCTTACTCTCAGAGATTGCAGAGGAAAGCAGTTGATAAGCAATTCTCCAAGTTCTTGGAGGTGTTTAAAAAGCTGCACATTAACATCCCCTTCATTGAGGCATTGGAGCAAATGCCTACCTACTTCAAATTTATGAAGGAGATCCTTGGGAAGAAGAGGAAGCTAGTGGAGTATGAGACCATATCACTAACTGAAGAGTGTAGTGCCATATTGCAGAAGAAGCTGCCCCCAAAGTTGAAAGATCCAGGGAGTTTGACTGTACCTTGCACGATAGGGAATGTAACTTGTAACAGGGCACTATGTGATCTAGGGGCTAGCATAGACTTATTGTCCCTATCCGTATTCAAGAAGCTAGGTTTGGGAGTGATCAAGCCAACTACGGTGAATCTGCAGCTGGCGGACAGATCAGTGGTGCATCCTTTAGGCATTATTGAAGATGTGCTCGTCAAAGTGGGGAAGTTATTCTTCCCATCAGACTTCCCAATCTTTGACATGGAGGAAGATGATGAAATACCTATCATCTTGGGAAGACCATTCTTGGCCACTGGAAGGGCCTTGATAGATGTGGAAAAGGGCGAGCTGAAACTCAGAGTTGAGGATGAGGAGATGGTGTTCAAGGTGTTTAAACACACCGTCGAACCGCCAGTCATAAGCAAGTGTTGTCACAAGATCGTGAGCTCATCACCGAGCCGAAGGGCCAAAACCAAGGTGGCGATGCATCGGTCACGGTATGCAATTCTAAACCCTCCTCTTGAGAAAAAGTAGAAAAGGAAAAATAGAAGGCGGAAAAGAAAGATGATTATGAAATGGATAGGTTGTGGGGTTAAATTACACCAAGCTTCTCGATAAGGAACCTGCGTCCGGCTACAAGACGTGAAAGACAGCGTTACTTGGGAGGCAACCCAAGGTTTTTAAATTTGTGCAATTTATTTTTAGTTAGAACAGTCTCACGGAAGGTATTGTTTGCATGTTGTGATGACAGGTACAGGGCTAAAAAGTGGAGGACGAAAAATGCGAGAGGGGAGAAAAACCAGCCCGGCACCACGACGCCCAGCAGAGGGCCATGGCGCCGAAATTCCAGAGAGGCGCAGGAAATTGGGCGCCACGGCGCCGGAAGTCCAGAAACTTGCGGAAGTTTGGGCGCCACGGCGCCAGTCTCAGGGCCGTGGCGCCGTGAAGGGATTTTTGAAACATAGCTGCCCGGAACCATTACCCGCCGCTACCGCCACCATTTTAAACCACAAGTCTGTAAGTTGTCCCGTCTTTCTTTTATTTTTGAGTCTTGCACATATTAGGGACAATGTGTGATTTAAGTTTGAGGGAGTTCTTAGTTTATTTTTTATGTGTTTTTGAGTCTTTTTGTTGTTATTTCTATGTTTATTTGAGTCTAAGTTTTTTTTATATGATCATACATGCTGTAGTTACTTGAAACGCCTAGTGAAATAAAGTGGAATAATGTAATGGAATTAGAATCAACCATCTGAACACTTAGGTTAAATATGTCAAGAATCCATGAAATCAAACTATTTGGAGTATCTTGCTTGATTTATGCATTGTTAATGATTAAACCTATGTGTCTGCTTGCTTGCTATTTGAGGCGAAATAGTTAGGATATACATGTTTGGGAGATGACTCAGGCATTTCTTTGTTAGCCCTTTCTTACCATTCTTTGCCTATCCCTGACATTAAAATTGTACCCCTAGTCAGCCCCGTTGAGCCTAAACATAAGATCTTTCTTTGACACCCTATAATTCCATACTTGTGCCATAAGTAAAGAAAAATTGAGATTGTTGGAATATAAAGTGTTGAAAAAGAGACACAAGAGAGTGAACAATTTTGTTGCATCCCAATAAAAAATAAAAAATTGGCAAAAGCCTAAGTTGGGGGTGCCTACTATTTATCATGCACCTTATTCTGTCAAAACAAAAGAGGGGAGAGATATGTATGAGATTAAAAAGAGAATCAAAAGAAAAGGGAAGAATTGAAAGCAAGAAGAGCTTATGGTACGTAAGTTGAACCTAAATGCTTATTTTTACCTACCCCTACATTACAATGCTGAAAAGCCCTGAAGATCTCTAATATGTGTATCCATGATTAGTGGAGAATAGCAAGTAAACATGCCATAAGATTTTGAAATTGACATGCATAGTTAGGTATTTTTACATCCATTGAGCATGATTGAATTGAATTTGCGAAATATCTGACTTGAGTGTTTAGAATGCTAAAAATCCATGTTATATGTTCCTGCATATTATTCTACTAACCTTCATGCATTTCTAAGTAACTATTGTGCAGCAACGTGATCAGTGTCTTTGAGTCAGTCTATTTTTCTTCCTTCGTGTCCTTATTCTTATCTTTTTTATCTTTACTTGAGGGCGAGCAAATGTTAAGTTTGGGGATGTTTGATCGGTGTATTTTATATACACCTTTTGAGTCATTTTTAGTCAGTCTTTTGCTTCTTTTTGTATAAATTTGTGTCGTGTTAGGATAGATTTTCTTTAATTTGAGTCACAGTGGTTTAAAGTGGCATATCGGTGAAAAGGAGCGAAAAGAAGGCAGAAACAGAGGGTCCAGAGCACAAAGAGCTGAAAAGTTGACAAACCGGGCGCAGAACAGGACAGCGCCGTGGCGTCAACCAACCAGGACCGGCGGAGCCACGACGCCCAAGAAGAAGACCAGCCGCAGAAGTTTCGGCGCCACGGCGCCGGTTGCAGGGCCGTGGCGCCGACGCGGAAAATTTGACAAATCCGAATAGGACTGGGCCAAGACCAAAGAGGAAAAGGTTTTACACGTTTTTGGGGATATAAATAGGGCCTTTTAGGTCAGTTTTGGGGCGGCACACCTTATCATTCATATGCTCATTCCTATGGTGAACCAATGTGTGTTAATCCGTTGATGATTAATGGATGAATATTATTCTTAATAATACTAAAATTGATTATGGTGGGATAATACCGACTATTATTGTTTGGTATTACCTATATGAGATTGATGTGGGGTCGCATCTATGAGAACCGATATGTCTACGTTTTCTATAAAATCTCACGAAGAAGGAGTTGTTCACGATCGAAATGAACACAACCGTAAGAATTGAAATATGTTGGTATGATGTGTGTGATACTTATTGTTTTTCTTTACTGCAAAACATGAATAGTTCAAGACATGTGTTCACTATTTCACAAAGTAGATCCGATAAGTATTTACTACGAACGGTTCAAGTCCAAAAGACACTTTTTCCGATGCATGTTATATCGAGTTTTTCAGAATAACGATAAGTTCCTCATTATCTTATTTTCTATCCAAATGTGGGGTATTGTTAGAAGTTTGAATAGAAAATGTGGGGTATTGTTTAAACTTGTATGAGATAAGAAAAAACAAGTGATCAAAATAAAGAGTTGAAAGTTTTGGCGAAGCGCCGCGGCGCCCAGGGAGAGGGCCACAGCGCTGGAACAGGGAAAAATTCCCGTGCTTAGCGCCATAGCACTGGGGAGCAGCGCCACAACGCTAAAAATCATGAGATCTCTGACAGAGTTTAGCGTTGTGGCGCTAAGAGGAAGAGTCGCGGCGTTGTGACAATTTCAGTGGTCGCGCCGCGGCGCCAAGGGCGCAGAGCCGCGTCACTTTCCAACGGTAAAATTTCTGAAATTGCTCAAAAGTTGTATCTATTCACAACAGTCACAACCTTTGGTATGAAAAGTTGCAATTGTTCGAAAATACAACATTATAAAGGTTGATGATCACTTGATGGACATAGAGAACACAATACTATCAATCATTAAGCACAATTAATGATTTGAGATTATTGCTTCTTCTTTTTCTTCTTCCCTAATATATTTCTGAAAAAGACATAAAGTAAATTCGCCAGAGTCAAGTTCTTGTGCAAGAACTTGCACCAGATAGTTGTATCCTCTAGATAGACGTCTGTGAAACTACAACACAAGTGGAGGTGAATTTCTGTCTTAGGACACTGCGACAGTATGCCTCTATCATATCAAGTTAGTGTATGATTTCAATTTGTAGTATTCTTTGTTGTTGATTTCAATTTCTATTGAGTTATTATTCTATTATTGTGTTTTTTTATCGAAGATACTAGATTGATACTAACATTATCAATCTATGCCCTTTTGGTCTATGGGGGTATTCCCCTTTTTCGTTTTTCTTTCTTTCATCTTCCTAATTCCTCAGGTAAGCTTCATGACAGACTAAGGTAAGGAGAGAAGACTTCATTTCGTCATTCATACCTATTCATTTTAGCATTGCTTTGGTAATTCAATTCGTCATGTCATTTCCCCTTCATCATTTGATGTAAGTACGGATATGATTCTTTAGCCCTTTTCCCATTCATGTGAATGAGTTGGTTTTGGAAATTAGGCTCAGAAAGGACATATAAGTAGGCTCATTGGAATAGAAATCCTTAGTGAGAGAGTTGAAAAGAGCTGAGGATTCTTCTATTTTAGGGGATTCTTCTTTATATGACGTAATTCTAATCTCATCTGGGTAATCAAAGGCAGGGTTTCTGTTCAAATGCCCTAGATTTTGCACTAGGAAAACAGACTAGAGAATCTTCTTCTTCGGAGCAAGGCAATTTGAACCCAGCTAGTATTGAGATTGAGAACCGTAAAGAGTTCGGAGATTCATTCGGTTTAGGAATCCAATCAACTTCAAATAAGGTAAGATAAGGTAGGAAAGCTACAAACGTGTCTTAATTTCTGCAAATTAAGATTCGGTTTCAAGTCACAAGGGATTCAATTCAAACTCCCATAGATTTTATGCCCGCCTGCTCTGATGTTCCAACCCTGAAGTAACTTCCTTTAGAGTTGAGTTCAAAGTTACAACCTTTAGTAGATAAGACGGAGCTAACTAAATGATAACTCTTAGCCCCGACTCTTCCGATGAATGGGAAGTCTAGTTAGGCAGTGAAAATCGTGGGAAGTCAGGAAGTTCAAGTTAGAGAGCATATGAATATGAAATAGCATATGATGAGATTGGTCAATTTTTCTCATGGTTGACTAAAGAATGCATTTTATGGCTCTAGCACCTTTACTGGAGCAGGTAATGAAAATGCTGAAGTTTGAGCTTGTGTTTTCCTGTCTTCTCTACCAGTGGCGGATCCAGACAACATTTTGTGGTGGTGCAAACATCAAAAAAAAATCGAGGCAATGCGGGTAGAGTACAATACGACGTCGTTTTGTGGCTATTGACAACAAAACGACGTCGTTTTGTATATATAAAAATAAAATAAAAACAAATCTGAAAATTCTGGTGGGGAGTACAAAACGACGTCGTTTTGAATTTAATATTTTTTTTTGGAAATCCTGGTGGTGCTACAGTGGATCCGCCACTGCGTCGTTGTCGCCGGATGCAAATCCAAGATCTGAACTCGATGGATTCAATATTTAGGTTCTTAGCACTAAACTCACAATATCTTTGAAACTATGGGTTCAAACTTAGGTAAATTTAAAGGTAATTAGTTGCCAAATAAGAAAATGCATAAAAATTTTTGAGCCTAAAAAGAAAATTGTGTCACCAAAATCAAGAAAATAACTGATGATCCCTTACTTTGAAATATCAGTTGGCAGCAGTAAAAAAAACTACATTAACCTATATTGCCACACATGTTCAATTTGCAAAAGCTAGTTTTTCTGGGGCACTACCAATTTAAATGGGGCAAGAAGTAAAATTGAAAGAACTATAATCCAAAGAACCTCACAAGTCACAATAAAATAAGTGACACAACTGTAGTGTCATCCGATGGTCTCGCAAAATAACCTACCTCTACTATAGAATTAGAGTACACCCAACTAGCAAAGTTCAATGACAAAACATCAGAACAAATGTGTGCTTGCTCTCCTGCAAAACGTGATCCTACAATGTGCTTAGAACCAACAGAAAAAAACATGATGCTAAAATGTGCTTAGAACCAACAGAAATCGCAACGATCGCGGTCGAACAAATCGCCAACGGATAAAGTAAGTGTAGTAGAATCGAGCTTCCGAGCCGCACCGAGCAACCTCATTCACACCCTCGGTGGTTGGAGCAATCGCGACATGGTTGGTGATCCAAAGAATTGGAGAAAGAGCCGCACTCACAGATAGAAGAATTAATCCAATGCCGATTATAGAGCAAAAATTAATTTCCAAGAAGAAAATTAAATAACGAACAGTAGCCAAACTTTTGACAAGGGAACTACAGTTCACTAGTTTCTAAGTCGATAAATATTTAGAAGGATCCAATGAGAAATCGTATCATTCAAGATCCACATAACAAAAGAGGAATACAAGACAACTGATAGAGGAAATAGCTTCTGGGACAAGTGAGATCGCAATATGCAGAAATGTACCTTCCTTTCACCGCTTAGGCTTTTAGCAAAAAGAAATGTAAAACAAGTGGAAATCCTGGTGGTGCTACAGTGGATCCGCCACTGCGTCGTTGTCGCCGGATGCAAATCCAAGATCTGAACTCGATGGATTCAATATTTAGGTTCTTAGCACTAAACTCACAATATCTTTGAAACTATGGGTTCAAACTTAGGTCTCAGGTCTTCGTAGAAGCACATACTGGGCTAGCATCAAGTAACATCTGTCAAAGAAAGGGAAGCTATCAGTTGATGCATGTGCACAAATTCACACGTGTATTTAGAGATGTTTGAAGAACCCACCTCTAAATGAGACTTCACAAAATCTTTTTGAAGGGTTCTTGAGTTAGTAAATTTTCAATCCCAGAGGATTCACCATGAAACTGTAAATTCTACTGTTGACACTTTTTAAAATTGGAATAAAGGGAAAACATGTTAGGGTCTGCATACGTTATCCGTAGATACAAAGCCATCAGCAAAGAAAGGCAATGAGATGAAAGAAAGTAATCAGACCTATCTTATTGATGAGAGGGCCTGAGCATATGAACTTATGAAGTCATAAAAATCGTCAATGATTTAAACTTGTGCTTGTTCTCATTGGAGACACAACATTCAATGGACCTTGCTTCCTTCCATCGCTGCACAACCATGATCACCATGAACACAAAAGGGCAAAAAAACATGGCACCATAGCATATTAACTAAGTAACAACAATGATCATAAACCGACATAAGAAATAAACCATAGAGATTACAGAAAAACAAAGTATGATTCATGGAAGACGGTTGGCTCCATCTTTTAAGAACTCGATATAGAGTAAAACTTGCAGAATCATTTATCCCACAGTAGGCTTGTATTTGTCTTACTTCTCATATATTAAGAATTGAATTTCCAAAACCTAATAGTACAAGTTTGGGAATATGGATTTTAAATTAGAAGAACCTTGAGAATCTTATTTAATTACTTCCAGTTTTAAACTCCAACAAAGCTAGGTTTCAATTTGCTCAACCAACTTCACAATGTAATATTTCCACCATCAACTCCGATCGCTTATATAAGCATTTATGTACAATAATCTCGCTCACGCCCTTAGCAGTTACTCAATTTGCTAAAGAGATTATAGTAGGAACCAAATTACAAAGAGAATAGAGTTTACTTTCGAGTGAATTAAAACCTGAGATGTTTATTTGTTGGGTTTTGTCCCCAAGAAACGCCAGATCGCTTGTTTGCCAATAGCGCCCATTCAACTTCGTAAGGCTTCCTCGCATCATTCCCGCCACAACAAATTATATAGATTTGTTATGAACATTTGTTGTCTAATAAGATGCCTAACGACATGAAAAATCACAACCGATTTAACTACCTTTACAAAGTAAATCGCTCAGAGTCCATTTGTTGAAAATGTTCCATAATAACATCATTGCTAATAGTCTTTAGTACATCTCTTTCTATAAAAGTTACAAGTCGATCATTTAACCATTGATCGCCCATCTTATTACATAGTTCCCGTTTCACATACTTCATAAAAAAAACTCGTTCAACACTTGCTACGCAAAATCAAAGCTAACTTCAGAAGCAAATACACCACGGGATATGTTTCACTTTTACCTGTTTGCACAAGAAGTTTACAAAGATCTGGAAGTCCTCTCAACTTAGAAAATAATGGGTTAGTTCGAACATCTTCAATATAATTTTGTATCTGGTTGCGCATAATCACTTCAGGAAAGTTCACAAAATCATCTGGATATAATTCCACCATTCTCAACAATCTAGATTTGTCAAATGCTGCAAATGATTTTAACGGACTCAAACATGCAACACAATGTAAAAGCTCGGTGTTCTGCACATCAAACCTATCATTCAACTCTTGCATTTGCAAATCTAAAATACTAAACAAACAATAACGCTTATAATAATGAATATTTGAAAGATTCGATTGTCGTCTAGATTTCTTTCCTTGGACATATGGTGCATCCATATCCGGCACATCAAATTCATGCTTATAACAAACTTCCATAACCTTGGACAAAAGTTCTTCCCAACCATCATCCCTCAACTCTTGAAGTCTCTTGGCGATGGTGACAAGTTGTAGTGCATTCAAGAGATCTTGATCACATTTTTGTAGAGATGTATTCAAATCTTGGGTGATCCCTAAAACCTCAACCATTAAATACAAAGATGAACACAAAGTCAAAAGATCAAGCAAATCTAACATAGTTATAGCCTCACCATATCTTTCAAAAGAACTATCACTCCCCACTTCTTCAAGTACCCTGCCACAGGCCATACAAAGTCATCAAACTATTAAGAGTATTAAAATGAGACCCCCAACGAGTATCACATGCTCTAACAATAGACGATTCTTGATTCAATCCTCTACCAGTTTGTATCAATCCCTCTTCAAGTATATTGGCATAATGCATCTTTTGTTTGCCTCGAAGTAGTTCCATTCTTTTGTTGGATGAACGAATCAAATTAACAAGTGAATTTACCTTACCAAAAAAGGCACTAACACCAACATGACGTTTAGAACAAGCAACAAGTGCCAACTGAAGTTGATGGGCAAAACAATGCACGTAATAAGCAGCAGGGGTCTCATTTTGAATTAAAGTTTTCAACCCACCAAAACGACCACTCATATTGCTTGCACCATCGTACCCTTGTCCTCGTATACTTGATATACTCAACTTGTGAATGCCAAGTAAACTTTGTAGTGCCTCTTTCAGTGAACTTGCACTTGTTTCTTTAACATGCATAATGCCTAAAAATCTTTTCATAACAAGCCCTTCCTTGTCAACATAACGCACAACAACAACCATTTGTTCTTTTCCCGAACAATCACCAGATTCATCAATTAACACACCAAACACATCATCCCCAATATCGTCAACAATTTGCTTAGTTATAACATAAGCACAAGCTGCAGTAAGACTCTTTTGAACCAGAGGGGAAGTCATATTGTTATTTCTTGGAGCACAATTTAATAAATGACATAAATCTTGATTACATTCCTTTAAAAGATTGATCGTTTCAAGAAAATGACCCTTATATGAAGAACTTGGTGACTCATCATGACGCCGAAATGGAGAGCCGCCTCACAAAAGATATTTTGTAGCGATAAGTGACGTATTCAAACGAACTTTATAGTCAATATTCTTTTGAACAGTCTGCTTTGTTAATGCAGCCATAATACTTTGTTTGAGGTTCAATAAATCACGACCTTTATACACACAATCTCCATGTTCACCATTACTACAATTGGCATGCCTACTAATTCTTATCGAATTATTCCAATCATCAAAACCTATTCCAACAAAGGCTTCACCACCATAGTTTGCTACATTTTTAAACAGATAGCATGGTAAACAATACGCTGCATTTTTGGATTCACTATACTCAAGCCAATCATACTCATCAAACCATTTCACACAAAATCGACGTCTAACACTATTATATTGTGTCCAAGGGAATATAAAATTGCGAGGTTGGTGAGCACCTTTGATTAAATAAGCTTTCCTAACCTCATTTTGAATATCTGGATGATAGTCTGAAATTCGTTTCCTACGTGCAGGATCTGCTTGCAATGTATCAAAGTCAACATATTTTTGTCTTTCATTAGCATAACTCGATACATCAATTCGAGCTTGGATGGTTCTTGATCTATCACCTATGGTTCTTGATTTAACACTAGTTCTTGATTACCCAAAATACTAGTATTTGCTTTATATTTAGGACGCTTTTCATAATAGCGTTGCATCCTAATTTCCTAACAAATAAAATTATGATTCATTTAGAAACAGGAAAGGAAATGAATGTAAAACAAATAAATTTAACACTGACCCAGAAATCAAAATAAGTTCTTTACCAATCTTCAAGTTTTAATCGCACGAGTAAAGCTTTTTCAACACTTGACTTTGAAATTATTGGATATAACTAATAAGCCTAACTGTATGATGAATAAAAAGGAGACGATTTAAGCACGTCATTTGGGTAAGAAACTAAGAATCACTACTTGTTTTTGGGTAAGAATCGCTAGTCTCTACTTGCTGCTAAAAAATAAAAATAAAAGTAATATAGATATAGATTCATTTTACTTACTAGATTTCTGATGAAGTTCTTCCACTGACAGATGTTTTCAAGAATCCAAAGTGCTTCCCTAAAACAGATTTACCCTGAAATGAAATAAAGAATAACACATTCTCATTGTTAATTCTAAACTTAATAAAAAAGACAACAGAACATATAATCCAAGAATGAAAATAAAATAATAAAAAGAAGAAGAAACCTTTGAATGTGTTTCAGAGAAGCCAGTTACGATCTCCATGGAATTTCTATCATTATAAGAATGAATCGCTACTTTTGATTTTGGATTGGGTAAGAATGATTGAATGAATCCAGCAGTCAATCGCTATATTTGGTTTTGGGTAGGGTACTAAGAACTAAGAACTAAGAAATTAAGAAACTAAGAATGAATCTTATTCTGTATTCAGTATTCTGTAAATGACTAAATGGTAATGAATAATAAGGCGGAAGGGCGAAGCAGCGTAGTTTTGTCTTCAACAAAACGACGTCGTTTTGCATTTTATCAAAACGCAGGGCCAACACCAAAACGACGTCGTTTTGTGAAAAAAAATTAAAAAATCTGGTGGTGCAACTGCACCACCTTGGTTACTGTAGTTCCGCCACTGTTCTCTACCTTGCCCACTCCACCTTATTTGCCGGAGTATTCAATTCATAAAATTTGGCTCGCTACCCTCTTACTACTCAAAGAGACTTTCGTACGAATTCAGGAAAATAATCATTATTAATAAACGATGATCTCGCGTAGAAATGGTAAACCATTAGTTCCAAGAGTCATCTACGAGCCAGACAAGGAAAAAGAACTACAGATAAAGGACCAGTCTTGTTCAGACTTTTGTCATTTCGAGAAGGAGCCAACTTGAAGAGGCGAAGGTGCACAAAGCAAGTGAATACGAATTGAAATGAAGTTCAAATTGATGGAGGCCCTGATCAAGCCTTTTTCCCGATGCTATACTAGCCTCAATAGAAAAACACTTATTGTTTATGTACTAAGTATTGATGATGGTCCATTTTCTTTTTCCTGTAACTATCCACGCACTGTATTTGGATCTCTGTTTTTTTCTATTTTTTATTTTCTGAATGTACTGCGACAAATACATAAGAATACCAAATGTTCCCAAACAACGTACACAATATTTTTAGTCCGTCCGTTCCAATTTACGTGACATACTTTAAAAAAAAAATTGTTTTAAAAAAATTAAAAAACGATTTACACAAATATCTAAGACTTAAGTCAGATCATAAATTTCAAAAAAAAAATCTTAAATTCTATGATCAATCTAATGTTGACACATAAATTGAGACGGACAAACTAATAAAATTTATGCAGTAGTAGTAGTAAAACACAGCATGGGCATTGATTTTCGGCATTGATTTTCTAATGGTAAAATTGCCATCTTAGCAGTGCTATCTATCGCTAGTAAGAGGTGACATGTATCACATAAAATTAATTGAGATGCGCGAGAGCTGATGCAAACACCACCGTTATAAAATAATTATAAGCTTAGCTACCATACAGGAAAAAACTGTTACAAGACTTGATTATGCTTAATTTATCTTTTATTGAATCTTGTCATATCTTTGTCTACTTTATTTAATTCAATTACGAAGAGAAAACCGAAGTGTCGTCAGATTAGAGGGTGATAAATGGACGGATCAAAACGGGTTAAACAAATAATCGGGTCATGACCCAACTTGTTCAAAATTTGCTTTGGTCAAAATGGATTAGGTCAAGATGAGTTAAATTACGGGTCATAACCAGGGGCGGAGCAAATAAGGGGCTAGGGGTTCATGCGGACCCCTTCCGCGAAATTTCACATACAAGATTAAAATTATATTTTTTATGTATATACAACGCATGTTGAACTCCCTTAACTTCGTCGTATATTTATTTTTTCATATTTTTAAACTTTCTTAATAAAAATTCTTGCTGTTCGGCTCTTTTTTTTTTCGATTTTGCTGGGAAAAACAGACCAATAATTTAGTAATGAGCTACTCAATCTCTCATGTCTAGAGTACTGTCAAAACAGTTCTAGGATGAAGTTAAAGGCTATACAATAGGTCGGTGAAGAGGAAGTACGAAAGTTAAGCTATTAATGTCGTGGTGAGGAACCTTACTATGCAACTATGCAGGCATCAAATTGACACCTATAGTAAAAATACCAAATTACACAAACTTCCATTGAACTATTGAATATATTACTGTTATTGATGAGACAAGTACCTCTCATAACAAATTAATTTGGGAAAAGTCATAGCATAGCAGTATAATTGTGACCACATAATGGTAAATTTGACAAGTGGTCACAATCACATAACTATGATATTTTTTCTCGCTAAAGTTATATAACTATGATATTTTTTTCATTAAAGATATATAACTGTTTTTAACAAAACCATCACAAAAGTTTCACCATACTAATGCAAAAGTTCAATAAATGTAGGATTCATATAACCGATTCCAATTTATTTGGGACCGTGACACACTAATTATTGTTTATTATTCTAAAAGGATTTATTTACTCTACGCTGCAACAATTATAAAATATTAAGTTGTTAAGCCACACGATGAAAGTTTGGGGAAGGATGGTGAAGATCAGGGTAAAGAGGGGCATGTCTATTTCGGAGAACCAGTTCAGACTCATGCCGGGATGCTCAACAACATAAGTCATTCATCTTGTGAGGAGGTTGGTGGAGCAGATAGGGGGAGGAAGAAGGACATTCTGTTGGAAATTTACTAATATGGAATTAAGTTTAATCCATTGTTTATGACTCGAACAATTGAGGCCTCGCATGTCGGAAACGTCATTTTCACACACGTGCAATTTTAATGTCAAGTACCGTAAATTTCATTAGTGAAAGAGATATTGATATGTGAGTAAACGTTTGAGACATAAAATGATGGACGGTCGTTGGTTAAATGACAAGTGTTTCACGTTGGTAAATGAAGGAAGAAGTGTGCGACGTGTAAGATGAAATGAGTCGAAAAGATCCGCAGAGCCGAGAAGGACCGCGACGCTAACCCATCGGGGTTGCGACGCTACCATCTGTTGGTTACTGGAGCCGCGACGCTAATTCAGCTGAGCCGCGGCGCTTCAGAGGTAGAAAGGGTGACGGAAGACGGAAAGTTTCTGACTCGTGAGCTGGTTTTGGAGCATTGAATCTCCATTACTTGGCACATGAATTCAACCATTATTTGGCTGATTGTAACCTCTCAATAAGTGTCATTACATGGTTATTGAAGACCATTAGTTGGCTAGTTGAAAGGTCATCTTACTTACACTATAAATTGAAGCTTTGGCTCAATTGGAGAGACACACCACACTTAACACTTGACACTAAATTCAGATTTTCTTAACTTCTTCCTCTCTAGCATACTTTCATACACTTAAGAAATACTTGAGTTTCCTTTGCTCATTTGTTAGTTCTTCTTCACTCGACTCAACAGCGCCTTTGTAACTCTATCAGATTCAGTGTCTCTTAATTTCAGGTGATCAAGATACAAAGAGTGTTCGACAGTTTAATACAAAGACTCAAGACGCATTCAAGAACGAAGATCAAGATCTCAAAAGCTTGTTGTTGCCAAAATTCTTGTTGGCTACAAGTTTGATGCTATTGTAATCCTTATATCTTACCCTTTCAAAACATTTGTAATAGTTTTTTACTATTTTCGTACATCCATTGTTTTCCAACAATCTTACGATAAAATTTGTACTAGTGCTCGAAATATGTTTGCCAGCAGATATAGTCCTAAATCTGGATGTGATTTTCTTCTTGAAACCAATTATGTTAACATTTCTAACACTGTCTCTATCAACAACAATGTTTTCAAATTTGGTTCTAGTTTTGGCCCTCTCTTTGACGACAGTTACAAATCTGTCTCTGTCAAAGGTGGGATCACTGGATCTGATGATGAGCTTCAAGATATTGTTGATAGTCATGGTAGTATGACTAAAGATCAAGGAAGAGTGGTTGTCACCGCTCCCGAGAGTGGTGGAAACAAACGTTCATGAGAGGCGAAGGATGTCAATTGGGACAAGAGGAGAAGGCTGAAGTTGTTGTTCTACCTTGTAGAAGAAGGCCTACATCTGTCCCAGACAAAGGATCTGAACTATGGTAAGGAGGAACTAGACACTTAATCCAACCAAGTGACTGACGTGGGCCAAAATCCAAAAGGTCTAAATTAATTACTCCTTCCTTGTCTATAATGAGTTTAGATAATTTCTGAATAAAGGTGTGTAAGCAAGGCTAAGAATATGAAAGTGTTTTCACTAAAACTTATAATCTCTACACCTTAAAATCAGAAGTTTAGTCTCACATTCCTTCCCGTTTAAAGATTGGGCTATTGTAAACACCCCTCTAAAGTATGGACTTAGGTTGTAATAAAATTGAAATTATGGACAATCCTAAGTAAGCGCCAGGATTTCCCTAGGCACCAATCACAAAGGAAGAGGACTAAAGACAAGGACTAGAGACAAACATGTCACCATTTCTGATAGAAGATCATTCATTTGACAGGATGGTATTGGACACTCAATCATACAAAGCCTACAGACGACTGGAGTGGGCAAGAGTTTCCAGACCTTAAACGATCTGAAGGCCAAAAGAAAGGTAGAAAATAAATTAGACACTCAGTCTGCCAAGGCAACTGGAGTGGGTCAGAGTCACATATGATTCGGTTACGCCCTAACCACGGGCAAGAGGTTGTTCATGTAAAGCAACACCACCTCTAAAGTAGAAGGGGTTGGAGAGGCAGTCCCCAAAGGACTTAAAGGGAGTGGGATCACTCTAAAAAGAGGTGATACATGTCCCAAACTTGATTTCAGGAATGTTGTTGGTCAAACTGATTTGACTCTAGTCCAACAGGTCTGTAATAACTAAGAATGGTATACTATGTCTATAGCCAAATGAATGATATATTTGTAATGCATGCATCTATGCCATCATAGATTAAGACACGTTAAATAGAAAATCATTCAACAGCTAACGAAGTTGAGATTGTTGCCTTTTGTTGACATAAACTCTCAAAATGAATGTGAGGTAGGCAAAGAGGCAAAATCATCTTTCCATCCCATCAAAGAAATAGCAAAACAAGCACCGCTCCTCTAGAACTTTATCACACCTACATGGGTGATTTAAGCTTGTACAAAATAATGGGGAGAGACAAGTACATTGTGACAGTCATTGATGATGGGACAATGTTATGTATCCTTTCTTTGTTGAAAAACAAAGATAAAGTTGTTGAAGCGAATAAGCGCTACAAAGCAGAAGTTGAAAGTCAACTAAGCCTTCAGATTGAGGAATTCATAGTGATAGAGAGGGAGAATGTGAAACATCGTTCATCTAATGACTTCTCCTTACTCACCTCAGTCTAACGGCGTTAGCCAAGCGCAAAAATTGTACGCCCAAAAATTTGTGGAGCAAGGCAATCCTTATCGCTAATGCAATTCTTAACAAGAATTCCGCATAAAGATAAGGATAACCCTCCATGTGAAATATGGAAAGGATCTCATGTACACATGTTGTGATGTGGGGTGGCTCGATAGAGGTTGGAATACCGAAACAGGTCAAGTTGGACCTAAGACTATAGATTACATATCCACTGGATCTGCAAATAATAGTAGTGCTTATCGCATCTTGATGTCAAAGAATGATAAATTCTTTAAAGATAACTCTCCTTGAGAAGGAAAAAGAAGTAATTGCTTGAGGTTAACATGAATCCGCGAGTGCCTGAATGTCTGTAACTAGAAGTTCTACATCTATAGAACTCAAAAGTTGTTGACTATCCAGAACCTAATGTTCCAGATCACTAAATCGTAAAGGTTCAGTTGAGCGCTTCGGTGGAAGCAAGAGCACTTCAGATGTTGATTTCTATAAAGAAACATGAATCCAAAGTTGTTCCCGCGATAGTGTTACACCTCGCAATCTTAGGACAGTAATTGGAGAACGTAATTAAGAAAATAAGATTCGAATATTGGATGCAAAGTATATTTACATATGCTAATACAGAAATTGGTATACAAGGATATGATCCCGGAATAATTTTTAAATACTACGAGTGTGACGATGGGAATTGATTATGTTGGTTGAACATTTCGAATTTTCAGATTTTATAAGATTGATTATTTAATAAGTGGGAATTAGTGGACAATTATGGGAACTAGCACCCCCTTTCACATTTTTTTAGCCATATTTTTCATATTTTTCATGGTTACATTTACCTAGGCTCCACTCATTTCCCTCCCCCTTGTTTTCGAGAACCTCCTCCTCCCCCCCCCCCCTTCAAACACTCCACCTTCTCTCATCCAAACAGATTTCCTCACCCTCCATAGCCAAGAAAAGACCACATTAACTCCCATTCTAAGATTAAGCTCCTCAACTAATTTTAAGCCAAGGTAACACCCAAAACGGTGGGTCACGGTAGCAATCTGGCCGAGACTGCCCATAAATTTGTAGTGTTGAAGATGAACAAGGTTGGAAGAAAAACATGTAAGTAAGATGGTCTCAAACTTGTAGAATGCATGCATGTCATTTTGGGTTGAAGAAATTGTGAAAATGCGAAGAACTTGGAGCAGTGAGTACCGATTTTTAGGGACTGTTTTGGGCAAATATTAAGGTAAAATTTCTTCCTCTTATAGTATAATTGGAGTTGCATGATGTTGTAAATTAAGGAATGAACTTGTGTTAAGAGAAACTTGGAATTAAGACAATGCATGTGATGGTGTTGGTGTGGTTTACCGATTTTTGGGGACTGTTTTGTACACATTGAATTTGAGTGTTGTTGTTGTTATCCTTGTCACTAATTGCATGTTAAAATTTAAGAAACCTTGATATTTAAAAGTTGTAGATTAGTTATATGAAATATTAAAAGGGTGAATTGGATTCTAAGGAATTAAGAGAAGAGTTATGGTATTATAATTGGTGGACCGTGACATTCGAATTGTTGGACATTGTTGTGATGTATTAGGGGTTGTTCTTGTTAAGTTATAATGTTGGAAATATAAGTTATGAACATGTATATACGTTGTGGTGATTACTAATACATGTCTTAAAGGAATTAAAGTGTAGAAAAGTGTTATTTTGCAAACTATAAGACTTGCGCTCTTGTTGTTGTTGCTAGAATTGATGGACTGTTTTTAAAGGATGTTTTAATATGGTTTAAAGGGATGAATTAACAAGAGAAGTAGGTGTATTAATCACCTTGGTTGTTGTAGTATTTGTATTCCATAAATGTAAAGAGAAAGAATGCATAACTATGGTGTAGATATAGTATATGGACAGATTTTGTTATATCCTGAAATTGTGCTTGGTTATTGGTATTGTTGACATTGTTTATGAGTTGTGGATATGTATATAAATAGGGGAAGTGCTGCCCGAATTTTTATAGAAAAGATAGTCATCATTCAAGAAATCATAGAGTTGACGGGTATGTTGCTACTATTATAGGTCGAGGTGCTAATCGAGACGAACATTAATTATAGAGTTGTTAGTTCGACAATAAGGTATGTGAAACTATCCTTTCTTATTTTGGCATAATTTATATAAAATGAGTGTATGGCGGACGTACATAATTCTATTGAATCTTAATTCTTAATGATACCTGATGTGATAGTGCCTTGATTTTCTAAGTGATATTTATTCTATTTATTCCATTGAGAGTCAAATGATGATTTAATTTGTATAAAGTTACTCATGATATTCTATTCGTGCTGGATATGATTATATGAATTCACCGAGTCCCGGATATGTATATATATATATATGATGATTTTACCGAGTCCCAGAATGAGCCGGGTACGATATAAGTGGACAGACATCCACGATTTGTGGACGGGTATCCACAATTTATGGACATGTATCCATGTATGACTTCATTCACCGAGTCCCATAATGGGTCGGGTACGGTATATGATATGATTTCACCGAGACCCTGCTAGAAGTAAGATGCAGTATGTATATGTATATGACTATATTCACCGAGTCCCACATTGGGCCGGGTACGATATATTATATGGGCACAGTTGACTCTCATTTTTCTAAGGCACAGTTGACTCTCATTTTTATAAGGCACAATTGACTCTTATTTTTATAAGGCATAGTTGACTCTCATTTTTATATGGCATAGTTGTATCGGTATTTTGATTATTATATTTGTCTCCTGACATCTTTTGGTCAGTTATGATCTTCTTTACAGTACTTCATGTTTTACATACTCAGTACATTATTTTGTATTGACCCCCTTTTCTCGGGGGGCTACGTTCATGCCCGCAGGTACAGGTACTCAGTTTGGTGAACCTCCAGTCTAGGATTCATGTTCAGCTATTCGGAGAGCTCCGTTGATTCGGAGCTTAGTCATTTTGGTACAGAACCTTATTTTCGGACTTATGCATATTTAGGGGAACGACGGGGCCCTATCCCGTCATATTTCATTATCGTATTCTTAGAGGTCTTTAGACAGTTGTGGGTGGTAGACGTATTTTTGTATATGTGTACGGTTGTGAGTCGTTTTGGATATCTCTATGTACAGTGGCGGCCTCGTCGGTTGGCCTATTTTGTTATATGAATTAGCTGTGACTCCTCGGAAGACAGGTTTATTACCGATGTTTACATTATCCTTGGTATCCGTGTGATTATATGTGACAGGTGGGTATAAGGGTGCCCAGGTAGGACACCGAATCGCGGCCCGTCGGGTCGTGACATTTAGACCTTAAAGTGTTACCTGCATGGTGGGTAGAGGTTAAGTTTTCAAAACCTTTAATGATCCTCAACGGTTGAGGTTATGTTTGGGGAAGCTTTTAATGGTGTCTTAACACTTGTGAAGTGGGATATAGCAGGGATACCTTGTAGGAGATCAAACAACCAAAATTTTCAATTTTTTCAGTTTTTATTTTTTTAAATCCGAACCAAACAACCAAAATTTTAAAAGTCTCAATCCAAGCCAAACCAATTAACCAAAAAACCCAAATCAAATCATAAAATAAATTCGGTTCGATCTAGATTTTAGGTTTAATCCGAATAGTGCACGCCCCTCATTAGCACTGGTGTATATGTCTCAATGTCCCAAAAAGAATATGTTGTAAAATCACTTTGAACCTATAAATTTGATTTAGATGACCTCTTTTGACTTTTTATATCATTTGGTTATGTTAATAGAGTAACTACCAATTTATCAACTAATAACAAACTAATTACTTTGTAACAGAATTGTAATAGAATTAACTAACTTCTAACAACTTTTCAACTAATTCTAACTACCATAACTAACAAATTATGGCACATGTGTCTTTGTAGTTAATTCTTCCACACTAACCGTGCAATTTCTTCATGAACAACTCAAAACTATTATGGTCCAAAAGATCTGCAATCTTCACATATTATCATACACTGATTAACTGTCTTCATTTTTTCCTGTTGTGGCCCATTCATTTTTTCTTTTTTGAAAAGAACTTCTTTTCTTTTGTTTCTTTTGAATTATCCTTTATGGTTCGAGCTAGCGCTGGCAAGTGGGTCGGGCCGGGCACAGTAGAATCGGGATGGGCGGGGTCGAGATGGAGAGGAGTGGTCGGGATTGGGCGGGCCAAGCGGGACTGTCTGGCGGAGCGATCTGCGTGTCCGATCCGTCTGATACCGGATGGGAAGTGGGTGAGCGAGTCGGAAGTGATGTGTTTTTTATTTTAATTGTTTCACTAAATTAAAAATACTAACATATAGTCATATATATTTTAATATTTATAAACTAAATAATTGAACAAAGACAAGAAGAGTGTAAAAACAACATCTCAGGTCTATTTTTGTGCCTCTTATATTATTAATTATTTCATTGAAATATACAAGATTCAGAATTACAACATTGTAGTGTACTGTTGTTGAAAAAAATTGCAATGAAATAAATTATCAATTTGAAAATACTTTTTCTAGTTTCTTTATAATTTCGTGTGGTTCTTCGATTGAAATTAGTATATCTTGGTCAAATTGTTCTACGTCGCTACTCATGCCTTCAGATAAGATGTCGTTGTAGTTTTCGTCTTCTTCGTTAATCTCTGGTTGACCGCACCTTCTTCGCTCCGCTCGTATCCAATATCTGAATAGTACCGCCATCTCCAAGCTGTCTCCGGCTAATGAGTGTATGTGCTCTCCTATTTGAAATCTGCCGACAGCAAAAGCGCTTTCAGAAGCGATTGATAAAACTTGAATGTTCAAAACATCTTGGGTGATTGTTGATCGGCTTAAAAAGTCAGTCCATTTCTTACCGGTCAAGACTATGTATCGCGCACCACAGTACGCACAGATTTATTTGAAGGAGATTGTGCGGTTACACGGGATTCCTTTACAAATTATTTGGATAGGGTTCCCGATTCACCTCACACTTTTGGCAAAGTTTCAGCGGTCTCGGGACAAAAGTTAAGTTAAGCCGACTTTCCACCATGAAACAGATGGGCAAGTTGAGCGAACAATTCAAACACTTGAGGGCGTGTTGCGATCTTGTGTGTTAGATTTTCGGGAAAGTGGTTGGACCGTATGTCTAATTGAGTTACTTTCTGACAATAGTTTTCACTCTAGCATACAAATGACCCGTTTGAAACATTATATGGACGAAAATGTAGGTCTCCACTTGGATGGTTCGAGGTGGGTGAGACGAATCGTTCGGACACAAGTCATTCAAGAAACAAATGATAAGGTACAGATGATTGGGGCGGATCAAAAGCGGCTCATGGTCACAAGTCCTATGCGGATCATCGGAAAAGAGATCTTGAATTCCAAGAGGGGGAGAAAGTATTTTTAAAAGTGTCACGACCCGTTCCGGGGCCCGTGACTGGTGCCTTACCCGGGCACCCAAGTAGTCATACATCAGAGAAATCAGCGGAATATAAGACAAGACAAGAAACATTTAAAAAGAGAAACAGTTTATCTGAAGAAAAGCTTGCCTTTCGGCATATATATATAAACATAGTTTTGCAGTTACATCCCAACTGTACAATAGGACTACAGACCTCTAAGGAAGTAAACAACTATGGCGGGACAGGGCCCCGCCATACCCTGAATGTACAAAACTATCTACAATACAGGGAGATCATACCCAAAAGTAGAGCCTCCGGAGAAGATGGAGCTCCTGACACCAACGCAAAGATCCTAGGGATGTGGATCTAGCACCTGCTTGCCCTTACCTGCGGCATGAACGCAGCCCCCCGAAGGAGGTCAGTACAACAGGTACTAAGTATATGAAACTGTAAGGTACTTAAATGAAAACATATCATTTTAAAACCAATTTTATAAATATGCACGAAACAACGATATGTAGCATGCGTAGTGCCACATCATAAACAAGAGCAACAATAGGTAAGCTATGCGAGTCTTTTCTAGCTGCGAATGATCGGCGGGGCCAATCGCCCGTAGTATCACTCTGAAGCCTAATCCTCGACTCCGTAGTCGCATGGGCCACTCACATAGGCGCGTGGGAATAACCGCGTCGAGGGTAGCTACTCCTCGGCATCGCCCCGACTCGTAGTCCGCATGGCCACATAGACGCATGAGGTATAACCCGCACACTAACACGGAACTCTCGTAGCTCCGCATAGGTCCCCTGGACCCGCGTAGGTATTCTCGAATCATGGTCCCGCACCTTTGAGTCTACCCGCGTCGGAGGCGACTTAACCCCGGTAACATGTCAAGAGGTGAGTGATATAATACTAACATAACAGCTTATCGTTAAACAACATAAGCACAACAAGAATACCCTCTTATACAAACGTTACAAGTCACTACCACACATAGCATCATATCATGTCTACTTATCAAACCATTTTATTATTCTTTCATAAATCAATATAAGTCTGTTATAAACACATAAGTAAACTGTTCCTTTTATCATTCTTAAGTTGTTATACCTAACTTCCCATAAAGCTAGTATAACTCTTAAGCTTTTTTGTTTAAAAACCAATTAGTTCTCTTACATTAAAAATGATTCAGTATTCTTTTGAAAAGCATCAAGATTCTTATTATTCAGGCTTAAGTCAAAAAGACATTGCCGTAGTTATTATTCAGGCTTAAGTCAAAAGACATTGCCGTAGTTATTATTCAGTTAACACATGTACGTCTACCGTACTATATATATATATTAAAATATCATGCTTTAGGAAGAATCACATATCTTCTCGGCGAAAACCACCTGCCAAGTCGAATATGTCGCGCGCAGAGAATCAGCCTATAATAGTCAAATACGTCTATCAACGTTTAGACTATTACGTAACGATTCTAGCGGAGGTCCTTTATTCTACGGAAAATCGGGCGACTTCCCTACCGGTGAGCTACTCAAGTCTCTGTGAAACATTCTAAGTAAGTATAGTTCAATTATTCTTCTTTTAAACCCTTCTACTGTGATAACAGTTCAATTCTATTCTGTAATATCCTTCTAAGTATTTAATACTTATTTCTATACTTCTACAGTATGTATTCTCTAATTACAAAAGAAGGACAAGATTATTTACCTCGGTAAGCCCAATAATATCCTAGATAAAACGTCGATCATGAGCAAGGTTTAGCTCCTAAGTTATGCGCTCAGATAGCTCGAGAACCAGAAGTTATTCACAACTTCTACTAAGTACTAAGGGATTTGGGCTAGGTATTTTGGGCATTATAACAATACTAGAAGGCAACTTTTCTACCGAGGGGGGTAGGTTTCGGCTAGGGCTTCTTTTTTAGAGGGGGGGGGGGGGTATTCGGCCAAGGGCCACTTAGGCTAGAGGGGGAGAGGGTGTTGGACGAAAACTCAACAAGAGAGGGGAGGGAATTTCAAGACTTGGAGAAAGATTTTGTGGATGAAGAACTCTTCATCATAAGGGGGGTATTTATAGGTCAAGAAGTGGCCAACCAATGGCCAAGATTAAGCCATGTGCTAGGCAAGTGTAAGGTCAAGATTAGGGCAAGTGTACCTTGGCCAACTTGCACACAAAATATCCTACCAACTCCAAGACAAAATAGTCCATCCATTCGGCCCTAATACCGCCCACACATCCATCAATTAGAGGGTGACAAGTGTCGCCCTCTCGTTGGTCCAAAGTGTTACGTCTCTCGGAAAAATCCGAAAAAATTAGAAATGGCATAGCCGGAATTTACCCTACGCGAGTCTTGTAAAACGTTTCGTCAGAAAACGATTCTTTTAGTGAGTTGTGCCCAAGTATTTTCGTCCAAAGCCTAATCTTTAAGGCTAAACTTTTGTACGTTTTCCCTCACGTACATACTCTGGAAATACGGGGTATAACATTCTCCCCTCCTTAGAAACATTCGTCCCGAATGTTCCTTCCCAAGATAGCTAACGATAAGGTTCCTCATAACTTAAACAGTTTGCATATGCCACACAAGGCCACAAAACAACACTTAGGCATAAACGATAATGAAGATTTACAAGTAGAAAAGTGAATTACCTGGAGGTGTGGGGAATAGGTGAGGATATACGCCTCATGTCCTCGCCGACTTCCCATGTCATCTCTCCCGAGCTCGTTCGCCATAAGACTTTGTGGAAGCCACGTCCTTGGTCATGAGCGCCTAACTGACGATCGATTATCGCTATGAGAATCTCTCATACGATAACCCTCGGTCACTGGACATCGTCAATCGGGTGTACCTAGATGGATCCCGATACATCTCCTCGGCGTAAACATGAAACACCGGATGCGCGCCTCGGATCGGACGGCAGATCCAACTCATAGGCAACCTTGCCTACCTGCGGACAATCGATCGGCCCAATGTACCTTGGTGAGTTTCCTTCTTCCCGAATCTCATCACACCGCCATGGGTGGCGCCTTCAGAAAACCCAATCATCAACCTCGAACTCCGGATGCCGACGACGATGATCTGCGTATGATGACCATCGACTCACGGTCAAAGAACCTCTCTGGATAAGCTTCACCTTATCCGCTGCTTCGCACAAATCTGGTCCCACCAACCGCACTCGCCCACGTGAACCAGCTATCGGCGTCTGCACTTCCTCATACAAGGCCTCATGGCGTCGTCGAATCGAGTGGTAGCTATTATTATACGCAAACTCAACTAGAGGCAAATGATCCTCGGCTACCACGAAGTCAATAACAGGCTCGCGATATCCTCGAAGTGCGGATAGTGCGCTCGGCTGTCAGTCATGCGTGGATGGAATGCGATTACTCGAGCTCACTGCGTCCCAAACCATTCGGAAAGATCTCGAGAAGTTAGCGTGGCCCGGGCTCCTGCATGCGATATGATCGAAATAGGGACTCCATGCGATCGACGATCTCTCGGATGTAAAGTCCGCATAATCCTCGGTAGAAAAAGTCGCCTGACGGAATAAAGTGGGCTGATTTTCGACTGTCGGCGATAACCCATATAGAATCATGTCTCCTCCGAGTGCGAGGTAATCCTGTGATGAAGTCCATGTTGATCACCTCCACTTCGGTCGGGATCTCTATCGTCAGAACAAACCACCGTGCCTCGGTGCTCTACCTTCACTGCACGACAACGGGCGAGCTACGAACTCGCAACGTCCTCTTCAAGCCATCCCACCAATACGGATCTAAGATCGAGGTACATCTTGGTCGACCACGGATGGATAAGTAGCTTGCTGTGTGCTTCCCGAGAACCTGCCGAAGTCCTCAAACATTTGGAACACACACGCCCTCAAACCTTAGCACCCCATCGTGCTACCTCAAGGACCCTTCCTCACGAAGAGCCGTATCACGATAACGTGTCAAAGCGGATCCTCGGCTGTTGCCTCTTCACTCGCCGACGATGGAAGACTCGGCAACCTCACGAACTCGAACCCACTTCTATCGTAATCAATCAAGCGGACACCAAGGCTCGCTAATCGATGCAAATCACGAACCATGTCCTCATCTCCGCCGCACATCGATAGACTCCCATCGACCTACGACTAAGGCATACGCCACAACATTGGCCTTCCGGGTGGTACAGATATCAACATCATAATCCTTAAGCAACTCTAACCACCGTCTGCCGTAAGTTCACTCCTCTCTGGTGAAGATATCTTGGAGGCTCTTGTGGTGCGTATAAATATCCACATGAACCCATTACAAGTAGTGCCTCCAGATCTTGGCGTGAATCACCGCGCTAACTCGGATCATGGGTGGGGTAGTTCTCTCGTGTTTCTTGGTCGGGATGCATACGCTATAACCTTTCCATGCGCATCAACACATCCCAACCCGATGCCCGACGCATCACAATACGACATAACCGTCTGGACCTCGGAAGAGTAAACGAAGCGGTCGTCGATCTCTCAAAGAATCGAAACCACGCTCCAAGCATCACCATCAAACTTAGCGCGCCGAGTCGGCTAGTCAATGTGCGAAGATAAGCAAACTTCTCTACGAACCGATAATAACTGCAAGGCCCGATCTGCGAACCTCGCCGGAGTAGTAGGTTCAGGCAAGTCTGACGCCTCGATCTTGGCGTATCCACTCGAATGCCATCACCCGACAATATGCCCGAAAAGCCACGAAGTTAACCAAAACTCACATTTGGAAAACTTGGCGTATAATCGCTGGGTCTGGAGAAGCTATCGGCCTGATCGCCAAATGCTCGCGTGCTCGCTCTGGCGAGAATAAACCAAGATATCATCAATGAACACTATCACAAACGTGTCCAAAAATGGTTTGAACACTCGGTTCATCAAATCCATGAATACCGCGGAGCATTGGTCAACCAAAGACATGACCACTGAACTCATAATGCGTCACGTCGGAATGCGATCTGAGGGACATCCACTCTCGACTCGCGTCGATGATAGCCCGATCGCGGATCAATCTTGGAGAAACATCTCGCGCCTGCAATCGGTCGAACAAATCATCAATCACAGGAAGGGGTATCATTCTTAATGGTCACCTTGTTCACCGTAATCAACACATGCGCAGCCGTCGCCCTTCTTCTTCACGAACAATACGGCGCCCAGGGAGAAACACTAGGCCTGATGAAGCCCTTCTCCATCAAATCTCTAAGCTGGTCCTTCAGCTCTCTCAACTCGACAGGTGCCATTCTGTATGGCGGAATGGAAATAGCGAGTGTCCGCAGCGACATCAATACAAAACTCTATCTCCTCTCGGGAGGATACCGGAGGTCGTCGGAAACACGTGCGGGAACTCTCGACTCATCGAATCGGTCAAAATCTGGTACGCGACCTCGATATCAAACACGAACGAGATGGTAGATATACCGCTTTCGCACCATCTTCCTAGCCTTGAGGTAAGAAATAAACCTACCCGCCGGCGATACTGATTCCTCCCACTCAACAACCTGGCTCGCAGAAGCGGAACCGCTACTCTCTCCTGCAGTCTACATTGGCGTAGCAGAAGCTATCAATCCATACCCATGATCACGTCGAAATCAATCATATCCAACTCTATCAAGTCGGCTGAGGTCCCGACGTAAATAGTCCTTTGGACAAGCCCTATATACGCCGAGCTACCACCGAATCACCCGGCTGGCGTAGCTACCTCGAAAGGTCTATGGACTCGTGCTCTATCCCTATCCTACTAGCGATAAGGGAGATATATGGGACCAGTAGAACCGGATCTATCAAGGCATACACATCAAATCCAGCGATAAGGTACGTGGCGACATCGGTGAGGCCTCCGATCTGCCGGTGGACAAGGCATAAATGCGGTTACGAGGACCGCTAGTGGGACGAGCCACGACCTCTGCGCGACCTGCTGGTCCGAGTACCACGCCCTCGGCGAGTAAGCTGTCGGGGATGAAGAAGACGCAAAGAACTCGTAGGTGACCCTACTATCTGCGCCGCCTTGGTGGACAGTTCTAGCAAAGTGACCTGCGCCTGGCCCGAAACAAGCTCCGTAGCGGCACCACAACTCCGAAGTGGGATCTCTGCGTCGGCCACCGGCGAGGTGGTCCGTCGGCGATTTCTGCTGCTGCGGGCGTCAAGTCCTGGGCCACAGTGCGCCTCGAATATCCGGTATCCCGAGGACGGTGCAGAGTGCTCTGAGCCGCGTGGTGCAAATCTCGGCTCTGCGAGGCCGCCACCACGATAGCCACAAAAGACCTGCCGTCTGGTGCCTGTTGCTGTCGCCAACCGTCGGTCTCTCTACGCTCGCGTCCAAGAGCATGAGCTCGCATGCGGGTAATGTCCATACGGTGAAGAGAAACACCGCACAAGATTCACCATATAATCATCTAGCCCGGTGGCGTGGCGGTGCACCTATCCTCATGCTCTGCTAACGCTGGGACATATCGAGCGATGAATCAAACTCGACATTGTACTCCTGGCGTCGTCCTCCGCCTCGGTAACAAAAATCTATCGGCGTGCCCTCGCCGTGGAGGCAAGAAGTGAGTGAGGAAAGCCTCCGAGAACTCATCCCAAGTAGCTGGGGACGCGTGCTCTCCCCGGGATAACTCCCACGAATCAAACCAATCAACTGCGGTATCACGTAGCCGATACGAACCGAAGGTCACGGACTCGGTCTCTGACGCCTTGATCACCCGCATGATCCTTCAGAATCGACGGATGAACTCCTGCGGATCATCCTCTGGCCTCGACCCATAGAACTCTGGCGGGCTACAACTCAGGAAATCCCGTAGCCTCAAACTATCTGCCCTCGGGTGAACCACGGGTGCTACTGGGCTGAACTACGCATCGGCTGTCCTCATGTATGCCACGATCTGGCGATGGCCATCTCTCTGTTATAAACACATAAGTAAACTGTTCCTTTTATCATTCTTAAGTTGTTATACCTAACTTCCCATAAAGCTAGTATAACTCTTAAGCTTTTTTGTTTAAAAACCAATTAGTTCTCTTCTGTTAAAAATGATTCAGTATTCTTTTGAAAAGCATCAAGATTCTTATTATTCAGGCTTAAGTCAAAAAGACATTGCCGTAGTTATTATTCAGGCTTAAGTCAAAAGACATTGCCGTAGTTATTATTCGATTAACACGTATGCGTCTAGTACTATATATATATATTAAAATATCATGTTTTAGGAAGAATCACATACCTTCTCGGCGAAAACCACCTGCCAAGTCGAATATGTCGCGCGCAGAGAATCAGCCTATAATAGTCAAATACGTCTATCAACGTTTAGACTATTACATGCTTGATTCTAAGCGAGGGTCCTTTATTCTACGGAAAATCGGGCGACTTCCACGGTGAGCTACTCAAGTCTCTTGTGAAAACAGTCTAAGTAAGTATAGTTCAATTATTCTTCTTTAAACCCTTCTTGTGATAATAGTTCAATTCTATTTTGTAATATCCTTCTAAGTATTTAATACTTATTTCTATACTTCTACGGATGTATTCTCTAATTACAAAGAAGGACAAGATTATTTACCTCGGTAAGCCCAATAATATCCTAGATAAAGCGTCGATCATGAGCAAGGTTTAGCTCTAAGTTGTATGCGCTCAGATAGCTCCAAGAACCCTTAGAAGTTATTCACAACTTCTACTAAGTACTAAGGGATTTGGGCTAGGGTATTTTGGGCATTATAACAATACTAGAAGGCAACTTTTCTACCAAGGGAGGGGGGGTAGGTTTCGGCTAGGGCTTCTTTTTTAGAGGGGGAGGGGGGGTATTCGGCCAAGGGCCACTTAGGCTAGAGGGGGAGAGGGTGTTGGACGAAAACTCAACAAGAGAGGGGAGGGAATTTCAAGACTTGGAGAAAGATTTTGTGGATGAAGAACTCTTCATCATAAGGGGGGTATTTATAGGTCAAGAAGTGGCCAACCAATGGCCAAGATTAAGCCATGTGCTAGGCAAGTGTAAGGTCAAGATTAGGGCAAGTGTACCTTGGCCAACTTGCACACAAAATATCCTACCAACTCCAAGACAAAATAGTCTATCCATTCGGCCCTAATACCGCCCACACATCCATCAATTAGAGGGTGACAAGTGTCGCCCTCTCGTTGGTCAAAAGTGTTACGTCTCTCGGAAAAATCCGAAAAAATTAGAAATGGCATAGCCGGAATTTACCCTACGCGAGTCTTGTAAAACGTTTCGTCGGAAAACGATTCTTTTAGTGAGTTGTGCCCAAGTATTTTCGTCCAAAGCCTAATCTTTAAGGCTAAACTTTTGTACATATTCCCTCACGTACATACTCTGGAAATACGGGGTATAACAAAAAGTGTCCCCAATGAAGGGAGTGATGCGTTTTGGTAAGAAAGGGAAATTGAGCCCAAGGTTTGTTGGGCCATATGAGATCTTGCGAAGAGTGGAGAATGTGGCTTACGAATTAGCACTTCCACAAGAGCTGAAAGCAGTGCATCCGGTATTTCATGTGTCAATGTTACGAAAATACTTGCACGATCCAAGTCACGTCATCCTTTCTCAGGAGATAGTTCTTAATGAGGAGCTTCAATATGAAGAAGTTCCGGTGGAAATACTTGATAGAAAGGTCCAACGCCTTAGAAATAAAGATATTGCTTCCGTGAAGGTCCTATGGAGGAATCACTCCACAGATGAAGCCACCTGGGAAGCTGAAGATGCGATGAAAGTCAAATATTTATTCCTATTTAACTAAGGTAAAAAAAAATGCATTACATAGTACTTCATATGTGTGTCATTTGCGTGTCTATATGCATGTGTTACAACCTTATTCTCATTCGAGGACGAATGCTTTTTAAGGAAGGGAGAATGTGAAGCCCCAAATTAGTGTTACAATAACAATAAACATTATTGTGTCTATGTGATTATGTTACAACCTTATTCACATTCGAGGCCGAATGTTGCTTAAGGAGGAGAGAATGTGAAATTCGGGAAAAAAATAATAATAATATATAGTTGTGGTTGGGTTAATAAAAATATATATATATAAGAAAACAAAGAATAAATTGCATGAGATAGAGTTAGTGTTAAAGTTGGATAAATAGATAGATTAAATGAAAATTAAAAAAAAAAAAAAAAAAGGGAGATACATGCAGCACACGTCCCACTCTTTCCCCTCCCCCCCATTTTCATTTCCCCTCCAACTCTTGTCATTTCACCTCCCATATGTTATAGAAAACTCTCCACTTATACATTGTATTTACACACAAACAAAGTACATAACATAAAGGTTAGAAAAATCAGAAAAAAACAAGTGAAAAGAAGAGGAAAAAATACCAAGAGGGCAAGAAGAACAAGAAGCAAAATACTAGAGAAGTAAGGATAATTTTAGCAACCACACAACAATAATCCTCACACTTACAAGGTGAGTTTTCTCACTCAAAAATTCTTGGTAACATCCTTTATTTTAAGTCCAATACACGTTAGAATAAGAATTGAGTATTGAAAAGAAATATTGAACTTTTGATTGTTTAGACAACTAGTTGCGTCATGAACTTTACGAACTGTTCTCACTGAGTTATAATTGTTAGAATTTGATGAAATTCGGAAGAATGGTACACCTCTCTATTATGATCATATAGAACCAAAAATGAGGAAAAATGGACATACGGTTTGAAAGTTATCATAGTTCAAAGTTTCTGCCTTAGATTTGGCCGAAATTCGGAAAGGCATAATTACGGACTGTTTTTATTGCGTTTTACTTATTAGAATTATATGAAAATTTACATGGTTGTAAATCTCTCTGTTATGGATATATATATATATAAAGATTTATTATAAAGGACTTACGAGTTGAGAGTTATTGTATTTTGAAGTTGCTGCCTCGGATTCGTCGGAATCCAGAAGGGCAGGACGTTGAAACGTAAAACTGTACTAATATGTGGGGAATATGAAAATTGTTGCTAAATGAAAGTTCTAGATCTCTTTGTTGTGGACATTTTGAGACCTTACGGGGGTCTATACGAATTACGGATTGAGAGTTATTACTGTTTAAAATTTTTTCCTCGGATCTGTCGAGATCCAGGAAGGGCAGCGAATAAAAGTGTAAAACTGTACCAAATGGTAAAGAATATGAAAGGATGGTTCACATGGAGACGTGTAGCTCTCTGTTCTCGTCGTTTTGAGATTTTATGGGGCTTGAACGGGTTTACATATTAGGAGTTATGACTATTCTAAGATTGGGTGCTGTTTAATAAAAATTCTGCCGAAACAAATTTTATGGGGCTGTTTTTGAGGATAAATTTGTGTTAGTTACCCAAAGTTGTTTTAAATAAAATTTGGTACAGCGAAAGATCCCCGTCTTACCTTAGTTTCCGCTTGAGAAACACCTTAGTTGGAGTTATGGTTAAAAAGTTATAATCGTTACAAGTATGAACGACAGAATGTTGGGAAAGAGATTATTATTTATTCGATCTTCTGAAAAATATGAAAAGTGAATACGTGTTCACATAAATATATAAATATAAACATAATGGATCGGGTTGCACGCCGCAACAAAACGTAAAGTGAATACGTGTTCACAAATACGTAAATATAATGGATCGGGTTGCACGCCGCAACAAAACTTAAAGTGAATACGCGTTCACAAATACGTAAATATAATGGATCGGGTTGCACGCCGCAATAAAACGTAAAGTGAATACGTGTTCACAAATACGTAAATATAATGGATCGGGTTGCACGCCGCAACAAATATGAAAGATGAATACATATTCACCTATATATAAATATGAAAAGTAAATACGCGTTCACAAATATATAAATGTAATAAACATGTGGAAATGCAGGGGAATGTCTTAACGTACAATACAGGATAAAATGAAGTGTTAGTTAAACCGAGAATTTCCTATGAGGAGTTGTTGCATATTTAAAAATGTTGTAACCTGATATGTTTTTGAAATATGCTTATTACGTTATAATGTGATTGCGCTTGGAATATTGTGGTGTTACTTTGAATTGCAGGGTAAGGTTCTCACTTAGCCCCAGATGGTAGGGCTGACTCTTTATTTAACATGTTTCAGGAAAGCGTGATAGAGGAAAGGCTCCACGCCAAGACTAGCGATCGTCCCGCAGCCTCTTGTCATACCAAGTCCATTGTTCCGGGCTTGGTACTCGTCAGGTTCAGAATGTCAGTTTCAATGTCTCGGGAAATGCCCGTGTGGAATGGTCTCCCTTCCAACTTAGAATAATCTTTGTCAGTATGTCTATGTAGAAACAATATTTGCACGAGCATGGGCTCGCGTTATATTTTTTTTATAAAGTCATAAACATATTTATTTATTGTTATTTTTATTAATCGCTCCGTATTTGAATATAAGTTTAAATTTCTAAATGAAGAGAATTAAATGGTGCTCCTGGTGGAAAATAATTGTCCAGGTGCAATCACGCCCTAAGTAAAGACTTAAGAAAAGTCGGGGCGTGACAAGTTGGTATCAGAGCTAAACCATGTTAAGAGATTCTAGGAAGTTTTCTTCGAGTTGGGTGTTTGAACGGTTACTTATTGCGACGGTGTGTGCGCCACCTTAGTAATAAGTGAACGGAATAACATCCTAAAGTTTCCCTTCTTTCGTACTCTTCTCGTGTCTACCTTGAGTCTTTTCAAAGACTTGATTTCTCGTACTACCTCCTTCACACGGGTTAGGGGATGGTACAACGTAATACTGACTAATATGATTTGTGTAGATGGCGATTATAAGACGAGTTCCAACAAAGAGGGAAGTACTCATGGAACAGGCAAAGGGAATGAGAGCTCAGATGAAGTTCATGCGTCGTAAGATGGACTCAGAAGGTGATTTTGATGATTACATTGATGACACAATCGTACTATGTACATATTTGCTTAGGACTAGAAGGAAAAGGCGTTCATACGACCCGACCTTCTTCAACTTTCCAATTGGAGTCATACTACAGATAATAGTCAATTCCGTCCCAGAAAAGTTTCATTCCGCATTCAGAAAGGCAAGGATGCTAAGAGAAGATATTACAGAAAATTCATTGCACCAATTTCTGCATCAGGTAAGAGGAGTAAGGTATAGAATGAACTATATGGAAAGAGAAGCAAAAAGGAAGGTTCACATGGAGTTGAATGCCAACCTGCAGAATAGACGAATCATGCGGTTAAGCCCTTTAGAACGCGTGATAGTAGGTGTACATTCGATCTGAGAGGGCTATAGCGGGTTGCGCGATGTGATTTGACACGATGTGATGTATTGTAGTCATGACATTGTTATTTTAAAATATGATGAATGAAGTGCTATGAATACAAGAAAGAAATGATATGTTTTATTAAATTATTTTTCGTGTTGGCATATTGTGGTGTTGCATGCTTATGAACTATAAGAAAATTTTAAGAGCTAGAGTAGACATTCCGTCTTGTAAAATATAAGTGTGTTTGTCTTCACAGAAAATGGTGAATTCACAAATCACGGGGGCTCAAGAGGAGGTTCATCACGAAGCTCATGACTCATGTACCTCGATTGACGTAGTGGTATGCGAAGGAGCGGAGAAAATGTCGGAGAAAATGTTGGAGAGAACGAGAGTCAAATGGCCCAAGAAACAGTGGGACAAAACTAGATAGACTCATAGAGTTAATGATTCTTGATTCCACATGGTTCCGCCGCGCTAGTGTCTCTGTCATAGCCCCGAACTGAACCGAGACGGCCCAGGACCGATCATGCGGCGCACTACGGACCGAGAGTGTAGAATCTCAGCGATGCACTGATAGGCTATGGGCAAATTTTATGAGGAGAAGAGAACCATGTACTCGGGAAGGACCCAAAGGCCGATGGTATTCTCGATGAAGTTGAAGACTTAATGTTCACATTGGGATGCGTGGAGACGCAGGCGCCAACTTGGTAGCGCGCGACTAGTGGATGATGCAGGTGTGGTGGAGAAATTTTAGGAAAAATCGTCCCCGATGTCACCACCAATGACTTGGGGAGGTTGAGCGGCATTCATTGAAATTTATGCCTAATACGCGCGAGATGCGCTCGGATGGGAGTTTGAACAATTGAAGCGGTGACCGCAGATACAAGAATATGATACGATTCGTGAGGTTATCGGCATATAACACATGTCGTCCCTACGAAATGGATGAAGTCAGCGATTTGTAGAGGTTTAAACCCAACATATGAAGAAGGTGGTGGCGTTAACCAACGATCGAACTTATCTTCGATTGTCGATATGGCTTTGAGGGTAGAAGGTTTCGCTAAAGCAAAAAGAGAATATTCGCAGAAGAGATTTGAACATCGTGATCGTTTAACGAGTCAAAATCGAAGCGGGAGTTTAGTAAGGGATCTTCAGACCAACCAATCAATGGGCGATCTTATTTCAAGCCTAAGGGCACAGTTGGTCTAATTACCAAGGTAGCAAGGACAAGGCCACCAACCCTAACACGTGAGGTGACAAACCGATTTGTAAGATTTGTCAAAGAAAACACCTGGAGAATGTCGGCTCTTACGAAGACATGTTATAATCGTGGAGAGTCGTGCCACTATGCCGAGGATTGCAAGAAGAGGACCCAAACTCAATCTATTCAGGGAGGTCGAAGCAACCACAATCGCCTACGGAAATCGGGAAACCAACCCCGCGAGTCGGGAGGTCAACAACCCAACAATTTAATCGGCTTTACGCTTTGCCCGCAGGAATGAGGCAGAAGCATCTAATGCGGTGGTCACATGTATTTTGCTAGTCTCGAGTATTCCTGCATTTATATTGTACGATCCCAGCTCTACATTTTCATATGTGTCAATGGGCTTTGCTAAGAATTTACATGTAGAACCTTCTTATTTAAGTGAACCTGTTGAGGTTATGACACCAGTAGGGGCCTCAATTTGGGCCTCTCTGGTGGTAAATAATTTCCCATTAGAAGTGAATGGCAGGTGAACAATGGTGAACCTAGTACTACTTGATATGGTAGACTTCACGTCATTTTGGGTATAGATTGGTTGTCGGCATGTTATGCCATGTTAGATTGTCGACGAAAGATAGTGAGATTAACTTTTTAGGAGAACCAGTTGTTATAAGGGTAGGGTTGGAATATCCTCAGTCGGTTTATTTCCTACCTTGGGGCTCAAAAGTTATTGAGAAGTCACGCAGTGGAGTATGCATATCCGCTAATATAGTGGATACCCAAAAGAATCCCATCGGTGAATGATGTTCCTATTGTTCAAATTTTCCGAGGTTTTCTGAAGATCTTCCATGCCTTCCTCCTGATAGAGAAGTGGAGTTTGCCATAGAGTTAATTAAGGTACAAGACCCATTTCTATTCCTCCATATCGAATGGCCCAGTGAATTGAGGAGTTAAAAGAACAATTGAAGGATCTTACGGATAAAGGCTTTATAAGGCCTAGTGTTTCCCCTTCGTGCACCATCTGTTTGTGAAAAGAAAGACGGATCACTCCGAACGTGCATCGATTATCGGCACTCAATAAGGTCACGATCAAAACCTGTACCCATTACCAAGAATCAATGATCTTTTGACCAACTTCGTGAGCTAGCTATTTTTCCAAGATTGATCTCGTTCGATATCACCGGTGAAAATAAATCCAGATGATATATCCAAAAACGACCTTTAGAACCCGATACAGCCATTATGAGTTCTTGGTCATGTCTTTTGGGTTAACCAATGCCCCAGCAGCTTTTATGGATTTAATGAACAGAATCTTCAAACCATTCCTAGATTTGTTCGTGATTGTGTTCATAGATGATATCCTAATCTCTGATAAGAGTGTTGAAGAACATGAAGCATCGAGAGGTAGTCTTCAAGTCTTGAAACTGGAGAAACTATATGCTAAATTTTCAAAGTGTGAATTTTGGTTGGAAAATGTAGCCTTTTTGGGTCATGTTGTGTCAAGGGATGGAAGTATGGTAGACCCTCGTAAGATAGAAGCGATGAAGAATCGCCAAACCGACCACTCCGACAGAGGTTAGAAGTTTCTTGGGTTTGGCTGGGTATAATAGAAGATTCGTAAAAGGTTTTTCTAGTCTTGCTGCTCCCTTGACCCGATTGACTCAAAAAGCGGTTAAGTACCAGTGGTCGGAAGCATGTGAAGCCAGTTTTCAGAAACTAAAAGAATTGTTGACTACTGCACCAGTTCTAACCTTACCATCGGGACAAGAAAGGTTCACAGTCTATTGCGATGCCTCTAGAGTTGGGTTAGGATGTGTCTTGATGCAGTTTGGAAAGGTTATTGCGTATGCATCTAGACAATTGAAGATACATGAGAAGAATTACCCAACTCATGACTTGGAATTAGCTGCGGTGGTGTTTGCCTTACGAATATGGAGACATTATTTGTATGGTGTGCATGTGGACATATTTACAGATCATAAGAGTTTGCAGTACATAACCACACAGAAGGATTTAAATCTCCGACAAAGAAGATGGTTAGAGTTGCTTAAGGATTATGACCTTAGTATTATTTACCATCCTGGGAAAGCCAACGTGGTGGCTGACGCACTCAGTAGGAGATCAATGGGCAACTTGCCCCATTTGGCAATACAAAAGAGGGGTATTGTTCGTGAGGTACAAAGATTGGGAAACCTCGGGGTTAGCTTTACTGAGATCGGTGAAGGTAGGGTGGTGGTACATGATACCTCGCAGTCTACCTTAGCTTCAGAAATAAAAGAAAGTCAGTTTGAGGATACGGAGTTTGTTGGATTTTGGGAGAGGATCCAATAGGGAAAACCTTCACATTTTACATTGGGAGATAATGACGGAACCCTTCGGTATAAGGATAGGTTATGTGTTCCTAAGGTAAAGGATCTAAGGAGGAAGATCTTAGATGAGGGTCACAACACAAGATATTCCATTCATCCAGGGTCAACAAAAATGTATCAGGACCTCAAGGCAAATTACTGGTGGGACGGGATGAAGAAAGACGTTGCGAGTTTGTCGGAGATGTCTTATATGTCGCCAGTGAAAGTCGAACATCAAAACGATGGATTACTTCAGACATTGGAGTCCCATGTGGAAATGGGAGGCGATTCATATGGATTTTGTAATCGGTCTACCAAAAACTCGAGAAGGGTATGATTATTTGGGTGATTGTTGATCGGCACAAAGTCAGCCCATTTCTTACCGTCAAGACTACGTATCGCGCACCACAAGACGCATACATTTATTTAAAGGAGATTGTGCGGTTACGAGATTCCTTTACAAATTATTTCAGATAGGGGTTCCCAATTCACCTCACACTTTTGGCAAAGTTTCCAGAAGGGTCTCGGGACAAAAGTTAAGTTAAGCACGGCTTTCCACCCGCAAACAGATGGGCAAGCTGAGCGAACAATTCAAACACTTGAGGACATATTGCGATCTTGTGTGTTAGATTTTCAGGGAAGCTGGTTGGACCATCTATATCTAATTGAGTTCGCCTACAACAATAGTTTTCACTCTAGCATACAAATGACCCCGTTTGAAATATTATATGGACGAAAATGTAGGTCTCCACTTGGATGGTTCGAGGTGGGTGAGACGCAACTGTTCGGACCTAAAGTCATTCAAGAAACAAATGATAAGGTACAGATGATTCGGGAGCGGATCAAAACAGCTCATAGCCGTCACAAGTCCTATGCGGATCATCGGAAAAGAGATCTTGAATTCCAAGAGGGGGAGAAAGTATTTTTAAAAGTGTCCCCAATAAAGGGAGTGATGCGTTTTGGTAAGAAAGGGAAATTGAGCCCAAGGTTTATTGGGCCATATGAGATCTTGCGAAGAGTGGGAATGTGGCTTACGAATTAGCACTTCCACAAGAGCTGGAAGCAGTGCATCCGGTATTTCATGTGTCAATGTTACGAAAATACTTGCACGATCCAAGTCACGTCATCCTTCCCCATGAGATAGTTCTTAATGAGGAGCTTCAATATGAAGAAGTTCCGGTGGAAATACTTGATAGAAAGGTCCAACGCCTTAGAAATAAAGATATTGCTTCCGTGAAGGTCCTATGGAGGAATCACTCCACAGAGGAAGCCACCTGGGAAGCTGAAGATGCGATGAAAGTCAAATATTTATTCCTATTTGACTAAGGTAAAAAAAAATGCATTACATAGTACTTCATATGTGTGTCATTTGCGTGTCTATATACATGTGTTACAACCTTATTCTCATTCGAGGACGAATGCTTTTTAAGGAAGGGAGAATGTGAAGCCTCAAATTAGTGTTACAATAACAATAAACATTATTGTGTCTATGTGATTATGTTACGACCTTATTCACATTCGAGGCTGAATGTTGCTTAAGGAGGAGAGAATGTGAAATCCGGGAAAAAAATAATAATAATATATAGTTGTGGTTGGGTTAATAAAAATATATATATATAAGAAAACAAAGAATAAATTGCATGAGATAGAGTTAGTGTTAAAGTTAGATAAATAGATAGATGAAAAAAAAAAAGGGAGATGCATGCAGCACACGTCCCACTCCTTCCCCTCCCCCCCTTTTCATTTCCCCTCCAACTCTTGTCATTTCACCTCCCATAGGTTATAGAAAACTCTCCACTTATACATTGTATTTACACACAAACAAAGTACATAACATAAAGGTTAGAAAAATCAGAAAAAAACAAGTGAAAAGAAGAGGAAAAAATACCAAGAGGGCAAGAAGAACAATAAGCAAAATACTAGAGAAGTAAGGGTAATTTTAGCAACCACACAACAATAATCCTCACACTTACAAGGTGAGTTTTCTCACTCAGAAATTCTTGGTAACATCCTTTATTTTAATTCCAATACATGTTAGAATAAGAATTGAGTATTGAAAAGAAATATTGAACTTTTGATTGTTTAGACAACTAGTTGCGTCATGAACTTTACGAATTGTTCTCACTGAGTTATAATTTTTAGAATTTGATGAAATTCGGAAGAGTGGTACACCTCTCTATTATGATCATAAAGAACCAAAAATGAGGAAGAATGGATATACGGTTTGAAAGTTATCATAGTTCAAAGTTTCTGCCTTAGATTTGGCCGAAATTCGGAAAGGCATAATTACGGACTATTTTTATTGAGTTTTACCTATTATAATTATATGAAAATTTACATGGTTGTAAATCTCTCTGTTATGGACATATATATATAAAGATTTATTATAACAGACTTACAAGTTGAGAGTTATTGTAGTTTGAAGTTTCTGCCTCGGATTCGTCGGAATCCAGAAGGGCAGGACATTGAAGCGTAAAACTGTACTAATATGTGGGGAATATGAAAATTGTTGCTAAATTAAAGTTCTAGATCTCTTTGTTGTGGACATTTTGAGACCTTACGGGGGTCTATACGACTTACGGATTGAGAGTTATCGCTGTTTAAAGTTTCTGTCTCGGATCTGTCGAGATCCAGGAAGGGCAGCGAATAAAAGTGTAAAACTGTACCAAATGGTACAGAATATGAAAGTATGGTTCACATGGAGACGTGTAGCTCTATGTTCTCGTCGTTCTGAGATTTTATGGGGCTTGAACGGGTTTACAGATTAGGAGTTATGACTATTCTAAGATTGGGTGTTGTTTAATAAACATTCTGCCGAAACAAATTTTATGGGGCTGTTTTTGAGGATAAATTTGTGTTAGTTACCCAAAGTAGTTTTAAATAAAATTTGGTATAGTGAAAGATCCCCGTCTTACCTTAGTTTCCGCTTGAGAAACACCTTAGTTGGAGTTATGGTTAAAAAGTTATAATCGTTACAAATATGAACGACAGAATGTTGGGAAAGAGAATATTATTTATTCGATCTTCTGAAAAATATGAAAACTGAATACGTGTTCACATAAATATTTAAATATAAACATAATGGATCGGGTTGCACGCCGCAACAAAACGTAAAGTGAATACGTGTTCACAAATACGTAAATATAATGGATCGGGTTGCACGCCGCAACAAAACGTAAAGTGAATACGCGTTCACAAATACGTAAATATAATGGATCGGGTTGCACGCCGCAACAAAACGTAAAGTGAATACGCGTTCACAAATACGTAAATATAATGGATCGGGTTGCACGCCGCAACAAAACGTAAAGTGAATACGTGTTCACAAATACGTAAATATAATGGATCGGGTTGCACGACGCAACAAATATGAAAGATGAATACATGTTCACCTATATATAAATATGAAAAGTGAATACGCGTTCACAAATATATAAATGTAATAAACATGTGGAAATGCAGGGGAATGTCTTAACGTACAATACGGGATAAAATGAAGTGTTAGTTAAACCGAGAATTTCCTATGAGGAGTTGTTGCATATTTAAAAATGTTGTAACCTGATATGTTTTTGCAATATGCTTATTACGTTATAATGTGATTGCGCTTGGAATATTGTGGTGTTACTTTGAATTGCAGGGTAAGGTTCTCACTCAGCCCCAGATGGTAGGGTTGACTCTTTATTTAACATGTTTCAGGAAAGCGTGATAGAGGAAAGGCTCCACGCCAAGGCTAGCGATCGTCCCGCAGCCTCTTGTCATACCAAGTCCATTGTTCCGGGCTTGGTACTCGTCAGGTTCAGAATGTCAGTTTCAATGTCTCGGGAAATGCCCGTGTGGAATGGTCTCCCTTCCAACTTAGAATAATCTTTGTCAGTATGTCTATGTAGAAACAATATTTGCACGAGCATGGACTCGCGTTATGTTTTTCTTATAAAGTCATAAACAGATTTCTTTATTGTTATTTTTATTAATCGCTCCGTATTTGAATATAAGTTTAAATTTCTAAATGAAGAGAATTAAATGGTGCTCCTGGTGGAAAATAATTGTCCAGGTGCCATCACGCCCTAAGTAAAGACTTAAGAAAAGTCGGGGCGTGACATCTTCTCATTCTGCATCCAATAATTCAGCAAGTCTTCATTTCCGTCTTGATTGACAACTGCTTGGTAAGGTAAAGTACCCTGCAAAACAAAAACATCGAACTCGCTAATATGGTTAACAGTGCTACCACCGCACATTCTATTTCTGCGGCTTTCAATACTAGCCGCAGAAACAACATGTTTTTAGAGGATGTGTTGAAGTAGAAGAAGATGGTACGACCCGGTTGGTTGCTGACACTTTCTTGCTGGTAATGCCGATATACTTTTTTGCATTCATCTTCTACGCTAGCCAACACTTATTCTAGCGTTTGTTCAATAGGTGGTGAGACATTTAAATTTTTTGGAGTTGGAGGTGGTAGTACGTCCATACAGTTATAAATATTTTCAATAAGACTTTTACAACAATCTACTTTAATAGTCGAGTTTAATACAACACCAATAATTTAAATAGGGGGAATAAGAATAAAATATTTTTTTATTTTCATAAATATTTTTTTAATAGCTGTCTTATAAGCATGTTTTTCCATATATTCTTTAAGCAGTAAAAATATTATAGCTATATAAAACAACATAGTTGAAATAGTAAGATACTATATAGTAGAAAATTCTTTTGTTGCTCGATGAAAATTCTCTAGAAATACAATAAGTTCTTTAATTTTGTCTCAATCGTTATCCACAATCATATCAGTTGAATTTTGATTATGGGCGTTAAAAAATAAAGTGATAGGTTTTCTATAATCATAAGCAACAAGTAGTTGGTCATATAAAGAATTCCACCTAATGGGTACTTCTTCGGGAATTTTTCTATAAGATAGTCCACAATCGTGACAAATTTTTTTATAATCTTTTCTCCGTTGGATTCTATTATTTTTAAAAATAAAGTTTATAGCAAATTGTATTTTTTCAAGAATATCTTGAAAACGTGAAAGATCATCCTTTACAACTAAGTTATAAATATGACATGCACATTTGATATGATTTTTTTTTGGAAAAGACAGAGTTAAATTTCTTTTAAAACATAAATACCAGCATTATTAGAAGATGAATTATCTAATGTAATACTCATAACTTTATCAGTTATTCCGTAATAATCGCAGACTAAATAAATATTTTCTGAAATAAACTAGTGTGTCTACTATCTATATATCTATATGCTAAAATACGTTTTCGCATAGACCATTTATAATCTATCCAATGACAGGTTACCGTTAATAATCATGGTCGTTAATACTACGACCTATATCAGAAGTTAGAGCGATTTTGCCATTAAAATGATATAATGCATAACGTAAATACTGTTGATATTCATGTGCACAACAACTAATTTTGCTAGTGCTTCCCTATCTTTATAAGCAAAATTATACATATCTCTAATATAATGAATAAAACCAGGAGATTCAGGAAATAAAAAAGACAAACCCTCCACAACAATTAATTTTGCTAGTGCCTCCCTATCTTTATGTTTATCGTATTTAGGGCCTACAACTTCCCCCGTCATAGGGTTAATTTGACCTTGTACTTTGTCCGGGACAGTATGTGAACCTTGTCCCGATTGAAAGGGCGCTTGCTCACCATCTTTTTCAATAATGTATTGGGCATGCAAGACTATGTGTTTTTGCAATATGTGTCTTGCTAAACCCCCCGTCCCACCATGACATTGTCGAGTTTTAAAAGTATAAACAATTTTACAAGTTTTACATATAGCTACTTGATTTGGTACGTCCCTGTGAAAATATTTCCATATAGCTGATTTTAATGGTCGTTTTGCCAGACCTCGTCTCATACTAGGGGAATAGGAGGCATTTCACTAGTGGGTGTATCACCATCTAGAGTGACATCTAAATCAAAGACTTCTTCACTTTGAGAAAATACATGATCTTCAAGATCATATGGTATTTCAGGAAACTGTTCAGGATCAATAAAATCATCATGTCTAGGAGTAGGACTATGAATACTAGAAGAAATACCCCTGCCCTTATTACCCCTACTAGAAGAAGCCTTACCCAACATACATTTTAATCCTTTCATTTTAATTATGGTAATAAATAGTTAAAGACTTAAAGATAATGAAATTAAATGTGCTAAATGAAATAAAGATAAAATAATAATTTAATGAGAGAACGAATGTACCAAACGCCGACGTAGAGTCGACGTGTAATCGAGAGGTTGAAAATTAAAACTTTGCTCGATAGATAATCCTCAAGCTAGTTGCCAACTTCACTCCCAATTCCCGAATTAATAAATAGATTGAATATGTAGTAGACAATGTTGTATAGAGATTGATTGATTGAGAGATAAGAGATTGTAGGAAAATTTGTGAGAAATAAGAAGAGAAAATGAGGTATTTATAGTTGAAAAATTGGGTTAAATTATAAATATAATAACTTAGGGGTTAAAAATAAATATAAAGGGGGTAGGGGGGTTGGGGGAGGCCATAAATGGCCGTTGCAAAACGGCCAAAATATAAAATGACCGTTATTGCAACAGTTATTTTTGCAATTGGCTGGGTTTCAGGCGGGACTGGGGCGGGACCGGGGCGGGACGCGGGACGGGACGCGGGACGGGTTGGGTCATCGCGGGACCGGGCTAGGCGGGACCATACCATGTCCCGTCCCGATTCGAGGCCCGCTACCATTAATTTTTTTTTTTTAATTATTCAGGACCGGGACGAGATCGGATCGAGACCGGGCCGGCCCACTGGCCAGGCCTAGTTCGAGCTAAGGTACGTGAATGTTTCTCTTTTAGGTCATACTTTAAATTTTGTTTTATTTATAAAAGTTGAGCAAATAGTCTTTGAAACTGATAAAATATTATGTAATTGTCTAGCGTCTACAAATTTTATACTGTGAATAAATCTTTAGACATTGGTCTAAAAGGTTCGTAACAACAATAACAACAAAAACATACCTAGTGAAATTTTACAACGTGAGTTTGGGGAGAGTAGAGAGAGCGGTTGTTTATGAGAGACTCTCGGCTCAAGACAATCAAAACCCTATAAAAAATGTAAAGCAATATGAAAATGCTGGTATCAAACGCGAATACACCATGATAGCGCATCCTGAAAAAAGAAGCAGTAATTAACGCATGTAAATAAGATAAATAAAGTACACTAAATAACACATAGCAAATTATAAATTTTAGACCCCGATCTAAAAGGTTCATAAATTATATTAAAAAAAGTAAGAAGATGATTATTTACTAAATAATTATTTAAAAAGGAACAACCCCCCAAAAAATTAGGAGATTAACTTGCAAATGCGCCTAAAAATTTTGGAATGAATTTGCAAGTAGGTTTAATGATCTCTTTAAACGCATTAGTGCCAAATTTCCTTAAATTGAAGCATTCTTAACACCTCTTTCTCAAGAACTGTTTTTTGGTAATCTTTCTCAAGAACTTATTATTAATAGGCTATATTACTTCCTACTGTTCCTGCTTGTGTATATCGCTTACCATTTCATATTGGTGTGCTGAAATTAAACATTAAACGTTAGTCCCGAACCTTTTTATTGAAATGGCTATATCATTTTATGGCCTTGGAAAATTTTGACTTCCGTTAAAGAATGTGTCTGTTGAAACGTACTCCCTCCGGCCGTTCATTTTACTTGTTATGTTTTTTAATGTGCCCCTTTTTAAAAGCATGTTGAAGATATCAATCCTAGTCGTTGGTAAGGCATTTAGGTTTATTTTATTCTTATGTAATCTGTGGGGTATCTAGCAGGGTGTTCAATTGAACCTCTAACTTTCGATATGGAATATAAATTTATGTGTAAAAATATTAAAATTATAATAAATAAGTAGAAGATATGAATATATAATGATTCGATACTAAAAATCTTAAGAATGAATTCATAAAATTTAAATCATGAATTCGCGTCTAATGTAATTATCATTTACTCGTAAAAGACATCAACAGGTCATTTTCCATTTAACAGAAAAAAAGAGCTGAATAAAAGAAGAAAATAGAGACATTTGATAGAATATCGTACAGAGGTAAAATTGTAGTTCGATCGTAATTAAAAAGTGTAGTCCAATTATAATTAGAAAGATTAGTAATTACCTAATTTGTAAAGAGTAGACAATTATGTAACACTATATATATTATACATAATGATCAATAAAAGACAGAATAACATATTTCTTTACAAACTAGGTAACTAATTTTTCTAATTATAATTGGACTACACTTTTAAATTACATTTGAACTATAATTTTATCTAATATAAGAGATTACGATACTCTATCAACATTGACTAATGCTTCGTTAGTAAAACAAATACATGATCATACGTAATAAGATATTATTCAAAAAGAAGCCGCAAATCTTTTTATGAAAATGTGAACCGTCAATTTCCTTTGACAAAAACTTAATTATAAGTGCACCTAATTTCAAAACAAAAAGTAATTCTAATCCTGATCAACATTATGTTTTTAAATTTTCTTATGGGATGTGATGTGACGATTCAGTTGGAACGGATAGAGATTATGTAAATAGTCTTCATATATTTTATAATTATTATTTTAGTTGGTCGCCAACTCCCCCCCCCCCCCCCCTCTTTCCTTGGTTAAGACTGAAGCCCTCTCCAAGCCCTAGCAAATTTCTGCCGCCCCACCCTCTCATTTTCCATACTTCCGGCGATCACATGGCTTCTTCCGATTCCTCCTCCTCCACACAATACGTCACACATCTTCCTCCTCCTCTCCCTATATCTTTCATCTGGCGTTTGCCGTAACGGACATAAAAAACTTTATACCATTGATTCTTGATCAGGATGATGGATAATACTCTTCGTAGGTTGAGTTATTTCAAATACATGCTTGTGCCTACAACGTTCTCGACCACATCGATGCCACCACACCCTGTCCACCCAACGTCGACAACACTACGTGGAAACGACTTTATGAAATCGTCAAGCAATGAATATATGACACCATATCCAAGGATCTACTTCATTCCATTATGAAGACAGGTGCTTCAACTCATGACTTATGGACAAGACTAGAAGAAATTTTTCAAGACAACAAACATACACGTGTCGTGTATCTGGAGGAGCAATTTTATAACACATGTCTTGAAAACTTTGCTAATATGTCAGACAATTGTAAAAAATTGAAATTAGTTACAGATTAACTAGGTGAGCACTCCGATTTTAGAAATAAAAATGGTTTTGCAACTAATTAATGGTTTGTCAAATGGTGAGTATGACACGCTTGCAATAATGATCCAACAAGCCGATTCCCCCTAGTTTCAACAAGGCCCAGTCACAATTACTATTAGAGGAAACTAGATGTACGAAACATGATGAACATAATCAGAAGGCGTTGGTGGTTAATGAACCGGTGACCGCCATAACACCCATCGGACAACCACCACACACAGACAGTCCGCAAAGTGGCCGCGGTAGCGGCAAAAGCAGAAGTAATAAGACCGGTGGAAAAGTCCAGCAGGCCCATTACCCATCTCAATGGGCCGACCCACTACCTTGGTCTTTTTTCCAGAAATTGGGCTTCGCCCTATTGCCTGTACCCCACCATCTCGGCCCAAAACACGGGCCAGTAGTAGCAGCCCAGCATTCTAGGCCTACATCCAGTCCCACGTCCGACGGCCCAACCATAGTAGGCCCATTTCTCAGTGGCCCAACAACAACAACAACAACCATAAGGCCTACTTAGCCCTACTGAACTGGTCAGGTCTTCAACGTCATGAATTTACAGCAGCCCGACGATGCATATTATATCGATACGGGTGCCACATCCCACATCACTTGTAATTCTAGTAATCTTCCTCAACTATTTAATTTGAAAAATCCTCAATTTATATTAGTCGGTAATGACAATCGCATTCCAATTCAAGGTTATGACACCACTCAAATACCACCCTCTATTTTCCCTAAAAAAATGTCCTATATGTCCTAATATTATTAAAAACTTAATTTTTGTTAGAAATTTGCTAGTGACAATTCCGTATCTATTGAGTTTGACCCTTTTGATTTTTCTATGAAGTATCTACATACAGGGACAACTCTTATGATATGCAGTAGTGTGGGGGCCTTTATCCTTTCTCATCCACTTTCGCTGCAAGTGTCACTCAACAAACCTCTCTAACCGCAATCTCTCCATCAACTTGGCACAGTTGACTTGGGATCCCAGGGGAACAATTTTTAATTTTCTTAGAAGTCAGAATTTAATTCAATGTAGTAACGAGAAATTTACCCCCGCTTGCTACTCTTGTATGTTAGGAAAACATGTTATACTTCATTTTCAATCTTCATTAAGAGTAACATTTTCTCCCTTTGATATTATTCATGTGGATTTATGAACATCTTCTATTACTAGAAAACTAGGTCACAAATATTATTTGATATTTTTGGTGATTTCTCTCACTTTCTTTGGGTGTATCCTCTAAAATATAAGTCTCAAGTCTACACATTTTTTCTTGAATTTCAAGCTTATGTTAAAACCCAATTTGAAAAGATTATCAAAACGTTTCAATATGATAACGTCAGCGAGTTTGACAACCTTCCCTTTCATAAATTTTGTGCGGGCCACGACATGATGTTTCGATTTTCTTACCCCCATATCTCACCTCAAAATGGTAAAGTCGAAAGAATCATACACACCATCAACAATAAGATCCACACTATGCTCTTTCATGTTTTTATCCCCCCTTCATTTTGGGTATACGCCTTACATATGGTGGCATACCTCCTTAATATATTATCAACACGAACTCTTCAAAATAAAACTCCAACCGACATTCTCTTTCTTCTGATACCCTTTTATGATCACCTATGGATTTTTGGTTGTCTATGATACCTGAATCTAGCCTCCACGACCCCTCACAAATTAGCAGTTAGAACTATCACTTCCATTTTCTTAGTTTTCCCGTCACACCATAGGGGGGTACTTATGATATGATTTGTCCACAAATAAAATCCTAGTCTCTCGCCATATTACATTTGAGGAGAACATTTTCCCATTTATAAACGTTCAAAAGTTTCAGGTCACTGATTATGGCTTTTTTTATGATCCGACACTCCCCTCCATTAGAAATATAATACATCGTGGAACCCATCTCGTACTGTCACTGCCCCAACCCCTGTTGAATACCCCTATCGTTCCCATCGTCGTGTTCACCACCCCACTCCCTGCCACTATTCCCATGTCATTGAGCTCACTTCCCCACCCTCCTGCCACTATTCCCATGACGGAAAATACCATATCCCAAACTACCCCACTGCTCGTAACCACCACACTACCCGTGACCCAAATAGTTCCGCTTTCGACCCATCGTATGAAAACTCGTGGCAACACAAAATTTTCAAACTGAAAGTCCACTTTAAGTTTAACATATCCACTCAGACCATCTCACATATACCTAAAATCTCAAAGTTAGTAAAGCTTGATCCGAATTGGAATGTGTCAATGCATGAGGAATTTGATGCGCTCACTACACAACGCACTTGGGATCATGTCCCGAGACCAGAGGGGGTGAACGTTATTCGTTGTATGTGGCTCTATCGTTATAAATTCAGAGATAGTGATGAGCTTCAATGCCATAAAGCGAGACTTATGGCAAATGGCACGGGGCAACTAGAGGGAATTGATTGTGGTGAGACCTTTAGTCCAGTGGTTAAACCAACAACCATTCACACTGTTTTGAGCATAAATATATGAAAGAACTAGCTGATTCATCAACATGATGTGAAAAATACATTCTTACATGGTGATTTGAAAAAACCCGTCTATATGCATCAATCATCTGGCGTTGTGCATCCTGAGGCTCCTCGATATGTCTGTCGTCTTCGAAAGTCACTCTATGACTTGAAAGAAGCCCTTAAGTCTTGGTATGAGCACTTTGACACTTACACCATGTGGATGTGCCACTTCATACCTTTTACTCTATGTGGATGATATTGTTCTGGCTTCCTCATCTGATGTGCTAAAAAATGAGATCATTACCTTTCTCAAATTCGAATTTTCTATGACAGACTTGGGTAAGTTGAGTTATTTTTTGTGGATTTCAGTGACCAGGTCTGAAAATACAATATTTTTGTGTCAGCGTAAGTATGCCGAAGAAATTGTTTACAAGGATAAAATGGTAAACTGCAAGATCATGCCCACTCCAGTCGACTCAGAATCGAAACTCAGTGCCGATGACGGTGATCCGGTGCTCGATCCTTCTCTTTATATGTGTATTGCTGATGCACTTCAGTATCTTACCTTCACTAGATCTGATATTGCATATGTCGTTCATCAGGTGTGTTTGTTCATGCATGCTCCCAGGGAGCCTCACTTTACCGCTCTTAAACATATCATTTGGTGCGTTAAGGCCTTAAGGGTACTCTTGACTATGGATTATATATTTATCCATCTGCACCGTTCAGATATCGTATACGGACATCGATTGGGACGGTTGTCCGGACACACGTTTATCTACTTCTGGCTACTGTGTATTTTTAGGTGATTACCTCATCTCATAGTCTGCCAAATGGCAAGCCACTCTTTCCCTTTCGAGTGCAGAATCAGAATATAGAGGTGTTGCAAACGTTGTTGCCAAAATCTGCTGGCTCATAAACATTCTTCTAGAGCTTCATTGTCCCTTACGTAAGGCATCTCTTGTCTATTGTGATAACATATCTGTTGTTTACTTCTCTCATAACTCGGTACAACATCAACGAACCAAACATATTGAGATGAATATTCATTTTGTTCGTGAGAAGGTTGTCATGGCATGTTCGGGTGTTACATGTTCCTTCTTTCTATCAATACGCAGATATATTCACTAAGGGACTTTCTCGACAGTTGTTCCTTAACTTCAGATCTAGTCTGAGCGTCCAGTCTCCTCCCGCTCCGACTGAGGGGGTGTGATAGAGAATACGTAAATATTCTCCATATACTCAGTAATTATTATTTTAGTGTAATTATGTAAAGTAGATATTCTCTTTCAATTATGATTACAATTGTAAACACCTATATATATTGTATTAATGAGAAGACTCCAATCAAGGAGAATTACACTACTCTATAGGAACAATCTGTTGAAAAATTAGGCAAACGTTAAAAAAATATCCGTAATTATTTGAATTCGTGGATATTTCCCCCTCAAGTTTTAGTCTAATGTTTAAGTCGAGAATCTATCGGAAATAATCTCTACCTCCTAAAGTAGGGATAAAATTTGCAATGCAGTTGACTATTCTTTACGGTCCCCTACCTTGAGAGAATTTATCGACAAACTTTGCATACATTACTCTACTTCTTACCGTCTCCACTCGTGACATTATACTAAATATGTTGTTGTAAGTTAACTCTACGTTTAAGATAATAATCTAAAAACAGAGCTTCTTTTTAATAAATTTAAGCTAAAAGAAAGATTTCAAAGAAGAAAGAGAAAATAAATGAAAAAGAAAAAGGCGTAGCATGAAAAGAGCCAGAATTACCCCTAAACTATGAAGGATACAACATATTTGCCCCTTTACATATGAATTTTTGGATTTTCTTTTTAAAATTTTGATAGTTGAAAGTATACCTGTCAACCGGTCCGGGTTGACCCGGTGGTTTAACCGGACCGGACCGGACCGGTAAGCACATTCCGGGTTGGGGGTCGGATTATCCCCCAACCCCAACCCGCACGGATCATTTCAAAACCCGGTACAGTCCGGACCGGTTAGGCCCGGTATTGGAAAACCGATTCCATTACCGGTTAACCGGACCGGACCGGACCGGTTACAAAAAAAAAAAAAAAAATTGCCCAACGGTCATTTCGACCGTTGGGCTTGGAAAAAGAAGGGGGGGCGGCCAGCGGTCATTCGGCCAGTTGGTCAATATTATTTTTTTTTTTTGTTTTTTTTTTTGTTTAATTATTTATTTTAATTCCATTTTTACCCTTTAAAAATCTATAAATTCTCTACATTTTCTTCATTTTTATCACACAACATTTCTCTCAATTCTCTTATTCTCATACTCTCTTAATCATCTTTATTATCAATTTTCAAGTTATTAATATTATTAGTTTTCAAATTCAAAGTAGCAAGACCTTGAGACTTGAGCTTGAGTTTCTATTGAATTCGAATCCAAGTTTGGTACACTCGTTTCATTCTCTAATTATTTTATTAAATTGTCATATTTATTTGTTGATTATTTAAATATTTTATAATGTCTTTACTAAGGGGAATTGCGTCGGGACTGCGCCGTAAATCTAGTTCAAGGGTAAAAATCATGAGGTTCTTCATCATCTAATCAAAATATAGATTATGATCAAATTACAGAAGATTTTGGAATAGAAGATAATGAGTGTGATAACGTACAAGTAGATAATATTGTTGAACTTGAAGAACAAGAACTGCTACACCTCTTAGTGTTCCTTCACATCGATGTTGATGCTGCTAGTGGTAGTCAAGATCGTAAACCTCCTTTACGAGAACCGATGCAAGAAGAAAAAGGAGTAAAGTGTGGCTCTTTTATGATAAAGTTGTAGATGCGATAGAGTTAAATGTAATATTTGTGGGAGAACTTATAAACATAAGGCGAGGTGGTGACGGGGACGGGCACTATAGCTAGACATATAAAATTCGATCATACGACACAATGGAATGCTGTCCCTAATTTAGAATCCGGTCAACAACAACTTAATCCATTAACTGGGGGGTTGGCTAAGTACGATCCAAAAAAAGATCGCATTGAATTAGCAAAAATGATTGTTGGAGGTTGTTTGCCTTTTTCTTTTGCTTCTTCTTCATATTTAATTACATATATTCAAAGAGTATATAATCCTTTTTTTAAAGGTGTTCCTCGTAGTACTACTAGAGCCGATATTTTTAGACTTCATAATGATTATGTTATTTTCTTGCAATATTTGTTTGCTAACCTTCCATGTCATGTTAGAAAGGGCAGAAATGATTCTAAAATAATATAGAAAAATGTGAGCTATTTTTGTAACAGCAAAAATAAAAAATTCCCAACTATTGACAGAGCGTGTATATATATTTTAGGACCTTTCCGTAATTTTTCTTTTAATATTTAGGAGCTCCATAGAATACAAATAAGTCAGGCGCAAGCCTGAATTATATAAAAAATAAAAAATACATACATGGTTTCATACTTCTGAAATTTATGACTTCAACTCTTATAAAGTGCATTAACCCTAATTATTGTTGTTTATAAAATCATATTGTACAAGTACAACGTCAACTACCTGATACCGATTTTTAATGCTTCAGAGTTTTAATTTTTTAATTGGGTAAAAAGGTTTCACTGTCACAGTCAAATGGAACGATTATTGAGCTTTTTTGTACTAAACAAATACTCTCTCTTTCATTCATACTTTATTAGTTATAATATTAATATTAGGTAACAATGGTTGTGGTGTAGTGACTGGTACTATTTCACCCTTAATCAAGGTTTCGAGTTTGAATTCCATTGATTACGGAGTCACCATTGTTGAGGGAGTATTTTGCCCTCCAATGTGGGATTACCCGGCACGAATACGGATTAATCGGGCCCAATGCGGTTATCGGACACCGAACGGTAAAGACCAAAAAAATATTAATATTAGGTGATTAAAGTACTTATCGTGATTCTAAATCTATGATTAATTTAGTATAAAACAAATCCTGCCGCCTTAATCTTCCAACCAAAAAAGGAAAGGTGTCAAGCTACATCTTCCAAACCTCTTGTTTAACAGCCAACAAAACCTTGCCTTAAAAGGTCAGATTTACAAAGATAATATATTTTATAATTTAGCTGCTCAGTCTGAATCTATTGTTTTTATAATTAGACAATGCACCTCCCTTGTCAAACTTACTGAAATAACCCTTATCGATTGGTGCAAAGAAAAAAAAGAAAGGGAAAAGGGGCATGTTTGCCCTCAAATTTAAGTAAAAGGGGTATATTTGTCATCCGTTAAAGTTTGAAGACAAATATGTCATTCCCGTTATCAAAGTTGTTATATTTGCCTATTTTTAACAAAAATATCACGTGTACGCCACGTAGGAGACACATCAACAGGTGGGATCCACATCACCTCCCTCACTGCTTCTGCCGCCCACTGATCGAAAAAAGTCCACCAAAGAAATTAAAGCAGTCGAGCAACGGGAGTGGTCGTAGGTTGAAGAGGATGATGAGACGAATACAATGGTACTAGTCTCAGCCGTCGTGGATTCCTGAAACGATCGAAAAATCGAAACCCAAATCGGAAAATTCGATTTGGTCGACCGGCGTCTTCGGGATGAATTGAAGGTAGAGGTGTGGGCGCAAAATGTCTTGGAGGTGATGGCGAGTCTAATGGTACCACTGCCGACCGTCGATTGTTGCTTCAGTGGCCGGAGAATCGACGACGATGATTAGGATTTTTTACAATCGAATTGGACGAATTTGCTGTAGAGGATGAATTGAACCACTGGGAGGGTATATAAATGACGGGAAGGAGACGACGAATCTATTGGTACCACCACCGCTCCTTAACATCGTCGGAATCCGTCGGAATTTTAAAAAAACCACACGGAGAAGACGATGAACAGTGAACCCGAATTTTGATCTCAATTAAGGATGAATCGACGGTGGTGGTTGGTATAGAAATGACGGGCTCGACGAGACGAAGCTAATGGTATAAGTTTCGTCTCGATGGTGTTCGTGGTGGCACGGGTGGTTGTTGCTCGATCGTCGCGGTCGGATGAAGCGATGGGCGGCGAAGCGGTGAGGAGGTGATATGGGTCCCACCTGCTGATGTGTCTCCCACGTGGCGTACACGTGACATTTCTGTTAAAAATGGGCAAATATAACAACTTTGATAACGGGAAGGACATATTTGTCCTCAAGCTTTGACGGAGAACAAATATGCCCCTTTTCCTTAAGTTTGAGGGCAAATATACCCCTTTTCCCAAAAAGAAATAAGATGCTATAGGGGTATATTTGTCTTTAAAATAGACTGGTAGTCAAATGAAGATACCGTAAAATCTTTCGGTAGTGTTAAAATATTGTAGCTCAGTTGGTTTCAGGGTGGCAGATTGCTCCCAAGGTAGTGTTAAAATATTCAGACAATGATTAGGAAAAAAGGGTGATACTACGATAAGTTTTTATTCATACTCGAAGTTTAATTAACTTATTATAGTTAAGTAATGTAACAAAATAAAAATACATGCATTATTAATAATAATTAAGTGATAATATATACATCAATTTAATGTAAATACTAAAGTAGAATTTGAGTTAGGTTTTATTGTACTCAAAGATATGACCTAATTCATCAATGAAGTAGTTAAAATTATAAGATGTAGATGTTTTTTTTTTCATTTATTCAAATTTTAATAGATAAAATTATTATACATATTAATGGGAGATAACAAATGACCTATGAATATAAAGTGATGGAATATTTGATGGAATATTGGCCACTAGCACCCATTAGGACAAGTGTTACGTAACCTATTTGATGGAATATATTTAATTATATATAGTGATTTAATAAGATTGTTAATGATTTTATATTAGTTAGATATATAATTAATTTTTATAACTGTAACCTAAAATTAATATCATATATCATGTCTAATAAAAATAAATAAGAGATTATTATCTTCACTCTTCGGAGCAAAAGATTAATTAATGGCTATACCATTAAAATAAGACAAATTTGCTGACAACGTTTGCTTCTAACAATTATTAATCAAAATGAATACTACTACTACTACCGAAAAGATCCATTTTCGGACAACATATTATGGGCTATATATGAAGCAAATCAAAAGTCATCACATGTGTCACTATCCAAAGTTTCTAAAGATATCCTCATAATTTGAAGAATCCTATACTTCCATTACCTTTATTTAAATTTCACAACAAACTACGCTAAAATCTCCCTAAATTACTAGAACAACTTAGTAAAATATGATTATATTGTTGTTTGTTTTTTCTTAAATTTTAAATTTATGTGTATTTCATCTCTAACTTTTCTTATTGCATCCAAAAGCTTCAGTGTTGCGTTCTTACACTACAACAAAAAATTGCGAAGAGTTGTTGTCGTTATGAGTGCTTACTTAGGTGGAAGTTGTAAATACGTTGTATTATCTTCAATTTCATCCTCAATTGGATTTTCAGCAACACTAACTACATTTTCTTCTAAATTTTGAACCTCTGAACATGTATCATTTTCACCCTAATAATTCAATATGTGATTGACATCCATTTTGTTGCGATAATCCAATAGGGGGTGTATTATATATCTCATGTGAACAACATTCAATTAGTCAATACAATGTATATTTTTATTCATGAAAAATAGTATAGATTCGTTGATTCAAAAAAATATTTTTAAATTAATAATTTATCGATTAATTAATAAAATTTTAAATTAATAAAATTATGTGGTCCTAGAGATTTTACTCTGGTACGTAGAATTGCCTTAAAAGCAACAAAAAAAAGGAGAGATAGGAGAGAAAATTAGGATTTTAAGACAAAACTTATTTTATTCCTTTGTAATATCTAATTAAATATATTTAAAATTAATTATCTAAGATATACTCGATTTATCACTCTTCCTACTCTTCACAATTTAGTGAATTATTAACTATTACACCATTTATGTAAAATTTATAATGTTATTCTTTCAAGGAGATAGAATTCTAAAAATCATCTAAATGATATATATTTCCTTATAAATGTACAACAACACAAATTTTAATTAAATAAAAAGTAATTACATTTAATCATATATTACCAGGACCAATATAAAATTTATTCAATAATGCAAGAATCAAAAGTACTATTATCCCAAAAACAAATAGTAATTTCCCAATGGAAAAAAGAAGCTCAATTTAATCAAATAATAAAGAAAAATTAGAGCAGATAGAGATAAAACATCTTAATATATCCTTATTCTTCCATGTTCTTGGTTTCATTTCCATGAACAATTAACAGCTGCTAGTGATGAGTGATAACAAAAAAACAAAACATATTTATCTGTTACAAAATCAAGATGAAGAAGAAGACCCATTAGTGGAAATATGAAGATGAAGTCCACAATTACTAGTACTATTATCATTGTTGTTTTGATGATTACCCTCATTGCTTTCTTTTTTGCTGTCATTAGAAACTTGGAACTCTTTTTTTCCAAAAGTATTCTTGTTATTATGCATCCAAACTCTAAGAACACTTTTTCCAACTCCAATTTCATTGCAAAATTCATCCACTTCAGCTTCATCACACTTCTGTAATTTCCACCCTAATTTCTCTGAAAATAAATGCATTTTCTCTTTCTGTTCTGTAGTAAATTTAGTCCTAAATCGCTTTCTCCCACTTAGGTTCTCTCCTTTTACACATGTAGGTGTAACAGGTTGTGGTTGCAACGTGTCAAGTGTCCCACATCGGCCATTCAAGAACTGAGTGGTCATTTTAATATCACTTAGACCATCCTCACCTCTTGACTTAACTTTTGATGTTGAGTTAGGCGTAAGATTCATTTCTTTATACAGCGGTGGTGGAGATGGGGACGGAGAAGGGGAGAACCGCCGTATTGGGTGCAGAACATTGTGGCGGAAGTTGATAAAATGGCCGGAGAAAGAATTATCTGCCGGCTCACGGCGGTGGAAGTTGCGGTGGCAGCCACACGCGGCACATTTTAGTGAAATGGGATCTGATGCGGTGGAACCCGACGAAGCCATGAATTCACCGCAACCGTCCAAAGCGTGTCCACCTATACTTGCTGCATGATTCTTTAAACATTCTTTGTATATCGCCGCCGTGTGCGGCGGTGCACACGACGATTGGTGGTGGTGATTCTTGAATTTGCCGTTGCTGAAAGATAAAGGCTTAATTAAAGGTGGGGCATCAATTTCTGAATCTGGGGTTTTGGTGGTTAAGTCCATTGGAACAAAAAAAATCTTAGCTTTGAAGTTTAAGGATGTTGTTTTTGTTCAACAAAATGACAATAGATAAAGAAGGGGGGGAAATGGTCACTGCACAATTAATGGCTATGGTGATTAAAAATGGGAAATATTGAAGGTTTATGCAAATGGGGTATTGCTACTTTGTTTTGGTTGGTTGAGTTTCTCTTCTAGTGGGGATTGTGTTGATGGTGATTGAAGAATATATAGAACTATAAGACAAAATGAACAAGTAGTACCATAATGTTATAGGAGATGAAAGGTTGGGGGGGGGGGAGTGGGGGTTGGTATAGTATAAAACTATAAATAATGAAAACTTAAAAAGGTAGGAAGATAAGAATTGTGATAATTACATGCAGACACCAAACGGTGAGGGTGGGTTGGGTAGGGGGAGGGGTCAATTAATTAAGGGTGGGGGTCTGATGAGCTTTGTTGATTTTTGAGAAGTGCTAATTAATCCAAAGATTGGACATGGTCAAAATTCAAGCTTATCAGCTTTGATAATCAACAGCCTCCAGGGCAGTGGCGAGTTGGTAAGTGGCAAGGTGATTGGGTATAACTATCCGTTGCGACGTGTGACTAGCAATGATTTACTTTGAAATACTCGCGCAGAATATCATATTGCAACTGCCGCGATATCCTCGATTTACATCCCACCCGCCAAGCAGTACAGGTGGGGGTTTCGTCTTCGGGACTTTCCCCTCATCAAAGCTTTGATAATCAACATGTGAATATCTGTCATGTTTTTTACACGTGTCTATGCACAAGGAAATTGGACTAGTTGACCACCACTACCACTGGTTGATGTATATCAAAGAGCTTTACCCTTTTGATTTTTTTTTAAATTATAATATTTAATTTCGTTGTTTTCCGTGATAATATGATACAGAGTTGTGTTTCTTTTTCCTTAGTCAAAAAAAATTGTGTTTCTTTTTTGCTATATTATTTGGGGTAAAGACGAAATTCCTCGCCCACATGTTCTCTATTCTCCGGTCCGATATAAATTGATGGAGGAGGTAAATTATGGTGACTCAGCGGTCCATTAGATGGGAGACACAGTATATGCCGCCCACAAGGAGTCATCCCCACAAAAAAGAAATGAAACTACATCACATCGGGCTCGAAACTGCTGTTGAGGCAATCTACTGAATCGATCGGAGCTACGCCCATGCGGTCATTTTTTTTTGCTATATTATTGATCCTTGCTAAAGCTTGATTAGTACATATCGGTAGCATAGTTATGTTTTAATTTGAGAAAGAAAAAACCACATATTTGTTGCACATGAAGGAGTATTGTTACTCATCTTATACGTACTCCCCTTGGTCCTAAATATCACACCCAGTGTATCCTGTTTTATGTGGCAACATTGAAATAGTGACTTCGTCATAAATTTGGTTAAGAATATTTAAAACTATTCAAAATTTAATGAATATGTATTTATAAAAAGTATATTTGATTTATATATATAGTTATAGCTCGCCAGTAAGTCTAGACTACATTGGTCAAACAATACTGGTCTAATCTTACAATTTACAATACTATTAGAAACATGTTAATCAAATGTGACGTTAAATGAGGGGAAAACGATATCTTAGCAAATATTTTTGTGATTATGATTAATACTATTAAATATCTTTCTTTTGCAATGTATAAAAATCTTAAAACATAGATACTATACATCTAAATATTTTCTAGGTGTATTTTTTTCTCTCTTCAGCCTAAAAAACAAAAAGAAAAACTTCAATTAAAATTTCAATTCTCCGTCAAAGGGTTGAAAAATGACTTTTCAGCCATCAAGTTGTTCTTTAAGAAGGGCTTAATTAAGACCCTAATGTGAGCTGTAAGTAGGTAATTTCTTTAAATAGGGGCGGCACGGGGAGGGGTGGATGCGGAGCGGACGGGTTTGTGAAAATATATTTATGTCCTAGAGATAATCTATATTAGAAAAAAATATACTTTATATACATTTATATTATTATTAATGGAGATTAATATTTGACATTTACAATTATTAAATTATTAGTTGATTATTTATAATACTCTATAATATGCATCCCTAGAGATTACGTCGTTATTAATAGTGTGAGATATTAATATTATAACGTAACTCTTAAAATAGCCTCGACTAATGATCATCGAGAATGGAATATCGATGATATGTGATAAGTCGACATGTGGTCTGCATCACATCCTTAGAGGATGTAGTATGTCTCACATGCTATGAGTAATGGTTACTCGTGATGGACACATGAATACTTTGGAAGTATTGGTATACCCTGCTGATATACTGTTTGTTATACAATATCTAAAGTATAATCAGCGTGTGGGAGATAGAAGTCCTTAGACTTGAGGTCGATATGCACCTTGTCTACAGAGTAATATACTTTGATCATGTCCTAAGCTCAAATGACTTATAGGTTGAGATACAGATTGTATTGGGTACATTACGATGTGGATTAAATGTGGTAGTTGAGCCAAGATTATGATTCATTCCTCAAATTTATATTCGAGAGAACACTGATTCTCATGTGATATTAGGTTGACTAAGTCGTTGTCCAACGCAATAGACATATCTAGGATATGGTCTTGTTGTCAACCAATATAGATGAGATATAATTATCAAGTCATTTGGATAGACACTTGGCAAATCCTAAGCTTGATCGAGTGTGTTGTGAATGAAAGGATTTTATCTTCCCACATAGAGGTTCAGTTTACCGGATTCGTGTAAATATACTTCACATATTGAGTTCGTCTTCTAGCGCCGTCTAGGAGTTCCGTGTAGACCCCAATATGATTAGTGTCGATATGTGAAGTTCTTTACGGTAACAGTAAGTCAATTGTTCCTTCGATCTAAGAATGTATTGAGAGAATATAAATGTTCGATTTATAATTGAGAGATCTGAATGAATAATGATTATTTAATTAAGTCGAAATTGAATTTTGGATTTAATTAAAATGAAAATGGGACAACGTTATCGTGGCGCCGGACATGCAGTGGGTCAGTCTAACTGACCCATTGCACCTCATTTTCTGGGCCTGGACCACGGGAAACCCTAGCTGCGTTTTAAACCTAAAACGCAACTATAAATAGATGACTTATATTCATTATTTAATATAGAATATTCATATTTTATTCAAAGTCTTAGAGACATAGAATCAAATTTTCTCGAACCTCTGCCGAATTTTCTAGTTGTTCGAAAAAGGGATACATCGAAGTTCTTGGAACTTGCGAAGGAGGATCAATTGCGTGCGCACCCTCGGATTACTAAAAGACTCCATATTTATCCAACCGTAAGTATTATATCAATGTGTTACAGTTATATGTACATGTTATATGATTGCATATTTCCCTTACTGATGTATGTGGACCATTCTCGACTCAAGATAAGGGAGGTTTCCCTTACTTCATTACTTTTACTGACGACTTCACAAGGTATGGATATGTGTCTCTTATGAAACACAAATTCGAGGTCTTCGAAAAGTTCAATGAGTACAAGTCTGAAGTATAAAAATAACTCGCAATAAGTATCAAGACCCTTCGATCTGATTGAGAAGGTGAATACTTGAGCAAGAAGTTTCTAGATTACTTAAAGCTACATGGAGTCCAATCAGAATGGACACCTCCTGGAACACCACAAATGAATGGTATTGTCGAAAGGAGAACCCGAACCCTATTGGATATGGTTCAATCCATGATGAGTTTCTCAGCTCTACCGACATACCTTTGGGGACATGTTATACAAACCTCAATATATGTTTTCAACAAGGTTCCTTCCAAGTCAAAAGACAACCATATGAGACTCTGGGGGTGCCCTTCATATGTTAAGAAGATTCTCACTCACAAGTTGGAATCCAAAAGTGATAAATGTTATTTTGTGTGGTATCCAAAGGATACTAAGGGATACTACTACTATCTTCCTGGAGAACATAAGGTCATTGTTTCCAGGAATGCAACTGTCACGACCCGACCCGACGGGCCTCGACCCGGTGCCCTAATTGGACACCTTTATACTGACATGTCACATATAATCCCACTGACATCAAGAACAACATATAAACCTCGTGAAAATAAGATGCTGACTCATAACGTTATATATCAACGAAACCTGTCTCCTGAGGAGTCACATCAATTCAACATAACAACATAGACAAGCCGACAAGGCTGCCTCTATACATGAGACTATCCAAGATAAACAACAACTGATACATGTCTTGCGTCACGCATACACAACCCATAACTGTCTACAGACCTCTAAGAGTACGATAATGAAATGTGATGGGACAGGGCCCCGTCGTGCCCCTGAATATGCATAAATAAAAAATAAGGTTCTGTACCAAAATGACTAAGCTCTGAATCAATGGAGCTCTCTAAACAGTTGAACAGGAATACTAGACTGGAGGATCACCGAACTAAGTACCTGTACCTGCGGGCATGAAACGCAGCCCCCCGGAAAAAGGGTGTTACACCCCGTAAATTCAAGAGGTTAAGTTAAGAACGTACGAAAGGAAATAATATTTCGAAGTTGGAAAGTTGGGTTGGCAAAAGGTTGTGGGCAGATTTTCAGTCAACTTTGGAGCGGTATATCTCCTAGTTCGTAGGAGTTTTGAGGAGTTTTAAAAGACTAGTATGAAGGTTGTTGAGTCTAGTTTCCAACGCAACAAACCACTCGTCGATTGGACATCGGGGTGGGAAGTTATGGGCGTTAGAAGTTCTGTGGGCTGACGCAGGCGTGATTTCCCAAATGGCGTCGATCGGTGTATTTTATATACACCTTTTAGTCGATTTAGTTAGTCTTTTGTCCCATTTGCACATATAAGTGTCGTATTAGGATAGTTTTTCTTTCTTTTGAGTCAAAGTGGTTAAAATGGCCAAATGGCGGAAAAGGAGCAAAAAGAGGGCAAAGAGGAGATGCGGTGAAAGCAGAAAGTGGCGAACGAGGTAAAACCTGCACCAGCGCGCGGCTCTCCCTGCGATGCGAGGGCGCGGCGCCACTATTCGAGAGGCTGCAGAAGATCCAGCGCGCGCTCGAATGCAGACGCAGGCGCGCGCGCTAAACATCCGGAGAAGCTATAAAGATGCAGTGGCGCGGCTCCGAGCAGCAGATATCGGGGCGCGGCGCCAAAACACCCGATCGTGCAGAACTTCCGCGCGCGCTGTTTGCGAGGCGGCGCCGACGCGGAAAAATTAGGTCTTTTGACGAAATTCTGGGCCAGGCCTGAAGGAAAAGAGGAAGACCGTTTGCAGCCTATAAAAGGAGAACCCTAGGCAGTTTTTGAGGGTTCCCCTTCTTGCACAACACAAAACCTTTGCTTGGAGATTGGATACCATTAGTTTAGTAATTTCTTTTCCTTTTCTTTACTTTATTTCAGTTTTTATGATGAACTTTGAATTAGTTCTTGTCATATTTATGGCTAGGAACTAATTCTCTTATAGGGCTTTCCATGTTAAATTGCTAGAAACTTATGTTATAAATTAATGCATGCTTATGGTTATTTTTCATATTGTGAGATCTATCCAATAATTGAGTTGAATTCTTGGTAATTAATTGACAACTAATTATCACTATATGATTTCTAATCAGATTCTGAAAAGGGGGGATTGTGAATATGCTGTAAGTTGGGTAGACATTCTTGGATTGGGGATGAAAATACCTCAATTATTTATGTAGCGTTGATGAGAGGCTTAACAACCCTAATTTTGCGCATTGTGCGTGACGGTCAACTAGGTTTTTGTTCTTAATCCTCGTATAAAGTTATCCTTATCACCGAAAGGTAGGTAAGGTGCGATACTGGGGTTGAGTGTTTATATAACCCTAACGGGAGTATAAAACGATTTCGTAAACCTGCTTTCTCCTAAAGAAGAATACCATAAGTTAATGCATTAGTAAGTAGCATAAGCGGATAGTAAGGATACATGGAAGCCCTATTCTCATCACCACTGAATTAAATCTTTATATTTAAAATAGCTTGCATAATTCGTAGTTATAAACAACAAATCAGTTATCAATTCACCAATTAGATACTAGAAAATAGATAGTTGGTAATTGAACCCTAATCCTTGTGGACGATATTCGGTCTTACTAAGACTATATTACTTGTCACGATAACGTGCACTTGTGTTTAAAGTGTGTGCATCTTACCGCGCATCAAGTTTTTGGCGCCGTTGTCGGGGATTAGGCATAGTTCAATATCAATTTTATCTATTTTTAATTTCTAATTTGGTTTTTATTTTAATTTTTAATTTTTACGTTTATCTTTTGAAAATTCGAGGTGCCGTGATTTGTTGTCTGTTTTTGATCTATTTCAGGAAGTCAGTTTATGCGAAGGAGAAGAGGAGCAGACACTCTTGTTCCCTTCAATCCGAACCGAGAAAACGCAAGCGAGCGAGAAAGAATCGGATTGCAACCTTGTTAGAGATGAACGGCGTTCAGAACAACAATGGGATGGGAGAAGGGTTAGGAGAGAATCAACCCCACCCAGGAATATCTAGGCAAGCACCCATAGACGTGGAAGAGAGAGTCCAAATCCAGCCAGAAAGGAGTTTGGGAGACTATGTGCTACCAAGAGTGAATGGAGCACAAACATGCATTAGGCTCCCTGCAATAGGAGCCAACAACTTCGAGATAAAACCGGCGATTCTGAGCATGGTACAGCACACAGTGCAATTCGGAGGATCCACATATGCACATAGCTAATTTCTTGGAGCTATGTGCAACTTTTAGATATAACGGCGTTACTGATGATGCCGTCAGATTGAGGCTCTTTCCGCTTCACTCGTGGATAGAGCAAAAGTATGGTTGAATTCCTGTACGATTCGATTTTCACATGGCACGGTGGCACATAAATTCTTATCCAAGTTCTTTCCTCCGTAAAGCAAAGAAACTAAGAGGAGTTGAACAACTTCTACCAAGCGGATAGAGTCCTTATGAAGCTTGGGAAAGGTTCAAAGATCTACAGAGAAAGTGCCACACCATCGCATTGAGTTGTGGAACTTGGTCCACATCTTCTACAACGTCTTTGGCGAGCAAAGACAACCGTAACTATCATAGATGCAGAATGGTGGAGCATTCATGAGGAAAAACAGCCACGACGCTGAGTTATTAGAAGACATGGCCACTAACAATCATGTCACGGAAGAGAGGTCGACAAATGGGAGAAGAAAACGTGGGAGTCCATGAAATAGATGCTATTCTTTGCCTTGAATGCCCAGTGGCCCTCCTAGAAAGCAATTCTGCGGAACATACGATGTCGATGAATGCGATGCAGATGCCTAAAAGTCGTGAGATATGTGGTGGCCCACATACATTTGATAGGTGTCCTTCAATGATCCCAACAACATACGATGGAGCGGCGAGTGTCGAGCCATAGGTAATTATCGAGGCAACATAACAACCCCTACTCAACACTTATAATCCGGTGGAGGAACCACCCAAATTTCTCATGGAGAGGGCGAGCGTGAGAACGGCACGAGCACGGGAACCAGAACCAATACGAGAACGCGAAATCGATACCGGGCGCAGAACGATGTCGAGCGCGAGAATCGGTATAGGGGCGATGCGAATCGTGAGCAGAATCGGCAACCCCTCATTCAAGCCCGCGGCACCAGCGAGTCAATGCAGGTTCGTGAAAAAGCGAGATGAGTAGCGGTAGCGGCGACTTGCCAACGCCAGACGCGATTCGCAGCGAAGCTAGATCCTCGTTGAAACTTGGAGACACAGTGGGTCGGTAGCAAAGCAGCAAACAGAAAGCCACGAGGACATTGCCAAGCAATACAGGTAAATCAGGGCGGATGTCGAGCGATGCGGTTGAGAAGTGGAAGCGATTGAGCGGCGATCGCTCGGCGATGTAGTTGAGAAGAAAGCAGAGTTAGAAAAAGAGAAGGTGATTGAGCCTAGCCCAACAGTAGAGAAAACTCCAGAGAAGGAGTATACATAGAAGATCCCTTTCCCCCCAGAGACTACAGCGAAAGACGGTTGATAAACAATTCTCCTAATTTTTGGAGACATTCAGAAAGCTGCATATCAACATACCTTTCATAGAGGCATTAGAGCAGATGCCCTCCTATTTCAAGTTTATGAAGGAGATTTTGGGGAAGAAGAAGAAGCTGGTAGAATACGAAATAGTAGCACTGACAGAAGAGTGTAGTGCTATCTTGCAGAAAAAGTTGCCACCAAAGCTAAAAGATCCAGAGAGCTTCACACTACATTTACGATGGCGGGGTAACTGCATGAGCTCATGTGATTTAGGGGCAAGTATAAATCTAATGCCCTATCGGTATTTAAAAGATTGGAGTTGGGTGAAGCAAACCAACCACAATAAGCTCGCAACTAGCCGACGGGCGGTGGTTCATCCAAGAGGCAAGATCGAGGGCGTGATTGTGAAAGTAGGAAAATTCTTCTTTCCCTGCACTTCCTCATTCTTGATATGGAAGAAGAGGCAGAAATCCCTATCATATTGGGAGGCCATTCCTAGCAACGGGAGAGCTTTGATTGATGTTGAGAGAGGAGAATTAACACTAAGGGTGGAATCAAGAAATGGTGTTTAAAGTTTTAAACACGCGTCATCGAGCCACCAACAAGGAGTGGGTGCTTTGCAATCGGCACCATCAAACCCCATGCGAGCCAATACAAGTCAACCAAAGAGCGATGAGCCCGAAAGCGTGCATAGTTTCTTTGAAATGCACTAAAGGAGGTAAGTATTCTGAACTCCCCTTACCGATAATGCTAAGAAGAAAAGAAAAGAAAACGCCAAATGTGGAGGAAATGGATAGGTTGGGGCTTAATCCACCCGGGGTTATTAAGGCTAAGGAACTTGCGTCCATTAAAAGACGTTAAAAACAATGCTACTTGGGAGGCAACCCAACGCGTTTTCAATTATGTTATTTTAATTTCTCTTTATTTTATTTTATTTTGTCTAGAACAATCTCACGGTCTTGGATTCTTGTATACGTCTTTGTGATTGATAGGTGCAGGAAATAAATTGAAGGACGAAAAGTGAGCAAGCGTGATTTCGAAAAAGCGGGTAGCGCCATGGCTGAGCGAAGCGCGGCGCTAAAAGAATCGAACAGCGCAGTTCAAGCGCGCGCGCCAAGCGAATGCGGCGCCAAAAGAAGCAGCGCAGTTCAAGCCATGCGCCTTGCAGGCGAGCGGCGCCAAAATCCTGAAAATTTGCCAAGTTTAAGCCGGCTTCCCGAATGCGCGTCGAAGAAAATCCCGAAGGGGCGCAGAAGTTTGGGCGCCGCGGTGCCAAAAACAGGGTCGCAACGCCGAAGCGGGAATCCAGAAACTTAAAAACGGCCAAAAAAATCAGATTTTCCCCAATTCCAAATTCAAAAACCTAACATTCCCTTTCCAAAAACCCACGAAATTCCAGAAATTTGCCCACAAATGCCCCACAAATCCAACCCAACCACAACCTAAGCTCTTAAATTCCCAAAAACCCTTAGCCTTCTCAACCAACAAAGCTCCATTCCATAGCCTCAAACCACCAATTGAAACAAGAACAAGCTTGAAGCTTCTCATAAAAAGGTAATCTTTTTCTGTTCTTGAATCCTTTACTGAAGTCACAGGAGGTAGTAGTTTGAAGGAGTATTGTAGTTGAAGCAATTGGGTACTGAAAAGTTGATTGTGAAGTTTAGAGAAAAGAGTAGAAAAGGGGTGTGGGTATTGGGTAGAAAAGTTGAAGTTTGGGGGTGTTGTGTTCGCTGCTAGTTGTCAATTGTGTAGGAAACATTTGTGCCACTAAATTGTAAGCCCCAGAAACTGTTTTAACCATGGCCACCAGGAAAAGAAGAGGCTCCACATCCACCCCAACCCCACAATACGATGAAAATAGGTTTGTGAGCTACCAAGCCTTCCAAAGATACAAAAGCGATACTGCACCCATAATACCAGAAAGGGGAATGGACTACCAGAGGGAGTCATATGGGGAAGAAGATGTTTATGAGCCCATTCGGGCGATGATTGAGTTAAGGGATTGGAGAAAATTTGTGAACCCAGAGAAGATAGCACCAGTAAACACAATAATGGTGCGTGAATTTTATGCCAATTTTTCGGAGAAGGTGGAAAGGGGATGCTTTGTAAGGGGACGCTATGTGCCTGTGACAGCAGAAGATATCAATATACAATTGAAAACAATTGATGTTGAAGGAGGAATTGGTGATCGGAGCCATTTTAGAACATGGTCTAGGAGCACCGACAACATAAACTGGGATATCGTCGCAAACACCGCGAGCTACCAGGAGTTTTTGATATTGGAAGAAATGGGTCAAGAGCGAGCAGTGCCAATTCAACAAAGTAGCCAAAGGTTGGCTATATTTAAATCGGCGCCGCGTGATTCCATCCACGCACTTCACGAGTGCGGATGATAGGATCAAACCGATATATGGAATTATGAGGGTTGGCGATTGATGGGAAAGAAATAGTGCAGATCATTGAAGAAATCAGCGAGTTGGTAACAACAGCGGATTGGGACATGGCTCGATTATCACCAAGCTATGTCACATGAGTGCGGTTCCAAACCTACACCGACACTCATGAAAGAAACCAGCGCCCGTATCCTATGGGATAGTGCACTCTTTCCCACTCCAAGCCCCCAAGAGCGGACGGAGAGTACAACCAGCAGCAGCAGCAGCAGAGGCCGCCATGGACGGAGATGAGCCTGAAATAGGGGCTCAATATGAGGCAGGACCTAGCCACAGGCCAACCACAAGAGCAGAACCTCCAACGCCCACAATGGAGCAATTGTATCAGAATCAGATGAGGATGATGCAGATCTTGGACACAGTAGTACAAGGACAACAAGAAACAAGGCAACAAATCAACGAGCTGAGTTCCTTGTTCAACCAATGGTCGATGCATTATCCACCGCCACCACCACCATTTTAACCAAAGTTTGTAAGTGTCTATTTCTTTTACTGTCTTTGAGTCTACACACATTGGGGACAATGTGTGTTTTAAGTTTGGGGGTGTTTATTTGTGTTTTGTTTTATTTAAGTCTTTTTGATTGTTTTATGTTTATTTTGAGTCACCAAATTTTTTTCCTTTTTTGAGTCATAATTGTCTGTCAAAGATCATGTATGCTGTAGTTGCTAGAAACACCTAGTGAAGTAAGGTGGAATAATGTAAAGGAATTGAAGCAACTATCTAAACACCTAAGTTAGATATGCCAAAAACTCACAGAATCTGTCTATTTGGAGTTTCTTGCTTGAGTTAAGCATGCCATAGGAATTCTTGAATTTACATGCATGATTTAGTATATTGACTTCCATTAAGCATGATAATATGAGTTTGCGAAATATCTAGCTTCATGTGCTTAGTGTGCTGAACTTTTATGCTATATGTTCCTGCATATTATTCTGCTAACCTTCATGTTTTTCTAGTTAACACTTGTGCAGCAAAAGTGATCAATGGCAGTGAGTCTTTTATTTTTCGTTCTTTGAGTCTTTTATTTTATTTCTTTCTATCTTTGCTCGAGGGCGAGCAAATGTTAAGTTTGGGGGTATTTGATCGGTGTATTTTATATACACCTTTTGAGTCAGTTTTAGTTAGTCTTTTATCCCATTTTGCACATATAAGTGTCGTATTAGGATAGTTTTTCTTTCTTTTGAGTCAAAGTGGTTAAAATGGCCAAATGGCGGAAAAGGAGCAAAAAGAGGGCAAAAGAGGAGATGCAGTGGAAACAGAGAAAGTGGCGAACGAGGTAAAACCGCACCAGCGCGGCCTCCTGCAATCAGGCAAGCGCGGCGCCCAATATTCAGAGAGGCTGCCGAAGATCCTGCGCCGCGGCGCCTCGCATGCCAGATCAGGTCGCGGCGCTAAACATCCGGAAGCTATAAGAGATGCAGTACGCGCGCCTCGAACAGCGAATATCGGGCGCGCGCCAAAACACCCGGACGGATTGCGAACTTCCGCGCCGTCTGCAGGCGGCGCCGACGCGGAAAAATTAGGTCTTTTGACGAAATTCTGGGCCAGACCTGAAGGAAAAGAGGGAGGCGGTTTGCAGCGTATAAAAGGAGAACCCTAGGCAGTTTTTGAGGGTTCCCCTTCTTGCACAACACAAAACCTTTGCTTGGAGATTGGATACCATTAGTTTAGTAATTTCTTTTCCTTTTCTTTACTTTATTTCGCTTTATGATGAACTTTGAATTAGTTCTTGTCATATTTATGGCTAGGAACTAATTCTCTTATAGGGCTTTCCATGTTAAATTGCTAGAAACTTATGTTATAAATTAATGCATGCTTATGGTTATTTTTCTTATTGTGAGATCTATCCAATAATTGAGTTGAATTCTTGGTAATTAATTGACAACTAATTATCACTATATGATTTCTAATCAGATTCCGAAAGGGGGGGATTGTGAATATGCTGTAAGTTGGGTAGACATTCTTGGATTGAGGATGAAAATACCTCAATTATTTATGTAGCGTTGATGAGAGGCTTAACAACCCTAATTTTGCGCATTGTGCGTGACGGTCAACTAGGTTTTTGTTCTTAATCCTCATATAAAGTTATCCTTATCACCGAAAGGTAGGTAAGGTGCGATACTGGGGTTGAGTGTTTATATAACCCTAACGGGAGTATAAAACGATTTCAGAAACTCGCTTTCTCCTAAAGAAGAATACCATAAGTTAATGCATTAGTAAGTAGCATAAGCGGATAGTAAGGATACATGGAAGCCCTATTCTCATCACCACTGAAGTAAATCTTTATATTTAAAATAGCTTGCATAATTCGTAGTTATAAACAACAAATCAGTTATCAATTCACCAATTAGATACTAGAAAATAGATAGTTGGTAATTGAACCCTAATCCTTGTGGACGATATTCGGTCTTACTAAGACTATATTACTTGTCACGATAACGTGCACTTGCGTTTAAAGTGTGTGCATCTTACCGCGCGCATCGTCGCGCTGCAGCGCCGCCGGGCAGGCCGACGCCGATATTCGAAAGTCCTCGAGGTTGCGGCCGCAGGGTGTGCGCGGAATGCAGGAAATTCTCAGAAGTGGAAGCGCCGCGACGCCAAGGCGGGATTTTTGACGCGGTAAGGGGCGAAAAACAGGGGATATTTTGATAAAAGGCCTATGGGAGGGTGACAAGTGTCCCTCCCATCTTTTTGACCAAATGAGGGTCTTATTTTAGGGCCAAGCCTTCTAGATTTGGCCATTTTGCAAGGGTTTCCCCTAAGAAAAATCCCTCTCATCTCTCTCAAATTGATGAACCCCGGTGAGATTTTTGGAAAGGCTTCAAGGAGGAAAAGTGTTGGCAAGCTGGTAAAGGGTTCGTGTGGGTAATTTTAAAGTGAAGAAGATTTCGGAAAGAGGGATTCTTGAGGTAAAATCTTCTCCTTCTTGTGTAAATGAAGTTTTCAAGTTTTAGTAGTCAAGAAATGAGCCTGAGACTGTTATATTAAATCTTGAAAAGATTGGGGTGGTGTCGACTTGTGAAAACCGAAATGGGCATGTTAGCCACTCATATTGTAATCAATTCGGTTGCTAGCTAGAAATCGTTACATGTTATAAATAGGAGGGTTTATAATTGGTTATGACTTATATAACATGTTGGAATAACGAGATTGGATTAGAAAGGAAATTGAATGGAAAGTGATATTGTAGCCGAATGGGGCTTGGAATTATTGGGTTGTTTTGTATTATTGTGGGGCAAAATTTTACGCGTCCTGTAAAGGCGTGTAATCCCCTTTTGGTTAGCTGAATTGTTGTGCCTTAAATGCGGCGTTTGGTTATTGAATTCGGACCTTGAAAAAGGTGGAAAAGTAAGTAGAAACAAAGGAAGTCTTTGTCGATTTTCCCGCAGAACGCGGACTTTTCATTAGAATATACTACGTTGAAGCTAGAAGCTAATAGACGTATTATGGTCATTATAGGTTGACATCTACGGACGGCATATTGGACTTGGCAAGTGGACTGAACATAAGAGGTATGTAGAACTCTTCCTATCCCTTGAGCATGAGTAGTTATAACTGTATGGTACGGTAGACGTACGTGATTTTAAATGAAGTGAAGTCATTGATATATTTGACTTGTTTTAAGGATGTCTAGTTGGTCGAGTTAGAGGATTAACTCACGTGTACTTAAGGAAGAGCTATAAGAATGGTTTATCCTAATAAGGTAGACAAGGATTTCTTGACATGATCAAGTATAGAATACTAGATTCGGGAAGTATTAATTCTTGAACTATTCTAAAGATAAGAGACCTGATTCCTAAGTTAAGAAACTTGTTTTCTAAGTTAAGATTTTTGAAGTATTTTGAAAGTAGTGTAACTTGAATTGAAGTACAAGCCTCTTGGTTATAGAGAGAGCAAAGTGGTCTAAGACATAAAGAGTTATAACGACTTTATGGGAAGTTAGTTATGACGGCTTTATGGGAGGATAAGGATGTCTTGGTTCTAAAGCATAAAGTTAGTATAACGGCTTTATGGGAAGTTGGTTATAATAACTTTATGGAAGCTTAAAGAAATGGGTTTTCTCGAATAAGGTAAGCCTAGATAAAAGAATGGATACTAAGAAAGGCAATTCGATTTAAAGGCATCAATTGCTTAAAGTTTAAAATGAGGGTCACTTGAGTTAGAAGCCGAAGCATATTTCTAATAGTATAGTGACTTGTTTGAAGTGTAGATAAGCCTTGATACTACGGGTGTTAGTATCTTGGGGTCTTATGTGGAAAAGGGATCTTGGAAAGAATAGAAATACATAGTACTTTGGGTTAAATTTTCCCAGGACTTGTTAAGTGATATGGAAAGTGCCTAAGGTCATAAAATGAGATCCATTTTGTATGTTAAGGAAAGTCTAAAGAAGTTAGGAGCTTACTTGGACATACCGTCAGTGATGGAGGATTCCACGGGTATGCCTCCATTGCCTCCTTATGAGTCTACCGGGACGTACCGACAGTGATGTGGGATTCCACGGGTATGCTTCCCTGGTCATAGTATGAGTTTACTTGGACGTACCGACAGTGATGTGGGATTCCACGGGTATGCTTCCCTGGTCATAGTATGAGTTTACTTGGACGTACCGACAGTGATGTGGGATTCCACGGGTATGCTTCCATAGTCTTAGTATGGGTTTACCGGGACATACTGACAGTGATGTGGGATTCCACGGGTATGTACCGTGGACATGCTTGCGATGAGGAATTCCGAGGCATGTAGTTTGAGGGGTAAGAGTATAAATGAGGGGTACACCCCCAAGATCGTTATACCACCTTCTTCAGGGTAAGAGTATAAATGAGGGGTAAACCCCCAAGATCGTTATACCACCTGGTTCCGTGGATTTGCTACCCACGATGCGAGAGACACCTCATGAAGTCATGTACCCGAGATGAGGGATTCCACGGGCATGATATATATATATGTATGTATTGTGTATGTGTACGCCGACGGTGAGGTAGGATGCCACGGGCGCGTCACATGGTTGTATTTACTTTTATGGCCGTCGGCAGTGACGGGGGATTCCACGGGCAGAGGATATAGGTATATACGTGTTGTATGTGTGTCTGGCAGCGGTGAGGTAGGATACCACGAGTGCGTCACATGGTTAGATTTATGTGTACGCCGACAGTGAGGTAGGATACCACGAGTGCGTCACATGGTTAGATTTGTGTGTACGCCGACAGTGAGGTAGGATACCACGAGCGCGTCACATGTCACATGGTTAGATTTGTGTGTACGCCTACAGTGAGGAAGGATGCCACGGGCGCGTCACAGAGTTAGATTTTACACCTAGCGGACGACAGTGATGGGGAATCCCACGGGCGCGCTTGGATATTTGAGGGCTGGTGTTCATAGCCCTGGTGTGACTATGGATCATATGTTGAGACAGGCTGTATAAGGTAAAAATCTGACTTTCATTACTTCCACTTCAGTAAGGCACAGTGTACTGTTAATTTGGTTATCATATATGTCTTCAGCTGCATTTTTGACTATTATGATTTAAATTACAGTACTTTCAGTTTTGCATACTTGGTACATATTTCGTACTGACCTCCTTCGGGGGGCTGCGTTCATGCCGCAGGTTGAGGTACATAGTTTGTTGATCCGCACTCGTAGGATCACTGTTCATTTCTGGAAAGCTCCATTTCTCCGGAGGCTTCGTCTTTGGTATGGTTCCCTGAAGTCGTTGACTTTTGTACATTCAGGGGTATGGCGGGGCCCTGTCCCGTCACAGTTGTTATGTAAACTCTTAGAGGTCTGTAGTCATATATTGTGGGTCACTTTATAATTTTTTTTTAGAGGTAACTGCTTTTGGATTTGTTTATATCCAGGAAGGTAGCCTTATCGGCTAACCTATTATTTTATTTCATTGTTAAGTTTATGTATGTTCCGCTGATTTTTCTCTGATGTATACCTGTAAGGGTGCCCAGGTAGGGCACCAGTCGCGGGCCCGGGGTTGGGTCGTGACAAAGGGGGTCAGTACAAAATAATGTACTGAGTATATAAAACATGAAGTAATGTAAATAAGATCATAACTGGCCAAGAGATGTCAGGAGACAAATATAATAACCCAAATATCAATACAATTGTGCCTTATGAAGTGAGAGTCAACTGTGCCTTATAAAAATGAGAGTCAACTGTGCCTTATAAAAATGAGAGTCAACTGTGCCTTATAAAAATGAGAGTCATATACATATATATACCGTACCTGCCACCCTAGTGAGGGTCTCGGTGTGAATCATATATATACCGTACCCGACCCCCTAGTGAGGGTCTCGGTATGAATCAAATGCATACCGTACCCGGCCCCCTAGTGAGGGTCTCGGTGTGATCATATAATGTGCACATACCGTACCCGGCCCATTATGAGACTCGGTGTGAAATCATCATATATGTACATACCCGGCCCGGGACTCAGTGAAATCATATAGTCATATCCGCATGAATAGAGTATCATGAGTAACTTTATATAAATTAAATCATCATTTGACTCTTAATGGAATAAATAGAATAACTATCACTTTAGAAAATCAAGGCACTATCATGTATCATTAAGAATTAGGATTCAATAGAATTTTGTGCGTCCGTCGTACACTCATTTATATAAATCATGCCAAAAGAAAGAAATGATAGTCTCACATACCTTATCGTCTATACCAACTCAATAATTAGGATTCGTCTCAACTAGTACTTCAACCTATAATAATAATAACATATCCATCAACTCTATGATTTCTAGCATAGTTATCTAACGAATGACGACTCTCCATTCTATGAAAATTCGGGCAGCACTTCCCCTATTCATGTGCACATCCGCAACTTACAAACCAAGCCAACAATACCAAATAACAATCACGAATTAAGGGTGTACTAAAATAATTCCACATACTCGATATATACCACCATTATACATCCTTTCTTCTTACATTCATGGAATATAACCAAAACAACAACCAAGGTGATTAATACACCTATTTATCATATTCATCCAACCCCTTAATCATGTTAAAATAGCCTATTAAAATAACCCATAATTTAACAATAACGAGAGTGGAATGTGAAGCTTTTCTACACATTTCTATACCTTAATCCTTTAGGACATATATCCACAATTATAACTACGTAAATGCAGGTTCATAACTGAAATTTTCAGCATACAACTCGACAATAACAACCCTAATACACTACAACAATGTCCAATAATTTCATATAAGTCTCGGCCAATATCCACAAAACCAATTCTTTTCTTAACTCCTTACAATCCAATTCATGTTTCAACACTTTCATATAACTAATCTACAACTTTAACATCAAGGTTTTCCTTCAATTTTCAACATGCAATTTGTGACAAGGATAACAACAACACACAAATTCAATGTACACGAAAACAGTCCCAATTTTGGCTATAACACCCAACAATCACATGCATTGTCTTAAATTCCAAGTTTCTCCAAACACAAGTTCATTCCTTAAACTACAACAACATACAACTCCAATTATATCATAAGAAGAAGATTTTTTACCTTAAATTTAAGCCAAAACAATCCATAATTTCGGTCCACTGCCCCAATTCCTTTTGCACCAATTTTCATCCTTTCTTCAACTCAAAGTGACATGCATGTGTTCTATAAGTTTAATCCATCATTCTTACATGTTTTTCATCCAAAATTTTCATCTCAAAATCTGAAATTCCAGGGGCACAAATCTGTCCAGTGGCCGTGACCCACTGCTTTGGAGGTTACCTTGGTTGGGACTTAGTTGAGGAGCTTAATTTTGTAAAAAGAGTTAAGAAAAATCTCCTATTAGCTATGGAGAATGGTAAGAAATCTGTTGGGAGAGAAGATAATAGATAATGAAGAATAAAGTTTGAATTAAAGGCCTTGCCATGAGTGGAAAATGGGTATAAGCAAATCTGAAAATTATTTACATGCTTACACGGTTTTTGATGCTCAAATATGTGAAATTTGTCCACTAATTATTATTCCCTCCACTAAAATTTAATTCCACAATTAATTATTCTCCCACCTAATCAATCTTATATAAAATCCAAAAATTCCAATCCAATTATAATATATACACGACACTAAGCCCATATCACACGTGTTGCATCCAATATTATTCCGGAATCACATCATTTGTATACAAATTTCCGGATTAGCACATATAAGTATACTTTATATCCAATATTCGAATCTTATTTTCTTAATTACGTTCTCTAATTACCGAGTCAATTTACGAGGTGTAACATCCTTCCTCCCTTAGAAACATTCGTCCTCGAATGTTCAAAATAAGTCTTATGCTAGAAAAATCTCGGCAGAGTCTCCTTTACATCTATACCTACCCACCTATATTCAGCAAATCCAAAGATGCCTCACAGGGCCACAATATATCACAAGTATTATTCACCAATCAACATAATCAAGTAGGGAATGGAATTACATGTAGGCATAGGGAACAAGTAAGGATACTTCTTCTTCATCTTATCTTCTGCTTCCCAAGTCATCTCTTTTCTATTATTGTTTCGCCACAATACCTTAACGGAAGCCACATCCTTAGTCCATAATCTTCTAACCTGACGATCAAGTATCGCTATGGAACTTTCCTCGTAAGACAAATCCTCAGTTACCTGGACATCATCAATAGGGAACTGTTATACCCCGTAGTTCTGACCCTACGTATGAGAGCGTACGAAAGCATGTAAGACTTAAAATTTTCAAAGGATAGGTTGACGGATTATTTCGGACGGGTCTTAGTCAACTTTGAGGCGGGTTATGACCCGATACATTGAGAGTTCCTAAGTGTTTCAAAGACCTATGGCGTAGTTCGTGGAGTCTAGATTCCAACGCAACCAACCGCTAAATCGATAGGGCGTCGAGTAGGAAGTTATGAGAGTTACAAGTTCGGTCTTGCGATGGACGTAAATGTGTTTCGGACAAAGCGCGTGGCGCGGCGCGGATGCAGGTCAGCGGCGCTAAAAATCGAGGGCGCTGAAGTTGCAGCCGCGCCAGCCGGACAAGCGGCGCCGAAAGTTCAGAGAGGTGCGGAGGTTTCAGCGCCGCGCCGCCGAGGCGGGATTTTTGGGCGGAGAAACTTAGAAAAGTCAGATTTTTCTTTTAAAAGACCTTGGGAGGGTGACAAGTGTCCCCCCCTATCTGATTTCTTACATGCAATATATTGACCAAGTCTTGAAGACTTGGTCATCTTCCAATTTCTCTCCCTCTCTCTAAAAATCAGCTCATCCTTCTCTCTACATTTCCAAAGGAAATCCAAGCCTAAGGAAAAATCTGAAAAGTTAAGAACAAAGAAGGAAGTTTGTGGCTAGCTTGTGGTGGTGTTCTTGGCAAGGAAGCTAGCAAAATATTTGGAATAAGTTTGGCTAAAACTCTAAGGTAATGATTCTTCCTTTAGATTTAGTTTATAGTGTTGCATGTTAAGAAGAAAGAACTTGTGGTAGTAAGTAATGCTCTTAGAGTCATTGCATGCTAGAAATGTGGTTTGGATATGAAAAATGGGTTAAGAAGAGATTATGAGCATGTTGTAGCCTAAAAACTACCTTAGAATTGTTAAGTGAATTGTTGTAACTTATGGGGCAGAATTTTACACACCCAAGTTTAGGTGTGTAATCCCCTTTGAATTGTTGGATTGATTGAGCCTTAAATGTGGCAATTGGATGATAAATTCGGCCTTGAGAAAGGTGGAAAAGTGAGTAGAAACAAGGGAAATGCTGCCCAATTTTCCATGGAATTTAGTGACTTTGAACTTGGATTGTTCTACATTAAGATTAGAGGTTAATAAACGTATCATGGTTATTTTAGGTTGACATATTACTTGCGATAGTTTGGACTTAGCAAGTGGATTGACCAAAGAGGTATGTGAAGCTTTCCTATCTCTTGAGCATGAATAGATGAAACTATGTAGTACGGTAGACGTACAAGATTTGGTATTCTTACTTGCTTTAAGTATATAATGACTTGTTTTGTTTTAAGAATGTATAAGTCCCTTAGTTAGGGGAAAGGTATGATTTTACTAAAGTGTAGAGTTAATATAACAACTTTATGGGAAGTTGGTTTATTAGCTTTATAAAATGTTAATGAGAAGAGATTTACTCTAAGTAAGATAAGTATATGGTGAGGCAAATTGGTTTTAAGGCATCAATTGCCCAAGAGTTTTATGTATAAAGAATAGTCATTTTTAAAAGAGTTGAAGCATGTAGTACTTGGGCTAAACTCCCGGTGTTCTTTTATTAAAGATATGATTAAGTGCCTTAAGTAAACTAAAATGAGAGGGTATATGAACAAGACTAATAAGAAGTTATAAGTTTTCTTAACTTATTTATGATTATGATATGATGTGATTTGAGCTAGGGTAAGAGTATATCGAGGGCAAGCCCCAAGATCGTTATACCACCTCCTCCGGTAAGAGTATGTCGAGGCAAGCCCCAAGATCGTCATACCACCTTCTTCAGTGTAAGAGTATGTCTGAGGGGCAAGCCCCAAGATCGTCATACCAGCTGCTTCAGTGTAAGAGTATATCTGAGGTTCTGCTTCGGGGTAAGAGTATATCTGAGGGGTAAGTCCCCAAGATCGTTATACCACCTGTTCCGTGTATTTGCTACCCATGATGCGAGGAATACCTCATGCGAGTCCTTATGGGCTTATGCGGGTGAAATAGTCTCACGCGGTACTGACTATCACGAGGAATACCTCATGCGGGTCCACATGACTATGCGGGTGAAATAGTCCGAGGAGTAGGGTGCTTATTGATACTACAGGCGAGTACCTGTTTTGATCCTAAGGCCCCTATTTTATGCAGTATTATATATACTGGTCACTCTCATTGTTAGTAAGGCACAGTAAAAGGTATTTTGATTTTCTTCTATGACCCAGCTTACTTTTAGACTTATGATATCATTACTACAGTATTTTCCAGCTTTACATACTTGGTACATATTGTGTACTGACCCCCTTCCTCGGGGGCTGCGTTCATGCCGCAGGTAAGGGTAAGCAGATTGAGGATCCTCGTTCTTAGGATCACTATTCCGGTGTCAGAAGCTCCATTCCTCCGGAAGCTTGTCTATTGGTACAGATATTCCCTGATGCTATAGGTATTTTGTATATTCAGGGGTATGGCGGGGCCCGCCACGATGAGTTATCTGTAAGTGCAGTGGTCACATATATGTTTTGGGCTATAAGAACCAGTTGTACTACTATACTTTGTTTAAGTATGTTTTATGGAAGACAACTTTATCGGCTGGCCAGTGATGTTTACCCTTTTTATAAGTTATGTGTTATGTCTTCATTGCTATTCTCGACATATACGGCGAGTACTCGGTAGGGTACCAGTCGCGGCCCCGGGGTTGGGTCGTGACAGGAACACTCTAGAAGGATCATCAATACACTTACGGAGCATCGATATATGAAAGACTGGATATACTGCTTCCAAATCAGATGGAAGGTCAAACTCATAGGCAACCTTGCCTATCTTACGAATAATCTGATAAGGTCCAATGAACCTCGGGATAAACTTCCCTTTCTTCCCGAATCTCATCACACCATTCATGGGTGACACCTTCAGGAATACCTAATCACTGATCTAAAACTCTAAGTGTCGACACCGATTATCTGCATATGACTTCTGTCGACTCTGGGCTGCTAATAATCTCTCCTGAATAAGCTTCACCTTATCCACAGCTTGTTGAACCATATCTGGGCCAATCAGCTTAGTCTCACCTACATCAAACCAACCGATAGGTGACCTGTTCTTTCTCCCATACAAAGCCTCGTATGGTGCCATCTGGATACTAGAATGGTAGCTATTATTAAAAGCAAACTCAACAAGTGGCAAATGATCATCCCAGCTACCTCTGAAGTCAATAATACAGGCTTTCAACATATCCTCTAAGTGTCAATAGTGCGCTCGATCGCCCGTCGATCACGAGGATAAAAGGTTGTGCTGAGACTCACCTGTGTCCCCAATCCCTTTTGGAATGACCTTCAAAAGTTAGCTATAAACTGAGCTCCTATGTCCGATATAATAGATGTGGGGACCCCATGAAGTCTCACTATCTCCCTGATGTATAATCTTGCATAATCTTCCGCTTAATAAGTAGTCCTGACTGGAAGAAAATGGACTGATTTCGTCAGCCTATCCATAATAACCCAAATAGAGTCACACTTCCGCTGAGTGCAAGGTAAGCCTGTAATGAAGTCAATATTAATCACTTACCATTTTCAAGTTGGGATCTCCATCTCCTGCAATAAACCACCAGGCTTCTGATGCTCGGTCTTAACCTGTTGACAATTCGGGCACTGAGCAACAAACTCCGCTATTCTCTCTTCATGCCATCCCACCAATACAAGCATCTAAGGTCATGATACATCTTCGTTGACCCTGGATGAATAGAATAACGGGCATTGTGTGCCTCTCCCATAACCTGTCATCGTAGCCTTGCAACATCATGCACACACAATCTACCCTCATATCGTAGCACTTCATCAGGTGCAATCTCAAACAGAGTCTTCTCCTTTCGAAGAGTTGCATCTCTATACTGTGTCAGAACAAGATCCTCATACTGCTGTCTCTTTACCTCTTCTATGATAGAGGACTCTGCAACTCCTCGAACAACAACTCCGCTATCTCCAGAATCAGCCAAACGGACTCCAAGCTACCAATAGAACTATGACTAAGAGCATCTGCCACCACATTTGCTTTCCCAGGATGATATAGAATATTAACATCATAGTACTTTAGTAATTCTATCCATCGTCTCTATCGTAAATTTAGCTCTTTCTGTTTAACGATATATTGGAGACTCTTGTGATCAGTATAAATATCAATATGAACTCCATATAAATAGTGTCTCCATATCTTCAAAAGCATGAATCACCGCTGCTAACTCCAAATCATGAGTAAAGTAGTTCTTCTCATGCTTCCTGAGTTGTCGGGAGGCATAAGCTATAACTCTGCCACGCTGCATCAACACATAACCTAGTCCAACACCTGAGGCATCACAATAAATAACATACCCATCTAGTCCCTCAGGAAAGAGTTAGAACTGGAGTCGTAGTCAACTTGTCTTTCAATAACTGGAAGCTGTGCTAACAAGCATCCGTCCATTGAAACTTAGCTGCCTTATGAGTTAGCCTTGTTAAAGGCGCTGAAATTGAGGCAAATATTTCTACAAACCTCCTGTAATATCCTGCTAACCCTAGAAAACTGCTTACCTCAGTAGGTGTCGTGGGTCTGGGCCAAGTCTTAACCGCTTCAATCTTCTGCGTATCTACCCGAATACCATCAGCTCCGATAATATGCTCCATGAATGCCACTGAAGCCAACCAGAATTCACACTTAGAAAACTTGGCATACAACTGCTGGTGCTGGAGTACCCTAAGTGTCGTCCTCAAATGGTCTGCATGCTCCTCTTCTGAACGTGAAAACCCCAGGATATCATCAATGAATACAATGACAAACATATCCAAGAATGGCTTGAATACCCGATTCATCAAATCCATAAACACTGTTTGGAGCATTGGTCAGCCCAAAGGACATCACTCTGAACTCATAATGTCTGTATCGGGTCCTGAACGCTGTCTTAGGAATATCGGCCTCCCTTACCCGCACCAGATGATAACCTGACCGCAGGTCTATCTTAGAAAAACACTTAACACCTTGCAACTGGTCAAATAAATCATCAATCCTGGGGAGGGGATACTTATTCTTTATTGTTACCTTGTTCAGCTGCATGTAATCGATACACATCCGCAGCGATCCATCCTTCTTTCTTACAAATAGCATCGGTGCTCCCCAAGGTGATGTACTAGGCCTGATGAAGCCTTTTTCTAACAAGTCTCTCAGCTGCTCCTTCAATTCCTTCAACTCTGCAGGTGTCATTCTATAGGGAGGAATAGATATAGGTTGGGTACCTGGCGATACATCAATAGTGAAATCTATCTCCCGCTCTGGAGGAAGACCTGAAAGATCATCTGGGAATACATTCGGGAATTCACTAACTACCGGAACTGACTGAAGAGCCGGTACCTCTGCTTCCGTATCATGCACCCGAACTAAATAATAAACATAACCCTTTCTAACCAGCTTCCTTGCCATGAGGTATGAAATAAACTTACCCCTCTGCGATGCTGTATTTCCTCTCCATTCTATAACTGGTTCGCCAGGAAATTGAAATCGAACCATCTTCTCTCTACAATCAACGTTAGCATAACAAAAAGCCAACTAATCCATACCCATAATAACATCAAACTCGGTCATATCTAACTCTATCAAATTTGCCATGGTATGACAACCATATACAAACACCGAACAATTCCTATACACCCGCTTAGGTATGACCGAATCTTCTATTGGTGTAGCTACCTCAAATGGTTCTATCGACTCGGGTTCTATTCCGATACTATTAGCAACAAAGGGGGATATATATGATAAGGTAGAACCTGGATCTATCAATGTATTTATGTCCCGGAAAAAGATCGATAATATACCTGTAACCACATCTGGCGACGCCTACTGATCATACCGACTAGCCAAAATATAAATGTCGTGCGAGGGACCGTTAGAACTGGAAACTCCACCACGACCTCTACAACGGCCTGCTTGCATATGAACACCCTGCCATGTAGGGCGTATAGCTATGGAAGAAGATGAACCAGCAACCGATTCAGTAGGCTGAGCCATACCCCCTATACCACATCTGAAAGGACAGTCTCTTATCATATGGCCTTGACAGCCGCAAGAATAACAAGAACCTGTGGCAAAACGGCATTCCCCAAAATGGGACCTACCACACCGAGCACACCGAGGCAAAGGTGGTCTCGACTGACTAGAACCCATGTTCACCTGTGAACCTGAAGCCCTGGAGCTCTGACCAGCTCCTGAATACCCCGTGCAGTCAAATTATCTACCCGCGGACTGTGGAGGTGCACTCTGTGCTGGTTGGGAAGAATATCTGACATGATGTTGAGGCTGCCCACCTCGATACTCACCCGAATACCCAGCCGACCTGGCCCTCTTATGTTGGCCTCTATCGTGATCTTTGTCCGGCTGACGTCCTTTGTGTCTGTCTTCTACCCCCTGTGCATATGCCTGTATCTGGGCAATATCCATACCTGGCTGAAGAACCACTGCCATACAACCGTAAATCAAATAGCGGTCAAGTCCCATCACATATTGATGCACTCTATCCGCCATATCAGCCACAATGGTAGGTGCATACCTAGCCAATGAATCAAACTCGAGGCTATACTCCTGAATGCTCCTGCCACCCTGCCTCAACTGTAGGAATCTATCGACTCTGGCTCGTCTCATCTCTGGAGGTAGAAAGTGGCCAAGGAATGCCTCTGTAAACTCATCCCATACCGCCGGAGGAGCACCATCGCCTCTAGATAACTTCTAAGACCCATAGCAATTTACAGCTACATATCGCATCCGATATGAAGCCAACTCAACAGACTCAGTCTCCGAAGCCTTGATCACCCTCAATGTACGCTGCATCTATCGGATAAAATCCTGCGGATCATCCTCGTGCTTTGACCCGAAAAAATCTGGAGGATTACAACTCAAGAAGTCACGAACCGTCAAACTATCAGATCTGCTATCAACTCAAGCCCCGCCACTGAGTGCACTGCCACCAACTGGTCGATGGTTGTATTGCATCTCTCATGGCTCGCCCTCTGCCGCCGTGAGGAGGCTGAGCCTCGAACCGTGGTGCTCCCCCCTGAACTAGAGCCTCTGGAGGTGGCGATGTAGCAGAACTCGTCGACTGGGGTACAGTCTCAGGCATAGATTTGGTACGGGACTTGGTAACCCTCCGGGTCTGGCTAGTAGCTCATGCTATTGATTTGACCTTCTGGGCGGTTGTCGCTTTCTTTGGAGACATAGCTGTAAACACAATAATTCATCAGAAAGGGATCATCCTAATAACATAGCTCTAATGCACGATCTATGAGATGAAAGAATAGAAACCAATCCTAAATGTCCGGCGGCCTCCTGCGTATAAGTATGGTGCATAGCATACCCATACGCAAGACTCTACTAGACACGGTCTGTAGACATTCCGAGAACGAACTGCTATGATACCACTAACTGTCACGACCCGACCCGACGGGCTGCGACCCGGTGCCCTAATTGGACACCCTTATTGTTGACACTCAATTTTGACCCTCACGTCCAGTCATTAACTATAGAATTACACTAATTTTGCAAAATAATTTTTTTATAATTTAAATAATAAAATGCAGCAATAAAATATTAATACATGCACAAATAAACAATTTAATAATGGCACCGCGTCTTACGTAGAAAATTAAGCACTTAGAGTCTCTCGCCCGTACTTAATTTTAAGCCCTGTCATAATTCTTAAACGATAAATAAATAAATACATAAAATAAATAATTTGACAATGACGTCGTGTTAAATAAAATATTCGCATTTATTAATAGCAAGACAATTTCATAATTCGTAATTTAAATTAATTTTAATCTAATACATGCATTTAATAGCGTCGCATTTATAAGAAAAACTTTAAGCAGTCCTTAAATGTCATATCTGCATGTAGCATTTAAATAATTTAATTTTTAATTTAGCTTCGCAGAATACGCATAATAAATAAGTTTCAATAACGTCATCGCATTATAAATACTAAGCACTAATTAAATAACACACTCGCATTTATTTTTGTAATAATTTAAACTCAAACTTAGACTAATAAAGCACCTAAATAATTTAATCATAATTTAAACAATTTAATTAATTAATAATACACTACCCCTATTAATACATCTAAATACCTAATACTTAAAAAACTAACTCTAATACCTAAATAACTACCCAGCCCAAACCCGCGGCCCATTATCTTCCCCTGACCCGCGGCCCATTACCCGCAATCACCCCCTTATCTCTCGACCCACACACCCTCAGCCCAGAACCTTTCCCATCCTCCCTTAAACAAAACCTAGAAACCCATCTACCCTAAACCTTTCAATCGCCGCCCCTTCACCCCTACTCCCATCGCCCATGCCGGGATTCTCGCCGGAGAATTCGGCGAATCTTTCACCAGTACAACTAACAAATCAGCCCCAATATTCGATAATCATCAACTTGCCTTAAGAAACACATCCAAAATCGTACACAAAATCATACCATAAGTATTACATGCAAATCGGCCATAAAGGGTTAAACTTTGCCTAATTTAGAGCCTCAATGGGGGGCTATATGAACCAAGCAATAGTTGCATGTAAAAGGAATCAATGGGGGGGGGGACCCAACACCTTTCTGAATCCAGAAAAAATCCACTCAAATGTCATAAAACATAGGGGAAGGCATCGGGAGTTAGAGATTCAAAGATTCGAAATTAGCGACTAAGAGCAAGAACAGAAGTTCGAAGCCCCTTTTAATACTAGTCCAGAAATCAGCAAAAGCCCTGTCTTTTTAATTCACATAGCAATACAACCCCGAGTGAATCGACGACTTGATACGCTGCCTCGGTTCGCTGTCCGGAGAAGGTAAAACTCCAACCCCTCTGAATTCTGTTGTATTTGTTCAGACCTATGTGTTTGTGTGTTTTGTGCTAGTATAATGTTAGTCTGTTTATTTTTGTTTAGTTCTGCTTGGATTAGATAAATGTAAGGTTATTTCGACAAGTAGTGAAGTTCTGATTTAGTGATAAATATTTGTTTGTTTGGTCGTGTGAATGTTGGCAGATATTTATTATTGGAAAATACTCTGTGACAATCTGGTAGAAGCATACAGGGTATACTGCCTTGCGTATACACTGGATGTATATCGCAGCTGTATATCTTCGTATACTTTACGATATGTGAGTATATGGGTCTTGTTATTTATGTGCGCTAAGTCTCTATGAAGCATGTTTTGGTGTGTTTTTGAGTACTGCAGTGTTCCTTGGCTATATTTGCAAATATTAGAATCTTGAAATAACATATTAATATTTATGAAAGGGTCTGGACAACCGGAGTTATGAATATATGTCTTCTTTAAGTTGTCCTTCTATGTCTAGTTAGCATGAATCCATGTAATGCATTCGATGTCACTGAAATCTGTCCAAATTGCAAGGTGGCGACGGATGATAACCTGATAGATAATCGGAAATGTCATGTTGAGTTATTTGTCTATGTTGTATGCTCAATTTAGTCTCATATAATGAGTGCGATGTGATCTACCATATAAATGCGAATTTCTATGTCAAGATGAAGATGGGTACCTTATTTGCCTAAACTATCCACTGATGCTATTATGAGGGCTTCATTCTAAAACATGCTAGCATATTCTCATTTTTTAGATTAATCATCTACTCGAAGGTCAAATGCTAAATACGTGCCTATAATAAGCTTAGCCTAGTGTTCCTGTTTTATGTATGCGATATACTCTACAAGTATCTACTATGAATATGTTAGCACTAAAACACTCAGTGGCACATGGAATTAAAAACAGGGAAGCGGAATATATGTAGTGTTGGATGTACATTTATGTAGTGTGTATTTGGATTGATCATATAACAATACAGGTTTGATATGCCTATCTGTTGAGGCTCATATTAAAAGCTAATGTGTGCCTGTTTGAATAACCTAACTGTGTCATATCAATACCTGCCTATTTGGACATCCCTGTGAATTCACTGAAATAGGGGTTGGTTTGTGGGTTGGGCCTATCACATGTAGGATTAATTGGCCTCTCTTTGAAACTGGAAATGTTACGTTTTGGGGTTTATTTCTATCTCGCCATCGCTACATTCAGCGGTGTATTTCTGAGATATTTGAGCACTTATCGCAGCAGTCCGCAGTATCTGTATGTATTTTGGGTGTATACATTTGTTCGCTCGGCCATGATCACCGTCATGTGTACTATTAAATTAGCTTCAGTTATTGGGGTTTGTCAAAGCCCACTGCCTCGTTTAAAAGTTGCACATAGGCTGTCCAGGGTCTATAAGTCTCGTTTTCTTGCATGTGTGGGTTAGGCCCATTCAGTTTACTTGCTGATTATTACATCTTCATATAACTGCATTATTTTATTTACGGATTTGTACAACCTTATCTGCTGATTATGCCTACGTCGCATTACATGCTTCAGACTTTGATTCGATATTTTTGGGCATATACTAATCCTTATCATTTTTTACATGAAATGCATCGGAGCAAAAATGAAGAGTCTCATGGCGAGACTCATCACAAAGCTGCAGCAAATGAAGACCCGCATCTATGTGCATTTCTCTATCCGCATTGGAATCCCAAAACCACCGGCGAAAAGACATCGCCTTCTTCGAGTCATTTATTAATTTATGCATGCCTATTCATTATTTGTAAATTAATTGCCTAACATCACTCTACTAGCAGAACCTTTAGGACATTCAAGCTTTGGGTTGCCATTAAGAGGTAGTTTGGTACTAGAAACTCGTTTCTTCTAACTTAATTATTTTATGCTAGCTATACATTGCTTAAAGTTGCATTAAATAACCTAACGACTTTCACTGGCATAACTCTTCACGTAATTAAAGTATTATTTGTTATCAAATTCTATAAACTCAATCATTAACATTCATATAGGAAAATTAGTCCCATTTGCTATATACCTTGCATGCTAGGCCCACTTCATAAATGCATAAATCATCTTTGCATATATAATAATATATATTTTAGCTAGAACTAGATTTATATATTTCAAAACAAATCTCACATTTTTATGTTAGCAAATAAAAAATACTTCCTATATCTTTTACTTAAACACTTTTCAAGACATATATTGCATCTTAGCATAATAATTACCCTAGGTTTGAACGGACAACCGCAAGTTAGCGGATCCTTTAGGGTGCCTAACCCCTTCCCTTTAGGATAATAAAGAACCCTTGCCCGGAATCTCACATAAGTTTTGCAGACCATAAAAATGGAGTTAGTGTTGACTTCAACCTAGTTAACATTTAGGTGTCCTAATTTACCCAAATTAATTAGGTGGCGACTCCGCGAACCCTTTTAGCACCCTTTAGCACTTTAGCACCTACTTTAACATTAAGCACTTTTTTTTTAACAATTTAGCATTTTATTATTTATTTTCTAACCTTTTTGTCAAGCAGGAATTTTAAAATAAAAGTCGCGGTCGGAAAAGGGCGTGACAGAAATGGCGACTGCGCTGGGGATTTTAGGTTCTTAACCACAACAGACCTAGGGTTATTATTTGGCCATTATTTTTGCATTTAACTTTTGTGCTGTATTTTGTTTTATTTATTTTAATTGCTACCTGCTTTACTGCTTTTCTTAAACTGGCATTCCGCTCATATTTCTTCCACTCTGAAAAATTCACACAATCACACACTACATGCGAGGTGCGCTTGGTGCATCAGCAAAATTCTTTCTTCAAAAACCCAAATTTAGGAGAGTTGGTAATATACGTGGAGTGTCCGGTCTAACCGGTGGCCGCGTAGCCTTCTCACTCGAGTTGTCCGCTCGGGAACCTTGCGTCTAGAAAAGCCAAATCTTAGAAACTTAAGATAGAGCTATACCACCCTTTATTTTAGGGCATGCATGCATTTACCTTAGGTGGGTCGGTCCTTGGCATCGACACCACAATTAGGAAGACACCGACCTTGTCGACGGGTTTTCTCAACCCAACGACCAACCAGCATATTATGTGTTGCGTGACCATAATGGACAAATCCAAGCCTAATCATGACATGCCAAAAGTGGGAAAAAGTGCACCGTCATTTGGTCGTCATTTCCAACAGAAGCATTACAGTTGGACGACTTGGACAAATACATCATAACCTCGCATATGTGACGTTTAGGCCTACCTCTGGCATAAAGGGGTCCCACGCATGTTAGGACTCGCTTGCAATGTGATAATGTACTTGCTAAATGTTTTTACACTTTTGCAAAATCACGTGCTTTACACCAACGCAGTTTGCTACATTTTGTCTAAAAGGATTTATCATCTTCCCCAAAGGTCGATTTGTATTTGACTAAGCAATGACAGAGCATCGATATTTCACAAGATCAAAGGCACGGTCCAACGACATGACTGATTCAAGGGAATTTGAGCAGAACGAGTCGGAACCCGTCTTGGTTCCTATAAACAAAGCAAAGGTCTCAGAAAAGAAAAGCAGCGTAGATTCGATCGAACACCTCGCCCAATTACCGCAACAAATGGCAACCCTGCAGGCCGAAATTAAAAGGCTCAGAAACATCACTAAAGCACTCGTCACTGCAAATAACCAAAACAGTCAAAATCCTCCAAATTATTATCAGTACCCTCTTCCCACATATCTCATTCAGCCAATATACCATGCACCCATATATCCCATGCAAAACCAAATGCCTACCATACCCCAGCCAAACACAAACCAAGATAAAAGGCGGTACAAACCTATTTTCGCAATACATACGACAACCCCGTGCGATACCCACCCGTGTATACGCCACGACCAAAAGCCCGTCCACTAAACATCTTCACACCCCGCCTAAATACCACAGAAAGGCCAGCCAAAGTATACACCCATTTAGCCGAGCCTTTGCCGCAGTTGTACGAGAGGTTGAGAGTTGCAGGGATACTCCAGCCAATTCCAAAGAATGTTCCCAATCCCAAGTCCAAAGCTCACGATAAGAACAAAAGTTGTGCATACCATTCTGGAGCCATCGGAAACGACATGGGAAGGTGTTATACACTCAGAGACAATGTAAGGTAGCTGATCAAAAAAGGAGTCATTCAAGTGGAGGACGCCTCCCCCAATGAGTACAATGAACCCCAAAGGAAAAGAGGTGTTCCCTGGCCAGAACCCGCTCCGCCTGAATCAGTCATTTATCCAAGCATGCACCACGCAGAAGCCAAAAGAAGGAGATACTGATAGCAGCGCATGAAGACCCAGCCAGCCATGATACAGAGCAAGAAGGTGTATTGGTTGGATTTGCACCCTTGTTCTGGTCCGCGTAGAGTCTAGATAAGAAGAGCAATTTAGTTTAGCAGAATAATTTAAGACTCGTATTTAAGTTTTAATAATGTTTTGCTTAAATGTATTGGAACTACGTTCGACCTGATTCCCTTGGCGGATACGTAGGCGGCCATATCGGCTTCGGTCCCACCTTTTAGAAAATCCCATTTTCTCTTTTGCACCATTGGAACTACGTTCGACCTGATTCCCTTGGCGGATACGTAGGCGGCCATATCGGCTTCGGTCCCACCTTTAGAATTTTACCCAATTTCGCTTGTAATGAACTACGTCATGAACTGATTCCCTCATGGGGATACCTAGGCGGCCTAAATCGGCTTCGGTCACACCATTAGGAAACTTTCCTTTCGTTTTGAAAATAACGAGAATACACATAATATACAAGCAACCCCATTGAGACCCACTTTATGCCAAACGCCCTTTGCATATTCAAAACTGGGACAAGGTAGGAAACCATACAGGGGTTGCAGGTCCAAGCGGGCGCACGCGGATGTCGAACAAGCGGCGAAGTCAAATACGAATCGCCCCACAAAACTCACAAATTTTCTTTGGCGCAGTTTTCATATTATGAGCGAGAAAGTGCAACAGCAAAGCGTAAAATACAGAAAAGTTTCTTCGAAGCGAGAAAAAGCGGCGAGGCAGAGGATATGACAACAATCCAAAGTTCAAAGTCCGCACTAGAAGCAGCAGAAACAGAAAGGGCCATCGACAATCAGCAATCAAAATTCAAAATTTCGCAACAAAGTCTAGCGCATCAACTCGGGCATAAAGTTAAATTTGCAACCCACGCATCGCACACAACAAAGTCATCATGACAATTCGTCAGTTGCAACGTTTAGCATGTCCGTGCAAGGACAACATCTCAGTATTCATCAGGCGTATCAGGGACGACATCTCTACCCATAGAATTGCACGTCTCATATGTATTTATCATTTCGTTTAAACAGGTATACACTAATTTTTCTCAAACTTAGCTTGCAGGAGCATTTATTCTACAGGAGCAGCAGCAACACGTCCAGGCAACGACGTTATTGATCGGTGTATTTTATATACACCTTTGAGTAATTTTTAGTTAGTCTTTTGTCCATTTTTGTACAAATACATGTCGTCTTAGGATAGATTTTCTTTCTTTTGAGTCAATTTGGTTTAAAGTGGCTCATTGGCGGAAAAGGAGCAAAAAGAGGGCAGAAACAGAGGTTCCAGAACTCGAAAAGCGAGAAAGTTGGTGAACCGGGCACAAAACAGGCCAGCGCCGCGGCGCCTCCAGCCAGCAGGGCCAGAGCACCACGACGCCCAATCTTCAGAGAAGCCAGAGTTCCAGCCGGCTACCACAAGAGGCCGCGGAAAAATCAGCAAATTCGAATGACAATGGGCCAGGCCTGAAGGAAAACCTGCATCACGTTTTGGAGACTATAAAAAGAGGACTCTAGGTCAGATTTAAGGGTTCCTCTTCTTGCCAAATCACACAACTTTTGAAGATCAAGATTGGAGACCTATTCTTAGTAATTTCTTGTTTCTTGTTTTATTTCTTTACAATTTATGTTGGATATTAATTTAGTTCTTGTCATGTCTATGGCTAGGAACTAAATCAATCTAGGGCTTTCCATGTCAATTCACTTGAAACTTAACTTTATGAATTAATGCATGTTTTTTATTCTTCTTCTTGTTGTTGAGATTTATTCAATATTTGTCCTAAATGCTTGGTAATTACTTGATCACTAATTATCATAATCCTTATGATTTTTAATCGAAAGCCGAAAGGGGAGATTGTGAATATGTTGTAGTTGAATAAACATAGGTTAAATCGTGGACGAAAGTACCCCGATACTTGTGTAGTATTAATAGGTTATTGCTCTTAATCCTCCTTTATAGTCAATCTTATCACCGAAAGGTAGAAGGGTTCTATATTGGGGTTGAGTGTTTATATTACCTTAACAGGAGTATAAAACGGCTTAGTTAACCTGCTATCTCAAAATAGAATAAAAACCATAATTAATTGCATTAATAAGTAAGTTAAGCGGATAGTTGAGGAGATTTGGAAGCCCTATTTCCACCATTACTGAAGTAAAACAACATAGTTTAATTAGCTTTCATAATTTTAGTCATAAACAACTTATCAATCATCGGTTACCAAATAGATACCATAGAATATAATTTGATCATTGAACACTAATCCCTGAGGACGATAACTCGGTCTTCTAGACTATATTACTTGACACGACACGTGCACTTGCGTTAGTGTGTGCATAAATCGCGGATCAAGTTTTTGGCGCCGTTGCCGGGGATTGGCGTAGTTCAATATCATTTTATCTATTCTTAATTTCTAATTTGGTTTTTATTTTTGTTTTTATTTATTACTATTTTTTTTATTTTGTGAAAACCAGTGTGCCGTGATCCGTTTGTTTATTTTGATCTGTTTCAGGCACCTAGTTTATGCGAAGGAGAAGAGGAGAAGACACACTAGTTCCCTTCAACCCAGAAATTGAAAAGACTTGTAAATAGTGTCGCGCCCGATTTCGGCCGCGACTTTTTAAAAGCGAATCCTGCTTAAATAAAAAAGTGTTAGAAAATAAATAAAAGGTGCTAAAATGTTTAAAAGGCTTAAAGGTTTTAAAAATGCAAAAGTGCTAGAAATGCAAAAAGTGCTAAGATTTAAGAAGGTGCTAAATGCTAAAGGGTTCGCGGAGTCGCCACCTAATTAGTTTGGGTGAATTAGGACACCTAAATGTTTAACTAGTTTAAAGTAAAAGATTAACTCCATTTAATGGTCTGCTAAACTTAATGAGATTCTGGGTAAGGGTTCTTTATTAATCTAGAGGGAAGGGGTTAGGCACCCTCTAAGATCCGCTAACTTGCGGTTGTCCTGCCAAACCTAGGGTAATTATTATATTTAAGAAAAATGCAAGATAAAAGCTCCTCTTGCTTAATAAAATGTTAGGAAATAAAATAAATGCTAAAATGTTAAAATGTTTAAAGGTGCTTAAGTCTAAAAACGGGAAAAAGGTGCTATATGCGAAAGAATGCTAAGAGGTGCTAAAATATTAAGGGTTAAAGACGCTTAAAAAGTGCTAGCAATTTAAAAGTGCTAAGTGTAAACAAAGTAGTGCTAGGGTGCTTACATATTAAAAGGGTGCTAAGGGATTAATTTTAAAAGTAAAGGGTGCTAAAAGTGCAAAATGCTAAAAGAGGTGCTAAAAATGCTAAAGGGTGCTAAATGCTAAAATGCTAAAGGTATTAAACGCCCAGGGGTGATTTAAAGTGCTAAAAGGGCTAGAAATGCTAAAGAATGCTAAGAGGGTGCTTTATGGACTAATTATGTGTTCATGCAAAGGTTATTTATGAACTAGTTAGGTATACTGCTAGCTAAATTAATCTTGCTTAACCTGCGTACAATATTATATAAGAGGTGCTTTAAGATGATTCTTGAGAGTTTAGGAAGAAATCTGTTATGGATTTTAATAAGAAACAAAATGTTAGTTTTATGATGCAAGTTAAATTATTTAGACATGCATGACAATCTTAAAAAAAGTAAGTTAAGCGATGAACTTTAAATTACCTTCCCCACTTATATGTTTAAAGGCTTAATTATTCTAGACATCCTATTAATTACAAAATTAAGTAATAAAATTGCAATAAACAAATAAGGCATAAAATGAGGCAATCGAATTTAAAGATTAGGAGGAGTTGAGACGGATGACAACGTCGTCTTGTCTATTTTGTTTAAGGATTCTCCAAGCGGGAATGCGAATGCGGGTGCACATAGACGCGGTTTGCCATTTGAAGCGGGTCGCGATGAGTCTCGCCGTGAGAATCTTTATTTTGCTCCGGTGCGTTTCATGTAGAAATAAAGAAGAAGATAAAGATTAGTAAATCTTTCAAACCTTGTGACGCAAATAGATAAAACGCTCATATAAATTTAACATATATATATTTTCAATTTCATAACTGTAGCAGCCCAAGATGAGATAACAGGTTCAAGCACAATGAATCCCAACATTGTTCAAACAAGTATTGGGCCTTGATAATGCAAATAAACACAAAAGGAAAACAGGCCCAAGTAAAGCTTTTTACGGACCAAAGTAGATTACGGATTTGATTACGGGCCTCATTCAAGAATAGGAAAAAGAAAAGACATGCCGAATGTAACAATTATCAAGCTTTATGGAGAATAAATTGGTCCAAATGCAATATGAGCCCAACAGATGTATGAACATAGTCACATAAGCATATAAACCCACGTTGCACATTTCGGGGTCGATCTAGACAGAACATCCAAAGTATATGTAATATACTCGAGGATATACAAGTCTATGACCTTAATACATCTATGCGATTAGGCTTCTACCTTGTATACCTCGAAAGTATATCATAGTATTTTCAACAAGGCAGTGATAAAGCATAGAAAAGCGAGCCAACTGCAATAATTTTAACATCCACGATGAAGAAGAATGTACGTAGGATACCGGTCGTATTATACTCTCAGTAGACAGATATACGAACATACAACAGGGGCTGCGCCATGATTTAGTGTTGAAACATACACGATTTTAACTTACTTATTTTACTTCCAGTTGGACCAAACAAGCAGACACACAATAACCAACAGAGGATAGATTTCAAACAAATGCAGGATATCAAAACAGACATCATTTAGGTTGCGCAACAGAATGATATGACACAACACATAGCTCGACAGGTATTATAAACAGGGATGGATATGCAATCAATTAAAGATGGCATTTTAGGTATGCAGGGTCAATTAGGCCTAGGGAGTCTTATTACCATTTCATGAAGACAGCTTAAGGGCCACAGACATGGGCTAAACCCAGTAGACATATGGGCAGTAACCCAAATCACTACTCAAACAGGAATATGCTGATTCCATAGATGCAAAACACTACTGCAAGTATCATTTTCTTGAAAGAGCAAAACAATTTCAGCAAGCAGGGCATGACAGGATTGCCGACATCACATTTATGCATTAATGAACACAAATAGTATCAACGAACTAACTAACACATCAGGCATTATAGTCACGATGTATAAGCGGACTAACAACATGATTAATATAGGCAAGCACACAGAAAATACAAAGAAAATATGAAATAAATCAAGGTCGAGGGAAGTTGAGTTTACCTTCTCCGGACAGCGACCCGGGGCAGCGTATCAAGTCGTCGGTCCAATCGACGGGTTTTGGGTTTGCGATGCGAATGAAAGGGAGAAGGTTTACTCACTGATTTTTGGCTGGAATTAAGAGAAGGGTTCGACTGATGCTAAGGGTATCCCCGTCGATGCTATGGGTCCCTGTCTTTTCTGCTCTGTGTTCTTAACTGTGAGGAAGGTGCTGAGCTTCCTTTCCCCGATTGCTGCTCTTGCTTGCTAAGAAGCGTTTTCGTCCTCGTTTATGCCTTTGCATGTGCTTATATAGCCATGTTTTGGGTTCCCTATTAGGTAAGTAATAAAGGCTGATTCGATTGTGCCTTTGGTACTGATTTGTTATTGTTTTAGCGCGATTTTGGTGAGTTGTCTGGCGAAATTTCATTACTGTTATGGTAAGGAAATATCTTGGGAAGATTTGGGTGATGAATATGGTAAGGATATATTCTGGTTTATGGTAGGGGAAAATGCGATTTGGTTAAGGAAGGCGAGATTTAGGGCGTATGGGTGAGGGAGGCGGCGAGAAAGGTTTTTTTTTTTTTTTAGGTTTAGGTTAAGGTTTTCGTTAGGTCAGGGAATGGGAGTGACGAGGAAAGGGCTGAGGGAAAAAATGAGGTTGGGGCGGGGCATTTGGGCTGATAAGGGGATAATGGGGATTGGGCTTGCATGTGTGAGATGGGAAATAAAGTCAGTGAAATTTGGGGTATTAGTTTTAATTAGGGGTTAATTAGTTTTAGGCTAGTTAATTAATTAGCTAATTAATTCTAGGTAAGTGTATTATTAATTAACTAGTGATAACTTAAATTAACAAATGTGATTAAATTACTTAGGTGCTTTATCAATCTAATTGTTATAATAAATGCGGGCGTGTCATTTAATTAATGCCTAATATTTTAGAATGCGGCGCTATTATTTAAATCTTATTATTGTGCATTATTGAGTTTAGATTAAATTATTTATTTTTTATGCAAGTATGATATTTAAGAATTGTTTAAAGCTTTATAAATGCGACGCTATTAAATAAAAAATTGATTTTAAATTACAAATGATTATGACATTCTCTTGCGTATTAATAAATGCGGCTATGCTACTTGACACGACGTCATTGCTAAATTATTTATTTATGTATTTATTATTAATTAAGAATCATGACAGGGCTTTAATTAATGCGGGCGCGGGACTCTAAGTGCTTAATACTCTACGTAAGACGCGATGCCATTATTAAATTGTTTATTTATGCCTGTATTTATGTTTTATCGCTGCATTTTATTATAAAAATCATAAAAAATTAAATTACAGAATTAGTCTAATTTTATAGCTAATGACTGGACGGGAGGGTCAAAATTGGGTGTCAACAGCTGTCCCTCTTTGTATGGAGATGATGGAAGAATCTTCGGACAAAGACGTTGACTCATAGCCAATTTTGTCTCGATCTTCAGAATTGCAAAAAATGTTGGGCAGGTAGACAAAGCTGACGAAAAAATCAAAATCTGTCCCAGTGTCGAGTTATGACGACACTGGGATACCATGGTCAAAACACCAAGGCGGGCTAACGCGGACTCAAAGCCGCCGTGTCGAGTTATGGCGACCGGGCTACCATGGTCAAAACACCAGGCGGGCTAACGCGACTCCAAATCGCCCCGGTGTCGAGTTATGGCGACACGGGCTACCGTGGTCAAAACACGGCGGGCTAACGGACTTAAAGCCGTCGATGTCGAGTTATGATGACCGGGCTATGGTGCAAAGAGTAAAAATAAAAATAATCGGCTTGAACACAGGGTGTACCGCTATGGCTTATGGTGTTGGGTTACATGGTGATGTGGAGCGAGTGGACCGGCGCAGGCCGCCGCCGTTCATCTGGGAAGGTTGGCCCAACAAATTGCCGGTTATTGTAGAGAAAATCCACGTTGTGCTCCTGCTCCTGCATGCTAAGACTTCAAACAAACGGTTAGTGCATAACTGTTAAGGCAAAAATGATGATGCATAATTTTAAAAACAATGTAACTGTGAGTAGAAAAGGTTATCCTGCAAAAATGTGATGCCTGCTGTGTTGATGCGATGTTGCGGATGCTGTGATTTTCGTCCTTGCACAGACGTGTTGCGATTGTGAACGCGGATATGTTGTCCTTGCTGCAACTGTCCCTGTAGACTAAAGCTCAAGGAAGAGTTAGTGCATAACTGCTAAGACAGAATAATAAAGCATGCGTAAGAAATGCAATTTCGGGAGTATAGAAATCGTCCCTGCGTGGATGTGATATGCTGATGATGGCGTCGTTGCGTAGACTTGTTGTGCTGATAACATCGTTGCCGGGACGTATTGCTGTTGGCGTCGTTGCGTGGACTTGCTGATCACGTCGTTGTCTGGACGTGTTGCTGCTGGCGTCGTTGCGTGGACTTCTTTGTCTTGTCGCGTCATTACTGGGCGTATTGCTTCTTTGGCGCCGTTGCGTGGACTTCTTTGTCTTGATAACGCCGTTATGCGGGCGTATTCTTCTTGGCGTCATTGCGTGGACTTCTTTGTCGCGATAACGCCGTTATGCGGGCGTATTCTTTCTTGGCGTCGTTGCATGGACTTCCGATTACGCCGTTGTGCGGACGTGTTGTTCTTTGGCGCCGTTGCGTGGACTTGCGATCACGCCGTTGTGCGGGCGATGTTCTTTGCCGGGCGTCGTTGCGTGGACTTCTTTGTCCGATAACGTCATTGCCTGGACGTATTGCTGCTGGCGTCGTTGCGTGGACTTGCTGATCACGTCGTTGTCTGGACGTGTTGCTGCTGGCGTCGTTGCGTGGACTTGCTGTGCTGATAACGTCGTTGTCTGGACGTATTGCTGCTGGCGTCGTTGCGTGGACTTGCTGATCACGTCGTTGTCTGGACGTGTTGCTGCTGCTCCTGTAGAATAAATGCTCCTGCAAGCTAAGCTTGAGAAAAAACGTTAGTGTATACCTGTTTAAACGAGATGATAAATACATATGAGAAGTGCAATTTTATGGGTAGAGATGTTATCCCTGAGATGTTGTCCTTGCACGGACATGCTGAACGTTGCAGCTGACGAATTGCCATGATGCCTTTGCTGTGTGCGATGCGTGGGTTGCCAATTTGACTTTATGCCCGAGTTGATGCGCTAGGTTTTGTTGCGGAACTCTGAACTTTGACTGCTGATTGTTGATGCCCCTTTCTGCTGTTGCTGCTCTTGCTGCGGACTTTGGATTGTTGTCATCCTCTGCCTTTGCTGCTTTTCCTGCTTCTGCGAAGAGACTTTTTGTCGTATTTTCTGCTTCGGCTGTTGCACTTTCTGCTTCTGTTAATATGAAAAGACCTGCGCTCAAAGAAAAATTTGTGAGTTTTGGGGGGGGTCGATTCGTATCTGACTTCGCCGCCTTGTCCCTTGATATCCGTGTGCCTGGCCTGTTTGGACTTGCAACCCCAGTCTGGTTTCCTACATGATCCCAGTTTTGAAAAGGGTGTCTGGCCTAAAATGGGTCTCAATGGGGTTGCTTGTATTCTTGTTATTTTCAGAGCGAAGGGAAGGTTTCCTAATGGTGTGACCGAAGCCGATTTAGGCCGCCTACGTATCCCAGCGAGGAATCAGGTCATGACGTAGTTCATTACAAGCAAATTTTGGGGTGAAATTAAAATTTCTAAATGTGGGACCGAGGCCGGTGGCCGCCTACGTATCTGCCAAGGGAATCAGGTCGAACGTAGTTCATTACAAGCAAAACGAAAGAAAACATTATTAAAGCTTAAATATGAGTTTATGAATTATTCTGCTAAAATAAATCGCTTTTCTTATCCAGGCTCTAGGCGGACCAAGACAAGGGTGCAAATCCAATCAATACGCCTTCATGCTCGCCTGCGTGGATGGCTGGTCTTCATGCTCGCTATCCCCTCTTTTTGGCCTCTGCGTGGTGCATGCCGGATAAATGGCGATTCGAGGCGGAATGGGCATAGCGGGAGTGTATTCCTCATCTAAGGTTATCGGTGCACATTGACGTGGCGTGGTCCGCAAGGGTTATCATGCACATTTGGCGGGATCCTTCACGAATTACCGCCTTCGATCGGCGCCTCGATTTTGTCCCCGAGGAGTGGCAACCTTGATGTCATGTCCCGGGCTATCGGAGTGATACGCGCGCTTGTTCTCATCATACCATCTTGGGATAGGGTCAGAATCCTTCCCAGGCCGGTTGGATTAGGCTGCACCGCAACCTTTCATATATTTGAGGTATGGGTTCAAGTAGGGGTGCGAACTTTGGGTGGTTTTCCTTCAAAATTCTTATTTGCTCTGGGTGCATTAGGTGCTCTATTTTGTTGGCGGGCTTGATGGGTGGATCTATGCGGGCGTGATAAACGGTGCTTGTGAAGTGTTATATATAGAGTGTGTGGTAGTTGTGGTAGTATGATGGGTTTTGGTATGTTATAAATGCTTGGGTTTGCGTTCTTGTACAAACATGGAAGGAAAGCGTCTCTTTCTTCCTCTGTGAAGTACTCCGAGTGTCCCCGATCAATCGCCTTGTTAGTTGCACTGTAATCTTTGCATTTGTAATCCTGCCGGTTTAATACCTTCTTAAGTCGCCCATTCTAATAACTTCCGCAAAATTCCGCTCATGACGCTTATCATCCGCTCATAGTAGGTTGCATCCTTCAAAGATTATGCGAGCAGTGTGGTCATCTCACTCTCCACCACGGGTGGTTGTACTTCACGCCTCTGAACGCCACCTCATGGCGGATTCTCTGAACGTTTATGTAGGCTTTTTCTCCAACTTCATTAAATAGAATCTGTCCACGACGGTTTCTGTGTTGAACTTGAATCGCTCCACAAAATCTTGGGCCAATGCATTCCAGCCATGCCATTTCCGCGGATCTTGGCTGGTATACCAATCTAGTGCCTCGCCGGTCAAGCTCCGAATGAACAACTTCATAATGACTGCTGGGTTCTTCCCTACCCCGATTAGCTTGTCGCAGTATGACCTTAGGTGTGCACGGGGGTTTCCTTTCCCATCAAATAGTTCAAACTTCGGCACCTTGTACCCCATAGGCAGTTCCACGTCTGGATGCATGCAAAGGTCCTCGTAGTCTAGTCCTTCGTGACCTTTATCCGATCGCATGCCCCGAACTGCTTCTTTCAAACTATGAATTTCTTTGGCCACGTCCTCGTCCATTTTGGCTCGGACTTCCCTCTCCATCTCTTCGTAATGATCCACTTCTTGGTGAAGCACGGGGACGGTAAAAAAAGGCTTCATTGCATAAGTTAGGTATGCAGGTTGTTTCTTTGAAGTGGTAATGGGTGTGGTGCGTGGGTATTGGTTGGCCTGGCGATTAGGGCTGATTATGGTGAAGTAAGTAGGCGGGGGCTGAGGTATATGGGTGGTAGGAGAGTCATTTTGAAGGTGCGGTTGAGGGTTGGCTGGGCGAGGGGCGGTTTGATCGGTGACTGGTGGCCTTTGTGGAGAGTTCTGGGAGATATGTGGTGGTGGAGGTCGATCTGGGATGGTTTGTGAGGTAGTGACCCTTTGATCTGGCATAGGGGTATTCAAACTAATGGATAGGTTGGTCAGATTCTGTAGCCTCTCCATCTCAACCTGCATATCAGCAATTTGTTGCAGCAGCTGTGCAATACATTCTTCCTGACTGGTGATATTCCTCCTTACGAAGGTTACATTTGTGACAGGAATAATTCCCAAACCATTTGGCTCAGACGCCCCCGAGCCAGTCATATCATCATTTCGTGCCTTGGACCTGGTGAAGTGTGGATGCTCCGACATTGTTGAGTCAAAATACGAACCGACCTTTTGGGGAAGATGATAAATCTTTCTAAAAAAATGCAACAAACGGTGTTAGCATAAAGCACATAATTTGCAAGTATGTAGCAGATATATTGCACATAGCACATTCAAACGTTTCCTAACATGCAGGGGGACCTCTTTATTCCAGAGGTAGGCCTAAACGTCACATATGCGAGGTCATGATAGATTTGTCCAAGTCGTCCAACTATAATGCTTTTGTTGGAAATGACGACCAAATGACGGCACTTTTCCCAATTTCGCATGTCATGATTAGGCTTGGATTTGTGCACATTGCCACGCTACACATAATATCTTTGGTTGGTCGTTGGGTTCGAAACCCGTCGACAAGTTTGGTGTCTTCCTAATTGTGGTGTCAATGCCAAGGACCGACCACCTAAGGTAAATGCACGCATGCCTAAAATAAGGGTGGTATAGCTCTATCTTAAGTTTCTAAGATTTGGCTTTTCTAGGCCTTGAGTTCGGCGGACAACTCGAGTGAGAAGGCTACGGTGATCGAACGAACCGATCTAACTCATGCGCGCCAACTCTCTAAAAATTTGGATATTTTTTGAAAGAAATTTGCGGGTGCGAAGCACACCAAATAGCGTGAGTGTGTGATAGTGTGAATTTTCCAGAATGGAAGAAATATGAGCGGAATGCGGTTTAAGGAAAGCGATAAGCGGTAGCAATTAAATAAATAAAGCAGAATACCACACAAAATTAAATGCAAAAGCAATGCCAAATAATAACCTAGGTCATTGTGGTTAAGAACCTAAAATCCCGATTAGTCGCCATTTACATGCGCGATTTGTGCGACTTTTAAGCGAATCTGCTTAAATAAAAAGTGTTAGAAAATAAATAAAAGGTGCTAAAATGTTTAAAAGGCTTAAAGGTTTTAAAAATGCAAAAGTGCTAGAAATGCTAAAGTGCTAAGATTTAAGAAGGTGCTAAATGCTAAAGGGTTCGCGGAGTCGCCACCTAATTAGTTTGGGTGAATTAGGACACCTAAATGTTTAACTAGTTTAAAGTAAAACATTAACTCCATTTAATGGTCTGCTAAACTTAATGAGATTCTGGGTAAGGCTTCTTTATTAATCTAGAGGGAATGGGTTAGGCACCCTCTAAGATCCTAACTTGCGGTTGTCCTGCCAAACCTAGGGTAATTATTATATTTAAGAAAAATGCAAGATAAAAGCTCCTCTTGCTTAATAAAATGTTAGGAAATAAAATAAATGCTAAAATGTTAAAATGTTTAAAGGTGCTTAAGTCTAAAAAGGGGCAAAAGGTGCTATATGCGAAAGAATGCTAAGAGGTGCTAAAATATTAAGGGTTAAAGACGCTTAAAAAGTGCTAGCAATTTAAAAGTGCTAAGTGTAAACAAAGTAGTGCTAGGGTGCTTACATATTAAAAGGGTGCTAAGGGATTAATTTTAAAAGTAAAGGGTGCTAAAAGTGCAAAATGCTAAAAGAGGTGCTAAAAATGCTAAAGGGTGCTAAATGCTAAAATGCTAAAGGTATTAAACGCCCAGGGGTGATTTAAAGTGCTAAAAGGGCTAGAAATGCTAAAGAATGCTAAGAGGGTGCTTTATGGACTAATTATGTGTTCATGCAAAGGTTATTTATGAACTAGTTAGGTATACTGCTAGCTAAATTAATCTTGCTTAACCTGCGTACAATATTATATAAGAGGTGCTTTAAGATGATTCTTGAGAGTTTAGGAAGAAATCTGTTATGGATTTTAATAAGAAACAAAATGTTAGTTTTATGATGCAAGTTAAATTATTTAGACATGCATGACAATCTTTAAAAAAAGTAAGTTAAGCGATGAACTTTAAATTACCTTCCCCACTTATATGTTTAAAGGCTTAATTATTCTAGACATCCTATTAATTACAAAATTAAGTAATAAAATTGCAATAAACAAATAAGGCATAAAATGAGGCAATCGAATTTAAAGATTAGGAGGAGTTGAGACGGATGACAACGTCGTCTTGTCCTATTTTGTTTAAGGATTCTCTGAAGCGGGAATGCGAATGCGGGTGCACATAGACGCGGTTTGCCATTTGAAGCGGCTCGCGATGAGTCTCGCCGTGAGACTCTTTATTTTGCTCCGGTGCGTTTCATGTAGAAATAAAGAAGAAGATAAAGATTAGTAAATCTTTCAAACCTTGTGACGCAAATAGATAAAACGCTCATATAAATTTAACATATATATATTTTCAATTTCATAACTGTAGCAGCCCAAGATGAGATAACAGGTTCAAGCACAATGAATCAACATTGTTCAAACAAGTATTGGGCCTTGATAATGCAAATAAACACAAAAGGAAAAGCAGGCCCAGTAATCGTTTTTACGGACCAAAGTAGATTACGGTTTGATTAGGCCTCATTACTGAATAGGAAAAAGAAAGACATGCCGAATGTAACAATTATCAAGCTTTATGGAGAATAAATTGGTCCAAATGCAATATGAGCCCAACAGATGTATGAACATAGTCACATAAGCATATAAACCCACGTTGCACATTTCAGGGGTGATCTGAGACAGAACATCCAAAGTATACGTAATATACTCGAGGATATACAAGTGCTATGACCTTAATACATCTAGTGTACGATTAGGCTTCTACCTTGTATACTCTGAAAGTATATCATAGTATTTTCAACAAGCGTGATGAAAGATAGAGAAAAGCGAGCCAACTGCAATAATTTTAACATCCCTGATAGAAGAAGAATGTACGTAGGATACCGATCGTATTATACTCTCAGTAAACAGATATACGAACATACAACAGGGGTTGCGCCATGATTTAGTGTTGAAACATACACGATTTTAACTTACTTATTTTACTTCCCAGTTACTCAAACAGGACACACAATAACCAACAGAGGATAGATTTCAAACAAATGCAGGATATCAAAACAGACATCATTTAGGTTGCGCAACAGAATGATATGACACAACACATAGCTCGACAGGTATTATAAACAGGGATGGATATGCAATCAATTAAAGATGGCATTTTAGGTATGCAGGGTCAATTAGGCCTAGGGAGTCTTATTACCATTTCATGAAGACAACAGGGCCGGGACGTGGCTAAACCCAGTAGACATATGGGCAGTAACCCAAATCACTACTCAAACAGGAATATGCTGATTCCATAGATGCAAAACACTACTGCAAGTATCATTTTCTTGAAAGAGCAAAACAATTTCAGCAAGCAGGGCATGACAGGATTGCCGACATCACATTTATGCATTAATGAACACAAATAGTATCAACGAACTAACTAACACATCAGGCATTATAGTCACGTGAATATAAAGCAGACTAACAACATGATTAATATAGGCAAGCACGTAAAATACAAAGAAAATATGAAATAAATCAAGGTCGAGGAAGTTGAGTTTACCTTCTCCTGGGACGACCCGGCGTATCAAGTCGCTTCGGTCCAATCGACGGGTTTTGGGTTTGCGATGCGAATGAAAGGGAGAAGGTTTACTCACTGATTTTTGGCTGGAATTAAGAGAAGGGTTCGATTGATGCTAAGGGTATCCCCGTCGATGCTATGGGTCCCTGTCTTTTCTGCTCTGTGTTCTTAACTGTGAGGAAGGTGCTGAGCTTCCTTTCCCGATTCTTTGCTCTTGCTTTTTGCTAAGAAGCGTGTCCGTCCTCGTTTATGCCTTTGCATGTGCTTATATAGCCATGTTTTGGGTTCCTATTAGGTAAGTAATAAAGTGATTCGATTGTGCCTTTGGTCGATTTGTTATTGTTTTAGCGCGATTTTGGTGAGTTGTCTGGCGAAATTTCATTACTGTTATGGTAAGGAAATATCTTGGGAAGATTTGAGTGATGGATATGGTAAGGATATATTCTGGTTTATGGTAGGGGAAGATGCGATTTGGTTAAGGAAGGCGAGATTTAGGGCGTATGGGTGAGGGAGGCGGCGAGAAAGGTTTTTTTTTTTTTTTAGGTTTAGGTTAAGGTTTTCGTTAGGTCAGGGAATGGGAGTGTGAGGAAAGAGTGAGGAAAAAATGAGGTTGGGGCGGGGCATTTGGGCTGATAAGGGGATAATGGGGATTGGGCTTGCGGGTCGCAGATGGGAAATGGGCTGGGCGAGTGGGGCTGGGGTATTAGTTTTAATTAGGGGTTAATTAGTTTTAGGCTAGTTAATTAATTAGCTAATTAATTCTAGGTAAGTGTATTATTAATTAACTAGTGATAACTTAAATTAACAAATGTGATTAAATTACTTAGGTGTTTTATCAATCTAATTGTTATAATAAATGCGGGCGTGTCATTTAATTAATGCCTAATATTTTAGAATGCGGCGCTATTATTTAAATCTTATTATTGTGCATTATTGAGTTTAGATTAAATTATTTATTTTTTATGCAAGTATGATATTTAAGAATTGTTTAAAGCTTTATAAATGCGACGCTATTAAATAAAAAATTGATTTTAAATTACAAATGATTATGACATTCTCTTGCGTATTAATAAATGCGGCTATGCTACTTGACACGACGTCATTGCTAAATTATTTATTTATGTATTTATTATTAATTAAGAATCATGACAGGGCTTTAATTAATGCGGGCGCGGGACTCTAAGTGCTTAATACTCTACGTAAGACGCGATGCCATAAATTGTTTATTTATGCCTGTATTTATGTTTTATCGCTGCATTTTATTATAAAAATCATAAAAAATTAAATTACAGAATTAGTCTAATTTTATAGCTAATGACTGGACGGGAGGGTCAAAATTGGGTGTCAACAAATAGAACAGGAGAAACCAACGAGTTTCGGCCTTAATAGAGATGAGAGGCTTACAAAAAAACAATGAGATGAACGAGGGGTTAAGTGATCATCAACCTAACCAAAGGATGCCCCGGAGATTGCCGATGGATGTAGAAGAGAGGGTCCAGGTTCAAGCTGAGCGAAGCTTGGGAGATTATGTGCTGCCAAAGGTGAATGGAGCACAAACTTGCATCAGACTCCCAGCAATAGGAGCAAATAATTTTGAAATCAAGCCTGCGATTTTAAGTATGGTGCAGAATAATGTTCAGTTCGGAGGGTTACCGTCGGAAGATCCTCACATGCATATAGCGAATTTCTTAGAGTTGTGTGCAACCTTCAGGTACAATGGCGTTACTGATGACGCCGTCCGATTGAGGCTCTTTCCCTTCTCACTCAGGGATAGAGCGAAAGTTTGGTTGAATTCCTTGCCAACAGATTCGATATTCACATGGCAAGAGCTGACACAGAAATTTTTAGCAAAGTTCTTTCCACCGTGCAAAGCCGCAAAGCTAAGAGGGGAGTTGAACAATTTTTATCAAGCTGATGGAGAGTCACTATATGAAGCTTGGGAGAGATTCAAGGACTTGCAAAGAAAGTGTCCACATCACAGCATTGAGTTGTGGAATTTGGTCCATATTTTCTATAATGGGCTAAGCGGGACTACCAGAACTATCATTGACGCAGCCGCAGGTGGAAATTTTATGAGAAAAATAGCACACGAAGCTCATGATTTATTGGAAGACATGACCACCAATAATCATGTAACAGAGGACAGAGGGGTGAGTGGCAGAAGAGAAATAGGAGTTCATGATATTGATGTCATTACTGCACTAAATGCCCAAGTTGCTCTCTTGACCAAGCAACTGCAACAAAATACAGTGTCTGTAAATGCAGTGCAAATGTCATTAAGTTGTGAAATGTGTGGAGGTCCACATACCTTTGATAGGTGCCCATCAGCTGATCCTAACAATATTTCGATTGAGCAAGCAGAATGCCAAGCATTAGGGAATTATCAGAGGCCTCAGAACAACCCTTACTCAAATACCTACAATCCGGGGTGGAGGAATCACCCTAATTTTTCATGGAGGGGTGATCAAGGGCATCAGAACCAATTTAGAGGCCAGTACCAAAATCAACAACCATTCACTCAGGCCTCATCTTCGCAACAATTCAGTGCACCTGCTCAACAAGAGAAGCCAGATGAGCTGAGAGCAGCCGTGTTGACACTCACCAACTCACAGACCCAGTTCATGGCAGAGACTAGATCCTCTATCAGGAATTTGGAGACACAGGTGGGGCAACTAATGAAGATGGCAAACAACAGGCCACAGGGTACCTTGCCTAGCAATACAGAGTTGAACCCCAGAGAACAGTGCCAAGCGGTACAACTGAGGAGTGGAAAACAGTTAGAACAGCTTGCACCCCAGCCTGTGGTTGAACAGAGAGTAGAAAAAGAGAGAGAGAGGGTTGTTGAAGATCGCCCGATATCAGAGAAAGCTCCAACAGTCCCAGAGAAGGAGTACACTGAGAGGATTCCTTTCCCGCAAAGATTGCAAAAGTAAGTGGTTGATAAGCAATTCTCCAAGTTTTTGGAGACATTCAGAAAGTTACACATCAACATTCCGTTCATTGAGGCATTGGAGCAAATGCCTACTTACTTTAAATTTATGAAGGAAATTCTGGGAAAGAAGAAGAAGTTGGCGGAATATGAGATGGTGGAACTGACAGAGGAATGCAGTGCCATCTTGAAGAAGAAATTGCCCCCTAAACTCAAGGATCCAGGGAGCTTCACACTGCCTTGCACAGTTGGCAGGGTAACATGTAATAGGGCCCTTTGTGACTTGGGGGCTAGTATAAATCTGATGCCTTTGTCTGTGTTTAAAAGGTTGGAGTTAGGTGAAGCCAAACCAACCACTGTGAGCTTCAGCGATTAGCGAATGGGGCGGTGGTGCATCCTAGGGGAAAGATTGAAGATGTCCTAGTTAAGGTAGGAAAATTCTTCTTTCCTGCGGACTTTCTCATCCTTGATATGGAGGAAGATGAGGAGATCCCCATCATATTGGGAAGACCGTTCTTGGCAACAGGGAGAGCCCTAATTGACGTAGAGAAGGGTGAGCTGACACTGAGAGTGGAAAGTGAAGAGATAGTGTTCAAAGTGTTCAAACACTTTATTGAACCCCCAGTCATGAGCAAGTTCTTTGCAATTAGCACTGTCAGAACTTCGTTTGAGCCAGCGCAAGCCACAACAAGAGAGATAAGCCCGCCAACTCAGGTAAGTGATACTGAACCTCCTCTTGAAAATAAAGAAAAGAAAAAGAAAAAGAGAAGGAGAAAGCGGAAAATGTTGATGAAGTGGATAGGTTGTGGGGTTAATTTACCCCATGCCTCGTGAGTAAGAAACCTGCGTCCGGATAAAAGACGTTAAAGACAGCGCTACTTGGGAGGCAACCCAAGGTTATTTTATTCAACATAATGCAATTTATTTTTTTTTTTACTTTTTTTTACTTAGAACAGTCTCACGGAGGGTATTGTTTATATGTTATGATGACAGGTGCGGAGCCAAGAGTTCGGAGGACGAAAATTGAAAAGAAACCAAAGGAAAATTGGCTCAGCGCCACGGCGCCAAAAGATCAGAAAGGCGCAGAACATTGGCGCCTGGCGCAGTGCGCGGCGCGAAGTCCGTAAAATTCTGAAGTTTGGCCATGGCTAAATCGAGCGTCATGGCGCTGGAAGTTCAGAGCAATGCAGAAGTTTGGTAGCGCGGCTGAAGCGAGCATGGCGCGGCGAAACCCAGAAATTAAAAGAGCCCTAAATCCGATTTTCCTCACTCCAAATCAAAACCTAAACCTTCCCTCTCCCCAAAGCACACGAAAATTTTCCCTTTTACCTAAAAATCTTCCATAAACTAAACCCAATCACAACCAAAGTTCTTAAATTCCTTAAACCCTTAACCATCTTAAATAACAACCCTCATCCCATTGCCTCAAAACATCAATAGGAGCAAGAAAATCTTGAAGAACACCGTCCAATGTAACCTTTATCTTTTCTTGAAAGCTTCACTATAATCAGAGGAGGTAGTAGGTTTGAGGAAGTGATGTATCTGTGGAAGGTGTGTGGGGGTGTTGAAGTTGGGTGTGAGATTTCGAGGAAGAGTATAGGAAGTGAGTGTGGGGTGTTGTGCAGGAGCTTTTTGAGTGAATTGTGGGGGTTGATAAGTGTTGTAGCTGCTGATTGTTGATTGATAGTGTTGAGTAATATTGTTGAAACAAAGGAAACGCTGCCGAAGTTATCTAAAAATGTCTGCCAAGAAGAGGAGAGTTTCTACATCCACTTCCGCCCCTCAATATGATACTACTAGGTTTGTCAGCCAACAAGCGGAGGGTAGATATCAAAAACTTAGTACTAGGCCCTTGATCCCTGAAAGAGGAATGGATTACCAAAGGGAGTCATTTGAGGAGGGAGATGCCTATGAGCCTATTCGGGCGATGATAGAGGTTATGGGTTGGAAGAGATTTGTTAACCCGGAAAGAATAGCACCGATGAACACGGTGATGGTGAGAGAATTTTATGCTAACTTTCCTGAGAGGGTGGATGATAGATGCTTTGTGAGGGGACGGTATGTGCCTGTGACGGCAGAAGTGGTGAATTTGCTATTAAAAACAGCTGATGTTGAAGAAAGAGGTGACGGCCGGAGCTATTTCAGAACATGGTCTAGAGACACCAACAACATCAACTGGGATGTCGTCGCAAGAACAGTAAGCTACCCTGGGGCTGAGTATGATATTGCCAGAAATGGATCAAGAGGACTGAGCAGATGTCAGTTCAACAAAACAGCCAAGGGTTGGTTGTATTTTCGATGCGCTTAATTCCATCGATGCACTTTGCAGTGCCGGTGACGTAATAAAATTGATATATGGAATCATGTCAGGAAGACGATTGACGTTGGGAAGGAAATAGTGCAAATCATTGGAGAAACCAGCAGGTTGGTAACGACAGGTGGGTTGGGACATGACTCACTTATTAGCTGCTTATGCTCCAGACATAGAGTCCCAACCCTACCCACTGATACATATGAGAAAGTCCAACTTCCTGTGTCATATGGGATAACACATTCCTTCCCAGACACAATCCCTCCAGCAGCAGCACGAAGGAGACCAGCACCAGCAGAAGCTGCCATGGATAAAGATGAGCCTGAGACAGAGGCTCAGTATGAGGCAGAAAGCAGCCAACAGCCACTCCCAGAATCTGAACCTCTAATGCCCATAATGGAGCAGTTGCTCCTGAACCAGAGAAGGATGATGCAGAATTTTGACATGATGATACAAGGTCAACAGGACCTGAGGCAAGGACAACAAGAACTAAGGCAGGAGAAACAACAGTTGCACCAAAGATTTGATGAGATGAGTTCTTTGTTCAACCAGTGGTCCATGCATTATCCGCCGCCACCGCCACCACTTTAAACCAAGTCTGTAAGTTGTCCTGTTTTTTTTTTATTTTCTTTGAGTCTTGCACACATTGGGGACAATGTGTGATTTAAGTTTGGGGGGGTGTTTTATTTATGTCCTATTTGTCTTAGTGTTTTTTGAATCTTTTGATTTGTTTTGTGTATTTTTGGAGTCATAATTTTTTTTAGATATGCCAAAAATTCATGAAATCTGTCTATTTGGGGTATCTTGTTTGATTTGTGCATTGTTAAATGATTAAACCTATGTGTATGATTGCTTGCTATTTGATGCGAAATAGTTAGGATATGCATGTTAGGGAGATGACTCAGACATTTCTTTGTTAGCCTTTCTTACCACTTTTACCTATCCCTGACATTAAAAATATCCATAGTCAGCCCCTTTGAGCCTAAAAATTAAACTTTTTCTTTGACACCCTACATTTCCACTCTTGTGACATAAGTGAAAAATGTGAAATGATTGGAATAGAAAGTGTTAAAAAAAGAGACAAAAAGAGTGAACAATTTTGATGCACCCCAATAAAAAAGTAATAAGAAATAGGCAAAAGCCTAAGTTTGGGGGTGCCTGTTATTCATAATACACTTCACTCTCTCAACACAAAAGAGGGAAAAGATAGATATGAAGTGAAGAAAGAAAATCAAAAGAAAAGGGAATAATTGAAAAACAAAAGAGCTTATGGTACATAAAATGAGCCTAAATGCCTATTTTTACCTACCCATGCCTAAGCCTACATTACAACCCTGAAAAGTCCTGAAGATCTCTTACATGTGTATCCATGATTAGTGGAGAATAGCAAGTAAACATGCCATAGGATTTTGAAATTGACATGCATAATTCAGTATTCTTACTTCCATTAAGCATGATTAAAGTGAGTTTGCGAAAGATCTAGCTTGATGTGTTTAGAATGCTAAAAATTCATGATATATGTTCCTGCATATTATTCTGCTAACCTTCATGTGTTTCTAAGTAACAATGATGCAGCAAAGTGATCAATGTCGTTGAGTCATTCTATTTTCTTTTTTCCTTGTGTCTTTATTTCTTTCTTTTGATCTTTGCTCGAGGGCGAGCAAAGGTTAAGTTTGGGGGTGTTTGATCGGTGTATTTTATATACACCTTTTGAGTCATTTTTAGTTAGTCTTTTGTCCATTTTTGTACAAATATGTGTCGTCTTAGGATAGATTTTCTTTCTTTTGAGTCAATTTGGTTTAAAGTGGCTCATTGGCGGAAAAGGAGCAAAAAGAGGGCAGAAACAGAGGTTCTAGAGCTCGAAAAGCGAGAAAATTGGCGAACCGGGCACAAAACATGCCAGCGCCGTGGCGCCTCCAGCCAGCAGGGCCAGAGAGCCACGGCGCCCAATCTTCAGAGAGCTTCAGAGAGCTTCAGGAGTCCCGGCGCCGCGACGCCAGTAGCAGGGCCGCGGCGCCGAGGCGGAAAAATCAGCAAATTCGAATGACAATGGGCCAGACCTGAAGGAAAACCTGCATCACGTTTTGGAGACTATAAAAAGAGGACTCTAGGTCAGATTTAAGAGTTCCTCTTCTTTCCAAATCACACAACTTTTGGAGATCAAGATTGGAGACCTATTCTTAGTAAATTCTTGTTTCTTGTTTTATTTCTTTACAGTTTATGTTGGATATTAATTTAGTTCTTGTCATGTCTATGGCTAGGATCTAAATCAATCTAGGGCTTTCCATGTCAATTAACTTGAAACTTATCTTTATGAATTAATGCATGTTTTTGGTTCTTTTTCTTGTTGTTGAGATTTATTCAATATTTATCCTGAATGCTTGGTAATTACTTGATCACTAATTATCATAATTCTTATGATTTCTAATCGAAAGCCGAAAGGGGAGATTGTGAATATGTTGTAGTTGAATAAACATAGGTTAAATCGTGGACGAAAGTACCCCGATACTTGTGTAGTATTAATAGGTTATTGCTTTTAATCCTCATTTATAGTCAATCTTATCACCGAAAGGTAGAAGGGTTCTATATTGGGGTTGAGTGTTTATATTACCTTAACAAGAGTATAAAACGGCTTAGTTAACCTGCTATCTCAAAATAGAAGAAGAACCATAATTGATTGCATTAATAAGTAAGTTAAGCGGATAGTTGAGGAGATTTGAAAGCCCTATTTCCACCATTACTGAAGTAAAACAACATAGTTTAATTAGCTTTCATAATTAGAGTCATAAACAACTTATCAATCATCGGTTACCAAATAGATACCATAGAATAGAATTTGAGCATTGAACACTAATCCCTGAGGACGATAACTCGTTCTTCTAGACTATATTACTTGACACGACACGTGCACTTGCGTTAGTGTGTGCATACATCACGCATCAGTTATCGCGACAAAGAAGTCCGAAACGACGCCAAAGAATACGTCGAACGACGCCGTCGCGATTGCGTCTACACAACGACGCCATCAGCAACACGTCTATGCAATGACGCCAGCAGCAATACGTCCAGGCAACGACGTCATCAGCATTGCGTCTACACAACAACGCCAGTAGCAATACGTTCAGGCAACGACGTCATCAAAATTGCGTCTACGCAACGACGCCAGCAGCAACATGTCTAGGCAACGACATTATCAGCACAACAAGTCCAAAAACGACGTCAAGTCTGAAAACAACGCCAAATCCAAAAACGATGCCAGCAGCAATACGTCCAGGAAACGACGTCATCAACATTACGTCCGAAAACGACGCCAACAGCAATACGTCCAGGCAACGACGTCATCAGCATTACGTCTACGCAACGACGCCAGCAGCAACACGTCCAGACAACGACGTTATCAGCACAACAAGTCCAAAAACGATGCCAAATCTGAAAATGATGCCAAAAATGACGCCAAGTCCGAAAATGACGCCACGACGCCAAGTCCGAAAATGACGCTATATGTCCGAAAATGACGCTATATGTCCGAAAATGACGCCGTCATCAGCATATCACATCTACGCAAGGACGATTTCTATACTCTCAAAATTGCATTTCTTATTCATGATTTATTATTCTGTCTTAGCAGTTATGCACTAACTCTTTTTGAGCTTTAGTCTACAGGGGCAGTTGCAGCAAGGACAACATATCTGCATTCACAATCGCAACGCGTCTGTGCAAGGATGAAAATCACAGCATTTGCAGCATCGCATCAACACAACAGGCATCACATTTTTGCAGGATACATTTTCTACTCACAGTTACATTGCTTTTAAAATTATGCATCATCATTTTGCCTTAACAGTTATGCACTAACCGTTTGTTTAAGTCTTAGCATGCAGGAGCAGGAGCACAACGTGGATTTTCTCTTACAGCGAATCGGGACAATTTGTTGGGGGGCCAACCTTCCCAATGAATGGCAGAAGCGGCCTCAAGCGTCGGTCCACTCACTCCACATCACCATAAACCCAACAACATAAGTCGATACCGGTACACCCCAGGTTCAAGCCAGTTTATTTTTATTTTTATTTTTACACCACAGCCCAGTGTCGTCATAACTCGACATTGAGACAAATTTTGAGTCTGTATTAGTCCGCCTTGGTTTTGACCATGGTAACCCAGCGTCGTCATAACTCGATACTGGGACAAATTTTGAGTCTGCGTTAGCCCACCATGGTGTTTTGGCCATGGTAGCCCAGTGTCGTCATAACTCGACACTGGGACAATTTTGAATTTTGCGTCAGATTTGCCCAACATTTTTTTTTCTAAGGATCGAGACAAAATTGGCTATAAGTCAACGTCTTTGTCCGAAGATTCTTCCATCATCTCCATACAAAGAGGGACCAGTTGTTGACACCCAATTTTGACCCCCCCGTCCAGTCATTAACTATATAATTACACTAATTTTGCAAAATAATTTTTTTATAATTTAAATAATAAAATGCAGCAATAAAACATTAATACATGCACAAATAAGCAATTTAATAATGGCACCGCGTCTTACGTAGAAAATTAAGCACTTAGAGTCTCGCGCCCGCACTTAATTTTAAGCCCTGTCATAATTCTTAAACGATAAATAAATAAATACATAAAATAAATAATTTGACAATGACGTCGTGTTAAATAAAATATTCACATTTATTAATAGCAAGGCAATTTCATAATTCGTAATTTAAATTAATTTTAATCTAATACATGCATTTAATAGCGTCGCATTTATAAGAAAAACTTTAAGCAGTCCTTAAATGTCATATCTGCATGTAGCATTTAAATAATTCAATTTTTAATTTAGCTTCGCAGAATACGCATAATAAATAAGTTTCAATAACGACATCGCATTATAAATACTAAGAACTAATTAAATAGCACACTCGCATTTATTTTTGTAATAATTTAAACTCAAACTTAGACTAATAAAGCACCTAAATAATTTAATCATAATTTAAACAATTTAATTAATTAATAATACACTACCCCTATTAATACATCTAAATACCTAATACTTAAAAAACTAACTCTAATACCTAAATAACTACCCAGCCCAAACCCGCGGCTCATTATCTTCCCCTGACCCTCGGCCCATTACCCGCAACCACCCCCTTATCTCTCGACCCACACACCCTCAGCCCAGAACCTTTCCCATCCTCCCTTAAACAAAACCTAGAAACCCATCTACCCTAAACCTTTCAATCGCCGCCCCTTCACCCCTGCTCTCATCGCTCATGCCGGGATTCTCGCCGGAGAATCCGGCGAATCTTTCACCAGTACAACTAACGAATCAGCCCCAATATTAGATAATCATCAACTTGCCTTAATAAACACATCCAAAATCGTACACAAAATCATACCATAAGTATTACACGCAAATCGGCCATAAAGGGTTAAACTTTGCCTAATTTAGAGCCTCAATAGGGGGCTATATAAACCAAGCAATTGTTGCATGTAAAAGGAATCAATGGGGGGGGGGACCCAACACCTTTCTGAATCCAGAAAAAATCCACTCAAATGTCATAAAACATAGGGGAAGGCATCGGGAGTTAGGGATTCAGCATTCAGAAATTAGCAGCCTAAGAGCAAGAACAGAAGTTCGAAGCCCCTTTTAATACTAGTCCAGAAATCAGCAAAAGCCCTGTCTTTTTAATTCACATAGCAATACAACCCCGAGTGAATCGACGACTTGATACGCTGCCTCGGTTCGCTGTCCGGAGAAGGTAAAACTCCAACCCCTCTGAATTCTGTTGTATTTGTTCAGACCTATGTGTTTGTGTGATTTGTGCTAGTATAATGTTAGTCTGTTTATTTTTGTTTAGTTATGCTTGGATTAGATAAATGTAAGGTTATTTCGACAAGTAGTGAAGTTCTGATTTAGTGATAAATATTTGTTTGTTTGGTCGTGTGAATGTTGGCAGATATTTATTATTGGAAAATACTCTGTGACAATCTGGTAGAAGCATACAGGGTATACTACCTTTCGTATACACTGGATGTATATCGCAACTGTATATCTTCGTATACTTTACGATATGTGAGTATATGGGTCTTGTTATTTATGTGTGCTAAGTCTATATGAAGCATGTTTTGGTGTGTTTTTGAGTACTGCAGTGTTCCTTGGCTATATTTGCAAATATTATAATCTGGAAATAGCATATTCGTGTTTATGAAAGAGTCTGGACAACCGGAGTTATGAATATCTGTCTTCTTTAAGTTGTCCTTCTATGTCTAGTTAGCATGAATCCATGTAATGCATTCGATGTCACTGAAATCTGTCCAAATTGGCCGCAAAGGTGAGCAGCCAGATGATAACCGGATAGATAATCTGGAAATGTCATGTTGAGTTATTTGTCTATGTTGTATGCTCAATTTAGTCTCATATAATGAGGTACGATGTGATCTACCATATAAATGCAGAATTTCTATGTCAAGATGAAGATGGGTACCTTATTTGCCTAAACTATCCACTGATGCTATTATGAGGGCTTCATTCTAAAACATGCTAGCATATTCTCATTTTTTAGATTAATCATCTACTCGAAGGTCAAATGCTAAATACGTGCCTATAATAAGCTTAGCCTAGTGTTCCTATTTTATGTATGCGATATACTCTACAAGTATCTACTATGAATATGTTAGCACTAAAACACTCAGTGGCACATGGAATTAAAAACAGGGAAGCGGAATATATGTAGTGTTGGATGTCTGTTTATGTAGTGTGTATTTGGATTGATCATATAACAATACAGGTTTGATATGCCTATCTGTTGAGGCTCATATTAAAAGCTAATGTGTGCCTGTTTGAATAACCAAACTGTGTCATATCAATACCTGCCTATTTGGACATCCCTGTGAATTCACTGAAATAGGGGTTGGTTTGTGGGTTGGGCCTATCACATGTAGGATTAATTGGCCTCTCTTTGAAACTGAAAATGTTACGTTTTGGGGTTTATTTCTATCTCTGCCTACTGCTTACATCCGGCCAGTGTATTTACAGCATATTTGAGCACTTATTGCAGCAGGTCTGCAGGTATACTGTATGTATTTTGGGTGTATACCTGACTGTTTCGCTCAACGATCACCATCTGTGTGTGTACTATTAAATTAGCTTCAGTTATTGGGGTTTGTCAAAGCCCACTGCCTCGTTTAAAAGTTGCACATAGGCTGTCCAGGGTCTATAAGTCTCGTTTTCTTGCATGTGTGGGTTAGGCCCATTCAGTTTACTTGCTGATTATTACATCTTCATATAACTGCATTATTTTATTTACGGATTTGTACAACCTTATCTACTGATTATGCCTAGGTCGCATTACATGCTTCAGACTTTGATTCGATATTTTTGGGCATATACTAATCCTTATCATTTTTTTTACATGAAATGCATCGGAGCAAAAATGAAGAGTCTCATGGCGAGACTCATCACAAAGCTGCAGCAAATGAAGACCCACATCTATGTGCATTTCTCTATCCGCATTGGAATCCCAAAACTACCGGCGAAAAGACATCGCCTTCTTCGAGTCATTTATTAATTTATGCCTGCCTATTCATTATTTATAAATTAATTGTCTAACATCACTCTACTTGCAGAACCTTTAGTACATTCAAGCTTTGGGTTGCCATTAAGAGGTAGTTTGGTACTAGAAACTCGTTTCTTCTAACTTAATTATTTTATGCTAGCTATACATTGCATAAAGTTGCATTAAATAACCTAACGACTTTCACTGGCATAACTCTTCACGTAATTAAAGTATTATTTGTTATCAAATTCTATAAACTCAATCATTAACATTCATATAAGAAAATTAGTCCCATTTGCTATATACCTCGCATGCTAGGCCCACTTCATAAATGCATAAATCATCTTTGCATATATAATAATATATATTTTAGCTAGAACTAGCTTTATATATTTCAAAAAAAATCTCACATTTTTATGTTAGCAAATAAAAAATACTTCCTATATCTTTTACTTAAACACTTTTCAAGACATATATTGCATCTTAGCATAATAATTACCCTAGGTTTGAACGTACAACCGCAAGTTAGCGGATCCTTTAGGGTGCCTAACTCCTTCCCTTTAGGATAATAAAGAACCCTTGCCCGAAATCTCACATAAGTTTTGCAGACCATAAAAATGGAGTTAGTGTTGACTTCAACCTAGTTAACATTTAGGTGTCCTAATTCACCCAAATTAATTAGGTGGCGACTCCGCGAACCCTTTTAGCACCCTTTAGCACTTTAGCACCTACTTTAACTTTAAGCACTTTTTTTAACACTTTAGCATTTTATTATTTATTTTCTAACCTTTTTGTCAAGCAGGAGTTTTAAAATAAAAGTCGCGGTCGGAAAAGGGCGTGACACTTATACCGACATGTCACATATAATCTGACTGACACCAAGAACAACATATAAACCTCGTGAAAATAAGCTGCTTACTCGTAACGTTATATATCAACGGAACCTGTCTCCAGAGGAGTCACAACAATTCAACATAACAACATAGGCAAGCCGACAAAGCTGCCTCTATACATGGGACTATCCAAGATAAACAACAACCAACACATGTCTTGCGTCACGCATACACAACCCACACCTGTCTACAGACCTCTAAGAGTACGATAATGAAATGTGACGGGACAGGGCCCCGTCGTGCCCCCGGATATGCATAAATAAAAAATAAGGGCATGTACCAAAATGACTAAGCTCCGAATCAATGAAGCTCTCCAAACAGCTGAACATGAATCCTAGACTGGAGGATCACCGAACTGAGTACATGTACCTGCGGGCATAAAACGCGCCCCCCCGGGAAAAGGGGGTCAGTACGAAATAATGTACTAAGTATGTAAAACATGAAGTACTGTAAATAAGATCATAATTGGCCAAGAGATATCAGGAGACAAATATAATAACCCAAATAAAAATACAACTGTGCCTTATGAAATGAGAGTCAATTGTGCCTTATAAAAATGAGAGTCAACTGTGCCTTATAAAAATGAGAATCATATACATATATATACCGTACCTGGCCTCCTAGTGAGGGTCTCGGTGTGAATCATATACATACCGTACCCGGCCCCCTAGTGAGGGTCTCGGTATGAATCATATACATACCGTACCCTGCTCCCTAGTGAGGGTCTCGATGTGATCATATAACGTGCACATACCGTACCCGGCCCATTATAAGACTCGGTGTGAAATCATCATATATGTACATCCCCGACCCGGGACTCGATGAAATCATATAGTCATATCCGCACGAATAGAGTATCATGAGTAACTTTATATAAATTAAATCATCATTTGACTCTTAATGGAATAAATAGAATAACTATCACATTAGAAAATCAAGGCACTATCATATCATGTATCATTACGAATTAGGATTCAATAGAATTATGTACGTCCGCCGTACACTCATTTATATAAATCATGTCAAAAGAAAGAAAGGATAGTCTCACATACCTTATCGTCTATACCAACTCGATAATTAGGATTCGTCTCAACTAGTAGTTCAACCTATAACAATAATAATATATACATCAACTCTATGATTTCTAGCATAATTATCTAACGAATGACGACTCTCCATTCTATAAAAATTCGGGCAGCACTTCCCCTATTCATGTGCACATCCGCAACTTACAAACCAAGCCAACAATACCAAATAACAATCACGAATTAAGGGTATACTAAAACAGTTCCATATACTCGATATATACCACCATTATACATCCTTTCTTCTTACATTCATGGAATATAACCAAAATAGCAAACAAGGTGATTAATACACCTATTTATCATGTTCATCCAACCCCTTAATCATGTTAAAACAGCGCATACTTTAACAATAACGAGAGTGGAATGTGAAGCTTTTTTATACCTTAATTCCTTTAGGACATATATCCACAATTATAACAACGTAAATGCAGGTTCATAACTGAAATTTCCAGCATACAACTCGACAATAACAGCCCTAATACACTACAACAATGTCCAACAACTTCATACAAGTCTCGACCAACATCCACAAAATCAATTCTTTTCTTAACTCCTTAGAATCCAACTCATGTTTCAACACTTTCATATAACTAATCTACAACTTTAACATCAAGGTTGTCCTTCAATTTCCAACATGCAATTAGTTACAAGGAAAACAACAACAACACACAAATCCAATGTACACGAAAACAGTCCTAATTTCGGCTATAACACCCAACAATCACATGCATTGTCTTAAATTCCAAGTTTCTTCTAACACAAGTTCATTCCTTAAACTACAACAACATGCAACTCCAATTATATCATAAGAATAAGAATTTTTACCTTAAATTTAAGCCAAAACAGTCCCTAATTTCGGTCCACGGCCCCAATTCCTTTTGCACCAATTTTCATCATTTCTTCAACTCAAAGTGACATGCATGTGTTCTATAGGTTTAATCCAACATTCTTACATGTTTTTCTTCCAAATTTCTCATCTCAAAATCTGAAATTCCAGGGGCACAAATCTGTCCACTGGTCGTGACCCATTGCTTTGGAGGTTACCTTGGTTGGGACTTAGTTGAGGAGCTTAATCTTGTAAAAAGAGTTAAGAAAAATCTCCTATCAGCTATGGAGAATGGTAAGAAATCTGTTGGGAGAGAAGATAATGGATAATGAAGAAGAAAGTTTGAATTAAAGGCTTTGCCATGAGTGGAACATGGGTATAAGCAAATCTGAAAATTATTTACGTGCTTACACGGTTTTTGATGCTCAAATCTGTAAAATTTGTGCACTAATTATTATTCCCTCCACTAAAATTTAATCTCACAATTAATTAATCTCCCACCTAATATATCTTATATAAAATCCAAAAATTCCAATCCAATTATAATATATACACGGTACTAAGCCCATACCACACGTGTTGCATCCAAAATTATTTCAGAATCACATCCTTTGTATACAAATTTCTGGATTAACATATATAAGTATACCTTATATCTAATATTTCAATCTTATTTTCTTAATTACGTTCTCTAATTACCGACTCAATTTACGATGTGTAACAACAACTTTCCTTGAAGAAGAATATGTCTACAAGGAACAGAGTTGCACATAGATAGAACTTGAAGAAATTCAAGAACCGCGAGATAACATAGAGGTTGAATCCTTACCTAATGACCAAGGCAAGAATTCAATGGGAGTATTAGGCGAATATTGGGTATTTCAAGTACGTCATTCGGTCAGTGGGAGTGTTATGACGAAAAATGCAGGAATGCAAGATCCTCATACACAACCTTTGGATTAGATGCGATGGTTGCACCTCCTCCCATTCAGGAAATACATGAAAATGATATTCCTGAAAGCTCTCAAGGTGGTGGAATATCCAACACACAAGAACCCTCTCACGGTCAGAACATACCAAGCATTGAACTGCAAACAATCAACTCCGTAGGTCCATTAGTACTCATCGTTCTCCTGAAAGACTAAATCTACTTATGGAAACACACAGTGAGATAGATATTCCCGATAACGATAAGCCTACAACCTATAGCGATGCAATGTTGGACATTGATTCGAAGAGATAGCAAGAAGCCATGAAATCCAAGATGGAATCTATGCACATAAAGCAAGTGTGGAACTTGGTGTATTTGCCAGCTAGGGTTAAACCCATAGGATGCAAGTAGGTCTTCAAGAAGAAGATCAATACATTTGGTAAGGTACAACCTTATAAAGCAAGATTGGTGGCTAAAGGTTATAATCAACGGCATGGGGCCGATTATAATGAAATATTTTCACCCATTGCTAAGATTAAGTCCATTCGGATTTTGTTTGTAATAACAACATATTATGATTATGACATTTGGCAGATGGATTTCAAAACCGCTTTCCTCAATGGTAATCTAGTTGAGGAAGTGTACATGAAAGAACCTGAGGGTTTTTCATCTGAGTCCAAGCCAAATGTTGTATGCAAGCTACATAAGTCCATTTATGGGCTTAAGTAAGCCTCAAGGAGTTGGAACATTTGTTTCGACAAGGCTGTCAAGGATGAGAGTATTACCTTCATTATTATATATATAGACGACATATTGATAATGAGAGACAATAAGACTCTCTTGCAGTAAGTCAATGAGTGGTTGTCCAGTACCTTCATGATAAAGGATTTAGGTGAAGCCTACTACATTTTGAGAATTATGATCTATAGAGATAGACCTAATAGATTGTTGGGGTTGTCACATTCAATACATAGACAAAGTGCTTAGACATTTTTCTATGGAAAATTTCAGAATGGCGGTCTACCTATGGGTCAAGGCATCAAGTTGTCTAAGAATGATAGTCCTTTTAATACTATAGAACTTGAGCGCATGAAGAGGATTCCATATGCTTCGGCTATAGGATCGATCATGTATGTCATGACCTTACTAGGCCAGATGTGGCCTTTGCACTTAGTATGACTTGCAAATTCCAGCAGAATCCTGGGGAAGAACACGGAAAGCAGTCAAGATTATTCTTAAGTATCTCAGATGAACTAAAGATTACTTCTTAGTCTATGATGGGGAAGAAAAGCTAGATGACACTGGGTACACTGATGCTAGCTTCCAGACGGATGTTAATGACTTCAAATCTAAGTCTGTGTACACGTTCATTTTCAATGGTGGAGTAGTGAGTTGGAAAAGTTCCAAACAAGCTACAACTGTTGATTCGAAAACAGAAGCCGAGTACATTGCTGGATCAAAAATTGGTAAAGAAGTTATCGCGATTTCTGAGTTCCTGAAGGAACTAGGGGTAGTTTCGAGTGCCAGTTGTCCAATAACTATTTATTGTGACAACACTGGTGCGATTGCACATGCTAAGGAACCAAGATCAATAAACAGAAACAAGCATGTACCAAAGAAGTACCACATACTTAGGGAAATGGTGGAGACTGAAGAGATTAAATTATACCATGTTCCCACAGTCGATAATCTAGCTGACTCATTCACTAAATCATTAAGCTTAATCAAGCATAATGGTCATTTTGAGAATACAGACATTAGATATGTTGGAGATTGGCTCTAGGCCAAGTAGGATATTGAAAGTATATTTATGTCTTAGAGACAACCTGTATTAGGACAAATGTACTTTATACACATTCGTATAATTATTAATGGAGATTAATATTTGGCATTTGCAATTATTGAATTATTAGTTGATTGTTTATAATATTCTATAATATGCATCCCTATATGTTACGTCGTTATTAATAGTGTGATATATTAATATTATAACGTAACTCTTAAAATAGTCTGGACTAATGATCATCGATAATGGGATATCGATGATATATGATAAGTCGACATGTGGTCTGCATCACATCCTTAGAGTATGTAGTATGTCTCACCTGCTATGAGTAATGTTACTCGTGATGGACACATGGATACTTTGGAAGTATTGGTATACCGTGCTGATAAACTGTTTGTTTCACAATGTCTAAAGTATGATCAACGTGTGGGAGATAGAAGTCCTTAGACTTGAGGTCGATACACACCTTGTCTACAGAGTAATATACTTTGATCCTGTCCTAAGCTCAAATGTCTTATAGGTTAAGATACGACTTGTATTGAGTACATTACGATGTGGATTAAAGGTGGTAGTTGAGCCAAGATTAGGATTCATTCCTCTAATGTATATTCGAGAGAACACTCAGATTCTCATATGATATTAGGTTGACTAAGTCGTTGGCCAGCACAATAGACATATCTAGGATATGGTCTTGTTGTCAACCAATATAGATGAGATATAATTATCAAACCATTTGGATAGACACTTGGCAAATCCTAAGCTTGATCGAGTGTGTCGTGAATGAAAATATTTTATCTTCCCACATAGATGTTCAGCTTACCGGATTCGTGTAAATATACTTCACATATTGAGTTCATCTTCCGGCGCCGTCTGAGAGTTCTGTGTAGACCCCAATATGATTAGTGTCGATATGTAAAGTTATTTAGGCTAACACCAAGTCAATTGTTCCTTCGATCTAAGAATGTATTGAGAGAATATAAATGTCCGATTTTATAATTGAGACATTTGAATCAATAATGATTATTTAATTAAGTCGAAATTGGATTTCAGATTTAATTAAAATGAAAACGGGACGACGTTCCATACTTGATGTTAGAAACAGTAAGGGTATAATGAAACATGTTCTTAGACATAACGAAAGAACAAAGGGATTGGGAAGAAAATTTGAGAAGATATGAGGTAAAATTTAACACGAAATCCGAGGAAGGTGCACGGAAAATCGGCCGAGAAGAGGCATAAAAATCGAGATAAATTTTGGAGAGGAGCAAAAGTAATTTAGTCCTAGACTTCTGATACCATGAAAGAAATAATCTCTTGATTATTTTCATTAATGAAGGGATATATAATTTACAATTTCCATAATATGAAAATCCTATTCTTATTCTACTCCCAAAACCTTATTCTACGTGTACAATAATTATACAATTATGGTAAGTGTACAATTCTAATTTAATACAAATCCTACCTAATTTGATACAACAAAACCGTAACAAAATCTTACCAAATCGTGATATACAACTAATGTATTTCACGGTATATATCAATTTTTAAGTCAACCTTGATTAATTTTTAAAAAAAATTTGTGTTATTTTAGCAACCGAAGAAAATAATATCATTTTTTTTGTATTTTAGCAAAAATAAGAAAAATGAAGAAGGAAAAATATTTGCGGGGCGGGGCGGTTTGAAAATAGCAATTTTTTCTATGCAGGTGAGGCGGGGCGGTTTGAAGTGTTCGCGGGTTCATGCGGGTTTGCTCCGCAACCGCCCCGTTGTGCCCCATTTGCCATAACTGTTTCTTTTACTATTATTATTGCATGTACAATGGGTACTAATTACTCCCTCCGTCTCATATTAATTAATTATTTTTCTATTTTTTCCTTATTTTTTTTAAAGTAAACAATATTGATTATAAAGTGATAAGGGTAAATTAGTCCAAAAATACTTGTTATTTATGATTTTTTTAAAAGTATGTAAAAAGAAAATGTGATAACTAATATGAGATCGAGGGAGTATGTTATGATTTTAGATCCTTTTTTTTTCTCAATGAATTGTCAATCTTTTGACGATTTCCTCAATATTTGGAGTTAGGGCCATGCAAATTTATTGCGCTAGGACTAATTAGTAGAGTATTAGTAATTCATTTGCTTGACCAGCACCAAGCCACCAAGTCCAACAAAGATTTTATCACTATGGTTGTTTAATGTCTATTAAGACGATATGGGTATTAATCGATGCGCCGCCCGCATAGTCGTAGCTCAGTTGATTTCAAAATGATAAGATTGCGTCCAAAAATATTAATTGTTGCCAAAGATATTTAGCCGGATATTAAATTGACAGCTTCAGATATGCAGACTATCAAATGGAATCCAAATTTTCAACTATTATTAAAGTTGCAGACTTGTAAATCAAAGATCAAAGACTAATAAGTCACAAATTGTGTGCCACAACTTGTCTTATTTTTGTTCCAAATTGATATATTTGATTTACTTAGTTTATTTAGTTATCCAATAAGTCTCTAAACGCAAAACAACAAAATAAAAGACTGTACCTTCAGAATAAAGAATCACATTTCTATGAATGGACATACATATGAAAGGAACACAAAAGGGAAATTCAAAATCCTACTTAAGTGATGAGAATATGTTCTTTAGAGATTAAAAATGAAATAAAAAACCTATAACGTCAAGTCTTTTACTATTACTTATTTTATTTTCCCATTCGGGGTCCGATATTCGTATTGGAATTCGACTATATTCGGATTCACACTGCATAGCTAAGGTCCAATTGGAGGAAGCGTTCAAGAATTTTTTCATATCCCGGACTCAAACTCGAGAGTCGAGACCTCTGGAGAGGGTAACAATTCATCCACTGCACCACATTCTTTGGTGTTAATTATTTTACTATTACATACTCCCTCCGTCCCATATTATTTGGTCACACTACTAAAAACATCAGCCTCAAATTATTTGGCCAATTTTAAAAAATAAGATAAAATTAATTAAGTTTTCTACTTTATCTTTGATATTAATTGTATTTTAAAGTAACCAATATTGATTAGAGTGTAATTAATTGAAGAGAGATAAGAGTAGTGTAGTAAAAATATCTTTTTTATTTATAATTTTTTAAAGCGTGTGTAAAAAAAAGTGACAAAAGTAATATGAAAAGGAGGGAGTAATTGGGATGCTACCATTGAATTGGATAAGAAAGAATTTTCTCTTTCCGTAAATCCATAGTAAAGTACTAAAGTTTAATTCGGCAACAGAAATTCTTATAGCTAATAATGGACTAGTGTGCACGTATCAGTAACACTGGCGGATACACAACCAACATGGTGGTGCAGTTGCACCACCAGATTTTTTAAAAAAATTTACCTTCTAGGAATAAAAATAAAAAAAAATTCTTCTAGGCATAAAAAATTAAAAAAAAAAAAAAAAAAATTTTGTTCCTGAATTTTATCTCATGGATCATGTTTGATCGATGTGAGGTTAACATATACCTTTCAATAAATGAAAACATAGTTTGAGAAAGGGTACAATATACATTTCAATATTAGGTGGAGTTGTCATAAGTTAATGGAATGAAAATGTCAATATTTTCCCTCTATCAAATTTGTGTCAAATACTTTCTTTTTTAATTTGATTTTTTTTAAATAACAGTTAAATTTATATTTAGAAACAATTAAAATTTAATGAGATCCAAGTATCCTTGTTTTAAATCATAAGTTTCATTTTTTCCCCTTAACTTTTGTTTAACGTGAAATCCGCAGTCGCTATCCGAATGTGCGCACTGGATAAACCACGGACTGACGTAATAACCTGCAAACCCCGTCAGCCAGTTAAACCACACTTAGCAAGTCAGGTGTGACAGACTCCCCCAAGAGGCGAAGGCAGGCCAGGTGTTACCCTGGGTTTCAAACTTGTGACCAAGCTCTCCCGCATCACCCAATGAGGATATCCTCTGCCTTTAAGATCAACTGGTCTAGGGGCTTCGGATATTTTTTTTCCCCCTCAACTTCCATGCATAGTTAAACGACATAACATTTGTACCGCTTAGCCACTTTTTGAACTAATTTTTGAAAAATAGCAAGTGTTTGAATTCATTGAAATATAGCTATTTTATGTAAAGACACCAAGACAATTCATTGATTTCGAAATTAAATTAGATAAGTGAAAAATTCATGATATTGTCATGGATTTCTAACTTAAAAATAGGGAAACTCCGTAATGGCAGTGCCCTGAATTTCGTTCAGTATACTGTGATGGAATTCATATTTTTAAGTTTGAAATAATGACAATATCATGGATTTAAATATGGATTATTTTTAAGGACTTTTAAGTTTATGATAATTTTTTGCGTATATATCCAAAAGATGATTGTTTTTAAATTTCAACTACCTCACTACAAAAGTATAGAATTGACAATAAAATTTTAGCAATAATAAATATATTATTATTACAAACGTAAATAGCAATAAAACTTTAATATATTCATGTTGCTAAAATATGTAAATGGAAACAACTTATTGAACTTGTTGTCGCGAAAACTTTTGCATCGGAGGTTATTGCAATGAGATGCAACAATTTTTATTGTTGAGAAAAATACTTTCGACAACAACATCCAACATATGATAACAAAAATATTGTCGGCAAACAGATACAGATGTAGCTCTATAACTATGAGTTCAATTGAACCCCAAATTTTAGACGCGGAGTAAAAATTTATATGTAAAAATTTACTAAAATTATAATAAATAATAAATATGAACTCATAACTTTAAAAATATAATGGTTCACGCTAAATTTTTTAAAAGGTTGAACCCGTAGACTTTAAATCATAGATACGCCTATTGACAAATATTTTTCTTCCTATAGTGTCAGTCAAACACATGAAATGGGAGGGGGAACATCATTTTTACCTCACATTGAGATTATCCGATGTTCATTAGAAACTAAGGTAGTTATAGAAAACACGACTGGTTAATTTCAATTCTTTATTCATCGATGTTGGAGCCCCATATTATATTATTCATGCTCCAGTTAACAACGTTTGGGCGGGCGTGGAGTATTAAGAGACATCGGATATGAAATGAAAACATGAACTTCTTATATGGACATGGACAATTTTCACCCCACAAACTAGTTTTTGGGGTTGAGTTGGATCCAAGATACATTCTTTACAAACTTAATTAGTTAATTAGAGATTGAAATAAATAATCACTTGATTATTCTTATTAATGAATGATGTATATATACAAGTTATATATAGGAAAATCCTACTCCTCCTATACATCTAAAACTCTATTATATTTGGAGACTAACTATGCAATTATGGTAATAGTACAAGTCCAATTATACTACAATATATTTTCCTAATATACATAATATTTGGAATGCCACAGACTGGACATATATTGGGCCAATGGGCTTATTCCGTGACAATGTAATATACATACAATATACTTTGTATATTGTATGTATATTTAACACACACACTCAGTCATAGCAGGCGGTCTTCGTACGCTGAGACTGTCTCTGAAATCTTCAAAAAGGACTGTGGGTAGACCCTCCTTTATAAAGATGTCTGCAATTTGATATCTGAAAGGGACATGACGGACGCGTACTTGTCCATGAGCTACATTCTCTCGAACAAAATGGATGTCAATCTCAATATGTTTAGTGCGCTGGTGCTGAACTGGATTCCTAGAAAGGTAGATGACACTAATATTATCACAATACATCAAGGTAGCTTTCTCAATAGGACAATGAATTTCTAATAAAAGATTACGTAACCAACATGACTCGGAGACCACATTGGCTACCCCTCGATACTCGTCCTCTACACTAAAACGTGAAAGCGTGGATTGACATTTGGCAGACCATGAGACCAAGTTATTGTCGCGCCCTTTTTAACCGGAGTGCCACGTATGGTTTATTCCTAGATGTATTTAAGGAGTCGCCACCTAATTATTTAAGTGAATTAGGACACTTGATTTATTGCAATAAAAAATACTGCAATTAATGATCTCCATTTAAAGGTCTGCGAAAACTATGTGAGATTCTGGATCAGGGTTCTTTATTATCCTAAAGAGAAGGGGTTTGGCATCCTTTAAGATCCGCTAACTTGCGGTTGTCCGTTCAAACTTAGGTTTAATATTATTGTGCTGACATGTAATCTATAATTCTAAAAGTGTTCTAATTATTAAACTAATCAAGAGATATTTAAACTAGGCATGCAAATATTTAAAATAGATATATGTTTAACAAGATAGTAATAAAGCAAATAATCATAAAAAGATGTAATGAAGAGAAATTAGCAACATTTCGCTTTTATTTTTAGGCGAACGCTTTAACTTTGAGGTGCGCCTCCGGATACCTGCAAAGACACTTAGTAGAAGAGTTAATAAATAATAAATAAAGCAAATAATCATAAAAGATGTAATGAAGAGAAATTAGCAACATTTCGCTTTTATTTTATGCGAATGCTTTTAACTTTGAGGTGCTCAGATTTTGCAAAGACACTTAGTAGAAGAGTTAGTAAATAATAAATAAATTACCGAACAAACACAATGTATATATATATATATATATATAGATATATATATATGTAGAAGATATTGTAAAAATATATATTTTATATAGTGTGAGCTCAGCTAGTGTTATGCCAAGGATATTAAGACATGAGAAGCCAATATCGCTACGGTGGCGGTCGACTCGCCTCCTGGTGAACGATACTATGCGTTCTCGTCTAATCTTTTTCACTTTCCTCCTTGCCCACATATTCCGTCTCGCTTACCACGGGGGCCTCCAGATCGACGGATAAATCCTTCTTTGGCCAGAGTGTAGTATCTTGTTCAAATCAGTAACCAAAATGTAGTATCTTGTTCAAAAACACTAAAATACCAAAATGTAGTATCTTGTTCAAAAAACAGGAAAATACCAAAATGTAGTATCTTGTTCAAATCAGTAACCAAAATGTAGTATCTTGTTAAAAAAAAACAGTAAAATACCAAAATGTAGTATCTTGTTCCAATCAGTATAATTTCAGGAAAATACTGCGTGATGCGAAAAGTTTTAAAGCGGCGGTTTTAACAAGAAAACCAACGAGAACGGTGACTAAAATACAAAGAATGATAGACATTCGGAGAGCGCAAGAATACAAGAATATTTTTAACTGAATACCTCATTTATTTTAGCTCAAGACCTAAGATCGATTCAAACCCGATCGACAAGTTAATAGAGTATAACATCTGTTTCAATGATGGAGTGTAGAAATCTGTTCATGCAAAATGTGGCAGTAGCGACATAGCTCGCCGAAAATGTTCATTATCACCGGAAATCCATAATATCGCCGAAGTAACACCATTAATACCAGACTTTTAGAAGTGACCGGAGCGACAAAAATCACATAAAATCACAAAATTAGTATGTTATCAACAGCGGTCAGCGAATACCAAAATGAAGCCAACAAGGTCGCCGAGTTTCAAAAACTCCGGCAAGACAAAGCGAAAAATCAGTAAGTTAGTCCCAATAAACAGTAAGCAATAGATCAAGAAAAATAAAAATCGAACCAAGGCCTAAAAAATCAGTCTAACAAACCAAGAATGCCACAGATCCCAAAACATAACCATTAGAGAAGTAAAATACAGTAATATCGCCATAAAAACATCATAAAGAGGTTAAATAGGGTCAACAATAATAACAACGTATTAGCAACGAAACTGAAGAGCCAAATGGTTGCATCGCCGGAGTTTAACTCTGGCCAGCGTCAAACAAAAGAGAATGACAGCGTCACTACCACGGCGGAGTACGCCGTAGCGACACCGTCGTGGTGTAAAAGGGCAGTGAGTGTGTGACGGGAGAGGTAGTAGGGAAGGTAGGGTGTGCCTGTGTGCTGCGGCTGAGGTTTAAAAAATGGAGGGGGGCAGAGAGTGCGTGACGGGAGAGGTAGTAGGGAAGGTAGGGTCTGCCTGTGTGCTAGGGGGTTCGCCGGTGATGGACGGTGGTTCAGGGGGAGGGCGACGGCGACGGGGGTGTGACGGGATCGGGGGCGTGATGGTCGATGGCGAGGCAGTGTTTGTCGTAGAGAGCGATGGGAGATAGGGTGAGAGAGAGATAGTGCGTGATGGAGAGGGGTGAGGGCGACGGGTCGTTGATGGGGGGATGTGTGGTCGACGAGAGTGAAGGGAGAGAAGTGAGGTGTGTTGCGGGAGAAGATGAGTGAGTAGGGTCGTCGGCGGCTGCCCTAGAAGTAGGGTAATGTAGGGTAGAAATAGGGTGAGATTAGGGTTTAGGGGTATTGGGCTTTGGGTATTGGGCTGGGTGATTAATTAGGGTATTTGTGTTTAGGAGTTAATTTAGGCTTTTAATTAGTTTTAGTCTTTTAATTAGTTAAATTAGTGGTAAAAATCAATTGATTAAATTATTTAGGTGCTTAAATTATTTAGGTGTTTTATTAATCTAATTGTTATAAATGCGGGCGTGTTATTTAATTAGTGCTTAATATTTTAGAATGCGGCGCTATTATTAAATTGCTTATTTATGTCTGTATTTAATGTTTTATCGCTGCGTATTATTATAAAAATCATAAAAATTATTGTTGTATTATTAGTCTAATTTTATAGCTAATGACTGGACGGGAGGGTCAAAATTGGGTGTCAACAGTTATTACCAAGAAACATACAATAGCCCGACGTAGAACGTCTGGTGTCAGGACAACCCCCCAAATCAGCATATGTATAGGAGATAAGTGTAGATGTCGACGAAAGATACAAATGCAAGTCATAATCAAGTGTTCCCTGAATGTACCTAAGAATGCGTTTGACCACATTCACATGTTCAATCCTGGGATCATGCATAAAGAAACACACCTGTTGTACGACATATGTAATATCAAGTCGCGTGAACGTAAGATACTGAAGGGCCCCTGCAAAACTACGATAGCGGGACGGATCCTCATAGGGAGAGCCAGATGCAGCACCCAACTTGGGTTTAGTATCAACTAGAGTAGAAGTGCACTTATAGGATGACATCTCAGTCCTCTCAATTATCTCAACTGCATACTTCCTCTGTGATAAGAATAGTCCACCTGCATGACGAGTGACAACAATCCCCAAAAAATAACTCAATGGCCCCAAGTCTTTTATGGCAAACTCAGAACTGGGCATTTTCATAATAGACTGACATAATGCATCAGAAGAGGCAGTCAAGATAATATCATATACATATAATAGTATATAAGACATCGAAGAACTCCAACGATATATGAATAATGAATTATCAGACATGCTGTGAGAGAACCCAATAGTCGAAACATAGTCAGCAAACCTCTTATACCAAGCCCATGAAGACTGCTTAAGACCATACAAGGACTTATTCAACAAACACACATGATGTGGATATTGAGTATCCCTAAACCCCAAGGGTTGACGCATATATACTGTCTCCTTGAGATCACTATGTAGAAAAACATTCTTCACGTCTAGCTGATGAATGAGTCATGCTTTCGAAAGAGCCAAACTGAGCACAATGCGAATTGTAGCCGACTTTACCACAGAACTAAATGTCTCACCACAATCAACAACAACCTGCTGAGTCTTACCATCACCTACAAGACGAGCCTTATGTCTCGCAAATGAACCATCAGAATTATCCTTATGAGCAAAAATCCACATAGACCGAATAATATTAACACCAGATGGACGGGGTACCAACTCTCACGTCTTATTATCAATAAGAGCATTATATTCATCGGTCATGACAATCTTCCAATTTGAGTCATTTAAGACAGACACAAAATTACGGGGCAAGTGTGACTTAAGAACATTAAAATTTAAATTAAAATGTCTTTTTGGTTAAAACATACCTCGTTGACCTCGGGTGACTGGACTATTCACTCGGGGTTGGATTGGGTGAATTTTGGGAATTTTCGGGAGACGTGATGGACTGGCCAACAAGCAGTAGGCCTGTTGGCCCAAATCAGGAAACAGTGGACACGGGAACTTGACCAATTCTAGGAATGGGGTGGGTAGCCTAAACTCGAAAAATGGCCGATGGTATCTTGGGGTCGATCGGTATGGCGTGGGCCCGCTGGAGAAGTTTGGGTGCGGGATATGTCTGAAACATAGTGAATAATATATGGAGATATATCATCATCTAAAAAAATATACGAACTAGGCATGAGAGTGCTACATTTTACAAACGGAAATTGGGATTCATCAAACACAACATGGCGACTAATAATGATTCGATTAGAGGATAAATCAAAACATTTATAACCACGATGATTTGACGGATAACCTAAAAACACACAAGAGGTAGAACGGGCATGAAGTTTGTTAATTGTTGTGCATGGAAAAAATGAATAACACAAGCACCCAAAGACTCTAAGATGTGTATACGAGGGAATCTTATTATATAAAATTTGAAGAGGGGACGAATATATCAAACCTTTGGAAGGAAGGATGTTAAGAATATCGGTAGCCATTTGTAGAGCATGATGCCAAAAATACGGTGGTACGAAAGCATGAACCAAGAATGTTCGGATAATGTTATAAATTGTACGAATTTTGCGTTCGACTTTCCTATTTTGTGAAGACGTATGAGGACAAGAAAATCAAAAATTGATTCCATTGTTAGCACAAATTCCCGAAACTCCCCATTGTCATATTCTTTGTCATTATCACATTGGATATTCTTTATTTCGCGTTCGAATTGCGTTTTAATGAAAACTCTATTTTTTTTGGAAAACGGAAAAAAATTGAGATGTCCATAAATCGTTATGAATAATATCAAATAACATTGAAGTAAGAGAATTAGTGTCCATAAATGGAAACTTAACAATTTTTCCAAAAGAACAAGATTGACAATTCGGAGTGCTACGCGTATCCTTACACGAAATAAGATTGTTCTTATCTAAGACAGACAAAATAGACAATCCCGGATGACCTATGTCACGACCCGACCCGACGGATCGCGACCCGGTGCCCTATCTGGGCACCTTATACCCATCTGTCATATAATCACACGGATACCAAGGGTAATGTAGTAATCTGTAAATCATATCAAAATAGGCAAGCCGACAAGACTGCCACTATATACGGGAACATCCCAAAATGAGTACAACAGTACAGCTGGCCAAAACACATCTACTACCCACACCTGTCTACAGACCTCTAAGAGTACGATAATGACATATGACGGGATAAGGCCCCGTCGTGCCCCTAAATATGCATAAGTCAAAAATAAGGTTCTGTACCAAAACGACTAAGCTCCGAATCAATGGAGATCTCCAAACAGTTGAACAGGAATCCTAGACTGGAGGATCACCAAGTACACATGTACTGCGGGAATGAGCGACCCCAGAAATGAAATTCGATGCGAAATAATGTACTGAGTATGTAAAACATGAAGTACTGTAAATAAGATCATAACTGGCTAAGAGATGTCAGGAGACAAATATAATAATCTAAATATCAAAACAACCGTGCCTTATGAAATGAGAGTCAAATGTGCCTTATAAAATGAGACTCAAGACATGTCCATATAAAATAAGTCATAGCCGTGAATGTCTGTCCACATAAATCGTCAAATATATACTGCCCGGCACTCTAGTGAAGGACGCGGTGAACACATAGTCATATCTGTGGATGTCTGTCCACATATATCATATCAGCGAATGTCTGTTCGTATATCATACTGCCCGACCCTCTAGTGAAGGACGCAGTGAACATATAAGGAACTATGCACGAAACTTCCCGGCCCATTCTGGAACTCGGTAAAATCATCATATATATATATACTGCCCGACCCTCTAGTGAAGGACACGGTGAACACATATAATCACATCAGCACGAATAAAATTTCATGAGTAACTTTATACAAATTAAATCATCATTTGACTCTAAATGGAATGAATTCTCACTTAGAAAATCAAGGCACTATCATATCATGTATCATTACGAATTAGGATTCAATAGAATTATGTACGTCCGTTGTACAATCATTTTACATAAGTCATGCCAAAATAAGAAAGGATAGTTTCACATACCTTACTTTCAAACTAACCAACTCTATAATTAAAACTCGTCTCGATTAGCACTTCAACCTATAACAATAGTAATTCGTTCGTCAACTCTACAATTTCTAGTATAAGTTATGTCGAATGATGACTCTCTTTTCTATAAAAAATTGGGCAGCACCTCTCCTATTTATATGCACATTCACAACTTACAAACAAAGCCAACAATACCAATAACAAGATGCAACTTAAAGATATAACCAAAACAATCTCAAATACTCCATATACGTCATCATAATACATTCTTTTTTTTACGTCCATGGAAGACAACAACTACAACAACCAAGGTGATTAATTCACCTATTTATCTTGTTAATTCAGCCTCTTAAACCACATTAAAATAACCTTAAAATCAGTCCATCAATTCTAGCAACAACAACAAGAGTGCAAGTCTTATAGTTTGCAACATAACACCTTTCTACACTTTAATTCCTTTAAGACATGTATTAGTAATTACCACAATGTATATACATGTTCATAACTTATATTTCCAGCGTTATAACTTAACAAGAACAGCCCCAAATACATCACAATAATACCAACAATGTCCACGACTTCATGAGGGTATCGACACACCCCAAAACATAATACTAAACTCTTTTCATAATTCCTTAAAATCCAATTCACCTTTCAATACTTTTATATAACCAATCTACAACTTTTAAATATCAAGATTTCCTTAAATTTTAACATGCAATTAGTGACAATGACAACAACAACAATAATCAAATCCAATGTATACAAAACAGTTCCAAATCGGTCCAATCACCCAAAACATTCACATACATTATCTCATTTCCATTTTCTCTTAACACAAGTTCATTTTTTAAACTACAACATCATGTAACTCCAATTATACTATAAGAAGAAGAAGTCTTACCTTAATTTTTGCCCAAAACAGTCCCTAAAAATCGATCACTGCTCCATCCATTTTGCACCATTTTTCACCATTTCTTTAACCCAAAATGACATGCATGTATTCTACAAGTTCAATCCATCATTCTTACATGTTTCTCTTCCAAAATGTTCATCTTCAAAGCCACAATTCTTGGCTATGTTTCGGTAGTCACTGCCCAAATAATCACTGTTTTGGAGTTAGCATTGCTTAGAAATTAGTAGGAGAGTTTAAATCTTGAAAGGGAGTTGATGTGGTCTTTTCTTGGCTATGGAGGGTGGGTGCTTTACGGCTAAGGAGCAGAGAGGTTGAGGGGAAATGGTTTTCGAAAAGGGGGGGGGGGGGGAATGAGTGGAGTATATATATATGTGATCATGCTAAAATTAATAAGTGTGGTGTGCATGCTATATATATGTGAGCATGCTAAAATTAATAAGTGTGGTGTGCATGCACACGGTTTTTAAGACACCCTTCTCCATAATATATCCACTAATTATTATTCCTTCTACTAAAAATTAATCCCACAATTAATTAATCTCCCACATAATCATTCTTACCTAAAATCTGAAAATTTCATGTCCTAATCACATTATACACGACACTAAGTCCATACCGCACATGTTGCATCCAAAATTATTCTGGGATCACATCCTTTGTATACTAATTTCCGGATTAACGCATATAAATATACTTTATATCCACTATTGAAATCTTATTTTATTAATTACATTATCTAATTATCGCCTTAAAATTACGAGGTGTAACATCCTTCCCCCCTTAGAAACATTCGTCCTCGAATGTTCATAATAGGTTTCATGCTATAGAAATTTCGGCAAAGTCTCCTTTATAACTCTACCTACCAACCTATATCCAGCAAACCCAAAGATGTCACACAGGGCCACAATATACCACATAAGTTATTCACCAATCAAAATAGTTAAGTAAGGAATCAAATTACATGTAGGCATTGGGAACAAGTGAAAATACTTCTTCTCCATTTCGTCTTCTGCTTCCCAAGTCATCTCTTCCCTATTATTGTTTTGCCATAATACTTTAATGAAAGACACATCCTTAGTACGTAACCTCCTAACCTGTCGATCAAGTATAGCTATGGGACTCTCCTCATAAGTCAACTCCTCTATCACCTGGACATCATCTACCGAGAATACTCTAGAAGGATCACAAATACACTTACGCAGGATCGATACATGAAAGACTGGATGTACCGCTTCCAAATCAGATGGTAGATCCAACTCATAGGCAACCTTGTCTATCCTACGAATAATCTGGTAAGGTCCAATGTACCTTGGGCTAAGCTTCCCCTTCTTACCGAATCTCATCACAACATTCATGGGTGACACCTTCAGGAATACCCAATCACCACTCTGAAACTCTAAGTGTCGACGTCGATTATCTGCATATGACTTCTGCCGACTATGGGCTACTAATAATCTCTCCTGAAAGCTTCACTTATCAACAACTTGCTGAACTATGTCTGTCCGATTAACTTAGTCTCGCTTATGTCAAACCAACCAATAGGTGACCTGCACTTCGTCCCATACAAAGCCTCATACGGTGACATCTGGATACTAGAATGATAGCTATTATTATAAGCAAACTCAATGAGCTGTAAATGATCATCCGATCTACCTCTAAAGTCAATAATACAGGCTCTCAACATATCCTCTAGTGTCTGAATAGTACGTTCAGCCTATCCATCAATCTGAGGATGAAATGATGTGCTAAGACTCACCTGTGTCCCCAATCCCTTCTGGAACGATCTCCAAAAGTTAGCTATAAAATGAGCTCCTCTGTCTGATATAATAGATATGGGAACCCCATGAAGTCTCACTATCTCCCTGATGTACAATCTCATATAGTCTTCAGCCGAATAAGTAGTCATGGCTGGAAGAAAATGGGCTAATTTTGTCAGCCTATCCACAATCACCCATATAGAGTCACACTTCCGCTGAGTGCGAGGCAAGCCTGTAATGAAGTCCATATTAATCACTTCTCATTTCCAAGTTAGGATCTCCATCTACTGCAATAAACCACTAGGCTTCTGATGCTCGACCTTAACCTGTTGATAATTCGGGCACTAAGTAACAAACTCTGTTATGTCCCTTTTCATGTCATCCCATAAATACAAACATCTGAGGTCATGATACATCTTCATTGACCCTGGATGAATAGAATAATGGGCATTGTGTGCCTCTCCCATAACATGTCATCGTAGCCCTGCACCATCAGACACACACAATCTACCTTCATACCGTAGCACTCGATCAGGTGCAACCTCAAATAAAGTCTTTTCCTTTCGAAGAGTTTCATCTCTATACTGTGCCAGAACAGGATCCTCATACTGATGCCTCTTTACCTCTTCTATGATAGAGGACTCGACAACTCCTCGAACAACAACGCCACTATCTCTAGAATCATCCAAACGGACTCCAAGGCTGTCTAGCTGGTGTATCTCACGAACCATCTCCTTTCTGTCTGGCTGCACATCCGTCAAGCTACCCATAGATCTACGGCTAAGAGCATCTGCCACAACATTTGCTTTCCCGGGATGGTATAAAATATCAACATCATAATCCTTTAGTAACTCTAGTCACCGTCTCTGTCGTAAATTCAGCTCCTTCTATTTAAATACATATTGGAGACTCTTGTGATCCGTATAAATATCAACATGAACTCCATATAAATAATGTCTCCATATTTTCAAAGCATGAATCACTGCTGCCAACTCCAAATCATTAGTAGGATAATTCTTCTCGTGCTTCCTGAGATGTCGGGAGGCATAAGCTATAACCCTTCCATGCTGCATCAACACACAACCTAGTCTGATACCTGAAGCATCACAATAAATAACATAATCATCTGGTCCTTCAGGAAGAATTAGAACTGGAGTTGTAATCAACAACAACTGGAAGCTTTGCTCACAAGCATCATGGTTTGAACACCCGGTTCATCGAATCCATAAATACTGCTTGAGCATTGGTCAGCCCAAAAGACATCACTAAACTCATAATGCCCGTATCGGGTCCTGAATTCTTTCTTTGAGATATTTGCCTCCCTTACTCGCATCTGATAGTAACCTGACCGCAAGTCTATCTTTGAAAAACATTTAGCACCCTGCAACTGGTCAAATAAATCATCAATCCTTGGGAGGGGATACCTGTTCTTGATTGTTACCTTATTCAGCTTCATATAATCAATACACATCCGCAGCGATCCATCTTTCTTCCTCACAAATAACACCGGTGCTCCCCAAGGTGATGTACTAGACCTAATGAAGCCTTTTTCTAACAAGTCTCTCAACTGATCCTTCAATTCCTTCAACTCTGCAAGTGCCATTCTATAGGGAGGAATAAATATGGGTTGGGTACCTGGCAATACATCTATAGTGAACTCTATCTCCCGTTCTGGAGGAAGACCTGGAAGATCATCTGGGAATACATCTGGGAATTCACTAACTACCGGAACTGACTGAAGAGCCGTACATCTGCTTCAGTATCATGCACCCGGACCAAATGATAAATACAACCTTTCCTAACCATCTTCCTTGTCTTGAGGTATGAAATAAACTTACCCCTCGGCGATGTTGTATTCCCCTTCCACTCTATAATTGGCTCGCCTGGAAATTGAAATCAAACTACCTTTTATCTACAATCGACATTAGCATAACAAGAAGCCAACCAATCCATGCCCATAATAACATCAAAGTCAATCATGTCTAACTCTATCAAATCTGTTATGGTATGACGACTGTATATAACCACCGAACAATTTTTATATACTCGCTTAGCTATGACAGAATATCCTACCGGTGTAGCTACCTCAAATGGTTCTATCAACTCAGGTTCTATTCTGATTCTACTAGCAACAAGGGGAGATATATATGATAATGTGAAATCTATCAATTGTCACGACCCAACCCGACGGGCCGCGACCCGATGCCCTAATTGGACACCCTTAGACTGACCTACCGCATATAGTCTGACGCATACCAAACCATATGAAAATCTCGTGAAAATAAGTTGATGACTCATAACACCATATATATCAGAATAGACATGTGTCCTGGGGAATCACAACAATTCAACATAACAAAATAGGCGAGCCGACAAGGCTGCCGCTATATACGGGAACATCCTAAAATAAAATGACCAAAATATATATACAGTCCACTCAAGTCCAAAACACGTCTAACACCCACACCTGTCTACATACCTCTAAGAGTACGATAATGAAATATGACGGGACAGGGCCCCATCGTGCCCCTAAATATACATAAGTCAAAAGTAAAGTTCTATACCAAAATGACTAAGCTCTGAATCAATAGAGCTCTCCAACCAGCTGAACAGGAATCCTAGACCGGAGGATCACCAAACTGAGCACTTGTACCTACGGGCATGAACGCAACCCCCCGGGAAAAGGGGGTCAGTACAAAATAATGTACTGAGTATGTAAAACAAGAAATATTGTAAGAAAGATCATAACTGGCCAAAGGATATCAGGAGACAAGTATAATAATCAAATTACTATTTCAACTGTGTCATATACAAACGAGAGTCAACTGTGCCTTATAAAAATGAGAGTCCTATCCAATATATATATCGTACCTGGCCCCCTAGTGAGGGTCTCGGTATGAATAATATACATACCGTACCCGACCCCCTAGTGAGGGTCTCGGTGTGATCATATAATGTGCACATACCGTATCCGACCCATTATGGGACTTGGTGTGAAATCATCATACATGTACATACCTGGCTCGGTACTCGGTGAAATCATATTGTCATATCCGCACGAATATAATATCATGAGTAACCTTAAACAAATTAAATCATCATTTGACTCTCAATGGAATAAATAGAATAACTTTTAATTTAGAAAATCAAGGCATTTTCATATCATTAGGAATTAGGATTCAATAGAATTATGTACGTCCGTCGTACACTAATTTTATATAAATCATGCCAAAAGAAAGGAAGGATAGCTTCACATACCTTTTAGTCGAACTAACCAACTCAATATTAGAATATGTCTCGTCTAGTACTTCAACCTATAATAATGGTAATACGTCCGTCAATTCTATGATTTCTAACGTAAGTTATATCGAATGACGACTTTCTTTTCTATAAACATTCGGGCAGTACTTCCCCTGTTTATATGCACATCTACAATTTACAACAAATGCCAAAATACAAATTAACAAGTCACAATCACAAAATCAGTCCATATACTCTACTTACACCATAGTTATGCATTCTTTCTCCTTACATTTATGAAATACAACAACCAAGAGTGCAAGTCTTTTAGTTTGCAACATATTACCTTAATACACTTTAATTTCTTTAAGATATGTATTGGCAATTACCACAACGTATTTATAAGTTCATAACTTAAATTTCCATCATTATAACTTAACAAAAACAACCCCTAATACATCACAACAATGTCCAATAATTTTAAGCAAGTTTTCGGCCAACATCCACACAATCAATTATTTTCTTGACCCCTTAGAATCCAATTCATTTTCCAAAAATTTCATAAGAACAATTACAACCTTAATTATCAAGATTTTCTCTTCAATTCAACATGCAATTAGTGACGATAATACAACAACAAAAATCAAACCCAATGTACCCCAAATCAGTCTCAATCGGCTACAACAATATTTTAGTCACATGCATTGTCTTAATTCCAAGTTTCTCTTAACACACGTTCATCTCTTAACTACAACAACATGCAACTCTCATTTTATACCATAAGAAGAAGAATTTCTTACCTTAAATGAAGCCCAAAACAGTCCCTAACTGTCACGCATACTGCTCCTATTTTCCTTCTCCATTTCACCATTTATTCAAATCCAATTGGCATGCATGTATTCTACAAGTTAACATCTATCTTCATTACATGTTTTTCTTCCAAAAACTTCATCTTAAACTTGAATTTTTCTGGGCTAATCTCGGCAGTAATACAACATTTTTTGCCACTGTTTTTTGTGGTGTTCTTTAGCTTGTAATTTGTGGAAGAAATTAGGCTAGAAAGAAGGAATAAAACTTAGATTTTTGGCTATGAAAGAAGGGAAATTTTCGACTGGTTAGAGAGGAAGAAAGGAATGAGAGAAGTGTTTTGAATTAAAGTGGGAGATGAAAAGGTTAATGAGGTTTTAAGTGCAAAATGTGGTCCAATTATCTTAATTGTCTTCTTAAATAACCCCTCAAGTAATAATTAAAGCTTAGATCTCACTTCTTTTAATTTCCAAAAATTTCATAAGGTCTCGTATCCTCGTCGTCATAACTTATATAATACGTTACTAATCCATAACGGGAATATATATAACTATCATTTTCAATTTCCATCGTCACGCTCGTTGTAACAAAAAATTTCTCCAGAATCACAACCTTCGTATACTAACTTCCGGATTAGCATATATAAACATACTTTATATCCAATATTCGAATTTTACTTCCTTAATGACGTTCTTAATTATTGCCTTAAACTTACGAGGTGTAACATCCTTTCCCCCTTAGAAACATTTGTCCTCGAATGTTCATCATAGGTCTCATGCTAGAAAAATTTCGACAGAGTCTCCTTTCCACCTATATTCAGCCAACCAAAATATGCCTCACAGGGCCACAATATAACACACATGCAATTAATCAATTACTATAAGCAAATAAGGGATCAAGTTGAATTACGTGGAGGCAGAAGGAATAAGTGAGGATACTTCTTCTTCATATCATCTTCTGTTTCCCAAGTCATCTCTTCCCTATTGTTGTTTCGCCACAATACCTTGACGGAAGCCACATCCTTAGTCCGTAACCTCCTGACCTGGCGATCAAGTATGGATATAGGGCTCTCCTCATAAGATAGCTCCTCTGTCACCTGGACATCATCAATCGGGAAGGCTCTAGAAGGATCACCAATACAATTGCGCAGCATCGAGACATGAAAAACTGGATGTACTGCTTCCAAATTAGATGGTAGATCCAACTCATAGGCAACTTGTCTATCCTACGAATAATCTGGTAAGGCCCAATGTATCTCGGGCTAAGCTTCCCTTTCCTACCAAACCTCATCACATCCTTCATGGGTGATACCTTCAAGAATACCCAATCATCAACCTGAAACTCCAAGTGTCGATGTCGATTATCTGCATATGACTTCTGTCGACTCTGGGTTGCTAATAATCTTTCCTGAATAAGCTTCACTTTATCAACAACTTGCTGAACTATGTCTGGGCCGATTAACTTAGTCTCATCTACATCAAACCAACCAATAGGTGACCTGCACTTTCTCCCATATAAGGCCTCATACGGGGCCATCTGGATACTAGAATGGTAGCTGTTGTTATATGTAAACTAAATGAGTGGTAAATGATCATCCCAGTTACCTCTGAAGTCAATAGTACAGGCTCTCAGCATATCCTCTAATATCTGGATAGTATGCTCTGCATGCCCATCCGTCTGGAGATGAAATATTGTGATGAGACTCATCTGTGTCCCCAATCCCTTCTGGAACGATCTCCAAAAGTTAGCTATAAAATGAGCCCCTCTGTCCGATATGATAGAGGTGGGAACCTCATTTAGTCTCAATATCTCCATGATGTATAGCCTATCATAGTCCTCAGCTGAATAAGTAGTCCTGACTGGAAGAAAATGGACAGATTTTGTCAGTCTGTCCACAATAACCCATATGGAGTCACACTTCCGCTGAGTGCGAGGTAAGCATGTAATAAAGTCTATATTGATCACTTCGCACTTCTAAGTCGGGATCTCTATCTCCTGCAATAATCCACTGGGCTTCTGATGCTTGACCTTAACCTGCTGACAATTCGAGCACTGGGCAACAAATTCTGCTATGTCTCTTTTCATGCCATCCCACCAATACAAGCATCTAAGGTCATGGTACATTTTCGTTGACCCAATATGAATAGAATAACGGGCGTTGTATGCCTCACCCATAACCTGTTGTCGTAGCCATGAAACATCTGGTACACATAATCTACCTTCATACCTTAACACACCATCAGGTTCAACCTCAAATAGAGTCTTCTCCTTCCTGAGAGATGTATCTCTATACCGTGTCAGAACAGGATCCTCATACTGATGTCTCTTTACCTCTTCTACGATAGAGGACTCGTCAACTTCTCGAACAAGAACCCCACTATTTCCCGAATCCGCCAACCGGACTCCAAGACTAGCTAGGCTGTGTATCTCATGAACCATCTCCTTTCTGTCTGGCTGCACATCCGTCAAGCTACCCATAGATCTACGGCTAAGAGAATCTGCTACAACATTTGCCTTTTCGGGATGGTACAAAATATCAACATCATAGTCCTTTAGTAACTCTAGCCACCGTCGTTGTCGTAGATTCAGCTCTTTCTGCCTAAAGATATATTGGAGACTCTTATGATCCGTATAAATGTCAACATGAACACCATATAAGTAATGTCTCCATATTTTCAAGGCATGAATCACCGCTGCTAACTCCAAATCATGAGTGGAATAATTCTTTTCATGTTTTCTGAGTTGTCGGGAGGCATAAGCTATAACCCTACTAGCCCCAAAAAACTGCATACCTCAATAGGTGTCGTAGGTCTGGAAAAGTCTTCACTGCCTCAATCTTCTGTGTATCTACCTGAATACCATCAGCTCCAATAATATGCCCCAAGAATGCTACTGAAGTCAACTAGAATTCACACTTAGAAAGTTTGGCATAAACTTTCTGGTGCTGGAGGACTAAGTATTGTCCTCAATGGTCTGACGACTATGTATAACCATCGAACAATTTATATATACTCGTTTAGCTATTACAGGATCTCCCACCGGTGTAGTAACCTCTTTGAGCTTGTTCATCTTGCCCATTAGTTCATATATCTCTGTACCTCTCTTATCTGTTTTCCATTCTTCTATTACTGTCTATAGAAATTCAGGGTCCAACCATCACCTATTAAAGTATCTGAACCCGTACTAAATCTCTATGCCTCCTTCTCACCTAATTATTTCCAAGAGAATGATCATATAGGTCTGGTTTCATGAAAGACACTTTAGAAGCATGTAGATTATCAACCCATTCTTGATTAGTAAGTACTGCTATACACCCGTTTTAGCACACTATATTTTTCACCATAATCTGCTATATACTGCTTAAAATCCCTTATCTTAATCATAGTAATCGGATATTTCACCCTTTCATCTCTCTCTAATACACAGTTGAAATCACTCATTATTGTTTATGGTCCTTGTATCTGGCCATGTAACCTTCCAATATCTATCCACAGTTCCCTTTTAAGAGCCACATCATTGAACGCATACACCAAGGTCATATGGAAATTTTTCTTTATACCCCTATATGTCACCCCGCAGTGTTCCAATTATTCTGTACAGTTTTTAATATCTACCTCATAGAGATGAGGCTTCCACAATAATCATATTCTTCCATTTGGACACTCAGTAAGATTAGTACTAAAAGTTCACCCACTACACAAGTTAAGAGAGACATTATGAGCTTCTTCCCTTTTAACCTTTGGTTCCAAGAGACCAAATAACCCCATCTTAGCATTTTGCATGAACCAATGCATTGAAACTGTGTACGAATGCATACCTCGGTTACCAATCCTTCAAATAACTTATTAACTGAAAATATGAATTCCATAGGTTCTCTGCACGTCCTTGCTTTGCTTTTTCAATTTTTGTGCGCTGAACACTACTCTTTACGATATTTTAAATGCTTGACACAATTATACACTAATAGGATTCTCATCATTCCCAGGTTCTAAGTCATTTGCGAAAGAAACTCACATAATTCCTATGTCCAATACTTCCCAGAACTCGATCCAAAGTAAGGAAAACGCTTTCATTCTTTTATATCAACCTTATCATTCAAGAAGTAATAGTCCCTTCTTATTTTTACAGAGGAACAATATTCTCTTGCATTTTTCTACCTTCACATAGTCCAGCAACATGGTATACCATAAAACGGTCATAGATTCTAACAATTAGAGGTATGGAGGAGAAAAGAGTAGATAAGTTCATTTTTCTACCTTTGAGAGGAAAAGTTCAATCTCTGTAACTATAGAGCAGATAACGTGACATAATGGAGTACCAATTCGTAAGATAGAGAATGTCGCAATACATTTCATAAGTTTACACCTCATTCATGGTCTGAGATGGATCTTTTTTTTTCCCTTCTCACTATTCGTAATTATAAACAACTTCATTTCTTTTAACACTTGTTCGCTCATTTCTTACTTGACGTACTTTTCATAATTCCAACATATTCTTAGTATACATACGTAATTTCGGACATTGCTCCTGGTTCCAATCCTTGACGATATCATCCCTTAAGTGATGAATCGTTAACTTATTTCCTTATTCAGTACGTAGAAGGTTATGAAGAGTTGCATTACCTGACGTTGACCTAGTATCTCCAAACCTGGTCATCATACTTCTATTCAAATTCTTTCACATCCTTTATGGCTTGATACACTAAGTCAAGTACAAATAACTCAAATTTTCCCTTCCGGGCCACTGTCGCTTTCTTTTGGAACATAGCTGCAACCACAATAATCTGTTAGAGGGGGGGGGAGAATTATCCTGATGACATAGCTCTATTGCACGATCTATGAGATGAAAGAATAGAAACTAATCCTAAATGTCAGGAAGCCTCCTGCGTATAAGTATGGTGCACAACATACTCATACACAAGACTCTACTAGACACGGTCTGTAGACATTCCGAGGACTAAACATTCTGAGGACTAACTGCTCTGATACCACTTTTATCACATCCCGACCCGACGGGCCGCGACCCGGTGCCCTAATTGGACACCCTTAGACTGACCTGCCACGTATAGTCTGACTCATACCAAACCATATGAAAATCTCGTAAAAATAAGTTGTTGACTCATAACACCATGTATATCAGAATAGACTTGTCTCCTGAGGAGTCACAACAATTCAACATAACAAAATAGGCGAGCCGACAAGGTTGCTGCTATATATGGAAAAATTCTAAAATAAAGTGTAACAGTAGTACAACTGACCAAAACGTATATATAGTCCACTCAAGTCCAAAACACGTCTAAAACCCACACCTATCTACAAACCTCTAAGAGTACGATAATGAAATATGACGGGACAGGGCCCCGTCGTGCCCCTAATTATACATAAGTCAAAAATAAGGTTCTGTACTAAAATGACTAAGCTATGAATCAATGGAGCTTTCCAACTAGCTGAACAGGAATCCTAGATCGGAGGATCACCAAACTGAGCACATGTACCTGCGGGCATGAACGCAGCCCCCCCGGAAAAAGGAGGCAGTACGACATAATGTACTGAGTATGTAATACATGAAATACTGTAAGAAGGATCATAACTGTCCAAAGGATATCAGGAGACAAGTATAATAATCAAATTAATATTTCAACTGTGTCATATACAAATGAGAGTCAACTGTGCCTTATAAAAATGAAAGTCATATCCAATATATATACCATACCCGGCCCCCTAGTGAGGGTCTCGGAAACCATATACATATATATACCGTACCCGCCCCCTAGTGAGGGTCTCGGAGTGAATCATATACATACCGTACCCGGCCCCTAGTGAGGGTCTCAGTGTGATCATATAATGTGCACATACCGTGCGCGGCCCATTATGGGACTCGGTGTGTAATCATCATACATGTACATACCCGACTCGGGACTCGGTGAAATCATATAGTCATATCCGCATGAATAGAATATCATGAGTAACCTTATAAAAATTAAATCATCATTTGACTCTCAATGGAATAAATAGAATAACTTTTACTTTAGAAAATCTAGGCACTTTCATATCATTAGGAATTAGGATTAAATAGAATTATGTACGTCCGTCGTACACTCATTTTATATAAATCATGTCAAAAGAAAGGAAGGATAGCTTAACATACCTTTTAGTCGAACTAAGCATCTCAATATTAGAATATGTCTCGTCTAGTACTTCAACCTATAATAATGATAATACGTCCGTCAATTCTATGATTTCTAACGTAAGTTATATCGAATGACGACTTTCTTTTCTATAAAAATTCGGGCAGCACTTCCCCTGTTTATATGCACATCCACAATTTACAACAAATGCCAACAATAAAAATTAACAAGTCACAATCACAAAATCAGTCCATATACTCTACTTACACCATAGTTATGCATTCTTTCTCCTTACATTTATGGAATACAACAACTAAGAGTGCAAGTCTTTTAGTTTGCAACATATCACCGTACTACACTTTAATTTCTTTAAGATATGTAATGTCAATTACCACAACGTATTTATAAGTTCATAACATATATTTCCATCATTATAACTTAACAAAAACAGCCCCTATACATCACAACAATGTCCAATAATTTCAAGCAAGTTTTCGGCAAACATCCACACAACCAATTCTTTTCTTGACCCCTTAGAATCCAATTCATTTTCCAACAATTCCATAAGAACAACTACAACCTTAATTATCAAGATTTTCTCTTCAATTTCAACATGTAATTAGTGACGATAATACAACAACAACAACAATTAAACCCAATGTACCCCAAACCAGTCCCAATCGGCTACAACAACATTTTAGTCACATGCATTATCTTAATTCCAAGTTTCTCTTAACACAAGTTCATATCTTAACTACAACAACATGCAACTCCCATTTTATACCATAAGAAGAAGAATTTCATACCTTAAATGAAGCCCAAAACAGTCCCTAACTGTCACGCATACTGCTCATATTTTCCTTCTCCATTTTCACCATTTCTTCAACTCCAATTGGCATGCATGTATTCTACAAGTTAACATATATCTTCCTTACATGTTTTTCTTCCAAAAACTTCATCTTAAACTTGAATTTTTCTGGGCTAATCTCGGCAGCAATACACAACGTTTTTTGCCACTATTTTTGTGGTGTTCTTTAGCTTGTAATTTGTGAAAGAAATTAGGCTAGAAAGAAGGAATAAAACTTAGATTTTTTACTATGGAAGAAGGGAAATTTTCGGCTGGTTAGAGAGGAAGAAAGGAATGAGAGAAGTGTTTTGAATTAAAGTGGGATATGAAAAGGTTAATGAGGTTTTAAGTGCAAATCTCAAATTTATTTGCAATGTGGTCCAATTCTCTTAACTGTCTTCTTAAATAACCCCTAAAGTAATAATTAAAGCTTAGATCCCACTTCTTCTAATTCCCAAAAATTTCATAAGGTCTCGTATCCTCGTCGTCATAACTTATATAATACATTACTAATCCATAACGGGAATATATATAACTATCATTTTCAATTTACATCGTCACGCTCGTTGTAACCAAGAATTTCTCCAGGATCACATCCTTCGTATACTAACTTCCGGATTAGCATATATAAACATACTTTATATCTAATATTCGAATCTTACTTTCTTAATGATGTTCTTAATTATCATCTTAAACTTACGAGGTGTAACATCAATACATATATGATGCGCGATTTAATGCACACACCTTAACGCAAGTGCACGTTGTCGACTCAAGTAATATAGTCTTGAAGACCGAGTTATCGTCCTCAGGGATTAGTGTTCAAGTACCAACTTCTATTCTTTGTTATCTATTTGGTGACCGATATTTGAGTTTGTTGATTATAACTAACAATTATAAAGACTAATTAACTATGTGTTTACTTCAGTAGTGATGGAAATAGGGCTTCCAAGTATCCTCAACTATCCGCTTATATTACTTATTAATGCAATAAATTATGGTTCTTCTTCTTTTGGAGATAGCAGGTTTACTAATTCGTTTTATACTCCCGTTAAGGCTATATAAACACTCAACCCCAGTAGCGCTCCTTTCTACCTTTCGGTGATACGGATGACTCTATAGGAGGATTAAGAACAAAAATCATGTTAACGTTTACGCAAGTAATTTAGGTATTTAAACCCCCGTTAACGCTACACAAGTAATTGAGTTATTTTCATCCCCAATTCGACCTATGATTACCCAACTACATCATAGTCACAACATCCTCCTTTCGAAGTTTGATTAGAAATCATATAAATAATGATAATTAATGATCAAGTAATTACCAAGCATTCAAAACACAATTGGATAAATCTCAACAATAAGAAGAACAACCATAAACATGCATTAACTCATAAAATAAGGTTCAAGTGAATTGACATGGAAAGCCCTATATTAGAATTACTTCCTAGCCATAGACATGACAAGAACTAATTCAATATCCAACATAAAAACTGAAATAAAGTAAAAGAAAGGAAGAAAATTACAATAGAATGGTCTCCAATCTTGAACTCCAAGATGTGTTGTTTTTGTGCAAGAAAGGGAACCCTTGAAAACTGCCTAGGGTTCTCTTTTTATAGATTCAAAACCGCCCTTAAGGTTTTCCTTCAGGCCTGGCCCATAAAATCGTCTAAAACCTGATTTTCCCGCGTCGGCGCCGCGGCCTTGTTCTGGCGTCGGAACTTCTGAAACTCTCTGATGATGAGGCGCCGCGGCTCTGCAACTCTGCTTTCTGGAGGCGCCGCGACGCTGGAACTTCTGAAGGCCTCTGGATATTGGGAGCCGGGGCGCCTAGCCCTGTTGGTTGGAGGCCGCGTACTGCGATGTCTCTGCACAGTTCGCCACTTTCTCGCATTTTAAGCTCTGGAACCTCCAATTTTACCCTCTTTTCGCTCCTTTTCCGCCAAAGATCCGTTTTAACCAATTTGACTCAAAAGAAAGAAAATATATCCTAAGACGACACATATTTGTACAAAAAGGGACAAAAGACTCACTAAAAACGACTCAAAAAGTGTATATAAAATACACCGATCAATATACGTCTCGGAAAAAGATCGATAATATACTTGTAACCACATTTGGTGACGCCTCCTGATCATGTCTACTAGCCAAAACTATATGTGGTTCGAATGACCGCTAGCACTGGAAACTCCACCACCACCTCTACCACGGGTTGATGGCATATGAGCACCCTGCCCTCTGGAGCACACAGCTATAGAAGAAGATGAACCAGCAACGATCCGGTAGGCTGAGTCATACCACCTCTATAAGGACATTCTCTCATCATATGTCCTTGACGTCCACAAGAAAAACAAACAATTGTATCAAAACGGCATATCCTAGAATGGGAGCTACCACACCCAGAACATCGAGGCAAATGTGGCCTTGACTGACTAGAACCCCTGTTCGCCTGTTGATCGGTGTATTTTATATACACCTTTTGAGTCATTTTTAGTTAGTATTTTACTCATTTCATTTATGTTTAGTATAGTATTAGGGTCGTTTTCCTTTCTTTTGTGTCACAGCGGTCAGAAATGGAGAAATGGCAAAAAGAAGATAAAATAAGCTTAATTGAGATGGAATCGCACACTTAAAGGGGCCAATAAATGAAGTCTAAGAAGTCCCGGGAAGTATAGAAAAGATCAGACGAAGCCCGGATGAAAACTGGATGACGAAGCGAAGAACCGCCGAAAAAACGCCACCGGCGCCGACCATTGAAGTTGTCTGAAACTCTCTGATTTTCAGGCGTCGTGGTGCCCGACTGCAGGGCCACGGCGCCGATGCGGTATTTTTGATGTTTTGGGCCGAATTTGCTACATTTTCAGGATCCAAAAGGGATAACTTTTCCTACCTACATAATCCCTAACCCTTGATCTAAAGGATTCTGGGGCTATATATATTCTTTAGAGGGGGGATTCAATCCATCCATTGTACATACAACACAACTTAGGAGGCTAAGATTGGAGGCTTTTCGAGTATTTTTTTTCTTTCTTTTTCTTTGTTTATTTCAGTTCATGTATGGAGATTGTATTAGTTCTTAGCGTGACTATGGCTAGGAGCTAATTACTTTATTAGGAATTTCCTTGTGATTCACTTGAAACTCTATTCATGAATTAATATATTAGTTTGGCTTCTTCTTCACTTGTCTAAGATTTATTCAATAGTTGTTTTGATTGCTTGATAATTAACTGATCACTAGTTATCATCACTTATATGAGTTCTAATCGAAATCCGAAAGGGGAGATTGTGAATATGCTATAGTTGAATAAACATAGGTTTAAATCGTGGACGAAAGTACACCGATACTTGTGTAGCTTAATAGGTTATTGCTCTTAATCCTCTTTTGTAGTCAATCTTGTCATCGAAAGATAGAAGAGTTCTCCATTGGGGTTGAGTATTTATATTACCTTAACAGGAGTATAAAACAGTCTAGTTAACCTGCTATATTAACATAGAAGAATAAGTTAGTCTAATTGTATTAAGGATTGAATAGAGTGGATAGTTGATGATCTTGGAAGCCTTAATTTTTCATCATAACTGATTTAAATCAAAGTATTTTAATAATTCGTTTATTTCCTACACTATTAGTTTAGAATTCGAACTCAATTAACGTTAACCAAATAGAAACTAAAGCATAGATAATCGGTACTTGAAAACCAGTCCCTGAGGACGATATTCGGTCTTACCTAGACTATATTACTTGTAACAATACGTGTACTTGCGTTAAGCGTGTATATAAATCGCACATCACCTGTGAACCTGCAACTCTGGAGCTCTGACCAGCTCCTGAATACCCCGTGCGGTCAAATCTCCTACCTGTAGACTGTGGGGGTGCACTCTGTGCTGGCTGGGAAGAATATCTGACATGTTGTTGAGGCTGCCCGCCTCGAGACTCGCCCGAATACCCAGCCGACCTAGGCCTCTTGTGCTAGCCTCTGTCGTGATCCCTATCAGATTGACGTCCTCTGTGTCGTTCTTCTACCCCCTGTGCATATGCCTGTATCCGAGCAATATCCATACCCGGCTGAAGTGTCACCGCCATACAACCATCAATCAAATAACGATCTAGCTCCATCACATAACGGTGCACTCTATCCACCATCTCAACTACAATAGTGGGCGCATATCTAGTCAATGAATCAAATTCGAGACTATACTCTTGAATGCTCCTCTCACCCTGCCTCAACTATAAGAATCTATCGACTCTGGATCGTCTCATCTCTGGAGGCAAGAAGTGGCCAAGGACGGCCTCCGCAAACTCATCCCATACCGCTGGAGGAGCATCATCGCCCCTAGATAACTCCCAAGACTTATACCAATTAATCGCTACATCCCGCATTCGATATGAAGCCAACTCAACATACTCAGTATCCGAAGCCTTGATCACCCTCAATGTACGCTGCATCTATCGGATAAACTCTTGCGGGTCATCCTCGAGCTTTGACCCGAAAAACTCTGGAGGATTACAACTCAAGAAGTCACGAACCCTCAAACTATCTGATCTAGGGTCAACTCTTAGTCTCTGTCTGCGATTCTGCCCTGCCACTAGTCTGGTCAGAAGCTTAAATGTATCTCTCATGGTCCTATCCTCTGCCCCTGGGTGAGGAGATGGAGGCTCTGGTGCTGGAGCCTCGTAAACTGATGGTGATGTTGCCCTCTAAACTGAGGCCTCTGGAGGTGGCGATGTAGCAGAGCTCGTCGACTGGGGTACAGTCTCAGGGATAGACTGGGTCTAGGCCCTAGTAACTCTCTGGGTCTGACTAGTAGCTCCTGCTACTGATTTGCCCTTCTGGGCGGTTGTCGCTTTCTTCGGAGGCATAGCTGTAAACACATTAATTCGTCAGAGAGGGGAATTATCCTAATAACACAGCTCTATCGCATGATCTTAGAGTAAGAAGAAAAGATAACATCCAAAATGTCCGACAGCCTCCTGCGTATAAGTATGGTGCATAACATACCCATACACAAGACTCTACTAGACACTGCCACGACCCGACCCGACGGGCCGCGACTAGGAGCCCTAATTGGTCGCCATTACTGACCTGTCATACATAATCCATTTGATACCAAATAAAATTTCGGAAGCATAACGCTGCATCTACAACATATACCCGAATAGACGACCCGGTCAGGCTGTCTTTACATAAGGGGGTATCTGCCTCCAGAGGAGTCACAACTAACCATCACAATATAATAAGCAAGCCGACAAGGCTGCCACCAACATAAGGGAACATCCCAAACAAAAATACGAAAGCATGGCCAAACAAACACGTCTACACTCCTCATAAATCAACCCACGACCGTCTACAGACCTCTAGGAGCATAAAATGACATATGACGGGACATGACCCCGTCGTGCCCAAGATATACATAAGTCTGAAATATAAGAGTCTGTACCAAAGTGACTGGCTCGGGAACAAGGGAGCTCTTTAGCAGCTGGTAGATGTCCTAAACTGGAGGGTCACCTAACCGATCACCTGTACCCGCGGGCATGAACGCATCCCCCCGAGGAAAGGAGGGTCGATCTGAAATAATGTGCAGTATGTAAAAATGAACTCATGTAAGGAGGATTATGGCGCCGTAAGATACATGAAATATATATGAAGAGGCAGATATACCAATGCAACTGTACCATATGAAAAGAAAGTCATGCACGTCTAACAATCATCATAATCAAGATCATCTCCGTACATATAACTACCCGGCCCATCCTGGGACTCGGTCCTCATGCTTTATACATATAACTACCCGGCCCATTCTGGGACTCGGTCCTCATGCGTTATACATATAACTACGGCCCATTCTCGGGACTCGGTCCTCATCTTTGCGTCATATAACTACCCGGCCCATTCTGAGACTCGGTACTCATTTTCCGTGAATATAGCTACCCGGCCCATTCTGGGACTCGGTCCTCATAACATACAATCACAACTTACACAAGTAGAATATCATGAGAAACCATATGCAATACAAATCATCATCTGAGACTTCATGTTATAATCATGTGCATTTCAAATCATCATGTAAGACTAAATGAAATAATCATATGCCTTTTTAAATCATCATATAAGACTCAATGGAATAAGTAAAATGAACTATCCTTTTAGAAAATCAAGGCACGATCTCCTGAATTATTTTAAAACATCTTTTGGGAAGTCAAAGCACTTTTCATATCATATATCCTTTTATTAAAATTAGACTTTGAAGGAATCACGTACGTCCGCCGTGCTTTCATTAGAATCATGCCAGAAGAAAGAAGGAAGATTTTCACAACATCATGCCAAAGAAGGAAAGGATAGTCTCACATACCTTATAGTTGAGCTGACCAACTCACTATTAGAATATGTCCCATCTAATACTTCAACCTATAATAATAGCAATAGGTCTGTCAATTCTATGATTCCTAACGTAGGTTAAATTGAAAGACGACTCTCTTATTCTATAAAAATTCGGGCAGCACTTCATTTGTTTATGTGCGTATCCATAATTTACCAACAATCCAAGTCAACCAACAATTCTAATCAAATCAACAATCCAAATCATTTCAATATGTCATCTAATTAGGCTCCATAAATTGCATATCCGTCATCATACAACCTCCTTCCTCGTTACTTATGAAAGACAACAACTTAAACCATCAAGGCGATTGTCGCACCTATTTACCATATTCATTCAATACTTAAAATCTTATAACAATGCCTAAAAGATTTCATAATTCCTTTCTTGGTTTCTTAATTCCATTTCGTCTCGCGTCACCTTATATAACTAATTACAATATCAAGTATAAATGCTTCTTTCAATTCTTAACATACAATTAGTGACAACGCTAATAATAATAACAATTAAAGTGCACCAAATCAGCCCGTAAAGGTCACATAATGTCCGAAACTTTTCCATGGATTTTAGGCCATCAACATGTAACCATTTTCCTCTTTCCTTAATTAACAATCCAACTTATCCTTCCCACAATTCCATATAATGAACACCTTATAAATCTTCACAAGTTATTCCATTTTTTAGCACGCAATTGGTAATGAAATTTACAACACAACGTATTTCCAAAAATAGTCCATTTCCGGTTCAACATCCACAACTATCACATGCATTATCTTTAATCCCTAGTTTTTACTAACACCCATTTCAATTCCTTAATTATACAACATGCACTTCAATCATTCAATTGAAAGAAAGAATTTTACCTTAGTTTTTGAGCCAAAACAGTCCAGGTTTCGGTGCTACGGTTCCATCAATTTTTAGCTTCAATTTTGACACTTTTTCAACTCCAAATTAACATGAATCCAATCTATAATGTTAACCCATCATCCTTACACGTTTTCTCTTTCAAAAATTCGTCCAAAACTTAAAATTTCGTGGGATAAAATTCTGCCCCAGTAGCAGCGTTTTTTCACTGTTTTTGTCAGCTGAACTTGTAATGTCCATAACTCTCTACTCTGATGTCCTATCGACGAGCGGTTTGTTGCGTTGGAAACTAGACTCGACAAACTTTATTTTAGGCTTTTGAAACACCTAAAAGCTCTTAATATACTAGGATATATACCTCTCCAAAGTTGAATAAAAATCTGCCAAACAGTCCCGAAATCAGCCCACTGCTGCGTCGATTTCTCTCCAATTTCCACTCCAAATTAACATGCAACCATTCTACAATGTTAAACCAACATTTATACACGTTTTTCTTCCCAAAATCTTGTCTAAAAACTGAGAATTTGGACCTCGAAATTCTGCCCAGAAATAACGATTTCTTCACTGTCCTGGGTTAAAAAAAATTGACTTCTAATTGTGATGAATTAATCTAGAAGAAAATGATAATAATGACTTCAATTCTTGCTAAGAATGGTGAAATTTCGGATTGGGATTGAGAGAGGAGAAGATGAAATTTGGGTGTTAAGAAAATGGAGTGAGATTAGAATAGAAGGGTTTTGTTCAATGCCTTGTAATTAAATCCCCAACTTCTGAATTTTTTTTCTTAAAACCTACACTTGGGTCCCTTAAATGTCCTCTTAGCTAAAAACAACCCCCAAGTAATAAATCTTAATTCCATGTCTATTAATCTCGTCACTCGTCGTCTTAAAATCTTATCGTCGTATCTTATATACGTTACAATCTCCATGACGGGATACATGTATATATATACGTCCAATTATTATTAAAGAAATTTCTGGCGTCACATACGTCATTACCAACAATTAATCTGTATTAGTATGTAAAAATATACTTAAGTTCGAAAATTGAATCTTAATCCTTAATGACGTTCTTAATTACGTCTTAAACTCACGAGGTGTAACATTCTTCCCCCTTAGAAACATTCGTCCTCGAATGTTCATAATAGGCCTGATGCTATAGAAATTCCGGCAGAATCTCCTTTATAACACATATCGAATCATACTTCGTTGAGTGTGAGGTAAGCCTGTAATGAAGTCCATATTAATCACTTTATATTTGCTAACATCATTGTTGGCTTCAATTAGCTGGTCATTTTCTTGTTGGACAACCACCTTATGAGACTTTTTGGACTTATTACTCCTTGTCCTCCATATTTCTATCGCTGTTGGTTCTGATGCACCAAAGGTCATACTACTCTTATCCACATACCAGTTTCCAGGATCTCCAACGACCCTACCATTGGATAATAGTCTAGCATTGAATTTTCTTCTATTATGATAAGTATTCTTCTTTTGTTCTTAATAAGCATGTTACTAGATTTTTGGCAAATCTGATAATAGATCAACCCACATTTTAGCGTAAGCACAGATTTTTCATTATCTCTTTATGAAACTATCTCCTGTAAATGATCTAGAAGTGAACAATCGGAAGATTCTGCTCCTTGGAAAATTTATTTCTGATATAAGGAACTAACTTCTGTTGCAAGATCATCTACACTACCCACTATATTAAAGGTACACTCATTATCAACTCTACCATTCCATTATGAGAAAGGCTACCCTTATAACTGATCTCAGATAATCTACAATAATTGATGCACAAGGCAAAATCTCCATATCCCTGCGGGGAAATAGGCAGTCCTCCAATCTTTTCCTCTTTATTCAAAATGACATCAAGGTCAGGCATGTCTAGCTCTATCAAATTTTGCTATGGTATGACGGCTATATATCACCACCAAACAATTCTTATACAGATGCGTAGCTATAACCGAATCTCCTACCGGTGTAGCTACCTCGAATGATTCTACCGGCTCAGGTTCTATCCCTATTCTACTAGCAACAAGAGGGGATATATAGGACAAGGTGGAACTTGGATCAATCAAAGCATACATATCATAGAAAAATACTGATAATGTACGCCACGTCCGTGGCGCCTCCGATCGCGTCATCGCCAAGGCATAAATGTGGTTCAAGGATCGCGGAATTAGAAACTCCGCCACGACCCTACCACGATGCCGGAGCACGAATACCTTACTGGGCGCGTAGATATAGATGGTGAAGAAGCCGTGTCGATCCGTGGCTGTGTCATACCACCCGGACCATCTCTATAGGGACACTCCCGCATCATGTGGCCTGAACGTCCGCACGAAAAACAATCAGCTGAAGTAGCCCGACATCTCCTAAAGTGATGCCTACCACATTGGGAACACTGAGGCAAAAGCGGCCCTGACTGAGTAGAACCCCTGTTCATTTGTAAATCTGAAGCCTTGGAGCTCTGACCAGCTCCTGGATACCCCGTGCGATCAAATCTCCTAAATGTAGACTGTGTAGGTGCACTATGTGCTGGCTGGGAGGAATACCCTACATGCTGCTGAGGTTGTCTGCCCCCGAATATCCAGTCAATCTAGCCCTCTTATGATGGCCCCCGTCATGGTCTCTATCCAGCTGTCTCCCTCTATGTCGCTCCTCGATTCCCTGCGCAAATGCCTGAATACGAGCAATATCCATGCTCGACTGAAGCGCTGCTGTCATGCACCCATCAATAAGATAGTGGTCCAACCCCATCACATAACGGTGTACCATATCTGTCACGTCTGCTATCATAGTAGGTGTGTACCGAGTCAAGGAGTCAAACTCTAGGCTATACTCTCTAACCGTCCTCCCATTCTGCCGCAACTGTAGAAACCTGTCGACCCTGGCCCGCCTCATCTCTGGAGGCAGAAAGTGGCCAAGAAATGCCTCTGAAAACTCATCCCATACTGCAGGAGGAGCACCATCGCCCCTGGACAACTCCCATGACTCAAACCAGTTGACTGCTATATCGCGCAACCGGTATGAGGCCAATATAACTGACTCAGTCTCTGAGGCCCTGATCACTCTCAACGTCCTCTGTATCTGGCGGATGAACTCATAAGGATCCTCCTCGGGCCTTGACCCATAAAACTCCGTGATGCGCTCGTAAAGTCTCTAACCTCAAACTGCGCCACAGGGTTAATCGCCGGCTCACGCCTATAAGTCTGCCCCGCTACTATCCTTGCCAATAGCTGTACTGTCTCTCTCAAATCTCCATCCTGTGCCCTGGTGATCAAGGCTCAGTGCGGAGTTTCGGATACGGGTGATGTTGCCCCCTGAGAGGGAGCCTCTAGAACTGGTGACGAGGCAGAAATGGTCGTCGGGGGCACACTCGTGAATAGACCACGTCACGAGACACAGTAGCTCTCGTGCAGACTAGTGTCCCCATCAGATTTGCCCTTCTGGGCCACTGGCGCCTTCCTCGGAGGCATAGCTGTAAATATAGTAAACTATCAGAAAACGGATCATCCTAATAACACAACTCTATAGCACGATCTAAGAGATGGAAGAATAGAAACAATCCTAAATGTCTGGCAGCCTCCTGTGTATAAGTATGGTGCACAACATATCCATACACAAGACTCTACTAGACACGGTCTGTAGACATTCCGAGGACTAACTGCTCTGATACCACTTTTGTCACGACCCGACCCGACGGGCCGCGACTAGGCGCCCTAATTGGACGCCATTACTGACCTGTCATACATAATCCATTTGATACCAAATAAAATTTCGGCAGCATAACGCTGCATCTACAACATATACCCGAATAGACGAGCCGGTCAGACTGTCTTTACATAAGGGTACTGCGCTTCCAGAGGAGTCACAACTAACCATCACAATATAATAAGCAAGCCGACAAGGCTGCCACCAACATAAGGGAACATCCCAAACAGAAATACGAAAGCATGGCCAAACAAACACGTCTACACTCCTCATAAATCAACCCACGACTGTCTACAGACCTCTAGGAGCACAAAAATGACATATGACGGGACATGACCCCGTCGTGCCCAAGATATACATAAGTCTGAAATATAAGAGTCTGTACCAAAGTGACTGGCTCCGGAACAAGGGAGCTCTTTAGCAGCTGGTAGATGTCCTAAACTGGAGGGTCACCTAACCGATCACCTGTACCTGCGGGCATGAACGCAGCCCCCCGAGGAAAGGGGGGTCAGTACGAAATAATGTACCGAGTATGTAAAACATGAACTACTGTAAGGAGGATTGTAACTGGCCAGAAGATACATGAAACATATACGAAGAGGCAGAGATACCAATGCAACTGTACCATATGAAAAGAAAGTCATGCATGTCTAACAATCATCATAATCAAGATCATCTCCGTACATATAACTATCCGGCTCATCCTGGGACTCGGTCCTCATGCTTTATACATATAACTACCCGACCCATTCTGGGACTCGGTCCTCATGCTTTATACATATAACTACCCGGCCCATTCTGGGACTCGGTCCTCATACTGCGTACATATAACTACCCGGCCCATTCTGGGACTCGGTCCTCATTTTCCGTGAATATAGCTACCCGGCCCATTCTGGGACTCGGTCCTCATAACATACAATCACAACTTACACAAGTAGAATATCATGAGAAACCATATGCAATACAAATCATCATCTGAGACTCCATGTAATAATCATGTGCATTTCAAATCATCATGTAAGACTAAATGAAATAATCATATGCCTTTTTAAATCATCATATAAGACTCAATGGAATAAGTAAAATGAACTATCCTTTTAGAAAATCAAGGCACAATCTCCTGAATTATTTTAAAACATCTTTTGGGAAGTCAAAGCACTTTTCATATCATATATCCTTTTATTAAAACTAGACTTTGAAGGAATCACGTACGTCCGCCGTGCTTTCATTAGAATCATGCCATAAGAAAGAAGGAAGATTTTCACAACATCATGCCAAAGAAGGAAAGGATAGTCTCACATACCTTATAGTTGAGCTGACCAACTCACTATTAGAATATGTCCCGTCTAATACTTCAACCTATAATAATAGCAATAGGTCTGTCAATTCTATGATTCCTAACGTAGGTTAAATTGAAAGACGACTCTCTTATTCTATAAAAATTCGGACAGCACTTCCTTTGTTTATGTGCGTATCCATAATTTACCAACAATCCAAGTCAACCAACAATTCTAATCAAATCAACAATCCAAATCATTTCAATATGTCATCTAATTAGGCTTCATAAATTGCATATCCGCCATCATACAACCTCCTTCCTCGTTACTTATGAAAGACAACAACTTAAATCATCAAGGCGATTGTCGCACCTATTTACCATATTCATTCAATACTTAAAATGTTATAACAATGCCTAAAAGATTTCATAATTTCTTTCTTGGTTTCTTAATTCCATTTCGTCTCGCGTCACCTTATATAACTAATTACAATATCAAGTATCAATGTTTCTTTCAATTCTTAACATACAATTAGTGACAACGCTATTAATAATAATAACAATTAAAGTGCACCAAATCAGCTCGTAAAGGTCACATAATGTCCGAAACTTTTCCATGGATTTTAGGCCATCAACATGTAACCATTTTCCTCTTTCCTTAATTAACAATCCAACTTATCCTTCCCACAATTCCATATAATGAACACCTTATAAATCTTCACAAATTATTCCATTTTTTAGCATGCAATTGGTAATGAAATTTACAACACAACGTATTTCCAAAAATAGTCCATTTCCGGTTCAACATCCACAACTATCACATGCATTATCTTTAATCCCTAGTTTTTACTAACACCCATTTCAATTCCTTAATTATACAACATGCACTTCAATCATTCAATTGAAAGAAAGAATTTTACCTTAGTTTTTGAGCCAAAACAGTCCAGGTTTCGGTGCTACGGTTCCATCGATTTTTAGCTTCAATTTTGACACATTTTCAACTCCAAATTAACATGCATCCAATCTATAATATTAACCCATCATCCTTACACGTTTTCTCTTTCACAAAATTCGTCCAAAACTTGAAATTTCGTGGGCTAAAATTTTGCCCCAGTAGCAGCATTTTTTTAACTGTTTTTGTCAGCTGAACTTGTAAAGTCCATAAATCTCTACTCTGATGTCCTATCGACCAGCGGTTTATTGCGTTGGAAACTAGACTTGACAAAATTTATTTTAGGCTTTTGAAACACCTAAAAACTCTTAATATACTAGGAGATATACCTCTCCAAAGTTGAATAAAAATCTGCCCAACAGTCCCGAAATCAGCCCACTGCTGCGTCGATTTCTCTCCAATTTCTCATTTCTTTCCACTCCAAATTAACATGCAACCATTCTACAATGTTAAACCAACATTTATACACGTTTTTCTTCAATGCCTTGTAATTAAAATAGAAGATGAAATTTGGGTGTTAAGAAAATGGAGTGAGATTAGAATAGAAGGGTTTTGTTCAATGCCTTGTAATTAAATCCCCAACTTCTGAATTTTTTTTCTTAAAACCTACACTTGGGTCCCTTAAATGTCCTCTTAGCTAAAAACAACCCCCAAGTAATAAATCTTAATCCCATGTCTATTAATCTTGTCACTCATCGTCTTAAAATCTTATCGTCGTATCTTATATACGTTACAATCTCCATGACGGGATACATGTATATATATACGTCCAATTATTATTAAAGAAATTTATGGCGTCACATACGTCATTACCAACAATTAATCTGTATTAGCATGTAAAAATATACTTAAGTTCGAAAATTGAATCTTAATCCTTAATGACGTTCTTAATTACGTCTTAAACTCACGAGGTGTAACAGACACGATCTGTAGACATTCCGATGACGAACTGCTCTGATACTACTTTTTTCACGACCCAACCCGACGGGCCGCGACCCGGTGCCCTACCTGAGCACCCTTATACCCACCTATCACATAATCACACGGATACCAAGGGTAATATAGTAATCTATAAATCATATCAAAATAGGCATGCCGGAAAGGCTGCCACTATATACGGGAACATCCCAAAATGAGTACAACAGTACAGCTGGCCAAAACACATCTACCACCCACACCTGTCTACAGACCTCTAAGAGTATGATAATGACATATGATGGGACAAGGCCCCGTCGTGCCCCTAAATATGCATAAGTCAAAAATAAGGTTTTGTACCAAAACGACTAAGCTTCAAATCAATGGAGGTCTCAAACAATGAGCAGAATTCTAGATCAAGGATCACTGGCGAGTACTGTACTGCGGTCATGAAAGCGACCCCAGGAAAGGGGTCGATGTAAATAATGTCCTGAGTATGTGAAACATGAAGTACTGTAAATAAGATCATAACTGGCCAAGAGATGTCAGGAGACAAATATAATAATCCAAATACCAAAACAACTGTGACTTATGAAATGAGAGTCAACTGTGCCTTATAAAATCAGAGTCAAGATATGTCCATATAAAATAAGTCATATCCGTGGATGCCTGTCCACATAAATCGTCATATATATACTATCTGGCCCTTTAGTGAAGGACGCGGTGAACACATAGTCATATATGTGGATACCTGTCCACATATATCATATCTGCGAATGTCTATTCGTATATCATATTGCCTGGTGTTGGGTGATTTCCACGTGCTCACGCTAGTGTACGTATCGTTCACAAGTAATATAGTCTGATAAGACCGAATATCGTCGTCAGAGACTGGTTTCTAATTACCGTTCATCTATTTTATGTTATCTATTTGGCAATCGATAATTGAATTAGGTTTTTGTTTAACTACTAGAATAATTACATGAATTAACTAAACTATTTAAGTTGTAATCAGTTATGAAGGAATTAGGGCTTCCAAAATCCTCGACTATCCACTCTATTCAATCTTTAATGCAACTAGAATGACTTCTTCTTCTGCGTTAATATAGAGGTTAACTAGACTGTCTTATATTCCGGTTAGGATATATAATCGCTCAACCCCAGTGCAGAACCCTTCTATATTTCTATGATAGAATTTACCACATAGGAGGATTAAGAACAGTAACCTATAATGCTACACAAGTATCGCGGTACTTTCGTCCGCGATTTTAACCTATGTCTATTCAATTACTGCATATCCAAATCTCTCCTCTCGGTTCTTGATTCGAAATCATATAGATTATGATAATTAGTGATCAATTAACTATCAAGCATTCATACCAATTATTGAATAAATCTTAAACAAGTGAAGAAGAAATCAACTATTGCATTAAGTCATGAAATAGAGTTTCAAACGATTCAAAAAGAAAGCCCTAATAAAGTGTTTAGCTCCTAGCCATAGACATGCTAAGAACTAATACAATTTCAAACATAAACTGAACTAAAAAGAAAGAAAGAAAAATATTGTGAACTAAAGACTCCAATTGTAGCCTCCAATCTGTCTTGAGTTGTGTTGTTTGATAGAATGTCCAACCTCCTCAACTAGACTAATCCTTAAGGCTTAAGTATGTTGCAAATTTCGTGCCCTACGTACCATTCTGCCCTTGGCCAATTCTACTTCGGATTTGGAAAATTCCGTATCGGAATCGCGGTTCTGCAGACTGGCACCATGGTGCCGAAAGTCCCTGACCTCTCGAGACATATAGCACTGCGATCAGTATGAGTGGCTTGCATGATCTTTGCATCTGCTCAATTTCCAATTTTTGTCTTTTTTGCCTCGGGACCCTCCTTTTGTGCCCATTTTTCGTTCCTTTTTGTCATTTTTCCTTTTTGAACCGCTGTGACTAAAAAGAAAGAAAAACGAACCTAATATTATATTAAACACAATAAAAATAAGTAAAATACTAACTAAAAATGGCTCAAAAAGCGTATACAAAATACGTCTAACAAACCCCCAAACTTAAACTTTGCTCGCTCTCGAGCAAAGATCAAAACAAAAACAAAGAAACAAAATCAAAAAGACTCAAAGACTCAAATCAAGCGGCTTCACAAGGTTATTTAGAAAAGCATGAACATCAGTTGGGATAATATGTTGGAACATGTAGCATGAATATAGCAATATAGAATTTCAGGCCAGATATTTCGCAAATTCATTTCAATCGCACTCAATGGAAATATGAACACTAACCTATGCATGTCAATTTTATTTAGTTATATGTGTATGTTTACTTGTTATTCTCCACTAATCATATACATACATTCTAGAGATCTTCAGGACTTTTCAGGGTTGTAATGTAGGCTTAGGCAGGGGTAGGTAAGAGTAGGCATTTAGGCTCAATTTACGTACCATAAGCGTTTTTCTCATTCAACCATTTTGTCCTTCTTTTTATTATTCTTTTTCAGTTCATACCTATCATTCTCCTCTTCTCTTTTTGAGAGCATGAAACATATCCACATAGGCACCCCCAAACTTAAGCTTTTATATTTTTTTTCCATTGGGTGCATCAATTTTTTACTCTCTTTTGGTATTTCTTTTTCACTTCTTCATCCCAATTTTTCAATTACTGCTTATGACACACAAGAGAATCATAGGGTGTCAAAGAAATAACTTATTTTAGACTCAACGGGGCTGACTAGGGATACAATATATTGCAAGGTAGGTAATTAAAGGTAAGAAGGGCTAACAAAGAAATGTCTGAATCATCTCCCTAAGCATGTACATCTTAATTATTTCGCCTCAAATAACAAGCAAGAAGACTTCATAGACATTTTTCAATTGACAACGCATAAGCTAAGCACAAATATCTCAAATAATCAGATTTTCATGAATTTTTGGGATATCTAACTTGAGCACACAAATTTTAGCTCTAATTCTCTTACATTATCTCACTTAATTCACTAGGTGTTTTCAGCAACTACGACATGCATGATCATAAAAGAAATTGACTCATATAGACACAATAAAAGACAAAAACTCAATCAAAAAGACTCAAAGACATAAACACCCCCCCCCCCCAAACTTAATTGACACATTGTTCCAAATGTGTAAGACTAAAAAATAAAATGGACGACATACATATAATAGCGGTTCAAAATGGTGGTGGCGGCGGCGGATACTACATTGACCACTGGTCGAACCTGGTGCTCAAATCATCGACGCGCTGGCTCATGTCCTGATGCCCTTGCATCATCTGTTATTGGTTTAAGAGCAGTTGTTTCATAATTGGCATTGGAGGCTCCAAGAACAGGGGAGGCTGGTGTTTCTGAAATCGCGCCCCGGCACCGCGGTCCTGCAGACTGGCACCGCGGTGCCTAAAGTATTGTGGCCTCTCTCAACATTCGGCACTGCTGTCCTACCGAATGGCACCGCGGTGCTGACCCGATTATGTGTTTTCCACCCTTTTCTTCCTGCTCATTCTCTGATCCCCGCACATGTCATCACATCACAACCAAAAAATATCAAAAGTGAGACTGTTCTTACAAAACTAAATTGCATAATTTAAACATTGGGTTGCCTCCAAAGTAGCGTTGTCTTTAACGTCTTTTAGCCGGACGCATGTTCCTTATTAATCATTGGGGTAATTTAGCCCCACAACCTGTCCACTTGAGAATCATTTTCCTCTTCCTCACTCTATTTCTTCTTTTTCACATCATTGGGTTCAGTAAGATTTACCTGTTTGTCAGCTTTCACGTCATGAACTTTTGTTGCAACTTTCAAACTAGCCTGTGAGTCCACATTTATAGAAATGACCTCCCTAGTTTTGTTTTGTGCTTGCTGAACTGATGTGTCAGTTGTGCTTACTGCGAAGCACTTGTTGTTGGCCAGAGACTCAAAGGTGGGTTTGAACACCTTGAATACCATCTCTTCTTTCTGAACCCTGAGTCTCAACTCTCCCTGCTCCACATCGATTAGGGCTCTACCCGTTGCAAGGAATGGTCTCCCCAAAATGATGGGTATTTCATCATCTTCCTCCATGTCAAGAATGAAGAAGTCTACTGGGAAGAAGAACTTTCCCACCTTGACAAACACATCTTTCAATATGCCTCTAGGGTGCACCACGGTTCGGTCAGCCAACTGCAGATTTACTGTGGTTGGTTTGGCTTCCCCCAAACCCAATCTCTTGAACACAGACAGAGGCATGAGATTGATACTAGCCCCTAAGTCACAAAGTGCCCTGTTACATGTTACTTTGCCAACAGTGCACGGCAGGGTGAAGCTTCCTGAATCTTTCAACTTGGAGGCGCTTTTTGTAAGATGACGCACTCCTCTCACAACGCCATCGCCTCATAATCCGCCAACCTTCTCTTCTTCCCAAGTATCTCCTTCATGAATTTGAAGTATGCGGGCATCTGTTCTAATGCCTCAATGAAGGGGATATTAATGTGATGCTTCTTAAATACCTACAAGAACATGGAAAACTACTTGTCTATGGACTTATTTTGGAGCTTTCTCAACTCTAGGGTGGTCCTCAGTGACCCCCTCCTTTCCTTCCTCAACTGCTTTCTCACCCTCTTTCTCATGAACAACTGCGGGTTGGGGAGCAACCTGCTCCAACTGCTTTCCACTTTTTAACAACACTGTCTGACACTGCTCTCTTGGATTGACCTTTGTGTTGCTTGGGAGAGTACCCGACGGCCTGTTGGTTACCATCTTCGCCAGTTGCCCAACCTGCGTTTCCAGGTTCCTGAGAGATGACCTGGTTTCAGACATGAACAGATTCTGCGAATTGGTGAGTGTAAGCACGCAGCCTCACCATCAAAGCCTTCGCTGTGTGTAGGTGGTCTAAACTGCTGGGATGAGGTAGTCTGATTCTGTACTTGCTGGTTTTGGTAATTACCCTGATATGGTTGCTGTTGGGCCTGGTCGATCCTCCACGAAAAGTTTGGGTGATTTCTCCACCCTGGATTGTATGTGTTGGAATTATAAGGCCGCTGAGAGTTCCCAACTGTCTGAACCTGCTCCATTGGCATATTATTAGGGTCCACAGCTGTGCATCTGTCAAAGGAATGCGGTCCACCACAAATATCACAATTTACCGACATCTGGACTGCATTCACATACATAGTGTTCTGCTGCAGTTGCTTCGTCAGAAGAGCCACATGTGCATTCAGGGCAGTGATAGCATCTAATTCATGTATGCCTATAGCCTTCCTGCTATTCACTGACCTGTCATCTGCCCCTTGATGATTGTTAGTTGTCATGTCTTCCAATAACTCATGTGCCTCATTAGCACTCTTTCTCATAAAGGTTCCCCCTGCTACAGCATCAATGATGGTACGAGTAGTACCACTCAGCCCATTATAAAAAATGTGGACTAACATCCACTTCTATATGCCATGATGTTGGCATTTCCTTTGCAGATCCTTAATTCGCTCTCATGCATTATAGAGTGACTCACCATCCACCTGGTAATAATTGTTTAACTCTCCCCTTAACTTTATCATTTTTGAAGGAGGGAAGAACTTTGCAAAAAACTTTTGGGCTAGGTCCTGCCAGGTGGTGACGGAGTTGGCAGGTAGTTAGTTCAACCAGCTCTTGGCTATGTACCTAAGTGAGAACGGGAAGAGCCTCAGTCTAATGGCATCGTTAGTAACGCCATTGTACTTGAAAGTGGCACACAGCTCCAGAAAATTGGCAACGTGCATGTGGGGATCTTCAGATGGCAATCCCCCGAACTGTACTGTGTTCTGGACCATGCTCAGGATAGCTGGCTTGATCTCAAAGTTGTTTTCCCCTATTGTTGGGAGCCTGATGCATGTCTATGCAGCAGTGACCGTGGGCAAGACATAATCTCCCAAATTTCTTTCTGTTGGGACCGGTATTGGCTCATCTACATGTTCATGACCCTCGTTGTTTGCCCCATTCTAATTCGGTGGTTGGTTTTTCATGGTCACTGAATAAGCTATCATTTTATTTCGCTTGTTTTGCTTGCAAGTTTTCTCAATTTCAGGGTTGAAGGGAACAAGTGTATCTGCTCCTCTCCTTCTTCGCATGCACTAAGTCCCTGAAAAAGACCAAAATCAACAAACAAATCAAGGCAACAGGGTTCTAACAGTAAAAATAAAAATAAAAATAAAGCTAAAGTAGAAATAAAAATAGATGGTTCAATATTAGAAGTACGTCAGTCCCCGGCAACGGCGCCAAAAACTTGTTGGGCGATTTCAACGTGCTCAGAGACTAGTTTCTAATTACCGTTCATCTATTTTATGTTATCTATTTGGCAATCGATAATTGAATTGAGTTTTTATTTAACTACTATAATAATTGCAAGAATTAACTAAACTATTTAAGTTGTAATCAGTTATGAAATAATTAGGGCTTCCAAAATCCTCGACTATCCACTTTATTCAATCTTTAATGCAACTAGAATGACTTCTTCTTCTACGTTAAGATAGCGGTTAACTAGATTGTCTTATATTCCGGTTAGGATATATGATCGCTCAACCCCAGTGCAGAACTTCTATGATAGGATTTACCACATAGGAGGATTAAGAACAGTAACCTATAATGCTACACAAGTATCGGGGTACTTTCGTCCGCTATTTTAACCTATGTCTATTCAATTACAACATATCCAAATCTCTCCTCTCGGTTCTTGATTCGAAATCATATAGATTATGATAATTAGTAATCAATTAACTATCAAGCATTCATACCAATTATTGAATAAATCTTAAACAAGTGAAGAAGAAATCAACTACTGCATTAAGTCATGAAATAGAGTTTCAAGCGATTCAAAAGGAAAACCCTAATAAAGTGTTTAGCTCCTAGCCATAGACATGTTAATAACTAATACAATTCCAAACATAAACTGAATTAAAAAGAAAGAAAGAAAAATACTGTGAACTAAAGTCTCCAATTGTAGCCTCCAATCTGCCCTGAGTTGTGTTGTGTGATAGAATTTCCAACATCCTCAACTAGACTAATCCCTAAGGTTTAAGTATGTGGCAAATTTCGTGCCCTGCGGACCCTTCTGCCCTTGGCCAATTCTACTTTAGATTTGGAAAATTCCACATCGGCACCGCGGTTCTGCAGACTGGCACCGCGGTGCCGAAAGTCCTGCAGCCTCTCAGTACATATGGCACCGCGGTCCTGTATGAACGGCACTGCGGTGCTGCAGTCTTCTATCCTGAATTTTCAATTTTCGTCCTTTTTGCCTCGGGACCCTCCTTTTGTGCCCATTTTTCGTTCCTTTTTGTCATTTTGCCTTTTTGAACCGCTGTGACTCAAAAGAAAGAAAAACGAACCTAATACTATACTAAACACAGCAAAAACAAGTAAAATACTAACTAAAAATGACTCAAAAAGCGTATACAAAATACGCCTAACACCCGGCCCTCTAGTGAAGGACGCGGTGAATATATAAGGAACTATGCACGAAACTTCCCGGCCCATTCTGGGACTCGGTAAAATCATCATATATATATACTGCCCGACCCTCTAGTGAAGGACGCAGTGAACACATATAATCACATCAGCACGAATAGAATTTCATAAGTAACTTTATACAAATTAAATCATCATTTGACTCTTAATGGAATGAATTCTCACTTAGAAAATCAAGGCACTATCAGATCATGTATCATTAAGAATTAGGATTCAATAGAATTATGTACGTCCGTCGTACACTCATTTTACATAAGTCATGCCAAAAGAAGAAAGGATAGTTTCACATACCATATTGTCGAACTAACCAACTCTATAATTAAAACTCGTCTCGATTAGCACTTCAACCTATAACAATAGTAATTCGTTCGTCAACTCTTTGATTTCTAGTATAAGTTATGTCGAATGATGACTCTCTTTTCTATAAAAATTTGGGCAGCACCTCCCCTATTTATATGCACATCCACAACTTACAAACAAAGCCAACAATACCAATAACAAGATTCAACTTAAAGATATAACCAAAACAATCTCAAATACTCCATATACGCCATCATAATACATTCTTTTTCTTTACGTTCATGGAAGACAACAACTACAACAACCAAGGTGATTAATTCACCTATTTATCTTGTTAATTCAGCCTCTTAAACCACATTAAAACAACCTTAAAAGCAGTCCATCAATTCTAGCAACAACAACAAGAGTGCAAGTCTTATAGTTTGCAACATAACACATTTCTACACTTTAATTCCTTTAAGACATGTATTAGTAATTACCACAACGTATATACATGTTCATAACTTATATTTCCAGCGTTATAACTTAATAAGAACAGCCCCAAATACATCACAATAATACCAACAATGTCCACGACTTCATGAGGGTCTCGACACACCCCAAAACATAATACCAAACTCTTTTCATAATTCCTTAAAATCCAATTCACCTTTCAATACTTTCATATAACCAATCTACAACTTTTAAATATCAAGATTTCCTTCAATTTTAACATGCAATTAGTGACAACGACAACAACAACAATAATCAAATCAAATGTATACAAAACAGTCCCAAATCGGTCCAATCACCCAAAACATTCACATGAATTGTCTCATTTCCATTTTCTCTTAACACAAGTTCATTTCTTAAACTACAACATCATGTAACTCCAATTATACTATAAGAAGAAGAAGAAGAAGTCCTACCTTAATTTTTGCCCAAAACAGTCCCTAAAAATCGGTCACTGCTCCATCCATTTTGCATCATTTTCACCATTTCTTCAACCCAAAATGACATGCATGTATTCTACAAGTTCAATCCATCATTCTTACATGTTTCTCTTCCAAAATGTTCATCTTCAAAGCCACAATTTCTTGGCTATGTTTCGATAGTCATACTCACTGTTTTGGAGTTACCATTGCTTAGAAATTAGTAGGAGAGTTTAAATCTTGAAAGGGAGTTGAAGTGGTCTTTTCTTGGCTATGGAGGATGGGGGGTTTTCGGCTGAGGAGGGGAGAGGTTGAGGGGAAATGGTTTTTGAAAATGGGGGGGGGGGGGGGGGGGGGGGGAATGAGTGGCGTATAGAGATATGTGAGCATGTTAAAATTAATAAGTGTGGTGTGCATGCCCACGGTTTTTAAGACACCATTCTACATAATTTGTCCACTAATTATTATTCCTTCCACTAAAAATTAATCCCACAATTAATTAATCGACCACATAATCATCCTTACCTAATATCTGAAAATTCCATGTCCTAATCACATTATACACGGCACTAAGTCCATACCGCACGTGTTGCATCCAAAATTATTTCGGGATCACATCCTTTGTATACTAATTTCCGGATTAGCACATATAAATATACTTTATATCCAATATTCAAATCTTATTTTCTTAATTACGTTCTCTAATTATCGTCTTAAAATTATGAGGTGTAATAACCTAGACGAGCATGCCATAAGGAAGGAGCAAGAGCTACAAAAGTGGAATACATGAATTGATTTGAAAATCGAGACTTGATGTGATTGGATAAAGATCTCCCCTACTATCACACCTCATTAGAAGGTTCCATATCTTGAAATCTTTCACAAAATACCCAAAAGGATCAAAATTAACAGAAACCCAATTATCAGTTGTGAATTCACGGACCGACACCAAATTTTTAATTAATTTTGGGGCATGAAGAGTATTTTTCAAGACAAGTGTTGGATGGGGGGAGACAAAGTTTTGACCATAACCACGAATTGGAATTGAATTGTCATTGCCAACAATTATACCACGACTATTACTCAAATTGGAATAAGGCGAGAGAGTACTTTGGTCGGATGTCATGTGAGTAGTGGCGCCGGTGTCCATATACCAATTGGGGTCTGGTTGAGTTAATCCAAGTATGTGCATCGCGGCTTTAATGTCGGTTTGTGTGGGTCCCGCTACCGAGAATGCTTGTTTGGGCCGGGGTCCAAGCAATCCACCTTGTTGCCCCGACCCGATCGTACCACACTGCCGATTAATGAAGCCGATCGCTGGGCTCGACATCGCCGGCCCAACCCATCGCTTCACCGCCACGATCGATGGGTTGCTGATCGCAAGGCTCGACATCACGGCCCAGCCATCGCCACCGCTTGCCTAGAAAAATATGGGCTATTGGGCCATGGCCCACTGCTCCATCCCCACTGCCATGGTCCTCATTGCTGTTGAGCCAGTGGGTCGGGGGCCCACTGTTTTGGCTACCGTTTCCATTGTCGCCGCGTTTGCCCCCATAATATTTTCCATTATTTTTACGATTATTTTTGCCGCCACGATGGGTACGATTTTGGCTCGAATTATCATAAAAAATGGAGAATTTGTGGAGGACGTCATCATGACGACGGGGCTAGTACCGGTAGCTGTTTTCTTAGCCAAGTCGTTTTCTTCCAACGTAAGTATTGAGCGAGCTTGATAGAATTCCGAAAGAGGGTTACTTTGATGAAGGATCGAAGCAACACTGTTATAGGCCTTGGATATGCCTGCAACCATCTGTAGAACGAGACGACTATTGCTCACAGGAGCACCCACGTTGCGAAGTTGATCCGCCAAGTCCTTGAGTCGTTTACAATAAGATGAAACGTTTGGAAAATTCTCCATTGCAACTTGAGAAAATTCATGTTCAAGGGTGACAATGCGTGAATGATTGTTATCTTGAAAGATATCATGCAATCGATTTCAAGCAGCTATAGCTGAGGAGTAGGGTTCCATAATCGCCTGTAAGAGGTCAAGAGAGATAGTGACATAAATCTACTGGAGAACTTTTGCATCAAGCGTGACCCATAATTTTGGATCGTCCTGTTTGGTGGGCACACCCTCCGTAGGACCCTTCATATTAGTAGCTGGAGGGATGATGTGGTGGAGAACTTGATGTGTCATTGCATGAATTTTGAACAATTCTGTCCACGTCCCATATTGAACGTTTTCTAGGTCAAGAACAATAGGAAGAACGCTCTTGATGTTAGAAACTGTTAGGGCCGGATGAAACATGTTCTTAACAGTCATAGTGAAAATAACAAGGATTTTTGGAGAAGGGATATTTTTTTGGTATGTTTCGGGTTGGAGAGAAAAGAAATCTGAGGGGGGGGGGGGGTAGGGAAGGTCACAGAAATCAAGACAAGATTGGAGCAGAAGCAAGGTAAAAATAACCTAGACTCTTGATACAAATGAAAGAAATAATTTCTTGATTATTCTTATTAATAAATGGGGTATATATACAAGCTACATATAGGAAAATCCTACTCCTACTATACATCTAAAATCATATTCTATTTGTAGACTAACTATACAATTATGGTAATAATACAAGTCTAATTATACTACAATATACATAATATTTGGAATGTCACATACTGGAATATTTGGAATGTCACGGACTGGACATATATTGGGCCAGTGGGCTTATTCCGTGAGAGGGCTTATTCCGTGACAATGTAATATACTGGGGAGAAGCCAGGATTCCGGGCTAGGGGGAGCCCGGGCTAGGGTGAGCCTATTTTGGTCTAGGGGGAGCCTATTTTGGTTTAGGGAGAGCGAAAAATTGAGGATTTTTGGTCTAGGGAAAGCGAAAAATTGAGGATTCTATTGTAATATCATGAATATTACTAGTAGTATACTAGGAAAAATTTAAATTTGAGGGGGAATCCGGACCCTCCTGGCTATACACTGGCTCCGCCCCTGGTAATATACATATTTTATATTGTATATTTAACATAGCTAAGTGAATTAAAAGTAATATGTTGGTATCCATCGTTTTCTTATGGGTCCCTTTCTGTTCCAAAGCAATGATAAAATAAAGCGCAATGTTGCGGCGAAATGGTCGTTATAATCACTTTGGTCCTTTAAATTATCTTTAATTATATGTTTGACTGCCACGTAGTGCATTTCCTAGCCATAACACTAGTTGTTCCCTCTATAAACCTATACAAAATCATATTTTATGTACTTTGTTTAGGACTTAAGTACAAGTCACTACAAAAGCATATTAATATATGAATATGGATATTATTAATGATTTGCTACTTCCAACATATATAGTTATAAATTAATCCAAATCGGTTGTTGCCACAGTTATATTCCTTAAATAGAAAGATTGGTTAACACGTACGGTAAATGTCTACTGAAATTTCTATAAATGTCAATTAATGTTGGTTGTGATTAATAAATAATACGTGCAGCTAACCTTACGTGTTCTATACATGATCATTCTTTTGTGTATAGTTAATTTATAATGTCAGTTATTCTGTTAGTTGTGCTTTTATTTTATGGTGGTTAAAGTTGTTTTAACAAGACTTGAAGTAAAAGAATTTTATCCAAACAACTCCAATTTGCAAAATGGTTATCTTATTAACTAAGTTTGGTGTTTCCAATAACTTGTTTGGATGATTGTTACTTATCGTTTCATAATATATTGTATTATTTTGATGAATATAATGTTTAGATAAATCTTATTGTTTTCCGTCATTTCATAATCTCACACACTTAACATTATGAAAAATAAGGTAGAATAATATTACAAAAAAAAGAGTTATTATAAAGAAAAGGATAGTAAAGGGTGAAATAGGATTTTACTATATAATAATAAGGATGAGATGAAAAAATGTAACAAAACAATTGCATCAAATCAGTTGTTACATAAACTGACACAACTTTTTGTTACATAACACTGGATTTGACAACCGATATAATTAAATTTAAATAACAATCAAAATAAATATAACAACAACATACCTTAAATTAATTCAAACCTAAAAAATAAAAATAATATTACATGTTAATTGCATTGATAGTGTAAAAAAAATGTTTTTTTATTTCCCGAAACCAATATTCTAGTTTTCGTCTTTTCATTTCAAAACAAATCTTCAAAAACAAAGTACTACATGGTTTTATAATAAGGATTTTGAACTCGTTAGTTGGTTTGTACTATTTTCAAGAATCAGTTTAGTAGCAAATTAAAATATTTATTACTCTATTACTACTTTTTACCAAATTTGAAAGCTACCAAAAATGGTTTAAGATTTTAGTGATATTTTCAAATACAAGTTTACAGTTGTTTTTTACTAATGAGTCCTTTCAAAACCAATTCCAAATACACACATTAATTATACTCAAAACCAAATCTCCGTAACCAACCCCAAAACAAAGCTATTCTCAATCCACGACTACTATGTGTTGCATTCTTGGGAATATCACAACCCGTGGTACAAAACATCTCGCATCTCAAGTGTACACAACCTACCCTAATATTGGTATTAGGGTTTTGTCGGGTTCGTACACGCAGCGGAATTTGAAAATTTATGTTTCAAACCCGACGGGCGGTTAAACTTAGGGTCTACACGGAACTCGTAGACGGCGCTGGAAGACGAACTCAATATGTGAAGTATAGTTACACGAAACCTGTGAACTGAACCTCTATGTGGGTAGATAAAATCCTTTCATTCACGACACACTCAATCAAGCTTAGGATCTGTCAAGTGTCTATCCAAATGGCTTGATCATTATATCTCATCTATATTAGTTGACAACAAGACCATATCAAAGATATGTCTACTGCATTGGCCAATGACTTAATCAACCTAATACCATATGAGAATCTGAGTGTTCTCTCGAAGATACATTTGAGGAATGAATCCTAATCTTGGCTCAACTACCACCTTTAATCTACGTCGCAATATACCCAATACAAGTCGCGTCTCAACCTATAAGACATTTGAGCTTAGGACATGATCAAAGTACATTACTCTGCAAACAAGGCGCGTATCGACCTCAAGTCCAAGGACTTCTATCTCCCACACGCTGATGACACTTTAGACATATATAACAAACAATACATCAGCAGGATATACCAATCCTTCTACAAGTATCCATGTGTCCATCACGAGTTGTCATAACTCGTAGCAGGTGAGACATACTACATCCCTAAGGATATGATGCAAATCACATGTCGATGTATCACATATCATCGATATCTCATTCTCGATGATCATTAGTCGAGATAATTTAAGAGTTACGTTATAATATTAATCTCTCACATTATTAATAACCACTAACATCTAGGGATACATTTATAGAATATTATAAACAATCAATTAATAATTCAATAACTGCAAATGCCATAATATTAATCTCCATTAATATAAATATGAATGTGTATAAGTACATTTATCCTAATATAGATTGTCTCTAAGACATAAATATACTTTCAGATATTAGTAATTGCTTTCATAATTCGAGTATGTAACCTATAAATCACACGAAGATAATATATTGGTGCTCGAAGACTCCCTTTTTGTTCTTAGAAATATTCAAAAGAAAAAGAAACAAAGAAAGTAAAAGATAAAAATAGGCCTTTTGTAGAGCTCAATCAGATCAATGATATTCAGGTCTCTAGCAAATCAATGAAATGACTAAACTTAAAGGTAGGGATAGCAATAATAAAAGCCATGAAATGTGCTGCAAGAGGGAAAAAAGTTTTGTAAGAAATTACTGATCACACGGGGTGTTTACATTAACTCATATTAAGCAGTAACATGTAAATTGATATATATATATATATATATATATATATATATATATAATTTCTTAACAATTATTTAGTAATTAATAATATATATAAATATATGATTTTTTAAAATTTGGTGTTCACGTCGATCGAGCTTGATTAAATAGTAGGAGTAGTAGTAGCATTTTCGCAACTTGCAAGGAGAAAAATGGAACAAGATCACGCTATACCTATGATATGAAATGATCCTATACTATGCTTGTAAAGTATAATTAATGGATTACTATGATTCGGCTCCCCTCCAGTAGCCATCATCCAGTTGGGTATTGAATTGGTTACACGTGTTCTTTTATATAATTCATGGTCCAGATTTATTTGCTAAACTAACCCATCAAACCATGGTCAAGAATTATTTCTCTGTCCATTAGTAATTTCAGATAAAAAAAAGCAATGTGTATGATTCAGATTATCATCATAGACTGATTTGCTCCACTATAAGTATATCCTATTAGACTGATTCGAGTTTCCTGTATCCAAAAACTATTAGCAAATATTATTTAAATATTTAGAGTATATATTATATTTATTATTTATATATATTTAAGATAGTTCATGATTCTTACTCTATTAGGAATCTCCCTTGTACAACTATATATATTGTGATTAATGAAAGAAATCTCTAAGGAAAATTATTCTAATCACTTACATGGTATCAAGAGCCAAAACCTAAAACCATAGAATTTTTTTCTTTAGCCGCGGGGCAACCCCCCCCCCCCCCCCTTCAAGTTCCGCCACGGCCCTCCCCAAAATTCTTAGGCTTTTCCTTCTCCATTCATCTCTTATCTAAATGGGTACTCTTGAATCTTTCTGACACTTCTACGTCCACACCTCCTCCCACCACCAATTCATCATCATCTTTCCACCCGTCTCTAACCGTTACAAACATCAAGAATTCCATCCCTCTCATTCTTGATCAGGAAGATGGTCAATATTGGTCGTGGGTCGAACTGTTTAAAATACATGTATGCGTTTACATGTGCTCGATCATATCGACGATTCTATTCCTCGTCCCCCAGAAATTGATGAAACAACTTGGCGTCGTCTTGATGTCGTAGCTAAACAGTGGATCTATGACACTATTTCCAAAGACCTACTTCTCACCATCCTGAAAACGGGGGCTTCTGCTCGCGAACTATGGACAAGGCTGGAAGAAATTTTCCAAGATAACAAGAACACTCGCGCGGTGTACTTGGATGAGAAATTCAACAACACACGTCTGAAAATTACTCCAATATGTCTGAATACTGTCGACAGTTGAGAGTTGTGGCAGACCAATGTTGGTACGCCCGTGTCCGAAACAAAGATGGTATTACAACTAATTGCAGGCCTCCCTAAAGGGGAATACGACACCCTAGCCACGATGATTCAGCAGGCTGACCCTCTTCCGAGTTTCAACAAAGCTCGCTCTCAACTAGAAGAAACCAATCGTGCTAAGCAGGATGAGCACAATCAAAAGGTGTTAGCTGTCGAAATGCAACCCCAACAGCAGTGTCACGACCCGACCCTGGGCCCGCGACTGGTGCCCTACCTGGGCACCCCTTACACCATACATCAGAGAATAACAGCGAAACATACAAAAACTCATAAAATACTTAGACAAAAACATCCACAGGCTAGCCGATAAGGCCACCTTCCGTGAGTTATACATAACCCAAAAACATCAGTTACATCCTTTTCTTTTTTTCTTTTACTTTACAACCCAATCCACAAGACATGACTACAGACCTCTAAGAATAACAACTGTGACAGGATAGGACCCCGCCATATCCCTGAATGTACAACAACCGACAATACTAGGGATCTGAACCAAGGATAAGCCTCCGGAGTAATGGTGCTTCTCAACAGCTGAACAGTGATCCTAAGAGTGAGGATCAGAAACCTGTATAACTCTATCTGCGGCATGAACGCAGCCCCCCGAAGGAGGTCAGTACAACATGTACTAAGTATGTGAAACTGAAAGTACTGTAATGAAATCATAAAGTCTAAAATAAAGCTGGAGACAGGTATGGTAACTCAAATAACAGTACACTGGCTAGCTCAACTGATATTAAGGTCGTCATGCACACTCTTGGACTTAATCCGCCCGTCGCAAATTAGTACATGGACACTGGAGCAACGTCTCATATGACGTCCTTCCAAGGTGATTTCTCGTACTATTTTAATTTGAGCAAAAATAATGGTATTATTGTCAGAAATGGTCATTCAATTCCTATTCGTGGTTATGGCTCTACCAAATTGTCTCCACCAAACCCACCGTTGACTTTAAAGAATTTCCTTTATGCTCCACAATTGATTAAAAACTTAGTTTCAGTTAGAAAATTTACTACTGATAATTGAGTTTCTATTGACTTTGACCCTTTTGAATTTTTCGTGAAGGTTTTTTCAGATGGGGATGCGTCTAATGAGATGTGATAGTCGGGGCGAACTCTATCCAATCACCACACCCAATCATCAAGCCAAGTTACCAACCACATTTGCAGTCTTAGCTCCTTCATTATGACATGAACGTTTGGGTCATTCGGGAGCACCTATTTTAGCCTCCCTTAAACAAAATAATTTTTTTCATGTACTCGCACACGTAATTCAAATATGTCACGTTCTAGTCCGCTTGAAAACATGTTAAATTGTCATTTGTTGTTTCTAATTCATGCACTTTTATACCTTTTGATATTATCCGTTGTGATATTTGGATATCTCCCGTTTTGAGCTCTTCGGGCCATCAATATTAGTTGATTTTGCTAAATTATTACTCTAAATTTTTGTGGACATTTTCGTTGTTTAAAAAGTCACAAGTTTTTTCCATATTTCTCATTTTTGGAGCATTCATCCGAAATCAATTTGAACGGAATATTAAAAATATTCAATATGATGATGGTACGGAATTTAATAATATGCCATTTTGAAATTTTTGCAATGCAGATGGTTTAACCTTTCGTCTTACTTGTCCTCATACCTCCTCAAACTGGAAAGGCGGAAAGAAAAATTCAAACCATAAATAACATTATTAGAACCTCTCTTGCCCATGCCTCTCTACCACCATCCTTTTGGCATCACACACTACAAATGACATCCTATCTCCTTAACATACTTCCAAGAAAACACTTGTCCTATCAAGCCCCTCTAAAAATCTTAGACCTAAAGGACCCATCTTACTCTCATATACGGGTGTCGGGTGCTTATGTTATCCTCTTCTTCCATCCACCACGATCAATAAACTTAATTCCCTTCAATCATCGGGGTTACAAATGTTACGACTTATCCTCTCAAAAAATCATTCTGAGTCGTCACGTAATTTTTTATGAAACATATTTTTCATTTATCAAAATGCATGTGTCCGGGCCTTCTACATACAAATTTCTTGACAATGGCATGGCATACACCCACACCCCCGTATTTGGCCCAATATTTTTCTTCCCATCCAAGCCCACTGTTTCGGCCAGCCCAATAAATTTGGGTGAATTGGGCCTTGAAACAGTGGTCCAGAAGCTGCCTCTCACCGCCTAGCGTTCTAGGCCTTCTTGTTTAAGCTCAGTTACTTCTGGGTCCACTAGGCCTCGGCCTGGCAGCACATTCCCAAGCAACCCACTGGCAGCAGTTTGGGTCACGACCCAAGTCCCTCACCCACTTTCGGGCAGTCCCGTTCCACCCACTGGCCCACTTCCTCTTCCGGCCAATGGTCGGTCACTCATACTCAACACGGAATTTTCAAGCCCAACACAAAATATGATCTTCACATTCATGTTACGAAATCACCATTTCTTTGTAATCCTGTGTTTGCCCTTGATGACCTGAATTGGAAAATGGCTATGAATGATATTATATTGATTGCCTCATCCGATGCTCTTTGCTCTCATCCTGAAAAGTGGACCTTAGAGCACGTATGTGCCCGGCTTCGCGAGATCGGGCCTGATCACCCGAGTAAAAAGGCCAAAAAATAAGTGACTTTAGCCCTTATAAAAAGAAGTTTATCATGTCACTGCTTCGCTCTGAGTTTGTTATGAAATATCTAGGGTCACTAAGTTACTTCTTGGGGATAGATGTGACACGTCATGCATGTGGTTTATTTTTATCCCAAAAGAAGTATGCAGCAGAGATTGTTGAACGAGTTGACATGTCTCCCCGTAAGCCGTCTGCAACTCTGGTTGATACTAAACCGAAGTTGAGTGTCTCATATGGCAAGTCGTCGACCCGTCACATTACAACAGCCTTACAAAGGCCCTACAATATCTCACCTTCACGATGCCCGACGTCTCTTATGTTGTATAACAAGTATGTCTATTCATTCATAACCTGATGGAGGATCACATATATGCTCTCAAATGCATTGTGTTGTATATTCAAGGCACTCTAGATTATGGCTTGCATTTAATTGGGGTGGATATTCGGACACCCGACGCTTCACGCCTGATTATGGTATATTCCTTGGTGATAACTTGGTCCTCCAAACGGCAAGCGATGTTGTCCAGATTCAGTGCCGAAGCAGAATAATGAGGCGTTGTCAATGTGGTGTCTAAATCTTATTGGCTCTAGAACGTTCTTTCAGAGCTCCATTGTCCGGATCCGAATGAGACATTGGTGTATTGTGATAATGTCAGTACTATTTATCTCTCTAAGAATCCAGTTAACCACCAAGCATATTGAGTTGGATATTCACGAAAAAGTTGCCCGTAGACAAGTGTGTATCTTACATGTCTCGTCATGCTATCAGCAATATATTTTTATAAAAGGTCTTCTGCTGATCTATTTGAAGATTTTCGGGACAATATCAACATACGCCGACCTCCCGCGGGATAGAATAATATTGTAATTATTTAATCATAATTTTAATTGATTATAGTATAATATATATATGGCAGATGTATTGTAAATGATTTACAATACACATGTACAACATAACTTATTTAAAGTAGCACGTTCTATATCACAATTTTTGCTACAGCTTTACAAGTCAGTCAACTAGCGACGATTTTTTTATGACTTCACAGTGACTAGTTGATAACTTGCATAAAAACCCAACAGATCAGCATTAAAATTCCCCGTAGAGCTGTAGTTACAAGCTCATAAGAGGAGCCAAAAACAAAAGAAGAATCATAGGCAATAATTTGAGTAAAATAATTCTATGAACCAAGATTTTGTCGAAGGATCTTTGGGAGTACTCCGCCTCCCGTAGCTTAACCAATAAGAGAAATAACTGGCTACAGGTTAAATGATATTGAAATATTGATGCAAGTTAAATGGCGACGTTCAAATAGAGTACCCATGAAATTTTTAGCAAACTAATCTAGTATTTCTTATCTACAGTCAGTTGGTCATTATGCTAAACTTTATTCAATAATGCCTAAAGCACTTGGATATCTCAACTTAGAAAAACCCGAGTACAATTCAATGCCTCAAACATATTGTCAAACCCATCTAAGTCTAGTGATTAATGTCAGATCTTGATAACATTGCGGACAACTGCTATATCAAAAGCAGAGATCCTCTGATCGAGATACATGTGGTACAATATTATTTGATAACATTTTGGACTTCTATTTCAAACGAATGTAAAAGAAAAATATGAGTGTGTATAGTTCTCTAGAAGATTGCATTAAAACTAGAATTCCGGCAGAGAGATAATTTGGACGAAGTGAATCTTGACTAGAACTTTCATTCTTGGAGTGCTTGAGCACCTCACTGCTCTTTGCAAGAGATTCTGGTGACTTAAACAATGACAAAAGCTCTGAGTTGTCCATTTCCAGGAGCAATTCTATGACATTTGCAGCAAGATTAGGCTACAAAAAGCATATAGGTTCCATTAACAAATTAGTTTTGTTAAATCTCAGGGTGTCTAGAAACGTAGCAAAATCACTACAGAATTCAGACTGGTAGAAAAAAGGTTTGTGGATTGCAAGTAAACTTAAGTGAAGCCAATTTACTTCATTGTATAATGCACATGCTTGCAGCCAATTGAAAACCAAACCTTCTTTGAGAGATGTAATATGCACTTCTCTAGGGCAGACTGAAGATTGGAGTTAGAATTATTTAATCCTTCCGGACTAGATGCTTCAGTTAAATACTGCATGCACTTCCGTAAATATTTAATCAGGTCAATAATGACACCAACTATTGTTGCGGAAGCTTGCTCTATACTGATTTGTATGTCAGGCCGCTTGACAATGTTCTTGTCATCCAAGTGCTTGACCATCATCATGGGCTCATTTGGGCTGTTGATTTATGATGGGTCAACTTGAGCTAGCCCAAATCAATCCATCATCAAAATTACTCTTTCCCAAACTCAAAAAATTTTGAGCGGATCATTTGGGTTTGGGCTAATTTTGCCACCCCTAATTGCAAGTGATGGGAGGTTGTGGCGATTCTTGTATCACAATGATTGCGCTGGTGCCTTTAGCCTCTGTCAGTTCTGTGTGGAAGAACAGGGACACAGTCTGGATACTATGCATGTGGCATCGTCCTGAATTTCTAAACATGGATCGATAGCTTTTGACGAGGGGAAAGTTCCGAAGGCGAAATCCTCCCACGTGTCTTAGCCAAATGGGATATAAATCGAGAGATATGTGCGAGTGGCAGTCCTGCAAGGGAGAGGACCAACGGGACACGAACCCAGCAACAACTCTTGCAATATTTCAGCAAATTATTATCACCACACGGGTTCAAACCCGCGACGTGGGAATGGTTGCCAATCACCTTGACACTTACCAATTCGTCTGTGCCCCGGAGGCAACATGGATCGATAGCTAGTTCAAATTTCAAAATGCAACAACCAATATTATATAAATATCTGCCAGCAGATATGTGTGTTTCTGATTAAGTACTGTTGTATTTGTACATTTTCTGTTATTCCTTTTCAACAGTACACTACTAAGTTCAGTAGTGTTGTCTTTATATGTTTTTTTAATTTCCCTTCAACACTTAATAGTTTTGTATGAAGAAAAACAATATGATGAATGAAGTGTTATTATTGGCTTGTGGTAATGATCAGTACCCCTTAATATTTATTTTTAATTTTTCGATTAAGGTTGGTGGCTGGGATTTGACTTTGACTTTTACCTTCTATAGTATTAAGATAAAAAAAAAGTGAATATATAAAGGAGGGGTTCGGACCCACTGTCTTGTTGTCATCAGGACGGCCTTCCTCTTTCTCCTAATTTTTCATATCTAAGGCTTTGATATATATGCAATGAAGCAGGATGAGAGATGTTTTCTTAACCTTTACAATGTAATCGTACTATTTTGTTTCTCTTTTCTTGCCTAGCTTTCTACTGATAGCACATTTCTTATCCCTTGAAGTATCAGTTAAAGTGAGATGGGTTTCAGTTAATTTCTACCTAAGATTTTGTTTTTTCCTGAATTGCTTTTTTAGGCAATGGTACAATCTCTCTTCATATTGGTGTACGTTTGTTATTCAGCCTCTTTTATCTATATTTAAATGTGCATGTGAAACATTAGACAATATTGTTCATTATAAAACATGCCTCTGCTTCCTCCTCGCTAGAGTTCAGGTCTCATAATGTCCGAAAGATCACAATTTTTGCTACAGCTTTACAAGTCATTCAACTAGCAACGATTCTGATGACTTCACAGTGACTAGTTGATGGATTAGATCCAAAACCATAGCCAAAGGTGCATGTTTCTTTTTCTTTTTTTTTCTTTTTTTTTGAGAAAGGTAATAACCTGCATAGAAACCCAACAGATCAGCATTAAAACTCCCCATAGAGCTGTAGTTACAAGCTCATAAGAGGAGCCAAAAATAAACGCAAAAGAGGAATCAACCAGTAGCTGAAGATCTAAAGCATTTTCTTTTACAATAAACTGTGAAGTATTACCATAGACAAACAAAATGAGAACATACGAACTGTGAAGATTTAAAGCATTAAGGTGCATGTTTCTTCATTTGAACATTTATTAGCTTCTGCCATAGTGTGTTTGCAATTGAAAGATAAGAAGTGGACCAAGCATGAGATATATGGTGTAGTAGTACTAATGGAGTTCACCTTCCCATTGACTATGATTCTCTAGATTCACCATGGAGTCAATGTAATTCTCCAAAGTCGCAGTGATAATCTGCATTATTTTCATGCCAACATTAGAACAGGGAATTGGCAATTGGAGTATCTCATGATCTGAAAATTGAATAACTGAGTAACATTGAAATTATCTTACATGATCAAGGTCCATGGAGATGTGAGACTGCTCCCCCATAAACCACACCTAAACACATGAAACACACATAGAGGAAAGGTCAAAAGAGGAAAAGAACAGACTCCACAGTGTAGCCTAGAGAGAAATACAAGGTATTTGCACTTCCAATTAAATTGCTAAACACGAAATCGTTAATGTGTAACTATGATGAGAAATGGTCCATAAGCTTAATAGCATATAAGTTGTTTACTACTTTAACCTTATAAGCAAATACTGAACCTCATGCTTGATTTAATTAATTTCCCATAAAAAAACGAACTTTGAATCATCTCTGGATGTACAATATTCAAGTGAATTGATTTTAAAAATGAAAGGGGTAATCTCTAAGTTACTCCTTGGGAAATTAATGTTTAGATTGTTGAGAACCATATTTTTGTTGTAGGTTCTGTTCTTTTGGTACCACCATCTATAAAGTTGTCAGAGATGGATCAATTCCTCTTTAAGTGTTTAACTATCCCTTGGGTTCTATATGAAGTGGCAGACAATCATTTTGCATCAGTGCATAGCAGCAGTAAGCATTATAGTTAGGTCTACTGAACCCTCAACGAAAGATCCAACTTTACTGATGCCAGCAGAGGATACAACAAATCCATTGTTCATACCACGCAAAAGTGGAGCATATTTGACCTGCCCATACATAAACTGTGGGATTACTAAAACACCGGTGCTACTGTGATCCGTCATTCAAAGAACAATTCACATTTTCTCAATGATTCTCACCCAGGTGAATGTTGGTATAATAATTTGTACTTGGCTAAATAATGATTCAAAACAATATGTTAATCACTTAGTGAAACATATAACATTAATGAAACAATAAAGAATAAACGAAATGTAACTGCTTTTGAAAAATAATTTCGTAATGTAATCGAGCCCACTTAGTTCAAAGTGTGTCCTTAAGGAAATTATTCCTCACAAGACTCGAGGTTAACTAATATCGCCTCCCGCGATAAAACTATTATCTTACCGTAATAGTAGTACTCCAAATTCCTAGCAATAACCACTCAACTACAAAGATATCACACAGAATGAAATTTTCGAGTTGAAGAGCAACTTCAGAATTTCAGAATTGATTAGAATATGAATTAGTGAATAAATTGTTGAAATAATCAAGAATTTATAGGGTTAGAGGTACTGATTCTGAATGGTTGCAACCATTCAGAATAGTCACCTAATTTTGGAGAGAAATTCGAAAAAGAGAGGGAGAGTCGGGCGGGTCGGGTCGGGTCGCAGGTTCGATCCGTTTGGATTTGTTTTTAATTAAATAATTAATTAATTAATTTAATTAAAGAAACATTTGTCCAAAAAGATTATCAATCAATCTTTTGACGAATCCGAAGCCGAGCGAGCGACGACGACGGCGCGAGGGGTCCTTGCCCTCTCAACCCTTTTAGCAGCTCGAGAAGGTGTAATGTAATATATACACCTCTCTTTCCTTCTCTTTTTTCGATGTGGGACAAAAAAGTCTTTTACCCTCTTTAATTTTCATCTCATCATTTCCCATTCACCAATATCAAAACCCAACAGTGAAGGCATGCACCAAAAGTAGTAACTTGAAGCTCATCAATGTACACAAGTTAGTGAATGAACAAAGAAGCACTTAGTTATATAGTTTACGAAGGATTTGAAATATAAGTACACTTTCTTTTCCATGACAGGATCTTATTCACAAAATTGAATGAAATAAAGGAGCGTCTATTGTATGTTCTCAGCCATATTTACTCCTCCAGATGAATAGAACAGGAGAAAGAAGAAATTTCACTTACCGCCATGCAGATTTAGGAATTAGCAATTCACATGCTTTAATTCGATAGAAGAATCAGTACAGCTAGAAGTTTAGTCACCAGATGATGGAAAAAGATCTCAATTTTTAAAATGTATGGTGCTAAGTTATTTGCACGTGAGATTAGCAATTTTGCGTCATATAAGCTACGAAAACCAATGAAATTGCTTCAGTTAACGATCCATGTATAAAATTACTTGTCATATAAGCTCTTGAATACCCAATAACAACTTTTCATCGTATAAGCTCTTATTAGTTTGTAATACAGAAGTCACCTCTATGGTCTCACTTGTCGTGCAATTCATGAATAAAATCACTTTTTGACATACACCCATGAAGAATAGCCCTCTTCAAGATCTAGAGTTGTTTACCAGAGCATTCATGAAAAAGAGTACAGCTTATTCTAAGAGTTTCTTTAAGAAAACACAAGAGATCATTCATAAAGTAGAGCATAAAAAATACGAAAATAAAGTAGAGCACACGGTGACAAATGTGTGTTGATTATTTCATACCTCCCATATCTCAAAAGAAATAGCATAGTCATTATACAGCTGAGTAATGCTCTTCAATTCCATCAATAACTCCTAGCTCTACAAGAATAATAAGATCTAAAATTCTAAGTAGAGCTATGCAGTTTGACGATAAAAATATACAATTAATTAGGAGAAAAAGTCATCTAATACCTAGCTGCACTTGTATATAACATAATAAAGAAACAAGCAATGAACAATCCACTCAACAACTTCAAAATACTTAATCAACTTATGAAAAAGCTAAGGCAATAAAATCGAAGTAGAGCTACAAAGTTCAATGAAGAAAAAAATAAAAGATATGCGAATAATTAGGAGAAAAACACATTGTTAACCTAGCTGCACTTATAAACAAGCAATGAACAATCGATACGCGTTATTTAACCAAAGACCGTCCATTATTTTATGTCTCAAATATTTACTTATGTATCAATATCTCTTTCACTAACGAAATTTACGATATTTGGCACTACGAGTGCACGTGTGTGGAAACAACGTTTCCGACGTGCATCAATTGTTCGAGTCATGAGTTAAACTTAATTCCACATTAGTAAGTTTCCAACAAATTTCCGACGTGTCTCACTTTCTCTTTCTAATGTAATTTAAGAAAACATTGGAGAAGGAAATTATGACAATAAAACTGTTTGTATCACATAGGGGGGGAGGGTTGAAGAAGAAGGTGGGTTTGGTTTTTTCATTGGGGTGGGGGTGGTGTGAAGAAGAAGGAACGGAGAAGGTGGGTTTGGTTGGGGTGGGGTAAGGAATGTAGTTGAGGGTTTTCTGAAAAAGAAAAAAAAAAGTAAAAATTTAAAATTTAATCGATTAATGACGTGATGTTGATGTAGTAAGAGTGTTCTACACATTCTATTGTAACATTGGTTTGAGCAATGTAAAATTGAATTTAATTTACGTATAAGTTATTTAAGGGGGTAAATAATTACAAATAAAATTTAATAGTTAAATTGAGTTCTCAATGCAAGTTTAGGGGTGAAAATATGTATTTTCTCTAAGAGTTATTATGAAATAGAAATCAACTCTAACATCTTAACTTTCAAACAATGAAAAAATCACAATTTTTAATATTGCTATTATACTATTTATTTTATCTCTCTATAATCAAATAATCAATAAATTTATCACTATTATAACTAAAACGTAATTTTCATGAATAAAAAATAAAATTACTTTCAAATAGCGAAATAATAAAATATGATAATTCTGATACACAGAACAAAAGATCAATGACAAGTGAAAATGTACAATTCGACTATGTATTTTTTGAAAAAATATTACACGATATTCACCCTCACGTTGTTTTCAAATAGTAAATATGCAATACTACAACTTGTTATTTGAGTTGGGTTACACCCAATCTTCTTAATATTAACTATCATTAATTTGTTAAAGAATTATGTGCGCAGTCATAAAAGTCCTAAGTAATATTTTTCTAATCTCCGAATATGATAAATATATTAATCGTCAAATCAATATATTTTAGATTTCAAGTTTAATCAATTTGATTGTTACGATATAATTTTAAAGTTGTAGGAGTACAAGGAGTCTTTTTTCTTTTGTACTCATTAACTTTATAATTTTCAGAAAGTAATCCAGAAAAGTTAGGCTACCAAAATTGTTGAGTCTCAACATATTTAATCTCACATGAGTACATGAGAGATTCTTGAATTGTTGGTTCGCTTTACAATATTGACTCTCTCTAGATCAAACATACTTGGCCTTTATTTTTTATTAAAAAGAGCGATTACTTATCAAATTAATAAAGAATTAATCTTATTATTTTCAAATTTATGCTTATTAAGGGCTAGATGCCAAATCTCAATAATAAATATTGTTCTTGAATGATTGAAATTAAAGTACACAGCCCTAAAGAATGCAAAAAGAAAGAAGGTTATTACTCCCTCCAGATAAAAAGGAGTGTCAACTTAATCATTTCCACCCCCTTAAGAAAATACTAACTTCTATGCTAAAATAGATAATTTGACTAAAATATCTTAATTAAGTAGATGTATTTGAATTTGACCATTTAACACTTAACAATGACAAATTTTAAAAAGTAAAATTCATTCTTTTTTAATTTGATAAGTAAACATTCTTATTGAACAAAAAAATAAAGATAAATAGACACTCCTTTTTATCATTATAGAGTAGTAATTATTACTTAGTGTCCGTTTGGTACCTCTTATTAAAAAGAACTTATAGAAGTAAAAATTTTAAGAGTAGAATTTTTTCAAATAGAGTTTTTATCAAAAAATTGTTAGATGTTTGGTTGTAAATAAAAAAAAAGTGTTTTTGGCTTAAAAATTAGCAAAAGCAAAAAAAAAATTCCCTCTATTTCCAAAAGCTTTTGGAAAGGCGAAAAGCATTTTTGACTTTTCAGCCAAACACTCTAAAAAGGCTAAAAGTTCTTTTTTTAAAAAAATTGACATTTCCAAAAGCCCAACCAAACGGATACTTAGTATATAAATTTTACATTGAAAAATGAAAAGAAAAAGTTCAAATGAAGCAAAAAAGCATTCTGCCATAATAATAGAAGTCCTCGTCGGTTTCGTACTTCTGAGTTCTGACCCACTGAATTTCAGAAAATATTGTCAAAAAAGTGAAACTCAAATATAATAGTATTGTGAGTTACACGGGTGGTTATAAGAAAAATGAAATATAAGTAACTAGTACAAGATTACAATTGGAAATAAGAACAAAATAAGGGGTTTGATGAGTCGAGTGATATTCACTTTGTCCTTAAGATAATATTGCCCCGTATAAATTTTTTAACGGTGATTGACAACTTGTCTCCCAAAATAAAACAACAACAAACAATTGAGCAAAGGAAACTCAAATGTTTACTAAAAAGAAGAAACTTTTGAGTTTGTGAAAGCAAGCTAGAGAGGAAGAAAGATTCAGACATTTTGATTGCAAGTGTGTTTTTCAATTGAGCCAAGAGTCTCAATTTATAGTGTGATGAAGATGACTTCCCAACTAATCAAGTAATGACTTTCAATAGCCATGTAATGACACTTATTGAGGGGTCATAATTCAGCCAAATAATGGCTGAATTTAAGTGTCAAGTAACGGAGGATCAATGCTCCAAAACCAGCCCAAACGTCAGAAACTTTTCGTCTTCCGTCGAGCATTCTGACATCGAAGTGTCGCGACCCTGCCTGAGAGGCACCGCGTCCCTTTACGGCTCCGCGATACTCCGGCGCCGCGGCCCTTCACGGCTCCGCGGTGATTTTCGACTCGTTTCATCTTTTACATATCATACACTTCTTCTTTTATTTACCAACGTGAAATACTCGTCATTTGATCAATAACCGTCTATCATTTCATGTCTCAAACATTTTAGTTTACGTACCAATATTTCTTTCACTAAAAAAAATTACGATCTTTGGTACAACGTGTGCACGTGTGTGGAAATGACATTTCTGACATGCGGGACCCCAATTGTTCGAGTCATAAATAATAGAATTAATTTTAATTCACGTTAATAAATTTCCAACAACTATCTCATAAAGTAATCCAAAAAAGTTAAGCTAATGATGTCACCGAGTCTAAACATATTGAATTTTAAATGGATTTATGGAGTTTTTGACTTTTTTCTTGCTCACAATGTGATAGTACTTGCTTATGATAATACAATTTTAAACTCTTAAAGAATACACAAAAAGAAAGTTAACATTAAATTCAAATGAAGCAAATAGAAATTAAACTTCACGCATGCGTATATATTGACCTTGAATAATAATTGCCTCTTGTTCGGCCTAAAAAACTTGGTGTATTTGCTTGTTATGAAGCTGAAGAGGTGATTGAGAAAGCTGAAAAAGAATATCCAGTGGTGAATGATTGAATGTAACATACTAGTGTACAGTATAAAAAGGGGTCGGAAGCTCATAATAATGTGTTTCTCGAACCTTCCAAAATAAAATAAAAGGAAAAAAGATGAAAACAGAAATGTGTTTCTCGGAGCGTCTCTCTTTTTTCTTTTCAAGTAACTGACGTTACTCAATTGAATACGCAATCGGTTAATATTAAACCTGAATGACATGACAATTCATCTTTTAGCTTATCAAATAAGGAATTGATGATTTTGTGAGTACAACTACTAAATATTATAAACTGAAAAATAAGAACAAATATAAGGTTTGTTGAGTCGAGTGATATTCACTCTGTCCTTAAAATAATATTGTCCTGTATATATTATTTTACGGTAATGGAAAAATGTCTCCAAAATAAAATAACAACAAACAAATGAGCAAAGGAAACTAAAATGTTTACTAAAACAGAACTTTTGAGTGTGTGAAAGAAAGCTTGGAGAAAAAAAAGAATATCATAAATCTGAATTTTGTATGTTTCTTCAATTGAGTCAAAGCTTCAATTTATAGTGTAAGGAACTAATGACTTTCAATAGTCATGTAATAACACTTATTTAGGGGTCATAATTAAGTCAAATAATGGTTGAATTCAAGTGCCAAATAATGGAGGTTCAATGCTCCAAAATCAGTCCAAAAGTCAGGAACTTTTCATTTCCCGTCGAACCATTATGCCTCCGAAGTGCAGCGGCTCTACGAATTAGCGTCGCGGCGCCTCAGCTCCGGTGACCGACAATGCTCCAAAATCAGTCCAAAAGTCAGGAACTTTTCATCTCCCGTCGAACCATTCTGCCTCCGAAGTGCAGCGGCTCTACGAATTAGCGTCGCGGCGCCTCAGCTCCGGTGACCGACCAACCAATTACCGACCTTATGACTGTTTAATGGCGAGGAATTGACAAAAGAATCCAATTTCAATTTTCTTCATCATTCTATTTGGTTTCCTGCCTGAATAAGGAGGCATCCTACAGGAATCTTCACTAATTTGTCATTTGGCACCAATTTTAAACCCACACACAAAAACAAAACGTACACCAATACCATTTAATAAATAGTTGATGATAATTTATATTAATGTTGAGTTTGATATTGTGATATTTCGCCCAACATATCATTTTCAGCTCTAAGTTAAAATAAAAAATGTTGGAACAAATGTCACAACATTCAGACCAATATTATGTAAAATAGTTTTGTCTTACTTCACGTAACTGAAGATATCGTGGGATTTTTACCACGATAGTAAAAGTGATTTGGCAAGGAGTTTTGGAGCTGATGAAAAACGTGGGAAGACCAAGTCAAAGTCGTTGCTAAGCTTGGGAAACAAGTCCAAGAAGTTAGAGGATCTTGTTCTACATTCTTCTCCAACAAACATTATTGGTTGCCCATCTTTCTCTCAATCTCTACAACGATTCAATGATCATTTCAAGGAATACCCTCTACTATAAATAGAGAGGCTACATCAGTGAATCGATGTCCAGAAAAAGTTAGAAAAATATCAAAGAGAGCTCTCCGATATATTCATCAGAAAATTGGATCACAAGTGTTGCCTGAGCGTGTCGACAACATTCTGTCCAACATTATAGTTGCTGCCTAGATTCTAGATTTGTTCTTTATTGAAGCAATTATAATGAGATGTTGTCTATGTCTATTTAGGTAGATTTTTCAGACAGAAGTCATCTGCAACTTCATCTTTTTAATTCCTTTTGTATTATCTTGTAACATTGTAAAAGAAGAAATTTATTCAATTGTATATAAATATATACAATACTTTCGGTCACTGACTGTCATAGGTTATATCAATATATAACATATGTAAATATTAAACATTTGCGTTCTTTATATTTTCGCTGCATTTACTCTTAAGTTTTTTCTGTTTTATTGAAGTGTTGCCACTTGTGTCAGACGACATTATCGCTGACATTTGCAAACTGTTTTAGCATTCGATTTTATTTTACTTTCATTTTGTCTCTTACTATTCCATAGTTATCCTCCGGGACCCAACAAGTGATATCAGAGTCAACACTTGACATAATAAGTGTTTGGTCCTGCTATTTAAAACTATGGATCCGGCTAATCCAACAATTGGTAGGCTTCCTATTGTAAATGGTTCAAACTATGCCTATTGGAAGATTCGCTTACGCTCTCATATCAAATCAATTGATGTTAGGGCATGGAGATCTATTACCAACAGATATGTTGTTCCAATGCTACCACCGGATGAGGAAGGTGACATGCTTGTTACACCTGAATCCGAATGGAATGCGGAATAAACCAACAATGCAAGCTTCAACGAAAAGGCCTTAAATGCCATTTTTGGATGGGTTGATCTGTATATGTTCAAACTCATACAAAACTGTTCTACGGTCAAAGACGCATGAGATACTTTACAAACCCATTGTGAAGGTAGCTCTAGTGTTCGTCGAACGAAGCTTCGTAAGCTCATGAGTAAATATAAACGTTTAAGGATGGAAGAATCGAAGTACATTAAAACCTATTTTGAAAAGTTGATTGACATCTCAAATGAATGTCAAGTTCTTGGTGCTCCTGTTAGCGATTTTCCAAATGCTTAACGCAAGTGTACGTATCGTTACAAGTAATATAGTCTGTAAGACCGAATATCGTCCACAGAGACTGGTTATCAAGTACCGATTATCTATTATATTGTATCTATTTGGTTAACGTTCATTAGTTTGAAAATTATAACTACGAATTATGACTAAGTGCAGAAAATAAACTAAAGATGATTATACTTTGGGTATATTAATCGGTGTATTTTATATACACTATTTGAGTCATTTTTAGTTAGTCTTTTGTCCATTTTTGTACAAATATGTGTCGTCTTAGGATATATTTTCTTTCTTTTGAGTCATAATGGTTTAAAGTGACACATTGGCGAAAAGGAGCGAAAAGAGGGCAGAAACAGAGGTTCCAGAGCTCAAAAAGCTAGAAAGTTGGCGATCCGGGCGAGAACAGGCGGCCGCGCGCCCAACCAGCGACATCGAGCCACGGCGCCCAAAGTACAGAGAGCCGCAGAGTTTCAGGCCGCGCGCCAGCATGGCCGGCGCGCCGGGAATTTCGCCAAACTGAATGGGAATAGGCCAAGAAGGAAAAGTTTGGGAACGTTTTTTAGGCTATAAAAAGGACCTTCCTAGGTCAGAATAGGGGTTTTCACTTTTGCCAATTCATCATAAACTTGGAGATCAAGATTGGAGACCACGTTTGTGTAATTTCTTTGTTCTTTGTTTTATTTCTTTGTAGTTTATGTTGGATATTAGTTTAGTTCTTCGCATGTCTATGACTAGGAACTAACTTAATTTAGGGCTTTCCATATCGAATCACTTGAAACTCATTCTTATGAATTAATGCATGTTTTGGTTTCTTCTTATCATTGTTGAGATTTATTCAATATTTGTCTTGATTGCTTGGTAATTAATTGATCACTAATTATCATAATCTATATGATTTCTAATCGAAAGCCGAAAGGGGAGATTGTGAATATGCTATAGTTGAATAGACATAGATTAAATCGTGGACGAAAGTACTCCGATACTTGTGTAGCTTAATAGGTTATTGCTCTTAATCTTCTTTTATAGTCAATCTTGTCACCGAAAGGTAGAAGGGTTCTATATTGGGGTTGAGTGTTTATATTACCTTAACAGGAGTATAAAACGGCTTAGTTAACCTGCTGTCTCAAAATAGAAGAAGAACCATAATTAATTGCATTAATAAGTAAGATGAGCGGATAGTTGAGGAGATTTGAAAGCCCTATTTCCACCATATCTGAAGTAAAATAAAGTAATTTAATTAGCATCTATAATTATAGTTATAAACAATTCATCAATCATCGGTTACCAAATAGATACCACAGAATAGAGTTTGATAATTGGACACTAATCCCTGAGGACGATAACTCGGTCTTCTAGACTATATTACTTGTCACGACACGTGCACTTGCATTTAATGTGTGCATAAATCGCGCATCAAGTTTTTGGCGTCGTTGCCGGGGATTGGCGTAGTTCAATATCATTCTATCTATTCCTAATTTCTAATTTGATTTTTTTTTCTTATTACTACATTTTTCTCTTTTATTCGTGAAACTGTGCGCCGTGATCCGTTTGTTGATTTTGATCTGTTGCAGGCATCTAGTTTATGCGAAGGAGAAAAGGAGCAGATACACTTGTGCCATTCAACCTGGAGATTGAAAAGACTTGCAAGAAGAACAGGAGAAACAGACGAATTTTGGCCTTAATAGCAATGGGGGGTTTGCAGAACAACAATGAGATGAACGAAGGGTTAGGTGATCATCAACCTAACCAAAGGATGCCCCGGAGGTTACCAATGGATGTGGAAGAAAGGGTCCAGGTCCAAGCTGAGAGAAGCTTGCGAGATTATGTGTTGCCAAGGGTGAATGGAGTACAAACTTGCATCAGACTCCCAGTAATAGGAGCAAATAATTTTGAAATCAAGCCTGCAATACTGAGTATGGTGCAGAATACTGTTCAATTCGGAGGATTGTCATCGGAAGATCCTCATATGCACATAGCGAACTTCTTGGAATTGTGTGCAACTTTCAAGTACAATGGTGTTACTGACGCCGCCATCCGATTGAGGCTCTTTCCCTTCTCACTCAGGGATAGAGCAAACATTTGGTTGAATTCTCTGCCTACAGACTCTATATTCACATGGCAGGAGCTGACACAGAAGTTCTTAGCAAAGTTCTTTCCACCGTTCAAAGCCGCTAAGCTGAGAGGGGAGTTGAACAATTTTTATCAGGCTGATGAAGAGTCACTCTATGAGGCTTGGGAGAGATTTAAAGATTTACAGAGGAAGTGTCCACATCATAGCATTGAGCTGTGGAATTTGGTCCATATTTTCTACAATGGGCTAAGCGGGACCACAAGAACTATCATTGACGCAGTTGTTGACACCCAATTTTGACCCTCCCGTCCAGTCCTTAACTATAAAATTACACTAATTTTGCAAAATAATTTTCTATGATTTTTATAATAAAATGCAACAATAATACATTAATGCAAGCACAAATAAGCAATTTAATAATGGCACCGCATCTTACGCACTTAGAATCTCGCGCCCGTATTTTTTAGTTTTAAGCCATGTCATAATTCTTAAATGATAATTAATAAATAAATACATAAAATAAATAATTTAAACAACGACGTCGTGTTAAATAGCATATTCACATTTCATTAATACGCAAGGCAATTTCAGTAATATTATTTGCAATTTAAATTAATTTCAATCTAATACATGCGTTTCAATAATAGCGTCGCATTCATAAAAATATTAAGCATTAGTTAAATAACACGCCCGTCTTTATTTTTTAAACTCAAACTTAAATTAATAAAGCCCCTAAATAACTTAATCACAATTTAAATAATATAATTTACCACTAATTAATTTTACCTAAAACTAACTCCTAAAACTAATACCCAATATAATACCTAATCAGCCCACCTTTTAAATTGCCCAGCCCACACCCGCAGGCCCAACACCCGCAGCCCACTAGCCCTTATACCTATCCCTACCCATCAGCCCTTTACTTTTTCGTCGTCCCCCTCCCTTAAACTAAACCTAGAAACCAGCGACCTACCCCATGTCCATCATCTTCTCCAGATCGCCCATCCCCTGCACCCCCAACGACTCCCATTACCGACAACACCTCACCTCTGCACCCATTTCACTTCACCCACACCCCCTGACACAACTCATACCTTTTGTCACGACCCGACTCGGCCGCTGATCGTACCTGCCGGGTACCACCGTGTATATGTCGAGAGAATAGCAATGAACATACATGAGACAAAATCTGCATAAGGTAAACATCACTAGCAAGCCGATAAGGCCGCCTTTCATAAAATAACTTAACCGAAAGTGAAACAGTACATCTTATCATTACTGACCAAACCACAAACGTGACTACGCACTCTGAATAACGATCGGAGATGTGGTCCCGCCATACCCCGAATGTACAAAAGTAAATAACCTCGTGGAATCATACCAAAAGACAAAGCTCCGGAGGTGGAGCTTTCGGAAAATGAGCGGTGATCCTAAGAGTGCGGACCGGAAGTTACGATCTCGACTGCGGCATGAACGCAGCCCCGGCGAGGTCGATAACAGTACCAAGTATGTGAAATCGAAAATATCAGAATGAAAACATAAGGCTGAAAACAAGCTGGGATCAGGGATGAAATCAAATGACCTTTTACTGTGCCTTACCATCAATAAGAACACCAATCATATACTACATGGCATGAAGAATAGGAAGCTCATAAATCAAATACAATGGAAGCGTACCCGTGGAATCCTCCATCACCGCGGTGCGTCCAAGTAACTCACAAGCATGCGTGGAATCCTTCATCATCGGCACGCCCAAGTAAACTAAATCGAACAATGGAAACATACCCGTGGAATCCTCCATCATCAAGCGACGCCCAAGTAAACTCAGAATCGAACAATGGAAACATACCTGGAATCCTCCATCATCAAGTGACGCCCAAGTAGACTCAAATCGAACAATGGAAACATACCCGTGGAATCCTCCATCACTGGCGGTACGTCCAAGTAAACTCGTAACTGAACAATGGAAACATACCCGTGGAATCCTCCATCACTGGCGGTACGTCCAAGTAACTCATGGAAGCATGCCCGTGGAATCCTTCATCACTGGCGGCACGTCCAAGTAAACTCGTAACTGAACAATGGAAACATACCCGTGGAATCCTCCATCACTGGCGGTACGTCCAAGTAACTCATAACTTCTTTAGGCTTTCATTAACATACAAAATGAATCTCATTTTCATGACCTTATTCAAGAAAAACCAACTCTTTAACATTTCATAAAGTTATTATAACCAACTTCCCATAAAGCCGTTATACTAACTTTATGCTTTAGAATTTTATGACATCCTTATCCATTCATAAGGCCGTTATAACTAACTTCCCATAAAGCCGTTATAACTCCTTATGAACCATTTCGTTTCTTTACTAGCCAAGAGGCTTATACTTCAAACAAATTCATACAATTTTCAAAAATACTTCAAGCCTCTTATCTTTAGAATAATTCAATACTCAATACTTTCACACCAAGTATTCTATACTTTTGTAAAATCATACTTTTCCCTTAACCAAGGGACTTATACCTCTTAAAACGAAACAAGTCTTTGTTTATACTTAAACAAGTAAAAATACTAAATCTTGACGCTCACCGTACTACATAGATACAAATACTCATGCTCAAAGATAGGAAAGCTTCACATACCTCTTTGGTCAATCCTCTTGCCAAGTCCAAACTACCGCAAGTAATATTTCAACCTATAATAGTCATGATACGTTTATTAACCTCTAATCTCAAAGTAGAACAATCCAAGTTCTAAGTCACTAAATTCTATGGAAAATTGGGCAGCATTTCCCTTGTTTCTACTCACTTTGCCACCTTTTCTCAAGGCCGAATTTATCATCCAAACACCACAATTAAGGCTCAACAATCCAACATTTTAAAGGGGATTACACATCCAAACTTGGGTGTGTAAAATTCTGCCCCACTAGTTACAACAATTTACTTATCACTTCTAAGGTAGTTTTTAGGCTACAACATGCTCATAATCACTTCTTAGCCATTTCTTTCATACCCAAACCACATTTCTAACATGCAAAGATTCTAGAAGCATTATTTACTACCACAAGTCCTTTCTTCTAAACATGCAACACTTAGAACTAATTCTAAAGGAAGAAATGTTACCTTAAAGTTTTAGCCAAAACTTATTCCAACTATTGCTAGCTTCCTTGCCCAGAACACCACCACAACAATGCCAACAAGCTAGCTACAAGCTTCCTTTTCTTGCTCTTAACTTTCAGATTTTTCTTGGGTTTCTAGAGAGAAGGTGGAGCAGATTTTAGAGAGAGGGAGAGAGAGTGTGAAGATGAAAGATGGGAAGAATGACCAAGTCTTGGTCAATATATTGCATGTAGCAGAAAATCAGATGGGGGGGGACACTTGTCACCCTCCCATGGCCTTTTTAAAAGAGAAATCAGACTTTTCTAAGTTTTTCCGCCCAAAATTTCCGCCTCGGCTGCTTCCGGCGGCGCAACTCTGCGGACTCGGATCTTCGCGCGCCCTCGCTTCCAGCGCGGCTCAAACTTCAGCGACCTGCGCATTTTAGGCGCCGCGCCGCTCGCGGCCGCGCTGCCGCCTTAGTCCGAAACACGTTTCGTCCGATCGCGATCGAACTTGTAACTCTATAACTTTACTCCGACGTCCCTATCGACGAACGGTTGGTTGCGTTGGAATCTAGACTCAACGAACTACGATCTAGGCCTTTGAAACACTTAGGAACTCTCAATGTACCGGGTCATAACCCGCCTTAAAGTGGACTAAAACCCGTCCGGAACAATCCGTCAACCTATCCTTCGAAAATTTTAAGTCTTACCCCCTTTCGAACGCTCTCAAACACATGACCTGAACTACGGGGTGTAACATTCTCCCCCCCTTAGAAACATTCGTCCCCGAATGTTCTTTTGGAGCCAATCTAATATCCCTGCACTTCTCGTACTTTACACTAATGGAACTTTATTATGCCACACATGGTCCTAAGATATCGTACACACATATCCACTCATCACTATCACACAAGACAACAGACCCCAAGGGTGCACTAACGCTATCTTACTTCTTTTCAAGGCCTAAAAGGATTCTCTTATCGTACTTCCAACCTACTGCTAGCATACCTACATAACCTTAATATTATCCACTCATGGCATTCCATCATACAACAATCCTATCATGCATACTAATCTCTAAAGGGTCAAAGGTATACCTGATGTCATATAGGCGGGTCAAAGGACCGCTAAAATTGGGAACCGCTACCACGACCTCTGCCGCGTCCTGCCGGTGTATGAACATCCTGCCTAGCCATTGAAAGTGAAGAACCTGCAACTGATCCAATAGATTGCGCCATCCCACCAGGGCTACCCCTGGTCGGACAGTCTCTCGCCAAATGGCCCTGTTGGCCGCAAGTATAACAAGCTGTCGATCTAGTCCGACACTCCCCAAAATGAGATCTACTACAATGACCACATCGAGGCAAAGGTGGCCCCCCCTGCATAACATCTTCGGATACATGTGAACCTGTCGCCCCGGAGCCTCGACCGCCTCGAATATCCTCGACGGCCAAAACCACCCGCCGGAAGACCGGGAAGGGGCACTCTGCGTTAGCGAGAATGTAGATCCAACTCTTCGAGGCCGCCCACCACCAAAGCTATCCGGAAACCCCGTCCCCGCCTCTTGGCCGGGCCGACTGGCCGGCCTCACTCTCCTCGCCCTCAATCCCCTGTGCAAACGCCTGCATCCTGGCAATATCCATACCTGGCTGAAGAGCCACTCCCAGACATGCAGTAATCATGTAACGATCTAACCCCATCACATAGCGGTGAACTCGGTCCGCCATGTTTGCCACAATAGTGGCGATACCGCCAATGAATCAAACTCAGGTTGTATTCACGATGGTCTTCCCATTCTGTCTCAATGTCAAGAACCTATCCAAGCGGGCTCTCCTCGTCTCGGGAGGCAAAAAGTGACCGAGAAAGGCTTCCGTGAACTCATCCCAAGCAGCTGGAGGAGCATCATCACCCCTCGACAATACCCATGACTCAAACCAATTCAACGCAATATCGCGTAACCGGTAAGAAGCTAACACAACGGACTCCGTCTCCGAGGCCCTAAGCACCTGCGTAGTCCGCCGCACTTGTCGGATAAACTCCTGAGGATCCTCCTCAGACCTCGAACCATAGAACTCGGGTGGATCACAACTTAGAAAGTCCCGAATCCTTAAACTGTCGGCTCTAGGGTTAGCCACCGGCTCCTGGCGGTACTGCCCTGCCACAATGCTAGTCAACAACCCGACCGCCTCGTAATCCCTATACGCCTACGGTGGAACAGAGGCTCGTACCGCGCCTCGATGGCCGCTGCGCCTCGAACTCACGAGGCCGGGCGACGTCGTGGAACTCGCCGCCCGAAACATCCTCTCCGGCAAGGACTGGGCCTGGGCCCTCGTAGTCCTCTGCGTCCTACTTGCAGTTCCCTCAACCGCCTTGCCCTTCTGGGCTCTGGTTGCCTTACGTGGAGGCATCACTGCTATAAAAGAATACGTCAGAGGGAGTCCAACTTATAACACAGCTCTAAGGCACGATCTCAGAGTGAGAAGAATGGAAACCAATCCTAAATATCCTGCAGCCTCCTGATTATAGATGTGGTGCACAACACACCGATAATCAAGACTCTACTAGATACGGTCTGTAGACACTTTCCGAGGACTAACTGCTCTGATACCACTTTTGTCACGACCACCGGCCGCGATCGTACCACCGGTACCCGTCGTATATGTCGGAGAATAGCGGTGAACATACATGAGACAAAATCTGCATAAGGTAAACATCACTAGCAAGCCGATAAGGCCGCTTTCATAAAATAACTTAACCAAAGTGAAACAAGACATCTTATCATTACACCCAAACCACAAACGTGACTACTGCACTTAGGAATAACGATCGTGTGACAGGGCTCGCCATACCCCGAATGTACAAAAGTAAATAACCTCGTGAATCATACCAAAAGACAAAGCCTCGAGGGTGGAGCTTTCGAAAATGAGCGGTGATCCTAAGAGTGCGGACCAAGCTACGATCTCGACTGCGGCATTTAACGCAGCCCCGGCGAGGTCAAGATAACAGTACCAAGTATGTGAAATCAAAATATCGTAATGAAAACATAAGGCCGAAACAATTTGGGATCGTGGATGAAATCAAATGACCTTTTACTGTGCCTTACCATCAATAAGAACACCAATCATATACTACATGGCATGAAGAATAGGAAGCTCATAAATCAAATACAATGGAAGCGTACCCGTGGAATCCTCCATCACTGGCGGTACGTCCAAGTAACTCATGGAAGCATGCCCGTGGAATCCTTCATCACTGGCGGCACGTCCAAGTAAACTCAGAATGGCGAACAATGGAAACATACCCGTGGAATCCTCCATCATGGCGACGCCCAAGTAAACTAAATCGAACAATGGAAACATACCGTGGAATCCTCCATCATGGCGATGCGCCCAAGTAGACTAAATGGCGAACAATGGAAACATACCCGTGGAATCCTCCATCACTGGCGGTACGTCCAAGTAAACTCGTAACTGAACAATGGAAACATACCCGTGGAATCCTCCATCATCGGCATGCGTCGAGTAACTCATGGAAGCATGCCCGTGGAATCCTTCATCACTGGCGGCACGTCCAAGTAAACTCGTAACTGAACAATGGAAACATACCCGTGGAATCCTCCATCACTGGCGGTACGTCCAAGTAACTCATAACTTCTTTAGGCTTTCATTAACATACAAATGAATCTCATTTTCATGACCTTATTCAAGAAAAACCAACTCTTTAACATTTCATAAAGTTATTATAACCAACTTCCCATAAAGCCGTTATACTAACTTTATGCTTTAGAATTTTATGACATCCTTATCCATTCATAAGGCCGTTATAACTAACTTCCCATAAAGCCGTTATAACTCCTTATGAACCATTTCGTTCTTTTACTAGCCAAGAGGCTTATACTTCAAACAAATTCATACAATTTTCAAAAATACTTCAAGCCTCTTATCTTTAGAATAATTCAATACTCAATACTTTCACACCAAGTATTCTATACTTTTGTAAAATCATACTTTTCCCTTAACCAAGGGACTTATACCTCTTAAAACGAAACAAGTCTTTGTTTATACTTAAACAAGTAAAAATACTAAATCTTGTCGCTCACTGCACTACATAGATACAAATACTCATGCTCAAAGATAGGAAAGCTTCACATACCTCTTTGGTCAATCCTCTTGCCAAGTCCAAACTACCGCAAGTAATATTTCAACCTATAATAGTCATGATACGTTTATTAACCTCTAATCTCAAAGTAGAACAATCCAAGTTCTAAGTCACTAAATTCTATGGAAAATTGGGCAGCATTTCCCTTGTTTCTACTCACTTTGCCACCTTTCTCAAGGCCGAATTTATCATCCAAACACCACAATTAAGGCTCAACAATCCAACATTTTAAAGGGATTACACATCCAAACTGGGTGTGTAAAATTCTGCCCACTAGTTACAACAATTTACTTATCACTTCTAAGGTAGTTTTAGGCTACAACATGCTCATAATCACTTCTTAGCCATTTCTTTCATACCCAAACCACATTTCTAACATGCAAAGATTCTAGAAGCATTATTTACTACCACAAGTCCTTTCTTCTAAACATGCAACACTTAGAACTAATTCTAAAGGAAGAAATGTTACCTTAAAGTTTTAGCCAAAACTTATTCCAACTATTGCTAGCTTCCTTGCCGAACACCACCACAACAATGCCAACAAGCTAGCTACAAGCTTCCTTTTCTTGCTCTTAACTTTCAGATTTTTCTGGGTTTCTAGAGAGAAGGTGGAGCAGATTTTAGAGAGGAGAGAGAGTGTGAAGATGAAAGATGGGAAGAATGACCAAGTCTTGGTCAATATATTGCATGTGAGAAAATCAGATGGGGACACTTGTCACCCTCCCATGGCCTTTTAAAAGAGAAATCGACTTTTCTAAGTTTTTCCGCCCAAAATTTCGCCTCGGCGCGCTGCTTCCGGCGGCGCGCTGCAACTCTGCGGACGCCGGATCTTCGCCGCGGCCTCGCTTCCAGCGCCGGCTCAAACTTCAGCGACCTGCAGCATTTAGGCGCCGCGCCCCGGCCCGCGCCGCGCCTGCCGCTTAGTCCAAACACGTTTCGTCCGATCACGCCGAACTTGTAACTCTCATAACTTTCTACTCCGACGCCCTATCGATTTAGCGGTTGGTTGCGTTGGAATCTAGACTCAACGAACTACGATCTAGGCCTTTGAAACACTTAGGAACTCTCAATGTACCGGGTCATAACCCGCCTTAAAGTGGACTAAAACCCGTCCGGAACAATCCGTCAACCTATCCTTCGAAAATTTTAAGTCTTACCCCCTTTCGAACGCTCTCAAACACATGACCTGAACTACGGGGTGTAACACCTTTATCCCCCCAAAATCCGTGATTTTGAACCAACAAATCGTCCAAAAATCAGACCTCTAACGACTATTTTTCGATTTCAAACCTAAAATTTCACCTATAAAAGACCCCCCCTTTGTTCTTCCAGAGGGGATCGGATTTTGGAGTATTGATTTCTAAGACCTTCCTTTTGTTCTTCGTTTTAAAATTCTTGCGTTTAGGGCCCGATTTTTCTACTCTTGATTTAACATGACATCTTCTATTTGCATCTCTTTTAATTCCTAGTATTGGTTCAGAAAAATCATAAATACCTTAGCTTTTGTTCCTCTTTAGTCGCACATACACATAACATCTCCGAGCGGATTCGACGAGTCGAGACGACGCCTCGATTCGCTACCCGGAGAAGGTAAACATATCACCTTTTATCTTATTTTCCTTTGTTTAAATTAGAGTATGAAACTTATATTTGTATGTTCATGCGATTACTGATCGTGTTTCAGTTAGAATTAGTTATAATTTAAGCTTATTAGGTTAACTTTTAAGCATGTTTAGTTAAATTAGACATTGTTGATGTTCAACGGGTTAATGGTTAGTTTTGTTTGAATAATTGTTTAGTGGCTGATTATGTTACACCCCGTAGTTCCAGGGTATGTATGTGAGGACGTACGTACGAGAATACGACACAAAAATTGGAAAGGGAGAAAGATGTGATTTTTCGACGGAAAAGTTTTCGGATTTTGTGAAGGAAAAAGGTTCGTTAATGGGAATTGGATTCCCAGTTTTGGTATTCGGACTTTTTGGAATATTTAAGAATTATGGAATTTTATTTCTGGAATTGGTCACGTGGGGCCCACGGGAGGAAATTTACGGTTTTGTGGGGCCCACTTTATTTTCGGATTTTTGGCATTACGGATATTTTGGAAGATAAAATATTTTGGACGTGTAGGGGGGCGACACATGTCACCCCCATGTGGCCATGGTGGTCGAATGGTTGATGGACATGTGGCTTGGACGTTTGGGTGGACAAGTGGCTAGCCACTTGTCCCATTCTTGTGGTGGACATGTGGTTGGTAGAATCCACACCCACATGTCCCCAATCTACACCACACACTTGCCTAGATCTTGGCCATTGATTTCTCTATAAATACCCCTTTGTTGCAAGACTTATTCTTCATCCACACTTAAGTTCTTCCAAGGCAAAAATACCCCCTCCCTTTGTGATGTTCTCGTCCAACCCCCCCCCCCCCCCCACTTTGTGTAGAAATACTTCAAGTGTTGTTGTATAATCCCAAATACCTTAGCCTAGTATCCCTAGTAGTATTCCAAAGTTATTTCAATACTAAGAGCCCGGAAATACTACTTTTTCCAATAGTCGCAAAATGAAGCCCTAGAAAAATCTTCATAGCTTAGATGAAGTGTTAAGAGAAGTTGTTTAGAAACTTCTAAGGGTTGCTTGGAGCGGGTTGGAGCGTAAGGATTTGGAGCTAAACGTTGTTCAGGATCGACTTATAATCTTGGATAATTTTGGGCTTATCGAGGTAATGATCTATGTCCCTCTATTGTAATTGGATATTACATGTTGTAGTAATGTATAGTTGAGTATACTATATGTAGAATGAATATGGATAAGAATTGAACTGTATTTACATTGGACTGTATTCTGATGAGACTTGTAGTATTATTGTGGGGCAGTGTTGTACACGTCCGGTTAGACGTGTAACCCCCCTTGGAGTTGTTGGCTTGGTAGCGGGCCTTGGTAGAGGAGGAGATTTATGTGGTTACGGGGGGGGAGGTGCTGCCGAATTTTCCGTAGAATAAATGACATTGTACTTAGAATTGTTCGACGAAGAGATCTGGAGGTTGACAGACGTTTTGTGGCCTTTATAGGTTGAAGTACTACGAGTAGCGTATTCTACTTGAAGGGTGGAAAAGGCTAGCAGGGTTATAGTACTTTGGAGCGTTTTGCTAATTGTCGATAATCGTCGCGAGGTATGTGAACCTCTTCCTATCTTTTCTAGCATGATTGTTGTAAACTATGTAGTACGGTAGACGTACGTGTGCTAAACGAATTTGGTTGGTTTAAAACATAAAGTGTTATAACGGCTTTATGGGAAGTTTGTTATAACAACTTTATGTAGGTAAAGAAATGGTTTGTGCTTTTTAAAAGATAAGAGACTTGACTTATAAATGACTTGATGTGAAATATTAAGGACTTGGTTTGTGTTAAAAAGTTGTGAAACCGCATTTATGAGAAATGGGTAATTGGGTTTTAAAAGGAATAAGTTATATTGATTTCGGAAATGAGAATAAGTATCGAACAAACCACTGCAGCGTTAATAAAGGAAAATGTATTGACAAATAATTAATTATATTAAAACCAGTAGAAACCTCCATCTGCATAGAAGCTAATATAAGACAAAATTTTATTACATTTCCTAGATCATGGCTGCTTTAATAAGATCATTAATAACAAGTATTGATTTTTCTTAAATTCCAAAGTAAGGAACTTGATTTCTAAAAGAAATGAGACTTGAGGAATTAAAGTGTTTTGGTTTTAAAGAAGGCATAGTTTTGTCTTAAAATGGTTTTAAAAGAAGGCATGGTTTTGTCTTAAATTGGTTTAAAAAGGAAGTCATGGTTTTGTCTTAAGTTGGTTTATTCGAAAAGAAGATATGGAAATTGTTTTGGTTTAATTAAAAAGATAGTTACTCTATTTTGATACTACGGGTATCGTGTGACTTTTTATGAAAGAAATGGATCTTTTAAAGAGTTAAAATACGTAGTACCTTGGGGTTAAAATCCGGATTTGTTGTAATAAAATGAAAGTCTATTAGTACGTTGAACTTGCCTATGCTTGTTGTGATAACCTTTGTTGTGCAAGTGTTTTGATTCTGTGTTACCGAGTCTCTCGATGGAGGGCCGGTTATCTTGTTATATCATTGGACCTACTGACACGTTGGGTGGCCCACGGGTATGGTTCCATTAGGATTGTTGTTCCATGGATTAGCTCTCCATGAGGTTTTACTGATTCGGCTTTGGTATCTGGTAGTTGGCTCTCGTACTTGCCCCAGTCGTGGTTGATTCGGCTTTGGTTCTGGTAGTTAGCCTTCGTACTTGCCCCGTTCAGTTTTCTGGCGAAGTCTCGTGACTACGGTTGTGATCTGGTGGTTAGCCTGGTTACTTGCCCCCGCCAGCTACGTGGCGCAGGGAGGATCTGGTAGAGGCTATCGCACTTGCCACGTGTCAGCTTCGCGAGTTTTGTGTTTTGTGGCGAAGTCTCGTGATTCTGACGCTGGTATCCGGTAGTTGGTTCACGATTGCCGATCGCCGACGTGATGCGGTGGATCTGTAGAGGCCTCGATTTGCCGTGTCAGCTTCGCGAGTCAGTGTTTGGACGAAGTTTCGTGATGCAGGGTGGATCTGGTAGAGGCTATCGTACTTGCCCCGGTCAGCTTCGTGATACAGTTATTTAGTATTGTTGGTACGGTAGGTTCTGGTAGTTGGCTTTCGTACTTGCCCCGGTCAGTTGATGATGCAGGGTGGATCTGGTAGCTATGCCTTCGTACTTGCCGTTCTTACGACACAGTGAGACACGGTGTTCATGTACTCGCGGTGTTATTACATCATAGATCGCCGGATGAGGAAGGTATTCCACGGGCATGATTGATGTTGTGGGCGTGAGACCCATAGTTATATTTGAGTGATGACTTTGAGGGCGTGAGTCCCTGACTTGACATGACTGTTTATATATTATGGACTGTAGTTTGGTTATCATACATGTCTCCTGCTTTATAATCGTTATGATTTCATTTACTGATATTTTCGCCACATACTGTACATGTTGTATCGACCTCCTTCGGGCTACGTTCATGCCGCAGTAGAGGTACACCGTTGTTGATCCTCGCCATAGGATCACGTTCAGCCTCGGGAAGCTCCGTTTCTCGAGGCTTATCTTTCGTATAGTCCCTGTTGTCAGTACTTACATTCGGGGTATGGTAGCCTGCCCCGTCGTAGTGGTTACATTCTTAGAGGTCAGTATCTTTGCAAGCGTGGTTTGTAAAAGGATATAACTGCTCGTATATATATATACGCAGAAAGGTAACCGCTTTGGTTAGCTTTGTTTCTTATTTTATCTTGTTTCATGTTTAAGTTTTATTTCCGCTGATTTTCTCGATGTTGTATCACTAGGGTGCCCGGTAAGGCACGATCACGCCCGAGGTCGGTCGTGACAAAAGTTGTATCGAAGCGATTAATCCTCGTAAAGTGTCTGCACGCGTGTCAGTAGAGTCTTGATTATCGATGTGTTTGTCACGACCCGACCCCGGGGTCGCGACTGGTGCCCCATCGGGGCACCCTGTCAGGTACACATCACAGAATAGCAGCGGAACATACATAACACATAACTTATAAAAAGGTAAACATCGCTGGCCAGCCGATAAGGCTGCCTTCCATAAAAAAAAACATACTTAATCAGAAGTACAACTTATTCTTATAGCCCCAAACCACAAAACGTGACTACAGACCTCTAGGAAAAACAACTGTGGCGGGACAAGGCCCCGCCATACCCCCTGAATGTATAAAAGTCTATAACCTCAGGGAATCATACCAAAAAGACAAGCCTCCGGAGAGATGGAGCTTTTCAAGAAATGAACAGTGATCCTAAGAGTGCGGATCGCCAGTTACGATCTCGACTGCGGCGTGAACGCAGCCCCGGGCGAGGTCGATAACAGTACCAAGTATGTGAAATCAAAATATCAGAATGAAATCATAATAGCATATGTAAAGCAGAGACATGTATGACAAAGAAACTACGATACAACATATATACGCCATGTCAAGTCAGGGACTCACGCCCTCTAAGTCATCACTCAAATATATCCATAGGTCTCATGCCCGCAATATCAATCATGCCCGTTGAATCCCTTCCTCACTGTCGGCAGTCTATGATGTAACAACACTAAGGAGTACACATGAACACTAGATCCCACCTGTGTCATCGTAACTGCACGAGGCAAATAAGGCATAGCTACCAGATCCACCTGCATCCTCAACCGATCGGCAAGTACGAAAGCGCTACCGGATCCACCCGCACCAACAATACTATACCCGAATCATGGCGGCGACCGGGAAAGTGCGATAGCTCTACGAGATCCACCTGCATCACGATCGGGCAAGTACGCAGCTAACCACCGATCCACCAGATCACACCACTTCGCCCCTAACCCCGACCGGCAAGTACGAAAGCCAACTACCGGATCCACCGCATCACGCCTCGGCCGGGCAAGTACGAGGGCTAACTACTAGATCCACCCCGCATCGAGACCTCATGGAAAGCTAATCCATGGAATAATATCACAACAGGAAACGAACCTCATCATGGTCGATACCCGTGAAATCCTCCATCACCGATGCGCCCAAATAGACTCATAACTACATGCTTTTAATTCGAATTGCAATACCATGCCTTTACATAAACCAAGACAATTACCATGCCTTCTTTTCACGTAAACCAAGAGAATTCTTATTTAAGCAAGCCAAAGTACTTATCAAGGCACACATAGAATAATTCTCAATTAAACAAGCCAAAGTACTATGTACGTACATTCTTTCAAAGCCTCCTTTTATGTAAAATCCAAGATACTAACACCGTAGTATCAAGGCGTGTCTATTTTTCAAAGTAAGTTACTACACCTTTAGAAAACTCATTTCAAAGCTTGAAACCAAGTAACTTCAATTTTTCACAATCTAGACAACTTATGCTCATTAATCAAAATAGACAACTTTCATAACCTTCCATAAAGTTATTATAACCAACTTCCCATAAAGCCGTTATACTAACTTTGTGCTTTAGAAATTTAAGACATCCTTATCCTTTTATAAGGCCGTTATAACTAACTTCCCATAAAGCCGTTATAACTCCTTATAAACCATTTCGTTCTTTTACTAACCAAGAGACTTATACTTCAAACAAATTCATACAATTTTCAAAATACTTCAAGCCTCTTATCCTTTAGAAAACAAGTTTCTTACCTCAAAAAAATTAAGTCTCTTATCTTTTAGAATAATTCAATACTCAATACTTTCACACCAAGTACTCTATACTTCATTATGTCAAGAAATCCTTGTCTACCTTATTTAGGATAAACCACTTTAAGAACAATGGGTTAACTTCTTAACCCAACCAACTTAGACATTTTCTTAAAACAAGTCAAGTATAACAAAAGGATTTACTTATTCAAAACACGTCGCTCACCGTACTATATAGTTATAACTACTTATGCTCAAGAGATAAGAAAGTTTCCACATACCTCTTCGATCAATCCACTTGCTAAGCTCAACCTACCGCAAGTAATATGCCAACCTATAATAACCGTGATACGTTTATTAACCTCTAATTTCAATGTAGAAATAATCTAAGTCCAAAGCCCCTAAATTCTATGGAAAATTTGGCAGCATTTCCTTTGTTTCTACATACTTTGCCACCTTTCTCAAGGCCGAATTTATCATCCAAACGCCACATTTAAGGCTCAACAATCCAACATTTTAAAGGGGATTACACCTCCAAACTTGGGTGTGTAAAATTCTGCCCCATTAGGTACAACAATTCACTAAATAATTCTAAGGTAGTTTTTTTTTGCTACAACATGCTCATAATATCTTCTTAACCAATTCTTTTATATCCAAACCACTTTTCTTGCATGCAATGACTCTAAGAGCATTATTTACCACCACAAGTTCTTCCTTCTTAACATGCAACACTAGAAACTAATTCTAAAGGAAGAAATGTTACCTTAAAGCTTTAGCCAAATCTTTCCAACCACTTGCTAGTTTTCTCTTCAAGAACACCACCACAACAACCTTCACAAGCTAGCCACAAGCTTCCCTCTTGCTTTTACTTTTTCAGATTTTTCCTAAGGCTAGAATGTCTCTTGGGATTTTAGAGAGAAGGAGGAGCTTGAACTTTTAAGAGAGAAGGAAGAGCTTTTGTCTAAGAGAGAGAGATGAAGTATGACCAAGTCTTGAAATATAATGCATGCAAAATCAGATGGGGGGGACACTTGTCACCCTCCCAAGGTCTTTTAAAAGAAAAATCTGACTTTTCCTAAGTTTTTCCGCCCAGAATCCCGCCTCGGCGCCGCGGCCCTGCTTCCCGGCGCTGAAACCTCCGCAACTTCTCTGAACTTCCGGCGCCGCTTCCGGCGCATACTGCAACTCAGCGACCCTCGATTTCCGTGCGCCATGCCCTCGCCGCTTTGTCCGAAACACATTTACGATCACATCGAACTTGTAACTCCCATAACTTTCTACTCGGCGCCCTATCGATTTAGCGGTTGGTTGCGTTGGAATCTAGACTCAACGAACTACGCCCTGGGCCTTTGAAACACTTAGAAACTCTCAATGTACCGGGTCATAACCCGCCTCAAAGTTGACTAAAACCCATCCGGAATAATCCGTCAACCTATCTTTTGAAAATTTTAAGTCTTACATGCTTTCGTACGCTATCATGCGCACGACCTGAACTACGGAGTGTAACATTCTCCTCCCCTTAGAAACATTCGTCCACGAATGTTCTTTTGGAGCCAATCTACTATTCCTCGGTACATTCTCGTACTATATACTAATGGAACTTCATTATGCCACCTATGACCCTAAGATATCGCACACGCATACCCATTCACCGTAAGTCAAACAGAAAACGAACCCAAAATATGAACCATTACTACTTACCGCCACTACTAACGAATTGCCGTTCGTATTTACCACTCATTCTATCACATGTACACAGTCTCAATATCCTCTGTTCATAACACTAAATCATACAACAATCCTATCATGCATACTAATCTCTAAAGGGTCAAAGATATACCTGTAACTATTGCTTCATATTCCCCTTGTCGTTCTAATCATGATCCTGCCCTGCACGGCGCATAACAAAATAAGGCGATGAACCAGCCACTGATCCTGAAGGCGAATCCCCACATCCGTGCTATCTCTGGTCGGACAGTTCCTCGCATAATGGCCCTGCTGGCCGCATGTATAGCAATTACCCAAACTAGCACAACACTCCCCATAATGGGTGTTACCACAGCGGCTACACCGAGGTAGAGGTGGCTTCCTCAGACTAACACCCTTACTCTCCCGAAAACCTGAACCCTTGGAGCCATGTCCAGCTCCCGAATCTCCCGAACGTCCTGAAGATTGTGGTGGAGTACTCCGTACTGGCTGAGGCGCATAACTAGCTCTTTGGCCGAGGCCCGCCTCAAAATCGCCACGAGATCCTGCTGTCTCGCCTCTTGGCCGCTCGAGTCAAGCCGACTCCCTTTCTCTCGCCCTATATCCTCGCGCATATGCTGCATCTCCGGCAATATCCATACCGGTGAAGAGCCACCTTGGCACGCAGTGAATCATATGACGGTCTAGCCCCATCACATAGCGATGAACTCGCTCGCCATGTCGGCTACAATAGTGTGCGATACCGCCAAAGAGTCAAACTCGTGCAGTACTCGATGGTCCTCCCATTCTCGCCTCAAGGTCAAGAATCTATCCACGCGGGCTCTCTCAACTCGGGAGGCAAGAAGTGATCCAGAAGGCCTCTGTGAACTCCTCCCAAACCGCCGGAAGAGCACCCTCCTCTAGACAATTCCATGACTCAAGCTTCAACGCAATATCGCGTAACGGTAGAAAGCTAACACAACCGGACTCGCCTCCGAGGCCCTAAGCACTGCGTAGTCCGCCGCACTGTCGAATAAACTCCGAGGATCCTCGCCGCACTCGAACCATAGAACTCGGGTGGATTACACCTCGAAAGTCGAATCCTTAAAGCCTGGCCTAGGGTTAGCCGCTTACTCGTGCCGCGCCGCCGCTACTACGCTGGTCAAGAATCACTGCTCCCGTAATCTCGTACTCACCGATCGGGATGGAGGCTCGCATGATCTCGAGCCGCGTCACGCGAACTTCGGTTGAGGCTGGCGACGACGTGGAACTCGCCGCCCTAAACATCATCTGGTAAGGATCGGGCTGTGTCTCGCTACTCTGCCCCACTAGCAAGACTCTCACCGCTTTGCCTTCCGGGCCGCGGTTGCCTTGCGCGAGGCATAACTGATACATAAAGGAAAACATCAGAGGAGGTTCAACCTATAACTCAGCTCTATTGCACGATCTTAGAGTGAAAGAATGGAAAGCAATCCTAAATATCCTGCAGCCTCCTGATTATAGATGTGGTGCACGACACACCGATAATCAAGACTCTACTAGACACGGTTTGTAAATACTTTCCGAGGACTAACTGCTCTGATACCACTTTTGTCACGACCCGACCCCGGGGCCGCGACTGGTGCCCCATCGGGGCACCCTGTCAGGTACACATCACAGAATAGCAGCGGAACATACATAACACATAACTTATAAAAAGGTAAACATCGGCCACCGATAAGTGCCGCTTCCATAAAAAAACATACTTAATCGTATACAACTTATTCTTATAGCCCCAAACCACAAACGTGACTACAGCACTCTAGAAAAACAAGCGGACAGGGCCTCACGCCATACCCCGAATGTACAAAAGTCTATAACATCGTGGAATCATACCAAAAGACAAGCCTCCGAGAGATGGAGCTTTCAAGAAATGAACGGTGATCCAAGAGTGCGGATCAACAAGCTACGATCTCGACTGCATTGAACGCAGCTTCGAACGAGGTCGATAACAGTACCAAGTATGTGAAATGTAAAATACATCAGAATGAAATCATAATAGCATATGTAAGCAGAGACATGTATAAAGAAACTACAGTACACAACATATATGCAGCCATGTCAAGTCAGGGACTCACGCCCTCTAAGTCATCACTCAAATATATCCATAGGTCTCATGCCCGCAATATCAATCATGCCCGTGGAATCCCTTCCTCACTGCCGGCAGTCTATGATGTAACAACACTAAGGAGTACACATGAACACTAGATCCCACCTGTGTCATCGTAACGTGCGAGGCAAGTAAGGCATAGCTACCGATCCACCTTCATCCTCAACCGACCGGCACGAAAAGTCACTACGATCCACCCGCATCAACAATACTATACCCGAATCACGGCGACCGGCAAGTGCGATAGCCTCTACCGATCCACCTGCGCCACATCACGATCGGCAAGACGCAAAGCTAACCACCAGATCCACCTGCATCACACCACTTCGCCCTAACCCCGACCGGCAAGTACGAAGCCAACTACCGATCCACCTGCATCACGCCTCTCGATCGGCAAGTACGAGGGCTAACTACTAGATCCACCTCGCATCGAGACCTCGGAGAGCTAATCAATGGAATAATCACAACAGGAAACGAACCCTCATCATGGCCGCATACCCGTGGAATCCTCCATCACTGACAGTACGCCCAAATAGACTCATAACTACATGCTTTTAATTCGAATTGCAATACCATGCCTTTACATAAACCAAGACAATTATCATGCCTTCTTTTCACGTAAACCAAGAGAATTCTTATTTAAGCAAGCCAAAGTACTTATCAAGGCACACATAGAATAATTCTCAATTAAACAAGCCAAAGTACTATGTACGTACATTCTTTTCGAAAGCCTTCTTTTTATGTAAAATCCAAGATACTAACACCCGTAGTATCAAGGCGTGTCTATTTTTCAAAGTAAGTTACTACACCTTTAGAAAACTCATTTCAAAGCTTGAAACCAAGTAACTTCAATTTTTCACAATCTAGACAACTTATGCTCATTAATCAAAATAGACAACTTTCATAACCTTCCATAAAGTTATTATAACCAACTTCCCATAAAGCCGTTATACTAACTTTGTGCTTTAGAAATTTAAGACATCCTTATCCTTTTATAAGGCCGTTATAACTAACTTCTCATAAAGCCGTTATAACTCCTTATAAACCATTTCGTTCTTTTACTAACCAAGAGACTTATACTTCAAACAAATTCATACAATTTTCAAAATACTTCAAGCCTCTTATCCTTTAGAAAACAAGTTTCTTACCTCAAAAAAATTAAGTCTCTTATCTTTTAGAATAATTCAATACTCAATACTTTCACACCAAGTACTCTATACTTCATTATGTCAAGAAATCCTTGTCTACCTTATTTAGGATAAACCACTCCTTAAGAACAAGCGGGTTAACTTCTTAACCCAACCAACTTAGACATTTTCTTAAAACAAGTCAAGTATAACAAAAGGATTTACTTCATTCAAAACACGTACGTCTACCGTACTATATAGTTATAACTACTTATGCTCAAGAGATAAGAAAGTTTCCACATACCTCTTCGGTCAATCCACTTGCTAAGCTCAACCTACCACAAGTAATATGCCAACCTATAATAACCGTGATACGTTTATTAACCTCTAATTTCAATGTAGAAATAATCTAAGTCCAAAGCCCCTAAATTCTATGGAAAATTTGGCAGCATTTCCTTTGTTTCTACATACTTTGCCACCTTTCTCAAGGCCGAATTTATCATCCAAACGCCACATTTAAGGCTCAACAATCCAACATTTTAAAGGGGATTACACCTCCAAACTTGGGTGTGTAAAATTCTGCCCCATTAGGTACAACAATTCACTAAATAATTCTAAGGTAGTTTTTTTTTGCTACAACATGCTCATAATATCTTCTTAACCAATTCTTTTATATCCAAACCACATTTCTTGCATGCAATGACTCTAAGAGCATTATTTACCACCACAAGTTCTTCCTTCTTAACATGCAACACTAGAAACTAATTCTAAAGGAAGAAATGTTACCTTAAAGCTTTAGCCAAATCTTTCCAACCACTTGCTAGTTTTCTCTTCAAGAACACCACCACAACAACCTTCACAAGCTAGCCACAAGCTTCCCTCTTGCTTTTACTTTTTCAGATTTTTCCTAAGGCTAGAATGTCTCTTGGGATTTTAGAGAGAATGAGGAGCTTGAACTTTTAAGAGAGAAGGAAGAGCTTTTGTCTAAGAGAGAGAGATGAAGTATGACCAAGTCTTGAAATATAATGCATGCAAAATCAGATGGGGGGGGGGGGGGACACTTGTCACCCTCCCAAGGTTTTTTAAAAGAAAAATCTGACTTTTCCTAAGTTTTTCCGCCCAGAATCCCGCCTCGGCGCCGCGGCCCTGCTTCCCGGCGCCGCGGCGCTGAAACCTCCGCAACTTCTCTGAAAGCCGCCGGGTTATCAACAACTTTTGACCTGTCTGCCTGGACATAAGATACCTAAAAAAGAAGAAAGAAAAGTTCGGATAGACTTCATTCAAGAATGCCACCGCCCCGAAAGGGAATGGTACGAGGGCGGGATCGGGTGGATCTACGGCTCAGTGGTTTTAATAAAAATAAAAAAGAATCATTATGCGGATCAACTTGATGCACTTTGTCGGACTAATGAGTATACCTTTAAGCCAGGGAAGCGCTCTTCGGGCGGAAGGAAAGGGGCGTAGCTGTTCGAATAGAATAGTCTCGTTGCTTTTACATGCCGCCTTAGACACATCTCTCTTTCTTAGTTTCACGGGCGTCAGGGACCCTCCACAAGGGGTCAGAGAGCAGGGAACTTAATTCCGGCGCCGCGGCCCTGCTTCCCAGCGCCAGCAATCGCAGCTGCCCTCGATTTCCGCGCCACAGCCGCCTTTGTTCAAACACATTGTCCGATCACGCACTGAACTTGTAACTCCCATAATTTTCTACTCCGACGTCCTATCGACGAAAGGTTGGTTGCGTTGGAATCTAGACTCAACGAACTACGCCCTGGGCCTTTGAAACACTTAGGAACTCTCAATGTACAGGGTCATAACCCGCCTCAAAGTTGACTAAAACCCATCCGGAACAATCCGTCAACCTATCTTTTGAAAATTTTAAGTCTTACATGCTTTCGTACGCTCTCATGCGCACGACCTGAACTACGGGGTGTAACATTGTTGTGCACCACATCTATAATCAGGAGGCTACAGGATATTTAGGATTGCTTTCCATTCTTCTCACTCTGAGATCGTGCCTTAGAGCTGTGTTATAAGTTGGACTCCCTCTGGCGTATTCTTATGTACCCGTTATGCCTCTATGCAAGGCAACCAGGGCCCAGATGGGCAAGGCAGCAGAGGGAGCTACGAGTACAGCACAGAGGGTTACGTGGGCACAGGCCCGGTCATTACCTGAGATAGTACTTCAGACGACGAGTTTTATGACGCCGCTAGCCCCAGCAGAGTTTAGAGCAGCAGCTTTCATCGAGGCCACGATACTGGTCTCCGCCCACGACCAGGAGCCGAGGATATGAGTTAGAAGGAGATGGCCCAGTTACTAGCTAGGGTCGTGGCGAGATATGAGGACGGACGGGAGCCGGTGGTTCCCGCAGTACCAGTGATTCACCCTAGATCCGATAGTCTGAGACTTCGGGATTTCTTGAGTTGCAGTTCGCCAGAGTTCTATGGATAGAGAGCTGGGGATGGTCCTCAGGGTGTCGTGCTAGTTTGGGAGATTGTTATACTTGCGGCCGTCAGGGCCATGTGATGGGAGGATGTCCAAGTAGGAGGGATACAAGAGGGATGACTATCATGTTAGCGTAAGGTTGGTTTAAATCATGGCTAGGTCCCTGAATTTTTATAATTTATGATTTAAGCTGCTCATGGATTAGTATAGCATGTCTTAGTTGATTGAGATTATTGTTTGGTGTTTATCACTGCAAGCTATAAGCATGATAAGATAGGGAAGTGTGTACCATGACAGTTTTTAATTTGGTTTTTATTTTTGTTTTTTTTATTACTACATTTTTCTCTTTTATTCGTGAAACCGTGCGCCGTGATCCGTTTATTGATTTTGATCTGTTGCAGGCATCTAGTTTATGCGAAGGAGAAGAGGAGCAGATACACTTGTGCCCTTCAACCCGGAGATTGAAAAGACTTGCAAGCGAGCAGAGAAACAGATTTAATTTTGGCCTTAATAGCAATGGGGGGTTTGCAGAACAACAATGAGATGAACGAAGGGTTAGGTGATCATCAACCTAACCAAAGGATGCCCCGGAGGTTACCAATGGATATGGAAGAAAGGGTCCAGGTCCAAGCTGAGAGAAGCTTGAGAGATTATGTGCTGCCAAGGGTGAATGGAGTACAAACTTGCATCAGGCTCCCAGTAATAGGAGCAAATAATTTTGAAATCAAGCCCGCACATCGAGTATGGTGCGAATCTTGCTCAATTCGAGGATTGTCATCGGAAGATCCTCATATGCACATAGCGAACTTCTTGGAATTGTGTGCAACTTTCAAGTACAATGGCGTTACTGACGACGCCATCCGATTGAGGCTCTTTCCCTTCTCACTCAGGGATAGAGCAAAAATTTGGTTGAATTCTCTGCCTACAGACTCTATATTCACATGGCGGGAGTCGATACGTGTTCTTAGCAAAGTTCTTTCCACCGTTCAAAGCCGCTAAGCTGAGAGGGGAGTTGAACAATTTTTATCAGGCTGATAGAGAGTCACTCTATGAGGCTTGGGAGAGATTTAAAGATTTACAGAGGAAGTGTCCACATCATAGCATTGAGCTGTGGAATTTGGTCCATGTTTTCTACAATGGGCTAAGCGGGACCACAAGAACTATCATTGACGCAACTGCAGGTGGAACTTTCATGAGGAAGACAGCACACGAAGCCCATGATTTGCTAGAAGGCATAGCCACCAATAATCATGTAACAGAGGACAGAGAGATGAGTGGAAGAAGAGCAATAAGAGTTCATGAGATTGATGCCATCACAGCGTTAAATGCACAAGTTGCTCTCTTGACCAAGCAACTGCAACAGAACACAGTGTCAGTGAATGCAGTTCAAATGTCGTTGAGTTGTGAGACGTGTGGAGGTCGTCATACCTTTGATAGGTGCCCATCAGCAGACCCCAACAACATCTCTATCGAGCAAGCAGAATGCCAAGTAGTGGGGAATTACCAAAGGCCCCAGAACAACCCCTATTCAAATACCTACAATCCAGGGTGGAGGAATCACCCTAACTTTTCATGGAGGGTGACGGCGTGAGAATCCGCCGAGGCCAATATCAAAATCAAGAACCATTCACTCAGCCTCATCTTCACAACAATTCTGCACCGCTCAACAAGAAAAGTCGATGAGTTGAGAGCACTCGCTGACACTCACCAACTAATGCACTCCATTTCACGGCAGACAAGATCCTCTATCAGAATTTGTAGACGCGAGTGGGACAACCGCAAAGATGGCAAACAAGAGGCCAGTGGCACTTTGCCTAGTAATACTGAGATGAATCCTGAGAATAACGTGCCAAGCGGTGCAATGAGGAATGGAAAGCAAGAAACGACTTACACCCGGTTGTGGTAGAACAGAGTAGTGCAGAGAAGGAGGGTTATCAAGACCGCCCTATGTTAGAGAAAGTTCCAACAGTCCCAGTGAGGGAATACATTGAGAGGATTCCTTACCCGCAGAGGTTGCAAAGGAAAGTGGTTGATAAGCAATTCTCCAAGTTCTAGGAGGTATTCAGAAAGCTATGCATTAACATTCCGTTCATTGAGGCATTGGAGCAAATGCCTACTTATTTTAAATTATGAAGGAAATTCTTGGGAAGAAGAATAAGTTGGCTGAGTATGAGACAGTGGCATTGACAGAAGAATGCAGTGCCATCTTGCAGAAGAAATTACCCCCCAAACTCAAGGATCCAGGGAGCCTCACATTGCCTTGCACAGTTGGCCGAGTGACATAGAATAGGGCCCTTTGTGATTTGGGGGCTAGCATAAATCTTATGCCCTTGTCCGTTTTCAAGAGATTGGGGTTGGGTGAGGCCAAACCAACCACTGTGAGCTTGCAGTTGGCAGATAGGACAGTGGTGCATCCCAGGGGAACGATTGAAGATGTCTTAATTAAGGTGGGAAAATTCTTCTTTCCTGCAGACTTCCTCATCCTTGATATGGAGGAAGATGATGAGATCCCCATCATATTGGGAAGACCATTCTTGGCAACCGGGAGAGCCCTGATTGATGTGGAGAAGGGTGAGCTGACACTCAGAGTGGAGAATGAAGAGATGATGTTCAATGTGTTTAAACACATCATTGAACCCCCAGTCATAAGCAAGTGTTTTGCAGTCAGCACTGTCAGCACAAGCCAAAGCAAGGGAAATAAGTCCGCCAAAACAGGTAAGCAACGCTAAACCTCCTCTTGAGAAAAAGGAGAAAAAGAAAAACAGAAGGCGGAAGCGAAAAATGTTGATGAAATGGATAGGTTGTGGGGTTACTTTACCCCATGCCTCTTCATAAGGAACTTGCGTCCGGCTAAAAGACGTTAAAGACAGCGCTACTTGGGAGGCAACCCAAAGTTATTTTTTTTAATGCAATTTAGTTTTACTTAGAAAACCTCACTAAGGTATTGTTCAGATGCGTGATGACAAGTACATGGCCAAAAATTTGGAGGATGAAAACGGGAAAAAAAAAATCGGCCCAGCGCCACGGTGCCCAGCAGAGCGCCGTGGCGCCGGAAGCGGCGCAGAAGTTGGCGCCACGCGCTGGGCCAGCAGGCGCGCTAAATCAGAGCGCCACTACCGAAGTTCGTAGGTCGCAGAAGTTTGGTGTCGCGGCTCCAATTGCAGGGCCGTGGCGCCACGACGAAAAATCCGAATTTTAAAGGAGCCCTAATCCGATTTTCCTTTCTCCAAATCAAAAATCCAAAACCCTTCCTCTCTCCAAAACCCACGAAATTAACCCTTTTACCTAAAATCTTCCACAAACTAAACTCAATCACAACCAAAGTACTTAAATTCCTTACACCCTTAGCCATCTAAAACAACAACCCTCATTCCATTGCCTCAATACATCATTAGGAACAAGAAAATCTTGAAGAACACCGTCCAAGGTAACTTTTATCACTTTTCTTGAAATCTTCAATACAATCAGGGGAGGTAATAGGTTTGGGGAGGTGCTTTATTGGTGGATGGTGTGTGGTATGTTGAAGTTAGGTGTGAAAATTTCGCGGAAGATTATACCTAGTGAGCGTAGGTGTCAGACTGCTTTGAGTGAAGTTTGGGGTCAAGAGTTGTAGAATACCGACTACACTGTGTGTTGATTGGTTTGATTGATAGTTGCTGGGTAATATCACTGACACAAAGGAAACGCTGCCGAATTTATCTAAATATGTCTGCCAAGAAGAGGAGAGTTTCCACATCCACCTCCGTCCCTCAATATGATACTACTAGGTTTGTCATCAAATGGAATTTATATCATAATTTTATTATTGGTTAAAATATCTCAATTCTAAATTGAATATCTTATCCTCTTTCAATATACCCTTAGACCGAAAAGACAATCGACTTAGTGTGACCCATTAGACCTTCACACATTGACACTTGATCAAATCAAGATTCACACGAAACTCCTATACTGCGTCGGTGATGGACCCAATGTGTGAAATACGTTTACAAGACTTTTAAAATTTATCCGTGTTAAGTGTTAAGTGATCAAATTCAAATATATCTACTTAATTAAGATATTTTAGTCAAATTATCTATTTTAGCATAGAAATTAGTATTTTTAAAAGGGTATGAAAATGACTAGGTTGACACTCTTTTTATCGAGAAAGAGTAATAACCTTCTTTCTTTTTGCATTCTTTAGGGCTGTGTACTTTAATTTCAATCATTCAAGAACAATATCTATTATTGATATTTGGTCATCTAATCTTTAATAAGCGTAAATTTAAAAAAATATAATTATTTTTTTATTAATTTGATAAGTAATTACTCTTTTTAATAAAAAATAAAGGCCAAGTCCATTTTATACAGAGGGAGTTTCAAACTTTCAATATTGTAAAGCGTCATAACAACCCATTAATTTCTATGGAGACTTAGCTAGAGAATGATACTTCATTCTATCTCGAATGAAATTAGTAAAACTCAATATTCTAATGAATACATGTACTTTTACTGTCCTACCTAGTTGATCATCATATCAGATATCTAAATATGTCAGTAAAATTATTTGTATAATCCCAATTAAAATTCTCACATAGAAAAAGAAATTTCAATAACAAAAGTATTGCGGCGTAAATAATTGCCACTATTTTTTTTAATCATTAGCGTCATATTGTGGGGTCTATAAGTTCCCCTACAATATATATATTTTTTGGAATAGTAAGATAATATTTTGGGGGTTATAAACTGCCACTAATTATATCTAAAAACCTCTACAATTTCAAAATCATCGCAATAACGCTCGTGGCATTGACAATTGTGGCGTTTTTAGAAACCGCCACAGTTATGTTTGTGGGGTCGAAAAATGGCACTAATTGATTAAAATCCTCCACAAATTAGGTGTTTTCTTGTAGTGATATAAGCTACGAAACCCAATGAAATTGCTTGAATTAATTTGCAGCCACAACCTCCAGTTCACCTTTAATTTTAATTTTAATTTGAAACTGAAGAACAATAAAATTTCCTTCAAGAATATTAAGCAGCCCATTGTCAAGAGAATCTCGGGCAGAACCACTCATACCATCTATGTCATGGGCATTCTTTGGTTGCAAAACAACATTACTCAAGTATTGTCGTTTGTCATTACCCAAGTTGGACACCAAGTAAAACAGATTATGATGTAAAACAACTCTATCTGAAGATTGCACACCAAGTGCAATATCTCGAATTCAAGCATCTATTGGGTCAAGAGTTTGTTTAAACAATGCTACTATTGAATTTTTAAAAAAAATGAGAATATGGCATGATAATAACTAAATTTCGAAGCTGCACTTATATAACATGATAAATAAACACGCAATGAACACTTGCACCGGTGGTTGGTGATATCAATAAAATAAACAAACACTTAATAAGAATCCATTCAACAACTTAAAATACATTACACAATAAATGAAAAAACTATAAATAAGATCTAAGTAGAGCTATGCAGTATACTAGTGAAAAAATAAAATAATTAGGAAGAAAAAAAATGAACAACCTACTCAATCTTATATAACATACAAATTATATTAAGTTATTTGTTTCATCGTTGAACTGTATAACTCTACTTAGATCTTATTGTTAGAATATTAGAATAATTAATATAAATTATTCTAATTAATGAGAGGATCATTTTATGTATGGTAGGTTGTATAAATGATTATTAGGATTAGGTTAATTAGGAAGAAGATTGATTTGATTAGGCATGATTTACTCTTCTCATTTAATTGTATATTGTGTATCTAATATTACCTTAGTGGATGAATATAGTTGAGGAAAATAATTTCAAATTATTACATGGTATCAGAGCTTAAGAAAAAAATTCAAAATATTTTCTTTGCTCAAATTTTCAGTCTCTTCCTACTTAGCCGAAAATTTCTTTCATTTTTTTTTGTTTTCTTTGATTTTTCACTTCTCCATTACTGGACATCATTAATCACAACCAACAATGTCTGAGTCAAGATCATCTTTTCATCCTGCCCTTTTTGGTTTCTTCAAAATCCATATATATGATACTAGTCCGGTAGCCACTTCTCCGATAACTAAAAAAATGCATCACTGTTACTCTTGTAAGACAAATATTCTCTTGGTTTCCCACCAAACCATAGGGGTTATCTATGTTACGACTTGTCAACTCGTCAAATCCACATCTCTCGTCATGTCACATTCGACGAGACTACATTCCCCTTTTCGAATCTTCAGAAATTTTAAAAACCGGACTACTCCTTTCTTGACGAGCCTGCCATCTCTCCCATTATCCTTAATCGGCTCACTAAATCATCCCAGACGTCAGCGCCGCAGCGCCTCCCTTCCAGTGAGCAACCAAATTCTTCCAGGGAATTAGCGTCGCGACGCCTCTCTTCCAGTGAGCACCCAGTTCCCGAAACGCATTTAGAGCCGCGGCCCCTCGATAGTGGCGCCGTGGCGCCTTCGACGGACTTTCCGCCTCCATCCCCTTACCCGACAATGCCTTCTGCTCCCACCACTCTAGACTCCACAGCCACTAAATGTCCTCATTCACCAAATGGAAACTCGTGCCAAACATGAAATCTTCAAACCCAAAGTCCAATTTAACTTGTCTGCCCAAATCATCTCTCCAATTCCCAAGAATCCTAAATTGGCCAAACAAGACTCTAATTGAAATGTGATTATGTATGAGAAATTCAATGTTTTAACTAAACATCAACCTAGACCTGATGGGGTGAATGTGATCCGTTGCATGTGGCTATTTCGTCACAAATTCAGAGACATTGAAGATATTGAGAGGTATAAGACACGACTTGTGGCTAATGGCACAAATTAGCAGGAGGACATTGATTGTGGTGAGACCTTCAGTCCGGTTGTCAAACCGGCTACTATTCGCACAGTTTTAAACATTGTCATGGGCAAACACTGGTCGATCCATCAGCTTGATGTGAATAATGCATTTTTATATGGGGATTTAAGAGAGACAGTCTACATGTGTCAGCCGTCTGGGTTCACCCATTCAGCAGTTCCTCACTATGTGTGTCGTCTCCGTAAGTCACTATATGACCTGAAACAGGTCCCCCGTCGGGTATGATCGCTCTGCCAGGTATATCTTGCAGATTGGGTTTGTATGCAGCAAGAGTCATACATCACTCTTCATTTTTTATCGAGGTAGTAGCACTGCTTATTTATTACTTTACGTGGATGATATTGTTCTTACTGCCTCCTCCGACGGGTTGAAAAATGAGATTATTGTCTTGCTTAAGTATGAATTTGCAATGACTGATTTGGGGAAGCTGAGTTATTTTTTTGGGATATCAATGAACAGGTCGACCAACCACATGTTCTTATGTCAGCGTAAGTATGAAGAGGAGATCGTGTACATGGCTAAGATGACGAATTGCAAAGTTTCACCTACTCCATTTGATTTAAAATCTAAGCTCAGTGCTATGAATGATGCTCCGGTCTCCGATCCTACTCAGATAGATGCAGCGCACTTCAAGATCTCACATTTATAAGGCCGCATATCGCTTATGTCGCTCGGCAGTATGCTTATTCACGCACGCCCTGCGAGTCACATTTCATCGCTTCTTGGCGTATCATCTGATACATTAAGGGCACACTTGATTATGGTTTGCACATATACCCCTCTGCACCAAACAGGTTGCTCTCTTATACAGATGCAGATTGGGCAGGGTGTCCGGACACGCGACGCTCCACCTCCGGCTTTTGTGTATTTTTAGTAGATAATCTGATTTCTTGGTCTGCCAAGCGACAAGCTACCCTATCTCATTCCAGTGTCGGGGTTGAGTACAGAGGCGTTGCAAATATGGTAGCTGAGATTTGTTGGCTGTAAATTTCTCGTTAGAACTTCAATGTCATTTCGTCGACATCTATCAGGTAATCGTGATAACATCTCTGTCATCTATCTTTCTCATAATCCGATTCAATATCAGCGAACCAAGAACATTGAGATAGACCTACACTTTGTTCGTGAGAAAGTTGCGTTAGGCCATGTCAGAGTGTTACATGTTCCATCATCCTATCAGTATGCAGATACATTTACCAAAGGACTTTCCAGACAATTATTTCTTGACTTCAGATCCAATCTCAGCGTCCGGTCTCTTTCCGCTCAGACTGAGGGGGTGTGTAAACGTGTATAGGTGTAAAATAAGATCCCCACCCATAATTAGAATATTTATGTAAATATAATTGTGGTAAGACTAAGATTCCTCTTGTATAAGGAACTAGAATTCTTATTGTAATTGAAATGAACATTGTACACCTATATATATTTGATATTAATGAGATCCCAAGAAAGATTAATACTGTGTTTTGGCCCTAATTCAAGGGTATTCTCGCACTTTTGGTTTCCGGAGGCCAGGAAGCAAATCGTTTACTAGTGTCGATTCCACAATACCCGATTGCGCCTCACCTGGCATGATGGACACTTCTATGGTGTAAGTTTTAAGGGCAATATTGTCATCTTGGACTTCACATCAGATTTTTATCCAACCACCGCCACCGCTGCCAGAGTTATCATGTCACAGATACCTCCTGGGGTAACTTGCGATAACAACGTTTACATCGTCTATTCAATGGGTGAACTATTAATGATTAATCGAGATGGATGTTATGACTACGAGGAAGGGGACGATAGTTATGGGGTTAAACAATTCCATGTGTACAAAGTTAATGATGCTGATGATACTAGTTATGAGGAGGTGAAAGACTTGGGGAACAGGGCATTGTTCCTTGGCTTTAGTGCTAGTTTGGCTGTTGAACCACCTCCGGGATGCCAGGGGAACCGTATTTATCTCATAGACGATTGTGGAGAAGCCTACTTTTGTATGGAACGAGGGGGCGGCAAGGACATGGGGGTATACAACCTTCTTGACGGAACCATTGTGCCCCACTACACTGGTCAATCTTACCACAAACTCGTCCGCATGGGCAGCTCAACTGGTTCTCAAGGGATAATTGGAAAAATGACCAAGATCGAATCCCGCCAGCGGCAGAGTGGAGGTTACTTCTTGAAATAAAGGAGGGTCTCTTGTGCACAGCGTGATAATGATCTAACATTTGAAACCAGTTGAGTTACCATGATTAACTCCTTCACAATCCTGTTGGACCAGGGTGTGATCTCCTGTGATGGAAGATACACCTTTTTTGGGAAAAATCTTACCACAAACTCACTCCACCACTTTGGGTTTGATTTAGACTTAGCTTATTTAATGTGCCATAGGGCCTATAAGTTAGTTACCTAGCTTACTTTACTATTGCTTTGTCTTTGCTTCCTAGCTTTCTTTCTTTATGTTGTTACTGAATGAACTTTTTTTTTTTTTTAAATAATAATTTTGTTAATCAGTTCCCAAGCTTTCTTTCTGGTGTTGGTGTTACTGAATGAAAGTCTTTTGTTTTAAAAGAAAAAACATAATTTTTTCAATCAATTCCTTATAGATAGATTTGTCTGCTCTTGGCTGAACAAATCATGCATAATTATTGACTAAGAACTACTTACAAAGAAACACGAATTAGAAGGTAGCAGTTATTCTGTGAAATTAGTAGAGATGCGCCTGAGACACCACTATTACAAAAAAATAAATAGAGAATACTTAACAACTATAAACCAAAACAACAACATACGCGCTGTAATCCACAAGTGGGGTCTGGGGTAGGATGTATACAGACATTACATCCACCTTTGTAGGGCAGAGAGATTGTTTCTGAAAAACTCTCGATTATAACTAACAACTATAAACCAAAATAGTTAATAATTAAATCCGTATAGCTTAAATAATGGATCCGCTTCTGTGTGCGGTCATACAAAACTACAAGATCAGAAATCGACATAAGACACAAAGTTGCACATATTAAGGATAAAATGAGAAAATGTCGCTATATGTGTTAGATCACTAAATATATAGACAGACAAATGCATGAGATCTATAGGCGAGAACTAGGGTAATTGAAGGTGGAAAAGGAGATCAGGTAGTTCTAAGTTAAGGTGCTCAAAAGATCGTAACTTACGTAAACTTAGACATACATATATGTTATACAACTAGTTGGGATTAAAGTTTAGTCATGTTGGTGCACTTACAATAAATCTGGCAATACAAGTGTACCACTTGACAGAGAAAGTCTCACCAGCTTCCAATTACCTATGTTGCCTGGCCTCTCCAAAAATATCGACGGGTGCGTATTAAATCCTTAAAAAATAATCATTTTTGGAAGCGACAATATTTTTGGAGAGTCAGAACAACATAGCCAAATTATAAACGATGTTGATACGGCTTGCTCAACCATTCATACTTTTGAGCATTCTAATACTTGACTATATGAATTGTAACAAACTGTTCTTTTTTAAGAAGGAACTGGAGAAACAAATATCATACATCTTGTGCAAACTAAGCAATAATGAATTCAAACTGATGAAAATATCAAAGTGTTAAAGGAATAAAAAAACGATTAAACGAAATTGTAGAGAGTTTTAAGGAGACATCATTGATATTGTACTTCATCCTGTCTTCATGTTAATACACCAGTGCTAGTAGGCCTTGAATGCTATAGAAAGAAAATATCTCATAACGCTTTGATTATATACAGATATCCCTGTCAAAACCTTAAGCTCATAAAACAGAAAATGTAATATTATGAGCTGATCCTTCAAGACCTATTGTGGATTGGATCTGATCCTTTTCGAACTCTTCGTTTGCTCGGGCCATTAGGATCAAAATTTCTGCTTATTGGTGCTGATTTGATGCCAGTATTCACTTCATTCCTAACTAATCCGTTAAGCATACGTCGACTCTTCGATGTCATCAGCTCATGTTGTTGTAAACTTGTAAGTGAAGAAACTTTCTGTGGAAGAACTACTAAGAGCCCTATGCAAATGAGAAGCACAAATGACTTATTACTAATGAAAATCATAGTTCTTTTTTTAGAAAAGTGGGGGAAAATCAATTGTCTTCAGGTAAATAAGACACTAAGGCACTTCAAATATTTGGAGTCCTGTTTATGTGATCCATTCTTGTGTGTGTGTGTATATATATATACTGACTGATTTAATTTTTTATAGGATTTTGGAGGGCCCTAGAATCTGTAGATGAGTTTTTAGATTCACCCCAATCATGAATATTGCAGATAAAGCAAAAATTAAGGCTGTTATAAAAGAATCCAACTAGGATGAATAAAGGGTTCTTGGAACAACATCCTAGAGAAGCTAAGCATATTTTTTTCACTTGTTAACCTTATTATTTGTATCATTACTTGTGCATTGATCTTCTAATCAAGGACTAATGCTTGCCACCTGGACTTTGCAGTCAGCTTGCCACATCACCTCTCAACCAGTGTTATTATAAGGCACCGCTTAAAACAATTGTTGCTTCATGGCTGAAGCTATGCGCATCAAAGAAGTGTGCGCTTCAAATAATGAGGCGCAATGTGATCCAAACGACGAATGGATCTCAATTTCGTGGAGTTAGATTAGCATCGACATCATTGTACATTGGATGTTTGGATTAGTTATTAATTGCAATTTGATTATTATAGTATTAATTTGTATATGTTTGGTATTTTCAAATTTTATGTTAGTTGTGCGTGATCTTATCGCCTATTTTTACTTTTCACTTTTAAAACTATTGATCTCGGCATTCTTAAAGTCCCAAAAAATACAATTAGTTATGAGACATAATACAAACACCCAAGATATTGACCTAATGATCAATAAAGTGAGTTGAGAACTATGAGATCTTAAGTTTAAATTTTGAGGGAAGCAAAATTAAATAATGAAATTTATTTCCGCTTGGATGAATTATCCTATATGTATGCTCGTGAGAGGTAGTAGATACCTTATATAATTAGTTGAGGTACATGCAAACTTATCCGGACAATTATCCAAAAAATTGTGAAACTTAATACTTACTTAAAATGGCTATTGTTTGTTAATCAAACCTTACTTAGGTCTTAAGGAAGAAAATCTTTTTGATGAGAGACTAAGACCATCCACAGCAGGGGACATTGTCCCCGATAATTACATACAGTAGGAGACAATTCGAATGACATGTTGACGTGAAAATAATTTGGAATTATTGAATATATAGGAGATAATCTTGCCACGTGGAGACAATGTCTCCGTCATGAGCGCAGAGACATTGTCTCTGCGATGCCATGTGGCGACTGCGATTGCACGTAAATTCATTTTCCACCAGTATTTAATTGCTATTTTTGACGAATAATTTAACCGAATTTAAAAAAAAAAACCAATTTTTTTAATTTTTCAAGATCTATAAAAAGATATTAGGTTTACTTCATTTGGACACCAAAATATTTTGGATATTTTCTCCGAATTTCTATCTTCTTCCAAAGTATTTGTTATTTTTTAAATATGGATCCTAATCAAAATTTTAATCTTCCTCCAAATTTTATATTTCCTAACCACTACAAAATCTCAATATTCACGTCCACAAAATTCTCAAAATATGTCATTCAATTTTCAAATGTCATATATAATGTACCCTTCAATAGCGTTCTTGCTCAAATTCAAAATGTTGATGCGAGAATTCATCAAACTAGGTGGTATAGTACCAGAAATATTGTTACCATCAAGATTTAATGTTGCAAGAACGTGCATATTTAATGGAGCAACCGAAAATTAATTTTCAATTTGTGATTTTTAATATTATCAATGTTTTAGTGTGTTTTTGATAAATTTTACAATTAATTTATCTTCATTAATAAAATTATGTATTGTTGTGTTTTAATATTATAATAATATTTGATAAGTGTCAAAATTAAATGAATATAAATAATTTATAAATTTATTATTATATGTATAATAATATGAATTACAAGAATAATATCATATACAAAATAAAAAATGAGATAGAATGAATATATATGGTGGAGTATATGTATTAATGTGGAGGAAAGAAAAAATAAATTCTTTTTTGAATATTTCCTGTTATAAAATGTATGTGATAAATTAAAATAATTGATAATGTGACAGATTATTCATGATGTGACAGAGAATTATCTCGGGACGGCTGGAGATGGTCTAAGCAGCCAAACAATAGGACTGATAAAAGGGTAAGTAGTCAGAAAGCAAAATATGATAAAAAAATAAAGATATGGGAATTGAACATCACTTCCTAAAAACAACCAAACACTAACTTTATGCCATAGGAAATCTCACTTTAGAATTCCAAGCTCGCTTCCCTGTGCAAAAACTAAAACACCAGTCTTGGTTTCTTGTGCCAAATCTGTTCCTTTTTACTTTTCTTTTTAGCCTTTATATTTTAGGTTTCTCTTTCTCCTATTCAGATAAACCCAATTCAAGTGTCTCTTTCTCATAAAATTTGAAATTGTTTTTTTTCTCTCGTTAAACCAAGCAGACCAACTTTCTCTTTATATTGTTCCAAAAGGTGAAATCTCCCACTTCAAGAACCACATACCTCGGTTCGACAAATCTGTGAATGAGGTAAATTATGGTGACTCAATTAATTTTAAAGGTTATATCAGTATCACGCTGCGCATAAGTGTCCTCCTTTATTTCAAGAAGAAACTCCCACACTGTCGCTAACGGAATTCGATCATTGGTCATTGCTCCAAATATTCCTTTGAAACTAATTGAGTTGTACAAACATACAACTTTTTCTTTATATATTACTTTGATTTATTGTATTGAAAATATTAGTAGATCACACATCCAAGTTGGAACATTCTAAAGTACATGTTCTGATGATCTATGAATTTGTGGAGAATGGATTGTGTCTTATAATGGTCCGTATACAAATAAATACAGCATGTTTTTAGTTTTCATTGGTGCTCTACTCAGTGTATAGATATAAGTAAAAACTTAAAATTTCAACATATATTATATTTGAACCCATTATTTTAATAGTATAATGAATTTAATGTCGAAAATCTTAAAATTTGAACCTATTATATTTAAATTCTAAATTCGCCTCTATTTTTTATATTTTTAATGTTCGTGGAAAATCAAACTAAGACATATAAAATGAAATATAAAGAGTAATAATAAAAAAGGTATATTTATAATGTGTTCGGAGGGGCCTGTTAATTTGCTTGTACTGCACATTTCTAACCAATGTTTTCGGGGCGGGCGTACCAAAAATGATCCAAAGCGCAAATGAAAGGCGTAAATTCATAGGGAGTAAGCTTCGGGCGCAAAAGCGTAAGCTTGAGGCCTAAAGGTGTTCGCCTCAGATGTTAAATTTGATCTTCATTATTTTAAAAGTATTTTTCCTATATATTATAATTTTTATTATTGGTGTAATGATATTTATACTTTATGTTATAATCTTTTTATTTTGTAGTGATTTTTCGAAAATATATTAATAAATAAAGCAACTGTCATAGAAAATAACATTGTCATGAATAACTTTTTTAGATAATTATGTCTGACACAGTTATGATAGAGATTTCATAACACTATGTTCCTGAAGCAACTATAGGAATTTTTTCGGGTTCGTACACGCAGCGAAATTTGAAAATTTATGTTTCAAACCTGACTTCGGTAGAACTGTAGAATGATTACAACAATGTAGAACACATAGTAATTGTAATACTTCGATAAGAACACTTACAGTAAGAGCAGCATCCAAATTGAACTTGTGTGTCCTGAGGATGCGCACGCAAGAGTCCCTCGATTTGCAAGTCAGAGACTTTGATGTAATTCTCTTTCGGAAAGCTAGGAAATCCGACAGAGTTTCAGCAGAGTTTTAATCTTATAAAAGATGGGGTATTATTTGTGAGGCTAAACCTCAGATTTATAGTGAATAAATCGCCTAGGGTTTCTCGTGGGCCGTGCCCAAAACCGGACGCAGAATCGTCAACTTCGACACATCGACGCGGCGCCGCGCCTCGTAAGTGGCGCCAAGCATGCTGAGGCACCGCGTCCCTAACTCACTGAGCCGCGGCCCTCACTTCATTTTGCTTCGTTTCTATTTTATTTTAATGTCTCGATCATCAACCGAACATTTATTAATTCTCTGATTACATCCTTGAATCGACGGAATAATTGACATAGTGTTACCCTACAGGCCTTCACATACTGACACCAATATCATTAGGGTCTACTCGGAACTCCTAGACGGCGCCGGAAGACGAACTCAATATGTGAAGTTTAGTTACACCTAACCTGTGAACTGAACTTTTATGTGGGAAGATAAAATCCTTTCATTCACGACACACTCAACCAAGCTTAGGATCTGTCAAGTGTCTATCCAAATAGCTTGATTACAACTCATCTATATTAGCTGACATCAAGACCATATCAATGACATGTCTACTGCATTGGCCAACGACTTAGTCAACCTAATACCATATGAGAATCTGAGTGTTCTCTCTCGAAGATACATTCGAGGAATGAATCCTTATCTTGGCTCAACTACCACCTTTAATCTACTTCGCAATGTATCCAAAACAAACCGTATCTCAACCTACAAGGCATTTGAGCTTAGGACAGGATCAAGTACATTACTCCGTAAACAAGGTGATATTGACCTCAGGACTGAGGACTTCTATCTCCCACACGCCAATATAAATATAGACATGTGAAACAAACATTATATTAGCAGGGTGTACCAATACTTCAACAAGTATCTATGTGTCCATCTTGAGTCACCACAACTCGTAGCATGTGAGACATACTACATCTCTAAGGATATGATGCAGACCACATGTCGATGTATCACATATCATCGAAATCGCATTCTCGATGATCATTAGTCGAGGTAATTTAAGACTTACGTTATTACATTAATATCTCACAGTATTAATAAATACGTAAGCTCTAGGGATGCATTAATAGAATATTGTAAACAATCAACTAATAATTCAACAAATGCAAAAATGCCATAATATTAATTATCATTAATATAAATACGAATGTGTATAAAGTACATTGTGTCCTAATACAGATTGTCTCTAGGACATACATATACTTTCAATCTCCCATTTGGCCTAGAGCCAATCACCAACATATCTAATACCCATGTTCTCAAAATGAACATTATGTTTCACCAAGCTTAATGATTTAGTAAACGGGTCTGTTAGATTATTGTCTGTGGAAATATAATCTATCTATCTTCAGCTTTCACTATCTCTCTCAGGATGTGGTACTTCCTCGGTACATGCTTGTTTCTGTTTGTTGATCTTGGTTCTTTTGCCTGTGCAATGGCACCAGTGTTGTCACAATAAATGGTTATTGAACAACTGGCACTCGGAACAACCCCTAGTTCCTTCAGGAACTCAGAAATAGCGACATCTTCTTTAGCAGCTTCCGATCCAGCAATGTACTCCGCTTCAGTAGTCGAGTCTGCAGTAGTAGCTTGTTTGGAACTCTTCCAGCTCACTGCTCCTCTGTTGAAAATGAACGTGTAACCATACTGAGATTTGAAATCATCAACATCTGTCTGGAAACTAGCATCGGTATACCCAGCGGCAACCAGCTCATCAACTCCACCATAGACTAAGAAGTAATCTTTAGTACGTCTGAGGTACTTGAGAATACTCTTGACTGCTTTCCAGTGTTCCTCGCCATGATTCTGCTGGAACTTGCAAGTCATACTAAGTGCAAAGGCCACATCTGGCCTAATACAGGTCATGACATACATAATTGATCCTATAGCCGAAGCATATGAGATCCTCTTCATGCGCTCAAGTTCAATAGCATTAGAAGGGCAGCCCTTCTTTGATAACTTGATGCCTTGACCCATCGGAAGACCGTCTTTCTTGAAATTCTCCATTGAAAAATGTCTAAGCACTTTGTCTATGTAAACTGATTGTGACAGCCCCAACAATCTATTAGGTCTATCTCTATAGATCCTAATTCCCAGAATGTAACAGACTTCACCTAAATCCTTCATCATGAAGGTCTTGGACAATCAATCCTTAACTGACTACATGAGGGTCTTATTATCTCTAATTATCAGTATGTCATCAACATATATAATAATGAAGACAATACCCTCATCCTTGCGTTTGGAATAAACACAAGGATTCTCTTTGCTTCTGACAAAATCAAAAGATTTGATAGCATTGTCAAAGCAAATGTTCCAACTCCTAGAGGCTTGCTTAAGTCTATAAATGGACTTCTATAGCCTGCACACAACATTTGGTATGAACTCACATGAAAAACCTTCGGGTTGTTTCATATATACTTCCTCAATTAGATTACCATTGAGGAATGCAATTTTAACGTCCATCTGCCAAATGTCATAATCATAATGTGCAGCTATCGCAAGCAAAATTCGAATAGACTTTATCTTAGCCAGTGGTGAAAATATTTCATCATAATCCACACCAGGACGCTGAGTAAAACCTTTAGCCATTAGTCTAGCTTTATGAGTCTGAACCTTGTCAGATGCATCAATCTTCTTCTTAAAGACCCATTTGCATCCTATGGGTTTAACCACATTTGGAAAATCAACCAAGTTCCACACTTGATTGATATACATATATTCTATTTCGAATTTCATGGCTTCTTGCCATCTCTTTGAATCAATGTCTATCATTGCTTCGTTATAGGTTCTAGGCTCGTCATCATCTGGAATATCTAGTTCATTTTGTGTTTCTACAAGCAAATTTAGTCTTTCCGGAGGACGATGAGATCTAGTAGACTTACGGAGTTGATTGTCTTGCAGTTCAGTAATAGGTATGTTCTGACTGTGAGTGGGTTTTTGTGCGCTGGTCAAACCACCAACATTAGAGCTTTCAGGAATATCATTTTCATGTCTTTCCTGAATGGGAGGAAATGCAACTGGTGCACTTGCTCCCAAGGTCTGTGCCGGAAGATCTTGCATTTCTGCATTACTCCTCGTAGAACTCCCACTGGCCGAAGGGGGTACCCTAAATACCCAATCTTCGCCAGAAGCTCCCACTGAATTCTTGCCTTCATCATCGGGCAAGAATTCAACCTCTACATTACTTTGTTCTTGAATTTATTCAAGTTCTATCTCTGTGCAACTCTCATCCTTGTAAATATATTCATCTTCAAGTTGCGTTCCTGAAAACAAATATCTTATGTTCTCCAGGAAGATAGAAATAGTATCCCTTAGGTCCTTTGGATACCCAACAAAGTAACATTTCTCACTTTTAGATTCCAACTTATTAGTGATCAACTTCTTGACATATGCAGCACACACCCAGGGCCTCATGTGTCTAAGTGATGACTTCTTGTCACACCATACTTCATATGGTGTCTTTTCAACTGATTTAGAAGGAACTCTGTTTAGAACATATATTGAGGTCAAAATAGTGTATCCCCAAAGGTATGTAGGAAGAGCTGAAAAGCTCATCATGGAACGAACCATGTCAAGCAAGGTTCGGTTTCTTCTCTCTGCAACACCATTCATCTGTGGTGTTCCAAGAGGTGTCCATTCGGAATGAACTCTATGAAGCTTTAAGTAGTCAAGAAATTCTTTGCTTAAGTATTCACCCCCACGATCAGATCGGAGAGTCTTGATACTCTTTGAGAGTTGTTTCTCAACTTCACACTTAAACTCCTTAAACTTCTCAAATACCTTCTCTAGCTTGAGTCTGAAATGGTCCACATACGTCCGTATGTACCAACTTAAACACCACCTTGGCACAGATCCCCTTTCCAGAAAGAGGTTTAATGGTCATCTTACCTTTCAAACAGGATTCACAGTTACCATAAGATTGTAAGTCAAATGGTTCGAGGTAATTTAATTTCCTCAATCGTTCTATCCGTGTTTGATTGATATGACCAAGTCTGCAATGCCACAAGTAGGTAGAATTTCTTTCATTTAACTTAGACCTTTTATTTTGTACATTAAAAATTTCCCTGTGGCAGTTTAATGTATACAATCCATTCACAAAAGACGCAATTTCATACACAACATTATCTAAAGTCAAACCACATTGCCATTAGATGTGTTTGAGGAAAAAACCCTCTGAATCAAGTATAGGAATGGAAATAATATTCCTTGTCAAAGAAGGAACATAAAAACAATTGTTCAACATTAAAACTTTGCCAAAAGTTAAACATATCCTATAAGTTCCCATGCGCTCAGCAGCAACTCGTGCTCCATTTCCGACGTGCAGGTCCACTTCGCGAGGCCCGACCTTCCTGTTATTAGTTAGCCCCTGCACATTTGTACAAATGTGTGAGCCACAAGCGGTATCAAGTACCCAGGAATGAGAATCATTTATAGATAGATTAATTTCAATTACAAACATACCTTGCACATTAGCACCTGGTTCCATTCCTCCGCCTGGAGCAGTGCAATCCTTTCTCCAAAGCCCCTTCCTGTTGCAATTCATGCAAACATCTGATGCCGGTAGTTTATTCTTCTTCTTCGCCTCTCTCTTGGGCTTTATTGCTGTTGTCGGAGCAATAACTTTGCCCTTCCCCTTCTATTGTCCCTTACCTTTCGGTTTGGGGCTACTAGAGGAGCCAACCATCAGAATAGGCTTGGTCTTTGAGGTCGAAGATTCAAAAGTTTTCAACATATTATGTAACTCTGGCAATGTCGCTTTAGTCTCATTCATGTTGTAATTGACAATGAAATTCTCCAACGACTTAGGAAGTGAGGCAATGATGAGGGTGGTGGCGATTCTGTCATGAAACTTTATCTCTATAGAAGCTAACCTCTCAATCAGCTCAATCATCATCAACACAAGAGGTGAAACTTGGCCCCCTTCATTTAGCCTACACTTGAAGAGTTCTATGAGCAGGTCATACTCCATTATCTGACTCTGCGAATCATAAAGACTCCTCAAATGGGCTAACATTTCGTTGGGCCTCATAGTTTCATGATGTCTTTGCAATGTATGTGACATAGAAGACAACATTAAGCATTAAGCTGCGGTGGCATCTTTATAATATTTCTTGTAGGTAACCTGGTCAAAAGTTGCATACTCTTCAGAGTCCTCCGCCGGAGCGGTTGGGAATACATTGTCTAATGTATACTCAATTTCTTCCTGTCTAAGAACAATTCTAACATTTCTCAGCCAGTCAATGAAGTTGGGTCCGGTGAGTCTGTTTGACTCCATGAGCATTTTCAACAAAAAAATTGACATTTCTGAAGATCTGAAGATAATAGATAGAATAGGAAAATACAATCAATAATTCATTCTTCCATTAATTTATACACATTCATAATTTGCTAATTTTAACATGGCCTTTTGTTTTAAATTAGCTCCCACTATTTTGCATACTTCTACGACCCCAAGGTAGAATATGGACCTAAATTAATATAAAGGTCATAATGGGCCAAGATCCAAACATATGCTATATCCGCGTTTGCTTTGGCTGATAACTTCAATAGCACACTTTGGTAGGTCCTCAACCAATTGTAAATCAACTCTACAACTCTTGGTTTGATTAAATATCTTTCATTTTAATCTTACGTCTTTAGACTAGTCCGACACTTTGGCATCAAGGTTCATCTAAACAAGACAACCCCATTACACGACTGCGTTTAAATGCCTAAGTAAATTTAGCCTTTGCAAGAAAACACTTTGGTGTAAATACCTACAAAAGTTTATTATTTACTTTCATTTTAACACATCTATGAAAAGACATCGGTCCTCTTAGACTTAGAGCAAATGCTTTGGCATAAATACATTTATCGCCGAAAAGGACTTAGCACCCTAACAATTATAATGAATGATGCGTTATAATTTAGACTTGTATTTAATGTTTGGGGAACATTTTCAGTTTTCGGGAATTCATTCAAGATCAACAATCAAGTCATATATCATATGACATCCTATCATGCAATTTTCTAAACACAATTAGATAGATAATCATCAAACTCAATAGGCATGATATCAAGATGATTTTAATCAAGTACTGGATGTCGTCTATCCAGACAGTTATCGCAGTCATTTGAAAGTAAACAATTACTGGGCGCCGCCTACCCAGACAATAATTGCGGACGCTAAATTAATAAATTAAATGCATCACATTCAATCACTTAGCACATTTGTATATTATAAATAATATACCATCAATGATAATCATGAGTCTATTCGTCTAAACTCCAAACTCTATATCTATGCCAAACGATCCCTAAATAATTACTGATTTTAAAATTCTGATATTCTGAAAACTTTTCAAAATTTACAGTTTAGTCCCTCAAGAATTAAAATTTCAATTTGAGCCCTATAAAATTCAAAAAATGCAATTTTAACTTTCAAAAAATATTTTTAGGTTTCAGGGATCTGTTTGCAATTTTCAGATTTCAAAATTTCAATTTTCATAAACTTTACTTAATTACAGAATTGTCCGAAAGGACCAAATCTGTCTAATTTAAAACTTTAATCTTTCAGATTCTGAATAATTAAAATTTTAGGATCAGAATTTGAATACTTAAAACTTTAGTTTTTGATTCCGATTTTTTTTTTGAAAAATTATCGTCGGCGCCGCAGCGCCTGACGGGCAGTGAGCAATCTGGAATGAAAAATTAATTAGAGTCGCGGCGCCGCCATCAAACCCTAGGAGACGCCGCGGCGCCTCGACCCCAGAAACACGAAATTCTTATTTTTGAAGCCCTAAAACTAGTTCAGGATCAGATTTTCAGATTCACCCTTGTTCCCTTTCATTATCAAACAACACGTTCATCGACCATTATCCAATCGCTTCCCTTTCTTCGTTTCAGTGCACCATGTTCGAAATCAAACCAGTTACGCACGTTGACTTAAAAGAGTTAGATTGGAATAACTTCCTCGACTACATCATTGTTCAATAAATTCAGTGACAAGGATTATGCCTTCTTGAGATTTTAAGGTTTTAAAGATTTTAAAAGACAAAATTTAGATCTAGACAAATCCTAACCCATATTATCATTAATACTCATTGTTATAATCACACAAAATAGCCCAGGATCTGATACCACTATAGAAATTTTGTCGGGTTCGTACACACAGCGAAATTTGAAAATTTATGTTTCAAACTCGACTTCGGTAGAACTGTAGGATGATTACAACAATGTAGAACACATAGTAACTGTAATGCTTCGATAAGAACACTTACAGTTAGAGCAACTTCCAAATCTTCTAATTGAACTTGTGTGTCCTGAGGATGCGCACGCAAGAGTCCCTCGATTTGCAAGTTAGAGACTTTGATGTAATTCTCTTTCGAAAAGCTAGGAAATCCGACAGAGTTTCAGCAGAGTTTTAATCTTATAAAAGATGGTGTATTATTTGTGAGGCTAAACCCTGTATTTATAACAGAATAAATCAGTTGGGGTTTCCCTCGTGGGCTAGGCCCAGAAACCGATGCAGAACATGTCAACTTCGGACCCGCTGGACGCGAGGCGTCGCGGCCCTTGAGTAAGTGGCGCCGCGACGCTTGAGTCACCGCGGCCCTAACTCACTGAGTCGCGGCCCTCGCTCCATTTTGCTTCGTTTCTATTTTATTTTAATGTCTCAATCATCAACCGAACATTTATTAACTCTCTGATTACATCATTGAATCGACGGAACAATTGACATAGTGTTACCCTACATGCATTCACATACTGACACACAATATCATTAGGGTCTACTCGGAACTCCTAGACGGCACCGGAAGACAAACTTAATATGTGAAGTCTAGTTACACGTAACCTGTGAACTGAACATTTATATGGAAAGATAAAATCCTTTCATTCACGACACACTCAACCAAGCTTAGGATCTGTCAAGTGTCTATCCAAATAGCTTGATTATAACTCATCTATATTAGTTGACATCAAGATCATATCAATGGCATGTATACTGCGTTGGCCAACGACTTAGTCAACCTAATACCATATGAGAATCTGAGTGTTCTCTCTCGAAGATACATTCGAGGAATGAATCCTTATCTTGGCTCAACTACCACTTTTAATCTACTTCGCAATGTACCCAAAACAAGTCGTATCTCAACCTACAAGGCATTTGAGCTTAGGACAGGATCAAAGTACATTACTCCGTAAACAAGGTGATATTGACCTCAAGTCTGAGGACTTCTATCTCCCACACGCCAATATAAATATAGACATGTGAAACAAACATTATATTAGCAGGGTGTACAAATACTTCAACAAGTATACATGTGTCCATCTTGAGTCACCACAACTCGTAGCATGTGAGACATACTACATTTCTAAGTATATTGTTACACCCCGTAGTTCCAGAGTATGTATGTGAGGACGTACGTACGAGAATATAACACTAAGTACGAAAGAGAAGAAAATTTTGAATTTCTGACGGAAAATATTCCGAACCTCGTGAAGGAAAAAGGTTTATTATTGGGAATTGGATTCTCAATTTTGGTATTTGGACTTCTTGGAATATAAGAGAATTATGGATTGTATTTTCCAGCATTGGTCACGTGGGGCCCACGGGAGAAATTTACGGTTTTGTGGGGCCCACATTATTTTCGAGATTTTGGGAGATGAAAATATTTTGGACCAATAGGAGGGCGACACGTGTCACCCCAAGTGGGCCCATGTTGGGCGAAAATGATGACAATTGGACAAGTCTTGTGCTAGATATTTTGTGAGATATTTGTTGGACAAGTGGGACCCACACACACTTGTCCCTAATCTCAACCACACACATGTTTTAATCCTAGCCCTTGGTTGTGTTATATCATCACACTAGTAGGATGAAATCTTCCACACTTAGAATTATTTCCAAGACTTGAAAATACTCTCTCCCTTACTAAGAGCTCTCGACCATGGGCCATTACCTTGACCTAAAGTTGTCCAACAATACTTAAACTCTTCAGTGTTATTCCTTGATGTGTTAGGAAGGTTATTAACCAAGTGTTAGACAAGATTTCACACCCCTAGCCTAAAAATCATGCCTTGGCCGAATCTTGCTAGGTTTGAAACCTAAAGTGTTCTTCACTTTTTGAAGTTGGATCTTGAAGAGGATTTGTTTAGGAGCTTCTAAGGGTTGCTTGGAGCGGATTGGAACGTAAGGAATAGGAGCTAAACGTGCTACGGATCGACTTTTAGTTCTTGGATTATTTTGGGCTCTTTGAGGTAATGAACTTTGTCCTCCTTGTGAAGTTGGATATTATATATGTTGGTTGCATATAAGTAAGTATGTGATACATGGAAGGAAGATGGAAAGGATTTGGACCTTGTTAAGTTGCTAAAATCGAGAAATTGGCATGTTAGCCATTAAAATGGTAAAAACATTACCTATTACCTTTTGAAAGTTAATAACAAAGTTATTATAACTTATATAAAGATTGGAATATAAGTTGGAAGATTAAAGAAGTAATTCCGGCATGCTAGCCGAAAATCTGATAAGTTTGATTGTAGTAGTTGGCCAAGAACACCAACTAATGGATTCTATTTACATTGGACTGTATTTACATTGGATTGTATTTACATTGGACTGTTTTTACTTTGGACTAATGGATTGTTTTGTTATTGTGGGGCAGAAGTTTACACGTCCGGTTAGGCGTGTAATCCCCTTTAGTATTGTTGTATTATTGCGCCTTAAATGTGGCATGTTGGTTATTGAATTTCGGGCCTTGAAAAGGGTGGAAAAGTACGTAAAACAGGGGAAGTGCTGCCCGATTTTCCGTAGAATAAGAGACCCTATACTTAGAAATATTCTACGAAGAAATCTAGACGTTGATAGACATATTTGATTATTATAGGTTGATATTCTACGCGCGGCATATTCGACTTGGCAGGTGGATTAGCCGAGGAGGTATGTGATTCTTCCTATCCTCTTGAGCATGATTGTTGTGAAATATATAGTACGGTAGACGTACGTGTGTTAAATGAATTTGGTTTCACTTTGATGTCCTTGACTTGAGTTCTAAATGTTAAGAACCTTGAATTATTCTAAAAAGTTATGAATCATTATTCGGAAGGAAATTGATACTTGGTCTTTAAAAGAATAAAGTTCTCTTAATTTCAGAAATGAGTGTGGTTGTCTTTGGTTGGTTTAAAACATAAAGTGTTATAATGACTTTATGGGAAGTTAGTTATAGCGACTTTATGAAGTTAAAAGAAAGACTTGATTATTTTGAAAGTTTAGAGACTTGATTTTGAAAGTTAAGAGACTTGATTTGTAAACTATTTGATTTTAGGAAAGGAGAAGTAACTTGATTTAAAAGTATGGGTTACTTGTTTTGAAGAGAGTAAGTTACTTGAGTTTAAAAGTGTAAGTAACTTGTTTTTAAATATTGAACTTGTCCTGATTGGAAAAATATAAGTGGCTTGATTTTAAAAGGTGTGAGTGTCTTGATCTTAAAAGAGTGAGTTAGTTGGGTTTTAAAAGTATACTTGACGTTGTTTTAAAAGTGTAAGTCACTTGGTTTAAAAAGTATAAAGTACTTGATTTAAACATGAAAGTGTCTTGATACTACGGGTATTAGTATCGTGTGGTTTTTACTTAAAAATGGATCTTTTTAAGAGAATTGAAGTATGCAGTTCTTTGGGATTAAAACTTGGATTGTTGGCATAAAATGAAAGTCTAAAAGTATGTTAAACTTGCCTATGCTAGTTGTGATAGCCTTTGTTGTGCAAGTGTTGTATTTCTATGCTACCGCGTCTCTCGATGGAGGGTCGGTTATCTTGTTGTTTACTTGGACATACCGACGTTGCTGGATGGTCCACGGGTATGCTTTCACTATGATTGTTATCGAGTTATTTACTTGGACATACTGACACGTTGGGTGGCCCACGGGTATGCTTCCATTGTTATTGTTATTCCATGGACTAGCTATCCATGAGGTTGACGACGCAGGCAGGATCTGGTAGCTAGCCCCGCATTTGCCGGCCGATTCTTGCAGCCGGATCCGTAGTTGGCTTTCGTACTTGCCCCGGCCGCTTTATAGCATAGTTGGTACGTAGGCTCGTAGATGGCTTCCGCATTTGTCCCGGCCATATCTCGTGGCGCAGGCCGATCCGTAGCCGCTTTCGACTTGCCCCGCGATTGATGACCTGCCGGATCTCGTAGCCATGCCTTCGCATTTGCCCGATCGCGGCGATGCAGCCGGATTCGATGGTTAGCTTTCCTACTGCCCAGTCGGTTTTATGACACAGTGGGACACGTGTTCATGTACATTTTGGTGTTATATTATATCATAGATCGCTTGGCGGTGAGGAAGGAATTCCACCGCATGATTGATATTGTGGGCGTGAGACCCATGGTTATATTTGAGTGATGACTTTGAGGCACGAGTCCACGACTTGACATGATCGCTATATATTGTGTAATCGTAGTTTGGTTATCATACATGTCTCTGTTTTATATAGATCGTTATGATTTCATTCTGATTTTCGCCACATACTTGGTACTGTTGTACTAACCTCCTTCGGGGTTGCGTCACGCCGCAGTAGGTACATCGTTGTTGATCCTCGCTCTTGGGAGTCACGATTCTGCGTTTTGGGAAGCTCCGTTTCTCCGGAGGCTTATCTTTTGGTATGATTCCCTGAGATTGTAGGTTCTTGTACATTCAGGGGTATGGCGGGGCCCTGTCCCATCATAGTTGTTATAAAAACTCTTAGAGGTCTGTAGTCCTGTTGTAAGTGGGGTTTTGTAAAGGATAACTGTTCGGATTTTATATATATATGCTGAAAGGCGACCTATCGGTTGGCCTGTTTCCTATTTATACATTGTTACATGTTTTTGAGTTATTTCCGCTGATATTCTCTGATGTATTATCACTAGGGTGCCCGGGGTAAGACACCAGTTGCGGGCCCGAGGTCGGGTCGTGACAGATATGATGCAGACCACATGTCGACGTATCGCATATCATCGAAATCACATTCTCGATGATCATTAGTCAAGGTAATTTAAGACTTACGTTATTACATGAATATCTCACAGTATTAATAAACACGTAAGCTCTAGGGATGCATTTATAGAATATTGTAAACAATCAACTAATAATTCAACAAATGCAAAAATGCAATAATATTAATTATCATTAATATAAATATGAATGTGTATAAAGTACATTGTGTCCTAATACAGATTGTCTCTAGGACATACATATACTTTCAGCAACTTTATCCATTTTTTTGTCATTGCTCTTACACTTTTTGCCCTTCTCCTTCATTGAATATATAAATAAAGTCAGTGCAAATATTAGTTGAGGATGAGAAGGACCAATAAAGCTACGGATTGATGATGAAGTGAATGAAGATTTCATGTTAAAGATTATCTAGACCTTTATCATTTTTTGTGTTGTTATCTTTCTCAAATAATAATTATAATAATTTTTTTATATTATTGATGATTTATTTGAATTTATTTGAAGAATTTTAATGAAAATTTTACTTTTATTTATTTTTTAGTAATGAAATTATAAAATTGAACATATATGAGCATACACCTCGTAGATCCGCAGGACTTACGCCTTGCTCTGTGCTGCGTAAAACGCCTCGCCTCTCGCCCCGCCTCTTAAAACATTGTTTCTAACTTTAAGGTTGGCATACTTATTAGATATACTCTTTCTTAAAGTTGTCGTTGCCTTTAGAATCTTGAAGGGGCTTTCATGATTTCGTCCTATGCCCGTAGGAGCTTTTACTAATTTAGAGAAGAAGATTGGATCCATATTCCGATCGAGATATGCTTTCAATTAGTTGACAGTTAAAATTAATTGTGAAATCAAGATTTTCACTAATAAATTCATATTATAACGAAGTAAACTCGATAAGAAATTAAGAGGACTTAATATCAAAGTAAAAATTAATCTTAACATTATATATATATATATATATATATATAGTGTAATTTTCAGATAAATGAGATTCGAATGAACCCATTTAGCCTAGCTTCATCCCTGACCAAGGTTGCTTGAAATGTTTCCTTTTTAACGTCGTCTTAGAACAATTGGTTTATATTTCATAGGTGTATGACGTATGCAGACTAAATACTATATAATTTATTACTAATTTAAAATTTTGAATTTATCTCTAATATTACAACAACAATAATAATGTTAAAGATCATTATGGATATAATTATCCTTAATTATCTTCATTATGTAAAATCATCAATTACGTAATTAAAAGAAATATTATGTAATTAGTATGATAGCATGATTAGCATATAGTTAGGATATTATTAGGATAGTCTTCCAAAATCATCCATATAATGAGTCCCCGGTTTTGAGTTCGACATGTCATAAGTATTATATGTTTATCTTGGATGATTATACAAATTTTTTATGAATATTTCCCGTTGGAAAAAAATCACAAGCCCCCACTGTTTTTAAATAATTTAGTATTTTCATCCAAATCCAATTTGAGAGATCTATAAAATATTTTCAATGTGATAATGAGAGAGAATTCATAAATAACACTTTCAACTATTTTTGTCAACAAAATGGGGTGTCATTAGGTCTCTCATGTCCATATACTTCTCCTCAAAATGGAAAAGCCGAAAAAAATCCGAACAATCAATAATATGATTTGTACACTACTTGCACACTCGTCCACACCACCGTCTTTTTGGCATCATGCTCTTCAAATGGTCACCTATCTTTTGAACATTCTTCCTAGCAAGTTGCTATCAAACAAATCACCCACCCAAATGTTGTACCATCGTATTTCATCATATGACCATTTTAAGAGTTTTCGGGTGTTTATGTTATTCTTTTTTCCGTCCACCGCCATCAACAAGCTCCAAGACCGGTCCACTACTTGTGTTTTTTTGGGATATTTATAAAATCATTAGGGTTATAAGTGTTATGATATGTCTAATAAGAAAATTATCTTATCTCATCATGTTATTTTTTATGAGTCCACATTCTCGTTTACTACATCTCAAGTGGCGTCTCCACCTTCATATGAATTTTTAGACGTATGAATACATCCAATTTTGAACCACCATTTAAATACCCAATATGTTAGTACCCCAGCTGGGCCAACCTAAAATAGATTATCATCAGAGTCGGCCCAACACCGAGACTGGGTCGACCGAGATCGGGAGCCACCGCTCTTCCTCGCATCATCGGCTAGTCGGTGCTCGTTCATCGCGTGCCCAACACGCTTCACCAAACATTCTGCCATGCCCAACTTCACAAGCCACCATTCGGCCCATCTCAATTACCCCACATCGGCCTAAACCGCCACCCACTGACTTAGTGACCCAACCCACTGTCTTGGTCCCACATCAAAATATTGAAACTCGTGTCATGCACAAGATTTTTCGATCTAAGAGTCATTTTAACCTAACTTCTTCAGTTCAACCATCTCCACTTCCAAAAAATCCAAAGTAGCCCTACCCGACCCGAATCGAAAAGATGTCATGCTAGACAAAATTGATGCTCTTATTAAAAATAAGACGTGGAAATTAGTGACATGTCCATCTAATGTGAACATCATACGATCTAGGTGGGTTTTTTGTCATAAAAAAAATTTTGATTGCTCTTTTGCGAGACAAAGCTCGTCTTGTAGGTGATGACAGGTCTCAGTAGGTTGTCATAGATTGCGGTGAAACATTCAGTCCGGTAGTTAAGCCGGTCACTATCAGGACTGTTCTAAGTCTGGCCTTGTCCAAATCATGGACCATACGTCAGTTGGATGTCAAGAATGCATTTTTACATGATCACATATATGAAACAGTTTACACGCACCAACCGTTGGATTACTGAGATCCTACCTATCCGGATTATGTTTTCTTGTTGAAACCTTTTTTATATGCTTTGAAACAGACCCCCAGGGCATGATACAATAGGTTTGCAGGGTTCTTATCCACACTGAGGTTCTCTCACAATAAGTTCGATCAGTCTTTGTTCATCTACATGAAGGGAAATGACATGGTTTATCTTCTTCTATATGTGGATGACATTATTCTCACATCATCATTTGACTCGCTTCGTCAGTCTATTATGTTCTTTCTTACGTCGGAATTTGCTATGAATGATTTGGCTCCTTTAAACTATTTTTTGGGCATTAGGGTTACTCAATATGCAGGTGGTATGTTTCTCAAGGAAATATGCCGAGAAGATCCTAGAAAATTTGGTATGTCTTCGTGCAAATCGTCTCATACGCCGGTTGATACAAAGGCAAAATAGAGTAACACGACAGGTTCCTATATAGTGACCTGATATATTACCACAGCCTAGCAGAGGAATTGCAGTATCTCACCTTCACGAGACCTGATATCTCTTATGCGGTTCAGCAAGTTTGTTTACATATGAATGATCCAAAAGAAGCAAATATGGGGGCTCTGAAATGAATTTTGTGGTATATTAAGGGTACTCTGAATTTTGGGCTACATCTGTATAAGTTCACTGTGACTGGTATTACATCTTATATAGATTTTGATTTGGTGGATGCCCAAACACACAACGCTCCACATCTGGTTATTGTGTGTTTTTTAGGAGACAACCTCATTTCTTGGTCGTCGAAACGTCAACCGACATTATCTCGGTCAAGTTCTGAGGCAAAATATTGAGGGGTAGCTAATATGGTCTCTGAATCATGTTGGCTCTGTAATATTCTTTTAGAACTACATTGTCCGATCAAAAAAGTAATTGTGGTTTATTGTGATAATGTTAGCGCAATATACTTATCAGGTAACTCTGTCCAGCATCAGCGCACAAAACACATAGAAATGAATATCTTATTTATCTGTGAAAGGTTGCACATGGACAAGTCCGGGTTCTTCATGTTCCGTCCCGTTATCATATTGCAGATATTTTCACAAAAGGATTTTTGTTCATACTGTTTGATTATTTCAGGGACAGTCTCAGCATCCGCGCACCTCTAGCTAAGACTGCGGGGATGTTAAGGATCATTATGGATATAATTATCCTTAATTATCTCCATTATGTAAAATCATCAATTATATAATTAAAGAGAATATTATGTAATTAGTATGATAGGATGATTATCATATAGTTAGGATATTATTAGGATAGTCTTCCAAAATTATAGCCATAGATTGATTTTATAGGCTTGTGTATATATATATTGTATTCTTGGCATGAAATAAATCGTGGAGTCATTGGGGTGACTGCCCAGACACACGACGCTCCACCTCTGGTTATTTTGTGTTTTTTAGGAGATAACCTCGTTTCTTGGTCGTCGAAACGCTAGTCGACATTGTCTCGGTTGAGTGCTGATGCAAAATACCGAGGGGTAACTAATATGGTCTCTGAATCATGTTGGCTCTGTAATATTCTTTTAGAACTACATTGTCCGATCAAAAAAGCAAATGTGGTTTATTGAGATAATATTAGCGCAATATACTTATCAGGTAACTCTGTCCAGCATCAGCGCACAAAACACATAGAAATGAATATCTTATTTGTCTGTGAAAGGTTGCACATGGACAAGTCCGGGTTCTTCATGTTCCGTCCCGTTATCATATTGCAGATATTTTCACAAAAGGGCTTTTGTTCATACTGTTTGATTATTTCAAGGACAGTCTCAGCATCCGCGCACCTCTAGCTAAAACTGCGGGGATGTTAAGGATCATTATGGATATAATTATCCTTAATTATCTCCATTATGTAAAATCATAAATTATATAATTAAAGAGAATATTATGTAATTAGTATGATAGGATGATTATCATATAGTTAGGATATTATTAGGATAGTCTTCCAAAATCATAGCCATAGATTGATTTTATAGGCTTGTGTATATATATATTGTATTCTTGGCATGAAATAAATTGTGGAGTCATTGGGGTGACTGCCCAGACACACGACGCTCCACCTCTGATTATTTTGTGTTTTTTAGGAGACAACCTCATTTCTTGATCGTCGAAACGCCAGTCGACATTGTCTCGGTTGAGTGCTGATGCAAAATACCGAGGGGTAGCTAATATGGTCTCTAAATCATGTTGGCTCTGTAATATTCTTTTAGAACTACATTGTCCGATCAAAAAAGCAAATGTGGTTTATTGAGATAATATTAGCGCAATATACTTATCAGGTAACTCTGTCCAGCATTAGCGCTCAAAACACATAGAAATGTATATCTTGTTTGTCTGTGAAAAGGTTGCACGTGGACAAGTCCGGATTCTTCATGTTCCATCCCGTTATCAGATTGTTGATATTTTCACAAAAGGACTTCCGCGCATATTGTTTGATTATTTAAGGGACAGACTCAACATCCACGCACCTCCAGCTAAGACTGCGGGGGTATGTTTAGGATCATTATGGATATAATTATCTCCATTATGTAAAATCATCAATTATGTAATTATAAAGAGAATATTATGTAATTAGTGTGATAGGATGATTATCATATAGTTAGGATATTATTAGGATAGTCTTCAATATATATATATATATATATATATATATATATATATATATATATATATATTGTATTCTTGGCATGAACTAAATCATAGAATGAACTTCCTTCAAACAACATACTCAATGAAGTCCCACAATATGGGGTCTGGGGAAGGTAGAGTGTATGTAAACCGTACCTCTACCTTGGTAAGTAGAGAAGTTGTTTTCAAAAGATCATCAGCTCAAGACAAAGCATAAGCACAAGCAAAACAAGAGAAATGGTCAGATCCAGACAAGAAATTTAAAGCAGTATAAAAATGAAGGTAACAAAAGCGATAAGCCATGATAAAGCATTCTGAAAAAAAGAAGCAGTAACTAACGCATGTAAATAAGATAAACCAAGTACACGAAAGAACATACAACAGTAGAAATCAAAGGACGGGTAACTATAAAACAATACTTCACCTACTAGTATGATAGGCTAAGCAATGCTATAATAATATTACAACTACCAATATGTAAGTGTAAGTAATACTACGCTCAACTACCTACTACCCTAATCCGTGTCCTCCAGAACCCCTATCTAAGGTCATGTCCTCAGTAAGTTGCACCTGCGTCATATTCCGTCTAATCACCTCTCTCCAATACTTCTTCGACCTACCTCCTGAACTCGTCCATAGCCAACTTCTCACACCTCTGCACTGGGGCATTTATGTTTCTTCTCTGCACATGCTCGAACTATCTCAATCTCGCTTTCCGCATCTTATCCTCTACCGAGGCCACTCCCACTCTATCCCGTATATCATCATTTCTAATCATATCCTCCTTATATTCTCACACATCCATCTCAGCATCCTCATCATTTCTAATTTGTCTATATTGCGGCATATATATTAGTGTAGACAAAATTCGACCAAACAGAACAGAGTCCTTATCTGTTAAGCAAGACAAGCCCATAATTTAATGTTAGAAAACAGCAAGCTTTAGATAATTAGTGGGCTCAAAGACACAATCTTTGTTAAAAGTTATATTTGAACGACAAGAGTGGGACACTGCAAAGAGAATGTTTACCAAAATACAAGTGTTTAAAGAAGATGCTTTGCTCTACTTTAAGATCATGATTGGCTGTATAATATTGATCCTATAACATGGATACACGAGTATATATATATGTTCGTCCAACTTTTCTATATTCTCAATCCTTAAAAATTACCACTCCTTTCTAACCCTCAAAACCTTTAAAGGAAATGTAAGCCACAAGATTACTGAATTTGATAGTGATATTAGTTATGTTTGTTGGGAATTTATTTATGTTGATTTGTTTGTGGCGTGACGAATGAAGGTGATCTTTGTTGAACTTTAATCATCCTCGTGAAGAAGCTCTTTCTAATACTATTAATTTTAAAAAATAATTGTAGTAATAGTTGCATTCACTTCTATTTTTATTTCCACCAGATTTTTAAAATTTCACATTTGAGCCCGATTAAATTTGAATTCACACCGAAAATGGAAAGTCGCACATTGAGGTATAGCACTCCCTAATAAAGGCATCTCCGTATTCGCAACGCTCGAACCCAAAATCTCTAATTAAGGATGAAAGAGTATTTATCATTTATCACTCCATCATAACTCTTATTATACTTAAAAGCTTGATTCACTTTTACCTCGTTCATTGAATATGATAAGGGGAATGATGATAAGAGTAATGAAAATATGAGGAAGATACTAGGAAATATGATTTATACACTTTATTAATACCAACTTCGAATTTTAAGTACTTATTGAATCGGGAAAAATTCAAGTTTTGCATTATGGTTAAAATTGCAATCAAGGTAAATATGGAGACTTTTTCCTAACAACGAGGGTAATATTAGACTAAAAGCCCAACGGAGAGCAAAGTTGCTCAATTTGTCCCTTGGCTTTGCTTTTTTTGTAATGAGACCAATTTCAAATGATAAACTTTATATAATATATTACAAACTACCCTTTTGTGGTTTTAGAATTTGATCTCTTCTATAAGGGCCATCTCTCATCTCCCCGTTTTAAAGCCAAAAAATCAATTGTTTAGTATTTAACTTATCATTCCTTAAAACATTATCACTCACTTACACTTTATTAATTATGTGATAGTAAAATAATTGTCAAAATATGTAGATGTACAGATTTGCAAAGATCTAGAAACATGTATGATTTCAGGGAGAGTGAAAATATTGAAGCTCATATACTAACATGAAAAGTGATTACTTATTATGAATTTGACACATAATTCGAAAATAAATGTGCTTAGGCACCAACACTTTGTAAGCTGAAAGTGGTAAACTAAATTATTCAACTTTAAGTGATATAAAATTAATTAAAAACAAGATGAAACTATAGTATGTTTTGTGAACATATATATATTGTAAAGAGAATAATAAGACAATTCTTCATGGGCAAGAAAGGTTGATCAAAGGATGTCATACTTAGAGATAGATATAAAATGAAAATATTAATATACAGCATACTGACGTTAATTTTTTAAGTAAAGATGAGATGGTACTATTGTCAGAATACAGATAAACAAATCTAGCATAAGGCAGCATTTAGCTTCAAAATAATAGACCAAGGACGACCCTCTTATCGTTTAAACATGATCCACTGAAGCAGGCGCCGCTGGTGTAGCTGGTGCAGCTGATGATGCTATGGTAAACTGTACACCTCTCGACTGTCCAGAGTGTAACAAGACTGCAAATTGTGTTGCTGCCAATGCTGCAGCTTCCTGCTCCACCAAACCAAGAATACGAGTTTTTAGTCAGTTATTTACTGAATAAACATGCACATGTCGATCTCTTTCTCGATGCATGGTCAAGTGGGATTTCATAGATGCAGGATCAAGTGGCAATTCATGTAGAGAAAATATTATGATTAGTAAAACTAACACCCACCTCTCTTTGCCTGCGCTGCTGCAAAATGCTGATGGCCCAGAGCATGATGTAACAGGGTAAAAGAAAGCCAACTGCCCGAAGCAAGAAAAGCTGCAGATATGAATCAATTAGATCCACCGTCCAGAAGAAAACTTTTTTATGAGAAATAGACAGATAGTAACCATATAGGTATGCATAGCCAACTTACCGAAAAGAAAGCAGTTGGATCTTCATCGTCACCATCCGTGTCTGTCATTGGTAATGCATGGCGCAAGAGTAGAAGAGCCATCAACTGTCAATGAAAATCATCATTTTTAAGACTGACAGTCATGAGATTGAGTGGGGAAGGGATAAATGAAAAGATTAGGAGGAATAAACAAGATATGGTCCCGAATCCTGGACACCCAATAACCATAAAGGAAACAAGATATGGTCCCGAATCCTGGACACCCAATAACCATAAAGGAAACAAGATATGATCTCGAATCCTTGACACCCAATAACCATAAAGGAGAGACCAGTCGAGATAGATCACCAGGAATTGAGACAGCCAATCTTTCATATCTTGAAGAAAGCTTAGGCTTTAATAATGGGGTTCAGGTATATAAAGCTTGAACAAGCTATTGCACTCTGCATTTTGATTGGTGTCTCTTCACATTTTCTTTTTCAAAACCAAATAAATGTGAAAAGTTGAACTACCTGAAATAAAAAACAACTAAGCACGATGGGAAAGAAACATTTGTTGTCTCTTGCCTATCACTTGCTTGCCTAGAAATTCAGTTAAGAGAAAGAAAACCCTGAATTGGATTAGTGTATTCTTTTGACTGAAATTCAACTAAGGAGCATTTACCCACTGCTTGAAGGTGAAACATTTTTTGAAGCATAATGCTTGGTAAAGACGCTCACAATGTTATCTTAGGAAATAAGTGGTACAAGGGCTTACAATTAAAGCAGCGGATCGGCAGAATGCCGCACCACTTGCATTTGCAGAATTGTAATCATCGTATTCAGCTTCCAGTAATTGGCGTTCAGCTTCTGCAATTGCCAAGACGCGAGGATCATGTAAATCCAAAGGAGTACCTGAGATTTGCCATCCTCCCCTGCACCAAAATATGAAGGCTTAAAATTAGTTTTTGACAAAAAAAAAAAGTAAAGGCGCATGGTTTGCACCCTGCCCAGTGATCAATGGTCAATGAAGTGCGGGAGAATCATGAGGTCTCTATAGTCAAATCCCAGCAGAGACAAAAAACACTAGGTGTTTTCTTCCATCTGTCCAAGCCTTGGTGGCTAAAATTACCTGGTACCTCAGTGGAATTAGTCAAGGGCGCGCAAGCTGGCCCCAGACACCACCACCATGATAAAAAAAATGTAAAAGTGCATGGTCAAGCCTCAGGACTGATTCCACACCGACTAGCTAACATCACAACCAAAGAGGTCATCACATTAATTGTGGGTTGTTTGAATTGAAAAGCTTAAAGATAAAAGAGAATTTTCAAACAAATTAGTGTACAAAAACAAATGAAAGATGAACCAACTTAAACTCACCCAATATCAATAATTGTCTCCTCAACCACAGTTCGAGGAGGAACAGTATAACCAGGCTGGTATTGCTGCATATTGCAATTGAAAATGAAATTTATCAGATAAGAAATCATCTAATGAGCATCAAGACAAAAGGAAAGAATTTCAAATGAATCAAGCTCAGTCTTCTCGAGTTCTCTTAAATCATCATGAGTCGTGCTATTTATTTTAGAGAAATATTGAATGTCAAAGAAATATGGAATAGGGCTAAACAAGAGGGTGGGACAACTATAGGTGAATGCGCCAAGAGACAAATACATATCCAAACTTCATTGTCTTGAAAAAACAAACTAAGCTTAGATACTCCAGAATTAAGCAATTATAGAAATATTGAATGTCAAAGAAATATGGAATAGGGCTAAACAAGAGGGTGGGACAACTATAGGTGAATGCTCCAAGAGACAAATACATATCCAAATTTCATTGTCTTGAAAAAACAAACTAAGCTTAGATACTCCAGAATTAAGCAATTATAGAAATATTGAATGACAAAGAAATATGGAATAGGGCTAAACAAGAGGGTGGGACAACTATAGGTGAATGCTCCAAGAGACAAATACATATCCAAACTTCATTGTCTTGAAAAACCAAACTAAGCTTAGATACTCTAGAATTAAGCAATTATAGCAAAGGGTGTTACTACAGCTCTCTCTCCTCTAATATCAATAAGTAAGTCATATCAGAACTGAGAAGATTATACGGCCAATAAATATTGATTTTAAAGTAAGGGTAGTTCGGCTTTAAACTAAAATATTCAACTTGCATAATCAACGTGAATAGAGAGGAATGGATACAAAGGATCATGTATCAAAAATATCCCTTCTTTTAGTAATCAAAAGCCACCATTGTGGTGGGGGTTTTCTGCATTGACCCTCAGTTCATTCCTTCACAAACGGAAAAAATTCCCTGTTTATCTATGGAACTTGCATGATCATTTTTAGGTTCAGTATTCACCGAAAAGCAGGTGACAAAAGATATCTAACTATGCAACTTGAACAGATATTGGTTGTGTAATTTTCAAACTACAGGGAAGGAAAAGGTGAGTGCCACACTAACTTTTTTTAAAATGGTGGTGCCCAAGCCATCTTGCACGCAATTTGACTAATCCACTTAATACTCGCTACACCCACTAGCACAGATGGAAATAAATCACTCTATTTTTTGTCTCTACTAGGATTTGAACAATGGTCAGTCTTAAATTGCAGTTTCATTGACCGTTGGGTCATATCCTAGGGTGCTGCCACATCAATTTCTGGACTAGGAGTACTAGTAATTTATCCTTGTCCATTCACCCTAATGTGACGCATTAAAGTACTATGTGACTCGTGCAAAATCAGCAAGCCAGACATCCCGGGCCATCCTAAGTCGAGGGTCTATCGGAATCAGCCTCTCTACTTCCCAACTTCCCAGGGTACGTACACTCTACCCTCCCAGACCCCACTTGTGGGATTATACTGGGTACACTCTACCCTCCCCAACCTCACTTGTGGAATTATATTGGGTACGATGTTTTTGTTGGACATCCCGGCCCAATAATTCTCCACATTTTATCTCATATGATCTTATCTCAATGGACTGTATATACCGTCTAAACTCATCTCACTTACCAAACTACTCCTAAGGGTAAAGGCTATTCAATATATTAATATACAAGACTATGGAAACCAACTGGGATATTTGACACATACCTGATGGCAAATCTCACAAGTAATATCCCCCTTCTCATTGCACCAGTGTTGAACACATGCTCGGTGTGTGTACTGCAGTAAATGATTTCCACCAAAATAATTAGCAGAGAGACAAATTGAAAGAAAACAAAGCAAGAAAGATAGAAATAAACAACTCTTTAAGTTATCAGGCAACTAAAGAAAATCACACAACCACACTAAAATGGAAACAGTGCAAAGAATAAAGGTGCTACCATCTATGCAATTATAGTGCCAATAAGTAGAGAAAATCAAATTGTCAGCAGAAAAAAACGTTGATTAGGATGAAGATGTATATAAAAAGAAAGCAACTGCAACAGAATAACAGCAGTGGCAAGGATGTGGCAAGGATGTTACAGCTATATCTCATTATGTGCTGCCATGGAATCAAAGAGTTCCTGAAGTGAAAGTAGAATGTGAGATGACTATTATTAGATGTTTGACTTTATATTGGGAAGCCAGAAGTGATTATATTTTTTTTCAAAAAATGCTAACGTTAGAATGTTGAGATGTTTAGCCAAGCTTTTAGTGCGCAGCAGCTAAAAAAAGTAAGTTTTCCCAAAGCACTTTTGGAACATTGGCCAAGCACAAAAGTACTGCTCAAATATTGGCAAAAATGCTTTGCAAATTGATTATCAAACACTGCTACTCTCCAAAAGTACTTTTTCGGAAAACATCTCCAACAAAAAACTTCAAAATAAGTAGAAATTTGGAAACTTGGCCAAACAGACTATATATGTTGATAACAGGAGAAAGGTAATGTCTTGGTTCATTATGGTGGATAACTACTAGGGGTGGAAAACGGGGCGGGGCGGTTGCGGGACAAAACCGCATAAACCCGTGAAAACACAAACGCACCCGGCCCCGGCCCACATTGAACCGCCCCGCATAAGTTTTTATGATACTAAAAATGAAATATATAAACTTTTTCATTTTCAATTTTTCATGCTAAGTAGTATTAATTTAATAGACAAGTTTATTTAATCTTTCTCTTAATCTTTCATTTTCTATTTAAAAAGGTAAATGTTCGTGAAATAAAGAACCTGAGCAAACTACAATTTGAGTTGGAGTAATATTTTGTCCAAGAACTACTAAGATTCAATTTTATTTTAACCTTCCTTTTTCTTGGTCATTTCTCAAAAGAAAGAAAAATAAATGATTTGTAGAAATGAAGAAGAGGTTAGAGAGCAGAGTCGCAGAACAGTTCAATAAAATGATTTTGAAAAGATTAAAATCCTCAACCCGCCCCGCGTTATTTTTTTTTAAAAAATTGAACCCATCAAGCTTGCTTGAGAAAAGGGCTTCCAACGACAGCGTTGAAAAGAAGTACATCACCACTGAGGCACCAAGAAAGCGAAAAAAATAACCAAAAAGATACACCACCATCATGCAAAGATGCTTCCCAGCCCCCCACCCCTCTCTTCCCACGGCACCCAATATATCACCAAATCAATACCTGGCACATCCACTTGTGCCAAGCTAGTTCGGATCCACTTATCGAGTATCAATAATTTAAACAGTGTCTACAAGGTGATCAAACTGAACTCAAATACAAGCACGAGTGCTTTCAATTTGAAGGCAAATATAAGAAAACAAAGAATAGAGAAAATCTAACCCCACATTTCCTTTTGTCCTGTAAACATTTTTTCATATAACCATAAAAAGATCAGATTCTCCCGCAACAAAAATCAAATGAGCAAAAGATTTCACCTTGAGACTTCCACTGCAAGCACACGGGCTCTCCAACTTGTCCAAAGAATCTTCCTCTTGGCAAATCCTGCACTCTGCTCTAGCAATTAGTGGCGCAGCCTCATCACCCTCCTCCTCCGGGAGCACCCCCTTCTCATCTACATCTATCGACAAAGATGGTCCCACCATTTCCGGGTTCTTTACCTCTTCTCCATTCGGCTTCACAAGCCGATCCATGTGCACCACCAAACAATCTTCCATTCTAAACCCAGATAAAATGACACAATTCCTACACCAAATTTACCAATAATCACTTCCAAAATTCATAAATCAAAACACCCATCTGCCCCTTTTCCACATATTTCAAGATTTTATTATATTCAAAACAAAGTTAAGATCATTCATCAACAACTACTACTACTTATCAATTTAAACTAGTCGGTTCAGCTATACATCTTCTACACCCATAGCCTCTATTTGATTTCCTTTCTTTCCAATGTTAAAAAAATAAGAATAACCGAAACTTTTCAAGATTTTCTTAAATGCACAACAAAGTTAACATCTTTCATCAACAACTACTACTTATCAATTTAAACTAGTCGGGTTCAGCTATATGAATCTTCTATACCATTCCCCTCTATTTGAGTTCCTTTCTTTCCAATTAAAAAATAAAAATAAAAATTTCAAGATTTTCTTAAATAACACAACAAAGTTAAGATCTTTCATCAACAACAACTATTACTTATCAATTTAAACTAGTTGGGTTCGGCTATATGAATCTTCTATACCCTTCCCTATATTTGAGTTCCTTTCTTTCCAATATTAAAAAATAAAAAGAAATTTCAAGAATAACTGAAAATTTTCAAGATTTTCTTAAATGCACAACAAAGTTAAGAACTTTCATCAACAACAACAACTACTACTTATCAATTTAAACTAGTCGGGTTCGGATATATGAATCTTCTATACCCATTTCCCTCTATTTGAATTCATTTCTTTCAAATGTTAAAAATCAAGAATAACCGAAAAATTTCAAGATTTTCTTAAATGCACAACAAACAAAGTTCACATCTTTCATCAACAACATACTACTTCTCAATTCAAGCACCAATTTTAGCAATAATCACTTCGAAAATTCAAAATTCAAAACACCCATCTCCCCATATTCCACGCATTTCATGATTTTCTTAAATTCACAACAAAGTTAACATCTTTCATCAACAACATTAAACTAGTCGGGTTCGGCTATATGAATCTTCTATACTCATTTCCCTCTATTTGAGTTCCTTTCTTTCAAATGTTAAAAATAAAAGAAAATTTCAAGAATAACCTAAGAAATTCAAGATTTTCTTAAATGCAACTACTACTTATATGAACCTTCTATACCCATTTCCCTCTATTTGAGTTCATTTCTTTCCAATGTTCAGAAATAAAAACCAATTTCAAGAATAACCTAAAATTTCAGGATTTTCTTAAATGCACAATAAAAATAAGATCTTTCATCAACATAAACTATTACTTATCAATTTAAACTATTTGAGTTCATTTCTTTCCAATTTTTTAAAAAAATCAAGAATTACCAAAAATTGTGTACTTTCCAAACCCTAATAATAAAATTTACCCAGATCAGGGAATTACTCAAAATTGGCATCACAAATACAAGTCAACTATAAATTAATTAGAACAAAAAAAAAAGAAATCATACCTGGGGAAAATGAAGAAATTCAACAAATGAGATAGAAAATATAAATATTTTTCTTAGGTTTTGACAAAAAAAAATAACAAAAACAAAACTAAGGAAGGCCTATCTTTGTTGTTTTTCTACACCTTTTTGGTTGGAATTTTAGAGCTAAGAATTGGGGGTCATTTTCTATGTAAAGCTTTACAGGTTTTATGATATATATCTGGTGATGCATGAATACCATGTGGATTAGTATATATATATATATATATATATATATATATATATATATATATATATATACCTATGATATACGTATTTTTGGTTTACAACGGCTTGTTTTGTCTGCCTTGGTTTTGGTGTTGGGTTAGTTTAAAACCTGCTTTAAATGAAGTTAGTGATGGATGACTTTGAACCCCCTTTTAATAATGTTTTCTTACAACGGCTTAGAATTTAATTGAGGGAAGGGGCAAAGTTATCAAATTACTAAGGTTTTTTCTTTTCTTTTTTAGTTTTTCACCGGGTATTGATATCCATTTGGGGTCCGATTAATCATAATTAGAGCTAGAGAGTAAAGCGCTTTTTAGGAATAACTTCATTATCAAAACCTGAAAAAGATATCACTTGAGCTAAGGATCTATCGTAAATTTCTCTCTATCCCACACAAAGTAAGGGTAAAGTCAGCGTCCATTCCGGACGTCATTTATAGAATCATAATGAATATGTTATTGAAATATACCCATTCGGTGGTATTACTAAAGTTCTCCTGGAAACAAGAATGGCGTTTATTTTGACCTAAATCTTATTAATCAAATTTTGAAAGGACTACATCTGTCACAAATTAATTATTCAGTTTTTCCTTTTAGATTTTGTCCCTGAATAATGAACAAGAAAGTCACATATCAATCTTTTTGTACTTTAAGGCGAACAATGATTGATGGGCCAAACATGCTCCACTTGATAAGCCTTCCAATCTAAAACAGACGAAATATGAAAGCTTTATAAGATTTCTTGCAATATTAGCAGGATTCACTTGCATAAGTATGAACATGAACATCTTAACTTTTGGGAGCAAGTATTTTTCACTCACACAATTTGTAGAACATATAGAAATTCCAAAAATGCTAGGAGTAGTTTCTTTGGCAACAGTTTACAGTTTCAAAATTTTATAAAACTTAGATTTGTTTGTGAGCTTATTTCCTTAAACTTTGTAAAAATGAATATTTTCGACTACCCTCTAAATACTGAACAGCAAGGGCAATGTGAATATTCAATCTGAGAGTCCAAAGTTAGCTACAAAACTTTAATTGAACATGCCAAATAAAGCTCTACAACACAAAAAGCTTGTCAAATTGAACAGATTCAAATTATTTACCACCCAAGAGAAATCTTTAGTTCTACACCACCCTCCAGGGGAACACGTAATTCAAGGATAACTACTTCGTAAAGGAATCGTGTAATGACTATTGTGTAAATAGGTACAATATATGCTTGCAACCAAAAGAGACCAGCTCTTCTACATTCTAGTGTCTGCTTCCTCATACAGCCTAACATCCTCACCGGAAGCTTTCTGGTAAAACTTTCATAACAATAAATAGTGACGCCATCTTGAATTGGGTGTCAACCACATTTCAGCAGTCCCATAAGATTTATCTCACTTCGCCGAAGTATAGCATCATTTACTCGGGGTACCAAGCAACAAAGTGTACAGAGATTCTTGGCAGAGGCAGCTGATCCACTTCGGTCCTTTCGCCTTATCCACAGATGCAGGAAAATGGCTTCTGCTCCTATAAAACAATCTATGAACATCTACCACCAACACGTGTGACTATGTACTTTCCTTTCTCTAGATCATACACAGTCTTCAATTGTGGCTTTCTCCACTTTGACACATACCATGCTGTGACTATCACCAAAATGAAAAAGGCAAAGAAGAGAAGCAAAATAAAAGAGTCCTCACTGAACATGTTTGCAAACCACCCGGAATGCTCTTTGTCCAACTCAGCCGTGCTCTGCAAGATGAATGCTCCCAATGCCCAATCAAGTGGAATATTTTCAACTTGATTATCATATCCAATCCTGCTCAAACACATACTTGAATTAAGTGGGATTTAACTATTATCATCTATGTTTTTCAGTAGATTTTAACTATTCCCTTTAACTAGAAGAAAGAAGAGGCAGGCCTCGGGAATAAGATACTTAACCATGACTCCAATTTTAAATCTTGGAAAGCTATAACATGTGAAAAAGCAGACAGCAGTATGTTTCCTCTTTCTTATTAAGTTAAGCGGATAGCTGTAAGTATTAAAAAGGAAATCAAACTTAGTACCTATCATCATCCAAAGCAATTCCAAGACTATCATGAAGCAATGCCAATATATACGCTGAAGAGAAGCAATAACGATGCAAATCCTCCTCCTGAAGGGAGTGGTACTTGCTTTTCAACCTTGACCAGTCCTCTTCGCAAAAACTTTTCCCAGCAGCCATAAGATCAGAAAGAAAAGCTTTTGGGGGCAAACCAAAGAACTGTTCAGAAAAGTTTGGGAGGAAAAATAACAAAAAACCATTTTTAGCACATCAAAAGCCAGGTATCAACCATAAATAACAAAACAGAATGCCGACTTCTATCAACAGATAGGTATAGTCACAAGACGAATGTGCACCTTGGAAGTGTAGAAAAAATTTTCTGTAGCCAAAAAGCTCCCCTGGAGCTTTGGCATAAATGTAGACCCGATGTAGCAGCTTTTATAAGGGCAACTCTCTGCATTATGCAAGAAGAAGTGTTTCTTCATTCAGTGGTTTCAAATGAAAGGAAAATGCTGACTGAAATTAAGCATAAAATTAACATTGCATATTTTTATTACATGTAAAAGGAAAAGCAAACCTTTGCCTTTCTGCAACAGTGATAGTGAGGCAGACCTGCACTCTGAGAAGTTACCGCTAGGATACAGAGCAGAAAGGTTCTTACTCTTATCAGCGAAACTACTGGGGGAGAGCTTCAATGACCTTATGTTGTGTGTATATCCTTTAGGAGAACAAGGATCCATCAGCTTGACACTTTGAGCAACTGCATTGATAGAAACAGGTTGTGACTATAAATTTTGATTTGGAGAACCATGAGAACTGATGCCTTATTTGAACCAAAAAAAAAACATTGAACTGATGCATCAGTCCACGCTGGAAGCAGGATAGTAACCAAAGCCATGCTACAAAATGTCACTTGGAAAAATAATGCATCAGTCTAAACTCTAAAGCCATGCTACAACGGCAGTGTTCCTCAAAAACATCACTTGAATAACATAAGAAATCACTTTAGAATGATAAAAAAAATTAAATATAAAAGGCATATATCATTTGCTTCAGTTTTCTCAATTCCTTTGTTTTTTTTTCCTTTTATTTATATGCTTTTGGGTGTGGGATGCTATGGGGGTAGTCTTTTAATCAATGAGGCAACAACACATTTAATTTGGGAGTTTAGAGAAGTAAAAAACTCGAGCATACAGAAAATTTCACTAAATTGTTTACAATAATGGACAAACATAATGCACCAACCCTAACCCAAACACAAATAAATATTAAAACGTTCAAAGAGAAATCAAAAGAACCGGCAGCAAAACCTCTCTCTTAATCAAATATCTATGTACTCATCTCTTGAGAGTTAGAAAGATGTCTAAGATGTAAAAAGAGAATAAAAATAATATCACACCATGAAGTAGTTGAAGTTCATGTACTAAAGGAAAGGAGATTTAAACATTACCTTGATCTTGGCCCCTCGTAACAAGGGACTCCAAGAGTAAGTCAAATGCTACGTTCTGCAAAACATCAAGCGCAATGAAATCTTAACATATATCTATAGATGTTCCTAGATATTAAAAAGGACATGAGAGAAAACGAATACAATACTCAAAATTCTCTTGCAATACAACTTCAAAACGTTGCGTTAAATGCATATCCTAATCAAGACCTCTAGACGATGAGAAGATCAAATTTACTGTTATTAAAGATGCTTATTATCTAGTGTTGACTAATTCTTCCGTGAAATCTTGGTTCTCTACTTTTGTTTTTGTTTATTAACTACCGAGAAATCCTTGAGGGCCAATTAGCGCACGGTTAGAAACTCGGTGGATAATGGGCCTGCCCCTCTACCCTAGATCAAATCCCTAGTGGACAGTGAAGTGCAATAATGAAGTCCAGTGGGCGGAAATGTTCCTAGTAATGTTGAATTCACCTCCCAATTTCACAACATTTAGCTCACGGTGCAGACTACAGTGGCTTATTTGATCATATACTCACCAATTACACTTAGGTTTAATAAAATGATAACGGAAAAATTGCAGTGTTCATGATAAACAACTAACTAAAGGAAATAAAACTTACCTGACCAAATTGAAGCAAGCTATGACTGTAGATCTTGTAGGTAAAGTTTCTGAATTTAATCGTACGAGAATACTCTTGGGGCATAGGCTCATTAGAAACAAAAGTCACCTGAATAGATTATACAACAAAGATTATTGTAACATTCATGCTCTGATACCATCATGGTGTTGCATCATGCAAACTGATAAAAATATTTTTTTTTTTAAATTGTAACTGCAAACTGATAAAAATAATTTCAAATGCAGAGAAAACATAAGACTGGCTCGATCCATTTCAGATCACATGACCCAAGATAGTAATAAATTGAATTTTCAAAATGATGAGATCAACCTGGGCAGATGCACCACCAAGTTCAATTATCCCAGTTGTTTGCAAAGGATCACTACCAAGAGTCCCAAGGGCATAATTAGCAATAACCCACGCATATAAACCCTCATCAGATCCTATAATTAATAAAAACATGATGGTTAATTCTGCTAAGATGAAGCAACAATTGAAATCCATAATGAAGTGTTTGAATAGCATCCAGCAGAAAGGTTCACAGGTATACAGAAACTAATGTGTCACTTTAACATACGTCATAGAAAAAGTAAATGTGACAAGACAGAGATTCAAACATTTTACTCAAACCTAAACAGAAATGTTTCCCACCTCCAATGATTCAGAAAGATAAGAACTGGTATAAACATTTGAGTATATTGAAACTCACTTTTCAAATAGCAAGTACTGAAGTCTAAGGAGGCAATTGCCAAGACACATATATCAATAAAGAAAATGGGTAGTGGATGGCAACATGATCAACACAATCAGATACAGAAAAACAAGAAACAGATTCTTTTTCTTTTTTTTCCGGAAATGGCAAGTGTATTATAAATATAGCACCAAGAAGATGCTGTCAAAAGTTTTTACTAAGCGCCTGAAGCATATCTTCTATCTTAAAAGGATTCTATGAGATCTATCACTGCTTCAGCATCACTTACATAGCTCTGTGTGAAACAGTATTATTACACAAACTTTTTTAACTCAAAGTACATAACTATTTTGATTCAGTGTCCAAATGATTGGAGCTAAGTCTTTAGTTCAGAACAAACAGACTTATATGACTATATCAAGCAATCAACAAAGTAGTTTAAATTCTAAATATGACGGGTCGGCTATATGAATCCTCTGCATACATTCCGCTCTAATTCAGCACTCCATATAGTAGTTAAACCTTTTTTATTTGTATTTGCATAATATTGGCATGAGATAAGTTTAAATGGAGTAACATGATTAGTGAGCATTCATAAAGCCGACCCCAACTTGTTTGGTATTAAAGCATAGTTGTAGTTGTTGTAGTTAAAGTTTTTTACCCTTTCCTTCAACCTACCACAAGTTTCCTCTTTTAAGAGTGTTATGCTTTACAAACTCATATAGGCAGAGTTTATATAACTACACCACAAAGATAAAAATAAAGTGACAAACCTCATACGCGAACACCTATTAAAATTGTCAACTGTAAGTTAAAAACAAACTTTCAAATCGACTTAATCATAAAAAAAAAATGACTAAATTGATACACAAATTACACACACGTCCAAATCGGACCAAAAGCATACCATAATCCCCAAGTCAGACAAACTAGAAACTTCCAGACTCGAAGGTATAGCAAACTAACAGATACAAAATAGTACTCAAGAATAGGGGCGAAGAAGAAAGAAACCCCTCTAATTTTCTTAGGATAATTGTGGGAGGAAAGTGCTAGAAAAAACAACAACTGGAAGGACCTGAAAAGAAACTAAAAATAACCTTTTATGAACTCAAAATAGTAAAAAAAAAAAAGACAAGTAGTTTAAATTCATAATTTGACGAGGCCAGCTGTATGAATCATCTATATCAATTCCGCTCTAATTCACCACTCGAAGAACTTATAGTCATGAAAACATTTCTTAACTTAGATGTTAACATTTTTACCCTGCCCTTCAGCCTACCACTACCCAGTGTTATCAAAAGCAAAAAGCGCAAAAAACTCTAAGGTCAGCTGGGGCTTTAAGCGCAAAGCAAAAATAAAGCGTGGGCACGCCTTTTTCCCAGCTGACCTTAAGAGTTTTTTTGGGCTTTTTGCTTTTTGATAACACTTGGTAGTGGTAGGCTGAAGGGCAGGGTAAAAATGTTAACATCTAAGTTAAGAAATGGTTTCATGACTATAAGTTCTTCGAGTGGTGAATTAGAGCGGAATTGATATAGATGATATATATATATATATATATAGCCTTAATGATGACACTGAAGCGCACATAAAAACGAGGCGAAGCTCTCAACATGTTTTGAGCCTCGCTTCAGGGCTTAAGCGCGCAATAAACGTGCCTTTGACAACACTTCCACTAGCACAAGCTTCCTCTTTTATCCTTGCTATAACCACAAAGATAAAACTAATGTGGCAAACCTCATACCAGAAAACCTATTAAAATTGTCAACTGTAACTTAAAAAAACAAACTTTCCAACTTGTTTGGGATTAAAGCCGACCCCAACTTGTTTGGGATTAAAGCATACTTGTTGTTGTAGTAGTTAAACTTTTTCACCCTGGCTTTCAACCTACCACAAGTTTCCGATTTTATCTGTGCTATGTTTTACAAACTCATATAGGCAGAGTTTATATAACTACACCACAAAGATAAAATAATGTGTCAAACCTCATACATGAACACCTATTAAAATTCTCAACTGTAACTTAAAAACAACTTTTAAATCGACTTGATCATAAAAATGCAAAATACATTGCATTGTATAAACAACTCAACATTAGACAGCCAACTGAACTGAAGTGCAAACATAATCCTCGTACCTGAAATAACAGAAGCCCAATCATCCTTAAACTTAAACCCCGAATCCCTCAACACCCCTCGACAAACTTCTAGAATCTTCTCCTGAACACCTAAATCCAACAACCTCATTCCTGCAGTAGCCATTAACCTAATCTCAGTTTCACTCCAATATTCCTTGGGTACATTTCCCTTCGCGAATTCCACCAACTTGATCACCGATTCACTAGCCATCTCGGGATCCCCCTCATAAGCCGATAACCCCGGATTCACCCTCATTGAAACCAAACCCTTATCCCCAAAATCAAACACAGGAAGTCCACCATTCCTAACCTCGTACTCAAACACATGTATCCTCGTACCTGTACTACCCCCATCAATAACAATCCCATACTTCTTAATAACAGAAAACCCAATTTTACTCGAAAATACGAAAACGTAACATATGAAAGCAATAATAAATACTATTGAAGTGTAACATAAGATATTCGATTTAGAATTGTTGCGATTAGGGCTACGATTTGAAGATCTGTTAGGTCGGTACTGTAATTTCGCCGATTCCATTGTATGACTCTGGTTCTTATCGGTGTCGTTAGAATTAGGGTTGTTTATTTTGCGGGCATTGGATCGGCGCATCAAAAATGTGAAACATATATGAACAGTTGTGATTTATTTTAGGGTTTTTCTTTTTCGGATCGGAGATTTGAGAGGGCTTTTACCGATTTACGCCCTCTCTTCTCCGGTGACCGGTTTTTTTTGTTTTTCGGTGGACCGGTGCCGGTTCAATTGGTTGTGGTGAAAATAGAACTCATAAGTTTGTTTTTTAGGGGATGCGAGGTTGCGGAGAAGGAAACTGCAGCGAAGTGAATTGAATTGACTTTCTTTTCTCCCTTCTTAAATTGACTACTCGTCAAGACCATAGGTATCCTTGGTGGTGTGAGAGCAGTCATGAAGTTAAATCGAGAATACCTGGCGTGTCTTCGCTCTTGAAGTCTGTCGCCGTGAAATCACACCATTGGTTGCCGCGCTAATGACGCATTGCGCTTATCAGATCATTCACGCACTGAAAGAAAGAAGATGCCATGGTTCCTTCGTCAATAAAAAAAAAAACTATATTTTACTTTCCCGAAATACAGTATTTTATTACTTACTTCGTCTAATATTACTTATTCACTGTATTAAAAATAATTTCAATTAAGAAATAAGTTATCACTTTTTTTATTTTAATATTAATAAGTCAAATTTTCCAATTTCTTTTTTCAACACTATTTTTCTATGGAGAATATGTGAATTGTTGGAAATTCATTATTTAATTAGTTGAATGCTTATTTTTTTGGTAAGCTTCTTAGTAATAATTAGGGGCAATATCGTAAATTATTTATTCTGTTTTTAACTTTTTAATAGACGTGTCAAATCAATATGAGTAAAACTGGATGGAGGGAGTATTTCACAATAAGAATAAATTTAGAAGTTTAATTTCGTAACACACTAATATCTCTATAATATTACCATAATCCTTTACTTTTCTTATTTAATAACAATTTTATCAATCTACTTATATTATTAATATAAAATAATTGTGATACGACTATTTGCCTTTTTAATATATTGTATTGTTTAATTAACTATGTAAAGAACACTCTTCTTTTAAAATTACTTTAATATAAAAGATTTTGCATCTTCCATTAAAATATTTTCCCACTGAAACTCCTTTTGTAATAGGGAGACAAAAATTAATAACCATAGTAAATGAGGTTGCTCATCCCTTAATTCGAGGTCTCAAATTTCAAATTGGAGTATGATGACATATGAAATAAAACTCATTATTTTCTATAAAATTAGATACACAAATTAATTTTGAGTACTATTCCAATCTTGTCGACGAATAATGCAAACAAGATGCTTAATAAATTTCATAATTATGATAGATTTTTTGCTCGAAACCTTGTCTTTTAATACATTATTTATAAGCGAACTTATTAGTAAAGCTGGCGTCTCTGTTGGAAGAGGTGGCAATGAATGAACTCGGGGGAATTGGTTTTGATACTAGGCAAGGTCTTGATGAAGATGGCGATTTATATGTCTGTCAAGTTTTATTGAAGTTAATATGTAAATGTGTGTATAAGATCATTTTAAACAAAATGGAAAAACATTTTATTCTAAAAGAATTTCTTTTCAAAATTAATTTAAGAACATACCCCGTGAAAATTTCATAACATGGGGTCTGAGAAATGTAGAGTGTATGTAGATTTTACCTCTACCTTGGTAGGTAGAAAGATTGTTTCCGAAAAAAATAATTTTACTTCAATATAATAAAAAAATTGTGACAAAAAAATAAAATAGAGAAAGTAAGTATAATAATATGAATCATAACAGAAGGTAGTGTGACAAAATCTTGACAAAATGATAGATTCATGTTAGTGTCAAGTATAATATTTTAAATTAAATTATTAGCTATAAGCTCGTCATTAGAGCTGCTAAATCGGGTCGGCCCAATCCAATTAAGCCCAAGCCTTGCGAGCTAAGAAATTTGATGGGCTAGGGCGAATCGGTCCTTCATTTAAAAGGGCCTTAAAATGGCTATAGCCCAACCCAGCCTTAGAAAGGTCGCGGGCTGGGGTCTGAGGTGGGCTAGCCCTTCATTTTTTCAATCTTTTTTTTTTTATAAAAAAAAATCTTTTCAACCTAAATTCAAATCTAAAAGTATGTCAATTTGTTAACATCTCTAACATACAATTACATGAAAGTACATAATTCTACAACAACTTATAACATATTCAACACTAAACATTGTCAAGTGCGGTTGAATATGTTTGTGATAATTTTTTTTAATTAACATCTTCATCTTCGTATACATTCATATGCAAAATTAATTAGCTAAACATTATCAAATAACTATATTTCTAAAACTAATAATTTTTACATTCACTTGAAAACATTACCACTTTGAATTTTGTATAATGTCGTACAACCAATTTCGAGTAGCAACACATGTTTGGACATCATGGATGAAATTTTTATATTTGATGATTAGAAATTAATATTAGAGATTTACTAAATGAGTAAAGTATGGTGTAAGATACTAAGACTTATTCGGTAATCACTATTCCTAGGTTTTACTTATTTTTATATAATTTCTTTTAAATTATTAAATTATAATTAAGTAGCCTTTTGGTCTGTGGACATGCCTTAGTCCCACCCCTATCAAGCCTCAAGGACCACGAGCTGGACTGGGGTTGGCCTTATAAGACTCAGCTTTAAGTGAGTGTTTTCTTAACTTACCCCTACTTCAATAGTGGTTCGGATTCAACTGACCTCAAAGGCTAAGTCCATTTTGACGGCTCTACTCATTATACTCATTAAAATCAAATAACTTCTTCACATAATATATTCTTAACTCAATCCTTCAACTTGGATGTTTTCACAATTGTGTTTGTGGGACTGATAAAAGGACCAGATTCTATGATCGCCTGCACGGAGTTGCAGGGGGCGTGTCACGATGAATTTTAGAAAAGTGATCAGTTTTCTACTAGAAAACCGACTTGGACATCCGGTTTAGACTGTGTTTAGAGTCTTTCACAGCCTGTATAAACATGATTTTTTCGCAGCATTATGTTGTTGAAAATTTGGTTATTAAACGTGAAATAAAGTTAATCTTATTAATTATGACTCGAACAATTAGGGCCCCGCACGTCGGAAACGTGTTTCCACACACGTGCACATAAAGTGTCAAGGATCGTAATTTCCTTAATGGAAGAGATATTGGTACGTATACGAATTGTTTGAGACGTAAGATAATATATGGTTATTGGTCAAATGACAATGGTTTCACGTTGGTAAATGAAGGAAGACGTGTACAATGTGTAAAAGATGAAACGAGTCTGAAAACGCCGCGGAGCCTCGAAGGGCCACGACGCCTTAACGTCGGAGTCGCGGCGCCTCCCTGCAGGGCCGCGACGCCCGAAACTCTGTGAAGTTTCGGCATTGTTGAGTGTATTTTAGACACACTTTGAGTCCTTTTTAGTTAGTATTTCTCTTTTTTCTTAGTGTTAGGTGTGTTTTTCTTTCTTTTGTGTTAAAACAAAATCTGCAGCTTATACTTTAGTGGCACAACTGTCTCCTACACACTCAACACTAACATCGAATACAACACCCCCAAACTTCAACCTTTCTACTCAATACCCACAACCTCCTTTTCTACTCTTTACCCACAACCTTCACAATCACTTTTCAGCACCCAAACTACTTCAACTACAATACTCCTCCAAACTACTACTTCCTATGGCTTCAAAGAAAAGTTGAACAAAGAAAGGGATTACATTTTTATGAGAGCTTCACGCTGTTCTTGTTTCAATTGGTTGGCTTGAGGGTATGGAATGGAGCTTCGTTGTTTGAGATAGTTGGGGTTTTTTAGGAATTTAAGAGTTTAAGTTGTGGTTGGGTTGGATTTGTGGAGGATTTGTGGGCAAATTTCTGGAATTTCGTGGGTTTTTGGAGAGGGAAAGTTAGGTTTTTGATATTGGAATTGGGGAAAATCTGATTTTTGGGCGTTTTAAGTTTAATTCCCTTTGGCGCGACCACCTTTTGGCGCGCGGCTGATCTCTGCGCTCGCCGGGACTTTTAGCGTCGCGGCATATTCTGGCGCGCTCCTAGACTTGGCAAACTTTTCTTTTGGCGTCGCAGCGCGCGCTGCGTCTGTTCGATTCTTTTAGCGCGGCCTCGCTCAGGCGCCATGCCTTCTTCCGCAGCGCTTACCCGCTGAAATTTTGTTTTTCTTCGATTTATTTCTGCACTCCAATCACAAAGACAAACACAAGACCCCAAGACCGTGAGACTGTTCTTAGACAAAATAAAATTAACTAAAGACAGAAATTAAAATAACAAAATTGAAAACGTTGGGTTGCCTCCCAAGTAGCGATGTCTTTAACGTCTTTTAGCCGGACGCAAGTTCCTTAGCCTTAATAACCCTGGGGTGGATTAAGCCCTCAACCTATCCATTTCCTCCACATTTGGCGTTTTCTTTTTCTTCTTTTCTTCTTGGCATTATCATTAATAGGGAGTTCAGGAAAATTTACCTCCCTTAGTGGCATTTCAAAGAAACCGTATACGCTTTCTTGGGCTCATCGCTCTTTGGTTGACTTGTATCGGCTCGCGTGGTTTGATGGTCGATTGCAAAGCACCCACTCATTGTTGGTGGCTCAATGACGTGTTTAAAAACTTTAAACACCATTTCTTCGCACTCCACCCAGTGTTAATTCTCCTATTTCAACATCAATCAAAGCTCTTCCCGTTGCTAGAATGGCCTCCCAATATGATAGGGATTTCGCGTCTTCTTCCATGTCAAGAATGAGGAAGTGCAGTAGGAAAGAAGAATTTTCCTACTTTCACAATCACGCCCTCAATTTTTCCTCGTGGATGAACCACCGTCTGTCGGTAGTTGCGGACTCACGGTGGTTGGTTTGACCTCTCCCAACTCAATCTTTTAAAAAGCGATAAGGCGTCGATTTATACTTGCCCTAAATCGCATAGAGCTCATTGCAAGTCACTCGCCCATTGTGCAAGGTAGTGTAAAGTCGCCAGATCCTTTAGCTTTGGTGGCAACTTCTTGCAAGATAGCACTACACTCTTCTTGTTAGTGCTACTATCTCATATTCCGCCTTCTTCTTTTCCCCAAGATTTCTTTCATGAACTTGAAATAGGAAGGCATCTGCTCCAAAGCCTCTATAAAAGGTATGTTGATACGCAGCTCTGAATACTTCCAAAATTTGGAAAATTGTTTATCGACCGCCTTCCTCTGTAATCTCCTGGGAAAGGGATCTTTTCTGTATACTCTTCTCCTGGAGTTTTCTCTATCACCGGCTAGGCTCAATCACCTTCTCTTTTCTAACTCGATTTCTTCTCAACTCATCGGTGAGGTGGGCCGCTGCTCATTGTCTTCCAACTGCCTTCCACTTTGCGACATCGCCTGATTTACCTCTGTATTGCTTAGCAATGTCCCGTGGCTCGATGTTTGACCGCTTAGCTAGCTGCACTGTGTCTCAGTTTACGAACGAGATCTAGCCTTCATGAAGCTGCGTCGGCGTTGGCTAGTCTTTATCCGCTTGCTTTCATCCGCTTTCTCTGAACCGGTGCATTAAGCTGAGGCTGGGGCTTAATGAATGAATTTGCTGATTACGGTTCTGGTTACGATCGCCTATCTTCGATTCGATGCCTCGTACTAATCTGCGCCGCAGTGCGGTTCTGCCGCCGCATGCTGTTCTGCTCACGCGGTCTCCTTTCCATGAGAAATTTGGGTTATTCCTCCATCCTGGGTTATAAGTGTTAGAGTAGGGATTGTTCTGTGCCTCGATAATTACCTATCGCCGACACTCTGCCGCTCATCGTTGGTATATTGTTGGGATCCATTGAAGGACACTATCAAATGTATGTGGGCCACCACATATCTCATGCCTTTTAGGCATCTGCATCGCATTCATCGACATCAGTATGTTCTTTGCATCGTTTCGCTAGAAGAGCCACTTGGGCATTCAAGGCAGCAATAACATCTATTTCGTGGACTCCCACTGTTCTTCTCCCACTTGTCGCCCTTTCTTCAGTGACATGGTTGTTAGTGGTCATATCTTCTAATAACTCATGAGCATCGTGGGCTGTTTTCCTCATGAATGCTCCACCTGTTGTTGCATCTATGATGGTTCTGGTTGTACTGCACAGCCCGTTGTAGAAGATGTGGACCAAGTTCCACAACTCAATGCAATGGTGTGGGCACTTTCTCTGTAGATCTTTGAACATTTCCCAAGCTTCATATAAGGACTCTCCATCTGCTTGGTAGAAGTTGTTCAACTCCCCTCTCAGTTTTGCTGCTTTACACGGGGGAAAGAACTTGGCTAGAAATTTCTGTGGCAGCTCGTGCCATGTGAATATCGAATCGGCTGACAGGGAATTCAACCATACTTTTGCTCTATCCCTGAGTGAGAAGGGAAAGAGCCTCAACCTGACGGCATCATCAGTAACGCCGTTATATCTTAAAGTGGCACATAGCTCCAAGAAATTAGCTATGTGCATATGTGGATCCTCCGATGGCAGTCCTCCGAATTGCACAGTGTCTTTGTACCGTGCTCGAATCGCCGGTTTATTTCAAATTGTTGGCTCTGTGTAGGGAGCCTAATGCAAGTCTGTGCTCCGTTCACTCTTGGCAGCACATAATCTCCCAAACTTCTTTCTGCCTGGACTTGGACTCTCTCTTCCACGTCTATTGGCGCTTGCCTAGGTATTCCTGGATGGGGATGGTTCTCTCCTAACCCTTCTCCCATCCCGTTGTTGTTCTGAACGCCGTTCATCTCTAACAAGGTTGCAATCCGCTGATTCTTTCTGTTCTGTTTGCAGGTTTTTTCAATTTCTGGATTGAAGGGAACAAGAGTGTCTGCTCCTCTTCTCCTTCGCATAAACCAACTTCCTGAAATAGATCAAAAACAGACAACAAATCACGGCACCTCGAATTTTTCGAAAATATAAAGAAAAAACTAAAAACGTAAAAATTTAAAAATTAAAAATCAAATTAGAAATTAAAAATAGACCAAGTTGATATTGAACTAATGCCTAATCCCCGGCAACGACGCCAAAAACTTGATGTGCGGTAAGATGCACACACTTTAAACGCAAGTGCACGTTATCGTGACAAGTAGTATAGTCTTGATAAGACCGAATATCGTCCTCAAGGATTAGGGTTCAATTACCAACTATCTATTTTTTGGTATCTATTTGGTAAATTGATATTTAGATTTGTTGTTTTTAACTAAAGATTATAAAAGCTATTTAACTAAAAGGGTTTACTTCAGTGATGATGAGAATAGGGCTTCCATGTATCCTTACTATCCGCTTATGCTACTTACTAATGCATTAACATATGGTATTCTTCTTTTGGAGAAAGCAGGTTTACGAAATCGTTTTATACTCCCGTTAGGGTTATATAAACACTCAACCCCAGTATCGCACCTTACCTACCTTTCGGTGATAAGGATAACTCTATAGGAGGATTAAGAACAAAAACCTAGTTGACCGTCACGCACAATGCGCAAAATTAGGGTTATTAAGCCTCTCATCAACGCTACATAAATAATTGAGGTATTTTCATCCCCAATCCAAGAATGTCTACCCAACTTACAGCATATTCACAATCCCCCCCTTTTGGAATCTGATTAGAAATCATATAGTGATAATTAGTTGTCAATTAATTACCAAGAATTCAACTCAATTATTGGATAGATCTCACAATAAGAAAAATAACCATAAGCATGCATTAATTTATAACATAAGTCTCTAGCAATTCAACATGGAAAGCCCTATAAGAGAATTAGTTTCTAGCCATTGACATGACAAGAACTAATCCCATGTTCATCATACAAAAACTGAAATAAAGAAAAGAAAAAGAAAAGAAATTACTAAACTAATGGTGTCCAATCTCCAAGCAAAAAGTCTTGTGTTGTGCAAGAAGGGGAACCCTCAAAAACTGCCTAGGGTTCTCCTTTTATAGGCTGAAAACCGCCTCAACTTTTCCCTGCAGGCCAGGCCCAAAATCCGTCTAAAAACTTATTTTTTTCGCGTCGGCGCCGCGGCCCTGCGCAGCGCCGCGCGCCGCAATCCGTCGAGTGTTTTGGCGCCGCGCCGATATCTCTGGCATCGAGGCGCCGCGGCGCTGCAACTCCTGTGGCTTCTCGGATGTTTAGGCGTCGCGGCCCTGCATCTGGTCTCTCGAGGCGCCGCGCCGAGTCTTCTCGCAGCTCTCGAATGGTGGACGCCGCGCCTGCGTTTACTGCAGGAGGCTCGCGGCCAGATGCGAATTTAGTCTCGTTCGCCACTTTCTCTGTTTTCAGCTCAGGCATCTCCTCTTTTGCCCTCTTTTTGCTCCTTTCCCGCCATTTGGCCATTTTAACCACTTTGACTCAAAAGAAAGAAAAACTATCCTAATACGACACTTATATATGCAAAATGGGACAAAAGACTAACTAAAATTGACTCAAAAGGTGTATATAAAATACACCGATCACCCACAGACCCAACAACCCGCAGCCCACTCTCTACCCTTTATCAGCCCACACGCCCAGTAGCCCTTTATTTTTCCCTTCAGCCAGAAGCCCACGCCCCAGCCTTATTTCCCTCAGCCCCTTTTCCCCATCGTCCATAATACAAAATCCACTAGACCCTCACTTCATCTTCATAAACGCAGCCCTAAACCTAACCTAAAGCCCGCGATACTCTCTCCTCCTTTACGCGAATCTCGCCGGATTTTCAGGGTGGAAAATCCGGCGACTTTCCTTTCCCCTACCAGTACCGTTCAAAATCGCGTAAACCACGAACTTGCCATAAACATACTAGCAAAATCCTTACCATAACCTGTTCAAATCGCACGAATCAAGCACAAATCTCGTTCAAAATTAGCCAAAATCGCACCTTGATTACTTACCAACATTAGAACCCAAGATTTGGACTATAAAAGGGGAGAGCATGCAAAATCGATGGGCATCGATTTGACACCCCTAGCAGCAGTCAACAACCCATAGCGGCAGAGGAACATCGAGAGAATGAGAACAAGGGTGGACAGCAATCCAGACCTTCCCCCTTTGTGACTAACAGAAGTCGACACAGAACTGGACGGGAAGAAGAGGGGGTCTACACAAAATACCGGTTAGTAACATAGCAATCCAGGGGAGAAGGGAGAAAAGATCACGACCACCAAAAGGAACCCGTCGAAACTAGCGAATGGAAATGGCATCCATTCTCGCAGAATAAAACTCGACTAAAGGCATCCGAAAATAAGGAGAAATTAGCCGGCAAGGAGCAATAAGAATCCTAAAAATCGTTAGGGAAGCAGCAAGAACAGAAATTAAAATGAAAAGCATTTCGTTTTCGCAATACTAGTCAAGAACCAGGTAAAAGTTTCATTCCTCTTTCAATCACATCGCAATAACCCGTCGAGTGGACCGATGACTTGATACGCTGCCTCGGTTCGCTGTCCGGAGAAGTAAACTCGTCTCCTCTGAATTCTGTTGTATTTGTTCGGACTTATGTGTTTGTGTGTTTTTGTGCTAGTATAATGTTAGTCTGTTTATTTTGTTTAGTTCTGCTTGGATTAGATAAATGTAAGGTTATTTCGACAAATAGTGAAGTCCCGATTTGGTGATAAATATTTATTTGTTTGGTTGTGTGAATGTTGGCAGATATTTATTATTGGAAATGCTCTGTGATGGATATTGTTCTAATGTTCAGTTAATTAATTGCTATTATGAATTGGTTATTCTGATGTAATACGAATAACATGAGACTAAAATGTCGGTATTAAGTTTCAATCCTGTCATGCCCTGCCTGCTGAAGTTGTTTTCTCTTCCAAAAAATGGTATTTGCAGTAGTGTTTTTGCATCTATGGAGTCAGCATGTCCCTGTTAAATTGTGGCCTAGTTGCTTATTGTACTTGTCTTTGGATTTATCCTATAATGTGTGCACACTTGCAGAATTCCTTGTTAGGGTGAATACTTGTTTTAATTAAACCGTCTATTCTGCACTGTTTTGTAGCATTCGTCGTATGGCTTAATGATGTAGTTATTGTTTGGATTTATGAGATCGATTGAGTTATGTGTTAAGTGGTAGTTTCACATATTATGCTAAAACTGTCCTTCATTCAATGCTTGATGGAATGCAAATGTTGATAGAAAATCGTAGGAGATTATTCAATTGATCATGTACGCCGTAGACGTATTATACCCTGCATCAGTGAAATATGCATATGTCTGTCCAGCAAATCATGTCGTAATGAAGCCGGTGTATGTTCGGCATTTGAAGATAAGATTATACCCTTTTGATTAAATGCTCAAAGTATAGTAGGTTTTAGACCAATCTCTCTACTCTTATAATTTGCATGTGCAATCTGAATAAAGTCTTGCGGATTTCCCTTTCTTCTGTCTTGTTTGAGAGTATGTGACCCCCTACCCTCCTATATGAATTATTAATGGATTTATCCACGCGAGCATGTCTACCTTATATCAAAAAACAAAGTATGCTGAATATGTGATATATGAAATGGATCAGATTTGCGTCACTGCTGCATAGTTTTCCCATGATACATGTTAAAGTATTACAAGTACCTTACTTTAACCTTACACCTGCTTGTTTCATTTGACTGCTAGATTAATTCGCTCGTCTAAGTAGATAATAAGGTTCAGAGTCAGCAGATTGTTCATCAAGCGTTATTAACAAATCTGAAAAGATAGAAAATGAATCTAGGGATGTTGGCTTAAATGTCACAGAACTTGTCATGATTCAGTTTTCCTTTTGATCTATGTTAAGGGGTCATGTATATCCTTTCATGTCTGGTCGCATCTCGTTCAGAATGCCTGTTTGCGTGTTAATCTGAGTAATAGACATAGAAGCTTCTTAGAAGCTAAGAAACGATGTTTAGCTACGTCAAAGGATGAACTACGTCTAAACAGATCCATAATTATGCATCTTCACAGGAACCTAAATGCACCATATATATTGTTGCATATTATGTATGTTCGGGTCTCTTAAACAATTGAGGTAATGTCGAGATATAGGCAGCAGAAATGGGCCCGCATGTGTATCTGTACATCTGGATTTCATGTTAATTGGGTTAGTGGCTTTTGGACTAAACTGTCTTAAGTTCTACAAATATAATTGTTTGGGATTACATGTGGCTTGAACCCTGAGAATTTAACAGTTGGACCCCCTTTCTTGGTTTCTTTTCCTTATGAATCTAAAAAAAAAACGCAAGTTGCGGGGCCTGCATTGCATTCTGTTTGTCCCTAGGTTGATTGGTATTTGAGGCTTGATTTTAATGAAGTTACTTGGGGATTGTTCTACATTCATTCTTGGATTCTGCCCACATTTGGAGATCCATTAATTAAAATCAGTTGGCTACTATCTTAGGGTTCATTCCTTGACTGTTGGGATGAAATATTTCTTATATATTTTAATTTTCGCTAGTGTTTATGATGTTAGTAGATCGAGCATGTACTAATCCTTATCATTTTTTTTACATGGCACGCACCGGAGCAACAAAGAGTCTCATAATGAAACTCATCGTGGCAAACGTAAAGGCCTGCATCTACATCCATCGAGTTCCCTCTTCGGCAATTCCTAGAAAAACAAATAGGACGGAGTCATCCGCTCCAATCCCTTTACTCTCTTAACCTCCTTATCTCATTTTATTTGTTATTGTAATTTTATAACTTTGTAATTAATAGGAAACCAAGAGCAATTAGCCTTTGAACACATAAGGGGGAAGGTAATTTAAAATTAGAAATGCATTTCTACTTTATGTGTCTTTTAGGATTGTTATGCATGTCTAAATTTTACCAAAGTAATCTAAATGATTTAACTTGCATCATAAAACCAACATTTTGTTTCTTATTAAATTCGTAACAAATTTTCTCCTAAACTCTCAGGAATCATCTTAAAGCACTTTTTATATAATATTATACGCAGGTTAAGCAAGATTAATTTAGCTAGCAGTACACATAATTAGTCCATAAATAACTTTTGCATGCACACATAATTAGTCCATAAATAACTTTCGCATACTTTACATATTGGCCTTAGTCTTATAAACTTTTATCAACATGCCTTCTTTATAAAATATTTTGAAGCATCTTTTATATTTTCGAAACACACACTTTTAAACATAATAATCACCCTAGGTTTGGCAGGACAACCGCAAGTTAGCGGATCTTAGAGGGTGTCTAACCCCTTCCCTCTAGATTAATAAAGAACCTTTACCCAGAATCTCATTAAGTTTAGCAGACCATTAAATGGAGTTAATGTTTACTTTAAACTAGTTAACATTTAGGTGTCCTAATTCACCCAATTAATTAGGTGGCGACTCCGCGAACCCTTTAGCATATTAGCACCCTACTTTAACTTTAACACCTTTTAGCATTCTAGCATATAGCACCTTTTGCACTTTTAGCATTTTAACACACTTTCTAGCCCCTTTAGCATTTCTAGCCCCTTTAAATATTTTAGCACCCCTTTTAAGCCTTTTTAACATTTAGTACTTTTATTTATTTTCTAACCTTTTTATTTAAGCAGGAGATTCACTTTTTTATTTTAAAGTCGCGGTCGAAAAAGGGCGTGACAGAAATGGCGACTCCGTTGGGGAATTTAGGTTCTTAACCACAACAGACCTAGGGTTATTATTTGGCATTACTTTTTGCATTTAATTTTGTGTGCTGTATTTTGTTTTATTTATTTTAATTGCTACCTGCTTTACTGCTTTCCTTAAACTGGCATTCCGCTCATATTTCTTCCATTCTGGAAAATTCACACTATCACACACTCACACGCTGGTGTGCTTCGCGCACCCGCAAATTTCTTTCAAAATATCCAAATTTTAGGAGAGTTGGCGGAGTTAGATCGGTTCGTTCGATCACCGTAGCCTTCTCACTGAGTTGTCCGCTCGAACTCAAGGTCTAGTAAAGCCAAATCTTAGCAACTCGTGATAGAGCTATCCCACCTTATATTTTAAGGCATGACGATTTACCTTGTGCTGGTCGGCCCTCGCATTGACACCACAATTAGGAAGACACCAAACTTGTCGACGAGTTTCTCAACCCAACGACCAACCAGCATATTATGTGTAGCGTGACAATGATAGACAAATCCAAATCTAATCATGACATGCTGAAATTGGAAAAAAGTGCACCGTCATTTGGTCGCCATTTCCAACAAAAGCATTACAGTTGGACGGCTTGGACAAATCCATCATGACCTCGCATATGTGACGTTTAGGCCTACCTCTGGCATAAAGGGGTCCTCATGCATGTTAGGACCCGCTTGCAATGTGACAATTTATGTGCAACATGTACTTGCTAAATGTTTTTACACTTTTGCAAAATCACGTGCTTTACACTAACGCAGTTTGCTGCATGTTGTCTAAAGGATTTATCATCTCCCCCAAAGGTCGATTTGTATTTGACTAAGCAATGACAGAGCATAGATACTTCACAAGATCAAAGGCACGGTCCAGCGACTTGACCGATTCAGGGGCATTTGAGCAGAACGAGTCGGAACCTGTCTTGGTTCCCATAGGCAAAGCAGGGGTTTCAGAAAAGAAAAGCAGCATAGATCCGATCGAGCACCTCGCCCAGTTACCACAGCAAATGGCAACCCTGCAGACTGAAATTAAAAGGCTCTGAAACCTCACCAGAGCACTCACATCGCAAATAACCAAAATCAAAACCTCCAAATTATTACCATGACTACATTACATATCCCATTCAGCCAATATACAATGCACCCATATATCCCACACAAAACCGAATGCCTAACATACTCCAGCTAAACACAAACCAAAGGCCACCACAAACCTATTTTCGCAATGCATATGACAACCCCTTGCGATACCCACACGTGTATACGCCCCAGCCAAAAGCCCGTCCACTAAACATCTTCACACCCCGCCTAAATGCCACAGAAAGGCCAGCCAAAGTATACACCCATTTAGCCGAGCCTTTGTCGCAGTTGTACGAGAGGTTGAGGTTTGCAGGGATACTCCAGCCAATTCCAAAGAATGTGCCCAATCCCAAGTCCAAAGCTCATGATGGGAACAAAAGTTGTGCATACCATTCTGGAGCCATCGGACACGACATGGGAAGGTGTTATACGCTCAGAGACAAAGTAAGGGAGATGATCAAGGAGGGAGTCATTCAGGTGGAGGAGGCCTACCCCAATGAGTACAATGAACCCCAAAGGAAGAGAGGTGTTCCCTGGCCAGAACCCGCTCCGCCTGAATCAGTCATTTATCCGAGCATGCACTACGCAGAAGCCAAAAGAAGGAGATACTGATAGCAGAGAATGAAGACCCAGCCAGCCATGATGCAGAGCAAGAAGACGTATTGGTTGGATTTGCACCCTTGTTCTGGTCCGCCTAGAGCCCGGATAAGAAAGAGCAATTTAGCTTAGCAGATTAATAAAAAGAAAAACTCATATTTAAACTTTAATAATGTTTTCTTATTGGAACTACGTGTGACCTGATTCCCTTGGCGGATACGTAGGCGGCCACATCGGCTTCGGTCACACCTTTTAGAAAATCTCAATTTCTCTTTTGCACCATTGGAACTACGTGTGACCTGATTCCCTTGGCAGATACGTAGGCGGTCATATCGGCCTCGGTCTCACCTTTAGAATTTTACTCAATATTCGCTTGTAATGAACTACGTCATGACCTGATTCCCTCATGGGGATACGTAGGCGGCCTAAATCGGCTTCGGTCACACCGTTAGGAAGCTTTCCCTTCGCCTGAAAACAACGAGAATACACAAGCAACTCCATTGAGACCCACTTTAGGTCAAACACCTTTTACGCATTCAAAACTGGGACAAGGTAGGAAATCAGACAAGGGTTGCAGGTCCAAGCAGGCCAGGCACGCAGATGTCAAGGAACAAGGCGGCGAAGTCAAATGCGAATCGACCCCCCCAAACTCACAAATTTTCTTTGAGCGCAAGTCTTTTCATATTAACAGAAGCAGAAAGTGCAATAGCCGAAGCAGAAAATACGGCAAAAAGTTTCTTCGCAAAAGCAGAAAGAAGCAGCAGAGGCAGAGGATATGACAACAATCCAAAATTCAAAGTCCGCATCAGAAGCAAATGCGAGAAAAGGCATCGACAATCACTCAATTCGCAATGCGGCTGGCGTCACTGGGCTATAAAGTCAAATTTGCAACCAACGCATCGCACCCAACAAAAGCATCATGGCAATTCGTCGCAAAGATTTAGCATGTCCGCAAGGACAACATCTCGCATTCATCCGGGCGTATCGGGACGACATCTCTACCCATAAAATTGCACTTCATATGTATTTATCATTTCGTTTAAACAGTATACACTAACGCTTTCTCGCTTAGCTTGCGAGCATTTATTCTACGAGCAACAACAACACGCCCGTGCAACGACGTTATCGCGACATCAAGTCCGGAACGACGCCAAGAAGAACACGCCCGCATAACGACGTGATCAGCATTATGTCTACGCAACGACGCCAGCAGCAACACGTCCCGGCAACGACGTTATCAACACAGCAAGTCCGAAAACGACGCCAGCAGCATTATGTCTACGCAACGACGCCAGAAGAACACGCCCGCATAACGGCGTTATCGACAAAGAAGTCCAAAACGACGCCAAGAAGAACACGCCCAGTAACGACGTTATCGCGACAAAGAAGTCCGAAATGACGCCAAAGAACACGCCCGCATAACGACGTGATCAGCATTATGTCTACGCAACGACGCCAAGAAGAACACGCCCGTAACGACGCGTTATCGCGACAACAAGTTCAAAACGACGCCATCAAGAACACGCCCGCATAACGACGTGATCAGCATTATGTCTACGTAATGACGCCAGCAACAACACGTCCAGGCAACGACGTTATCAGCACAGCAAGTCCGAAAATGACGCCAGCAGCAACACGTCCAGACAATGACGTGATCAGCATTATGTCTACGCAACGACGCCAAAGAAGAACATCGCCCCGCAAGAACGACGTTATCAAAGACAAGTCCAAACGACGCCAAGAAGAACACGCCCGCATAACGACGTGATCAGCATTATGTCTATGCAACGACGCCAGCAGCAACACGTCCAGGCAACGACGTTATCAGCACAACAAGTCCGAAAACGACGCCACGACGCAAGTCCGAAAATGACGCTATCATCAGCATATCACATCTACGCAGGGACGATTTCTCTGCTCTCAAAATTGTATTTCTTATTCATGCTTTGTTAATATGTCTTAGCAGTTATGCACTAACTCTTTCTTAAGCTTTAGTCTACAGGGGAAGCTGCAGCAAGGACAACATATCTGCATTCACAATCGCAACACGTCCGTGCAAGGGCGAAATCACAACATTTGCAGCATCGCATCAACACAACAGGCATCACATTTTTGCGGGATAACATTTTCTACTCACAGTTGCATTGCTTTTAAAAATTATACATCATCATTTTGCCTTAACAGTTATGCACTAACCGTTTGTTTAAGTCTTAGCATGCAGGAGCAGGAGCACAACGTGAATTTTCTCTTACATCGAACCGGGGCAATTTGTTGGGGGGCCAACCTTCCCAATGAATGACAGAAGCGGCCTCAAGCGTCGGTCCACTCGTTCCACATCACCATAAAAACCAGCATCATAAGCCGATAACAGTACACTCCAGGTTCAAGCCAGTTATTTTTATTTTTACTTATTTTAGCACGTCAAAGGTCGTCATAACTCGACATCGATAAATTTGAGTCCGCCACCGCCCAGTGTTTTGACCATGGTAGCCCAGTGTCGTCATAACTCGACACTGGGACAAGCTTTGAATCCGCGTTAGCCCGCCTTGGTGTTTTGACCATGGTAGCCCAGTGTCGTCATAACTCGACACTGGGACATATTTTGAGTCCGCGTCAGCCTTGTCTTAATTGTCCAATATTTTTGCAATTCTGAGGATCGAGACAAAATTGGCTATGAGTCAACGTCTTTGTCCGAAGATTCTTCCATCATCTCCATACAAAGAGGGGCAAGTTGTTGACACCCAATTTTGACCCTCTCGTGCAGTCATTAGCTATAAAATTACACTAATTTTGCAAAATAATTTCTTATAATTTTTTATAATAAAATGCAGCGATAAAACATTAATACAGGCATAAATAAACAATTTAATAATAACGCCGCATTTTACGTAGAGTATTAAGCACTTAGAGTCTCGCGCCCGCATTAATAAATTTTAAGCTCTGTCATAATTCTTAAATGATAATTAATAATAAATACATAAAATAAATAATTTAGCAACGACGTCGTGTCAAGTAGCATAACCGCATTTATTAACACGCAAAGCAATTTCATAACTTTAATAAATAATGCACAATAAATAATTTTAAATAATAGTGCCGCATTCTAAAATATTAAGCACTAATTAAATAGCACGCCCGCATTTATTATTATAACAATTATTTTAATAAATAAAGCACCTAAATAATCTAATCATAATTTACCACTAATTAAATACCTAATACCTAAATAATACCACATCCCACCCTTTAAACTCGCCCAGCCCACAGGCCCAACAACCCGCAGCCCACTCTCTACCCTTTATCAGCCCACACGCCCAGTAGCCCTTTATTTTTCCCTTCAGCCAGAAGCCCACGCCCCAGCCTTATTTCCCTCAGCCCCTTTTCCCCATCGTCCATAATACAAACTCCACCAGACCCTCACTTCATCTTCATAAACGCAGCCCTAAACCTAACCTAAAGCCCGCTGCATACTCCTCTCCCCTTTACCCGCGAATCTCGCCGGATTTTCAGGGTGGAAAATCCGGCGACTTTCCTTTCCCCTACCAGTACCGTTCAAAATCGCGTAAACCACGAACTTGCCATAAACAGACTAGCAAAATCCTTACCATAACCTGTTCAAATCGCACGAATCAAGCACAAATCTCGTCCAAAATTAGCCAAAATCGCACCTTGATTACTTACCAACATTAGAACCCAAGATTGGGACTATAAAAGGGGAGAGCATGCAAAACCGATGGGCATCGATTTGACACCCCTAGCAGCAGTCAACAACCCAGAGCGGCAGAGGAACATCGAGAGAAGGAGAGCAAGGGTGGACAGCAATCCAGACCTTTCCCCTTTGTGACTAACAGAAGTCGACACAGAACTGGACGGGAAGAAGAGGGGGTCTACACAAAATACCGGTTAGTAACATAGCAATCCAGGGGAGAAGGGAGAAAAGATCACGACCACCAGAAGGAACCCGTCGAAACCAGCGAATGGAAATGGCATCCATTCTCGCAGAATAAAACTCGACTAAAGGCATCCGAAAATAAGGAGAAATTAGCCGGCAAGGAGCAATAAGAATCCTAAAAATCGTAGGGAAGCAGCAAGAACAGAAATTAAAACGAAAAGCATTTCGTTTTCGCAATACTAGTCAAGAACTAGGTAAAAGTTTCATTCCTCTTTCAATCACATCGCAATAACCCGTCGAGTGGACCGACGACTTGATACGCTGCCTCGGTTCGCTGTCCGAAGAAGGTAAACTCGTCTCCTCTGAATTCTGTTGTATTTGTTCGGACTTATGTGTTTGTGTGTTTTTGTGCTAGTATAATGTTAGTCTGTTTATTTTGTTTAGTTCTGCTTGGATTAGATAAATGTAAGGTTATTTCGACAAATAGTGAAGTCCCGATTTGGTGATAAATATTTATTTGTTTGGTTGTGTGAATGTTGGCAGATATTTATTATTGGAAATGCTCTGTGATGGATATTATTCTAATGTTCAGTTAATTAATTGCTATTATGAATTGGTTATTCTGATGTAATACGAATAACATGAGACTAAAATGTCGGTATTAAGTTTCAATCCTGTCATTCCCTGCCTGCTGAAGTTGTTTTCTCTTCCAAAAAATGGTATTTGCAGTAGTGTTTTTGCATCTATGGAGTCAGCATGTCCCTGTTAAATTGTGGCCTAGTTGCTTATTGTACTTGTCTTTGGATTTATCCTATAATGTGTGCACACTTGCAGAATTCCTTGTTAGGGTGAATACTTGTTTTAATTAAACCGTCTATTCTGCACTGTTTTGTAGCATTCGTCGTATGGCTTAATGGTGTAGTTATTGTTTGGATTTATGAGATCGATTGAGTTATGTGTTAAGTGGTAGTTTCATATATTATGCTAAAACTGTCCTTCATTCAATGCTTGATGGATTGTAAATGTTGATAGAAAATCGTAGGAGATTATTCAATTGATCATGTACGCCGCAGACGTATTATACCCTGCATCAGTGAAATATGCATATGTCTGTCCAGCAAATCATGTCGTAATGAAGCCGGTGTATGTTCGGCATTTGAAGATAAGATTATACCCTTTTGATTAAATGCTCAAAGTATAGTAGGTTTTAGACCAATCTCTCTACTCTTATAATTTGCATGTGCAATCTGAATAAAGTCTTGCGGATTTCCCTTTCTTATGTCTTGTTTGAGAGTATGTGACCCCTACCCTCCTATATGAATTAATAATGGATTTATCCACGCGAGCATATCTACCTTATATCAAAAAAAAGTTTGCTGAATATGTGATATATGAAATGGACCAGATCTGCGTCACTGCTGCATAGTTTTCCCATGATACATGTTAAAGTATTACAAGTACCTTACTTTAACCTTACACCTGCTTGTTTCATTTGACTGCTAGATTAATTCGCTCGTCTAAGTAGATAATAAGGTTCAGAGTCAGCAGATTGTTCATCAAGCGTTCTTAACAAATCTGAAAAGATAGAAAATGAATCTAGGGATGTTGGCTTAAATGTCACAGAACTTGTCATGAATCAGTTTTCCTTTTGCTCTATGTTAAGGGGTCATGTATATCCTTTCATGTCTGGTCGCATCTCGTTCAGAATGCCTGTTTGCGTGTTAATCTGAGTAATAGACATAGAAGCTTCTTAGAAGCTAAGAAACGATGTTTAGCTACGTCAAAGGATGAACTACGTCTAAACAGAACCAGAATTATGCATCTTCACATGAACCTAAATGCACCATATATATTGTTGCATATTATGTATGTTCGGGTCTCTTAAACAATTGAGGTAATGTCGAGATATAGGCAGCAGAAATGGGCCCGCATGTGTATCTGTACATCTGGATTTCATGTTAATTGGGTTAGTGGCTTTTGGACTAAACTGTCTTAAGTTCTACAAATATAATTGTTTGGGATTACATGTGGCTTGAACCCTGAGAATTTAACAGTTGGACCCCCTTTCTTGGTTTCTTTTCCTTATGAATCTAAAAAAAAAACGCAAGTTGCGGGGCCTGCATTGCATTCTGTTTGTCCCTAGGTTGATTGGTATTTGAGGCTTGATTTTAATGAAGTTACTTGGGGATTGTTCTACATTCATTCTTGGATTCTGCCCACATTTGGAGATCCATTAATTAAAATCAGTTGGCTACTATCTTAGGGTTCATTCCTTGACTGTTGGGATGAAATATTTCTTATATATTTTAATTTTCGCTAGTGTTTATGCTGTTAGTAGATCGAGCATGTACTAATCCTTATCATTTTTTTTACATGGCACGCACCGGAGCAACAAAGAGTCTCATAATGAAACTCATCGTGGCAAACGTAAAGGCATGCATCTACATCCATCGAGTTCCCTCTTCGGCAATTCCTAGAAAAACAAATAGGACGGAGTCATCCGCTCCAATCCCTTTACTCTCTTAACCTCCTTATCTCATTTTATTTGTTATTGTAATTTTATAACTTTGTAATTAATAGGAAACCAAGAGCAATTAGCCTTTGAACACATAAGGGGGAAGGTAATTTAAAATTAGAAATGCATTTCTACTTTATGTGTCTTTTAGGATTGTTATGCATGTCTAAATTTTACCAAAGTAATCTAAATGATTTAACTTGCATCATAAAACCAACATTTTGTTTCTTATTAAATTCGTAACAAATTTTCTCCTAAACTCTCAAGAATCATCTTAAAGCACTTTTTATATAATATTATACGCAGGTTAAGCAAGATTAATTTAGCTAGCAGTACACATAATTAGTCCATAAATAACCTTTGCATGCACACATAATTAGTCCATAAATAACTTTCGCATACTTTACATATTGGCCTTAGTCTTATAAACTTTTATCAACATGCCTTCTTTATAAAATATTTTGAAGCATCTTTTATATTTTCGAAACACGCACTTTTAAACATAATAATCACCCTAGGTTTGGCAGGACAACCGCAAGTTAGCGGATCTTAGAGAGTGCCTAACCCCTTCCCTCTAGATTAATAAAGAACCCTTACCCAGAATCTCATTAAGTTTAGCAGACCATTAAATGGAGTTAATGTTTACTTTAAACTAGTTAACATTTAGGTGTCCTAATTCACCCAATTAATTAGGTGGCGACTCCGCGAACCCTTTAGCATATTAGCACCCTGCTTTAACTTTAGCACCTTTTAGCATTCTAGCATATAGCACCTTTTGCACTTTTAGCATTTTAACACACTTTCTAGCCCCTTTAGCATTTCTAGCCCCTTTAAATATTTTAGCACCCTTTTTAAGCCTTTTTAACATTTAGCACTTTTATTTATTTTCTAACCTTTTTATTTAAGCAGGAGATTCGCTTTTTTATTTTAAAGTCGCGGTCGAAAAAGGGCGTGACACGATGCATGAAATCATAGCGATTTCATGTGCAGAAACTATATTCTGCATAGTTTGTCTGATCCTTTATACACGGTAGATTGCACCGTTGGGACTGCCAAGGAATTGTGAGATAAATTGCAAAAGAAATACAACACCCAAGATGTGGTTGCCAAAAAATTCGTCATTGGGAAATTTCTGAAATTTCAACTGGTGGACAACAAAAATGTGTCATCCCAAGTCCAGGAATTTCAAATGATTCTACATCACCTGGACTTGGAAGGATTGAAGCCCAACGATCAATTCTTGGTTTGGGAATTGATAAAGAAGATGCCTCCCTCGTGGACTGAGTTTATGAACTGCTTGAAACTCAAGACGAAAAAGATGACCTTAGATGAGTTTATTATCAAACTACAAATTCAAGAGGATAATAAGAAGGCCATGTCAAAAGAGAAACAACCCACTGAGGCTAAGGCAAACCTGGCGAAAGTAAAAGGGAACCCAAGCAAGAAGCGAAAGTTCCAGAAGGTTGGTAAGTCCCAAACAATTGAAAAATTTAAGGGTACTTGACATCACTGTGGTAAAGTTGGTCACATGGCCAAGGACTTCCGTAAGCTCAAACAAGAGAATAAAGAGAAGGCCAAAGACAAGGCAAAGGATAACATTGTCGAAGACACGCTTCTAGACGATATGTTTGAAGAATTCTCAGCGGTGGTGCTAGAAGCTAACCTCGTTGAGAATCCGGTGCATTGGTGGTTGGACATTGGTGCTACCCGTCACATTTGTTCTAATAAAGACGCATTTTCCACATATACACCAGTCACAGATAAGAAATTGTTCATGAGCAACAATTCTTCTTCAGATGTGCTGGGAGTAGGAAAGGTGATCCTAAAGATGACGTCCGGAAATGAGCTGATTCTGAAGGAAGTGTTGCACGTCCCAGAAATTTGTAGGAATCTAATTTTTGGACCTTTGTTGGTAAATGTTGGGTTTAGGCTAGTGTTAGAGTCCAACAAATTTGTAATCACTAAAAATGGAACATTTGTAGGTAGGGGTGTCACGACCCGACCCCGGGTCCGTGACCGGTGCCTTGACCCGGGCACCCTCGTGACACAACATCAGAGAAAACCAGCGGAAATAAACTCAAGGTAAAACAACCATAATAGTATAAACAGTCTAGCCCAAAATGGCTACCCCAAAAGTACATCAAAACGAACAGCTATATCCTTAAACAACCCAAGTTATGCCAAGACTACAAGCCTCTAAGAATAAGTAACACTATGACGGGACAGGGCCCCGTCATGCCCCTGAATGTACAAAATATCACAACACCGGGGAGAACCATACCAAAAGTCGAGCTTCCGAAGAAATGGAGCTCCTGACACCTGAGTAAGAGATCCTAGGAATGAGGATCTACCACCTGCTTTCCCTTACTGCAGATTGAACGCAGCCCGGCGAACGGGGTCGCGACACAACGTACCAAGTATGTAAAACTGGAAAATACTGTAGTAATATCATAAGTCAAAAATAAGCTGGAGTCATAGATAACAATCAATTTCCTTGCACTGTGCCTTACTAACAATGAGAGTAACAAGTATAAAACCTATAGCATAAAAATAGGAGGCTCACGATCAAAACAGGGTACCTCGCCTGTAGTATCATTAAGCAATCCTACTCCTGGGACTATTTCACCCGCATGAGTCCTGTGGACCCGCATGAGGTCATCCGCCTCGTCATGGGACTATTTCACCCGCATGGGACTATTTCACCCGCATGGATCCTGTGGACCCGCATGAGTACCATCGCCGTACTCGCATGGGACTATTTCACCCGCATGGATCCTGTGGTCCGGATCCGCATGAGTGCAAGCGTCGCACTCGCATCATGGGTAGCAAATCCATGGCATAAATAATAACCCGGGGTTTACCCCGTAATAATATAAATATATAACATAGCTCATCCGGCTATCATACATAACATAAGCACTACCGGCCTATCATATCATACATAAGCACTACCGGCCTATCATATCACAACATAAGCACTACCGGCCTATCATAACATAAGCACTACCGGCTTATCATAACATAAGCAAGTTAAGAAATCCCCTAACTTCTTATTAACATTATTAATATATCCTCTCATTTTAGTATCCCAAGGCACTAACATGTCTTTTAATAGAAAATCCGGGAATTCAACCCAAGTACCATGTACTTCTAACTTTTTAAGAAATAACTTTTCTTATACAAAATTCCAAGATACTAATCACCATAGTATCAAGTTACGATTTCTTTCAAGACAAGTCACATTTCCTTTTAGAAATATAATAGGCTTCTAAATCAAGTGACTTCATTTCCTTTAAAACCTTAGGCAACCAATGCCTAAAAATCAATTCACATTTCTTAGTTTCAAATCCTTTACCCGCACTTGTTTTAATTAGAGTAAACCTTTCTTTGTGAACCTTTCAAGAAAACTAATATAACCAACTTCCCATAAAGTCATTATATTAGCGTTATCCCTTTGTCAAATACATTTTCCCTAAATCCAAGGGACTTATACTTTTGAAATGAAACAAGTAGCATATACTTTTAAAACAAGTGAAAGATATCAAATCTTGTCGCTCACCGTACTACATAGGTACAACTACCATGCTCAAGAGATAGGAAAGTTCTACATACCTCCTTGGTCAATCCGCTTGCTAAGTCCAACTACCGCAAGTAATATGTCAACCTGTAATAACCATAGTGTGTTTATTAACCTCTAATTTCAATGTAGAAATTCCAAATTCAAGTTATCAATTCCTAAGGAAAATTTGGCAGCATTTCCTTTGTTTCTACTCACTTTGCCACCTTTTCAAAGGCCGATTTTTCAACATTCAAACGCCTTATTAAGGCCCAACAACCAAACTAACACAAAGGGGATTACACAACTAATCTTGGGTGTGTAAAATTATGCCCCATAAGTTATAATAGTACACTTAACAATTCTAAGGTGGTTTTTTAGGCTACAACATGCTCATAATATTTCTTTAGCCAAATCCTTCATATTCAACCCACATTTCTAGCATGCAATGACTCTAAGAGCATTATTTACCACCATAAGTATTTTATTCTTAACATGCAACTCTATAAACTAATAATAGAGGAAGAATCATTACCTTAGAGCTTTAGCCAAATTTTATCCAACGATTTGTTAGCCTTCCTACCAAGAATACCACCACCACCACCTTCACAAGCTAGCCACAAGCTTCCTTCTTGTCTTTTACTTTTTCAGATTTTTCTTAAGGCTAGAATACTCTTGGATTTTTAGAGAGAAGGAGGAGCTTGAAATATTTAGAGAGAAGGAAGAGGTTTTTCAAAGAGAGAGATGACAAATGACCAAGTCTTTAAGACTTGGTCAATATATTGCATGTAAAAATCAGATGGGGGGGGACACTTGTCCCCCACTCAGGCCCTTTCAAAATAAAAATCTGACTTTTCCTAAGTTTTTCCGCGATTTCGCCTCGGCGCGCGACCTGCTTCCCGTGGCCACGCGACTCTGCGAACCTCGGGTCTTCCGGCGGCCATGCTGCTTCCCGCGCGCGCTGAAACTTCAGCGACCCTCGATTTCGCGCGCGACCGACTTCCGGCGCGCGGCCTAATCATCCGCTCGCGCCGCCTCCGGCGCCGCGGCGCTGAGACCCCTGACCGCGGTCCAGGCCCGAACCACGGGGTATAACATTCTCCCCCCCTTAGAAACATTCGTCCCGAATGTTCCCTCTAGGCTTACTCAAATTACAATATCGGCATAGACTCAAATAAAGACGCTTCACACGGCCACAATAAAACTCAAGCATAAATACTAAATTTAAAGACCAACAATTTTAGAACGTGGGTTACCTGGAGGTATAGGGAATAAGTGAGGATATTTCTTCTTCATGTCATCCTCCGCTTCCCACGTCATTTCCTCCCTGTTCACATTCCGCCATAGGACCTTGACGGAAGCCACGTCTTTCGTCCGAAGTCGTCTAACCTGACGATCGAGTATCGCTATGGGACTCTCCTCATACGATAACTCCTCTGTCACTTGGACATTCTGAATCGGGTGCACTCTAGATGGATCTCCAATACATTTCCGCAACATGGACACATGGAAAACTGGATGTACCGCCTCCAAATCGGACGGCAGCTCTAATTCATAGGCAACCCTGCCTACCCTGCGGACAATCCGATACGGCCCAATGTACCTTGGGCTAAGTTTCCCCTTCTTTCCAAATCTCATCACGCCCTTCATGGGCGATACCTTTAGAAAAACCCAATCACCTAACTCAAATTCCAAGTGTCGACGCCGATGATCTGCATACGACTTCTGCCAACTCTGGGCTGCCAATAACCGTTCCTGGATAAGCTTCATTTTATCCATCGTCACGAACTAAGTCCGCCCGACCAACTGAACTTCTCCCACCTCGAACCAGCCTATAGGTGACCTGCACTTCCTCCCGTATAAGGCCTCATAAGGCGCCATCTGAATCCCGGAATGGTAGCTGTTGTTGTAAGCAAACTCCACAAGAGGCAAATGATCCTCCCACCACTCGAAATCAATAACACAAGCCCGCAGATATCCTCGAGGTCGGATAGTGCGCTTCGCCCGTCCGTCGGCTCGAGGATGAAACGCCGTCACGAGACTCACCTGTCCCTAATCCTTCCGAAAGGACCTCCGAGTTAGCCGAGAACCGCCTCTATCTCGATATAATCGACACCGACTCCGTGCGGTCTCACAATCTCTCTAATATATAATCGCATAGTCTCACCGAGAACGCTGCTCGACCGGAAGAAAATGGGCTGATTTCGCCACCGCCCACAATCACCCAAATGGAATCATGCTTCCTCCGAGTGGTAGGTAGTCCCGTAATAAAATCCATATTTATCACCTCCCACTTCCAAGTCGGAATATCAATATCTCGCAATGACCACCGCTTCGGTGCTCAATCTTAACTCACGACAATTCGCATCGCCACGAACTCCGCAACGCCCTCTTTAGGCCATCCCACCAATACACGATCCGAGGTCACGATACATTTTAGTCGATCCGGATGAATAGAATAACTAGAATCGTGTGCCTCCTCGTAATCTGCGACGACGGTCTGTCACATCGGGAACACACAACCGACCGAATCTTAGCACCTCATCAGCGCTACCTCAAAGTCTCAAATGACTCCTCTTTCTCAACAGCGCATCTCTCTGCATGCACCTAAATCGGATCCTCATCGCCTCTTCACCTCCTCGATGATGGAAGACTCGCAACCTCTCGAACCCGAATCACTACTAACAGAATCAACCAAACGAACCCCAAGGCTCGCTGGCGATGTAACTCTCGGACCGTATCCCTTTTCTGCTGGGAACAACGACAGAATACCAATCGATCTGCGACTAAGGTCATCTGCAACTACATTGGCATTCCCTGGGTGGTATAGAATATCAAAATCGTAATCCATAAGTATCTCCAACCAAAGTCTCTGCCGCAAGTTCACTCCTGCGGTGAAGATGTGCCGAGACTCTTGTGGTGCGTGTAAATGTCCACATGAACTCCATATAAATAATGCCTCGGATCTTCAAGGCATGAATCATCACGCCAACCTCAGTCATGTGTGGGATAGTTCTTCTCATGCTTCCTAAGCTGTCGAGATGCATAAGCTATAACCTTGTCGTGCTGCATCAGCACGCACCCAAGCCCGACACCTGACGCGTCACAATAAACCACATATCCATCTAAACCCTCTGGAAGAGTAAGAACTGGGGCGGTCGTCAACCTCTCTTTTAGCAACTGGAAACTTTCCTCACAAGTATCCGTCCACCGGAACATAGCTGCCTTCTGAGTCAGCTTAGTCAAAGGTGCTGAAATAGAAGCAAACTTTTCCACAAACCTCCGATAATAGCCTGCAAGGCCCAAAACGCTGCGCACTCTCCGGTGTAGTGGAGTGCGCCAAGTCTTGATCGCCTCAATCTTAGTCAGACAACCCGAATACCATCGGCCCCGATAACATGCCCTAAGAAATCCACTGAAGCTAACCAGAACTCGCATTTCGAGAACTTGGCATACAACTGCCGGTCTCGGAGGACTCCCAATACCGTCCTCAAATGACCAGATGCTCCCGCTCAGGCGCGAATACACCAAGATATCATCAATAAACACTATAACGAACATATCCAAGAATGTTGAACACCCTATTCATCAAATCCATGAATATTGCTGGGGCGTTGGTCAACCCGAAAGACATCACCTTGAACTCATAGTGCCCATACCGGGTCCTGAATGCAGTCTTTGGGACGTCTATCTCTCTAACTCGCACCTGATGATAACCAGACCGCAGGTCTATCTTGGAAAAACACTTTGCACCCTGCAACTGGTCAAACAAATCGTCAATCCTGGGGAGGGGATACCTGTTCTTGATAGTAACCTTGTTCAGCTGCCTGTAATCAATACACATACGCAGCTGGTGCGCGTAATATGCACACACTTTTAAATGCAAGTGCACGTTATCGTATCAAGTAGTATAGTCTTAGATAAGACCGAATATCGTCCTCTAGGATTAGGGTTCAAGTACCAACTATCTATTTTCTAGTATCTATTTGGTGAATTAATGATTGATTGTTTTGTTTATAACTAAGAATTATTAAAGACAAGTAAATATAAAGAATTACTTCAGATGTGATGAGAATAGGGCTTCTATGTATCCTCACTATCCGCTTATGCTACTTACTAATGCATTACTTATGGTGTTATTCTTTTGGAGAAAGCAGGTTTACGAAATCGTTTTATACTCCCGTTAGGGTTATATAAACACTCAACCTCAGTATTGTTCCTTACCTAACTTTCGCTGATAAGGGTAACTCTATAGGAGGATTAAGAACAAAAACCTAGTTGACCGTCACGCACAATGCGCAAAATTAGGGTTGTTAAGCCTCTCATCAACGCTACAAAACTAATTGAGGTATTTTCATCCCCAATTCAAGCCTGTCTACCCAACTTACAGCATATTCACAATCCCCCTTTTCAGAATCTGATTAGAAATCATATAGTGATAACTAGTTGTCAATTAGCTACCAAGAATTCAACTCAATTATTGGATAGATCTCTCAATAAGAAAAATAACCATAAGCGTCATTAATTTATAACATAAGTTTCAAGAAGTTCAACATAGAAAGCCCGATAGGAGAATTAGTTTCTAGCCATAAAGATGACAAGAACTAATTCCACGTTCATCAGGCACAAACTGAATTATAGACATGATAATGGAAAGCCATTACTAAGTGTAGGTCTCCAAGCTCCTAGCAAGAAAATCTTGTGTTGTCAAGAAAGGGGAACCCCAAAATCGCTAGGGTTCTCCTTATATAGGTTTAAAACGCCTCCTTCTTTTCCTCGCAGCTGGCCCAAAAATCCAAAAGACCTAATTTTTCCGCGCCGCGCCTGCGCAGATAAGCGCGCGCCGGAAGTTCTGCGATCCGTCGGGTGTTTTGGCGCCGCACGATATCTGTTCGGTGGTGCCGCGCTGAATCTTCTGTAGCTCTCGGATGTTTAGCGCCGCGCCTCGCTTCGTTCTCGAGGGCGCCGCGCGAAGCTCGCCCTGCGATAGTGGCGCCGCGTTCGCTTTAGCCGCGCGCTGGATCTTCGCGCTTTCTGCGAATGATGGCGCCGCGCCTCGCTTCGATTGCAGGGGCGCATGGCCGTCCGGATTACGCCTTGTTCGCCACTTTCTCTGTTTTCATCTCTGGCATCTCCTCTTGTGCCCTCTGTTTGCTCATTTTCCGCCATTTGGCTATTTTAACCACTTTGACTCAAACGAAAGAAAAACTATCCTAATACGACACTTATATGTGCAAAATGGGACAAAAGACTAACTAAAACTGACTCAAAAGGTGTATATAAAATACACCGATCAAATACCCCAACTTAACCTTTGCTCGCCTCGAGCAAAGATTGAAAGAAATAAAATAAAAGACTCAAAGAATGAAAATAAAAGACTCCTGTCATTAATCACTTTTGTCGCATAAATGTTAACTAGAAAACATGAAGGTTAGCGTAATAATACGCAGGAACATATAACATGAAATTTTCAAAGACACTAAACACATTGAAGCTAAATATTTCGCAAACTCATATTCATCATGCTTAATGGAAGTCAATATACTAAATCATGCATATAAATTCAAGAATTCCTATGGCATGCTTACTTGCTACTCTCCACTAATTCGATATGCATAAAGAGATCTTCAGGACTTTGATGGTTGTAATGTAGGCTTAGGTAGGGGTTGGTAAAGATAGGCATTTAGGCTCATTTTTCTGTACCATAAGCTCTTTGGCTTTTCAATTTTTCCCTTTTTCTTTTGATTCTTTCCTTCACTTCAATTCTATCCTTCCCCTCTTTTGTTTTGGGAGAGTGAAGTGTATTATACAAATAAGCACCCCCAAACTTAGGCTTTTGCCTCTTTCTTATTACTTTTCCATTAGGGTGCATCAAACTTGTTCACTCTTTTTGTTTCTTCTTTTTAACACAATGTACTCTACTATTTCATATTTTCACTTATGGCACAATTTTGTGGGAATATGGGGTGTCAAAGAAGAAGTTTCAAATTTAGGCTCAATGGGGCTGACTAGGGATATTTTTAAAGTACGGGATAGAAAAGAATGGTAAGAATTGGCTATCAAAGAAATGCCTGAGTCATCTCCCTAACATGCATATCCTAACTATTTCGCTTCAAATAGCAAGCACTCATAACACATAAGCATTTATCATTTAGCATGCATAACTCAAGCAAGAAACTCCAAATAGACAGATTCTGTGAGCTTTTGGCATATCTAACCTAAGTGTTTAGATAGTTGCTTCAATTTCTTTACATTATTCCACCTTACTTCACTAGGTGTTTCTAGCAACTACAGCATACATGATCTTTGACAGACAATTATGACTCAAGAAAGAAAAAATTTTGGTGACTCAAAATAAACATAAGACAAATAAAAAAAAATTAAATAAAACATAACATGACACACAAATAACAACTAAAACACAAAAACACACCCCCAAACTTAAATCACACATTGTCCCCAATGTGTGTAGACTCAAAGACGGTAAAGAAAATAAGACACTTACAAACTTTGGTTAAAATGATGGTGGTGGCGGTGGATAATGCATCGACCATTGGTTGAACAAGGCACTCAGCTCGTCGATTTGTTGCCTTGTTTCTTGCTGTCCTTGTACTACTGTTTGCAAGGTCTGCATCATCTCCTTCTGGTGTTGGTACAATTGCCCCATTGTGGGCTCAAGGTTCTCGCTTTGTGGTTGGCGGTGGCCGGGTCTCGCTCATATTGAGCCCCTATTTCAGGCTCATCTTCATCCATGGCGGCCTCTGCTGCTGCTGCTGCTGCTGGTGGTGCTCTCCGTCTGGCTGCTGGGGGGCTGGGGTCTGGGAAAGAGTGCACTATCCCATAGGACACTGACAGTTGGTTTCTTTCATGAGTATCCGTGGGTAGTTATGGGACCGCACTCATGTGGCCTAGACTGGTAATAAGTGAACCATGTCCCAATCCACCTGTCGTTACCAACCTGCTGATTTCTTCCATGCTCTGCACTATCTCTTTCCCCACCAATCGTCAGCCCCCTCATAATTCCATAAATCAACTTATTCCTATCCTCTGGCACTCTGGTGAAGTGCGTGGATGGAATCATGCGGGCACTGACGAAGTATAGCCAAGCCTTGGCTGCCTTGTTGAATTGGCACCTGCTCAGTGCTCTAGATCCATTTCTTCCAATCTCAGCGGCTCGGGTAGAAGCTTCGTTCATGACGGCATTCCAGTTGATGTTATTGGTACTCCTAGCTCATGTTCTAAAATGGTTCCAATCACTACTTTATTCAACATCAACTGTTTTTAGAGTCGTATTTATTGCTTCCGCCGTCACAGGCATATAATTTCCCCTTACAAAGCACCCCCTTTCTGTCCTCTCCGAAAAGTTTGCATAAAATTCCCGCACCATTGTTGTATTCACTGGTTTTATCTTCTCCGGATTGACAAATCTCTTCCACCCCCTTAGCTCTATCATAGCCCGGATGGGCTCATAAATGTCTTCCTCCCCATATGATCCCCTTTGGTAGTCCATTCCCCTTTCTGGAATTACGGGCCTGGTATCAAGCCTTTTGTATCTTTGGAAGGCCTGGTAACTCACAAATCTATTTTCATCGTATTGTGGGGTTGGGGTGGATGTGGATCCTCTTCTCTTTCTGGTGGCCATTTATAAACAAAATCTGCAGCTTCTAATTTTTGTGGCACAATGTCTCCTACACACTCAACAACTAGCAGCGACAACACCCCTAAACTTCAACAATGCCCACAACCTCTTTTTCTACTCTTTTCTCCAACTTCACAACCAACTTTTCAGTACCCAAACTACTCCAACTACAATACTCTTCCCAACTACAATACTCTTCCCAACTACTACCTCCTATGACTTCAGTGAAAGGATTCAAGAACAAGGATAGGGATTACCTTTTGATGAGAAGACTCAAGCTTGTTCTTGTTTCAATTGGTGGGTTGAGGCTATGGAATGGAGCTTTGTTGTTTGAGATAGTTGAGGGTTTTTGGGAATTTAAGAGTTTAGGTTGTGGTTGGGTTGGATTTGTGGAGGTTTTGTGGGCAAATTTCTGGAATTTCGTGGGTTTTTGGAGAGGGAAGGTTAGGTTTTAGAAGTTGAATTGGGGAAAATCTGATTTTTGGGCGTTTTAAATTTCTGGATTCCCGCCGCGCCATGTCGCTTTAGCCATGCGGCTAAACATCTGCGCTCGCCGGGACTTCTGCGCGCTCGCTGCTCAGCCATGGCGCTTAAACTTCAGACTCTTGAGATATTTTGGCGCCGCTGCTCCCAGCGCAGCGCTACCCGCTCGAAATCCTTGCTTTTCTTTCGCTTTATTCCTCTGCACTGTCGACCACAAATCAAACACAAGACCCAAGACCGTGAGACTCGTTTAGGCAAAATAAAATAAACTAATGACAGAAATTAAAATAACATAATTGAAAACGTTGGGTTGCCTCCCAAGTAGCGCTGTCTTTAACGTCTTTTAGCCGGACGCAAGTTCCTTAGTTTTAATAACCTTGGGGTGGATTAAGCCCCCAACCTATCCACTTCCTCCACATTTGGCGTTTCCTTTTTCTCCTTTTCTTTTTAGCATTATCGGTAATAGGGAGTTCAGGAACAGTTACCTCCTTTAGTGGCATTTCGGCAAACCATGCCTGCTTTCTTGGGCTCATCACTCTTTGGTTGACTTGTAATGGCTCGCATGGGGGTTTGATGGTGCTGATTGCAAAGCACCTATTCATTGGTGGTGGTTCGATGACATGTTTAAACACTTTAAACACCATTTCTTCACTTTCCACCCTTAATGTCAACTCCCCTTTTTCAACATCAATCAAAGCTCTTCCCGTTGCTAGAACGGCCTCCTAATATGATAGGGATTTCGCATCTTCTTCCATATCAAGAATGAGGAAATCTGCAGAAAGAAAAAATTTCCTACCTTCACAATCACGCCTCAATCTTGCCTCGTGGATGAACCATCACATGTCGGCTAGTCGGACTCGATGGTTGGTTTAGCCTCCCAACTCGATCTTTTGAAAACCGATAAGGCATCAGATTTATACTTGCCCCTAAATCGCATAGAGCTCATTGCACGCCACCCCGCCTAATCGCATGGTAGTGTAAAGCTTCCAGGTCCTTTAGCTTTGGTGGCAATTTCTTTTGTAAGATAGCACTACACTCTTACATTAGTGCTACTATCTCATATTCGGCTAGTTTCCTCTTTTCCCCAAGATTTCTTTCATGAACTTGAAATAAGACGGATCTGCTCCAAAGCCTCTATAAGCGGTATGTTGATGTGCAACTTCACGAATACCTCCAAGAATTTGGAAAATTGTTTATCGACCGCCTTCCTTTGTAATCTCCGGGGAAAGGAATATTTTCAGATACTCATTCTCCGAGTTGTTATACCCGTAGTTCCGTGGTATGTATGCGAGGGCGTGCGTCTGAGAATACGTAAAGATGGAAAGGAGGAAAGAGGTGATTTTTCCACGGAAAAGTTTCCGGTTTTTGTAAAGGAAAAAGGTTCGTTAAGGGGAATTGGATTCCCAGATTTGGTATTCGGACTTCCTGGAATATTAGAGAATTATGGAATTTTATTTTCGGAAATGGTCACGTGGGGCCCACGGGTGACATTTACGGTGTTGTGGGGCCCACTTTGTTTTCGAGAGTTTGGCCATTGGTGAGATTTTCTAAGATGTTTTATTTGGGCCATTAGGAGGGTGACACGTGTCACCCCTGCTTGGCCAGGAATGACATTTGGGGCAGTCTTGCGACAGTCGTTTTTCGACGAAACGTTTTACATAACTTGCGAGGGGAAAATTCCGGCTATGTCTTTTCTTATTTTTGCGGATTTTTCCGAGAGATGAAATGTTTTGGACCAACGAGAGGGCGACACTTGTCACCCTCAAGTTGGTGGAGTTGGACGGCCACCCTTGGATGTTTGAAGGGTCAAGTTGGTGAGATATTTTGTGAGGGATTTGTGGAGTAGGGACTAGGGGCACTTGGGCACATCTTGGCCCTACACTTGCATAGCACTTGGCTAGATCTTGGCCCTTGGTTGGCCTTTGCTTACCCTATAAATACCCCTCCCTTTGAAGACTTCTTCATCCTCAAATCTCTAAGTCTTGAGAACCCTCTCCTCCTCTTGTTGACTCTCGTCCAAGAGCCTCCTCCCCTTCATGTGGCCTTGTGGCCGAGAGCACCTCTCCCCTTCCTAGTAGGCCGCCCGAGAGCACCCCCTACCTTGGGGTGTTCTCAAAGGTACCACTGGTTGTGAAATACTCTCAAAAGTATTGTTATAATGCCCAAATACCTTAGCCTTATACCTTGTAGTATTCTAAGGTTATATCTATCTGAAAGCCCGTAAATACTATCATACTTCCCACACCACAAAACCGAAACCCTAAGGAAAATCTCCATGGTTAGTTGGAGTGCTTTGTAGAAGTTGGTTAGAACTTCTAAGGGTTGTTTGAGCGACGGAGCACCCGGTGTAGAGCGAAACATTGCTAAGGATCGACTTTAAACTCGGATAATTATGGGCTTATCGAGGTAATTATCTTGTCCCCTATTGTAATTGGATATTACATGTTGTTAGAATATATAGTTGAAGTATACTATATATAATCGAACGTAGTTGTTAGCGATGTCTTTTGACTTAAGCCGAAGAATAAGGAATCGAATCAACTGTAATTACATAGGGTGTATTACATGAGACTTGTAGTATTACGGTATAGTAGAATTGTACCGTTCGGGTTAGATGTATAACCCCGGTTGGCTTGGTAGCGGCCTCGATAGAGGAGGAGATTTGCGTTGTGGCGGGAGAGTCTTTGCCAATTTTCTCGTAGAATGTTCTACGATGTTAATAAAGCGCCGTGGCCTTATAGGTTGAAGTGCTACGTGTGGAATGATCCACGGCAGGAGTAGCCGATCGTTTGGAGCGTTTTGCTATTAGTCGATACTCGTCGCGAGGTATGTGAACCTCTTCCTATCTCTCCTAGCATGATATGTGTGAACTATGTAGTACGGTGAGCGTACGTGTGTTTGATTGTTGTAAAACATAAAGTGTTATAACGGCTTTATGGGAAGTTGGTTATAACACTTTATGTAGGTAAGAAAATGGGTTGTGGTTTTGAAAGGTAATCGATTTGATTATAAGCGACTTGTTATGTGTTAATGAAGAACTTGAAGTATTTCAAAAGGTTTATAAATCATTTTGAAAGAATATGTGTAGTAATGTATTTTTGAAAACTTAAGAGTTATACTAGCTTTATGGGAAGTTAGGTATAACGGCTTAAGAATGTTTTCTTGATTTTGGAAATCGGGATGTGTATCGACAAACCAACTGCAGCGTTAACAAAAGGAAATGTTTTGAATAATTAAGTATGATTAAAACCAAGAGAAACTTCCATCCGCATGAAGCTAAGATAAGACAAAATGATATTTCCTAGATCATGGTCAGTAATAAGATTGTTATAAATAAGAATAACCTACTTACGTAAGGCTTATGTTTTTCAATTGGTTAATAAAAAGGATTATATTCTTGAATGAATAAGACTATGAACTACGAAACCTTTTAAAATAAGAACCGAACATTTGAAATTAGGCAAACTCGAGCGCTTGGAAAATAATGTTGTTACTTGATTTTACAAAGGTAAGTGTTTTAGTTTACTTTAAAAAGATCACTCTATTTTATACTACGGGTATTGTGTGACTTATGTGATAGAACGGATCTTTTAAAGATTTAATGTATGAAATGCGTTGGGGTTAGATACTCGAACTTGTTAGTAGAAAGTACCTGTGTGAACAACTTGATTGTATTGGTTTGTGATAGCCTTGTAATACTTTCTTGTTGATTTGATAAGTAAACATGTTAGGATCTACTTGTGTTAGTATCTTGTGATTGTTATGTAAGGGGTCATTCTCAGGCTTACATTATTAAAAGGTAAGTCCATTTATCGTTATTATATCACCTACCCTCGATCGTATACCGAGGCTTGCCACCTTGACGCGTCTATACTACTTACGCGTCCTTGAGACTACGCGAGCCGCGGTATGCTCCGAGATCGATCGATCATTCGGGTGTTTAGCCGATGCGAGGATTCCCTACGCGGTCTCCGAGGACTACGCGGTCCTCGAGGGGCTATGCGGCCGCGAAGTCCGGGACGGATACCGGTGGTTAGGCCGCCGACGCGGTATACCTCGTGGTCTAGGACCGAGGATTCGAGGAATACCTTATGCGGTGCATGTGTGACCTATGCGAGTCGCGAGAGTTCCAGAATAGACGCGCGACATTGATCGCGCGGGCGATGGCGCCGATCTGGTGCGGTGCAGAGAGACCTCGTGATCTGATTTGTGGCATTTGTGGTACTGGGGGTCTTAGTAGTCGGCTATGCCTTCGTACTTACCCCGTACGGTCTTATTGTGATGACTTTGAGGGCGTGAGTCCCTGACTTGACATGACTGCTTAGTTGTTGTGGAATGTAGTTTGGTTATCATACATGTCTCCTGCTTTATATAGACTACTATGATTTGATTCTGATGTTACTTTACGCCACATACTTGGTACATGTCAGATCGACTCTTCGGGCCGTTCATGCCGCAGAAAAGGTACACCGATCGATGATCCTCGCTCTTAGGTCAGTCAAGATTCGGGAAAGCTCCGTTTCTCCGGAAGCTTGTCGGTGGTATAGTCCCCTGTCGTTGTAGGTATTTACATTCAGGGGTATGGCGGGGCCCTGTCCCGTCATAGTTGTTGCAAATCTTAGAGGTCTGTAGTACTGTTGTGGGCAGGGTTTGTAAAAAGGATTAAACTGTTCTCTTTAAAAGATTGTTTATATATGCCGAAAGGCAAGTTTTCACAGATTATTGTTTTATACTTCTGTTGTCTCATGTTATGTTTTTATGTTCCGCTGATTACTCTGATGTTGTATCACTAAGGTGCCCGGGGTAAGGCACCAGTCACGGGCCCGGGTTTCGGGGCGTGACAGAGTGGTATCAGAGCAGTTAATCCTCGGAAAGTGTCTACAGGCCGTATCCAGTAGAGTCTTGATTATCGGTGTGTTGTGCACCACGCCAATAATCAGGAGGCTATAGGATATTTAGGATGGTTTCTATTCTTCTCACTCTGAGATCGTGCCTTAGAGCGGTGTTGAAAGTTGGACCCTCTGACGAAATTCTTTCCCTTATCGTTATGCCTCGCGTAGGGCAACCGGGCGGGAGGCAAGCGGCCGAGGAGGCTGCGAGTTGAGTTCGGAGGGTTGCGTGGCACGAGCATTACCACACAGGCGGTGTTTTGTTCGGGAGTTATGCTCGTCACTAGCCCAGCAGAGTTTAGCACCGGCGGCAGATCCTGCTGCGGCCATGATATTTGAACGCCGATTCGCGATTGGGAGCAGAGAATATAGATTGCGAGAGACGACCACGTACTAGCTATGGATGTGGCTACCAGAGAATATACCGATGTCTGCGAGTCTTGATGACTATCTAAAGAGAGGTTGTACAAGAGTAATTCTTGACTAGCGTGAGCATGGCCTATGAAGCGGGCTTATACGCAGCAGCCGGTAGAAAGCGTAGAGATCGACGGGTTAACGAGGACATCGAAGGGGCGAGCGGCTAGGTCCTTTGGTAACCGAGGCAAGTCGCCTCGCGGATTAGATTATGCACATCCGCCGGTGCAAGAGGTCCCCACGGATTCAGATGCGTTCGGGGTATCACGGGAGTTGGTCGAGACTCGGGGTTTTCGATTCATCAGTGTGACGTCATCCCGGGAATGTCGTCTTTTAGATTGATACTTGTTGTACTGTGGCGTCGGGGCCATATGTCGAATAGGTGACCTAGTAGAAGGATTTTGTCTTGATGCAGGTGGGTAGTTCGTCACCTTCCTTAACTATGCCTACAGGCGAGTTCGATTAGAACGACATAGGAGTGAAAGCGGTAGATGCGAGCATATCCTAAACCTCTAGAATTTTGTTTATGTGATAAGGTGAGTATACCTTAAGTGCTATGTTACGGTAGCGTATGTTAGTTGTGATTAGAAATCATGGTTGTTTAGCCGAGTAAGATGTTGGGGATAGAAAGTGTGAGCCTTAGAGTTTCTGCGTAGAGACCTTAGAGGTAAGGCCATCTCGAGTAAGAGGCGTATGTTGATGTTTGACCACTTATAGGAGTGCATTGTGCACGTGAGCTATGTTTTGGGATAAGTCCACGAGTAGCGTAAAATGAGAGGGTAGTTGAGCTCGGAAGACCGCTAGGTTTCGTAACGTGATTAGTGAGAGTTTTCCTCGGGAAGCTAGTGTGTTGCGGCGTTCTTAGGGTCGGGTTGAGGCCACGTTGCGGGTCAACCCGCGGCTTTGTATGGTGGTGAGGTCGGTTGTGGTGGTCGCCTTGTGATAGGGTCGTAGGGTGTTAGGCCCAAATTTAGTTAACCAGCGTCTGAGTTCGTGGATGCGTTCGACCGATGGTCGGGCGATGGGGTAGTTGTGAGGATCGTTGTCTCGGTTGAAGTGTTTAAGCTACCATTTCGGTGATCGGATGTCGTCTTATGAAGCCTTGTAGGGAAGAAATGCAAGTTCTTGCGGTCGATTGGTTCGATGTTGGCAAGGCTCGGAGTAGTTGGTTCAGTTTGTTCCAGTGACGGTGGTTAGGGTGTGAGTTTTGAGAGCAGAGGAACTTAGCCCGAGTTACATTGGGCCTTTTGAGTTCATGTGAATAATAGGCGGGTTGCCTATAGGTTAGCATTCTTGCCGTCCGACTTAGGAAGCGACGTCCGATCGCCGTATTGTTATGTTCGGGAAGTATCGAAGATCCATCCAGAGTGTTCCGTAATAATGACCACGTTAGAGATAGTAACCGAGTTTTGAATCTGGCGATGTCGAAATGTAGTAAGGATTCAGTGTCACGGCGACCGGTGATCGCGTGCGATCGGCACCATTTGTTGGGTCGCTGAGAAGGTTAATGCCTCGAGCAAAGTGACAAAAGTGGTATCATTTTGGTGATGTTAGAGGTGTTTCCCGTGGACTTGGAGGTAAGCATTTTTTTGCGATTGTTTAGGGCGGTATGGCGAGGATTGTTCGTAAGTATAGTAGTGAAGACTACATCGGTACGGTTGTTTTGAGACTTAGAAGGAACATTCGGGACGAATGTATCTAAGGAGGGAGAATGTTATACCCCGTAGTTCCAGCGTATGTATGCGAGGACGTACGTACGAGAATCTGACGTAAAGATGGAAAGGAGGAAAGAGGTGATTTTCCACGGAAAAGTTTCCGGTTTTGTAAAGGAAAAAGGTTCGTTAATGGGAATTGGATTCCCAGTTTGGTATTCGGACTTCTGGAATATTAGAGAATTATGGAATTTTATTTTGGAAATGGTCACGTGGGGCCCACGGGTGAAATTCTGGTTTTGTAGCCCACTTTGTTTTGAGATTTTGGCCATTGTGGATATTTTGGAAGATGTTTTATTTTGGGCCATTAGGAGGGTGACACGTGTCACCCACGTGGCTTAGAATGACATTTGGGCACAGTCGGAATTAAGTCGTTTTTCGACGAAACGTTTTACATAACTTGCGAGGAAAATTCGGCTATGTCTTTTCTTATTTTTGCGAATTTTTCCGAGAGATGAAATGTTTTGGACAACGAGAGGCGACACTTGTCACCTCAAGTTGGTGGAGTTAGACACGCGCTTGGGCGTTTGAAGGGTCAGTTGGTGAGATATTTTGTGAGGATTTGTGGAGTAGGGACTAGGGGCACTTGGGCACATCTTGGCCCTACACTTGCATAGCACTTGGCTAGATCTTGGCCCTTGGTTGGCCTTTGCTTACCCTATAAATACCCACTCCCTGAAGACTTCTTCATCCTCAAATCTCTAAGTCTTGAGAACCCTCTCCTCCTCTTGTTGACTCTCGTCCAAGAGCCTCCTCCCTTTCATGTGGCCTTGTGGCGAGAGCACCCTCTCCCCTTCCTAGTAGGCCTTCGCCGAGAGCACCCACCCTTGGGGTGTTCTCAATGGTACCTGGTTGTGAAATACTCTCAAAGTATTGTTTTAATGCCCAAATACCTTATCCTTATACCTTTTATTATTCAAAGGTTTTATCTATACGAAAATCCAAGAAATACTATCATACTTCCCGTCAGTCACAAAACCGAAACCCTAAGGAAAATCTCCATGGTTAGTTGGAGTGCTTTGTAGAAGTTGGTTAGAACTTCTAAGGGTTGTTTGGAGCGGGACGGAGCACCCGGTGTAGGAGCGAAACATTGCTAAGGATCGACTTTAAACTCGGATAATTATGGGCTTATCGAGGTAATTATCTTGTCCCCCTATTGTAATTGGATATTACATGTTGTTAGAATATATAGTTGAAGTATACTATATATGAATCGAACGTAGTTGTTAGCAATGTCTTTTGACTTAAGCCTGAAGAATAAGGAACTGAACTGAACTGTAATTACATAGGACTGTATTACAGTAGACTTGTGTAGTATTACGGTATAGTAGAATTGTACCCGTTCGGGTTAGATGTATAACCCCCCCCCCCCTGGTTGGCTTGGTAGCCGGCCTCGATAGAGGAGGAGATTTCTTGTTGTGGCGGGAGGTCTTTGCCAATTTTACGTAGAATGTTCTACGATGTTAATAAGCGCGCGTGGCCTTATAGGTTGAAGTGCTACGTGTGGAATGATCCACTGGCTTAAGGAGTAGCCGATCGTTTGGAGCGTTTTGCTATTAGTCGATACTCGTCGCGAGGTATGTGAACCTCTTCCTATCTCTCCTAGCATGATATGTGTGAACTATGTAGTACGGTAGGCGTCGTGTATGTTTGATTGTTGTAAAACATAAAGTGTTATAACGGCTTTATGGGAAGTTGGTTATAACTTTATGTAGGTAAGAAAATGGGTTGTGGTTTTGAAGGTAGCGATTTGATTATAAGCGACTTGTTATGTGTTAATGAAGAACTTGAAGTATTTCAAAAGGTTTATAAATCATTTTGAAAGAATATGTGTAGTAATGTATTTTTGAAAACTTAAGAGTTATACTAGCTTTATGGGAAGTTAGGTATAACGACTTAAGAATGTTTTACTGATTTTGGAAATCAGGATGCGTATCGACAAACCACTGCAGCGTTAACAAAAGGAAATGTTTTGAATAATTAAGTATGATTAAAACCAGTAGAAACTTCCATCTGCATAGAAGCTAAGATAAGACAAAATGATATTTCCTAGATCATGGTCTGTAATAAGATTGTTATAAATAAGAATAACCTACTTACATGTAAGGCTTATGTTTCTCAATTGGTTAATAAAAAGGATTATATTCTTGAATGAATAAGACTATGAACTACGAAACCTTTTTAAAATAAGAAACTGGAACATTTGAAATTAGGCAAACTCGAACGTTTGGAAAATAATGTTGTTACTTGATTTTACAAAGGTAAGTGTTTTTTAGTTTACTTAAAAGAAACGATCACTCTATTTTATACTACGGGTATTGTGTGACTTATGTGATAGAACGGATCTTTTAAAGATTTAATGTATGAAATACGTTGGGGTTAGATACTCGAACTTGCTAGTAGAAAGTACCTTGTGTGAACAACTTGATTGTATTGGTTTGTGATAGCCTTGTAATACTTTCTTGTTGATTTGATAAGTAAACATGTTAGGATCTTTACTTGTGTTAGTATCTTGTGATTGTTATGTAAGGGGTCATTCTTGATGTGCTTACATTATTAAAAGGTAAGTCCATTATCTTGTTATTATATCACCTACCCTCGATTGTGTATCACAGGGCTTGCCACCCTTGATGCGGTCTATACGGCTATCACGGTCCTTGAGACTATCGCGGGCCGCGGTATGCTCCGGATTGATCGATCATTCCGGTGTTTAGCTGATGCGGGGATTCCTATGCGGTCTCTCGAGGACTATCGCGGTCCTTGAGGGCTATGCGAGTGCGAAGTCGGGGCGGATCTGAGGTTAAGGCGCGCCGATCACGGGGTATACCTCGGGTGGTCTAGGACCGAGATTCGAGAATACCTTATGCGGTGCATGTGTGACCTATGCGGGCTGCGAGAGTTCGAGAATAGACGCGAAGCATTGATCTGCGGGCGATGGCGGCCGATCTGTGGTGCGGTCTAGAGACCTCGTGATACTGATTTGTGGCATTTGTAGTGCGGGGTCTTAGTAGTCGGCTATGCCTTCGTACTTACCGTGCGGTCTTATTGTGATGACTTTGAGGCGTGAGTCCACGACTTGACATATTTGCTTAGTTGTTGTGAGCGTAGTTTGGTTATCATACATGTCTCTGCTTTATATAGACTACTATGATTTGATTCTGATGTGATACTTTCTGATTTCACATGCGTACATGTTATCTTGACCTCGCCGAAGTGCGTTAAATGCCGCGAGAAAAGGTACACGATCGATGATCCTCGCTCTTAGGGTCACGATTCGGCGTTTGGGAAAGCTCCGTTTCTCGGAAGCTTGTCGGTGGTATAGTCCACTGTCGTTGTAGGTATTTACATTCGTGGTATGGCGGGGCCTGTCGTCATAGTTGTTGCAAATCTTAAGTGCATGAAATCTTGTTGTGGCGGGGTTTGTAAAAAGGATTAAAGCTGTTCTCTTTAAAAGATTGTTTATATATGCCGAAAGGCAAGTTTCCTGATTATTGTTTTATACATTTGTCTCATGTTATGTTTTATGTTCCATGATTACTCGATGTTGTATCACTAAGGTGCCGGGGTAAGGCACGATCACGAACGGGTTTTGGGCGTGGCAGAGTTTTCTCTATCACCGGGCTAGGTTCACCACCTCTTTTCTAACTCTGCTTCCTTCTCAACTATTGGCTGAGGTGACTGCTGCTCCAACTGTCTTCTACTTCTCAACTGCACTGCCTGACACTGCTCCCTCGGATTTACCTCTGTATTGCTTGGCAATGTTTCCTGTGGCCTGCTGTTTACTGCTTTGCTATTGTCACTGTGTTTCAAGTTTACGAGCGAGGATCTAGCTACATCATAAAGCTGCGTCGGGCGTTGGCGAAGTCTTTGTCATGCCATTGCTTTAAGCTCATCTGGTTTTCTTCTGACTGGTGCATTGGTATTGAAATTTGTGGGGCTTGACTAAAAGGTGGCGATTAGTTCTGCGGTTACGATGCGACCACTGTATTGGTTACTGTTGCCGCCAATCGCGGTCTGCGCACAGTGCGGATTCTGCTGCCCCGATATTGATTCTGGCCGCCCGATCTCCTTTCCATGAGAAATTTGGGTGATTCCTCCACCGGATTATAAGTGTTTGAGTAGGGGTTGTTCTGTTGCCTCTGGTAATTACTGCGCTTGACACTCTGCTGTTCCATTGGTATATTGTTGGGATCATTGAAGGGCATCTATCAAATGTATGTGGGCCACCACATATCTCACGACTTTTAGGCATCATGCGCGTTCACACATTTGTATGTTCTTTGCAATCGTTTCGCTAGAAGGGCCACTGGCATTCAAGGCGTGATAGCATCTATCTCGTGGACTCATGATTCTTCTCCCACTTGTCGCCTCTCTTGATGACATGGTTGTTAGTGGCCATATCTTCTAATAACTCATGAGCATCGTGAGCTGTTTTCCTCATGAATGCTCCCTGCCTTGCATCTATGATGGTCTGGTTGTCTTTGCTCGGCCGTTGTAGAAGATGTGGACCAAGTTCCACAACTCAATGCAATGGTGTGGGCACTTTCTTTGTAGATCCTTGAACCTTTCCACGCTTCATATAAAGACTCTCCATCGACTTGGTAGAAGTTGTTCAACTCACTCTCGGTTCTTTGCTTTCTGGCGGAAAGAACTTGGCTAGGAATTTACAGCGGCCCGTGCCGTATGAATATCGAATCGGTGGCGGGAATTCAACCATACTTTTGCTCGTCACACGAGTGAGAAGGAAAGAGCCTCAACTGACGGCGTCATCGATGCGCCGTTATATCGAAAGTGGCACATAACTCGAAATTAGCTATGTGCATGTGTGGATCCTCGATGGCGATCCTCAATTGCACGCGATGTCTTTGTACCGTGCTCAAAATGCTGGTTTTATCTCGAAGTTGTTGGCTCTGTGCGGGAGCCTAATGCATGTCGTGCTCCATTCACTCTTGGCGACATAATCTCCCAAACTTCTTTCGGGTGGATTCGGACTCATCCTCCACATCTATTGGCACTTGATGAGGATCTTACGGGTTAGGTTGATTTTCACCTAACCTTCTCTCATCTGTTATTGTTTAGATTACCGTCATCTCTATCAAAGTTGCAACCGTTGATTCTTTACATTACATTTGCGAGTTTCTCGATCTCTGGATTGAAGGGAACAAGAGTGTCTGCTCCTCTTCTCCTTCGCATAAACTGATTGCCTGAAATAGATCAAAAACAGAAAACGAATCACGGCAACCTGATTTTCCGAAAAATAGCGAAAACTAAAAAAATTTAAAAAAAAAAATTAAAGACCAAATTAGAAATTAAAAATAGATAATTTTGTTATTGAACTATGCCTAATCCCCGGCAACGGCGCCAAAAACTTGGTGCGCGTAATATGCACACACTTTTAAACGCAAGTACACGTTATCGTATCAAGTAGTATAGTCTTAGATAAGACCGAATACCGTCCTCTAGGATTAGGGTTCAAGTACCAACTATCTATTTTCTAGTATCTATTTGGTGAATTAATGATTGATTGTTTTGTTTATAACTAAGAATTATTAAAGACAAGTAAATACAAAGAATTACTTGGATGTGATGAGAATAGGGCTTATGTATCCTCACTATCCGCTTATGCTACTTACTAATGCATTACTTATGGTGTTCTTCTTTTGGAGAAAGCGGGTTCTGAAATCGTTTTATACTCCGTTAAGTTATATAAACACTCAACCCAGTATTGTTCCTTACCTAACTTTCATGATAAGAGTAACTCTATAGGAGGATTAAGAACAAAAACCTAGTTGGCCGTCACGCATGATCGCCAAAATTAGGGTTGTTAAGCCTCATCAACGCTTCTGAAACTAATTGAGGTATTTTCATCCCCAATTCAAGCACATCTACCCAACTTACAAAGATATTCACAATCCTTTTCGTATCGATTAGAAATCATATAGTGATAACTAGTTGTCAATTAGCTACCAAGAATTCAACTCGATTATTGGATAGATCTCTCAATAAGAAAAATAACCATAAGCGTGCATTAATTTATAACATAAGTTTCAAGAAGTTCAACATAGAAAGCCACATAGAGAATTAGTTCTAGCCATAAAGATGACAAGAACTAATTCCACGTTCATCATGCAAACTGAATTAAAGAAAGAAAAAGGAAAGAAATTACTAAGTTTAGGTCTCGATCTCTAGCAAGAAAATCTTGTGTTGTCAAGAAAGGGAACCCCAAAAAGCGCCTAGGGTTCTCCTTATATAGGTTTAAAACGCCTCCTTCTTTTCCCTGCGGGCTGGCCCAAAAATCCGTCAAAGACCTAATTTTTTCGCGTCGGCGCGCGACTGCGAATAGCGCGCGCCGGATGTTCTGCGATCCGTCGGGTGTTTTGGCGCGCGCCGATATCTGCTGTGCGAGGTGCGCGGCTGAATCTCTGTAGCTCGCCGGATGTTTAGGCGTCGCGGCCGCTTCGGTCTCTGAGGCGCGCGGCTCGAGTTCTGTCCTCTGCGGATAGTGGCGCGCGGCCTGTTTTAGCGCGCGCGCTGGATCTTCGCGCCTTCTGAATGATGGCGCGCGGCCTGCCATTGCGAGGAGCGCGGCCGATGCAGATTTACGCCTTGTTCGCCACTTTCTCTGTTTTCCTCTCTGGCATCTCTTTTGCCCTCTTTTTGCTCCTTTTCGCCATTTGGCCATTTTAACCACTTTGACTCAAAAGAAAGAAAAACTATCTGTCGACACTTATATGTGCAAAATGGGACAAAAGACTAACTAAAGCCCGACTCAAAGGTGTATATAAAATACCGTCTGCGGCGTCCCATCCTTCTTCTTTACAAATAACGGCGCTCCCGGGGAGAAACACTTGGCCTAATAAAGCCTTTCTCCGAGAAATCTTTGGTGATCCTTGATTCCTTCAACTCGGCCGGTGCCATCCTGTATGGCGGAATAGATATCGGTCGAGTGTCTGGTGCCAAATCGATGCAAAACTCAATCTCCCACTCAGGAGGGATACCCGGAAGCTCGTCTAGGAATACGTCTGGAAACTCTCTAACAACGGGCCGATCAAGGTCAGGTATCTCACCTCGATGTCGATTACGAACGAATGGTAGATATACCCGCCGCACCATCTTCCAGCCTTGAGGTAAGAAATAAACCTACCCGCCGGCGATGCGAGATTCCTTCCACTCGATAACCGGCTCACCAGAAACGGAACCGAACTAACCTCTCTGCGGTCCACATTGGCGTAGCAAGACGCTAGCCAATCCATACCTATAATCACATCAAGTCTGTCATATCAACTCTATCAAGTCGGTAGAGTCCGACGACCATCTATAGTCCGGCAAGCCTTATATATCGCTCGGCTACCACCGAAGCACCTACGGCGTAGCCACCTCAAAGGATTCTATGGACTCGGGCTCTATCCCTATTCTACCAAAGAATATGAGGAGATATATAGGACAAGGTAGAACTCGGATCTATCAAAGCATAAACATCACAAAGAAGAGACCAACAATGTACTGTGGCGACATCGGTGGCGCCTCACGGTCTGGCGGTGGACATAGCATAAATGCGATTCGAGGACGTGGGCGGAACCCCTGCACGACCCTGCCGCGGCTGTTGGCGTGAACACCACGCCTCGGGCGCGCAACAGAAGATGAAGACCCGGCAAGCTGATCGGTCGGTGAGCCATGGCATTCCGCGCCTGCAGACGGACAATCTCTCTTCAAATGGCCTGCATCCACAAGTAACAAGCTCACGGAGAATACGACACCCCATAATGACAATCACCATCGACCACACCGAGGCATAGGGGCCCCCGTCATTGGAACTCGTCCTGGAAACCGAAGCCACGGAACCTGTCCCGCTCCTGAATACTCAGACGTCCGAAGATGGTGGAGGCGCTCTGGGCCGGTGTGGTGCAAATCTGGTCTCTTCTTTGGGGTTGTCTACCCTAAAACTACCAGAGGACCTGCTGTCACGGCCTCTTCTGCGATACACATCGATCCGTCGGCCCTGCGTTCCTCGCACCCAGTGCATGTGCTGCGTGCGGGCAATTTCCATGCGGTGAAGAGCCACCCCGTGCAACTCTCGGCCAGTGATCATCGAGTCTGTGACATAGCGGTGCACCTGTCCTCCATATGCGCTGCTACCAGCGGGCACATACCTAGCCAATGAATCAAACTCCATGTTGTATTCGGACCGTCGCCCATTCTGTCTCGGCGTCAAAAATCTATCGGCGAGCCTCGCCATCTGCGGAGGCAAGAAATGGCCAAATGCGCCTCGAGAACTTCGTCCCAAACACTGGAAGCGCATGCTCCCGGGGCGGTTCCATGAATCATACCGATCAGCTGCGGTGTCCGCGGCCGATGCGAACCTAGTACCACCGACTCGGTCTCCAAGCCCGATCACCCTACGATCCACAGAATCGGATGAACTCCCGAGGATCATCTCGTGCCTCACCCATAAAACTTTGGTGGCTGCAACTCAAAAGTCCTCGCCTCGTTAGCAGCCTGCTGTCTTTGACTACGGTACAACCGAATCGCCGCTATCACTTATCTCATGTTCGCCACAATCTCGCTAGTAATCGCCATCTCTCAGTAGCCCATATCCTGCGCCCGGCTGGATGGAGGCTCGTACCGCGGTCTCGATGGCCGCCGCCTCGATTTACTTGGGGTTGGCGGCGTGGTAGAACTCGCCGTCCAAACACCACATCCGTAAGGATCGTCCTGCCTCGTAACCCTTTGCCCTACTAGTAGTTCACTCCATCGCTGCCCTTCGGGCCGCGGTCGCCATGCGTGAGGCATAATCGATACACACAAAGTTTACGTCGGAGGAAATTCAACCTATAACACACTCTATTGCACGATCTAGAGTGAAAGAAATGAAACCAATCCTAAATATCCTCAGAGCCTCTCGATTATAGATGTGGTGCACAACACACCGATAATCAAGACTTACTAGATACGGCTGTAGACGACCCTTCCGAGGATTAATCGCTCGATACCACTTTTGTCACGACCGACCCGGTCCGTGATCGGTGCCTGACCCGCACCTCGTGACACAACATCGAGAAAACCAATGAAATAAACTCAAGGTAAAACAACCATAATAGTATAACATGATCAGCCCAAAATGGCTACCCCAAAAGTACATCAAAACGAACAGCTATATCCTTAAACAACCCAAGTTATGCCAAGACTACAAGCCTCTAAGAATCAGTAACACTATGACGGGACAGGGCCCCGTCATGCCCCTGAATGTACAAAATATACCAACACCGGGGAGAACCATACCAAAAGTCGAAGCCCAAGAAATGGAGCTCGACACTGAGTAAGAGATCCGGGAATGAGGATCTACCACCGCTTCCTTACCTGCAGATGAACGCACTCGGCGAACGGGTCGATGACACAACGTACGAGTATGTAAAATCGAAAATATCGTAGTAATATCATAAGTCAAAAATAAGCCGAGTCATAGATAACAATCAATTTCTCAGACCGTGCCTTACTAACAATGAGAGTAACAAGTATAAAACCTATAGCATAAAAATAGGAGGCTCACGATCAAAACAGGGTACCTCGCCTGTAGTATCATTAAGCAATCCTACTCCTGGGACTATTTCACCCGTATGAGTCCTGTGGACCCGCATGAGGTCATCCGCCTCATCATGGGACTATTTCACCCGCATGAGACTATTTCATCCGCATGGGTCCTGTGGACCCGCATGAGTACCATCGCCGTACTCGCATGAGACTATTTCACCCGCGTGGATCCCGCGTGGTCCGATCCGCATGAGCGCAAGTCACGCGCTCGCGTCATGGGTAGCAAATCCATGGCATAAATAATAACCCGGTTTACCCGTAATAATATAAATATATAACATAGCTCATCCGCTATCATACATAACATAAGCACTACCTACTATCATATCATACATAAGCACTACCGGCCTATCATATCACAACATAAGCACTACCGGCCTATCATAACATAAGCACTACCGGCTTATCATAACATAAGCAAGTTAAGAAATCCCCTAACTTCTTATTAACATTATTAATATATCCTCTCATTTTAGTATCCCAAGGCACTAACATGTCTTTTAATAGAAAATCCGGGAATTCAACCCAAGTACCATGTACTTCTAACTTTTTAATAAATAACTCTTCTTATACAAAATTCCAAGATACTAATCACCATAGTATCAAGTTACGATTTCTTTCAAGACAAGTCACATTTCCTTTTAGAAATATAATAGGCTTCTAAATCAAGTGACTTCATTTCCTTTAAAACCTTAGGCAACCAATGCCTAAAAATCAATTCACATTTCTTAGTTTCAAATCCTTTACCCGCACTTGTTTTAATTAGAGTAAACCTTTCTTTGTGAACCTTTCAAGAAAACTAATATAACCAACTTCCCATAAAGTCATTATATTAGCGTTATCCCTTTGTCAAATACATTTTCCCTAAATCCAAGGGACTTATACTTTTGAAATGAAACAAGTAGCATATACTTTTAAAACAAGTGAAAGATATCAAATCTTGTACGTCTACCGTACTACATAGGTACAACTACCATGCTCAAGAGATAGGAAAGTTCTACATACCTCCTTGGTCAATCCGCTTGCTAAGTCCAACTACCGCAAGTAATATGTCAACCTGTAATAACCATAGTGTGTTTATTAACCTCTAATTTCAATGTAGAAATTCCAAATTCAAGTTATCAATTCCTAAGGAAAATTTGGCAGCATTTCCTTTGTTTCTACTCACTTTGCCACCTTTTTAAAGGCCGATTTTTCAACATTCAAACGCCTTATTAAGGCCCAACAACCAAACCAACACAAAGGGGATTACACACCTAATCTTGGGTGTGTAAAATTCTGCCCCATAAGTTATAATAGTACACTTAACAATTCTAAGGTGGTTTTTTAGGCTACAACATGCTCATAATATTTCTTTAGCCAAATCCTTCATATTCAACCCACATTTCTAAAGATGATGACTCTAAGAGCATTATTTACCACCATAAGTATTTTCTTCTTAACATGCAACTCTATAAACTAATAATAGAGGAAGAATCATTACCTTAGAGCTTTAGCCAAATTTTATCCAACGATTTGTTAGCCTTCCTACCAAGAATACCACCACCACCACCTAGCCACAAGCTTACTTCTTGTCTTTTACTTTTTCAGATTTTTCTTAAGGCTAGAATCCTTTTGGATTTTTAGAGAGAAGGAGGAGCTTGAAATATTTAGAGAGAAGGAAGAGGTTTTTCAAAGAGAGAGATGACAAATGACCAAGTCTTTAAGACTTGGTCAATATATTGCATGTAAAAATCGGATGGGGACACTTGTCCCCACTCAGTGCCCTTTCAAAATAAAAACTGACTTTTCCTAAGTTTTTCACTGATTTCCGCCTCGCCTGCTCTTGGCCATGGCCAGAACTCCTGCGAACCTCGGCTTCCGGCCATGCCTCGCTTCGCCAGCGCTGAAACTTCGACCCTCGATTTTCGGCGCGGCTTCGACCGGCGCCATCTACAATCATCCGCTGGCGCGCGCTTCTCCGGCGCGGCTGAGACTCGATCATGTCGGGCGAACCACTGGTATAACAAGGGCTTGTCAGAAAGTCTCTTTAAGTTTAATGATGCACCTGTAATCCCTTCTACTTCAATTATCAATAAAATCGAGTCTTCTACTTATTTGCTTGAGTCATCTAATTAATGGCATCATAGATTATGACATGTTAACTATCAATCTATCCAAAGATTGGTAAAGTTGGAATTATTGTCATCTATCGACATAAACCCTCAACGTAAGTGTGAGGTGTGTATAGAGGCAAAACTTTCCAAGAGTCCCTTTAAATCCGTCGAAAGGGAATCCGCTCCTCTAGAACTCATACACATGGATATATGTGATTTGAAGTTCGCTCAAACTAGAGGGGGGAACAAGTACTTTGTGACTTTCATAGATGATGACACAAGGTATTGTTACCTTTACTTACTAAAAAGTAAAGATGAAGCCTTTGAAGCGTTCGAACACTACAAAGCTGAAGTTGAGAACCAACTAAGCGGACAATAATCCATAGCGATAAAGGGGAGAATATGTAGCGCCTTTTGAAGAATTTTGTACCCAATCGGGTATAGTTCATCAAACTATGACTCCTTACTTACCTCAATCAAACGGTGTTACTGAATGCAAGAACCGAACGTTAAAGAAAATGATGAATGTCTTGCTCATCAATTCATACCTTCCCCAACACGTGTGGGGATAAGTTTTCCTTACCGCAAATAAAATTCTTAATAGAGTCTCACACAAGGGTAAGGACAAGACTCCATACGATCTATGGAAATGAAATAAACATACCTATAAATATTTGAAGGTATGGGGTTGTCTGGCCAAGATAGAAGTACCTAAGACAAAGCATGTAGAAATTGGACCTAAGACTGTGGATTGTATATAGTAGTGCTTATCGCTTCCTAGTGCATAAGTCAGATGTACCGGACATTCATGTATGTACGATCATGGAATCAAGGAACGCAAGTTTCTTTGAAGATTCATTTCCTAGAAAGGAAAGAAACATAACCTCTTGAAAACGAAGTTATGAACAAACCCTTGAGGATCCAGGAGTTGTCAACTGCCCGGATCTAAACAGTTCAGATCTAGTGAATTCTGAAGTGGCTGATTATACGAAATCCAGTATTCTAAATTCTCAGGACTTGGAAGAATCAGAGATGGAACCAAGACGAAGCAAAAGGGCCCGGAAGGACAAGTCCTTATGTTCAGACTTTGAAACTTATATGGTTCAAGACGAACCACGGACAATCGCCGAAGCGTTGTCAACTCCAGAAGCACCGCTCTGGAAGAAAGCTATAGAAAGTGAGATAGAGTCCATCCTGCACAACCACACCTGAGAGTTGGCTGAACTTCCTCCGGGACACAAACATTTGGGTTGTAAGTAGATCCTTAAACGAAAGTTAAAGGTAAATGGATCTATCGACAAGTGCAAGGCTAGACTGGTAGTCAAGGGTTATCGCCAAAAAGAGGGCCTTGATTACTTTGACACCTACTCACCGATATCAAAAATAACATCCATACGTATGTTCATAACTATCGTCGCCTTGCGAGATCTTGAAATACATCAAATGGATGTCAAGACAGCCTTCCTAAATGGTGATTTGGAAGAAGAAATATATATGGACCAACCCGAGGGGTATGTGGTTCCAGGACAAGAGACAAAAGTGTGTCGGTTGTCAAATCATTGTACGGGCTGAAACAAGCCCCTAAACAATGACACGAGAAATTTGATAGTACCCTACTATCAAAAGGGTTCACCATTAATGGATATGACAAATGTGTTTACATGAAAGAAAATGTCGATTCTTTGATATGCATGTATGTAGACGACTTGTTGATCATTGGAAGCAGTCCTAAGATAATCCTAGAGACTAAGAACATGCTAAAATAATAACATGAAAGATATGGGCATCACATATGTCATCTTAGGGATCAAGATCTCTAATACATCTGACGGACTGGTCTTGTCTCAATCTCACTACATCGAGGATGTACTGAAGAAATTTGGGATGTTCGACAGTTCACCGGTAACGACACCATTGGATATAAGTCAAAAGATTGACAAACATCTTGGTGTGCCCGTACGCCAGGAGCGATATGCGTAGGTGATTGGTAGTCTGATGTATATCACAAAGTGCACTCGACCTAATATCGCTTATGCACTCAATAAATTGGCTAGGTTCACCCGTAATCCAAGTGAGGATCACTGGAAAACGTTGAATCAGGTACTACGGTTCCTGAAGTTCACGATAAAATTTGGGTTACATTATTCGAGATATCCAGCTGTACTAGAGGGATACAGTAATGCAAACTGAATATCTGATATCGAGGACATTAAGTCCACCAACAGATATGTTTTTATAATCGATGATGGAGCTGTGTCTTAGAAATCCTCTAGGCAAACCCTTATTGCCCGATCCACGATGGAGTCGGAATTTATCGCTTTAGACAAAGCGAAAGAAGAAGCTCAGTGGTGTTGACACCCAATTTTGTCCCATCTTTACCACATTTCATTCGGATCGTCCTTTTATTTTTAATTAATTTCACTATACTTCTTAGTCTTGAAAATTGCTAAAAAAATAAATACTTTTAATATTTTCACTAATTATAGTATAGTTTTAAAATATCGGGTATTATATTTTATAATTAAATTACCAGCAAAACAATTTTAATATTTCGGCATTAATATTGGTGATTAATTTTCTCTGAATATTTTTTTCACCAATTACCAAATTAATCAGTCTCATATGAATATTATATTTTACTTAAATTAAATACATATTAAATCTTTGTATCGTAATTTTATGTGTGCACTTTTAGAATTAATCATGACAAAAAAATATATTTTAATTAATTAAATCCTCAACCTTAATCTCTACCCATAAGTCATCCCCTTTATTTCAATTCCCATAAGCCCAACAACTCCCCACTCTCCAGTGGCCCAATACCCTACTCGACCCGGCCCAACTTCATGTCTTCAACACTCAACTAAATCCCTCATCACCCAAACTAAACATCCATGTTCCAATCAAGCTAAATCCTCTTTATCTTCCTAAACCAACGACCCAGCAGACCATCACCCATACCCCTCCCTGCCCTGTGCCCCATCCCTGCAACCACCACTGCCACCACCAACCCCCCCTCTGTCACCTGACACCCCCATACCTTGAGCCCATCACTTTCACACCGCTTTTATCCATCAAACAAACCCAATCACCCTGGCACATTCCCTTTGCCCACCAAATAAATATGAACCTCTGTCCCATTGACTCTCCTTTTAGAGATCACTCTGGGAAAAGGCAAATCGCAGACCCCTTTTTGCATTTTTGTCCTTCGATATCACAAAAACAAAACGGTCACTTGTCCTTTTCTTGAAATTCAAATTTTCTAGTCTGGAAACCCTTGATTTTGGGGTATAAATACAATCCCTTTGGGTTGTGTTTGGGGGATTCGGTTTTGGAAGAAAAGCCAAGAACAAAAAAAACGCCAATTTCTACTACTTTGAAACTATCGAAAAATCAGAAAACTTTTGTTTACTTTTACTCTTAGTCTTGGCTAAAGAAGCCACAAATACTTAAGCTTTGCTCCCCTTTCAGTCTTATACACATAACAATAATCTCCGAGTGGAGTCGACGGGTCGAGACGACGCCTCCGTTCGCTACCGAAGAAGGTAAAACTCGATTTCCTTTCAATTTTAGTTATTTCAGTGTTCTATGTGCTTTTCTGTTAGTTAACCATGTTTGTTAAGTTAGTTTATATTACTACGTTTGTTAATGCTTAAATATGATGTAAAATTTATCTGCTTAATTAACTTAGGCTGTGTTTTGTTTGTTAAGTCGTGAATAGGGCTAATGTTACCATATATATCGCGTACACTGTCAATGCTTGCTGATTGGAACATGAGGGTGAATGTTTAAGTGCTTCCATGGATAGTCTGTTACTGCTTGGTGATTCACTGGCTCATCATGATTAACCTTTTATTACTTGAACTTTCTATGTTAGATATCATATAATGGAGGTTGTATACTGATCTTTGGCAATGACCTGTATCACATATAGTTTGTATGAAGATCAGATATGAATTATGTTAAAGTCGGAGACTTGGGTTCATGATCTTTTATATGTTTAGATTGTATAAAGTTGAAGGTTTGTGGTCCTGCTTAAGTCACCAAGGAGCTAAAAGTTGTTATCATCGACCTTTGCCTACTAAAAATGATAAGTTAATTTGATTTCAATAGCCTCTCTTTACATGTCATTAAACCTGTAAACACATACGTAGGAATAAATGTGTCATAAAGAGATTTGTACTTATCCATGTTAGCTACAGGATTCTTGTATGAATCTGCTGGGGTGTAAAAAATATTGTGACATTTTTGTCTTGCTGAGATAGTATGATCAGGAATGGGCATCCAACCTATAAAGGCATAGATTAAGTTCGGATAAAGGCATAAGGGAAATATGATATTGTTTGATAGCTGATGTTAAGTAGTCGACTTCTGCGATAGTTGTTAACAATGACCATTTACTGATTTATCTTCAAGACTCAATATGCCATCCTAGTTGGTATACATGTTTGAGTTTATATGACTATTTATCTATTTCTTGGAACACTTACTAATCCTTATCTCTTTCCTTTTCTCCACATGATATGCATTGGGAGCAAAATGACTCATCTTAAATTACAACAAATGGAGACCCACATCGGCATTCGTCGTGTCCTCACTCCGGAAATCCTAAAACATAGGATGGATTGATATTGTCATCCGCCCTAAGTGTCATTACAATTCTTAATCTCGTCCCCTTCCTTTTTATATTTATTTGTTTATTTTTTATAATTTTTGTAGACTTAACTTTGTGATTAATAGGATACTAACTCTATTAGTTGTCGAATAGATTGGGGAGGGTAACCTAAAACAAAAATTCTTTTTTTAGTTTAATTTATATATTTAGCCATTTATGTCTAACTTTCTGAAATTTTTACAAATACTAATATGATTTCAAGTTTCTCTCCTATGAAAACTCTTAACTTAAAGATGATTTTCTCGAAGTAACATCTTTTATATAACAAAATCTTTCTTTTATTATTGATTGTAAAACAAGAAGTTTATAATCTTATGCCGTATAAACGTACATTTTCATCCAAAATATATATTTTCAATATACTTAGGTACACTTTTATATATTATATTGTTATCCAAAAGACATCCCTTAATAATTATTTCTTTTGTTTTAACTTCATTTTATGTTTTACAAAGGCATATTTCCATCCAAAGATTAATTTATAGGTAAGTCCCTTACGTTGTCAAAATACACTTTTTATATACTTTCAAATATCTTTTAAATAGAATATTTTCAAATATACATTTTTTGACCTAAATAATTGACTTAAGTTTGACCCGATAACCGCAAATTAGCGGATCCTATAGGATGCCTAACCCCTTCCCTTTAGGATAATAAAGAATCTTTATCTAGAATCTCATTAAGTTTTGCAGATCATTAATTGGAGTTATTTTTTAGCAGATTTTTGCTAAGTAGATGTCCTAATTCATCTTTAAAATAATTAGGTGGCGACTCCTTAAATACAATTCAGGAATCACCTATATGTAATATTTCATTTCGACTCCGGTTAAAATGGGGTATTACAAGTGGCTTCATGGTTTCTTAGATCCCATGTTGTGATAAATTCGTGTCTTCTGTAATGATCCACTGCGACAGCCAGTTGCCTCTAGGAAGGGCACAAAGTGCTATGTACAACGACAAGTCTCGTCATATTCGATGTAGACATGAGCCTGTTATGCAGTTGATCACCCTGAGTATTATTTCCATTGATTACGTAAAATCTAAGAAAAACATCGTAGATCCCTTGACAAATGGTATACCCAGAGATCAGATGTTCTGCCTGTCTAGGGGAATGAGCTTAAAACCCAATCAATAAAGAAGTGATACAGTGGATACCCAACCTCACCGACCGGAGATCCCAAGAAGTAGGTTCAATGGGAAAACTAAGTCGTAAAGGTTCTGTTGAACGCTTCGGAGGAAGCAAGAACACTTCAGATAATGATTTCTTCTTAGAACCATAATCCAAAGTCATTCCCGTGATAGACATAAAAGTGCTACATGTAGAGGGGGGTAAAGACTAAGTTTCCAAACCTTTAAGGATCTTCAATGATTGAGGTTAGGTTGGGGAAACTTTTAATGGTTCCTAACGCTTGTGTAGCAGGGTATTGCAGGATACCTTGTAGGAGACCACCTATTTAAGTGCGAGGACAAACCGCCTCAAATGAACGCACTTAAGAATTCAAGAGTGTCCACGACCCACGACGGACAAAACATTTAAGAAAGATAGAGTAAGGAAAGGTGTTGTGTTGGTACCATTTTCTTGGCTTACACTAAACACTGACGGTTCAAGATATCACGTTCACCGCGCAGTAAGTAGGCCTGATGGTATTCTACTATGGAAGGTTCAAAGCTACGACTACCTATCCAGATGCAACATCGATCCGCCGGATGATTGCTAGAAAGACACCATGTGCGTGCGTCAAATTCTCTTCCAAGAGGGATTGTTGGAATTTTGTTTATTAAACGTGAAATAAAGTTAATCCTATTAATTATGACTTGAAGAATTGGGGCCCCACGCGTCGAAAACGTTGTTTCCACACACGTGCACATAATGTGACAAGGATCGTAATTTCCTTAATGGAAGAGATATTAGTACGTATACGAATTGTTTGAGACGTAAGATAATAAATGGTTATTAGCCAAATGACAATGGTTTCACGTTGGTAGATGAAGGAAGACGTGTACAATGTGTAAAATGAAACGATTCTGAAAACGCCGCAGAGCCTCCAAGCGCGCATACGACGCCGAAACTCTCGAAGTTTAGGCGTGGCGCTCGCAGTCAGCGCCATGGCCGCTTCTGCATCGTTGGAGAAGAACGAAAACTGCTGACTTTGGAGCATTAATTCTCCATTATTTGGCTCATGAATCCAGCCATTATTTAGTTGAATTGTAACTCCACAATCAAGGCTATTACATGGTCTTTATTGGCCGTTACTTGGCCATATGGAATGTCATCTTCTCCAAACTATAAAATGGAGCCTTGAGCTCATTTGCAAAAAACACCTTACACTCAACACTTAACAATTTCAGAAATTGTCTTCCTCTCTTGCAATCTCCACACTCAAAGATCTTTCTTCACTAAGCGAACACTTGAGTCTCCTTTGCTCACTTATTTGATTGTTGTTTTATCTTGGGAGATAAGTTTTCATTACACCGTTGGAAAGGAATATATGAATCAATATTATCTTAAGGATAGATTGAAAAATCAATCGACTCATCAAACCATCTTGTTTGTTTATTTCCAGATTTCTAATATCTTTATTGTTGTCACATTCTCATTTTCTTGTACCACACATTTTACTCACATATGCATCCTTATAAAAACATCTTTCATTGAGAAATAAAAATTGGTAATTATCCTGATTTTCTTCCCCGATTTCCACGTTTAAATTATTTATTAGTCTTTTTCGTTATCATTATCATAAAGTCTCGTTGTCTCATAACATTTAAAATATTAGCTCCCTCAAATCTGCTAAATTCTTTTCTTTCTTTTTACTTTTGTTTTGTGCCAGTTTCGGTAAATGGTGTAATGGGACTTTACTCAAAGCAAACCACTATTCAACAATCGAAAGAAAAGTAAATCTTGATGCCCATCAAGCAGTGAATTGAATTGAAGGAAGGGAAAAAGCTCAAATATGTAATTAAATTATCAGAAATGATTCATTTACGTTGCTCGCCAATAGTTTAATTTATTTATGTTATTGTTGTTACAAAAATGATTTATCCATATCATTTTTCATTAATGTCGATTTTAAAATATCATTTTTATTACCGCCAGCGTTAATTAAAAAATTGTATAGATGAGTCATTTTGGTAACGACGATGGTATAAATAAGCCAAATTATTAATGAATGACCTAAGTGAGCAATTTTCGATCTTTAGATGATATATTTGGGCTTTTCTCCATGAAGGAATGAAAGAAAGGAATCAAAATGAGGTATATGCACCTTAACCTTTAAACACACAGTAATTAAAAGTAGCAAACCATAACTTGGGTAAAGATACCTTCCTTCTGAGTTGAGTAGCAAAGTAGGCAATTGAGTTATCATTCTTTTTCACTTTATTTATCTTTTGGTTTTCATTGTTCACTTTCGGGTGTGGCATGACACTTTGGATACGGCAGTAGATACTCTAGAAAACATGTAGTAAATATTTTTATTCCAGTTTAGTGTTAATTTACATGCATCATATTAATAAATGCAAGACACTTATCTTTCATACACATATTTAATAGTCAAATTATTTATACATGATAATGTTAGATATATGATTTTTAGAGTGTTCTACGCTAATAATTCAAATCATTTAAATGTTACTACATATTTTAAAGCAAATACACGTTAAGGAGCGTGCAAAGTTAATAATGGACAAGTAAAAGTAAACGGACCTAATAATAATAAAGAAAAAGAAGGAAATGCAACATTCCAAATTGTAGGCGTGTTAAATACTGAGTGGTACTTAAATTTCTTCGTGACCGTTCAATTTTACTCTCTTTACTTTGTCACTATTCATATCTCTACAACTACAAAGTACAAACCAATTGGCTGCATATTCAATCACCAATGGTTTGCCTCAAAGCCATAAACTCCATTACATCTCCCATTCATACAATAAGAATTACCAAACTAACAATTTTTACAACCCCTACATGGTTTCAATCCAAACCCAAATTACAACAACTCATAACCAAAAATGTTGGACTATTTCTAGCCAAGTCCAGTGCAAATCAAGAAAATGCAGCAGATGAAGAAGACTTGTTAAATGAACCTAGTTCAAGAATCCAACCACAACCAACTTCGAATCAAGTGTTATCTTCTTCAGTTTCTGCATATTCAAGGGGTTTAGTGTTTGATTTGGGACAAAAAGACTCTTGGGACAGCTCTGAAATTGGTTCACCTGTGGTGAAAAGGTACTCAAGGAATAATAATTTATTTAGAGTCTCATAAATCCTTAACTATTGCTATTCCCTCTTGTCCATTTTACTTGTCATATTTTTGATTCACACACTCCTTAAGAATATACTATTTTAATTTAATTACATTATCATTATTTATTCTTTTATCACAATTTAATACAGTCAAGCCCCTTTATAATAACATTTCAGTATAACAATCATGTTTTTATGCGGAACCTATCTTACATGTTATATTATATTATATTATATGTTTTCTATAACAGAATGTCGCTATAGCAGCTAAACAATATCAGAACACCATTTCACTATAACAATCATGTTTTTATGCGGAATCTATCTTATATGTTATATTATTTTATATTATATGTTCTCTATAACAGAATTTCGCTATATCAGCTAAAAATATCGAAACAAATGACGTTGTTATGGAGAGTTTTGACTGTACTACTCTCTTTTTCGTTACATTAATCTTTCTCCATTATTGAGTAAGGTTAAAAGTGAAAACTAATAATTAATTATATCTTGATTGTTTAAAATAACAATTATTTTGGACCAATCATTTTTAGTAATCACGACAACTAAAATGGACCAAGGTACAATTTTCTTTCATACTCCGTTGTAAGAAAATAGGTAGAAGCACCTCTATTTATAATAATGCAAATCTACTTTAATAATATCGAAACAAACGACATTGTTATGGAGAGTTTTGACTGTACTACTCTCTTTTTCGTTACATTAATCTTCTCCATTATTGAGTAAGGTTAAAAGTGAAAACTAATAATTAATTATATCTTGATTTTTTAAAATAACAATTATTTTGAACCAATCATTTTTAGTAATCACGACAACTAAATGGACCAAGGTACAATTTTCTTTCCTACCCCGTTGTAAGAAAATAGGTAGAAGCACCTCTATTTATAATAATGCAAATCTATTTAACTAGAAACTGGAAAGTCTGTTCCTGTATGAATACGACTACAAATCCTATTTTGACATGAATTAAAAAAACTAACAAATATCAAACTTAAACAATTTGAAATTCTTATTTTAATTTTGAATTAATCTTCAACAGGTACCTTAGTGATGAGGAAGAGAGGTGGTATATGTGGTACCATGGGAGGTCTAGTGGTGGCAAGGAGTCAATTGGTTTGGCTGTTTCTAGCAATGGGGTCCACTGGGAAAGAGGTGAAATGGCTGCTAAATTGAGCAATGATGTTGGGTTGGTGATGAATTGTGGAGATAATTGGTGGGGTTTTGATACACAAAGTATTAGGCCATGTGAAGTAGTTATTATGTCAAGTGCTAAAGTAAGAGCCAATAGTTCTGTCTATTGGCTTTACTATACTGGTTTTAGTTCTGAAAAGATTGAATTTTTAGACAATTCTTTGGATTTCAGTTTGGAAAATCCAGAAAGAACGCGTTTTGAGGGTGAAAATGGAAAGTTTTTTAAGTCCTTGCCTGGATTAGCAATGAGCCAAGATGGCAGGCATTGGGCAAGAATTGAAGGAGAGCATCATTCTGGTGCTTTATTTGATGTTGGTTTAGATGGTGAATGGGATTCTTTGTTTATAGCTTCACCAAAGGTAGTTTTTCATAGTAATGGTGATTTAAGAATGTATTACCATTCATATGATGTCGAAAAAGGGAACTTTGCGATTGGGATAGCAAGGTCAAGAGATGGAATGAAATGGTTAAAATTAGGGAAGATAATAGGAGGAGGAGGGATAGGTGCTTTTGATGAACTAGGAGTGTTGAATCCACACGTTGTACGAAATCCAAAAGATGGGAAATATTTGATGGTTTATGAAGGTGTGGATGCAAATGGGAGGAGAAGTATTGGGATGGCGATATCTTCGGATGGTTTAAAGGGATGGAGAAGACTTCAAGAAAATCCAGTGTTGAAGAAATCGGAAGAAGAGAGATGGGATAGTGAACGGGTGGGATCACCATATATTGTTCAGATGGATGGTGATGAAGATCATGAATGGAGATTGTATTATAGAGGAGTTGGGAATGATGGAAGAACTGGGATTGGTATGGCAGTTTCTCAAGGAGATGAGTTCCTGTGTTTCCAAAGGTGGACAGGGTTTCATTTCTGAGGCATGTAGCATTACAATAAAAAGGGCAGCCCGGTGCACTAAGCTCCCGCTATGCGCAGAGTCTGGGGAAGGGCCGGACCACAAGGGTATATTGTACGCAGTCTTACCTTGCATTTCTGCAAGAGGGCGTTCCCACGGCTTGAACTCATGACCTCCTGGTCACATGACAACAATTTTACCAGCTACTCCAAGGCTTCCCTTCTCATGTAGCATTACAATGTGAGTCATTTATTTGGCTTTGTATACTGAATTCATTTACATACTCTTAAATCTTGCAATTATCTCATGCAAGTAATTTTACAATGACGGTGGTCGGCCCAAGCTTGTGCACACCTCGACCATTCAACATATACCAACTACCTCCCATTAGCACGGGTGTCGAGTAAATTTGCCCACCAAGCCTTAGGCTGATGGAATTCATGCGTTGTTTGTAGTTGATGTTCTTTAGGTATTTATCAATTTTAACTGTGAAGGCAAGGTCTGTATCCTGGAACTTGACTTGCTAACAGAAGTTCCAGCTTTCTTGGAATTCAGTCTGTTAAATTTTGCCTTTGATCAAATACTACAGAAAATCAGTAAATCAACTTCCATGAGACTTTGCTAAACTGGGAGGTCTGATATGTCATAATATTTGTGATCTTAGGTTCGTTTTAGTAAATATTGGAGTAATTAGTTATACTTTTCTTACTCTTCAATGTGTATTACTATTTGTTATCGCACTTGTCTTGTATCTTGCTAATTTGTTGTTTTATATTTCGTACATTCCTGCCTTGGAGCATTTCTTTTGAGCCAAGTGTCTAACGGAAACAATCTTTTTACCCACAAAGGTAGGAGTAAGATGTGTGTACATCCTACCATTTTCACACCCCGCTTGTGGGATTACATTGGGTTGATGTTGTTAGGTTCTGATCCCTTGGATAATTTTTGGCATTGTGCATAACTTGTAAGTTGTAATTGTCATCTGATATGCTGGATTTCAATTTTGCGGCATGTCCTAGTTATTCTAATTATAACAGTTTTCCTCAAAAGCTCTCAGAATTTGATGAACTATCTATGAATAGCAGACACTGGGATAATAAGTTAAAGCGTCTATACCTGCTAAATGTAAAATCTCTTGAATAGAAACTTTTGGCATGATTAAATTACTGTAAAATGTGTTGTGGTCAAAGTTCATATATATCTGATTTTTTTAAAAATCGCGATGTGACAACTCTTGGTAAATGTGAAAATGGCGAAGAAATCAAATAATTTCGAAAAAAAGAGACAGCAGTAGAATTATAGGAAGGAGGCAAGTTCCAAAGACTAAAATGAAAGGTTAGTAGGGATTTGGAGAGAATTTCTGAATCAATATAGTTGAATATAAGTAGAGTTCATGCATGTATTGAATCCGTGATGAAATTATGGAATGCATTGTAATCCAAAATTGATCCTGAAGTTCACAGATGGCGTTATGAAAAAGGTACAACCTGGTTGTAATTTGGAATGCTTCGAAATAGATACGTTTTGGGCATTCATCATTTGGAGATAACTGTGTCAAAGTTGATCACAAGAAACTATGATAAAGCAACTGAGAATTGAATACATATGTCCATTGGCTCAAAATATTAGCCCATATATATAGTATTTTTAACTTTTGTGGCGTCGTGACGAGATACTTTTATCCACGACTCAAAATTTCCTTGTAAGTGTTATGATGGGTTAGGTCATCATTAAATAAGTACCGGAAATATTTTCGGCTAAAATGATCATGAAAGCTAACTAGACAAAATCGAATGACTTTTGGAAGAAAAAACAAAGCAGATTGATCATCTAGGCTTCTAACTCTGAACTTTTGACCCTTTGCCTCGTGGGCAAAACATCAAATTCAAAAAGTTTTGATATTTGACTTTGAAGGTTTGTCCATGGATTAAGCGGGGTCAAAAGTTCAGTATCACTCATTTCATTTGTAAGGTTATTGGGTGTAAATTCCTTGTAAGTGTCCAGTGGAAAATTCCATTGGAAATGTTAAAGTTCTGCAAATATAGTTTCATGGTAGAATTATTTTATCAGATGTTGGATAAAATAACAAAATGATTTATTTTTTCTTTGTATTAGTAAAATATGGACACTACACATGGCAGGCGTCGTCTAATCAACATCAAGGCAGTCAGTCGTGTCCACCCTGATTGAGGATTGAGGAACCATCCGTGAAGATCGTTAGATAGCCCCAACCTGGAATAAACTATCCAATTTGTCATCATATGTCAGGATATGATAAGCTCTTTCAAGCCAATCGCACGACTCCAAAATATTTTAAACTCACATGTGTAACATATGAAACATGTTGATAATGTTCATGATAGGCGAGCGTAATATTAGGGAATAGTTACTTTGGGGATGTACTATAATTTTTCTTTTTTTTGTTGACGAAGGAATCCGCAGCCGCTACTCTTCGAAGTGCAAGCAGAACTCTCATGACGCAATAACCAAAGAAACCACGCCACCGATTAACTACACTTCGCAGTTCACACGCATGTGACTCAACCAAGAAGGTTTATGTAGGGAATCGAGTACTATAATTTTTCTATTCATTGATTTTGTGGTTTTTTATAAATTTATTTTTAATTTTATGTCATTTTTACAAGATATGTTTATTTTTACATCTAACAGATCTGAAAATGACATATTCTTCTATTCAAATTTGTAAGTGATCGTATCCTATTCATTTTTACATTTACATTTAGAAGATAAACATTGTTCAATATTGATAATGCCTACAAAAAAGAAGCTAATGGGACAGTCCACGAACAATAAAAAACAGAAATTGCACATTACAAAACAATCAAAGAGAACAAGATTAATTTTATTAATTTCAACAACGCAAATGAAACTATCAACTACAATATGATAAAATTAAAAATACCATTCCCCTTTCTATATGGATATCTCATTATTGAAACAAATTCTATACTCGAACGGCTTTTCAGCTCCTCTCCTTAATTATAAGCAAAACTTTTTTTCTTAACTGAAAAAAATGGAAAACTAAATCAGAAAATTCCACTTATAAAAAAAAAGGTGATAATCCCGAAGCTAGACTTCAAAAATCTGGAAGCTCCTTAGTACTGTCTGATGAGGAAGAAGAAAAGGAGTTCCTCATACTAGAGATAAAAAACATGGAATCCGTATAGTTACAAAATTGTTGATCTGAGAAAAAAAAATCTGTCGAATTAGTAATTGGACTTGGATCAAAAGGTGTTAAATTACTATCAAAGAAACCTGGAGGATCACTAAGATTATTATTATGATCACTAATACCACTATTTATATCTTTATTATCACTAATATTAGCTAGATCAAAAATAGGAGGAGGAGGCACATAACAAGAAGCTGATGAATTATCTCCTACATTGTAGCTCCCGTTATTTTCATCCGTGACAACCGAAGTGGATTCATTGTCATCATTGGACAAAAGCTCAGATTTGTTATTAATATTATTTGTAATAACGGTATGAAAAATGTTTTCTTTATCAGATCCGAGAATATCTCCAAGACAGCTTTCAGGACAAGATATGAGGTCCTCCTCCTCGTTGATCGGCTCGGATTTGAAATGTTGAGGCACAGGCCGAGGCGGATGAGAAGGTGAAGAGTGGTCGTCCTCTGGAGAAAGACCGGTGAGCTTTTGGACCAATGCCATGAAATCGCGTGGATGCGTGTGGATGACTTTTGGAGAATGCGTGTAGATGATGACCGGATGACGTGGTTGCCGAGGAGGGATGATGGTTGTTGAGGTGGTGGCCGCGACCCCGTTATATAGGGAGGAAGAGGAGGAAGAAGATGGTAACGAATTTGATGACGATTTCTTGATGAAATGAGAGGCCTTATTGATCTTCAAAGGAGAGGAAACATTATTATTGTTACTGATGATGGATTGATCGGCCTTTGTTGCATGATCATAGAATTGTGCATGGTTCATGATTAATTAAGAACAACTCCAAATATGTCTATGTCTATCAATATAATTTTGAGTGGAGTTGATGATAGGTGAAGAAAGTTGAGTGAATTTTTGTGGTGAATATATAGAACAAATTTGAGTGATGAGTTGTGGTGAAAGTTATTGAGTTGGATACAATCTATAATAGTGTGAGTTTAGTTACAGAAAAAGTGACAGAAAGGATAATTCTGAGAGCTTAACGGAGAACAGTTATGGAAAATTATTAAGTGTAAAGAATAGAGTTATGGGAAAATTCTTAGGTGTAAAGAATAGCTAATTCATCGGCTAGGAAAAGGCATCACGTTAACTACGAAAACAATTGACAGTGTACAAATTCTTTTACACTATCAGGTGATTTTAAAGATAAATACAATAACTTTTTGAAGTAAATATGTTAATTTTTAATACTAAAATTGTAATTTATAAAAGAGTAATTAAAGTTAGGGGCGACAAAATTAGCTCAAACCTAAATGATCCGCTCAAGATTTTATGAGTTTGGGCAAAATTAATTTTGATGATAAGTTGGTTTGGGTTAGCTCAAGTTGACCCATCATAAATCAACAGCTCAAATGAATTCATGATTATGCCAAAATTTGACCCACGAAAATGATCAATTTTAACGATTAGAACTTCATTTTACATTATGATTTTTATTTATAAATAATTATTTAAAAAATTCCTTTATTATTTCGAAATAATAAAATACACCAACGCACCTCAACCACACTATCCATCCACCAAACCCCATCCCCTACACCAACCCCCACCCAATCACTGAACCACCCTCACATCTCTGCCCCCTACCTTGCCTACTCCACCCCACCCCACCCCTACCCACTTCTACCCACACTACCCCCACCTCCCGCCCTACCTCATTCTCAAATTTTTATAAATAATTTATAAAAAAATTGATTTTTTTTCTTACCTCCCCCGCCTTACCCATACCTATCCTCCTCACCACACCTACGCCTCTGTGGTGCACACTTTCGTCCGATCGAAAAATCGACCTGATCGACCGACCAATCGGAATCGACCGGACCGAAAATCGGACCGGGACGGAATCGAATCGAATCGGACGAAAAATCGGACGACCGACCGACCCTCTTGGACCGGACCGAGATTATCGGTCCTTTCATTCTTTAAAAACTTGTTTTGCTGTCCATTCTGACCGATTTTTTTATTTTTATTTTTTATAATATATATAATTTATATAATTCCTAATATATATAATATATTTAATATATATAATTCCTAATATATATAATATATATAATTCCTAATTTTCTAAATTCCTTTCTAATATATATAATTCCTAATTTTCTAAATTCCTAATATATATAATTCCTAATATATATATAATATAATTCCTAATATATATAATTCCTAATTTTCTAAATTCCTAATATATAATATATATATAATTAATTCGGTTAAGGACCAGTTTTTTTAAATTGAATTTTCAATCTGAAATTGACATTCTCGACGGTTCCACGCAATTTTACGTTGAAATATATTGTACATCGCGAGATATTTAGATTTGAAAATGGGAAAAACGTAACGATTTGGGGAAAAAGAGAAATTGAGGGGCAAGATGGACCTTTTTGAAGAAATCGGAGGAATCAAACCGCTTATGCAGTTCACCCCCGTATCGTAAAAATACGAAATCAAATTTTTTTAGGTAAAAAGGACGTCCGAGCGCAAAGTTACGATCAGATAAAGTTTGATCAATTTACAACCTATATTTCATATGTCAATACGTCCGGAAATTTGGCCGTGGGGCTGGGTGGGGCTGGGAAATGGGGCCGGGAGCGGGGAGTGGCCTGGGGAGGAGGAGGGCGATCATGTCCGACCGGACGGACGAAATTGACCGGACCGAGAAATTGGTCGGTCTTGTCCGAGAACTGTTCGTCCGGTCCGTCGGTTTTGACCCTTTGTGCACCCCTAACGCCCTCCACGCCCCACTCCATTGCCCTACCCCATCCTTAAATTTATATTTTATATTTTTTTTGCTTTTATAAAAAATGAAAAAATTCTTTAAAATATTATTCTTATTTTAAAAATAAAGATATGAAAAAATAAAATATCATACAAAATAAAATAACATCATAGAAGGTAAGTTTGAAATTTGTAAAAGTAATGAGTCAAGTTGCATGACACATCATCTTGACCCGTCCATCTTAACCCATGTAAATTTTTGACAGATTGAATATTGACTCATCTATTGATTCAGTCCATCTTCATCTGTCCAACTTCAGCCCAAACGACACATCTCAACCCCCTAATTAAAGTTAAGGAAAGTTGAATCCTACCGGCACTCTCGCCAAGGTAACCAAATTATTTCCTTCTCAAAGAGTTTTTATAATTTTGACGTTTTTCTCTCTCAAAAGAAAATTGCTAAGTAAATCTTTAACCCTTCAAACATTGTGAAACTTACGTAATTCTTTAAAGACATCATATGCTCTCAACTTTAGGGAACTTCTTCTTGTTTAACATTAAGTTCTCATTAACAAATTTTGGTTTCGTCTACAAACATATGAAAGGTTTTTGTATCTTTGTTGGAATGGAACTTTAGAAATTAAAGTTTTACTAATATTTTAATAATAAAAAGTCTTGAATAAGTATATCATAAGTGTTTGTTACATTAGTTGTGAATAATTAGAACAAACGAGAGGAGGGTTTGAATGAGAAGTAAAGGCTTAGTAGAAGAAGAGGAGAGAAACCCGATCAAAAGGAAAGAGAACAGAGATAGTAAAAAAGAATAAATGCCTAAATTTTAGAAAAACAAGAAAGTAATTAGGAGAAAGTTGTTGAAATATATTGAGATAGTTGGTTAAAGGTTAGTTTTGTTAAAAAGTAGTTAAAGTTATTATTAATTGGTTAAGAAGGTTGTTAGGAGAAGTTGAGGGTATAAGGTATATATAAATATTTTGTGTATCAAAAATGTAAGGTGACCAATTCAATTCAATACAACATATATTTTTCCCAATCTCCTATCTCTCTTTTTCCTCTCTCTCTCGTCTATTTTCCCTTCTCATTCTTCATTTCAATTTCTCAATTCTTCTTCAATCAATCAATTCTGCGCACAATTGACAATCGATATCCGTAAATTATATATTTAACATGGTATCAAAGCCTTGTTGGATCTAATTCATTCCACTATCATCTCAATTTGTGAGTTCAAATTTTCGGGAAATTTTTTTAGGGTTCATGCTGCAAAATTCGATTTGCAATTCGTTGGAAATCAGAAGGTCGGTGACTGTAGAGTTTCGATTTCGACGACTCCATATCTAGGATTTTGCGGTTGTCTCCTTCCGGTTGCGAAGCGAAGAAATCGATGAAGCATTTCGAGACGGAAAAAATCGAATCGATGAAGCAATTCGAGACGGAGAAATCGATGATGCGGAGAAATCGATTTTAATCATGATATCGATAGTAGATGGTGTTGCGTGGAGATGATAATACATCGAACATATCATTAGGATGGTGTTGATGATGATTAAGGAGGTGTGGACACTTGCACAGTAAATTGAGGGAAGATCTGTGAGGAGAACAAAATACAGATCTGCAATGCATTTTTTTTATTGTTTTTTCTGGAGAATATAGATAGATATCTGAATATTGAAGATCAATATCTATGGGAAGCAGTGGCGATTTTTGTTGATTTGCAGAATTACAGCTAATGTAGGAAACTTATGAAGAAGCTTTCTGTTACAGTAAGCAAATTTGATGAACTTCATCAACCATCTGATAACCTTATGTCCGAGGTTGAGAATCTTCAGTCACAACTACAAGAGCGAGATACATAGATTTCTTTCTTGAGGCAAAAAGTTACAAGATGCACTAATGATGCAATAACTTCTGCTCAGATGAGTAGCAAAATAAATACTGATGAAATCAATTACTTTTTACTTGGGTAGACATGATGATTTCTCGAGTCCAGTCTCATGATATGAATTATGATGATGCAAAAGTTAACCAGATTCATGAATATAAGGAAATGTTAGATATTTTTGTTACAGGAAATGTGCAAAATAATGCTGGTGTTGGTGTTGGATGTTCAATATTTTTGTTACATGAAGATTTGATGAGGTCAATCAACTGTTCGATTGTTTAGCTCAGAACAGGAGAATCGAGGAATTTCTAGCCGAAAATTGGACTAGAAATTGAGGGAGACTCCACTGTATGTTCGAGCTTATTTTAAAAGCTTGCATATGGGGAATCGAGGGATTATCTAGTCTGAGTGTGACTAGAGAACGAGGGTTCTTGTCGTTGTTTTTGCATAGGGAGAATCGAAGGATTCTCTAGTCCTAGTGTGACTAGAGAACGAGGGGTTCTTCGTTGAGCTTGATTTAGAAGAATCGAGGAATTCTTTAGTCCTAGTGTGACTAGAGAACGAGGGGTTCTTCATTGTTGTTGTGGGAGTTGAAGCTCCTGCTTGAAAATGTTAGTACTGCAGATGTTTTGCTGAAGCTACTGCTGCTGGGATTTATCCAAGTGTGGATCCTATTATGCCATCTCGATTTGTTCTTCTGCTTTGCCCATGGTTTCTGGTTACAGTGGTGGTTCAGTGGCAAATTACTTTTTTTTGCTGGAAATATCGTTGTTGTTACATTAGAGAAAATGCATTGGGGATACGTGTGGTTAGAATCTAAAGGTCATCAGTACATAGTCACTCCTGACAAAGAAGGACCAGATTAACCAGGAAATGCTGGTAATAGTGCACCAACTACTTTTGTTGGTGCTGATGTTGATGTTGTTGATATTGGTGTTGGTACCGCTAATGTCGGCGAGGATGGAGTAGTAGAAACAATTTACGCCGCGAGGAGTCGTGCACCAACCGTAGTCTTTTGTTGTTTAGTGTATAGCCGGTCGAGCCGATTAGATCCTCGCTTATATCTTTCGGGAACAATATGCAGCAAGTTGTTCAGCCAAGGTCTTTCTCCAATGGATTTAACCATTGGAAAGGCGGAAAGGAAATGGGAACTAGGTTGGAGAGTAGAACACAGTCTACAAAAATGATTTCCAGCAAGTCTACAAAGCTGCGGATGTTGCTGGTGTCTCATCTGCTGTTGATGCAGATGAGGTGAATGCTGACATTGGTGTTATTTTACTGGTCTGAATGTGATGCGCATTATCAACGAGCCTACAACAGCTGCCATTGCTTATGGTCTAGATAAGAAGGCAACTAGTGTTGGTTTGCAGATGTAACAGGATCTGAAAAATCTCCATCTGGACGAGAAACATCACCAACAATTGTCACACTACCAGTTCTATCTGGTCCACCAAGACACTGAACTTTACCAGCACGCTAATAGAAAGATGCCAAACGTGCGCTAATAGAAAGATGCCAAACGTGCTGCCAAATAAGCACGATATCTATTGTCTGCAGGCATCTCTGCCAATCAACCTGAGATTTCACGTAAAGCTTTGCCCAGCGAGATGTCGTATCTGCCATCATACTGACGTTATGGCCTATGTCTCTCAAGTATTCTGCTATAGTAATACCTGTATAGATCGAGGGCTCACGAGCAGCCACGGGCATGTTTGAAGTATTAACGACAAGTGTGCTAAATGCACCAGGTATGGGATAAGTACCACAAAGCACTAAGGGGAATATGGCATCGAGAACACGATGTCCAGTAAGAAGAGGAGTATCAGCAGCTAACTTTGTTGCAACAGGTCTAGGAGAACGCACAGGTCATGTCTGAAGCATAGTTATTTCCTTTTTTGACGGCTTGAAACTCGAGTTCAAGAACAGTATCATTCAAAGAGTATTGACCAGCTGGAACTCTGTGAAGAACTCTTACAAGTACTACGATGATGCTGCTTGCTGGTAGAGTCTTTTGATATTGTTTCCAAGCTAGGACTGAGTTTTCAGTGCCTAGCTTGAGGGGGGGGGGGGGTGTTGAAATGTATTGAGATATTTGGTTAAAAGTTAGTTTTGTTAAAAAGTAGTTAAAGTTGTTATTAGTTGGTTAAGAAGGTTGTTAGGAGAAGTTGAGGGTATAAGTGTATATATAAATACTTTGTGTATCCGAAATGTAAGGTGACCAATTCAATTCAATACAACAGATATTTTCCCCAATCTCCTATCTCTCTTTTCCCTCTCTCTCGTCTCTTTTCCCTTCTCCTTCTTCATTTCAATTTCTCAATTCTTCTTCAATCAATCAATTCTGCGCACAATTGACAATCGATATCCGTAAATTATATATTTAACAAAAGTTGGCTTAGTGTTACCTGATGGTGTAAAAAAATAATACACTGATGGTGTATCAAATTTAAACTCTTTATATATATGGGTGTGACATGTGTGATTTGTGAATGATTTTTTTGAACATTGTGTGACGTTAACAGTGACATTTACTATTTTAATCTATAATTACGTACCATTGCTGGATTTTGGTGTAAATTCAATTATCTGAATTTAAGATGATAAGAAATTTTCCATCGATAACAAATGGTTATCCATTAACCAGAAAAAAAATCTTATTTAAATTATTTTTCCAGATTCTAGAAAGAAATAAACTAACTGTAGTGTATTTGAAATTATTCAATGTTATTACTACTGGTTTGGTGGATAGAATAAGAGATTATAGTTTCATAGTAGAATTATTTTATCAAATGCTTTTTGGTATAATTTTTGTAATTGACAATTTTGAGATTATTTATTTCACAATCATAGTATTATTTTTATATAATAAGTTATGCCGGAAAATAATTATGAGATTACTAATTTCTGAATAAAATAACAAACACACATATTTTTATTTGTATTAGTAAAATATGGGTACTACACATGACATATAAGGAAGTCGACACATGACACGCGTCATCTCATCAGCATCAAGTCAGTCGTGTCCACTCTGAAGAATGAAGAACCGTCCGTGAAAATCATTTCGAATTAGTCATACCGGAGGTAGATACACTACTACATTTCTCAGCTAATGCGACGTTCCATTCTCGTTGCGTTAGGCTCGCCGCCGTTGCATTAGACCTAATGCAACTGCTAGGAGATGTGGCATCTCCTGGTGTTGCATTAGGTCTAATGCAACAGCCAGAATGACCTAATGCGACGACTTTCCAGACGTTGCATTAGATATGAGGCTCATGCGACGACCATATTTAGACGTAGCATTAGCTGCATATCTAATGCAACGGCTGCCACCCAGACAGAGCCGTCGCATTACATATTCGACTGTTTTGAGACTTTTTTAACCACCTAATGCAACGTCTAGGTACACAATATTGCAAAATAAATAATTAAAAGAGAAAAATAATAATAATAAGGATTGTATTACTAATTGTTCACAAATGTACAATATTACAATATTAGACCCCTTAGGACATATTACAAAATAATTGTTCACAAAAGTATCTACACATAAGCCTCCACCTACACGCTCATTTGTTAGATTGCTAGATTTCTTCTCCATTTAGCTCACCAGACTCCTACAAGGTAACATAAACAATAGTCATAAGTAAAAAAAATGGCAGACTAGCCAAAACATCATAAATAATAACTTCAATGTAATTTACCCATATAAAAAGATATAATTTCACAGTATAATAATATATAAAATTTCAACCTCCAGAATATTATTATGTGTTGGAAAGAAGGGAAACACAAAATTACCTGATTAGCTGTCCTAGGAAAATGTCTATTTGGTTCACTGACATGCGGTGCACTAGACGAATCATTTGGAATTGATGGACTCACAAAAGAAGGAATCACAAGATTTATCCAGGTTTAGCTTCTTGAAGTTGTGATATAATCACTGATGCAACGGTCGGTGCAAGTTGTTGCACTAACTCAGCTTTCATACTCTGCAAGAATTCCTCCGGAATTATGAAACCTGATTTTTTCTTTCTTTTTTCCATCAAATCAGTCTTTGTCACACCTTTTCCGACAAGTCGTAAGCGATCTTTGCTTTTGGGACCTTGAAGTACTTCAGAGTAAAGAACTAGATCCTTAGAGTTGCTACCTTCTCCGTGTTGGGTGGACTCCATATCATCTATCTTTGCCTATTTATAGAATGTTAAGTTATTGTCTTACTAAATTATCAATAGTACGCAAATATATGATAATACAATTTGTTAACTCACAATATTATGTTCAGTTTTCTCGTTGATGGTATGGTATGTTCTCCCTGAAATTCTTTTTCTTGATTCTTTGTAGACCTTTGCTTGAGAAAGTTCTTCCAATTAGGGTCGGACAAGGCATCCTTCGAATTATGAGTGACAGGGAAAGGGACCGTTGACACCAATTTTGTCCCCCCTCTTTCATTTATTACTTACAATTTAAAATATCTTTTAGGTAGCGTGCACGTCACATAATTCTTATTAATAATCCTTAGTCTAGCATACTTAGACATAGATATCAAATGAACAAAGCTCACAAGTTAACTAAATGACATCGCGGTCCCTAGAAACATGTATTAACATTATGCATCATACAATCAACATTATATCTAAACATAGGTAGTCAATTAGATAAGTTAAAAAAAGTAACAGTAGTGAACATTTCATTACTCACAAACCCTAATCTTTATAATATGCCCTAATCAACATTATATTCTCCAATAAGCCAAACTATGAATCTGATAATACCAGCAAAATGCTTCTAAACATTATTTAACTAAACATGTGTTAACATACTTTAACATATAATGCATAATAACATGAATAGGCTACATTATTATTAAATCAACAGTAAAGCACATAACACACAAAAGTAAAACAAAGATTGAGGCAAATTTGAGTTTACTGACCTTCTCCGGGTAGTGAACTGATGCGTTGTTTCAAATCGTTGACCCGCTCGGAGAAGTTCATTTTTTGTTGCTTTTATTTTCTTTAATTCAGTTTTATTTTATTCTGTATTGTAATTTAATTTATTGTACTTTTGCAATTATTGAAATGTTTAGAATATGTAGACTTAGAATTAATAAATTAGTAAGGGTATATTTTAAATCGGAAACCGTTAGTTTATTTTTGGCTCGTTAATAACGTCCAAACTTTCAAACTACATACTTTTAAAACATATATTTTTAGCATAATAATTAACATAGGTTTGACTGGATAACCACAAGCTAGCAGATCTTAAAGGATGCCTAACTCCTTCCCTTTAGGATAATAAAGATCTCTTACCCAGAATCTCATAGTTTTGCAGACCAATTATATGGAGATCATTTGCAGCATTTTATTTTAATAACTTAGATGCCCTAATTCACCTCAGAATAATTAGGTGGTGACTCCTTTAGTATTTTATTAATTCAGGGAATGTTGATTATTTTTTAGCATAATAATGCCCTAATCAACATTATATCCTCCTATAACACAAACTATGAATCTGATAATACCAGCAAAATACTTCTAAACATTACTTAACTAAACATGTGCTAACATACTTTAACATTTAATGCATAATAACATAACTAGGCTATATTATTATTAAATCAACAGTAAAGCACATAACACACAAAAGTAAAACAAAGATCGAGACAAATTTGAGTTTCATCGACCTTTCTCCCACAAATAATCGAGGCGTTGTTTTGAATCGCCGACCCGCTCGGAGAAGTTTATTTTTTTGTTGCTTTTATTTTCTTTAATTCAGTTTTATTGTATTCTGTATTGTAATTTAATTTATTGCACTTTTGTAATTATTGAAATGTTTAGAATATGTAGACTTAGAATTAATAAATTAGTAAGGGTAGATTTAAAATCGAAAACCGTTAGTTTATTTTTGGCTCGTTAATAACGTCCAAACTTTCAAACTGCATACTTTTAAAACATATATTTTTGTGCATAATAATTAACATAGGTGGATAACCGCAAGTTAGCAGATCTTAAAGGATGCCTAACCCTTTCCCTTTATGATAATAAAGAACCCTTACCCAGAATCTCATAGTTTCGCATACCAATTATATGGAGATCATTTGCAGCATTTTATTTTAATAATTTAGGTGCCCTAATTCACCTCAAAATAATTAAGTGGCGACTCCTTTAGCATATTATTAATTCAGGGAATGCTGATTATTTTTTAGCATAATAATGCCCTAATCAACATTATATCCTCCTATAACACAAATTATGAATCTGATAATACCTGCAAAATACTTCTAAACATTACTTAACTAAACATGTGCTAACATACTTTAACATATAATGCATAATAACATGACTAGGCTACATTATTATTAAATCAACAATAAAGCACATAACACACAAAAGTAAAACAAAGATTGAGGCAAATTTGAGTTTACTGATCTTCTCCGGGCAGCGAACCGAGACGTTGTTTCGAATCGCCGACCCGCTCGGAGAAGTTTATTTTTTTGTTGCTTTTATTTTCTTTAATTCTGTATTGTAATTTAATTTATTGTACTTTTATAATTATTGAAATGTATAGAATATGTAGACTTAGAATTAATAAATTAGTAAGGGTAGATTTAAAATAGGAAACCGTTAGTTTATTTTTGGCTCGTTAATAACGTCCAAACTTTCAAACTGCATACTTGTAAAACATATATTTTTGAGCATAATAATTAACATAGGTTTGACCGGATAACTGCAAGTTAGCAGATCTTAAAGGATGCCTAACCCATTCCCTTTAGGATAATAAAAAACTCTTACCCAAAATCTCATAGTTTCGCAGACAAATTATATGGAGATCATCTGCAGCATTTTATTTTAATAATTTAGGTGCCCTAATTCACCTCAGAATAATTAGGTGGCGACTCCTTTAGCATTTTATTAATTCAGGGAATCACCGATATGTTGTGTTCCGTTCCGACCCCTCGTTTAAAAATAGGCGCGACAACATGGAGGCTCCGATGGGATTTTTAGATTTTCAACCATTGCAAACTTAAGCTTTATTATTGTTCTTTATTTGCTCTTTATTTGATATAATGCTTTAAATTAATTCCTTTATAAGTTTTAAATGTTTAAACTGATTTACTGCTTTCCATAAATTGATATTTTTTAAAAACTGCTATAATTGCTAGCTTATTTTAATGCTTTCCTTAAACTAATATTTTATCATGAAAAATTGTATCAATTACTTTTATTTCTACCTTATTTACTGCTTTTCCTTAAAATTGGCATTTCGCTGAAATTTCTTCAATTCCGGAAAACTGATACTATCACATATTACACGCGAGGTGTGTTCGCGCACCCGCAAAATTTCTTTCAAATGTCCAAATTTTAGGAGAGTTGGCGTATGCGCAGAGTTGTCCGGTCCGTCCGGCTCACAGAGCCTTCTCAGCCTAGCACCGGCTGAACTCAAGGCCTCGTAGCCAATTCTTAGAAAATATAGGATAGAGCTATACTACCCTTTATCTTAAGTCATGCATGCATACATCTTAGGTGAGCCGATTCTTAGTATCGACTCCACAATTAAGAAATCCACCAAATTATCGACGGGTCTCACAACCAACGACCAATCAACATATTATATGTTGCGCGATACTGATAGACGGATCCAATTCTAATCATGACATGCAAAAATTAGAAAATGTATATTCATTTGTCTTCATTTCCAACAAAATCACTATAGTTTAAATAGCCTGGATCAATCTATCTCAATCTCGCATATTTGACGTTTAGGCCCACCTCCGGCATAAGAGAGGTCCCATGCATATTAGGACGCGTTTCTAATTTTCATACAACCTGTTTGCTATTTTATTGCTCTGCGCATATCATTTTCACAAACGGTATACTAACTTGGGTTTCTTAATGTTTTAATGTTTATTGCTTTTTTATTTTCCCAAAGGTTGGTTCGTGTTGACTAAAGCTGGAAGAACACCCTTACTTCACAAGATCAAAGGCACAATCATCCAGCAAAATGAGATGCATAACAGTGAGATATTTTTAAAAAGAGATTGGACCTGTGCCCCGACCCTGTTTCTCCGGGAAGCTTGTTGGAAATTGCATTATCACTTAATGAAACAATGCAATTAAGATTGAGGCCTGAATCACATCTGCGCATTTAATTTATTTTTGCCTCCACCTTTTGAAAGCTTAAAAGACAAAGCCGCATTGTTTTTGTTATTTCAAATTCGTTTGTTTAATAATTTTCCTTTTTCGCAAACTAATAAATCTGTTGATAATATGAGTGACATGTAATGGAACAAGCAAACAAAATCGCACTACAATCAGGACAACGTCATAGCTTTTGGTTTATGGAACATAAGTTGTGTTACAAGTAGAGGTAGAAATACCATCTTTGAGAATTATCCAAGAAGCCGAGTTAAGCGAAGCTAACTGGATACAGAGTCAGTGAGAACAACTGATGTTGATTGATGAAAAGAGGATGACCGCAGTCTGTCATGGGAAGATTTATCATAATAGAATGGCTAGAGCTTTCAACAAGAAAGTAAAGCCTAGGACAACCAGGAACTACGTTATGACCTGATTCCCTCGGCGGGATATGTAGGCGGTCCACACGGGCCTCAGTCCCATTTGTAGAAAACCTTTTAATTACCTTTTCATTTATCTGAACTACTTTATGACATGATTCCCTCGGCGGGATACGTAGGTAGCCCACATCGGCTTCGGTCCCATTTTGAGAAAAAACCCTTACATTCCCTTCGTGTAATCTGAACTACGTTATGACCTGATTCCCTCGGCGGGATACGTAGGCGGCCCACATCGGCTTCAGTCTCATTTTCAGAAAAACCCCAAATTCCCTTTTGTAAACACGAACTACGTCATGACTTGATTCCCTCGGTGGCATACGTAGGCGGCCACATCGGCCTCGGTCCCATATTAAAAAACCCCTACAATTCCCTTTTCATTTATAGCGAACTACATTATGACCAGCTTTCCCTTGTTGGAATATGTAGGCGGCCTTATCGGCTTTGGTCACACTATTAAAATTCTCTCATATTATCTCGCATGTAATGAAACACATTTTGCATTTTTTACCTCAGGGAAAAAACACTCTTAGAGGCACCTCAGGAAACAAACACCCTGTCTTCTTTTAGCACGAGGAACAAACACCTTTTACATATTTTTGACCTCAGGGAACAAACACCCTTAGAGGCATCTCAGGGAACAAACACTCTTAGAGACATTTCAGAGAACAAACACCCTGTATTCTTTTAGCACGAGGAACAAACACCTTTTGTATTTTTGACCTCAGGAACAAACACCGTTAGCGTCCCTTCAGAGAACAAACACACTTAGAGGAATTTCAGGGAACAAACACTCTGTCTTCTTTTAGCACAAGGAACAAACACCTTTTACATATTTTTGACCTCAGGTAACAAACACCCTTAGAGGCACCTCAGGGAACAAACACTCTTAGAGGCATTTCAGGGAACAAATACCCTGTCTTCTTTTAGCACGAGGAACAAACACCTTTTGCATATTGACCTCATGGAACAAACACCCTTAGAGGCACCTCATAGAACAAACATTCTTAGAGGCATTTCATGGAACAAACACCATGTCTTCTTTTAGCACGAGGAACAAACACCTTTTGTATTATTGACCTCAGGGAAAAAACACCCTTAGAGTAACCTCAGGGAACAAACACCCTTATAGACATTTCAAGGAACAAACACCCTGTCTTCTTTTAGCACGAGGAACAAACACCTTTTGTATTTTTTACCTCAGGGAACAAACACTTTTAGAGGCACATCAGGGAACAAACACCCTGTCTTCTTTTAGCACGAGGAACAAACACCCTGTCTTCTTTTAGCACGAGGAACAAACACCTTTTACATATTTTTGACCTCAAGGAACAAAACCCTTAGAGGCACCTCAGGGAACAAACACTCTTAGAGTCATTTCAAGGAACAAACACTCTGTCTTCTTTTAGCACGAAGAACAAACACCTTTTGCATTTTTGGCCTCAGGGAACAAACACCCTTAGAGGCACCTCAGGGAACAAACACCCTTAGAGGTACCTCAGGGAACAAACACTCATAGAGGCACCTTAGGTAACAAACATCCTATCTTCTTTTAGCACTAAGAACAAACACCTTTTGCATTTTTTACCTCAAGGAACAAATAGCCTTAGAGGCATTTCAGTGAATAAACACTCTTTCTTATTTTAGCACGAGGAACAAATAACTTTTACATTTTGACATCAGGGAACAAACACCATTAGAGGCATTTCAGAGAACAAACACCATATCTTGTTTTAACCCGGGTAACAAACACCATTAGGAAATTATTCTCCATATTTTTTTCATGTAACGAAATACAGGTAGGCTACCCGTATGAGACTCGGTCTTTGTCCAGATGAAAGATCAGCATCCCCGTCTACCAGAAACTGGAGAATTTTAAGGATTCATTGCGAGGAGACAATGATAGACTACAAGTGTCGACCAACTAAGTCTTCAGTCAGAAGAAGGATTTTGGATAAAGACATTTACTTTGTTTCACTGCATGTCACTATTTCGAGAATTCGATAGAAAATTTTCTTATTATTAAACATGCATACTTTATAAGCATATTATTTTTCAACAAATAGTATTTTACTGACAACCAGCCAGGACTGGAAAATGGTCACTGGTTACGGGTCTGAACCGGTTTGAACATGCAAGCACCGAGGGCCGAAGCTACAAAGTCAATGCGAATCAACCACCCCTCCCCAAACTAACAATTTCTTTGGATACATGTACTTCAGGTTTAGCAAAGGCAGGAAGACAACAACTTTTAATGTTGAACTTCGCAGAGAAACTTCGCATCACAATTCAGTCCACAAAGACCGTGTTCCTATTTGGAGTGTTTATGCAAAAAAGCACCGTTCTGGCCTACGAGGTCCCCTGACCGCGTCAGGTCTATATAGAGACGTCCTTTTGGCTCACATGGTCACATTCTTACCCCCAACTATTTATTTTACATCATTGATGTCCTTGCATTTAGTTTTTCGTTTACATTTAATTTACAAAATCTTCATATAGCATTTCAACCTCACGGTCACATATGCATATCGCTTGAGCATCGGCGTCATTTGCATCATGTTTAATTCTTGTCAGACACCCACCTTCTAATGCGAGTATTTTAAATTCAGTTATACCTGACCACTGGCGTTATCTGCATTACATCCGAAAACGACGTCATCTGCTTTACGTCCGAAAATGACATCATCTGCATTACGTCAAGAAACGACATCATCTGCATTACGTTAAAAAATGATGTCATCTGCATTACGTCCAAAAACGACGTTATCTGCATTATGTCCATAAATGACGTCATCTGCATTACATCCGAAAACGACATCATCTGCATTACATCTGAAAACGACATCATCTACATTACGTCTGAAACTACGTCATCTGCATTACGTCAAAAAATGACGTCATCTACATTACGTCAGAAAATGACATCATCTGCATTACGTAAAAAATGATGTCATCTGTACTACGTCCAAAAACGACGTCATCTATACTACGTCCGAAAATGACGTTATATGCACTACGTTCAAAAACTACGTCATTACATTATGTCCGAAAATGACGTCATTACATTTCGTCTATGCAACGATGACATTTTTCATCCCATCGCATTTATCATTTCAATTCACAGGATCGTATTCTCATATATACATTTTATTCAACAGTTATGCACTAACCTTTTATCTTAGCTTTAGTGTACATGAATTCGAATCTACGGGAGCTTCAGCACAACGTGGAACTATCTCTTACAGCAAGCCGAGGTAATTTATTGGAGAGTTGGACTTTCCAACAAAGGTCAATGACCTACTTCGAACATCATTCTGCTCTTTCCTAATATTTTACCGCACCGACAACCAGTGTCATCATAATTCGACACTGGGCAATATCTCTTGAATCTGCATCAACTTTTGCGTATAGATTTATCGATATCGTAATTCCTCTTCCCTCAGAATCCTATCTCCACCCATGAACCCCTAATCTTCATTCAAATCCCGATGATCGGACACAATTGGCTAATTAGTTAACGCATTTGTCCGAAAACTCTTTTATCATCTCCAGCCAAACAAGGGCATGTTGTCGACACCCAATTTTATCCCCCCTCTTCCGTTTATTACTTACAATTTAAAATATCTTTTAGATATCATGCACGTCACATAATTTTAATTAGTAAACCTTAGTCTAGTATACTTAGACATAGATAGCCAAGTAAACAAACTAAACTCACAAGTTAACTTAATCAACATCGCGGTCCCTTTGAAACATGTATTAACATCATGCATCATGCAATCAACATTATATCTAAACATAGGTAGTCAATTAGATAAGTTAAGAAAATTAACAGTATTGAACATTTCATTACTAACCCTAATCTTTATAATATGCCCTAATCAATACTATATCCTCTTATAACACAAACTATGAATCTGATAATATCAGCAAAATACTTCTAAACATTACTTAACTAAACAGGTGCTAACATACTAACATATAATGCATAATAACATGACTAGGTACACTATTATTAAATCAACAGTAAATCACATAACACACAAAAGTAAAACAAAGATTGAGGCAAATTTGAGTTTAATGACCTTCTCCGGACAGCGAACCGAGACGTTGTTTCGAATCGTTGACCCGCTCGTAGAAGTTTATTTTTTTGCTGCTTTTATTTTCTTTGATTCAGTTTTATTTATTCTGTATTGTAATTTAATTTATTGTACTTGTGTAATTATAGAAATGTTTAGAATAGATAGATTTAGAATTAATAAATTAGTAAGCGTAGATTTCAAATCGGAAACCGTTAGTTTATTTTAGGCTCGTTAATAACGTCCAAACTTTCAAACTGCATACTTTTAAAACATATATTTTTTAGCACAATAATTAAGCTAGGTTTGACCGGATAACCACAAGTTAGCAGATTTTAAAGGATGCCTAACCCCTTCCCTTCAGGATAATAAAAAACACTTACCCAGAATCTCATAGTTTCGCATACCAATTATATGAAAATCATTTGCAGCATTTTATTTTAATAATTTAGGTGCCATAATTCACCTCAGAATAATTAGGTGGCGACTCCTTTAGCATTTTAATAATTAAGGGAATCATCGATATGTTGTGTTCCGTTTTGACCTTTCGGTCAAAACAGGCGTGACAGGGACAACTGAAATGGAAATGTTAAACAACCATTTAGGTTTATGAATTATGTGCATGACACATTTTTCCATGGTCCAAGAGTGCATGACACATTTTTCCATGGTAAAATTTTTTTTAGGTAAAACGGACGTCCGAGCGCAAAGTTATGACCGTATAAAGTTTGATCAATTTACAACCTATATTTCATATGTCAATACGTCCAGGGGCTGCACGAAAGTGGCCAGTGTGGGCTGGCCGGGTCTGGGGAGCTTCTTTGGTGAGGGCCGGCTGGGCCTTGGGCCCACTGAGGAGGAGCGGTCCATCGGTCCATTAGACCGGACCGGACCGAAATGGACCCGGACCGGACCGAGAAATTCGGTCCCGGCTTCCGAGAATCAAGGTTCTGTCCGTCCGTCCGGTTTGACTTTCAGGCACCCTAACGCCTCCACGCCCACCCATCGCCTCTACCCCATCTTTAAATTTATATTTCATATTTTTTTTGCTTTTATAAAAAATGAAAAAAATCTTTAAAATATTATTCTTATTTTAAAAATAAAGATATGAAAAAATAAAATATCATACAAAATAAAATAACATCATAGAAGGTAAGTTTGAAATTTGTAAAAGTAATGAGTCAAGTTGGGCTATGACACATCATCTTGACCCGTCCATCTTAACCCATGTAAATTTTTGACAGATTGAATATTGACTCATCTATTGATTCAGTCCATCTTCATCTGTCCAACTTCAGCCCAAACGACACATCTCAACCCCCTAATTAAAGTTAAGGAAAGTTGAATCCTACCGGCACTCTCGCCAAGGTAACCAAATTATTTCCTTCTCAAAGAGTTTTTATAATTTTGACGTTTTTCTCTCTCAAAAGAAAATTGCTAAGTAAATCTTTAACCCTTCAAACATTGTGAAACTTACGTAATTCTTTAAAGACATCATATGCTCTCAACTTTAGGGAACTTCTTCTTGTTTAACATTAAGTTCTCATTAACAAATTTTGGTTCGTCTACAAACATATGAAAGGTTTTGTATCTTTGTTGGAATGGAACTTTAGAAATTAAAGTTTTACTAATATTTTAATAATAAAAAGTCTTGAATAAGTATATCATAAGTGTTTGTTACATTAGTTGTGAATAATTAGAACAAACGAGAGGAGGGTTTGAATGAGAAGTAAAGGCTTAGTAGAAGAAGAGGAGAGAAACCCGATCAAAAGGAAAGAGAACAGAGATAGTAAAAAAGAATAAATGCCTAAATTTTAGAAAAACAAGAAAGTAATTAGGAGAAAGTTGTTGAAATATATTGAGATAGTTGGTTAAAAGTTAGTTTTGTTAAAAAGTAGTTAAAGTTATTATTAATTGGTTAAGAAGGTTGTTAGGAGAAGTTGAGGGTATAAGGTATATATAAATATTTTGTGTATCAGAAATGTAAGGTGACCAATTCAATTCAATACAACATATATTTTTCCCAATCTCCTATCTCTCTTTTTCCTCTCTCTCTCGTCTATTTTCCCTTCTCCTTCTTCATTTCAATTTCTCAATTCTTCTTCAATCAATCAATTCTGCGCACAATTGACAATCGATATCCGTAAATTATATATTTAACATGGTATCAAAGCCTTGTTGGATCTAATTCATTCCACTATCATCTCAATTTGTGAGTTCAAATTTTCGGGAATTTTTTTTAGGGTTCATGCTGCAAAATTCGATTTGCAATTCGCTGGAAATCAGAAGGTCGGTGACTGTAGAGTTTCGATTTCGACGATCTCCATATCTAGGATTTTGCGGTTGTCTCCTTCCGGTTGCGAAGCGAAGAAATCGATGAAGCATTTCGAGACGGAAAAAATCGAATCGATGAAGCAATTCGAGACGGAGAAATCGATGATGCGGAGAAATCGATTTTAATCATGATATCGATAGTAGATGGTGTTGCGTGGAGATGATAATACATCGAACATATCATTAGGATGGTGTTGATGATGATTAAGGAGGTGTGGACACTTGCACAGTAAATTGAGGGAAGATCTGTGAGGAGAACAAAATACAGATCTGCAATGCATTTTTTTTATTGTTTTTTCTGGAGAATATAGATAGATATCTGAATATTGAAGATCAATATCTATGGGAAGCAGTGGCGATTTTTGTTGATTTGCAGAATTACAGCTAATGTAGGAAACTTATGAAGAAGCTTTCTGTTACAGTAAGCAAATTTGATGAACTTCATCAACCATCTGATAACCTTATGTCCGAGGTTGAGAATCTTCAGTCACAACTACAAGAGCGAGATACATAGATTTCTTTCTTGAGGCAAAAAGTTACAAGATGCACTAATGATGCAATAACTTCTGCTCAGATGAGTAGCAAAATAAATACTGATGAAATCAATTACTTTTTACTTGGGTAGACATGATGATTTCTCGAGTCCAGTCTCATGATATGAATTATGATGATGCAAAAGTTAACCAGATTCATGAATATAAGGAAATGTTAGATATTTTTGTTACAGGAAATGTGCAAAATAATGCTGGTGTTGGTGTTGGATGTTCAATATTTTTGTTACATGAAGATTTGATGAGGTCAATCAACTGTTCGATTGTTTAGCTCAGAACAGGAGAATCGAGGAATTTCTAGCCGAAAATTGGACTAGAAATTGAGGGAGACTCCACTGTATGTTCGAGCTTATTTTAAAAGCTTGCATATGGGGAATCGAGGGATTATCTAGTCTGAGTGTGACTAGAGAACGAGGGTTCTTGTCGTTGTTTTTGCATAGGGAGAATCGAAGGATTCTCTAGTCCTAGTGTGACTAGAGAACGAGGGGTTCTTCGTTGATCTTGATTTAGAAGAATCGAGGAATTCTTTAGTCCTAGTGTGACTAGAGAACGAGGGGTTCTTCATTGTTGTTGTGGGAGTTGAAGCTCCTGCTTGAAAATGTTAGTACTGCAGATGTTTTGCTGAAGCTACTGCTGCTGGGATTTATCCAAGTGTGGATCCTATTATGCCATCTCGATTTGTTCTTCTGCTTTGCCCATGGTTTCTGGTTACAGTGGTGGTTCAGTGGCAAATTACTTTTTTTTGCTGGAAATATCGTTGTTGTTACATTAGAGAAAATGCATTGGGGATACGTGTGGTTAGAATCTAAAGGTCATCAGTACATAGTCACTCCTGACAAAGAAGGACCAGATTAACCAGGAAATGCTGGTAATAGTGCACCAACTACTTTTGTTGGTGCTGATGTTGATGTTGTTGATATTGGTGTTGGTACCGCTGCTAATGTCGAGGAGGATGGAGTAGTAGAAACAATTTATGCTGGTGGAGGTGTCTGTACCACCAACCAGTAGTCTTTTTGTTGTTTAGTGTATAGGCTGAAGCTGAGCTGATTGCATCCTGCTTATATCTTTCGGGAACAATATGCAGCAAGTTGTTCAGCCAAGGTCTTTCTCCAATGGATTTAACCATTGGAAAGGCGGAAAGGAAATGGGAACTAGGTTGGAGAGTAGAACACAGTCTACAAAAATGATTTCCAGCAAGTCTACAAAGCTGCGGATGTTCTTTGTGTCTCATCCGCCATGCAGATGAGGTGAATGCTGACATTGGTGTTATTTTACTGGTCTGAATGTGATGCGCATTATCAACGAGCCTACAACAGCTGCCATTGCTTATGGTCTAGATAAGAAGGCAACTAGTGTTGGTTTGCAGATGTAACAGGATCTGAAAAATCTCCATCTGGACGAGAAACATCACCAACAATTGTCACACTACCAGTTCTATCTGGTCCACCAAGACACTGAACTTTACCAGCACGCTAATAGAAAGATGCCAAACGTGCGCTAATAGAAAGATGCCAAACGTGCTGCCAAATAAGCACGATATCTATTGTCTGCAGGCATCTCTGCCAATCAACCTGAGATTTCACGTAAAGCTTTGCCCAGCGAGATGTCGTATCTGCCATCATACTGACGTTATGGCCTATGTCTCTCAAGTATTCTGCTATAGTAATACCTGTATAGATCGAGGGCTCACGAGCAGCCACGGGCATGTTTGAAGTATTAACGACAAGTGTGCTAAATGCACCAGGTATGGGATAAGTACCACAAAGCACTAAGGGGAATATGACATCGAGAACACGATGTCCAGTAAGAAGAGGAGTATCAGCAGCTAACTTTGTTGCAACAGGTCTAGGAGAACGCACAGGTCAAGTCTGAAGCATAGTTATTTCCTTTTTTGACGCCTTGAAACTCGAGTTCAAGAACAGTATCATTCAAAGAGTATTTACCAACTGGAGCTCTGTGAAGAACTCTTACAAGTACTACGATGATGTTGTTTGCTAATAGAGTGTTTTGATATTGTTTTCAAGCTAGGACTGAGTTTTCAGTGCCTAGCTTGAGGGGGGTGTTGAAATATATTGAGATAGTTGATTAGAAGTTAGTTTTGTTAAAAAGTAGTTAAAGTTGTTATTAGTTGGTTAAGAAGGTTGTTAGGAGAAGTTGAGGGTATAAGTGTATATATAAATACTTTGTGTATCCGAAATGTAAGGTGACCAATTCAATTCAATACAACAGATATTTTCCCCAATCTCCTATATCTCTTTTCCCTCTCTCTCGTCTCTTTTCCCTTCTCCTTCTTCATTTCAATTTCTCAATTCTTCTTCGATCAATCAATTCTGCGCACAATTGACAATCGATATCCGTAAATTATATATTTAACAAAAGTTGGCTTAGTGTTACCTGATGGTGTAAAAAAATAATACACTGATGGTGTATCAAATTTAAACTCTTTATATATATGGGTGTGACATGTGTGATTTGTGAATGATTTTTTTGAACATTGTGTGACGTTAACAGTGACATTTACTATTTTAATCTATAATTACGTACCATTGCTGGATTTTGGTGTAAATTCAATTATCTGAATTTAAGATGATAAGAAATTTTCCATCGATAACAAATGGTTATCCATTAACCAGAAAAAAAATCTTATTTAAATTATTTTTCCAGATTCTAGAAAGAAATAAACTAACTGTAGTGTATTTGAAATTATTCAATGTTATTACTAATGGTTTGGTGGATAGAATAAGAGATTATAGTTTCATAGTAGAATTATTTTATCAAATGCTTTTTGGTATAATTTTTGTAATTGACAATTTTGAGATTATTTATTTCACAATCATAGTATTATTTTTATATAATAAGTTATGTCGGAAAATAATTATGAGATTACTAATTTCTGAATAAAATAACAAAAACACATATTTTTATTTGTATTAGTAAAATATGGGTACTACACATGACATATAAGGAAGTCGACACATGACACGCGTCATCTCATCAGCATCAAGTCAGTCATGTCCACTCTGAAGAATGAAGAACCGTCCGTGAAAATCATTTCGAATTAGTCATACCGGAGGTAGATACACTACTACATTTCTCAGCTAATGCGACGTTCCATTCTCGTTGCGTTAGGCCCTTCTGGCCGTTGCATTAGACCTAATGCAACGGCTAGGAGATGTGGCATCTCCTGGTGTTGCATTAGGTCTAATGCAACAGCCAGAATGACCTAATGCGACGACTTTCCAGACGTTGCATTAGATATGAGGCTCATGCGACGACCATATTTAGACGTAGCATTAGTTGCATATCTAATGCAACGGCTGCCACCCAGACAGAGCCGTCGCATTACATATTCGATTGTTTTGAGACTTTTTTAACCACCTAATGCAACGTCTAGGTACACAATATTGCAAAATAAATAATTAAAAGAGAAAAATAATAATAATAAGGATTGTATTACTAATTGTTCACAAATGTACAATATTACAATATTAGACCCCTTAGGACATATTACAAAATAATTGTTCACAAAAGTATCTACACATAAGCCTCCACCTACACGCTCATTTGTTAGATTGCTAGATTTCTTCTCCATTTAGCTCACCAGACTCCTACAAGGTAACATAAACAATAGTCATAAGTAAAAAAAATGGCAGACTAGCCAAAACATCATAAATAATAACTTCAATGTAATTTACCCATATAAAAAGATATAATTTCACAGTATAATAATATATAAAATTTCAACCTCCAGAATATTATTATGTGTTGGAAAGAAGGGAAACACAAAATTACCTGATTAGCTGTCCTAGGAAAATGTCTATTTGGTTCACTGACATGCGGTGCACTAGACGAATCATTTGGAATTGATGGACTCACAAAAGAAGGAATCACAAGATTTATCCAGGATTAGCTTCTTGAAGTTGTGATATAATCACTGATGCAACGGTCGGTGCAAGTTGTTGCACTAACTCAGCTTTCATACTCTGCAAGAATTCCTCCGGAATTATGAAACCTGATTTTTTCTTTCTTTTTTCCATCAAATCAGTCTTTGTCACACCTTTTCCGACAAGTCGTAAGCGATCTTTTCTTTTGGGACCTTGAAGTACTTCAGAGTAAAGAACTAGATCCTTAGAGTTGCTACCTTCTCCGTGTTGGGTGGACTCCATATCATCTATCTTTGCCTATTTATAGAATGTTAAGTTATTGTCTTACTAAATTATCAATAGTACGCAAATATATGATAATACAATTTGTTAACTCACAATATTATGTTCAGTTTTCTCGTTGATGGTATGTTATGTTCTCCCTGAAACTCTTTTTCTTGATTCTTTGTAGACCTTTGCTTGAGAAAGTTCTTCCAATTAGGGTCGGACAAGGCATCCTTCGAATTATGAGTGACAGGGAAAGGGACCGTTGACACCAATTTTGTCCCCCCTCTTTCATTTATTACTTACAATTTAAAATATATTTTAGGTAGCGTGCACGTCACATAATTCTTATTAATAATCCTTAGTCTAGCATACTTAGACATAGATATCAAATGAACAAAGCTCACAAGTTAACTAAATGACATCGCGGTCCCTTGAAACATGTATTAACATTATGCATCATACAATCAACATTATATCTAAACATAGGTAGTCAATTAGATAAGTTAAAAAAGTAACAGTAGTGAACATTTCATTACTCACAAACCCTAATCTTTATAATATGCCCTAATCAACATTATATTCTCCAATAAGCCAAACTATGAATCTGATAATACCAGCAAAATGCTTCTAAACATTATTTAACTAAACATGTGTTAACATACTTTAACATATAATGCATAATAACATGAATAGGCTACATTATTATTAAATCAGCAGTAAAGCACATAACACACAAAAGTAAAACAAAGATTGAGGCAAATTTGAGTTTACTGACCTTCTCCGGGTAGCGAACCGATGCGTTGTTTCAAATCGTCGACCCGCTCGGAGAAGTTCATTTTTTGTTGCTTTTATTTTCTTTAATTCAGTTTTATTTTATTCTGTATTGTAATTTAATTTATTGTACTTTTGCAATTATTGAAATGTTTAGAATATGTAGACTTAGAATTAATAAATTAGTAAGGGTATATTTTAAATCGGAAACCGTTAGTTTATTTTTGGCTCGTTAATAACGTCCAAACTTTCAAACTACATACTTTTAAAACATATATTTTTAGCATAATAATTGTTACACCCCGTAATTACAGGACATGCCTTAAGAACGTAGGTAAGAACTCACAAATGTTAAGGATTGGAGACTTGTAAAAACTTATCGGAAATTATGGAATTGTCGGATAATGTATTATTGTAACGAATGGGAGGGCGACACGTGTCACCCCCCCTTTTGAGATGCCTTGGTCGAAATTGTGCAAGGGCATGAAGGTCATTGGACCTTTGTTGCAAGACTAGTCTTGCAACTTGTGTAGCTTGAGAAGGTTGACTAAGTCTTGGTCAATAAGTCTTGATATTTAGCAAGACTAGATCCCAACCAACCATTTGTTTGTATCCTAACCCTCCAAGGTGCTACTTATATTACTACTAGTAGAGAGGGAGCTCAACACTTAGAAAATTTTACACAAAATTGAAGAACATAGGCCTTTAGCTCTCGGGTTCACTTAGCAAAAAGAAGAAAAAAATTTGTTCCTTGTTCTTTTAGTTCCCCACTTTAAACCAAGGTTCCTAGGTGTATTGTAAACACATCTCAATAGAACAATCTTGGAAAAGATTGTTTACGGGTTAGTCATAACGAAAACCTAAGAGGTCTTTAGGTTTTATTTGAAGACTTGAAGGATAATTGTTGGTGTTGTTCTAAGGGTCTCAACAAGCGGATTGAAGTGTCTTGGAGAGGCTATAAACTACTAAGGAGCGACTTCGGATTGGAGTTGGTTAAAGAATCATTGAGGTATAATCTTGTCCTTTGAAAGTATTACAAGATTATTCATTTTGTTGTTGTTGGCTTTGTTTGTTGCAAGCATGAAATTGTTATATTGAAGTTATAAAGATTATGGATTGATTATAGCCTTGGAAATCCGAAATGTAATGTAATCCATTACTAAGTTGATTACAATTTAATCGTTGTTAGAACCGTCGCATGTCATTGACTTAAGGATTATGGTTGTTATAATCAAATGCGACTTGATATCATGTTATGCTACAAATTTGGGTTGAAATATTTTTTGTGAGCCAATTGGGGCTGTTTAGTTAGTCATTTGTATTGGACTACCTGCTATATTGATTGTGAGCCAATTGGGGCTGTTTAGTTAGTCATTTGCATTGGATTATCTTCTATATTTTTGTGAGCCAATTGGGGCTGTTTGGTTATTGTATTTCGACCTTGGAAAAGGTGGCAAAGTAAGTAAAAACAAAGGAGGTGCTGTCCGATTTTCCGTAGAATTTAGAGACTTAACACTTATAATATTCTACGTTTGAAGTAAGGCTTTAATAGACGTATTGTGAATATTATAGGTTGTTATACTACGGGCGGGACTTTGTACTTGGCAAGTGGTTTGACCCGACAAGGTATGTAGAACTTTTCCTATCTTTGAGCATGACTAGTTTCACGATATAGTGCGGTGACGTCTGAGACTTTGACATACTCTACTTGTTTTACGAAAGGCCAAGTCGGGTGAGTTAGGAGATTTAACTCACTTCTTAGAGAATATTAAAGATGTCTTAAGTCTTGTCAAAGATAAGGGACTGGAAGAATTTTAAAGTATGTAATACTTGTGTCATTTTAAAAACGTATAAGTCCCTTGGATAGGAAATTGTACATGACTAAGGTATAAAGTGAATATAACGACTTTATGGGGAGTTGGTTATATTGACTTTATGGAAAGATAAATGACTTGATTTAATGGAAGGCAATTCGATTTTAAGGCATCAATTGCCTAAGGTTTTATAAGACACGAGTCACTTGATTTAGAAGCCATATTTTATTTCTAAAAGTATTGTGACTTGTCTTGAAAAGAAATTGTCACTTGATACTACGGCTATTAGTATCTTGGAAGTTTTATAATGAAATGAGTCTTTTAAAAAGCATAGAAGTCGTAGTACTTTGGGTTAAATTCGGATTTTTATAAAAGACATGATAGTGCCTTAGGTAAACTAAAATGAGAGTGTATATGAACAAGAATAGTAAGAAGTTAGGGATTTCTTAACTTGATTATATATTGCGTGATAAGGATAGAGCTTATGTTATGTGTGATAAATTTGGATTTGGGCTAATGATATATTATTCGTTCATGGTCATTCCGGGATTGTGGCATTGTATATTTCCGTGGATTTGCTAACCACGATGCGAGGAATACCTCATGCGAGTCCGTAAGGGCTTATGCGGGTGAAATAGTCCCATGCGGGCGGGTCCAGCCTATGCGAGGAATACCTCATGCGAGTCCGTAAGGGCTTATGCGGGTGAAATAGTCCCATGCGAGGAATACCTCACGCAGGTCCACTGGACCTATGCGGGTGAAATAGTCCCAGGAGTAGGATTCCAATCCTATTTTTCGTTGTAAGTATACACCTATTTATACTCTCATTATTAGTAAGGCACTGTGTACTGTAATTTTGTTATCATACATGTCTCCGGCTTTCTTTTAAACTTGTGTTGTAATTACAGTACTTTCGGTTTACATACTTAGTACATATTGTGTCTTGACCCTTCTCGGGCTGCGTTCATGCCGCAGAAAGGGTAGCGAGTTGCGGATCCACACTCTTAGGATCACTTATCGGCGTCGGAAGCTCCATTCTCGAGTCTTATCTTTCTTTTAGTACGATCTTGTCACGATGTTGTAGATTATGTACATTCGAGGTATGGCGGGCCCTGTCCGCCACATTGTTATTCCTAGAGTGCAGTATTCACCATGTGGTTGGGCTATAAGAATCGGGTTGTAAGTTGTACTTTTGACTCTGTTTATATCATGGAAAGCGGCACTTATCGGCTGCTTTGTGTTATATTATTTACATATGTGTTTATGTTGTGTATGTTCATTGCTATTCTCGATGTATACACAGGCAGGGTGCCGGTGAGGCACGATCGCGGCCGTAGTCGTGACAATAATTAACATAGGTTTGACTGGATAACCACAAGCTAGCAGATCTTAAAGGATGCCTAACTCCTTCCCTTTAGGATAATAAAGATCTCTTACCCAGAATCTCATAATTTTGCAGACCAATTATATGGAGATCATTTGCAGCATTTTATTTTAATAACTTAGATGCCCTAATTCACCTCAGAATAATTAGGTGGTGACTCCTTTAGTATTTTATTAATTCAGGGAATGCTGATTATTTTTTAGCATAATAATGCCCTAATCAACATTATATCCTCCTATAACACAAACTATGAATCTGATAATACCAGCAAAATACTTCTAAACATTACTTAACTAAACATGTGCTAACATACTTTAACATTTAATGCATAATAACATAACTAGGCTATATTATTATTAAATCAACAGTAAAGCACATAACACACAAAAGTAAAACAAAGATCGAGGCAAATTTGAGTTTACTGACCTTCTCCGGCCAGCGAATCGAGGCGTTGTTTTGAATCGCCGACCCGCTCGGAGAAGTTTAATTTTTTGTTGCTTTTATTTTCTTTAATTCAGTTTTATTTTATTCTGTATTGTAATTTAATTTATTGCACTTTTGTAATTATTGAAATGTTTAGAATATGTAGACTTAGAATTAATAAATTAGTAAGGGTATATTTAAAATCGAAAACCGTTAGTTTATTTTTGGCTCGTTAATAACGTCCAAACTTTCAAACTGCATACTTTTAAAACATATATTTTTGTGCATAATAATTAACATAGGTGGATAACCGCAAGTTAGCAGATCTTAAAGGATGCCTAACCCTTTCCCTTTATGATAATAAAGAACCCTTACCCAGAATCTCATAGTTTCGCATACCAATTATATGGAGATCATTTGCAGCATTTTATTTTAATAATTTAGGTGCCCCAATTCACCTCAAAATAATTAAGTGGCGACTCATTTAGCATATTATTAATTCAGGGAATGCTGATTATTTTTTAGCATAATAATGCCCTAATCAACATTATATCCTCCTATAACACAAATTATGAATCTGATAATACCTGCAAAATACTTCTAAACATTACTTAACTAAACATGTGCTAACATACTTTAACATATAATGCATAATAACATGACTAGGCTACATTATTATTAAATCAACAATAAAGCACATAACACACAAAAGTAAAACAAAGATTGAGGCAAATTTGAGTTTACTGATCTTCTCCGGGCAGCGAACCGAGACGTTGTTTCGAATCGCCGACCCGCTTGGAGAAGTTTATTTTTTTGTTGCTTTTATTTTCTTTAATTCTGTATTATAATTTAATTTATTGTACTTTTATAATTATTGAAATGTATAGAATATGTAGACTTAGAATTAATAAATTAGTAAGGGTAGATTTAAAATAGGAAACCGTTAGTTTATTTTTGGCTCGTTAATAACGTCCAAACTTTCAAACTGCATACTTGTAAAACATATATTTTTGAGCATAATAATTAACATAGGTTTGACCGGATAACTGCAAGTTAGCAGATCTTAAAGGATGCCTAACCCATTCCCTTTAGGATAATAAAAAACTCTTACCCAAAATCTCATAGTTTCGCAGACAAATTATATGGAGATCATCTGCAGCATTTTATTTTAATAATTTAGGTGCCCTAATTCACCTCAGAATAATTAGGTGGCGACTCCTTTAGCATTTTATTAATTCAGGGAATCACCGATATGTTGTGTTCCGTTCCGACCCCTCGTTTAAAAATAGGCGCGACAACATGGAGGCTCCGATGGGATTTTTAGATTTTCAACCATAGCAAACTTAAGCTTTATTATTGTTCTTTATTTGCTCTTTATTTGATATAATGCTTTAAATTAATTCCTTTATAAGTTTTAAATGTTTAAACTGATTTACTGCTTTCCATAAATTGATATTTTTTAAAAACTGCTATAATTGCTAGCTTATTTTAATGCTTTCCTTAAACTAATATTTTATCATGAAAAATTGTATCAATTACTTTTATTTCTACCTTATTTACTGCTTTTCCTTAAAATTGGCATTTCGCTGAAATTTCTTCAATTCCGGAAAACTGATACTATCACATATTACACGCGAGGTGTGTTCGCGCACCCGCAAAATTTCTTTCAAATGTCCAAATTTTAGGAGAGTTGGCGTATCTGTGAGTTGTCGTCCGGTCCAGGTCGGCCGCGTAGCCTTCTCGATCGGCGATCATTCGGGAACTCTGCGTCGTAGCCAATTCTTAGAAAATATAGGATAGAGCTATACTACCCTTTATCTTAAGTCATGCATGCATACATCTTAGGTGAGCCGATTCTTAGTATCGACTCCACAATTAAGAAATCCACCAAATTATCGACGGGTCTCACAACCAACGACCAATCAACATATTATATGTTGCGCGATACTGATAGACGGATCCAATTCTAATCATGACATGCCAAAATTAGAAAATGTATATTCATTTGTCTTCATTTCCAACAAAATCACTATAGTTTAAATAGCCTGGATCAATCTATCTCAATCTCGCATATTTGACGTTTAGGCCCACCTCCGGCATAAGAGAGGTCCCATGCATATTAGGACGCGTTTCTAATTTTCATACAACCTGTTTGCTATTTTATTGCTCTGCGCATATCATTTTCACAAACGGTATACTAACTTGGGTTTCTTAATGTTTTAATGTTTATTGCTTTTTTATTTTCCCAAAGGTTGGTTCGTGTTGACTAAAGCTGGAAGAACACCCTTACTTCACAAGATCAAAGGCACAATCATCCAGCAAAATGAGATGCATAACAGTGAGATATTTTTAAAAAGAGATTGGACCTGTGCCCCGACCCTGTTTCTCCGGGAAGCTTGTTGGAAATTGCATTATCACTTAATGAAACAATGAAATTAAGATTGAGGCCTGAATCACATCTGCGCATTTAATTTATTTTTGCCTCCACCTTTTGAAAGCTTAAAAGACAAAGCCACATTGTTTTTGTTATTTCAAATTCGTTTGTTTAATAATTTTCCTTTTTCGCAAACTAATAAATCTGTTGATAATATGAGTGACATGTAATGGAACAAGCAAACAAAATCGCACTACAATCAGGACAACGCCATAGCTTTTGGTTTATGGAACATAAGTTGTGTTACAAGTAGAGGTAGAAATACCATCTTTGAGAATTATCCAAGAAGCCGAGTTAAGCGAAGCTAACTGGATACAGAGTCAGTGAGAACAACTGATGTTGATTGATGAAAAGAGGATGACCGCAGTCTGTCATGGGAAGATTTATCATAATAGAATGGCTAGAGCTTTCAACAAGAAAGTAAAGCCTAGGACAACCAGGAACTACGTTATGACCTGATTCCCTCGGCGGGATATGTAGGCGGTCCACACGGGCCTCAGTCCCATTTGTAGAAAACCTTTTAATTACCTTTTCATTTATCTGAACTACTTTATGACATGATTCCCTCGGCGGGATACGTAGGTAGCCCACATCGGCTTCGGTCCCATTTTGAGAAAAAACCCTTACATTCCCTTCGTGTAATCTGAACTACGTTATGACCTGATTCCCTCGGCGGGATACGTAGGCGGCCCACATCGGCTTCGGTCTCATTTTCAGAAAAACCCCAAATTCCCTTTTATAAACACGAACTACGTCATGACTTGATTCCCTCGGTGGCATACGTAGGCGGCCACATCGGCCTCGGTCCCATATTAAAAAACCCCTACAATTCCCTTTTCATTTATAGCTAACTACATTATGACCAGCTTTCCCTTGTTGGAATATGTATGCGGCCTTATCGGCTTTGGTCACACTATTAAAATTCTCTCCTATTATCTCGCATGTAATGAAACACATTTTGCATTTTTTACCTCGGGGAACAAACACTCTTAGAGGCACCTCAGGAAACAAACACCCTGTCTTCTTTTAGCACGAGGAACAAACACCTTTTACATATTTTTGACCTCAGGGAACAAACACCCTTAGAGGCATCTCAGGGAACAAACACTCTTAGAGACATTTCAGGGAACAAACACCCTGTATTCTTTTAGCACGAGGAACAAACACCTTTTGTATTATTGACCTCAGGAACAAACACCGTTAGCGTCCCTTCAGAGAACAAACACACTTAGAGGAATTTCAGGGAACAAACACTCTGTCTTCTTTTAGCACAAGGAACAAACACCTTTTACATATTTTTGACCTTAGGTAACAAACACCCTTAGAGGCACCTCAGGGAACAAACACTCTTAGAGGCATTTCAGGGAACAAATACCCTGTCTTCTTTTAGCACGAGGAACAAACACCTTTTGCATATTGACCTCATGGAACAAACACCCTTAGAGGCACCTCAGAGAACAAACATTCTTAGAGGCATTTCATGGAACAAACACCATGTCTTCTTTTAGCACGAGGAACAAACACCTTTTGTATTATTGACCTCAGGGAAAAAACACCCTTAGAGTAACCTCAGGGAACAAACACCCTTATAGACATTTCAAGGAACAAACACCCTGTCTTCTTTTAGCACGAGGAACAAACACCTTTTATATTTTTTACCTCAGGGAACAAACACTTTTAGAGGCACATCAGGGAACAAACACCCTGTCTTCTTTTAGCACGAGGAACAAACACCCTGTCTTCTTTTAGCACGAGGAACAAACACCTTTTACATATTTTTGACCTCAAGGAACAAAATCCTTAGAGGCACCTCAGGGAACAAACACTCTTAGAGTCATTTCAAGGAACAAACAATCTGTCTTCTTTTAGCATGAAGAACAAACACCTTTTGCATTTTTGGCCTCAGGGAACAAACACCCTTATAGGCACCTCAGGGAACAAACACCCTTAGAGGTACCTCAGGGAACAAACAGTCATAGAGGCACCTTAGGTAACAAACATCCTATCTTCTTTTAGCACTAAGAACAAACACCTTTTGCATTTTTGACCTCAAGGAACAAATAGCCTTAGAGGCATTTCAGTGAATAAACACTCTTTCTTATTTTAGCACGAGGAACAAATAACTTTTACATTTTGACATCAGGGAACAAACACCATTAGAGGCATTTCAGAGAACAAACACCATATCTTGTTTTAACCCGGGGAACAAACACCATTAGGAAATTATTCTCCATATTTTTTTCATGTAACGAAATACAGGTAGGCTACCCGTATGAGACTCGGTCTTTGTCCAGATGAAAGATCAGCATCCCCGTCTACCAGAAACTGGAGAATTTTAAGGATTCATTACGAGGAGACAATGATAGACTACAAGTGTCGACCAACTAAGTCTTCAGTCAGAAGAAGGATTTTGGATAAAGACATTTACTTTGTTTCACTGCATGTCACTATTTCGAGAATTCGATAGAAAATTTTCTTATTATTAAACATGCATACTTTATAAGCATATTATTTTTCAACAAATAGTATTTTACTGACAACCAGCCAGGACTGGAAAATGGTCACTGGTTACGGGTCTGAACCGGTTTGAACATGCAAGCACCGAGGGCCGAAGCTACAAAGTCAATGCGAATCAACCACCCCTCCCCAAACTAATAATTTCTTTGGATACATGTACTTCAGGTTTAGCAAAGGCAGGAAGACAACAACTTTTAATGTTGAACTTCGCAGAGAAACTTCGCATCACAATTCAGTCCACAAAGACCGTGTTCCTATTTGGAGTGTTTATGCAAAAAACACCGTTCTGGCCTACGAGGTCCCCTGACCGCGTCAGGTCTATATATAGACGTCCTTTTGGCTCACATGGTCACATTCTTACCCCCAACTATTTATTTTACATCATTGATGTCCTTGCATTTAGTTTTTCGTTTACATTTAATTTACAAAATCTTCATATAGCATTTCAACCTCACGGTCACATATGCATATCGCTTGAGCATCGGCGTCATTTGCATCATGTTTAATTCTTGTCAGGCACCCACCTTCTAATGCGAGTATTTTAAATACCTTTTAGTAATAAAGAAATGTTTGAGGCCTTTTATCTCGTCCAAGGCCTTTCAGTCATACCTGACCACTGGCGTTATCTGCATTACATCCGAAAACGACGTCATCTGCTTTACGTCCGAAAATGACATCATCTGCATTACGTCAAGAAACGACATCATCTGCATTACGTTAAAAAATGATGTCATCTGCATTACGTCCAAAAACGACGTTATCTGCATTATGTCCATAAATGACGTCATCTGCATTACATCCGAAAACGACATCATCTGCATTACATCTGAAAACGACATCATCTACATTACGTCTGAAACTACGTCATCTGCATTACGTCAAAAAATGGCGTCATCTACATTACGTCAGAAAATGACATCATCTGCATTACGTAAAAAATGATGTCATCTGTACTACGTCCAAAAATGACGTCATCTGTACTACGTCCGAAAATGACGTTATATGCACTACGTCCAAAAACTACGTCATTACATTATGTCCGAAAATGACGTCATTACATTTCGTCTATGCAACGATGACATTTTTCATCCCATCGCATTTATCATTTCAATTCACAGGATCGTATTCTCATATATACATTTTATTCAACAGTTATGCACTAACCTTTTATCTTAGCTTTAGTGTACATGAATTCGAATCTACGGGAGCTTGACAACGCGTGGAACTATCTCTTCTGACAAGCCGAGGTAATTTATTGGAGAGTTGGACTTTCCAACAAAGGTCAATGACCTACTTCGAACATCATTCTGCTCTTTCCTAATATTTTACCGCACCGACAACCAGTGTCATCATAATTCGACACTGGGCAATATCTCTTGAATCTGCATCAACTTTTGCGTATAGATTTATCGATATCGTAATTCCTCTTCCCTCAGAATCCTATCTCCACCCATGAACCCCTAATCTTCATTCAAATCCCGATGATCGGACACAATTGGCTAATTAGTTAACGCATTTGTCCGAAAACTCTTTTATCATCTCCAGCCAAACAAGGGCATGTTGTCGACACCCAATTTTATCCCCCTCTTCCGTTTATTACTTACAATTTAAAATATCTTTTAGATAGCATGCACGTCACATAATTCTAATTAGTAAACCTTAGTCTAGTATACGTAGACATAGATAGCCAAGTAAACAAACAAAACTCACAAGTTAACTTAATCAACATCGCGGTCCCTTTGAAACATGTATTAACATCATGCATCATGCAATCAACATTATATCTAAACATAGGTAGTCAATTAGATAAGTTAAGAAAATTAACAGTATTGAACATTTCATTACTAACCCTAATCTTTATAATATGCCCTAATCAATACTATATCCTCTTATAACACAAACTATGAATCTGATAATATCAACAAAATACTTCTAAACATTACTTAACTAAACAGGTGCTAACATACTAACATATAATGCATAATAACATGACTAGGTACACTATTATTAAATCAACAGTAAATCACATAACACACAAAAGTAAAACAAAGATTGAGGCAAATTTGAGTTTAATGACCTTCTCCGGACAGCGAACCGAGACGTTGTTTCGAATCGTTGACCCGCTCGTAGAAGTTTATTTTTTTGCTGCTTTTATTTTCTTTGATTCAGTTTTATTTATTCTGTATTGTAATTTAATTTATTGTACTTGTGTAATTATAGAAATGTTTAGAATAGATAGATTTAGAATTAATAAATTAGTAAGCGTAGATTTCAAATCGGAAACCGTTAGTTTATTTTAGGCTCGTTAATAACGTCCAAACTTTCAAACTGCATACTTTTAAAACATATATTTTTTAGCACAATAATTAAGCTAGGTTTGACCGGATAACCACAAGTTAGCAGATTTTAAAGGATGCCTAACCCCTTTCCTTCAGGATAATAAAAAACACTTACCCAGAATCTCATAGTTTCGCATACCAATTATATGAAAATCATTTGCAGCATTTTATTTTAATAATTTAGGTGCCATAATTCACCTCAGAATAATTAGGTGGTGGCTCCTTTAGCATTTTAATAATTAAGGGAATCATCGATATGTTGTGTTCCGTTTTGACCTTTCGGTCAAAACAGGCGTGACAGGGACAACTGAAATGAAAATGTTAAACAACCATTTAGGTTTATGAATTATGTGCATGACACATTTTTCCATGGTCCAAGAGTGTGTCTCGCTATACGGGACGGTAGGAGGATTTGTCGCGGGACTGTCGGGAAGAGAAAGAAGGGCAGGGGTGACGGTACTGGTTGGACGAACCTCAGTTTTCCAAGAGGTGGCTGCAGAATCACCCTGAGGTGGGCTGTTTCGGGCCATCATCGGTAGAATCGGGTGGGCAGCTAGTCCCAAACTAGCCGAGGTGGTGGCCGGTGCCGGAGTCTAGGACAGTGGACTATGTAAATGGTGAATTAGAAGAGGTTTAGGACATCTTCTAGAAAGTTATAGAAATGTCGAGGTGGCGAGTGTAGAGAGGCAAAAGGGAACTGAGACTCATCAAATAGGACATGACGTGAAATAATAATTTTACGGCTCTACAAGTCATAGCACAAGTAACCACAATGATTGACAGGATAACCTAGAAACACACACGGAGAAGATCGAGGTTGGAGTTTGTGAGTGGTCGGATGAAAAGGGTAACAAAGACATCCAAAAATACTCAAGTGTTGGTAGGAGGGGTTCCTACGAAACAAAACTTGGGTGAGCGATCGTTGAGCTAGAGACTTATTTTGGATTATCTTTAGGAGATAGGTGGCCATGAAGAGTGTGTAATGTCAGAATTGATGGGGAATTGAGGCGTGAGCAAGTAGGGCACGAATGAAGTTATTTATGGTTCATATTTTTCATTCGGCTTTACCATTTTCGGAGGATGTGTGAGGGCAGGAAAATCAAAAGGTAAGACCATTTTTGGAGCAAAACTGTTTGAATTGGTTACTGTCAAATTTTCTGTCATTGTCACATTGAAAACATTTAATATTCTTTTTCAAATTATATTTTTACGAAAGCACTAAATGAAGAAAAAATGGGGTAGACCTATGATTTATTTCCAATTGGAAAAGTTCATATAAAATTGGAATAATCGTCCAAAAACAACGCATAATATTGATGGTCAGCCGTACTCAAAATAGGAGATGTCCACAAATCACTATGTATGATATCGAAATGCATTAAAGTATAATTTATGGATAAAGAAAATGGTAATTATGGCGTTTGAAATAGGGTAGAGATCTCCGGTGCTGTCACATCTCATTATTCGTCTCCCTGTCGTAAAATCTTTTACAGTAAAAACCAAAAAGATCAAATTCAAGAGAAATCCAATTGTCAGTTGTGAAACGTCGCATAGAGATTAGATTCTTAATGAGTTTAGGGAAATGAAGAATATTTTTTAAGATTAGTGGTGGATGCGGTGGGGGGGGGGGGGGGCTGTGTTGTGTTTTATTTTTCAGATTTCCTCAAGGATGAACTTCGAACATGCCTCATAAAATGGAGGTAACAACGTTCATTGCTGAAGAATGGTGGCAATGCCGTCATATGATTCGTTCAAACCTGCAATAAAATCAAGACCAATCGCTGATTAGTGACTGGTGTGTCGACGTTGGAGAGTTGATCGACAAGCATCTTGAGTTCTTGACAATAAGCAGACACATTTAGAAATCTTCTTGATGAACGTCCTTGAACTAATTTTCAAAGTATAACACTCGTTGAGTTTTGTTGTCGTGGAAAATACTTTTCAAACGTTCCCACATTTGGCGGACAGTGGCATCAGTCTCAATGATGGTGTGCAACATATCATTAGATATCGTGTCGTATATCCACTAGAGGAAGGGTGCGTCCAAACTAGACTAGAGTGCATCATCAGAAGTCAAAACCGATGATATGTCTGTGGACTACGGTGTGGAAGAGATGATATGGTCGATAACTTTGTAAATATGACAATGAATCTTGAAAAGCTTAGCCCACGAGGAGTATTGACCATTTCCATCTCAAGAGTCACACGTATAAAGTTTTTAATGTTGTTTACGGCAAGTGCAATATGAAATTTAGTTTTGCCAGTCATGGAAGAGAAAATTTAGGAGGAAGACGGAGGGAGAATGACCATAAAAACTAGAGTTTCGTCGTGGGGAAAAGAGGGGGTGGGCGACTGAGAGAGGTCGACAACTAGGGTTCTGATGTGGGCTAGGTGCCGACGTGGAAAAAAATAGCGATCGAGAAGGTGTATCGGCGACTAGGGTACAGTTTGTAGTTTTAGGCTACTGATGTCATTGATGTTTATTGATGAATGATTTACAATATATATAAGGTTACAGGAATATTTACTTTAATACAAACTAGGTAGCTAATTAACCAAATTATAAAATGATTATAATTCTACCTAAAATAGGATATATACAATTAATACAATTAACGAAAGAATATTAAAAAATATTCTATTAGTATGATCGAATGGATACGATTCTAAGAAATAATTCATTTACCTAACATTATTTGATGGACTTATAGCAGAAAGAGAAATGTTAGAAAGCAAAAAGAGTAACTGCATGGAAGCATTAATTGAGTAAATAAAAAACTTGAGTTATATAAATTGCTTAAAAATGCACCTTTTAACGGTTGTAGTAGGTAATTAGTTTGTTTTATTTTTTAAAATTATAAATTTCGTATTTAAGGAGATTTATCTATAGATATTGTTTGATAAATCTAATAATATAGTAAATATTTTGTTTGTGTAAGAATTTAATCCCTTGAGTATTTCATTATATATATATATATATATATATATATATATATATATATATATATATATATATATATAACCATAGAATGTAGTAATACTCTAGGTTACCTAAAATATAAAATGCTAATAACTAACTAATAATTACAATATTACTAATTGATTACAATCTCATGATTTATGGACAATGATGATAATATGAGATCTACTCGTATTATCGTTTTAATAGTCCCCCATAGTCTTAGCGGGAGATTCACGGATACTGAGATTGTCCCTGAAATAATCAGAAAGTACGCGCGGAAGCTCTTTTGTGAAGACGTCTGCAATTTGATAGAGGAACGGTATATGAAGAATTCGGACTTGTCCATGGATAACCTTTTCTCGCACAAATAGTATATCCATTTCAACGTATTTCGTGCGCTGATGCTGAACAGGATTGGCGGATAAGTATATCGCACTCACATTGTCACAATAGACCACCATCGCCTTGTCAATTGGACAATATAGCTCCAATAGTATATTACGAAGCCACCATGATTCAGCAACCACATTGGCTACGCCTCGGTATTACGCCTCAGCACTTGACCGAGACAATGTGAATTATCGTTTGGATGACCAGGAAATGAGATTTCCACCCCCCAAGAACACACAATAACCGGAAGTGGTACGTTATGTGATCGGACATCCACCCCAATCTGCATCTGTGTAGACTGAAAGATGCTTGATGGAGGATTTATACAGATGAAAGCCGAAATGGAGAGTACCCTTCACATACCGCATAATCCTTTTTATATCCCCATATGTTCATACTTCGGATCATGCATGTGTAAACAAACTTGCTGAATCGCATAAGAAATATCTGGTCTTGTAAAGGTCAGATACTACAAGGCCCTTGCAAGACTTCGATAATGTGTAGGATCACTGTATGGAAGACCTGCCGTGTTACTCAATTTCACCTTGTGTCAACCAGAGTATGGGATGGTTTGCAAGAAGAATTCCAGCTTTTTCAATTATTTTTTCGGCATATTTCTTTTGACTCAGAAAGAGACCACGTGCATATTGGGTGACTACAATGTCAAAAAAATATTTCAACGGACCCAAGTCCTTCATTACAAATTCTGCTGCAAGAAGAGACATGATAGACTGGCAAAGTGAAGTGGATGATGCAGTGAGAATAATATCATCGACATATAGAAGTATATAGGCCATGTCAGCGCCCTTACGATAAAACAATGACTGATCAGATTTGCCGTGAGAGAATCTCAACTTAGAAACAAATCCCGGAAAATGGTTATACCATGCCCTAGAAGCTTGTTTCAAACCATATAAGGATTTATTCAATAGGCAAATATGATATGGACATGAATAATCTCAGAAACACAACGACTGATGCATGTACACAGTTTCAAGTAAGTGACCATGTAAAAATACATTTTTAACATCCAACTGATGAATAGACCAAGATTTGGAAAGAGCCAGGGTTAGAACCATCCGGATAGTTGATGGCTTAACTACCGGAATGAAGGTTTCACCACAATCAACCCCAACCTGTCATCACCAACAAGACGAACTTTGTATCTCTCAAAAGAACCGTCCGAATTTTTCTTATGACAAAACACCCACATAGACCGAATGACATTCACATTAGGCGGGAATGGTACTAATTCTCATGTATTATTTTTAATAAGAGCATTAAATTTATCTATCATTATAGCTTTCCAATTCGAGTCGGATAAGGCAACTTTGGGATTTTTCGGTATAGGTGAAGGTTGTTTTGTGGATAGTAGGTTAAACTGACGTTTGGGCCTAAATATTTCGTACATGGCACGAGTTTCAATGGTCCTAGGTTGTGTGGGATTGGTAATGGGCCGAACGGTGTTGGGTTGGGATTCAGTAGTGGTCTGGTTTACAGGTGTAGGTAAGGGATCAGTGGGATCCCCCACTTTAATATGCCCTCCACGATAATAGGTCTGGGCTGAGACCCTCGGTGACAAGGATGTGGTCTTCGGTCCAGTCTCATTTTATGGATGGGCCGAAACATTTTGGTTATTTTGTTGAGGTGGTTCCACGTGTGTTTGGTTAGTAAAATGGTGGTGTAGAAGGGGATGTATTCCGTTATCCAAAAAAATATATGAAGGTGAGGATGTCACATGAGACATAGAAAACAGAAATGTAGACTCATCAAAAATTACATAACGAGAGATAGTTATTTTTCCATTCGTCCAATCATAACATTTATAGTGCCTATGGTTTTGTGGGTAACCCAAAAACACACAAGGAGTTGAATGAGCTTGCAACTTGTTAATGATAGTTGACCAAAATAAAGGGTAACACAAACACCCTCAAATGTTGAAAAGATGGGAGACGATGATACAACATTTGTGTGGGAGACACATTAAAGAGTAATTTATTAGGAAGAATATTTAAAAGATATGTGGCCATTTGAAGCGCATGCTTCCAAAACTTTGGTGGTGTGGAAGAATGCACAAGAATAGAGCGAATCATATTATTAATCGTTTCTCCCACCCCCATTGTAAAATTGAAAATATTTAATACTTTTGTCAACTTGGGTTTTGATAAAAATACTAAACTGTATAAATATGGTGTAGGTTTGTGATTTATGTCCTAAGGGGAAAATCCACAAAAAATTTGAATAATCATCTAGGATGAACATATAATATTTATGACCTGCAGAAATCAAAACTGGTGATGTCCACATATCACAATGCACAAGATCAAATGGAATAAAAGTATAAGAAGTAGAGGATGCAAAAGGAAGCTTAATATGTTTACCAAGCACACAAGTTTGGCAAACAGAAGAGTTCGAAAGTTTGTTTACAACCAAACAAATTATTCTTTCTAAGATTATTAAAAATATGGGCTCCTGAGTGTCCTAACCGACTGTGCCATAGAGTAGGAGAAATGATAGCAAATATTGATGGTTTGGTCATGTTGTTTTTTGGAAACAGAGGTGACGGGATATAAGTATCCTGTGCTATTACATCTCATAAGTGGCATCCCCGTCTAAAAATCATTTAGAGAAAAGCCAAACGGATTAAAATTCACAGAAACATTATTGTCAGTGGTAAAACGCCTAACATATATCAAAATTTTAATTAGTTTTGGTGCATGTAAGACATTTTTTAAGTATAAGGGTGGGTGTGGAGGTTGTAGTTGTACCTAACCAATACCACACATTGGAATTTCTCACCCACTGCCGATAATAATATTTTTATTATTGCTCATATTAAAATAAGACGAGAGATTACCTTGAGATGCCATTATGTGTGACGTAGCCCCTATGTCCATGTACCAAGACTCATCTTGTTCAATGTACGTGGGTGCATATCCAATCGAGGACGGTTCCTGAGCCGCAAACGCATATTGTGGACGAGATCCTAGAATATCGGTTTGGCCATTTGAAGCAGGAGAAGGCCTGACCCACGAAGACGTCGGATATGGACATGGCGGGGCAGCCCACTGTGGGTCCCAGGCCCACGGTGTGTACTGTCCCCACTGGTTACCGCCATTAGCAGCAGTATTACCACCACTGCCCGGGCTGGCCACTGCCGCCGGCGGGTTGGCCCCCGCCCCGTTCCTTTCCACCATTATTTTTTCCTTTACTGTTTCGATTTGAACCCCATTTTTTGCCATTATTTTGACGATTATTATGGCCCTCGAACAAGAATTTTGGGACTCCGAATCAGTGGAAAATGAGTTGATAGAGACGAAAGCAGTTCCGGCAGTGGTTGCCCCAGAAGATGTTTGTTTTGCTTTCCGAGTTTCTTCGAGAATCAACCTCGAACGAGCCTCATAAAAGGAAGGCAATGGATTACTTTGTTGAATGATCGTAGCCACTCTATCATACTGGTCATTCAACCCTGCAATCAACTGAAGGACAAATCTTTGATTTATTACGGGCAAACCAACATTGGATAGTTGGCCCGCAAGTACCTTTTATTCATGACAATAGGCAGAGATATTGAAAAAATCATCCAATTTAACATTAGTAAATTAGTGTTCAAGATAAACGGCCCTATAAAGTTTGTTATCTTAAAATATATTCTGTAAACGTTCTCACGCGTGTTGAGCCGTAGAATTCGACTCTAAGATGGTATGGAGAAGATCATTCGAAATTGTGCCATAAATCCATTGAAGGACTATAACATCTAACCGGGACCATAATTTTGTGTTCACTGTTGTAGTATCCGATGATTACTCGGACTGGATGATATGGTCGATTACCTCATAGGCACTTCAATGAATTTTAAACAATTTCTCCCACGAGGTATATTGCCCTTTTCTCTATTTCAAGAGTCATGGAGATGAAGTTCTTGACGTTATTAACGACAAGAGCGGGATGAAAAGTTTATTTTTCGGCCATAGGTTCCACAAGAAATCAAACTAGATAAGAAAATAAGTAGTGTTTGAAGTTTGGGATGTGAATAAAAACCCTAGGGTTTCAGATAGTTTTATCCGAGAGGGGGTAAGGGTTTTATGTCGGCTAGTGTTTTGGTTGATGTAAGGAGTAGTTTAGGGTTTTTCTTAGGGTTGGCCGAAAAAGAAAAGAGAAAGAGAGGAGAGAATTCGGTTAGGAGCAAGGAGAAATTAGGGCAAAGGATCTTTGGTTTTTGATATCATGTAATAATTGAATCCCTTGAGTATTTCATTTCATCTATAGAATATATATATATATATATATATATATTAATGTAGTAATAATCTTGGTTACCTAAAATATAAGATGTTAATTACTAACTAATTGATTACACTAATAATTACAATATTACTAATTGATTACAATCTCATGATTTATGGAGAATGAAGATAATATGGGATTTACCCATATTTTCGTTCTAATAGTTTGCACTAACCGTGTATATAATTTGTATTCAGTTAAAAAAACGTGGATGATGGTTGATGCATGGTTTTTTTTTTTTTGGGGGGGGGGGGGGGAGGGGGACTATGGCACGTCTGATATTGGTCCAGAATCTTCAGATATTTATTGTATTTCATTTCCTCTCATCACTTTGGCTTTAATGACTCTTTAAAAGAGAGCAAATGAAATACTTTGCACTATAATAATTGATGTTAGAAATTAAATTAAGAATATGCATGATGGTTTGTGATATAGAGTATAGTATACTCTTCAAGCTGCAGCAATGTCCTATAGGCGTGTAAGTGTTGCCAACTTAGTAAAAACTATGGGTGGCCAGTGGGCCAGTCCTGGCGGGACGGGGAGGGGTCAGGACCGGGGCTCCGGCGGGATTAGCGGGTTGGAATTAGCGGGACAGGCAGATGTCCCGTCCCATATCCTGTTGGAAAAGGGGATCGATGTTGGGGGACGGGGGTGGGGCGGGCCGTTTTTTTTAGACACTTAATTTAAAAAAATAATATATATAAACACTTCAATAATTGAACAAGATAGTGTAATAAAAACATCCAATATTATTTTTGTGTCTCTTATATTATTTAATAGAACTATATATTTTTTGTAATATAATGTCAAAATTGCAACTTTGTGGTGTTGTTCAAAAGTTGCAAATCACATAGTAAATTGCAATTAAAAAAATTACATAGTTAACCGTATTTTTTCTAATTTCCTCACAATGTCTTGAGGATCTTCGGTTGGATTAAGTTGTTGCTCAAATTATTCGACGTCGCTTCATGTTCCCTCAGACAAGATTTCATTGTAGTTGTAGTCTTCTTTTCGTTGATCTCCAGAAAATTCTTTAGTAGCTTGAAATTTTTTCTCTAAAAATCCAATAAGTTCTAAAAAATCTCAATCATTATCTACAAGCATATCCCTTGAATTTTATTATGGCGTTAAATAATAAAGTTATAGGTCTTCTATAATCGTAAGCAACAAGTAGTTGTTCATATAGAGGATTCCATCTAGTCGCTACTTCTTCAGGAATTTTTCTATAAGGTAATCCACAATCGTTACAAGTTTTTTTATACTCTTTGCGTCTTTGTATTTTATTACATTTAAATAAAATTTATAGCAAATTGTATTTTATCAAGAATGTTTTACAAAGTTTTAGGTCATCCTTTACAACTAAGTTATAAATATGACACACACATCTTATATGAAAATGATCAGAAAAAGATGGAGTTAATCGAACTTTTAAAAAGTCTTATAGCATAATCATTAGAAGTAGTATTATCTAATGTAATAGTCATAATTTTATCAATTATTCCATAATAATCACAAATTTCATGAATATTTTGTGCAATAAAAGTTCCAGTGTGCCTATCATCAATATATCTATATGCTAAAATACGTTTTTGTATAGACCAATTATGATCTATCCAATGACATGTAACAATTAAATAATCATTACCGTTAATACTAATGCCTATGTCAGAAGTGAGAGTCACTTTGCAATTAAAATGATATAATGCATAACGTAAATACTGTTGATATTCATTTGCAAATTTAAAAACGTCTCTTATATTAGTTGATTTAGGAAAACCGTTAAAAGCAGGATTATACATTTCTCTAATATAATGAATAAAACCAGGAGAGGAAGAAAATGCAAAAGACAAACCCTCCACCGCAATTAATTTTATCATATTTTTCATAACTTTGTGTTTATCATATTTAGAACAAAAAAATCCCCCCGTCGTCGGGTTAATTTGATCATGTACTTGGTCGGGGACACTATGTGAACCTTGTCCTGACTTAGAGGGCATTGACACATCCAATTTTTAGCCTGATATTGATTCCACCTAGCTGTGTGCTCGCCTTGTACATGTCTCAATAAATCTCCCGTCCCACCTTGACCTTTTCCGATTTTAAATTTATAAACATTTTTACAAATTTTACATCTAACTACTTGATTCTCTTTGTCCCTATCAAAAAAATCTCATGCAGCTGATTTTAATTTTCGTTGTGTGGGGCCTCGACTCATACTATGGGGAATATGACGCATTCCAATTTCAGTTTGAGGCTGAGACTCAGTCCGAGGTTGAGGTTGAGGTGCACTAGTGGGTATGTAATCTACATTATCGTCAAAATTAAAGTCTGGTTCCTATGCAGAATATACCTCATCATCTAATGGTATATCATTAAAAAAACGTTTCATCTATATAAGTGAAATCAATCAAATCATTGGGACTAGAAATAAAATTACTACAAAAAGTACCATTACCCTTGCTACCCCTACTAGAAGAAGCACCCTTACCCTTAATCATATGTCCAAGCGTTCCATTGTAATTATGTAAATAAATAATTAAAGTAAATAAAATTAAGTGCGATAATTAAAATTAAGTAACAATTATAATTTAAAGAAGGAACTAAGGTACCAAACGCCGACATAACGTCGACGTGTAATCGAGGGTGAAAATTGAAACTTTGCTCGATGAATGATCCTCAAGATAGTAGCCAACTTCACTTTCAATTTTGAACTTTGATATAAATGAGCAAAACATATATAATATTTAGTAGGCAATGTAGAATTGTAGAGAGATAAATTGAGAGATTAGAGAGATGGTAGGAAGATTTGTGAGAAAAAATGAAGAGGAAAATGAGGTATTTATAGTTGAAAAATAGGGTTAAAGTATAAATATACTAACTTAGGGGTTAAAAATAAATATTAAGGGGGTAGGAGGGTTTATCGTGTGGGGGCCAACTTACGGCTGTGTTTAGCCGTCGCATTAACTTCCTATCTAATGCGACGCCTATACCCACTGTCGACGACTCGGCCCCTCTGCGACGTCCCCACTGTCGATGGCGGCAGAGCCGTCGCATTAGATAGTCAGCTGTTTTATGGGTTATTTAACCCTCTGTCACGAAGGCAGACGAGCGCGCATTACATATTCGACTGTTTTGAGGCTTTTTTAACCACCTAATGCGACGGCCAGGTACACAATATTGCAAAATAAATAATTAAAAGAGAAAAATAATAATAAAAAAGGATTGTATGACTTATTGTTCACAAATGTACAATAATACAATATTAGACTCCTTAGGACATATTACAAGATAATTGTTCACAAAATTTACACATAAGCCTCCACCTACACGCCCATTTGTTAGATTGCTAGATTTCTTCTCCATTTAGCTCACAAGACTCCTACAAGGTAACATAAAGAATAGTCATAAGTAAAAAAAAAGGTAGACTAGCCAAAACATCATAAATAATAACTTCAATGTAGTTTACTCATATAAAAACATATAATTTCACAGTATAATAATATATAAAATTTCAAGCTCCAGAATATTACTATGTGTTGAAAAGAAGGGAAACACAAAAATTACTCGATTAATCGTCCCAGAGATCGTCTATTTGGTTCACTAACACGCGTGCACTGCGAATCATTTGGAATTGATGGACTCCCAAAAGAAGGAATCACAAGATTTATTCCAGGATTGGCTTCTTGAAGTTGTGATATAATCACTGATGCAACGATCGGTGCAAGTTGTTGCACTAACTCAGCTTTCATACTCTGCAAGAATTCCTCCGGAATTATGAAACTTGATTTTTTTCTTTTTTCTTCAAATCAGTCTTTGTAACACCTTTTCCGACAAGTCGTAAGCGATCTTTGCTTTTGGGACCTTGAAGCACTTCAGAGTAAAGAACTAGATCCTTAGAGTTGCTACCTTCTCCGTGTTGGTGGACTCCATAACATCTATCTTTGCCTATTTATAGAATGTTAAGTCATTGTCTTACTAAATTATCAATAGTACGCAAATATATGATAATACAATTTGTTAACTCACAATATTATGTTCAGTTTTCTCATTGATGGTATGGTATGTTCTCCCTGGAACTCTTTTCCTTGATTCTTTGTAGACCTTTGCTTGAGAAGGTTCTTTCTTATTCGGATCCTTTTGTTGTTGTAAAAAACAAAACAAAATTTAGCACACAAATACCTAAGTCTTAAATTTTTACAATTTAAAATTAGTGAGAACTAATGGAAGCAAAGAGATAATTCAATTATTGAAAAAGAAAAGTGTATACCAATTCATGACGTAACATTGCAAACGACTTACGACTCATCGTGTGCATATCATCCATCAATAGACGATTGTCTCTATTTTTCTTACATTCTGTCTGTGAGATAAATAATAAGTTAGAATAATATTACCTCATTATTAATACACGAAAACTTAAGAAAATTTAATTGAATACCTCAATCTTTTCACAATGCCAATAAATTAAGAGGTCCTGAAACTGAGGTACTGAAATAGTCTCAGGTTTGTGAAACCATCTTAAATCATCACTATCATATTTATAGAAGTGATTCTTCTTAATTCTGCATTTATAACTTCGTCAGCTTGCATTAACTGTCTCCATTACATATTTCATTCCGTCTTCAGCAACCATATACTTTTCCTATATCAACCATTAAAGCGACACATTAGTAATAAATAAAGGTCTAGAACCAAGAATATACTCGTAATATTTCAACATATCAAAACATAATTCCATATTTTGTCATGTGTGGGAAGACTTGGAAAACAAGTATAATGGCGCAAGCTCGGAATCCTTCCCCAAAGTTTCCAAGAAAAAATTGAATTCATCAAGTATTTCCTTCGTAGGTCCAATTGGCTGGCCTAATGAGTTCAAAATAATAACTTGGCGCTCCTCTTTTGTACGCGCATGAACCTTTGTAAGCTTTGTTGGTCCTCGATGCTTCTTCTTATTGAAAGTTGTTTTAGATTCAACTATTAATTCATGTATTAATTAGTATGCTAATAAGCTATATGATTAATAAATAGTAATGTGTACCTTTATTTTCGTTTTCAGCCGCTGATTCCAAATCTTCATGGTCATGTCCCGCATCATTGGTATTATCATTTAGTTGGACATAATCATTATCATCTCTTTCATTATATTGTCTTTCTGCTGATGCATTAGTATGTGTGACAATCTGATTCCTTGTTGCAACCATTTCTATGTTTTCTACTTGTTTTTTACGCAATTTAAGATATGCTGACATAGAACCTGAAGAACAAAATGACCTCTTTTTATGTTGCTTTTGTGGTACAAAAGATTGTTGATTCTTCTCAACTTGATGATCCTTCTGTTTTGGATTATTATTTTTCACAAAATCCTCCATATTTTGTGGCCGAGCTAAAATCTGTAATGGACGAAATTAGGCAAAGAAGAAGAAGAAAGCGCCGAGTAGAAGCAAAGAAACAGACGCCAAGGCAAAAAGCGCGGCACGAGGCAAAGAAGAATAACAAGAACGACGCCATGCTAATACACGAGGCAAGAAGAATAACAAAAAGCAGACGCTAAGGCAAAGAATGCGCGGCGGCGAGGCAAGAAGAAAGGCGGCAAACCGCTCGTCGAGGCGACCGGACTAACATCAATAATGCAGCAGGTTCAAAAGTTCAAACGTTTACCTTCCTTTTTGAACCATATTGCTAGTGGTTTCCTCCTCGTTACCGCCTCCATCATAAGCAGATGTGGCCTCATCATCTCTTTCTTCCAACTGGTCATTGCGATGTCCGCCGCTACTTGGACGATCCAAACCAAGAATCTTTTTACGTAGTATTTGATTAACCAAATATTCAGCACCTTTAGCATCCATAAATTCTGCATTCATTTTCAAATTCTCGATCCGTTGTCGCTCATACTCTGGAATCTGACTTTGTTGAGCAGAAAATTTGGACTTATTAGCTTTCATCTGCACATATCAACAAATATAAAAACAAGTACATAAGTTAAAACGTGATACAAAATTAACTAGAAAGTAAAAATAAGTTAAAACACGAGTAAATAATTAGATATTTTAATACCATCAGAAATTTCCCTAGGAGGGATTTCAACAACATACTGCCAACCCTTTTTGTTTAAATTTTCAACAAAAAAAACTTGATGTGCCTGAGATGCCAAGATAAATGGTTCTTCTACATAAATTGTCTTATTCATGTTAACTATGATAAACTCATCATCATCTTTTTCCGAGTTAAACCACAAACATTTGAACAAGACAACACTAAAATGCCCATGATAAAATATCTCAATGATGTCTTGTATTGAACCATAATAATTGACATCTCCCAGTATAGGATTTTGATCTTTGGAACTCGCAAAGCTTTGTGTTACGGCTGTGAGTGTGACTCCATTGTTTTGAGTTATGCACTTCGCGTCACGCTTCATGGTATAAAACTTATATCCGTTAGCAGAGTACCCTGTGTACTTTTTAACAACATAAGAAGGTCCTTTCGATAACCATAAGATATGATTCAGAATTATGTCTTGACCTTCTTGAAGTTTCACTTCAATTTTCTCCCTAAACTAATCAATGAAATCCTTATTGTGATCTTGTGCACTATCCCATTTCCTTTTTCGTTTGGTGCTTACACACGTTTTGTGTTCACTGTGATAAAAAATAGAAAAACAAATATCTTAATAACACAATACAATTGAATAATACATATAAAATTGTGGACGAGTTTGATCGTTTCAGATGTCTAGCAATGAAGGTAATACATTCTTTAGCTTGGTATCCTTCTGTCATTGAGCCTTCTGGACGACTCTTGTTTCGAACATCCAACTTTAACTCTCGAAGATACCTCTCAATCCCATACATACACCTTGAACTAACTGGTCCACCAAATTTAATTTGGTCCACTAGATGTACAGGTAAATGCACCATTATGTCGAAAAATGCGGGTGAAATGTTCAAACAGGCAAAATGTTTCAACTACATCTGACTTGAGTTTGTCAAGATGTCGAGGATCAATAGCTTTATTCCATATGCCTCTGAAAAAAGCACAAAGTCTTATCAATGGAGTAGCAACATCTTTGGGTAATGTTGTTTTCACAGCAATAGGGAGCAAGTAATTCATCATAAAATGAGCATCATGACTTTTGTAGCCTATGATTTTCCTTTCTTCAACATGCACACATCGAACAATATTAGAAGCATACCCTTGTGGTAACTTAACATTTTTTATGACTTGACAGAATTTACGCTTTTCTTCAATTGACATCCGTAAGCGAGAGCATGAAATTTCTTCGCTACCATCTTCTAATTCTATTGGTTGAAGCTCTGACATAATTTTAAGTTCTATCAAATATCGACGAGCACTTACATGATCTCTAGTCTTGCTCGGTATGTCTAACAATGTTCCAATGACATTATCAAACACATTTTCTCGATATGCATTGGGTCAAGATTATGACAATTAGAACAATGCTTCCAGTATGACAACTGAAAAAGTATGGATATCTTTCTCCATGAATTTGGATCATCATTATCATTACTCATCTTTTTCTTTCGCTTCTTTCCAAATTCATTTGAAAAATCACGCAACATATTCTTAATATCAATTCCTGTCAAAGGAATAGGTTTACTTCTTTCCTCGGTTTTTCCATTGAAATTTCTCTTATTTTGACGCCAAGGGTGAGTTGGATCAAGAAATCTATGACTGACCCTGTAGCAATTCTTATTACTATAAGACAACCTCTCAGAATCTGTTTCATAATGACATGAAGGGCATGCCAAATATCCTTTTGTGCTCTATCCGGACAACATTGCATAAGCTGGAAAATCACTAACAGTAGTCATCAAAGCTACACGCATGTCAAACCTTTGATTACTCTAAGAATCGTAAGTTTCCAACCCAGACACCCACAAATCCTTCAAATCCTTGATTAGTGGCTGCAAATAGAAGTCAATATCATTACCTGGGGAAGAAGGACCAGGGATAAGTAAAGTAAATATCAAAAACTCTGGCTTCATAATCATCCATTGAGGCAAGTTATAATTGATCAATATAACAGGCCATATACTATGAACAATGCCCATCGAGTTGAATGAGCTAAATCCATTTGTGGCTAACCCTAACCTCACATTGCGCAGATCTTCTGCAAACTTTGGGTATACAGAATTAAACTTTTTCCAAGCTTGGCCATCCACTGGATGTTGTAAAATTCGATCTTTTTAACGCCCATCAGCATGCCATGTCATGTACTTCGCCGTCTCTTCGCACATAAATAACCTTTGCAATCTTTTCTTTATTGGAAAGTACCTAAGTATCTTATTAGGAATCCTATGGATCTTTCCATTTTCATGTCGTGTGTCATTCTCTTTATCATTCGACTTCCATCTTGGCGTCTCACAAACATGGCAGCTTGTAGCATTTGCATGTTCTTCCCAATACAACATGCAATCATTGGGGCATGCATCTATCTTAGTATAATCTAACCCTAGTACTTTTAAAACATTCTTCGCTTCATTAAAAGACTTAGGCAATTTTACATCGGGTAACACCTCCCTTACAAGCTCTAATATATCAGCAAATACAACATTGGTAAGCCTGTGATCACACTTCAAAATAAATAGTCGAATCATAAAGGAAAGTTTTGAATGTTTCTTGCATCCGGGATATAGTTCCTCCTGACATTCTTCAAAACTTTTTTGCCTCGTTATTCGGCCCCTCTGTAAAACATCACGAGCATCATTCAACAACCCTGCTATGTCATCATTGCAATCATCCATATTTGATTGTTCATCATGATCCAGGTTAGTTCTTTCTCTTTCAATTTCGATCCCTAATTCAGATAACTTATCTGTTCTTGGCACAAAATCATTACATATTACGTGATCTCTCACAACATTCTCATGTTTCCAATAACGATAGTGACAACTATCACATGGACAACAAATTTGGTTTCCTTGAGACTTTGTAGCAAAAGCCTTTTTAATAAACTCGTCTACTCCTCGTTCATATTCATCACTCCATTTGACAGTCATCCACCACTCCTTAGTTCCACAATCCATTTCCACAATGTAATATTTAGGATACTAATAAATAAAATTTGGAAAAACATACAGTAAACAAAATGTAAAACGACGACGCAACGACGGAAAATTACGTACAAACATTCTCTGTAATTTAATTTGGAAATATAATTTACAAATAAACAAAATGTTGGAAGAACAATGAATAAAATCTAACTTATGTTGGAAGAAATTAACCTAAATTACATTTGTCAAGAAATTATTCCCTCGTCTATTTTCCTCTATCTGTTCAAACTGGACATGGTTAAATGTTATCATTGCATGTACTGCTACTTACAATCTAAATGACGAATGAAACAATCTCACAAAAAAAGGAACAATATTTAACTTCAGCAAAAAAAATTTGCCTTCACCAATAACAGGATTTGTGGACACCTGTTAAGGCCTAGAAGTGACTAATGTTGGAAGAACAATGAATAAAATCTGAGAAATTAGATTTGAGCAATTCGACGACGCAACGACTGTAAAATCTATACACATACATTAATCTAACCTTGAATTAATAATGGTAACACATGAAAGGGGAAGGTAAAACGATGCTAAAACATAATCTAACCTTGGAGAAGAGGGAAGAGCATTGGACGATAAAGCTGCTGCTGAACGCGATGACGACAATGGTAAGGCGACGGCGACGATGAGGTAGGGTAATGCGACGTCGAGTTGGGGGAAGGGGATGCGACGGCTAGGGATTAGGAATTGAAGAAGAGGGAAGGGCTACTACGAAGGCTGAATCGCGGGAACTGAAAAATGAAATCAAAAGGCGTCTGATTTGGGGAATTAAAAGGAAAGTGCCGTCGCATTAGCCTTCCAGAACCGTTGCATTAGATAGGCTAATGTGACGGCTATAGTGGGTGTTGCATTAGACAATAGGCCCGTCGCATTAGCCTTCCAGAGCTGTCGCATTAGATAGGCTAATGTAACGGCTATAGCGGGATGTCGCATTAGACCATACGAGACGTTGCATTAGCTTATCTAATGCAACGACTCTGGATTTTAGCGCGTACCCGTCGCATTAGCCACATCTAATGTGACGGCTCTCCAACACCCGTCGCATTAGACCTACCTGGGGTGTCGCATTAGGTAAGAAATGTAGTAGTGTCCCCTGCAACCCCCACAGTAGATCAGACCCTCAAACATAACAATAAGGACCCCAACTGTTCTGATGCACATTCATGATTCATGTTTCAATTTATGTAGCAACATCACAGTTTGAGCAATCAAAGGAGGTTCTTTTTTCACCACAATTTTCTTTTAAAAAAAATAAGAAATGTAAATTTTAATATTTTTATTTAGTTTTTAAATATGTAAAATTATTTTTAAAAACTTAAAGAATCTATACTGAATTCACATAAAAATATTAAATAATTTGACTATCATACTTCAAACCTTACCACATAACGGATGACATTTTAGAAGAAAAAAAGGGTGCATGATTTTGATCAATCATTTCATAAACTAAACTCCACGTCGATAAGTAGCTAGCAATACAAATCCTGCTGGAATATTACGAATACATATCTAAAGTACTGCTACCATATTAGTCATAAAAGCAAAACTAATGTGAGAAAAAGTGTGGTAACAAGGAAATGGGAATTTGAAAAATAACAACAAAGAGATTAACAATCTGGTAATAAACAAATAAGATGGCTTGCTGAGTCGATTGATATTCAATATTTCCTTAAGATAATATTGCCCCGTATTATCTAAAACAACAATCAAACAAGTGAACAAATGATACTCAAGTGTTCGCTAGGAAAGAAATATCTTTGAGTGAGTGGAGATTGCAAGAAAGGAAGAAAGTTTTCTGAATTGTTTTTTTGTGTTCTTGTAAATGAGCCTAAGACCTCATTTTATAGTATTGATAAGATGACCCTCCAAATGGCCAAGTAATGGTCTTGAATGATCATGTAATGACCTTGATTATGGAGGTTTAATTCAGCCAAATAATGGTTGAATTCATTTGGGAAGTAATGGAGACTTAATGCCTCAAAACCAGCCCAAGAGTCATATTTTTTCGTCTCCCGTCGCAGCTTCTGGAACGTCAGCGCCGCAATACCCCACTACACAAGTGTTAGGCACTATTAAAAATTTCCCCAACCTAACCTCAATCATTGAGGATCATGAAAGGTTTGGAAATTTAACATCTACCCTCTCTGCAGGTAGCCCTTTATTTCTATCGCGGGAATGGCCTCAGATTTATGTTTCTAAGAAGAAATCATTATCCAAAGTGCTCTTTCTTCCACCGAAGCACTCAACTAAACCTTTAGGATTTAGTTTTTCCATTGCCTTATTCCTGGGATCTCCGGTCTGTAAGGTTGGGTGTCCACAATATCGGTTCTTATTGATTGGGTTTTAAGCTCATACTCCTAGACATGCAGAACATATGATCTCTTGGTATACCCTTCGTCAAGGGATCTGCGATGTTTTCCTTAGATTTTACGCAATTGATGGAAATTATACCCGTGTTGAGCTGCCTAACGGACGCATGTCTCTGTCGAATATGATGAGATTTGCCATTGTACATATATCTTCGTGCCCTTCCTAGAGTCGACTGACTGTCGCAGTGGATCATTACATAAGGCACGGGTTTGTCCCAACACGGGACATCCTCTAAGAAATCATGAAGCCACTCAGTTTCTTCTCCATCTTTGTCCAAAGCGATAAACTCTGACTCCATCGTGGATCGGGCAATAAGAATTTGCCTAGAGGATTCCAAGACACGGCTCCACCACCAATTGTAAAAATATACACACTGGTGGATTTGATGTCATCTATGCCAGATATCCAGTTTGCATCACTGTACCCCCCTTTAGTACAGCTGGATACCTCGAATGATGCAACCCATAATTTTGCGTGGGTGAGTCAACGCTATCCAGTGGTTATCACTCGGATTACAGGTGAACCTAGCCAACAAGTTGACTGTATAAGCGATATCAGGTCAAATGCAGTTTGTGATATACATTAAACTGCCAATCACCTATGCATACCGCTCCTGGCGAATGGGCGCACCATGATATTTATCAATCTTTAGATTTGCATCCAGTGGTCGTAAGTGGCGAACTGTCGTACATCTCAAATTTCTTCAGCACATCCTCGATGTAATGAGATTGAGACAAAACCAGTCTGTCAGATGTCTTAGAGATCTTGATCCCTAAGATGACATCTGCGATACCCATATCTTTCATGTCAAAACATTTTTTAACATGTTCTTAGTCTCTAGGATTATCCTAGGACTGCTCACAGTGATCAACATGTCGTCTACATAAAGGTATATCATGACGAATGAACCGACATTTCCTTTCATGTAAACACATTTGTCACACTCGTTAATGGTGAACCCTTTCGACAGAAGGGTATTGTCAAATTTCTCATGCCATTGCTTCGGGGCTCGTTTAAGCCCATATAGAGATTTGACAAGTCGACAAACTTTTGTCTTTTGTCCTGGAACCACATACCCCTCGGGTTGGTCCATATATATTTCTTCTTCCAAATCACCATTAAGGAAAGCTGTCTTGACATTCATTTGGTGTATTTCAAGATCCCGCAAAGCGGCGATGTTTATGAACATACGTATGGATGTAATTCTAGACACCGAAGAGTAGGTATCAAAATAGTCAAGGCCCTCCTTTTGACGATAGCCCTTGACTACCAACCTGACCTTGTATTTGTTGATAGATCCATCTGCCTTTAACTTCCGTTTGAGGATCCACTTACAACCCAAAGGTTTGTGTCCCGGTGGAAGATCAACCAACTCCCAGGTGTGGTTATGCAGTATAGACTCTATCTCACTCTATATAGCTTCTTTATAGAGCGGTACTTCTGGAGTTGACAATGCTCCGGCGGTTGTCCGTGGCTTATCCTGAACCAGATAAGCTACAAAGTCTGGACCGAGGGAATAGTCCTTCCGGGCCCTTTTACTTCGTCTTAGTTCCATCTCCGAATCTTCTAAGTCCTGAGAATCTGGAATGCTGGATTTCGGATAGTCAGCTACTTCAGAAATCACTAGATCTGAACCGTTTTGATCCAGGCAGTCAACGACTCCAGAATCCTCCGAGGTTTGCTCATAACTTCATTTGTGAGAGGTTATGTTCTTTTCCTTTCTAGGAAACATGTCTTCAAAGAACCTAACATTCATTGATTCCATGATGGTACCTATATGAATGTCTGGTACATCCGACTTATGCACTAGAAAGCGATAAACGCTACTGTTATTGGCATATGCGATGAATATGCAATCCATATTCTTAGGTCCAATATTGACCTGCTTTGTCTTAGGTACTTCTACCTTGGCCAGATAGCCCCACACCTTCAGGTACTTGTAGGTGAGTTTCTTTCCTTTCTATAGTTCATATGGAGTCTTGTCCTTACCTTTGTATGAGACTCTGTTAAGAATCTTATTAGCGGTAAGGAAAGCTTCTCCACACATGTTTTGAGGGAGGCCCGAATTGATAAGTAAAGCATTCATCATTTTCTTTAATGTTCGATTCTTGCGTTCAGCAACACCGTTTGATTGAGGTGAGTAAGGAGCCATTGTTTGATGAACTATACCCGATTGGGTGCATATTCTTCAAATGGTGCTACATATTCTCCCCTTCTATCACTACGAATTGATTTGATCCGTCCACTTAGTTGGTTCTCAACTTCTGCTTTGTAGCGCTTAAACGTTTCAAAGGCTTCATCTTTACTTTTAAGTAAGTAAAGGTAACAATACCTTGTGCTATCATCTATGAAAGTCACAAAGTACTTGTTCCCTATTAGTTTAAGCGAATTTCAAATCACATATATCGGTATGTATGAGTTCTAGAGGAGCAGTTTCTCTATCGACGGATCTAAAAGGACTCTTTGAAAGTTTTGTCTCTACGCATACCTCACACTTACGTTGAGGGTTTACTTCGATAGACGACAGTATTCCAACTTTACCAATCTTTAGATAGATTGATAGGTAACATGTCCTAACCTATGATGCTATAAATTAGAAGACTCAATCAAGTAAGTAGAAGGCACAATTTTATTAATATTGGAAGACAAAGGCATTACAGATGCAACGTTAACTTTAAAGAGGTATTCACAGACGAAGCCCCTTCCTACAAATGTTCTGTTTTTAGTGATTATAAACTTGTTAGCCTCTAACACTAGCCTAAAACCAGCATTTACTAACAAAGGTCCAGAAATTAAATTTCTTCGAATTTCTGGGACATGCAACACTTCCTTGAGAGTCAGCTCCTTCCCGTACGTCTTCTTTAGGATCACATTTCCTACCCCCAACACCTCTGAAGAAGAATTGTTTTCCGTGAACAACTTTTTGTCTGTGACTGGTGTATAAGTGGAAAAGGTTTTTTATTGGAACATATGTGATGAGTAGCACCCGTGTCCAACCACCACTGCATCGGATTCTCAACGAAGTTTGCTTCAAGAACCACCGCTAAGAATTCCTCGATCATATCATCTACGAACGTGTCTTTGATGATGTTAGCCTTGGCCTTGCCTTTGGCATTCTCTTTATTCTCGCGTTTGAGCTTGTGGCAGTCTTTGGCGAATGTGACCAACTATACCACAGTGGTTGCAATTTCTCTTGAACTTTTCAGTTATTTGGGTCTTGCCTACCTTCTGGAACTTCCGCTTTTTGCTTGGGTTACCTTTGACTTCCGCCAGGTTCGCCTTAGCCTCAACGAGTTGTAAGGACTCTTATTCTACGGAAAATCGGGCAACACTTCCTTTGTTTCTACGTACTTTTCCACCTTTTTCAAGGCCCGAAAATCAATAACCAAATGCCACATTTAAGGCTCAAAAATTCAGGAATTCCAAGGGGATTACACGCCTAGCCGGACGTGTAAAATTCTGCCCCACAATCAATATAAAACTGTCCATATCCTTAAGGCACATTCTCGGCAACTATCAATATCAACAACAATGTCAATTTCCGTTCAATTCCTTTTTAATCCAAGTTGTTATTCCAACATGTTATATACATAATAACAATTACAACAACTATAATTCCTTTCTTCCTTAACATGCGACAATTGTAACTATCGACCAAATTGATTACAACATTAATGGCTAACTTGCCCATTTTCGGTTTTCAACATATCGACATGATCCAAATCTTTTCAAACATCAATCTATATACCACATGCTCACTTATCAACTACTACAACATGTAATCTTTAATCACATTAAGAAGATGAAGATTTTACCTCAATAAGCCCTAATAATATCCTAGCGTCAAAGTCGATCCTTAGCAACTTTTAGCTCCTCTTCTTACGTTCCAAACCGCTCCAAGCACTCCTTAGATGCTCATGAAGAACTCCTCTTCAAGTTCCATCTTCAAAGTTGAAGAACACCTTAGGTTTTCATCTTGCGACTAACGTGAAAACGTAGTTTTTTCGGGATCTTTCTATTGAGATAACCTTATAATACCCTTAGGGATATTGGGTTTGAATATTGGGATTTATCATCAACAAACGGAAAATTTTCTTGTTCATTTTTGCACAAAGCCGAGAGCCTCATTTTGAGCACCTAAAGTTTTGCAAAAAATTCTCTAAGTGTAAGACTTGTCTTGCTACTAGTGTGATGATATACTACCTTCAATGGCCAAGATTAGAACACTTGTGTGGCCTAGATTCATTGGGGTTAAAAGATCTAATGTCAAGTTGGCTAGTTTACTTAGTCAACAATGTCAAGCCTTGGCTTGTTCAAGACTTGACCAATCTCCATGTCAATTTCGTCCAAGCCTATGTAGGGGGTGACACGTGTCACCCTCCCATTCGCCCATACACTTCGTTTCCCGACATTTCCATAATTCCGATAAATTTTGCGAGTCTCAATTTACAAACATTATTCTTTCCCGAGGTTCGGAAGACTTTTCCCTTTGGAAAACAATTCTTTCTTTCGTTCAAATTTATAAGTCTTGTGCTCTCACGTCTATTCTCGTAAACACATGTCCTGGAACTACGGGGTGTAACATTATCGTATGAGGAGAGTCCCATAGCCATACTTGATCGCTAGGTCAGGAGATTACGGATGAAGGATGTGGCTTCCGTCAAGGTATTGTGGTGAAACAATAATAGGGAAGAGATGACTTGGGAAGAAGAAGATGATATGAAAAAGAAGTATCTTCAATTGTTCCCTAGGCCTACAGGTAATTCAACTTGATCCCTTATTTGCTTATAGTAATTGATGAATTGCATGTGTGTTATATTGTGGCCCTGTGAGACATTTGTTGGTTGGCTGAATATAGGTGGATATGTATAGTTATAAAGGAGACTCTGCCAGAATTTTTATAGCATGAGACCTATTAAGAACATTCGAGGACGAATGTTTCTAAGAGGAGAAGGATGTTACACCTCGTGATTTTAAGACGATAATTAGATAACGTAATTAAGAAATAAGATTCGAATCTTGGATATAGAGTATATTTATATATGCAAATCCGGAAATTAGTATACAAGGATGTGATTCCGGAATAATTTTGGTTACAACGAGTGTGACGTTGGGAACTTACAATGATAGTTATATATTCCCGTTATGGATTAGTAACGTATTATATAAGTTACGACAACGAGGATACGAGGCTTTATGAAACTTTTGGAAATTAAAGGAAGCAGGATTTAAGATTTTAATTATTACTTGAGGGATTAATTTAATTATTCAATTAGGGACCAAAGTGTAATAAGTAATTTTCATATTTTAAGTTAAAACCGTATTAAATCTAATAACCTTCTTCTTCCTCACTTTCTAATTCAAAAAAAAAAACTCTCCCCTCTCTTCTCCCTCCCCTCATTGCAGCCGAGACCACCCTCCCCCATAGCCACAAGATTAAGCTTTTATTTCTCCTCCTAAACTAAAATTCTCATCTAAATTAGAAGCTAAAAGATTTCACAAAACATTGGGTAATTTCGGCCCTCACTGGACCGAAATCAAGAACAAGAAACTTCAGTTTTTGGGGAGAAAAACATACAAGAATGATGGATTAACATTGTAGAATGTATGCATGTCGTTTCGGAGTTGAAGAAGTGAGAAAATTGGAGCAAAATCGATGGAACAGTAGCCGATTTATTGGGACTGTTTTGGGCTTGAAATTAAGGTAACAATTCTTCTTTTTATGGTATAATTGAAGTGTATGTTGTTATAGTTTAAGAAATGAATTTGTATTAAGAAAAATTTGGAATTAAGACATTGCATGTGAATATTTTGGATAGTGATACCGAATTGGGGACTGTTTTTGGTATACATTGAATTCGAGTGTGTTATTGCTATTATCGTCGCTAATTGCATGTTGAAAGTTAAAAGAAAATCTTGATATTTAAGGTTGTAGTTGTTCTTATGGAATTGTTGGAATATGAATTGGATTTTAAGACTTCAATTGGATTTTAAGGAATTATGAAAAGAGTTTGGTATTGTGGTGTTGGCCGAGACTTGTTAGGAATTATTGGACATGTTGTGTCGCATTTTTAGGGCTTTTTTGGTAGAGTTATTATGATGGAAATATAAGTTATGAACTTATATATGCGATATGGTAAATACTACTAAGTGTCTTAAAAGAATTAAAGCATAAGAAGGTGTTACATTGCACTCTCGGTGTTGTTGGATTATAAATTGTTTATGGAGTGTTTGGGATTATATTGGTTATATCTTCTTATTGGTATTGTTAGTTTTGTTTGGAAGTTGTGGATTTGCATATAAATAGGGGAAGTGTTTCCCGAATTTTTATAGAATAGGAAGTCGTCATTCGATATAAAGTATGCTAGTAATCATAGAATTGACGAACGTATTACCATTATTATAGGTTGAAGTACTAGACGAGACGTATTCTAATATTGAGTTGGCTAGTTCGACTAAAAGGTATGTGAAACTCTTCCTTCTTTTTTTTTGGCATGATTTAATGAACGTACGGCGGACGTACATGATTTCTACACAGTTTAATTCCTAATGATATGTGTTATGAGAGGTGTCTTTGATCTTCTAGTAAAAAGTTCATTTAATGATTTTATTGAGAGTCAAACGATGATTTAAGTTGCATATGATTGCTCATGATATCTACTCATGCAAAGTGTTATTATTCCACTTCACCGCGTTCCGGATCGGGCAGATACGCGCGCAGATTTCTTATATAATTTTACCGCGTCCCAGAATGGGCCGGGCAGTATACCTAATATTATTCCACTGCATCCTTCATCAGAGGGTCGGGCATTTTATGTACATATGATGCGGGTACAGATACTCAGGATAGTATATTTCACCGCGTCCCTCACCAGAGGGCCAGGCAATTTATTTATATATGTATGATGATTATGTGGATAAGCATTCGTGATTACTGATATGACCCTCATTTTTATAAGGCACAGTTGACTTTCTACTTTATATGACACAGTTGGATTTGGTATTTGATAATCGTACATGTCTCCTGTTATCTATTGGCCAATTACCATATGCTCTACAGTACTACATGTTTTACATACTCAGTACATTATTTCAGATCGACCCTTTTTCTCGGGGATCGCGTCATGCACGCAGTACTGTGTTCTCGGTTGGTGATCCTTAGGCCTAGGACTCCTACTCCGCTGGTTGGAAAACTCCTTTGATTCAGAGCTTGTCATTTTGGTACAGAACCCTATTTTTTGACTTATGTATATTTAGAGGCACGACGGGGCCATGTCCCGTCATATGTCGTTATCCTTCTCATAGAGGTCTGTAGACAGTTATGGGTTGTTTATGTGTGGGTTGGTTATGTGAGGATTGTAGATATGTTTTGTTCAGTTGTACTACTGTTGTACTCTGTTTTTGGGATGTTCCCGCATATAAGTGATAATATATAGTGTGACTCCTCAGGAGACAGGTCTATTCTGACATGTGTTATTATTACAGCATTATGCTGTCGAATTTCATCTGGTTCTTAGTGTCAGTCTGATTATATGTGACATGTTATTATAATGACATCCAATTAGGGCGCTTAGTCGTGACCCGTCGGGTCGGATCGTGACACATAGATTCAAAACAAGTGACCTTGAGTAGCCCCGAAGGCAATGTATTTAAAGTAGCCCCGAAGGTAAATGCATTCAAAATAGCCCGAAGGCAAATGTCCTTGAATAGCCTTAGCCCGAAGGAAAATGACCTTGAATAGCCCCAAAAGCAATGTATTTAAATTATCAAGATTTTCATCATTTCAATTGTATGGCTAAACTCACACACACACACATATAAACACATATATATATATATATATATATATATATATATATATATATATATATATATATATACACACATATATATATATATATATATACACACATATATATATATATATATATACACACATATATATATATATATATATATATATATATATACACACATATATATATATATATATATATATATATACAAAAATATATATATATATATATATATATATACACACATATATATATATATATATATTGGCATAACTTCAGAAGATTCAAATAATATTTCTTTCTTTCAACTTTCTCGCCTCTCCCGCTTGTAAAGGTTATAACATCAAATTTGTAACTCCAAATAAGATGTTTATTATGCCAAATTGAAGGCAACACTAGGATATTTTATTATGTCAAATTCCATATGGAAGTACTTAGTGTAACTGGTACAAATTTACGAAAGAAATAACCCTATGAAATCTGTGTCGCTAGAATTTTTGTAAAATAAGACACGATATTAAAACAGTCATAACTTCTTATCCGTAATTCAGATTAATCTCCATAAAGTATCAAACTGTCTAGAACATATAAATCTAGGACTTATATTCAGCACAAACTTCCATATTCTTTACCAATTTGTATAGTTTTTACATTATACGTTCAGCTCTTCCGGATTTTGATTGATCAGAGGCAGAAACTTTAAACAGTCATAAGTTTCAACCCATAAGTCGGATTTATTCCCGTAAAGTCTCAAACTGTAGGGAACATAGTAATCTACAACTTTTATTTAGCACATACCTTTAGATTATTTACCAATTTGTACAGTTTTTATGTTATTTGTTCTGCTCTTCCAGATTTCGGTTAATCCGAGGCAGAAACTTTAGATAGTGATAACTTTCAAACCGTAAGTCCGTTTTAGCACCTCTTGGGCAAAATCTGATTGTAAGTGAGAGATATACAACCTTGTATATTTTCATCCAATTCTAACAAGTTTAACTCGGTAAAAATAGTCTGCAAATACTTGGCTCAAACTTGTTATACGACAATACTTATATTAATTAATGCATCACAACTTATGTTTCTAAAAACATATATTTTTAACACGCATACTATGTTTTAACATGCATTGTAATTCAAAACAAAGGATTTTACTAAGGATATGTGAGTGAGAAAAACTCACATTTGTTGCTTCGTAATCGCGAATGAACTATCTCAACTTCGGCTTATCCTTGCTCTCTTTAACCTTCTGTTCTATGAAATTTTTGGATTTTTCCTCTTTGTTTTGTTCCTGATTTTTTTCTTTGTATTATTCTGAAAATTATTTTGGTCTCTTCATTGTGTGAGTTAACTATATAGATGTGCATGCTGCATATATTTTGGGATGTGAAGGAGTGGAAGGAGTGGAAGAAGGGGTTGAGGGAGGGGTTAGTTTAAGGGGGAAAACTGCAGTTTTTTTTTCCTGATATTATTCTATTTTTTTTATTTTTTAAATTGTTATTATTTTTTAAATTTTTCTTAGACTTTACATTCTCACCTCCTTAAACAACATTCGTCCTCGAATGTGAATAAGGTCGTAACACGTACACATAGACATGCAAACTGCACACACATGAAGCACAACATAACATATTTTTAAATTTCCAAGACTTTACATTCTACCCTCCTTAAATAACATTCGTCCTCGAATGTGACTAAGGTCGTAACACATGCACATAGACATGTATACTTCACACACATGAATCACAAATGAACACAATTTATTATCTTACTCAAACAGGAATGGATATTTGATTTTCATCACATCGTCGGCTTCCCATGTTACTTCTTTTGTGGAGTGGTTTCTCCATCGGACTTTCACAGAAACAATATTTTTATTCCTAAGACGTTTATTCTATCTATCCAGTATTTCTACCTGAATTTCTTCATATTGAAACTCTTCATTTATGACTATCTCTTAGGGTTGGATAACGTGACTTGGATAGTGCAAGTATTTTTTTAACATTGACACATGGAACACCGAATGCACCGCTTCTAATTCTTGTGGAAGGGCTAGTTCGTAAGCCACATTTTCCACTCTTCGTAAGATCTCATATAGTCCAATAAACCTTGGGCTCAACTTCCATTTCTTGCCAAATTGCATCACTCCCTTCATTAGAGAAACTTTAAAAAATACTTTCTCCCCTTCTTGAAACTCGAGATCTCTTTTGCGATGATCCGCATAAGACTTATGGCGGCTATGAGTTGTCTTGACCCGCTCCCGAATTATCTGCACTTATCGTTTGTTTCTGGAATGACTTCGGGTCCGAACAGTATTGTTTCGCTCATTTCGAACCACCCAAGTGGAGATCTACATTTTCGCCCATACAATGCTTCGAACGGAGCCATCTGTATACTAGCAGAAACTGTTGTTGTAAGCGAACTCAACTAGACATAGATGGTCCAACCAGTTGCCCTGGAAGTCCAACACACAAGACCGCAACATGTCTTCCAATGTTTGAATTGTTCGTTCAGCTTTTCCATCAGTTTGTGGATGGAAAGTCGTACTCAACTTGACCTTTGTCCCGAGGCCCTGCTGGAAACTTTGCCAAAAGTGTGAGGTGAACTAGGAACCTCTATCCGAAATAATTTATAATGGAATCCTGTGTAACCTCACTATTTCTTTCAAATAAATTTGCGCATACTGCGGTGCCCAATATATAGTCTTGACCGGTAAGAAATGGGCTGACTTTGTAAGTCGATCCACAATCACACATATAGAATCATAACCTTCTCGTGTTTTTGGTAGACCAGTCACAGAATCCATATGAATCGCCTCCTATTTCCACATGGGGACGCCAATGTCCTGAAGTAGTCCGCTGAGTTTTTGATGTTCGGCTTTCACCTGTTGACACGTAAGGCATCTTCCGACAAACTCTGCAACATCTCTCTTCATTCCTTCCCACCAGTAATTTACCTTGAGATCATGATACATTTTCGTTGATCCTAGATGAATGGAATACCTGGTGTTGTGACCTTCATTTAAGATCTTTCTTCTTAGATCTTTTATCTTAGGAACACACAACCTACCCTTATACCGAAGGGTACCATCATTTTCTCCTAATGTAAACTGTGAAGGTTTTCCTTATTGAATCCTCTCCCGAAATCTAACAAATTCCATATCCTCAAACTGATTTTCTTTTATTTCTGAAGCTAAGGTAGACTGCGAGGTATCATGTACCACCATCCTACCTTCACCGAACTCAGTTAAACTAACCCCGAGGTTTCCAAACTTTTGTACCTCACGAACAATACCTCTCTTTAGTATTGCCAAATGTGCCAAGATGCCCATTGATCTCCTACTGAGTGCGTCAGCCACCACGTTAGCTTTTTCAGGATGGTAAAGAATGCTAAGGTCATAATCCTTAAGCAACTCTAACCATCTTCTTTGCTGGAGGTTCAAATCATTTTGCGTGGTTATGTACTAAACACAACATGGCGCAAGAAGGCTACCTTTTCCAACTAAAATTTATACTTTGAAAATTTAGCATATAATTTCTCATATTTTAAGACTTGAAGCACTACAGATGCTCTTCATGTTCTTCAACACTCTTGCTATAATTAGGATATCATCTATGAATACAATCACAAACAAATCTAAGAAAGGTTTGAAGATTATGTTCATTAGATCTATAAAAGTTGCTGGGACATTGGTTAACCTGAAAGACATGACCAAGAATTCATAATGGTCTTATCGGGTTCTAAAAGCTGTTTTGAATATATCATCAGGATTTATTTTCAGCTGGTGATATCCCGAACGAAGATCAATCTTGGAAAAATAACTGGCTCTTTGAAGTTGGTCAAAAAGATCATCGATTTTTGGTAATGGGTATCAGTTCTTGATCGTGACCTTATTCAGTTGTCGATAATCGATGCACATTCAGAACGATCTGTCACGCCCCAAATTTTTCCTAAGTCTTTACTTAGGGCGTGATGGCACCTGGACAATTATTTTCCACCAGGAGCACCATTTAATTCTCTTTATTTAGAGATTTAAACTTATATTCAAATACGGAGCTATTAATAAAAATAACAATAAAGAAATTTGTTTATGACTTTATTGAAAATATAACGCGAGCCCATGCTCGTGCAAATATTGTTTCTACATAGACATACTGACAAATATTATTCTAAGTTGGAAGGGAGACCATTCCACACGGGCATTTCCCGAGACATTGGAACTGACATTCTGAACCTGACGAGTATCAAGCCCGAAACAATGGACTTGGTATGACAAGAGGCTGCGGGACGATCGCTAGCCTTGGCGTGGAGCCTTTCCTCTATCACGCTTTCCTGAAACATGATAAATAAAGAGTCAGCCCTACCATCTGGGGCTGAGTGAGAACCTTACCCTGCAATTCAAAGTAACACCACAATATTCCAAGCGCAATCACATTATAACGTAATAAGCATATTGCAAAAACATATCAGGCTACAATATTTTTAAATATGCAACAACTCCTCATAGGAAATTCTCGGTTTAACTAACACTTCATTTTATCTCGTATTATACGTTAAGACATTCCCCTGCATTTCCACATGTTTATTACATTTATATATTTGTGAACGCGTATTCACTTTTCATATTTATATATAGGTGAACATGTATTCATCTTTCATATTTGTTGCGCGCAACCCGATCCATTATATTTACGTATTTGTAAACACGTATTCACTTTACGTTTTGTTGCGCGCAACCCGATCCATTATGTTTACGTATTTGTGAACGTGTATTCACTTTACGTTTTGTTGCGGAGTGCAACCCGATCCATTATATTTACGTATTTGTGAACGCGTATTCACTTTACGTTTTGTTGCGGCGTGCAACCCGATCCATTATATTTACGTATTTGTGAACGCGTATTCACTTTACGTTTTGTTGCGGCGTGCAACCCGGTCCATTATATTTACGTATTTGTGAACGCGTATTCACTTTACGTTTTGTTGCGGCGTGCAACCCGGTCCATTATATTTACGTATTTGTGAACGCGTATTCACTTTACGTTTTGTTGCGGCGTGCAACCCGATCCATTATATTTACGTATTTGTGAACACGTATTCACTTTACGTTTTGTTGCGGCGTGCAACCCGATCCATTATGTTTATATTTATATATTTATGTGAACACGTATTCACTTTTCATATTTTTCAGAAGATCGAATAAATAATATTCTCTTTCCCAACATTCTGTCATTCATACTTGTAACGATTATAACTTTTTAACCATAACTCCAACTAAGGTGTTTCTCAAGCGGAAACTAAGGTAAGACGGGGATCTTTCACTGTACCAAATTTCATTTAAAACTACTTTGGGTAACTAACACAAATTTATCCTCAAAACAGCCCCATAAAATTTGTTTCGGCAGAATATTTATTAAACAACACCCAATCTTAGAATAGTCATAACTCCTAATCTGTAAACCCGTTCAAGCCCCATAAATTCTCAAAACGACGAGAACAAAGAGCTACACGTCTCTATGTGAACCATTCTTTCATATTCTGTACCATTTGGTACAGTTTTACACTTTTATTCGCTGCCCTTCCTGGATCTCGATAGATCCGAGGCAGAAACTTTAAACAGAGATAACTCTCAATCCGTAAGTCGGATAGACCCCCGTAAGGTCTAAAAATGTGCACAACAAAGAGATCCAGAACTTTCATTTATCAACAATTTTCATATTCCCCACAGATTAGTACAGTTTTACGTTTCAACGTCCTGCCCTTCTGGATTCCGACGAATCCGAGGCAGCAACTTCAAACTACAATAACTCTCAACTCGTAAGTCCGTTTTAATAAATCTTCATATATATATGTCCGTAACAGAGATATTTACAACCATGTAAATTTTCATATAATTCTAATAAGTAAAACTCAATAAAAACAGTCCGTAATTATGCCTTTCCGAATTTCGACCAAATCTAAGGCAGGAACTTTGAACTATGATAACTTTCAAATCGTACGTCCATTTTACCTCATTTTTGGTTCTATATGATCATATTAGAGAGGTGTACAATTCTTCTGAATTTCATCAAATTCTAACAATTATAACTCAGTGAGAACAGTTCGTAAAGTTCATGACGCAACTAGTTGTCTAAACAATCAAAAGTTCAATATTTCTTTTCAACACTCAATTCTTATTCCAACATGTATTGAACTAAAGATAAAGGATGTTACCAAGAATTTCTGAGTGAGAAAACTCACCTTGTAAGTGTGAAAAGATTGTGGTCTTGCTACAACCACCCTTGCTCCTTAGTGTTCCCTAATTTTTCTTGTTCTCCTTCCTCCCTTGATATTTTCTTGATGTTTTTCCTTCTTGTTCACTTGTTTTTTTTCTGATTTTCTAACCTTTATGTTATGTACTTTGTTTGTGTGTAAATACAATGTATAAGTGGAGAGTTTTCTATAACCTATGGGAGGTGAAAAACCAAAAGATTGAAGGAAAATGAAAAGGGGGGGAAGGGTAAGGGAAGGGTACGTGCATGCTGGGCATGCTGCAATTCATTTTCTTTTTGTTTTTTTTTTGTTTTTCTTTTGTTTTTCTTTTTTTTTTCTTATTTTCATTTCATCTATCTATTTATCCAACTTTAAAACTAAATCTAAAACATGCAATTTATTAATTGTTTTCTTATATATATATATATATATATTTATTAACTCAACCACAACTATATATTATTATTATTTTTTTCCGGATTTTACATTCTCTCCTCCTTAAGCAACATTCGTCCTCGAATGTGAATAAGATCGTAACATAATCACATAGACACAATAATGTTTATTGTTATTGTAACAAATTTGGGGCTTCACATTCTCCCTTCCTTAAGAAGCATTCGTCCTCGAATGAGAGTAAGGTTGTAACACATGCATAAAGACACGCAAATAACACACATATGAAGTACTATGTAATGCATTTTTTTATTACCTTAGTCAAATAGGAACGGATATTTGACTTTCATCGCCTCCTCCGCTTCCCAGGTGGCTTCCTCGGTGGAGTGGTTCCTCCATAGGGCCTTTACGGAAGCAATATCTTTATTCCTAAGGCGCTTAACCTTCCTATCAAGTATTTCCACCGGAACTTCTTCATATTGAAGCTCCTCATTAAGAATTATCTCCTGGGGAAGGATAACGTGACTTGGATCGTGCAAGTATTTTCGTAACATTGACACATGAAATACCGGATGCATCGCTTCCAAATTTCTTGTGGAAGTGCTAATTCGTAAGCCACATTCCCACTCTTCGCAAGATCTCATATGGCCCAATAAACCTTGGGCTCAATTTCCTTTCTTACCAAAGCGCATCACTCCTTCATTGGGGGACACTTTTAAAAATATTTTCTCCTCTTGGAATTCAAGATCTCTTTCCGATGATCCGCATAGGACTTATGACGACTATGAGCTGTTTTGATCCGCTCCCGAATCATCTGTACCTTATCATTTGTTTCTTGAATGACTTCAGGTCCGAACAGTTGCGTCTCACCCACCTCGAACCATCCAAGTGGAGACCTACATTTTCGTCCATATAATGCTTCAAACGGGGCCATTTGTATGCTAGAGTGAAAACTATTGTTGTAGGCGAACTCAATTAGACATAGATGGTCCAACCAGCTTCCCTGAAAATCTAACACACAAGATCGCAACATGTCCTCAAGTGTTTGAATTGTTCGCCACTTGCCCATCTGTTTTGCGGGTGGAAAGCGTGCTTAACTTAACTTTTGTCCGAGACCGCTCAAACTTTGCCAAAAGTGTGCGGTGAACTGGGAACCCCTATCTGAAATAATTTGTAAGGGAATCCCGTGTAACCGCACAATCTCCCTCAAATAAATCTGTGTACTGTGGTGCGCGATACGTAGTCTTGACCGGTAAGAAATGGGCTGACTTTGTAAGCCGATCAACAATCACCCAAATGGAATCGTACCCTTCTCGAGTTTTCGGTAAACCAGTTACGAAATCCATATGAATCGCCTCTCATTTCCACATGGGGACTCCAATGTCTGAAGTAATCCGCCAGTTTTTATGTTCACTTTCACCGCGACATATAAGACACCTCCGACAAACTCCATGGCGTCTTTCTTCATCCCGTCCACCATAATTTGCCTTGAGGTCCTGATAAATTTTTGTTGACCCTGGATGAATGGAATATCTTGTGTTGTGACCCTCCTCTAAGATCTTCCTCCTTAGATCCTTTACCTTAGGAACACATAACCTACCCTTAAACCGGGCGGTTCCGTCATTATCTCCCAATGTAAATCGTGAAGGTTTTCCTGTTGGATTCTCTCCGAAATCCAACAAACTCCGTATCCTCAAACCGACTTTCTTTATTTTTCGAAGCTAAGGCATCATGAGGTATCATGTACCACCACCCTACCTTCACCGATCTCAGTTAAGCTAACCCCGAGGTTTCCCAATCTTTGTACCTCCCGAACAATACCCCTCTTTTGAATTGCCAAATGGGCCAAGCTGCCCATTGATCTCCCATCGAGCACGTCACCACCACGCTGGCTTTCCCGGGATGGTAAAGAATACTAAGGTCATAATCCTTAAGCAACTCTAACCATCTTCTTTGTCTGAGATTCAAATCCTTCGCGTGGTTATGTCGCAAACTCTTATGATCTGTAAATATATCCACATGCACACCATACAAATAATGTCTCCATATTCGTAAGGCAAACACCACCGCAGCTAATTCCAAGTCATGAGTTGGGTAATTCTTCTCATGTATCTTTAATTGTCTAGATGCATACGCAATAACCTTTCCAAACTGCATCAAGACACATCCTAACCCAACTCTAGAGACATCGCAATAGACTGTGAACCCTTCCTGTCCGGATGGTAAGGTTAAGATCTGCGATGAGTCAACAATTCCTTTAGTTTCTGAAAACTTGCCTCACATGTTTCTGACCACTGGTACTTAACCGTTTTTTGCGTCAACCGGGTCAAAGGAGCAGCAAGACTAGAAAAACCTTTTACGAATCTTCTATAATACCCAGCCAAACCCAAGAAACTTCTAACCTCTGTCGGAGTGGTCGGTTTGGCCGCTTTCTCGCTTCTATCTTCTGGGGTCTACCATAATTCCATCCCTTGACACAACATGGCCCAAAAAGGCTACTTTTTCCAACCAAAATTCACACTTTGAAAATTTAGCATATAGTTTCTCCTGTTTCAAGACTTGAAGCACTACCCTCAGATGCTCTTCATGTTCTTCAACACTCTTACTGTAGATTAGGATATCATCTATGAACACAATCACGAACAAATCTAGGAATGGTTTGAAGATTTTGTTCATTAAATCCATAAAAGTTGTTGGGGCATTGGTTAACCCAAAAGACATGACCAAGAACTCATAATGGCCGTATCGGGTTCTAAAGGTTGTTTTGGATATATCATCTGGATTTATTTTCAGCTGGTGATATCCCGAACGGAGATCAATCTTGGAAAAATAGCTAGCTCCCTGAAGTTGGTCAAAAAGATCATCGATTCTTGGTAATGGGTATCGGTTCTTGATCGTGACCTTATTGAGCTGCCGATAATCGATGCACATTCGGAGCGATCCGTCTTTCTTTTTCACAAACAGATCGTGCACCCTGAGGAAACACTAGGCCTTATAAAGCCTTTATCCATAAGATCCTTCAATTGTTCTTTTAACTCCCTCAATTCAGCTGGGGCCATTCGATATGGAGGAATAGAAATGGGTCTTGTACCCGGAATTAACTCTATGGCAAACTCCACTTCTCTATCCGGGGGAAGGCCTGGAAGATCTTCAGGAAAAACCTCCGGAAAATTTCGAACAATAGGAACATTATTCACCGCTGGGGATTCTTTTTGGGTATCCACTATATTAGCCAGATATGCACACTCCACTCTGTGACTTCTCAATAACTTTTGAGCCCCAAGGTAGGAAATAAACTGACCTGAGGATATTCCAACCCTACCCCTTATAACAACTCGTTCTCCGGGAAAAGTTAATCTCACTATCTTTCGTCGACAATCTAACATGGCATAACATGCCGACAACCAATCCATACCCAAAATGACGTCGAAGTCTACCATATCAAGTAGTACTAGGTTCACTATTGTTCCCCTGCCATTCACTTCTAATGGAAAATTATTTACCACCCGAGAGGCCCAAATTGAGGCCCCTACTGGTGTCATAACCTCAACAGGTTCACTTAAATAAGAAGGTTCTACATGTAAATTCTTAGAAAAGCCCATTGACACATATGGAAATGTAGAGTCGGGATCGTATAATACAAATGCAGGAATACTCGAGACTAGCAAAATACCTGTGACCACCGCATTAGATGCTTCTACCTCATTCCTCTGGGGCCAAGCGTAAAGCCGATTAGAATTGTTGGGTTGTTGACCTCCCTGACTCTGGCGGGATTGGTTTCCCTGATTTCCCCTGTAGGCAGCTGTGGTTGCTTCTGACCTCCCCTGAATATATTGAGTTTGGGTCCTCTTCTTGCAATCCCTGGCATAGTGGCCTGATTCTCCACAGTTATAACATGTCTTCGTTAAGAGCCGACATTCTCCAGTGTGTTTTCTTTGAAAAATCTTACAAATCGGTTTGTCGCCTCCTGAGTTAGGGTTGGTGGCCTTGTCCTTGCTACCTTGGTAATTAGACCAACTGTGCCCCTTAGGCTTGAAATAAGACTGGCCCACAGATTGGTTCGGTCCTGAAGATCCCTTACTAAACTCCTGCTTCTGATTTTGACTCTGGTTAAATGATCCGACGTCCAAATCTCTTCGCGAATATTCTCTTTTGCTTTAGCGAAACCTTCTACCTCAAAGCCATATCGACAATCAAGATAAGTTCGATCGGTGGCTAACGCCACCACCTTCTCTCCTATGTTCGGCTTTAAACCCTCAACAAATCGCTGACTTCATCCATTTCTGTAGGGACGACATGTGTGTTGTATGTCGATAACCTCACGAACTGTGTATCATATTCTTGTACACTGCGGTCACCTTGCTTCAATTGTTCAAACTCCCGTCTGAGCGCATCCTTGCGCGTATTAGGCATAAATTTCTCAATGAATGCCGCTCTGAACCCTTCCCAAGTCATTGGTGGTGACATCGGGGGACGATTCTTCCTAAAATTCCTCCACCACACCCCTGCATCATCCACTAGTCGTGCGCCTACCAAGTTGACGCCCTGCGTCTCCACGCATCCCAATGTGAACATTAAGTCTTCAACTTCATCGAGGAATACCATCGGGTCGGCCTTGGGGTCCTTCCCTGAGTACAGTGGTTCTCTTCTCCTCATAAAATTTGCCCATAGCCTATCAGGTACTGCTTGAGATTCTATACTCTCGGTCCGTGGTGCAGTCGCAATCGGTCCCTGGGCCGTCTGGTTCTGGTTCGGGGCTATGACAGAGACACTAGGTGCGGGCGGAACCATGTGTGGAACTGCAGCTGTCATTAACTCTATGAGTCTATCTAGTTTTTGTCCCACTGTTTCTTGGGCCATTTGACTCTCGTTCTCTCCAACATTTTCTCCGACATTTTCTCCGCTCCCTTCAGACACCACTACGTCAACTGGAGGTACATGAGCTTCGTGATGAACCTCCTCTTGAGCCCCCGGGATTTGTGAATTCACCATTTTCTGTGAAGACAAATACACTCATATTTTAGAAGACGGAATGTCTACTCTAGCTCTTAAAATTTTCTTATAGTTCATAAGCATGCAACACCACAATATGCCAACAAGAAAAATAATTTAATAAAACATATCCTTTTTTTTCTTGTATTCATAGCACTTCATTCATCATATTTTAAAACAACAATGTCATGACTACAATACATCACATCAGGTCAACTCTGCCACTGTGCAACCTGTTATAGCCCTTGTACTGGAACAGACCCCTACTATCACGCGTTCTAAAGGGCTTAACCGCATGATTCGTCTATTCTGCAGGTTGGCATTCAACTCCTTGTGAACCTTCCTTTTTGCTTCTCTTTCCATATAGTTCATTCTATGCCTTACTCCTCATACCTGATGCAGAAATTGGTGCAATGAATTTTCTGTAATATCTTCTCTTAGCATCCTTGCCTTTCTGAATGCGGAATGAAACTTTTCTGGGACGGAATTGACTATTATCTGTAGTATGACTCCAATTGGAAAGTTGAAGAAGGTAGGGTCGTATGAACGTTTTTTCCTTCTAGTCCTAAGCAAATATGTACATAGTACGATTGTGTCATCAATGTAATCATCAAAATCACCTTCTGAGTCCATCTTACGACGCATGAACTCCCTCTGAGCTCTCATTTCCTTTGCCTGTTCCATGAGTACTTCCCTTTTTGTTGGAACTCGCCTTATAATCGCCATCTACACAAATCATATTAGTCAGTATAACGTTGTACAATCCCCTTTTCTAACTCGTGTGAAGGAGGTAGTACGAGAAATCAAGTCTTTGAAAAGACTCAAGGTAGAAACGAGAAGAGTACGAAAGAAGGGAAACTTTAGGATGTTATTCCGTTCACTTATTACTAAGGTGGCGCGCACACCGTCGCAATAAGTGACCGTTCAAACACCCAAACTCGAAGAAAACTTCCTAGAATCTCTTAACCTGGTTTAGCTTTGATACCAACTTGTCACGCCCCAAATTTTTCCTAAGTCTTTACTTAGGGCGTGATGGCACCTGGACAATTATTTTCCACCAGGAGCACCATTTAATTCTCTTTATTTAGAGATTTAAACTTATATTCAAATACGGAGCTATTAATAAAAATAACAATAAAGAAATTTGTTTATGACTTTATTGAAAATATAACACAAGCCCATGCTCGTGCAAATATTGTTTCTACATAGACATACTGACAAATATTATTCTAAGTTGGAAGGGAGACCATTCCACACGGGCATTTCCCGAGACATTGGAACTGACATTAAGAACCTGACGAGTACCAAGCCCGAAACAATGGACTTGGTATGACAAGAGGCTGCGGGACGATCGCTAGCCTTGGCGTGGAGCCTTTCCTCTATCACGCTTTCCTGAAACATGATAAATAAAGAGTCAGTCCTACCATCTGGGGCTGAGTGAGAACCTTACCCTGCAATTCAAAGTAACACCACAATATTCAAAGCGCAATCACATTATAACGTAATAAGCATATTGCAAAAACATATCAGGCTACAACATTTTTAAATATGCAACAACTCCTCATAGAAATTCTCGGTTTAACTAACACTTCATTTTATCTCGTATTATACGTTAAGACATTCCCCTGCATTTCCACATGTCTATTACATTTATATATTTGTGAACGCGTATTCACTTTTCATATTTATATATAGGTGAACATATATTCATCTTTCATATTTGTTGCGGCGTGCAACCCGATCCATTATATTTACGTATTTGTGAACACGTATTCACTTTACGTTTTGTTGCGGCGTGCAACCCGATCCATTATATTTACGTATTTGTGAACGTGTATTCACTTTACGTTTTGTTGCGGCGTGCAACCCGATCCATTATATTTACGTATTTGTGAACGTGTATTCACTTTACGTTTTGTTGCGGCGTGCAACCCGATCCATTATATTTACGTATTTGTGAACGCGTATTCACTTTACGTTTTGTTGCGGCGTGCAACCCGGTCCATTATATTTACGTATTTGTGAACGCGTATTCACTTTACGTTTTGTTGCGGCGTGCAACCCGGTCCATTATATTTACGTATTTGTGAACGCGTATTCACTTTACGTTTTGTTGCGGCGTGCAACCCGATCCATTATATTTACGTATTTGTGAACACGTATTCACTTTACGTTTTGTTGCGGCGTGCAACCCGATCCATTATGTTTATATTTATATATTTATGTGAACACGTATTCACTTTTCATATTTTTCAGAAGATCGAATAAATAATATTCTCTTTCCCAACATTCTGTCATTCATACTTGTAACGATTATAACTTTTTAACCATAACTCCAACTAAGGTGTTTCTCAAGCGGAAACTAAGGTAAGACGGGGATCTTTCACTGTACCAAATTTCATTTAAAACGACTTTGGGTAACTAACACAAATTTATCCTCAAAACAGCCCCATAAAATTTGTTTCGGCAGAATTTTTATTAAACAACACCCAATCTTAGAATAGTCATAACTCCTAATCTGTAAACCCGTTCAAGCCCCATAAATTCTCAAAACTACGAGAACAGAGAGTTACACGTCTCCATGTGAACCATTCTTTCATATTCAGTACCATTTGGTACAGTTTTACACTTTTATTCGCTGCCCTTCCTGGATCTCGATAGATTCGAGGCAGAAACTTTAAACAGCGATAACTCTCAATCCGTAATTCGGATAGACCCCCGTAAGGTCTCAAAATGTGAACAACAAAGAGATATAGAACTTTCATTTAGAAACAATTTTCATATTCCCCACAGATTAGTACAGTTTTACGTTTCAACGTCCTGCCCTTCTGGATTCCGACGAATCCGAGGCAGCAACTTCAAACTACAATAACTCTCAACTCGTAAGTCCTTTTTAATAAATCTTCATATATATATGTCCGTAACAGAGATATTTACAACCATGTAAATTTTCATATAATTCTAATAAGTAAAACTCAATAAAAACAGTCCGTAATTATGCCTTTCCGAATTTCGACCAAATCTAAGGCAGGAACTTTGAACTATGATAACTTTCAAATCGTACGTCCATTTTACCTCATTTTTGGTTCTATATGATCATATTAGAGAGGTGTACAATTCTTCTGAATTTCATCAAATTCTAACAATTATAACTCAGTGAGAACAGTTCGTAAAGTTCATGACGCAACTAGTTGTCTAAACAATCAAAAGTTCAATATTTCTTTTCAACACTCAATTCTTATTCCAACATGTATTGAACTAAAGATAAAGGACGTTACCAAGAATTTCTGAGTGAGAAAACTCACCTTGTAAGTGTGAAAAAGATTGTGGTTCGGTTGCTACAACCACCCTTGCTCCTTAGTGTTCCCTAATTTTTCTTGTTCTCCTTCCTCCCTTGATATTTTCTTGATTTTTTCCTTCTTGTTCACTTGTTTTTTTTTCTGATTTTCTAACCTTTATGTTATGTACTTTGTTTGTGTGTAAATACAATGTATAAGTGGAGAGTTTTCTATAACCTATGGGAGGTGAAAAACCAAAAGATTGAAGGAAAATGAAAAGGGGGGGGGAAGGGTAAGGGAAGGGTACGTGCATGCTGGGCATGCTGCAATTCATATTTTTTTTTTTTTGTTTTTTTTTTTGTTTTTTTTTTGTTATTCTTTTTGTTTTCTTATTTTCATTTCATCTATCTATTTATCCAACTTTAACACTAACTCTATCCCATGCAATTTATTCATTGTTTTCTTATATATATATATATATTTATTAACTCAACCACAACTATATATTATTATTATTTTTTTCCGGATTTTACACGATCTATCTTTATTCTTCACAAAAAGGACTGGTGCACCCCACGGGGAAACACTAGGCCTTATAAAACCTTTATCCATAAGGTCCTTCAACTGTTCTTTTAACTATCTCAAGTCAGCTGGGGCCATTCGATATGGAGGAATAGAAATAGGTCTTGTACCCAGAATTTAATTCTATAGAGAACTCCACTTCCCTGTCCGGGGGAAGGCCTGAAAGGTATTCAGGAAAAACCTTCGGAAAATTTCGAACAATAGAGACATCATGCACTGTTGGGACTCTTTTTGGGTATCTACTATATTAGCCAGATATGCGTACTCCACTTTGTGACTCCTTAATAACTTTTGAACCCTAATGTAGGAAATAAGCTGACGTGAGGATATTCCAATCCTACCCTTTATAACAACTTCTGGTTCCTCGGAAAAAGATATTTTACTATCTTTCACCGGCAATCTAACATGGCATAACATGATTACAATCAGTCCATACCCAAAATGATATCAAAGTCTACCATATCAAGTAGTACTAGGTTTACTATTGTTCCTCTACCATTCACTTCTAATGGAGTTTTAATTACTCGAGAGGCTCAAACTGAGGCCCCCACTGGTGTCATGACCTCAAAGGGTTCACTTAAACAGGAAGGTTCTACATATAGACTCTTAGCAAAATCGATTGACACGTATGAAAAAAAATGGAACCGGATCATATAATACAAGTGCATGAATACTTGAGACCAACAAAATACATGTGACCTCTCTAAATCTGTCAGGCCTGATTTCCCTTATGGACAGTTGTGATTGCTTCTGACCTCCCATGAGAAAACTGAGTTTGGGTTCTCTTTTTGCAATCCCTGGCATATTGGTCTGGTCCCCCACAATTGTAACACTCTTTCGGTAAGAATCAATATTCCCTTAAATGTTTCTTTTGACAAACCTTACAGACTGGTTTGTCACTCCCTGCATTGGGGTGGGTAGCCTTGGTATTGCTACCTAGATGATCTAACCATTTATGCCCTTGGGGCCTGTAATGATACTGGCTCGGTTTTGAAGTACCCCTACTACCTTCTTGCCTCTGGTTTTGTTTCTGATTAAAGGATTCCGACGATCAGAACCTCTTTTGCGAATACTCTCTTTTTGCTTTAGCAAAACCTTATACCCTCATTATCATATCAACGATCGGAAGGTACATCCGATCATGGGCTAATGCTACTACCTTCTCTACCAAGTTCGGGTTTAAACCCTCAACAAATCTTTTGACCTTCTCCCTTTTCATAGGAATAATATGTGTATTGTATGCTGACAATCGCATGAATTAGGTATTGTATTTTTTCACATTGCGGTCTCCTTGTTTCAATAGTTCAAACTCACTCCTGAGCGCATCTTTTCTGGTGTTATGCATGTACTTTTCAATGAATGCGGCTCTAAACTCTCCACACGTCATCGATGGTGGCTTCGGGGATGATTTTTTCTAAAATTTATCCACCTCACCCCTGCGTCGTCCATAGTTTATCATTGCACATCCCCTTCAATAGTCCTTTGAAGGAGGTAGTACGAGAACCAAGTCTTTGAAAAGACTCAAGATAGACACGAGAAGAGTATGAAAGAAGTGAAACTGTTTAGGATGTTATTCCGTTCACTTATTACTAAGGTGGCGCGCACACCGTCGCAATAAGTAACCATTCAAACACCCAACTCAAAGAAAATTCCTAGAATTAATTAACCTGGTTTAGCTTTGATACCAACTTGTCACGCCCCGACTTTTCACAAGTATTTCCTTAGGGCATGATGGCACCTGGACAACTATCCATTTTTCAGGCGAACCATTATCTTCTTTTCTTCCTAAATTAAACATGTATATAATTGCAGAAATAATATATATAATAAGCAATTCGAGGTTTACAAAGAATAATTTCACGTGGGGCATTCCCCGAGATAACGACACTTAGTTCTTTAAACATACTTAGTCTAAAATAACTTTCACAAAATCTGAAGTAATGGATTGGTGGGACAATGAGGCTGCGGGACGATCGCTAGCCCTGTTGCAGAGCTTTTCCTCTTTCGCGCTTTCCTGAAATATGTTAAATAAAAGAGTCAGTCTTACCATCCGGGGCTGAGTGAGAACCTCACCCTATAATTCAAAGTAATCTCACAATATTTTACGTACAAACATATTAGGACACAATAACCATGTTATGAAACAAACTTCAACATTTTCAATGTACCACAATTCAATATTCACATAATATTATTCTCTTTCAACTCATTTCAGAAAATACCCAGTTTAACCAACATACATATTTATTTTCCATATAGTATGTTATCTATTTATTTAAATGTGCAACCTGATTTAATGCATTTAACACATAGATTCAAAACAAGTGACCTTGAATAGCCTCGAAGACAATGTATTTAAAGTAGCCCCGAAGGTAAATACATTTAAAATAGCCCGAAGGCAAATGTCCTTGAATAGCCCGAAGGCTCCTTGAATAGCCCGAAGGTAAATGCATTTAAAATAGCCTGAAGGCAAATGTCCTTGAATAGCCTGAAGGCTCCTTGAATATCTCGAAGTCTCCTTGAATAGCATGAAGGCAAATGTCCTTGAATAGCCCGAAGACAAATGTCCTTGAATAGCCCGAAGGCTCCTTGAATAGCCCGAAGGCAAATGTCCTTGAATAGTCTGAAGGCAAATATCTTTGAATAGCCCCAAAAGCAATGTATTTAAATTATCAAGATTTTCATCATTTCAATTGTATGGCTAAACTCATACACATATATATATATATATATATATATATATATATATATATATATATATATATTGGCATAACTTCAGAAGATTCAAATAATATTTCTTTCTTTCAACTTTCTCGCCTCTCCCGCTTGTAAAGGTTATAACATTAAATATGTAACTCCAAATAAGGTGTTTATTATTCCAAATTGAAGGCAACACTATGATCTTTTATTATGTCAAATTCCATATGGAAGTACTTAGTGTAACTGATACAGATTTACGAAAAAAACAACCCTATGAAATATGTGTTGCTAGATTTTTTGTAAAATAAGACACGATATTAAAACAGTCATAACTTCTTATCCGTAAGTCGGATTAATCTCCGTAAACTATCAAACTGTCTAGAACAGATAAATCTAGGACTTATATTCAGCACAAACTTCCATATTCTTTACCAATTTGTACAATTTTTATGTTATTTGTTCTGCTCTTCCGGATTTCGGTTAATCTGAGGCAGAAACTTTAGATAGTGATAACTTTCAAACCGTAAGTCCGTTTTAGCCCCACTTAGGCAAAATCTGATCGTAAGTGAGATATATACAACCTTGTAAATTTTCATCCAATTCTAACAAGATTAACTCGGCAAAAACAGTTCGCAAATAAATGGCGCAAACTTGTTATAAGACAATACTTATATTAATTAATTCATCACAACTTATGTTTCTAAAAACATATATTATTTTAACACGCATACTATGTTTTAACATACATTGTAATTCAAAACAAAGGATTTTACTAAGATATGTGAGTGAGAAAAACTCACATTTGTTGCTTCGTAATCGCGAATGAACTATCTCAACTTCGATTTATCCTTGCTCTATTTAACCTTTTGTTCTCTAAAATTTCTGGATTTTTCCTCTTTGTTTTGTTCATGATTGTTTTCTTTGTATTATTCTGAAAATTATTTTGGTCTCTTCATCGTGTGAGTTAACTATATAGATGTGCATGTTGCACATATTTTGGGATGTGAGGGAGTGGAAGGAGTGAAAGAAGGGGTTGAGGGAAGGGTTAATTTAAGGGGAAAAACTGCAGTTTTTTCTTCTTCTTTTTTTCTGATATTATTATGTTTTTTTTTTAAATTGTTATTTTTTTTTGGGGACTTTACAATATGAGAGATTAGAGAGATGGTAGTAGGGCTGCACAAAAGTCGGTCCGGATCGAAAAATTGGACCGGACCGAACCGGACCGAGAAATTCGATCCGGTCTTCGGTCCTAATGATCTGAGTTTTCGGTCCGGTCCGGTCCGGACCGAAAATTTTAATTTTTTTTTATAATATATATAATTCCTAATATATATTGAATTATATAATTCCTAATATATATAACTCCTAATTTTCTAAATTCCTAATATATAATATATATAATTCCGGGGTCCGGTTTTTTTTTTTTAAAATTGAATTTTCAATACTGAAATTGACATTCTCGGACACATTACCACGAAATTTGTACGTTGAAATCTATTGTATATCGCGAGATGTTTAGATTTGAAAAGGGAAAAAACGTAACGATTTGGGGGGAAAGTGAAATTGAGGGGCAAGATGGACGTTTTTGGAGAAATCGGCTGAATCAAACCCACCCGTGTCGAAAAATACGAAATAAAAAAAGGTAAAAGCGGACGTCCGAGCGCAAAGTTATGACCATATAAAGTCGATCAATTTACAACCTATATTTGATATGTCAATACGTCGACGTGGTGAAGTGGGGGGTTGATCGGGGTTGGGGGCAAATGCATTCGGTCCATTCGGTCCAATAAATCGGATCGGACCAAAAATGACCTGGACCGGACCGAGAAATTCGATCCGGTATTCGGTCCTAGTGATCTGGGTTTTCGGTCTTCGGTCTGATTCGGTCCGGTCCGATCCGGTTTTAACCTTTTGTGCACCCCTAGATGATAGTAAAATTTGTGAGAAAACGATGAAGAGGAAAATGAAGTATTTACAGTTGAGAACTAGGGTTAAAGTGTAAATATATTAACTTAAGAGTTAAAAATAAATAATAAGGGGGTAGGGGGTTTATGGGCTGGGGGCCAAAAATGGTCGTTATAGCCGTTGCACAACGGCCAAAGTCGAAATTTGGCCGTTGTTGCAACGACTATTTTTTGTAAAGGGGGAGGGGACTGGCGGGGCGGGGCGGGGTCTGGTTAGGGCCGGTCCTATCGGGATCAGGACGGGCGGGACGAGCCCATGTCTCATCCCGAGTTCGAACCCCGACACCAATGTTTTTATAGGAAGGATTGAGGCGGGGCTGGGCAGGATCGGGCCGACCTGGCCCACTGGCCAGCCTTAGTAAAAACTAGGAAACAACTAGCTGCGGTGAATCCCCGCCTGTAAAGAAAATCAAAAAAAAATATTAAGAAAAAAAATTCAAGATTCGATCACCATTTTACCTTTTGGAGAAAAAAAATGTTTATAGTCAGATTTCACACGTGCCCTAATTGATTTGAGCAGAGAGTTACATAATTACAATAACTCCTTAATTATGTTGAAAGCATAAACTCAATAGAAATCGAGTGTCCTCTAAACTATTTTTCAGAAATTATCGTGGCATGCAGGCTCTTGCTTCGGCCATCGCAAGAGGTTGCCTCCCCTGCAATCAGTGGCGGAGCCACAGTGTGCAAGGTTGTGCACGTGAACAAGCGATTGTTTTTAAAAATGTTATTTTCCATTTTTTGAACAAACACATCATCCTCATTCTCTTATACCACGCTGTGAATTGTTTTTTCAAACAATCACTTCAAACTAGGTAGATCCGCCACTGCAACCCCCACAGTAGATCAGGCCCACAAACATAACAAAAAGGACCCCAACTGTTCTGATGCACATTCATGATTCATGTTTCAATTTAGAGCAACATTGAACAACCAAAGAGGTTCTTTTTCACCACAATTTTCTTTTTAAAAAAAAAATAAGAAATGTAAATTTTAATATTTTTATTTAGTGTTTAAATATGTAGATTTATTTTTAAAAACTTAAAGAATCTATACTGAATTCACATAAAAATATTAAATAATTTGTCCATCATACTTCAAACCTTACCACATGACGGAGGAAGTTTTAGAAGAAAAAAAGGTACATGATTTTGATCAATCATTTCATAAACTAAACTCCACGCTAATAAGGAGCTAGCAATACAAATCCTGCTAGAATATTACGAATACATATCTAAAGTACTGCTACCATATTAGTCATAAAACAAAACTAATAAACTCAAAGAAGTACAATTCTAGCACTCAGAATACTGGAGAACCAATAGGTGAAGTGACCAAATAATTAGGGGAATTATTCCAATTAAACATGTTATCTTCAAAATCTCCAGAGCAACTTCCGATAAAATTATCCAGTTGAATAATTTGCTGAATTTTGTGTATATTCCGGAAATAGCCCCGAAAATTCCTGCATGACACTTGGAAGGTCTGTTTGGAGATCATCATTTTGTGAGCTAGGGTCTTGAAAACATGAATTGATTGTATCACCAACTTTTGAAGTAGCTTGTACATTGTTCATGATGAACAAATTCTCCGAGGAATTAAACGTTGATGGTATCAATGGCATCGGTGATGATTCGACGTTATTCTTTGAATTGTTACTAGCAAAACCATCAAGAAGAATAGTACTAATGTCACTTGTTGGAGGTAATTTTGTGCTAGCCCCCTGCCATGCTTTTAATATGTCTTGAAAGGGAATTATCGAACTTAAACTATGGAATCAATAATTTCAGCAAAGAAGAACAGAGGTAAACTTAAAGACAGTAAGGAATGTTCCCAAAAATGTTCTGTGACATGAACTGGAACATTAACAGACACGCAGAACTAAAAACTGAGTTAAGATGCAGCGGAAATAAATCAAGGACACCCAAGATTGTTTTTCATAAGTTATATAATTGTATATAACTTATAGTGGTCTCATGACCAAAAATTTATTGTATAAAAATTATACAATCTTACAAATCCCTTGAGAATGAATAGTAATCAAGTAAAGCGAAGGGATTAAAAAGAAGTTAAATCCAAACTTCTAAGCCTGAAAAATCTATCTAAAATAGAAGTGAAAAACACCCTATTACAGTTGCTTTGAGTTGAAAGAACACTTATAGATCTAAGAAAGCAATTCGCAATTTTGAACAAGTGTAATCACAAAAACAGGCTGCTCGATCCAGCTGTGTTTGAGGCAATATTTGAGACGTCTCAGATCTGAATTTTCTTACGCAAAAGCTGGATAATAAAACCTTGGAGTGAACCTCTATTTATAGTGGAGAGTTCACGAGAGGCTCTTGATTCTCGGTGGAGGTTGAGCAGAATCGGGTTGGCTGGAGCTGTTCTTCAGCCTTAAAATTCTCAACAGATTTGACTTTGTCTTCCTGAGAATGCTCCTTCCGTTATGCACTCTCCTTGGACTTGGTCTTGTTAAGTATTATCGTGTTTCCCTTAGCTCCTAACCAAGCCAAACATTCACGTGATAAAATCTTCTCAGCTTCAGAATCTGCTCGTGAAGATAGGCAAAAACTCTTGCCAGAAATGTCTTCCCAGATGTCACGACATTTGGGATGATATTTTTCTGTTTTTACTTAACACCAAAAAGAGACATGTTACGGAAAATGTTAGGACACAGAACCTAACACTAACAATCTCCCCCTTTTTGCCTTTCTTCACAAAACTAAATAGTTTAATGATTTTATCACAGGCAAATATCTCAACCTTCAACTCAAAGCGGTTATAAAGCACGATATATACACTATGTGCGATAAGTTACTCGAATCGGTATGATGCAAATGCGATTATACATCTAAAAGATTAATGCAGAAACCATCAATATACACATAAACAAGATAGAATAAATAGCAATATATAAATGTAATTAAAATGTCTCAAACCACAAGCCAAATAACTACGATCACAACTAATAAGCATTCAACATCTACTTAGCGGCTAAACACAGCAACACAACCTCAGAACTATTTCATCTCCAGATGTCTTCTGGTTTCATCTCCCCCTGTATCAAGATCCCCTCTGGTTTGAGCATTCACATCGCTTGCTCCCGACTGCACTCCATCTCCCTTTTTGGGAAGAAAGCAAAAATAGGTAACGTTCCTAGCTTCCACTGGGCTTTTCGTACTGGTCCACTCTCGCGATCGGGCATTGAGCTTTGCAATCTCTTGCACCACCAAGCGATGGTCAAGGACGATCGTGAGATGTTCTGGAGAGATGCAGGACATTTCTGGTAACACTAGCACTTCCAGCTGTATTCGTCCATGGAAGATCAATGACTCTGCTCTTGCTCTTCAGGATCGTCTGATTAACGACGTATACTTCAGGTTCTTTCCAGAGCAGATCCTGCTTAGGGGCTTGGAATCCCTGTGAGGTTAGTACCTTAAAGATCAATGAGGGAAAGGGAAGGATGATACCTGTGTCCTTTTCTGCCATATTTACAATCTGTTGAAAGATTGTTTTTCCTATATCAACACTAAAACCTTTTCCTATTTTGTATAGGAACAATGCTTGTTCAATTGTTACAATTGATTTGTTCAAAGAGCACAACCAATTGTGTATCATTAACTTGTGCAAAACAGCAAATAAGGCAGTCAGTTTGGAGGTTGGACACCTTGAAACCCATTTCTTCACAACTCCACCGGTGAGGTATAAAATCACCTCATCCCTGTCATTTATCACTTCTCTTTCTGCCCTCTCATCATCATTCACTCTATTCAAACATTGGTTAATTGTAGTCGGTGTGAAGTCATAAAATTTGTTATAGAGAAACACTTTCCCAAAGTGTTTCGACTTGGGTTTCTATTTTACTTGTTAGATTTGCATAAAATAACTTCACTACCTTGTCTACATAAGGACATTTGTTATTTACCGAGTCTAGTAGATTTCTTGAAGTGAAGAAATCCACCAGACCGTGGCTACTACAAGACGCAATGTCCAACACCTTCTCGGTTCGAATGGCTCGACCGTTGAACCAAGACCAATGTTTTGAGTGATTGGCTGTTAAAAACTCGGGAGAGAAAGGGGTTACCTCAGACGCAGATTCAGAGCTACTGCTTGTGAGACCTCGGATACTGGAATCTGAAGTTTTGTGGATAGATGATTCAGAAGATGTCATAACATTTTTACGTGACATCTTGAGGGTTGATGATGATTTTGTTTCCCAAGCATGATCAGATTTCTTGAAATAAAACTTCTTCAGCGGGGTGTCGTCTGGAATTTCATCTTCCTCACTGGATTCTGGCAGATTTGTGAAGGAAGGTGAAGCAGGAGATTCAGGTTGGGACTCAACCGAAAGAGTCTTCTCTGAATCAGCAGAACTGGAGCTTGAAGAGGGAGGAGTCGCTGACTTCTTCCTTTTGGTGGAGGATTCACCACTGCCAAAGGCCTTCTCAAAGTTTCGGACCGATCTGCGAGTGGGAAAAGCTGCTTGATTTGTCCTCTTTGGGAGGATGGAAACATCCGGGGTTTCCTCTAAGTTGATAGGATTATTTGTCTCCCCTGGATAGGCGATTTCCAGAGGTTCTTGGAAGACACTTATCACCAAATCTGTGCACAATGGTGGACTTGTGCTCATTGGAGAGTGTTCTGGGACTGGTGGTGACATTTTCGGTGACATGGGTGAGACATCCATTGGAGAGAAAGGGGAAGAAGAGAAGGAGAAGTTAGGGTTTTCGGGGTTTACAGGAATGGGAGTAGTTTGTGAGGTCGGTGACTTGAAAGAGGGATTCATCGTGGGTAATGTACGAAAATTTCGTTCCCACCTTTTTTTTTTTTTTCAGAGGAAGTTTCTTTGGAAGTTTAGTATTTAGTGAATGGGTATTTATACACTTGGCAAAAACTATCTACATAAGTGTTTAATTTCTATACAAAAACTAGTTCCTAAGGTTTAGAGGTTGTTTCAAAATAGACATCAAAACCAAGAGAAATTTTTCAACAAAAAACAACTCAACATTAATCGACACACGTCTTTTGAAAAATCTGGAAATCTGAGTGTTATCAGAAATGTTAGCACATTTTGTGTAACACGGGAGTCATTTTCTCATAGGAGCAATGGTTCGGCAACTAAACAAGACACTTTATAGAGTTTTGTCTCTAAATTAGTGGAACAATGTATATTGAGTCCAAATAGATAAGATCTTGTGTCTATCATGATATAAATTATAAGTATGTTGATACTCCTATAGAATAGGAACGGTATCAATTTTGTGGGTTTTGCCCAACATTTTACAATTGCCGAGGAATTTAAGGCTTTGCCTTATTTTTTGATACTCCCTTTTTATGATTTTTATATCATCGCAGAGAACGGTATCATTTTTTAAAACGGTGTTCCTTTGAGAAGTCATGACCCGTTAGAAACACAAAATAATTTTAACCTTTCAAAGAAGCGGTTCAGATTTTACCTTTGGATGAATGTTACCACAAATGTCAAGGACATTTCGGATAACACACCCCAGCAGTGTTGATTTTTATATTGAGCAGAGACCGAGAGAGTTTTTCAAGTTTGAAAACCTCTCATGATCTAAAGCTTTTGTAAAAATATCAGCTAGTTGATGAGAAGTGTCGACATAATCGATTCTAACTAGCTGTTTTTCAACCAAGTCTCGAAGAAAGTGATGTCTTATATCTATATGTTTTGTGCAGAGTCTTGAACCGGATTTTTAGATATATTGATGGCACTCATATTATCACAAAGACAAAACTAAGATATTTTTGAAACACCATAATCGTCTAACATATGTCTTAGCCATATTAATTGAGAGCAACAACTCATCGCTACATATTGATTCGTGATTGAGAGTGAGACACGATTTTGTTTATGACTGCATCAGAAACTAAGTTATTGCCAAGGTAAAACATCCTCCACTAGTACTTTTTCTATCTTCCACATCCCTCACTTCAATCCGCCACTATATCCTATTAGATTAGGATTAGTGTCTTTGGAATACCAAATTTCCAACTCGCGTGTCGTGACATATCTTATGACACGTTTGACAAAGATTTAAGTGGGAAATTTTAGGGCATGCTTGGAATCGTGCACACACACAAACACTAAACATAAGATCTGGACGACTCGCAGTGAGATACAAAAGACTACCTATCATAGATCTGTATAAAGTTGGGTCAACATTCTCCCCAACATCATCTTTGGATATAGTCTGGGTTGATCCCATCGGAGTCTTCATGTGTTTGGCGTTCTCCAATCCAAACTTTTTAACCAGGTTCTTGGCATATTTGCTTTGTGAAATGAAGATACCCTCCTCATTCTGTTTTATCTGCAAGCCTAAGAAAAAGGTTAGTTCCCCAATCATGCTCATTTCGAATGTTGAGGACATACCGACAAAAGTCTTAAGATGAGACATTGAAGTCGAACCAAAAACTATGTCATCTACATAGATTTGAGCAATAACCATATCTGATCCATGGTGTTTTATAAATAAAGTACAATCAGCTACACCACGTTGGAAACCAAATTCAAGAAGGAATTGAGTTAAACGACCATACCATGCACGTGGAGCTTGTTTTAGTCCATACAAGGCCTTTTTTAACTTGTATACATGTTGTGGATGGTGAGGATCTTCAAATCCTTTGGGTTGTTCAACATATACCTCCTTATCAATATATCCGTTCAAAAAGGCACCTTTCACATCCATTTGGTGAAGAGTTATCTTTAAACAACAAGCTATGGCAAGTAATAATCTAATTGATTCAATTCTAGCTACTGGAGCAAAGGTTTCATCATAGTCGATACCTTTGACTTGAGAGTATCCTTGAGCCACTAGTCTAGCTTTATTTCTAATAATAGTTCCAGATTCGTCAGATTTATTCTTAAAGATCCATTTAGTTCCTATTACATTAGTCTCATCGTGAGGAACTAGATCCCAAACCTCATTTACGGTGAACTGTTCTAGTTCTTCTTGCGTAGCTTGTATCCACCAACCGTCTTTTAGTGCTTCATTAATGTTTTTAGGTTCCAAAGTAGAAACATAGCAAGATTGACTTACCTTGTGATGTATGGTGGACATACACGCATACTTCACCATGTCTCGGTAATTTTTGGCTCTTTTCTCCTTGTTTTATTCCTTCGAATACTTCTCCATTACATTGCTCAGGATGGTTTCTTCGATTACGGATGAGGATCCTGCGTCTTGAATCACGGTTCGATTTGAGAATCCTCATCGTAACTGCAGCTGTTCTCATCTTGATTCTGGTGTTCTTTGCGAATGTTGTGACATTTGGTGTAACATCTGCATTTTCGTGTTCTGCCCTCCTCAGTATTATTCTGACGACATCATTCTTGGTGTATTTCTGCATAATTTGCATTATCATCAAAAACAATGTTAATGATTCTTATGCGGATTTGGTTCAAGATTGTACACTCGGTAAGCATACTATTTTGAGAATAGCCTATGAAAATTCCCTTATCACTCTTAGTCAAACTTTGCTCGATTATCTCTATCATTTAGAACATAGCATACACACCCAAAAACATGAAAGTAACGTAGATTTGGTTTCTTTCCATTAAAGATCTCATAGGGTGTCATTTTTGTTCCCTGGTCTAAGATAGACTCTATTGTAGATGTGACTTGCAGTGTTTAGGCTTCGCCAAAAACGTTTTGTGATTTTAGAACTTAGCATGACTCTAGCCATTTCTTGTAGGGTTCTATTCTTCCTCTCTGCTACACCATTTTGTTGGGGGGTTTTGGGAGCAGAAAATTCATGGAAAATACCTTTTTTTCTCACAAAATGTAGAAAATTGATTATTTTCAAACTCCTTTCCATGATCAGATCTTATCCGAAAAATAGAGGAATGATATAGATTTCTAATTCTAGAGTACAATATTCTAAACATGTCAAACGTTTGAGACTTTTCTTTCAAAAAGAATATCCAAGAGTATCTTGAAAAGTCATCTACAATCACAAAGGAGTACCTCATGCCTCTTAGGCTATCTACCTCGATTGGACCCATAAGATCCATATGTAAAAGTTGAAAGCAATGAGACGTACCTGAGAAATGTCCATCAATCTGAACAACTTTGTGAGGGACACGGGTTTGCTTACCTTTGAGACAATCTTCACACACCACGGTTTCACTCATAGGACTTAGTTTAGGAATGCCTTTTACCGCCTCATAAGATATCAATTTTCTAAGGTTGTGGTAATTGACATGTCCTAGTTTTTGATGCCACAATGTTGTGTCATCAGTCCTAACACTATTACATACCTTATGTTCTCCGACAAGATAACAATTATCACTTGTTCTTGTACTGCCATTATGCATTTGTTAGTTTCATCACCATCGTACATGCATGTTTATTGAATCTTACCTCTAAGTTGTCATCACACAGTTGGCTTATACTAATTAGGTTAGCCATCAGACCATCAACGTGCAATACATTATTTAGTGCTGGAATTCCAGGGACATTAACAGTTCATCTTCCTATTATCTTACTCTTTCCACCTCCTCCATATGTAACATTTCCTCCATTTAGAGCTTCGTAGTTCTTTAGATGCCTTTGTTCTCGCTATATGGCGGAATAAACATCACAAAGTACCACGATCCAGAGATATTGGTCCTTAGTGCGGTTATGGCTACATTACAACTTGTTTTCTTGATGGGAACCCAAACCCTTTTTGTTACCTTACGATTTTTGTAGATAGAGGAGTCTCTTAGAGTGCTGTCTGAAGTTCTTGACAGCATTCTGGAAGACCTTTTCTTTCTGAGTTTTAGTAACTTAAAGCAAAAAGGTTTTAAATGTCCAGATTTATTACAATAATTGCACACATAGTTGCTACCCTTCTTACGGTTCATTTCCCATTTTTAACAAACAAGTTGGAGCATAATGTATTGATAGGATTCTCAGAGCCCAAACCAAGATGCGATGAGGTTGACTAACACTAAGGATTTCATCTAATTTGGAGGTGCCTGTGTTAAGCTTTTTGAAGGTTGCTTCGGCCAGATCCAACTTTGCACTTATCTTTCCGAATTCAAGATCTTTTTTGGTAAGAGTCACTTCCAGTCGGGTAATGGTACTTATCAAATCTGCATTCTCACGAGTTAGAGTTTTCACCTTTGATTCAAGTTGATTAGATTCAATGATTAAGTCCTTGCAAAGGGCTTGCAATTCCTTAATCATATCATCCTGTAGTCTTCGAGTCTCGTGTTTAGAATCATTTTTGAAATAAAGCCACATAAGCAATTGACATCCAAGAATTAAAAACTCATACCGTCACATGTTCAGATTCTGCAGATGTTACAGCTGATGTTCCCGGAAATGTCATGACATTTAGTGTATCACAGTCAGCTAAACCTTCATCATCTGACAGAGAATGTTCAAAAACAGTGGCCAGCATTGCTTGTGACTCTATTTCTGTATTCTCTTCCCCTTCACCTTCATCATCACTTAGGGAAATCCATAGACTTTTGCCAACCTTTCTTAGAGTGTTTGCACACTCGTTGGCATAATGGCCCCATCCCGAGCAGGCATGACATTGAATGCTGTCGAGCTGCTTGGGATCGAACCTGGTTCGGTCAGAATTTATTCTCCTAAGTTGATTGCCTTTTTGTGCGGTGGGAAAATTCTTGGTAATTCGTGGATTGAGTCCTTGGTTTTGGTGCTCTTTAGACTTAGATTTATTCTTATCTTCGTTGAATCTTCTTAACATCGTATTGAACCTACGAGTAAGAAGAGCAACGTTGACACCATCCCCAATTTCTTCAAGTGTTTCATCCTCTTCATTGACTTCCGTCTCTAAGGATTTTGCTTGAAGGGCAACATCCTTGCCTTTGTATAAAGACCTTTGATTTTCCATGTTCATCTCATATGTTTTGAGAATGCTCATTAAAGTATGTAGGTCCATTGTGGCAAGGTTGTGTGCTTCTTCAATCGCACAAATCTTAATGTTGAACTTTTCAGGAAGAGATCGAAGGACTTTTTCAACAAGTTGATTGTTGGTCAATGGAGAACCAAGAACTTGACATTCATTAGAGATATCAATCAACTTTTCAAAATAGGTTTTAATATCCTCCGATTCCTCCATCCTTAAACGTTCATACTTACTCATGAGCATGCGAAGCTTCGTTCGTCGAACACTTGAGCTACCTTCACAATGAGTTTGTAAAGTATCCCAAGATCTCGGCAAGAGAGCAATTTTGGATGAGTTTGAACATATAAAGATCAACCCATCCGAAAATAGCATTTAGTGCCTTTTCGTTGAAGCCTGCACTATTAGTTTCTTCGAAAGTCCATTCGGCCTCAGGCTTGACCAAAATGTCGCATTCCTCGTCCGGTGGAAGCATAGGAACAGTGTATCCATTTGTAATAGATCTCCATGCTCTAACATCAATGGATTTGATGTGAGAACGTAGGCGAATCTTCCAATAAGGATAGTTTGATCCATCTAAAATAGGAAGTCTACCAATATTTGGATTACCCGGATCCATAGTTAAGTAAAAGGACCTTAGCACTTATTATGTCAAGTGTCGGCTTTGATACCACTTGAAAGGGAATTATCGAACTTAAACTATGGAATCAATAATTTCAGCAAAGAAGAACAGAGGTAAACTTAAAGACAGTAAGGAATGTTCCCAAAAATGTTACGTGATACGAATCGAACATTAATGCATACACGCAGTAACTAAAAGCGAGTTAAGATGCAATGAAATAAATCAAGGACACCCAAGATTGTTTTTCATAAGTTATATAATTGTATATAACTTATAGTGGTCTCATGACCAAAAATTTATTGTATAAAAATTATACAATCTTACAAATCCCTTGAGAATGAATAGTAATCCGTAAATGTAAAGGGATTAAAAAGAAGTTAAATCCTAACTTCTAAGCCTGAAAAATCTATCTAAAATAGAAGTGAAAAACACCCTATTACAGTTGCTTTGAGTTGAAAGAACACTTATAGATCTAAGAAAGCAATTCGCAATTTTGAACAAGTGTAATCACAAAAACAGGCTGCTCGATCCAGCTGTGTTTGAGGCAATATTTGAGACGTCTCAGATCTGAATTTTCTTCTGCAAAAACTGGATAATAAAACCTTGGAGTGAACCCTCTATTTATAGTGGAGAGTTCACCCGAGAGGCTCCTTGATTCTCGGTGGAGGTTGAGCAGAATCGGGTTGGCTGGAGCTGTTCTTCAGCCTTAAAATTCTCAACAGATTTGACTTTGTCTTCCTGAGAATGCTCCTTCCGTTATGCACTCTCCTTGGACTTGGTCTTGTTAAGTATTATCGTGTTTCCCTTAGCTCCTAACCAAGCCAAACATTCACGTGATAAAATCTTCTCAGCTTCAGAATCTGCTCGTGAAGATAGGCAAAAACTCTTGCCAGAAATGTCTTCCCAGATGTCACGACATTTGGGATGATATTTTCCTGTTTTTACTTAACACCAAAAAGAGACATGTTACGGAAAATGTTAGGACACAGAACCTAACACTAACATGTCAATACAAGGAAGTTGATAATAAGGTAATTGGGATATACTTTGGTTGTTGTAATTGTGAGTTTTATTGTTATTTAAGAGGATTTTAGAGTCTTTTGACCTACGAACAAGTCTAGCTTCTGCTTCGAGTCTTGCACTTTCCCATTCAGCTATGTGACTTAGGTTTGCAACATATTTTGATGAGGCTGCACCATTAGTGTTGTCTCTGATTTTTGGTTTGTGAGTCATTGGATCAATTTCCATTTTGGTTAATCTTCTCTTTAAACGTGAGTTCCACTAGTTTTTTATCTCGTTGTCTGTTCTACAAGGCAAGTAAGTTGCTATTGTTGACCATCTGATCAAATAAAAAAAATGAATAAATCATATCAATTTTTAATGTTGAAATAATCACACATGAAAAACGGTGTACGAATATGTAATTAGGTCAGGATAGAGTCGTGGAGCAACAATACTATCCATATATTTATTTTAGTAAATCTATTAAAGATGTGAAAACATGTTATTGTGAACTCAATAACTAAAATAAGTTATATATCAAATGCTAATTTTAAAACTCATAAACTTTAATCTTTGACTCCAATTTTAATTATGCAATCTAACATTAGATAGTCCTGGAACGTTGGATCAAATCAATCATTGGTATCTATACATTTATGACTTAATTATTATATATGTATATGTGGGTGAGAGAGATTTGTTGGGGGAGGGGGTACTACTATCTTCTTTATGCTTTCCGAATGGTACTACTATCTGACCTTGGCAGTTCTCATTTGTGAGAGACAAAAGTCAGTTTCTATTAATGTGTTATATGGACACCATAAAAAAACTGATAATGGATGCTAATTATTATGATCATAATAACGAAGTTGTTGAAGATATGGAGTATATAATTAAGTAAAAAAAATGTATTCTCTCTAATAATTTAAGTTTTTTTTAGTTGACACGGTTACACTATTCAACATGACATTAAAGCTTGTCGGATTCAAGTCTCATTATCATCCTTTGTTTAAAAAACGTATTTTTCACTTATTTGTCGATAAAAAAAAGACGTACGCACATGTGAGAAGACGTGTTGAAAATATAATAAAAGTGTATTTTCTTTAACATTTAAACTTTTTAAATAAGAAGGTCATGCAATTTAACAAAAATCACTCCCTCAACTATATATATATCATGGATTAATTGTACTTAATACTACCACTTGTTTCTTCCATTATATATAGCAGAAAAGCTTAATGCATAGATAATCAATGGTGACTTTAATTGAATCTGCACACTACTATATTAGGAACTACTATCATAAGTAGCATTAAGGCTATTTATTGCATGCTAAAGGAGAAGAAAACAGTGACTATATTGAAAGTATATATGTCCTAGAAACAATCATTTTAGGAGCACATGTACTGGAACACATTCATATTATTAATAAGATTAATATATACTTGGCATTTGCAATTATTGAATTATTATTTGATTGTTTATATTATTCTTTAATGTGCATCCCTTGAACTTACATTGTCATTAATAGTGTGTGAGATATTAATGATAGAGTGTAGTTCTTAAAATAGCCTAGACTAATGATCATTGAGAATGGGATATCAATGATATGTTATAAGTCGACATGTGTCCGTGATCACATTCTTAGAGAATGTAGTATATCTCACTTACTGCAAGCAATAGTTGCTAGTGATGGACACATGGATACTCTTAGAGGAGTATTGACATACCCTGCTGATAAACTATTTGTTATACATGTCTAGAGTATTATCAGCATGTGGGAGATAGAGGTCTTTAGACTTGAGATCAATATCACCTTGTTTACGGAGTAATGCACTTTGATCTTGTCCTAAGCTCAAATGTCTTATAGGTTGAGACGCGGCTTGTATTGGGTGCATTACGAAGTAGATTGAAGGTGGTGGTTGAGCCAAGAATAGGATTCATTCCTCGATTGGAATTTCGAGAGAACACTCAGTTTCTCAGAGATGTTAGGTCGACCAAGTCATTGGTCAATGCAAGAGACATATCTAGGATATGGTCTAGTTGTCGACTAATATAGATGAGATAAAGTGATCAAGCCATTTGGATAGACACTTGGCAAATCTTAAGCTTGATCGAGTGTGTCGCGAATGAAAGGAATTTATCATCTCACATAGAGGTTTGTTTACTTGAGTCTTGTAAACGTACTTCACATATTGGGTCCGCCACGTGCCGCCTGTGAGTTCCGTGTGAACCTTGATTTGGTCAAGTGCCGATGTGTGAAGGCCTAAAGGGTCACACTAAGTCGATTGTCTTTTCGGTCTAAGGGTATATTGAGAGAATGTAAAATATCGGATTTTGAATCAAGATATTTTATTTTATAATAAATTATGGGATAATTTTCATTTGATGAAAATTAATTAATTAAGTTAAAATTAAGTCTTGGATTTAATTAGAACTGAAACGTGCAGAAAATAAATAAAGGAACCGCATAACAAATGTGGGCCTAGTTCGATCGCCCATCGCAATTGGATTTGGGTCGTTTGAAGCTTTGATCCAAATCTGATTAGGTTTAGGGTTTCCTCACTATATATTTGGCACTTAACCCATAATTTCAGTAGAACTCATTTTTCCACTTTCTGAACTTAGAGTTCAGGAAATAAATTCTCTCAAACCTCTGCCAAGATTTCCTAGCTTTCTTGGGCAAAGGAATATACTGAAGCAAGGCTTGCACCCGGATTGACAATCGCGTGCGCACCTTTTAGTAGAGACTGCATTAAAAGCATAAACTGTAAGTTTTCATGTTTTTGCAGATTTGAATTATCGCATAATCATACTGCATTTATCTTTGTTGGAGCAAGTAAGTAAACAAAATTTTAAACTTCCGCTGTGCCTTACTTGTGTGTTTTACATCCAACAAATCCCTACAGTGGTATCAGAGCACAGGCTGGTTTAATGATTATACGATAATCTTTAATAACAATATGTGGGAAATTAATTGTTTTGATTTAGAATTGATTTTCGGAATTTAAAAAAAAAAAAAAATATTGGGGCGTGAATGAGAATCAAGACTTTTCATGGCGAACGATGATCATGTTATCGCTCACGACGCGTGAACAGTAAAAAAATTTTTTTTTTTTTTTTTGGTCGCCGGAAACCGCCGACGGCGGGACGGTTTCCGGCCACCACGGGCGACGAAATCAGAAAGTAATAATACCACCGTGTTCGTCTCGACGAGAGGAATCTAATGGTGGTAGTGTTACATGGCAACGATGACCGGAAAAGGAACACCACCGACGGTTTTAGAATCCGCCGGCGGCGTCCCAGATTCCGGCCACCGTGGGCCACCAAATCGGTGGTGAAAACCACCGGTGAGTTCGTCCCGACGTGTGCCATCGCTTGGTGTGTTTTAATTCCGTCAATTTCGCCCCGAAATCTGAATCCCAAATTTGATTTGGAGTTGGATTTGATTTTGAAAATTTGAAATAGTGTAAGGACCTTTTTGCAATTAAAATTAGGGTTTTTAAATTGTAGATTGGTCCTTTAACAAATCTGAAAATATTTTAAGTTCTGAAAATTACAAATTAGTCCCTGAGATATTTTCTGAAATTTTAAAAGTTTTAAAATCGCAGATTCACCCTGGTCAATCTGTAAATTTCGTAAAAGCTTATTTGGTCCCCTGGTAAATCAGTAAATATTTTAAGGTTCTGAAAATTGCAGAAATACCCCTAAAATTAAATTTTAATTTCGAATTGTTAAGGGATCGTTTTGGATGAGCAGAAAATTTCGAAAATTGAAAATTGAGTTTAAATTTTGAATTTAAATATTTCCTAAATTGAAACAAAATTAATTAACCCACAATTATTGTTATTTAGCATATTATTTGATAATGTGCACAAATTAATTGTTTCTCCTAATTGTTTAAATGATTGTAATTTAAATAATTAGAATAAGTCCGCAATTATTATGCAGGTAGCGCGCCAAGAATTGTTTACTTTCAATGACCGCTATAATTGTCTGGGTAGACGGCGCCCAGTATATGATTAAAACCATCTTATATCATGCCTATTGGGTTTGATGGTTTCCCATCTAAATGTGTTTAGAAATTGCATTATAGGATTTCATATGATGTATGATATAATAGTTGATCTTGGTCATAACCCTGAATTAAAATGTTCCCCAAATTTAATACAAGTCTCATTTAAAATGAACGCGTCGTCCGTTATAATTGATTGTGGTGCAAAATCCTTTTCGGCGAGATGAGTATTTATGCCCCAGCATTTGCTCTAAGTCTACGAGGACTCAGACCCTTTCATAGATGCATATAAATGTTGTAGTAGGTGATAAACCTTCGTGAGTATTTACACCCCAGTGTTTGCTTGATGAAGGCTAAGCCCACTTAGATACATAATGCGATGCATAACTGGTTGACTTGCTAGCGTCTTTGGCACCCCAGTGTCGGACAGTCGAGGGACGCAGATCGAATTGTTTAGAACATTCGGTCAACCAAGAGTTGCAAATTGTTTGCAATTGGTTTAGAGACCTACCAGATCGTGTTGTTGAAGTTATCAGCCTCAGCAAACGCGGAGACAACATGAGTTTGGATCTTGGCCCATTATGACCGTATTTGATATGAGTCTGTATTCTTTATGGGTCAAAGAGTATGTTAAAATAGTGAGCTAATTAAACTAAAGACCATGTTAGTTAGTTAGTTAATGAATGTGTCAATAGAAATTATATTAAAGTATTAATTTCAAGTCTATCTTTCTTCGCCATAATGTCGAATCTATCACTTAAAATGTTGGTTGAAACGAACAAGTTGAATGGAGCCAATTTTCCCGATCGTTAAGAAATCTGCGTTTGGTATCGCGATTAGAAAAGATTGAGTATGTATTGATACACCACTCCCTACGATCCTGAAGATTCTCAAGAGTATGCTCTGTTTGACAAAGCGACCTATCGAAATATCTTGATGATCTTTGCCACAAAGACAATGTGTTATGCTATCTTCTATGACTTGAGTTACAAAGACAAAGATGAAAATATGGGCCCCAACGAGATGCTAGAACACTTGAAGAGTCTATGACTCACGCCTCGCATAACGGAGTATGAACTGTTGAGAGATCTCTTTAAGTGTAAGCTGAACGAAGGGGGTCAGGTGTCACAACATGTTTTGAAGATGATTGGATTAATTGAGAGGTTGGCTTCGATTGGAACGAAGCTGCCTGTGAATGTTTCTGTTAATCTAATCTTGAACTCGCTTCCTGGTTTCTTTGAAAACTTCATTGTGAATTACAACATGAATGGAACGAAAGCAAGTCTCCCTGAACTTCATAATATGTTGAAGACCTTCGAGTCGTCCATCTCCAAAGGTAAAGTTGTGCTCATGGTGGGCTCATCTAGCAAGTTCAAACCTAAGGGTAAGAATATGCAGAAGAAGGGTAAGGCGGTTGCCGCCAAACCCACAGCTATGAAACCTAAAGGAGTTGTTCGAAAGAAGGCCAAGATAATGCGATGTCCGCCTCAATTGTAGAGAAAGGGACATTGGAAGAAGGATCGCATGTTCTGCGGGGAGACAAGGCACAAGGTGCTGGCCCTGCTAGACAAGGTATGTTTGTTATTGAAATAAATATGTCTATAACTAATTCTCACTGTTGGGTATTGGATACCGCTTGTGGCTCACACATTTGTAATAATGTGCAGGGGCTAATTGTGTGAGAAAGGTTGGACCTTGGGAAGTAGATCTACGCGTTGCAATGGAGCTAGAGTTGATGCAGAACGCGTGGGGACTTATAGACTAGATTTACCTTCAGGCTTTTGTTTAGAACTTAATAATTGTTATTTTGTCCCGTCTTTGACAAGAAATATTATTTCTATCCCTATGTTAGACATTGAGGGGTTTTCCTCACATATTACCAATGGAAACTATGTTTTGTCTTATAAAGGTTTTATTTGTGGAAATGCTCCGCTTGTGGATGGATTGTATGTTCTAAACTGTAGCCATGAAATTTTCAATATACAAAATAAAAGAGCTAAAATAAGTAATCAAAGAAATCCCACCTACTTATGGCATTGCAGACTTGGTCACATCAATGAATCAATGATAGCAAGATTGAGGAAATTAGATTACTTAGAACCATTTGACTTAGAGTCATATGGTGATTGCGAATCTTGCTTAAGAGGAAAGATGACAACCAAATCACTTTCTGGGAAAGGAGTACGTGCCAAAGAGGTGCTTGAGTTAGTCCATACCGATGTATGTGGGCCTTTTCCAACTCAAGCTAAGGGAGACTTTCTTTATTTCATCACTTTTACGCACGATTTCAAGGTTTGGGCATGTGTATCTTATGAAGCATAAGTCCAAGCTTTTGAGAAATTCATGAGTACAAGTCGAGTAGAGAAGCAACTTGAAACAAGTATTAAAACTCTTCGATCGGATCGAGGAGGTGAGTACTTAAGTAAAGAATTTCTAGATTATTTGAAGCTTCATGGAGTCCATTCGAATGGACACCTCCTAACGCCACAAATGAATGGTGTTCTTTGAGAGGAGAAATCGCACTTATTAGATATGGTTAGATCCATGATGAGCTTCTCAGCTCTACCAACATACCTATGGGGATATGCATTGCAAAGATCAATCTACATTTTGAATAGAGTTCCATCAAAGTCAGTTGAGAAAACTCCATATGAGATATGGAATGGCAAGCCAAGACTTAAACACACGCGACCAGGGGTGCCTGCATATGTAAAGAAGTTGCTCACCGACAAATTGGAATCTAAAAGTGAGAAGTATTATTTTGTAGGGTATCCTAAGGAAACAAGAGGTACTACTTCTATCTTCCCGAGGAACATAAAGTAATTGTTTCGAAATGCAACTTTCCTGAAGAAGACTATGTCTACAAGGAACGAGTTGCAACAAGATAGAACTCAAGAAATTCAAGAAGTACAAAATAATGTAGAGAATGACCTCTTGTCAAATAACCTAGACAAGGATTCGGTGGAGTATTTGATGATGATTGGGTACTTAGAGTACGCCCTTCACGATGGGAGTGTTGTGAGGATCTGCGAAATGCAAGACCTCATGCACAACCAATGACGATGACACAATAGTTGTGCATCATCCTATTCAAAATGATATTCTGAAAGTTCTCAAGGTGGTGGATTGTCCAACACACAAACATCTTCTCAAAATCAAAATACAAGCAGACATCAAACGCAGAATGTTCAACTCAGAGATCACTAGGACTCATCGTGCACTGAAAGACTTAATCTCCTTGTTGAAACACATAATGAGATAGATATTCACGATGATGATGAGCTTACTACCTACAACGAAGCAATGTTAGACATTGATTCACGAGAGATGGCAAGAAGCCATGAAATCCGAAATGGGTCTATGTACATAAACCAAGTATGGAACTTGGTTGACTTGCCAATGAGGTTAGACCCATAGGATGCAAATGGGTCTTCAAGAAGATTGATGCATATGGCAAAATACGGACTTATAAAGCAAGATTGGTGGCTAAAGGTTATAATCAACTACCGGGTCGATTATGATGAAACTTTTACTTTGCAAAGATTAAGTCCATTCGGATTTTGCTTGCTATAGTGCATACTATGATTATCATATTTGGCAAATGGATGTTAAAACCGCTTCCTCAATGGTAATCTAATTGAGGAGGTGTATATGATCTGACGGAGGGTTTTACATCTAAGACTCAACCCAAAGCAAGATGCAAACTACAAAAGTCCATTTATGGACTTAAGCAAGCCTCGAGGAGTTGGAACATTTGTTTTGACAAAGCAATCAAATCGTTTGACTTTGTTAGAAGCGAGGAAGATCCGTGCGTTTATAGTAACGCACAAATGAGAGCATTGTCTTCATTATATATGTAGATGACATATTGATAATGGGAGACAATAAAACTCTCATGCAATCACCAAAGAATGGTTATCCGTAACCTTCATGATGAAGGACTTGGGTGAAGCTCGCTACATTCTTGGAATTAGAATCTACAGAGATAGACCTAATAGATTGTTGGCCGTCACAAACCGTATACATAGACAAAGTGCTAAAACGTTTTCTATGGAAAATTCCAAGAAAGGGAATCTTCCTATGAGTCAAGGCATCAAGTTGTCGAGGAAGGATTGTCCTTCCACAATTAGAACTTGAGCGCACGTAAGAGAATCCCATATGCTTCAGCTATAGGATCAATCATGTATGCCATGACCTGTACAAGGCCAGATGTGGCCTATGCACTTAGCATGACTTGCAAATTCCAGCAGAATCCTGGGGAGAAACACTGGAAAGCAGTCAAGAGTATTCTTAAGTATCTTAGACGAACTAAAGAATACTTCTTAGTCTATGGCGGACAAGAAGAGCTAGTAGCTACTGGGTACACTGATGCTAGCTTTCAGACAGATCTTGATGACTTCAAATCTCAGTCTGGTTATGCCTTCATTTTAAATGGTAGAGTAGTTAGTTGGAAGAGTTCCAAGCAAGCTACAACTGCCGATTCGACAACAGAAGCCGAGTACATAGCTGGATCGGAAGCTGGTAAAGAAGTTCGTCGCGATATCCGAAGTTCTTAAAGGAATTGGGTTGTTCAGTACCAGTTGTCAATAACGATTTATTGTGACAACATCAAAAGCGATTGCTCAAGCTAAGGAACCAAGATCAACGAATAGAAACAAGCATGTACTAAGGAAATACCACATTCTCGTGAGATGGTGGAGACGTAAGAAATAAAGATAGACTATATTCCCACCAAAATAATCTAGCGGACCGTTTACTAAACCATTAAGCTTGGTCAAGCATAATGGTCATTTCAAAATATGGGCATTAGATACATCGTGATTGGCTCTATGCCAAGTGGGATATTGAAAGTATATATGTCCTAGAAACAATCATTTTAGGAGCACATGTACTTGAACACATTCATATTATTAATAAGATTAATATATACTTGGCATTTGCAATTATTGAATTATTATTTGATTGTTTATATTATTCTTTAATGTGCATCCCTTAAACTTACATTGTCATTAATAGTGTGTGAGATATTAATGATAGAGTGTAGTTCTTAAAATAGCCTAGACTAATGATCATTGAGAATGGGATATCAATGATATGTTATAAGTCGACATAGTCCGCATCACATTCTGTAGAATGTAGTATATCTCACTTCATCGCAAGCAATAGTTGCTAGTGATGGACACATGGATACTCTTGAGAGTATTGGCATACCTGGCGATAAACTATTTGTTATACATGTCTAGAGTATTATCGACGCGAGATAGAGGTCCCAGACTTGAGGTCAATATCACCTTGTTACGAGTAATGCACTTTGATCCCGCCCTAGCTCAAATGCCTTATAGGTTGAGACGCGGCTTGGGGATGATGTGGGGCGGTAAATGTGGTACCGCACCCGCCTCCAATCGAGCGGGTATGGGGTTGGTTTGGTGGGTGGTGGGGCGGGTATGGGTATCAAAAGTGCTACCCGCCATGGGTAGTGGGGCGGGGGTGGATTTCATATAAGACCCGCCCCGCACCCGCCCCGCCCCGCTACCCGCACCATACCCACACCGACCGTACCCGCACCGCCTATATCCGTATCATCTATTAGTTTATTTACGAATTTATTTGGCCTTTTCTTGATTTAAAATGTGACTTGAGCTAACCCGCACCGTAATGCACCACGTTTTTTTCTTATTCTCTTTGTTCTCCTTTTTTGTTAAATATTTTCATCTTTCTTGTTTTGAATATTCATAATATTTTGACAAGGTTTTAGAATTGATATTCGATACACAATAGTGGAAATGTTCCTTTTTTCCCCTTTTTCTTATATAACTTTCATTTTGGTGACTAAAACAATTGCTAGACATTATTTGAGCATTTTATTAATGGGTACCGTAGGTAAGTGGGTATCCGCGTGAAGTAAGTGGGCGGCGGGTGGAAGAATTACCGTGATGGGTGGTGGGGCGGGGTGGGGATGTGTTTTGCGTGGTGGAGTGCGGGTATGGGATACCTTCCCCGCCCCGCCCATCGACATCCCTGGCGACTTGTATTGGTGCACACGGTAGATTGAAGGTGGTGGTTGAGCCAAGAATAAGATTCATTCCTCGATTGGAATTTCGGCAGAACACTCGACCGGAGATGTTAGGTCGACCAAGTCATCGTTAACGCAAGAGACATATCTAGGATATGGTCAGTTGTCGACTAATATAGATGAGATAAAGTGATCAAGCCATTTGGATGTACACTTGGCAAATCTTAAGCTTGATCGAGTATGTCGCGAATGAAAGGAATTTATCATCTCACATGTAGGTTTGTTTACTTGAGTCTTGTAAACGCATTTCACATATCGGGTCCGCCACCGCCGCCTAGGAGTTCCGTGTGAACCTTGATTTGGTCAAGTCTTGGTGTGTGAAGGCCTAAAGTGGTCACACTAAGTCGATTGTCTTTTCGGTCTAAGGGTATATTGAGAGAATGTAAAATATCGGATTTTGAATCAAGATATTTTATTTTATAATAAATTATGGGATAATTTTCATTTGATGAAAATTAATTAATTAAGTTAAAATTAAGTCTTGGATTTAATTAGAACTAAAACGCGCGTAAAATAAATAAAGGAATCAAGATAACAAATGGGCCCGCCGATCGCCCATCGCAATTTGGATTTGGGTCGCTGAAGCTGATCCAAATCTGATTAGGTTTAGGGTTTCCTCACTATATATTTGGCACTTAACCCATAATTTCAGTAGAACTCATTTTTCCACTTTCTGAACTTAGAGTTCAGGAAATAAATTCTCTCAAACCTCTGCCAAGATTTCCTAGCTTTCTTGGGCAAAGGAATATACTGAAGCAAGGCTTGCACCCGGATTGACAATCGCGTGCGCACCTTTTAGTAGAGACTGCATTAAAAGCATAAACTGTAAGTTTTCATGTTTTTTTGCAGATTTGAATTATCGCATAATCATATCAGACGATCTTTGTTGGAGCAAGTAAGTAAACAAAATTTTAAACTTTCGCTGTGCCTTACTTGTGTATTTTACATCCAACAAATCCCTACATATATATGGGAATTGGAAAAGAATGTGACAGAAACAAATTAAAGGTAACTGACAATTTATGAGTTCTATCATCATTTGCTCTCTTTGTTTATTTATTATTATTACTACTGTACTTCATTAAGGTGTTATATGGAGTACCTGTTTTCAAGAAGAGCATGAAGTTGAATGATGGTTCTTTCTTCTGGTAAACTGAACTTTCCTCTCTTGATATATGGCCTTAGATAGTTTATCCATCTTTGCCTACAACTCTTTCCACATCTCTGCAGACCTAAAAAAAAAAAGGAAGGGGAACAATATCAAAAGATCACGCTAGCAAAAGTTACATATAATTAAGTAAATAAAAATATATTTTTCAACTGCCTAAAATTGTAAATAAAGTATCATATTATTCAATATGGTATCTGAGCTAGGTTAAGGGTCGTGAATTCAAGTCTCACTGTCACCCATTCTCACAAAAAAAGTATCACATGTTTGGCCCGGGTAAAAACGTCAACACCGCACTTAACAAAAGTGTATAATATGATTGGACAGTCTTGGATGTTCAGTATGGTCACACAATTATTATACAACAATAATAGCATGCCCAATATATTTCTATAAATAGGGTTTGGGAAGGGTGAGGTGTAGGCAGACCTAAACCCTACTTTTATGGATAGAAAAGTTATTTCCGATTTTGAAAAAATGATTTGAAAGGAATGCAAAAATAAAAGGCAATGATGTAAATATACAAGAAAGAAAAGTAATAATAAAATTGAAGCATACGCTAATACTAGCATAATAGTAATAGTAAAAGATAACGCGCTCTGCTACCTATCAATCGCTAAAATTACCAGCTTTAGCAGGCAAAGCACGCCAGCTACCACAACCATGTTCCTCAATGCAAGACAAGAGCTTTTGGTCCTCTTCAGGTGTCCATGGCCCTTTCTTCAATCCCTCTTTATCACAACACTTTGACCTTCCCATATTGAAATTACTTAATTAGCACAAAAATTAATTAAAGATTGCAAGAGAAAAGCAAGAAAACGTTGTTATTGTATTTTTTTATTTGTGGAAATGAGAGATGGTATATGTGGAAAGGCCTAGTTGGGAGTATATAAATAGGCACCTAATGAAGAAATAATAAGTTGTGTGATAAGAGAGTTAGCTGGGATGTAATTAAATGTTAAAGGGGTACAAATTCCTAACATGTGGTAATCATAGCACCACACTACGTCATGCTTTACTTACAATGTTGGAATTGATAGATTAATATTATTGTGTAATTATTATTTTAGTGTAATTATATAAAATAAAAAATTTTCTTCAATTAGTTTGATAAATTATAAATACCTATAAATATTTCATTAATGAGAAGCTTTCAACAAAAGAGGATTACACTATTCAACATGGTATCAAGAGTCAAATTCTAACACTAAATTTATTTTTTTTGCCCCCCCCCCCCTCCTGTCTCTTTCGATGGCAACCCCCTAAACCCTAAAGAATTTTCGCCGCCCCTCTCCTCTCTTCCCAAACTTCCGACGGCAATATGGATTCTCATGATTCCTCTTCCTCCACACAAGACGTCATATATCCTCCTCCACTCTCCTCCTCTACCAACTCCTTTCATCCGGCTTTCGCCGTCACAAATATCAAGAAATGTATCCCTTTGATTCTTGATCAAGAGGATGGACAATACTCTTCGTGTGTAGAATTATTTTAAATTCATGCTTGTGCATACAACGTTCTTGATCACATTGACACCATCATACCTCGTCCACCTGACGTTGATAACACAATGTGGAATAGGCCTGATGTTATCGTCAATCAATGGATATATGGCACTGTATCCAAGGATCTACTTCATACTAATATGAAAGTGATTTGGCTAACGAGCTATGGACAAGACTAGTGAAAATCTTTCAAGACAACAAACATACTTGTGTCGTCTGTTTGGATGAACAATTCAATAACACCCATCTTGAAAACATTGTGAATATGTCAGACTATTGCAAACAATTGAAATTAGTTGCAGATCAATTAGCTAATGTGGGCACAACGGTTTCAGAAACGAAGATGGTTTTGCAACTAATAAATGGTTTGCCAAAGGGAGAGTACAACACATTTGCGATGATGATTCAATTAGTCGATCCCCCTCTAGTTTCAACTAGGGCCGATCATAATTGCCCTTGGAGGAAACTAGGCGTGTCAAACAAGACGAACATAATCAAAAGGTATTGGTAGTTGATGTACTGTTGACCACCACCACACTCGTCGGCCAACCGTAGCACACGAACAACCAACAGTCGCGGGGCGGCCACGATGACGACAGGGGTAGAGGTTGCGGTAACGACCATGGTGGCAAGGGAAAAGGACGTGTGGGACGGTCCAGTTCTGGTGGTCAACCATAGCAGGCCCAACAACCATCTCAGTAGACCATCCCACTTCCTTGGCCTAGTTCCGGAACCTGGGCCTCGCCCCCATATACCTACCCGAATGTCTCGGCCCAAGGTACAACCTAGTGGCAGCAACCCAGTGTTATGGGCCCTCCTCTAGGCCAACGTCCGACGGCCCATCCATAACAGGCCCACTTCTCGGCGGCCCAACAACAACAACAAATGTACGGCATTTTCCTTACTAGGTGTAATCTGTTGGACATAGATCCAATTTTTAACTTTTTTGGATTCCTTGGAACCTCCTTACTCCTACCGAACTGGGCCAGACCTACATCACCATGAATTTACAGCAGCTCGACGATGCCTGGTATATGGATATGGGCACCATATCCCACCTCACTCGAAACTCCGGTAATCTTTATCAACTGATTAATTTGAACAATCCTCAATTTAGTTTGGTCAAAAATGGCAATCGCATTCCAATTATAGGATATTGCACCACTCAAACTTGTATGGGCCTTTGCTTCGAGAACAATCGTATTAGCGCCTTCGCAGCCTGCCTTTCCTCTTTTCTACCCTCCATCTATTCCTGCTTGACTTTCTTCAAAGAAGCCTTAGATCTCTTTCTCGGTCCCTTTTCCCTCTCCCTGTAGGTCGAGCCTCCTTTTCAGTCGCCCTCTTCCACCACATCACCCTTCTTTTTCCCTAAAAAAGTCTTATATGCTCCAAAACCATAAAGCCTCTTGTAGGTGCTTTGACTTTTCATCAATTTTTCGACGGCACGAGACTTGGTGGATCCATTGCTTAGGTACTAATATTAATTTTTGTTTTCACTTTTTTCTTTCCGAATTGTCATTATTATCAGAATAAAGACGTTTAACCTTATGTTCGTTTAACCTTATGTTATACATTTCGAGACAAATTATTTGAATGTTGGAATATTATTCAAGGCAACTTTTTTTATATGTGGATCCAGATCCGATTCGTGGATCCGATGGATTTGGATTTAGATCTGATTTTTATGGACCCGATGGATCTGGATCCGGATACAGGTATGAAAAACGGATCTGGATCTAGTAGGATTCGGTCCAGATCCTATCCGTTGTCATCCCTACTTCTTGGGTTCATGGACGTTGTCACTGCCGATTTCTTTCTTAAGTTCATGGACGTTATCACTGTCGATTTCTTGGTCCCGACGACACACAAACTCTAAGCACATGCGACAAGGATGGCTCTAGGGGGAGCCTAAGCCTTGCTTTAGGCCCCCAAATTTTGGGGGGCCCGAAAACTTTTTAATAGTGAATTTACAATTTTATTTTTGCCTAATTAAAAAATACTATAGTTTGTTAAAAAGTAAAACTCTATTAAAAAGAAAGATAATCTCTTTTTAACCGTAGCCATATTTCAAAATTTGAATTAAACTATTCGAATCTCCATATTAATAAATAAAGTTTCTTATAATAAGATCTAAGATAATGTATTTCAAACACATGACTAACATCGTATTAATGTAAATTAACACTTACTAATATAAATGATAAACTTTCTATCTTGTACAAATACTATCATATAAACAATAAGTATGAAAAACAAAACACGACTAACTTTTTCATATGTGTAAATATATTATATTAAAATGAATAAGACCTCTAACTAAAAATTAGCTTTTAGGTTAGAAAAAAGATATATGAAACATCTTAGTTAAGTTGTGTGACACACAAATTAAATTTCTCCTAAACTAGAATCTTTTGACAGAAAACGTGCAGAAAAACGTTTCATCATTTCGATTAGGGTAGAACGAATAACAATGTGACACATGTCCCGAATTGGCTATTTTCATTTCAATTTATTTCTATTTAAAGTACATTCTCACATACTATTCACTACTTCTATTCTTACATAGTCTTCTTCTAGATACTTTCTATCTTCTACTTCAAATACGTTCATTCATGGCTAAAGGTACGGTCGCAGTTAATCTGCCCAAGGAGTTTGCATTCGCGTATAACCACTGTAATCACAACTATAAAAATGATATACGTCTAAAAGCTCATTGTAAAAGAAATTGTACATTAAACTGCTAAAATTCCTCTGTCGGTGTGGCAGGGGTTATCCTAACCTTCAAGACCTTGAGGCACACCAGAAAAACCAGTGTCCTCTTAGGTTTACTAAGGTAGACAAACAATCTCACGCTAAAATTGAGGAAGCAACGCTGGCCAATCGGGCCGACGATTTGAGGATTTATAAGTTGACCCAATTGACCGTCCGAACAATTAAGGGTTTTTTCACCCCACTAACCCTCTAAATGCTATAATTAACCAAGGGACTTACTGTAGGGATTTGTTGGGTGTAAAACACACAAGTAAGACACAGCGGAAATTTAAACTTTTGAGTAAACTTACTTGCTCCAACAAACGTTTCTGGTATGATTATATGATAATTCAAATCTGCAAAGACATTAAGGAAAAACTTACAGTTTATGCTTTTAATGTAGTCACTACTAAAAGGTGCGCACGCGATTGTCAATCCGGGTGCAAGCCTTGCTTCGGTATATTCATTTGCCCAAGAAAGCTAGGAAATCTTGACAGATGTTTGAGAAAATTTATTTCCTGAACTCTAAGTTCAGAAAGTGGAAAAAATGAGTTCTTCTGAAATTATGGGTTAAGTGCCAAATATATAGTGGAAGAAACCCTAAACCAAATCAGATTTGGATCGAGCCAAGACTGACCCAAATTCAAATTGCAAGGCCGAATCGGGCCCACATGTTATCATGACTCCTTTATTTATTTTCTGCACGTTTTAGTTCTAATTAAATCCAAGATTTAATTTTAACTTAATTAATTAATTTTCATCAAATGAAAATTATCCCATAATTTATTATAAAATATCTTGATTCAAAATCCGATATTTTACATTTTCTCAATATACCCTTAGACCGAAAATACAATCGACTTAGCGATTTTGTGCCTTCACACATCGCACTGATCAAATCAAGGTTCACACTAACTCCTAGACGCCGCGGACGACCCAATATGTAAAGACGCTTACAAGACTCAAGTAAACAAACCTCTATGTGAGATGATAAATTCATTTCATTCGCGACACACTCGATCAAGCTTAAGATTTGCCGGTGTCATCCAAACGGGCTCGATCACTTTATCTCATCTATATTAGTCGACAACTGACCATATCCTAGATATGTCTCTTGCGTCGCCAATGACTTGGTCGACCTAACATCTCCGGTGTCGTTGTTCTCTCGAAATTCCAATCGAGGAATGAATCCTATTCTTGGCTCAACTACCACCTTCAATCTACTTCGTAATGCACCCAATACAAGCCGCGTTTCAACCTATAAGGCATTTGAGCTTAGGACAAGATCAAAGTGCATTGCTCCGTAAACAAGACGATATTGACTTCAAGTCTAAGGACCTCTATCTCCCACATGCAGATAATATTCTAGACATGTATAACAAATAGTTTATCAGCAGGGTATGTCAATACTCCTCTAAGAGTATCCATGTGTCCATCACTAGTAACTATTGCTAGCAGTAAGTGAGATATACTACATTCTCTAAGAATGTGATGCAGACCACATGTCGACTTATAACATATCATTGATATCTCATTCTCAATGATCATTAGTCTAGACTATTTTAAGAACTACACTCTATCATCAATATCTCACAATATTAATGACAATGTAAGTTCAAAGGATGCACATTAATGAATAATATAAATAATCAAATAATAATTCAATAATTGCAAATGCCAAGTATATATATTAATCTTATTAATAATATGAATGTGTTCAAGTACATATGCTCCTAAAATGATTGTTTCTAGGACATATACACTTTCAATCTCCCACTTGGCCTAGAGCCAATCACCAATGTATCTAATGCCCATGTTTTCGAAATGACCATTATGCTTGACTAAGCTTAAAGGTTTAGTAAATGGGTCTGCTAGATTATTTTCGGTGGGAATGTAGTCTATCTTTATTTCTTCGTCCACCATCTCCCCGAGTATGTGGTATTTCCTGGTACACGCTTGTTTCTATTCGTTGATCTTGGTTCTTTAGCTTGAGCATCGCACGGTGTTGTCACAATAAATCGTTATCGACAACCGGTACTGGAACAACCCCTAATTCCTTTAAGAACTCGGATATCGCGACAGCCTTCTTTACCACTTCCGATCCAAAGAATGTACTCGCTTCGTTGTCGAATCGCGGTTGTAGCTTGCTTGGAACTCTTCCAACTAACTACTCCACCATTTAAAATGAAGGCATAACTGCATCGAGATTTGAAGTCATCAAGATCTGCGGAAGCTAGCATCGGTGTACCCGGAGCTACTAGCTCTTCTTGTCCGCCATAAACTAAGAAGTATTCTTTAGTTCGCCTAAGATACTTAAGAATACTCTTCGATCGCTTTCTGTTCCTCCCGTGATTCTCACCGAATTTGCAAGTCACGCTAGAGCATAGGCCACATCCGCCTCAGACAGCAGTCATGTCATACATGATTGATCCTATACCAAGATATGGGATTCTCTTCATGCTCAAGTTCTCGCAGAATCGGAAGGACAATCCTTCCGACAACTTGATGTCTTGACCCATGTGAAGATTCTCTTTCTTGGAATTTTCCATAGAGAAACGTTTAGCACTTTGTCTATGTATACTGACCGCAATGTACTTCAACAATCTATTAGGTCTATCTCTGTAGATTCTAATTCCAAGAATGTAGCAGGCTACACACAAGTCCTTCATCATGAATGTTCTGGATAACCATTCTTTGACAGATTGCATGAGAGCCTTATTGTCTCCCATTATCAATATGTCATCTACATAAATAACAATGAAGACAATTCTCTCATTTGTGCGTTTACTATAAACTCACGGATCTTCCTTGCTTCTAACAAATTCAAACGATTTGATCGCTTTGTCAAAACATATGTTCCAACTCGAGGCTTGCTTAAGTCCATAAATGGACTTTTGTAGTTTGCATACCGCTGGGTGAGTCTTAGATGTAAAACCCTCCGTCAGATCATATAAACCTCCTCAATTAGATTACCATTGAGAAGACGCTTTAACATCCATTTGCCAAATATGATAATCATAGTATGCAGTATAGCAAGCAAAATCCGAATGGACTTAATCTTTGCAACAAAGTAAAAGTTTCATCATAATCGACCCGTGCCGCTGATTATAATCTTTAGCCACCAATCTTGCTTTATAAGTCTGTATTTTGCCATACGCATCAATCTTCTTCAAGACCCATTTGCATCCTATGGGTCTAACCCATGTCGCAAGTCAACCAAGTTCCATACTTGGTTTATGTACATAGACTCCATTTCGGATTTCATGGCTTTGCCATCTCCGTGAATCAATGTCTAACATTGCTTCGTAGGTAGTAGGCTCATCATCATCAGAATATCTATCTCATTATGTGTTTCAACAAGGAGATTAAGTCTTTCAGTGCACGATGAGTCCTAATGATCCTACTGAGTCAACATTCTCGCTTCAAATGTTTGTATTTTGATTTTGAGAAGATGTTTGTGTGTTGGACAATCCACCACCTCGAGAACTTTCAGAATATCATTTCAATAGGATGATGCACAACTATTGTGTCATCTATCATTAGTTGTGCATGAGGTCTTGCATTTCGCAGATCCTCACAACACTCTCACCGGTCAAGAGCGTACTCTAAGTACCCAATCATCATCAAATACTCCCACGAATCCTTGTCAGGTTATTTGACAAGGGTCATTCTCTACATTATTTTGTACTTCTTGAATTTCTTCAAGTTCTATCTTGTGCAACTCGTTCCTTGTAGACATAGTCTTCTTCAGGAAAGTTGCATTTCTGAAGCAATTACTTTATGTTCCTCGTGAAGATAGAAGTAGTACCTCTTGTTTCCTTAGGATACCCTACAAAATAATACTTCACTTTTAGATTCCAATTTGTCGGTGAGCAACTTCTTTACATACGCAGGCACCCTGTGGTCGCATGTGTCTAAGTGCTGGCTTCTTGTCATTCCATATCTCATATGGAGTTTTCTCAACTGACTTTGATGGAACTCTATTCAAAATGTAGATTGAGTTTTGCAATGCATATCCCCATAGGTATGTTGATAGAGCTGAGAAGCTCATCATAGATCTAACCATATCTAATAAGGTACGATTTCTCCTCTCAAGAACACCATTCATTTGTGGCGTCGAGGTGTCCATTCTGAATGGACTCCACGGCTTCAAGTAATCTAGAAATTCTTTACTTAAGTACTCACCTCCTCGATCCGATCGAAAGTTTTAATACTTGTTTCAAGTTGTTTCTCTACTGACTTGTACTCATGAATTTCTCAAAAGCTTGGACTTATGTTTCATAAGATACACATGCCCAAACCTCGAGAAATCGTCTCAGAAAAGTGATGAAATAAAGAAAGCCTCCTTAGCTTGAGTTGGAAAAGGCCCACGACATCGGTATGGACTAACTCAAGCACCTCTTTCGCACGCATCTTTCCCGTAAAGTGATTTGGTTGTCATCTTTCCTCTTAAGCAAGATTCGCAATCACCATATGACTCTAAGTCAAACGGTTCTAAGTAATCTAATTTCTTCAATCTTGCTATCCTTGATTCATTGATGTGACCAAGTCTGCAATGCCATAAGTAGGTGGGATTTCTTTGATTACTTATTCTAGCTCTTTTATTTTGTATATTGAAAATTTCATGGCTACAGTTTAGAACATACACATCCACAGTGGAGCATTTCCACAAATAAAACCTTCATAAGATAAAACATAGTTTCCATGGTAATATGTGAGGAAAACCCTCAATGTCTAACATAGGGATAGAAATAATATTTCTCACAAAGACGGAACAAAATAACAATTATTAAGTTCTAAACAAAAGCCCAAGGTAAATCTAGTCTATAAGTCCCCACGCTGCCCGCATCAACTCTAGCTCCATCACAACGCCAGATCTACTTCCCAAGGTCCAACCTTTCACAATTAGCCCTCGCACATTATTACAAATGTGCGAGCCACAAGCGGTATCCAATACCCAACAAAGTGAGAATTAGTTATAGACATATTTATTTCAATAACAAACATACCTTGTCCAAGCAGGCCGACTCAGGCCTTGTCTCCTGGGCCGCATGCCCTTCTTCCAATGTCCCTTTCTCTTACAATCGAGGCAAACATCAGCCTATCTTGGCCTTCTTCGAACAACTCCTTTAGGTTTCATAGGCTGGTTTGGCAACCGCTTACCCTTCTTCTTCTCGCATATTCTTACCCTTAGGTTTGAACTTGCTAGATGAGCCCACCACGAGCACATCTTTACCTTTGGAGGTGGACGACTCGGGCGTCTTCAACATATTATGAAGTTCTGGGAGACTTGCTTTCGTTCCATTCATGTTGTAATTCACAATGAAGTTCTCAAAGAAACCAGGAAGCGAGTTCAAGATTAGATTAATAGAAACATTTGCAGCCTTCTGCTCCAATCAAGCCAACCTCTCAATTAATCCAATCATCTTCAAAACATGTTGTGACACCGACCTTCGCTTAGCTTACACTTAAAGAGATCTCTCAACGGTTCATACTTCATCGTTCGAGATCGCGAGTCATGTAGACTCTTCAAATGTTCTAGATCTCGTTGGATCCCATATTTTCACGCCGTCTTTGTAACTCGAGTCATGAAGATAGAATAACACATCAGGCCGCAACAAAGATCATCAAGATATTTCGATAGTCGCTTTGTCAAACAGAGCATACTCTTGAATCTTCAAAGAGATCGTAGGAGTGATGTATCCAATACATACTCAATCTTTTCTAATCGCAGTATCAAACGCAGATTTCTTAACCAGTCAGGAAAATTGGCTCCATTCAACTTGTTCGTTTCAACCAACATTTTAAGTGATGATTCGACATCAGAATCAAGAAAAGATAGACTTGAAATTAATATTTTAATATAATTTCTATTGAACACATTCATTAACTAACTAACTAACATGGTCTTTAGTTTAATTAGCTCCCACTATTTTAACATACTCTTTTACCCCATAAAGAATACGGACTCATATCAAATATGGTCATAATGGGCCAAGATCCAAACTCATGTTGTCTCCGCGTTTGCTGAGGCTGATAACTTTAACAACATGATCTGGTAGGTCTCTAAACCAATTGCAAACAATTTACAACTCTTGGTTGACCGAATGTTCTAAACAATTCGATCTGCGTCCCTCGGCTGTTCGACACTGGGGCGCCAAGACAGTCTAGCAAGTCAATCCCGTTATGCGACTGCAATTATGTATCTAAGTGGGCTTAGCCTTCATCAAGCAAACACTGAGGTGTAAATACTCACGAAAGTCTATCACCTACTACAACATTTATATGCATCTATGAAAGGAGTCCTCGTAGACTTAGAGCAAATGCTGGGGCATAAATACTCATCTTGCCGAAAAGGATTTTGCACCACAATCAATTATAACGGACGACGCGTTCATTTTAAATGAGACTTGTATTAAATTTGGGAAACATTTTAATTCAGGGTTATGACCAAGATAAACTATTATATCATACATCATATGACATCCTATCATGCAATTTCTAAACACATTTAGATGGGAAACCATCAAACCCAATAGGCATGATATAAGATGATTTTAATCATATATCGGGCGCTGCCTACCTGCATAATTATAATGGCTATCAAAGTAAATACCATCTTGCCGCTACCCATACATATATTCATGACTCTATTCTAATTATTTAAATGACAATCAATTAAATAATTAGGAGAAACAATTAATTTGTGCACACATTATCAAATAATATGCTAAATAACAATAATTGTGGGTTAATTAATTTATTTCAATTTAGGAAATATTTAAATTCAAAATTTAAACTCAATTTTCAATTTTCTAATTTTCTGCTCATCCAAACAAATTCCTTAATAATTCGTAAATTAAAATTTAATTTTCGTGGTGTTTCGCAATTTTCAGAACCTTAAAATATTTACAGATTTACCCAGGACCAAATCGCTTTTTCAAATTTACAGATTGACTCGTGGACCGAATCACGATTTTAAAAACTTGTAAAATTTCGTAAAATATCTCGTGGACTAATTTGTAATTTTCGTAACTTAAAATATTTTTAGATTTGTGAAGGACCAATATACAATTTAAAAACCCTAATTTTAATTGCAAAGGTCCTTATACTATTTCAAATTTTCAAAACCAATTCCAACCCCAAATCAAATTTGGGATTCGGATTTCGGGGCGAAATTGACGGAATTAAAACACACCAAGCGATGGCATACATCGGGACGAACTCACCGGTGGTTTTCACCACTGATTTGGTGGCCCACGGTGGCCGGAATCTGAGACGCCGTGGTTCTAAAACCGCTTACGTTCTTTTCCATTATCGTTGCCGTGTAACACTACCACCATTAGATTCTCTCGCCGAGACGAACACGATGGTATTATTACTCGATTTCACCCGCGTGGAATGGCGGGCGATCCGCCGTCGGCGGTTTCCGGCGTCTTCATCGCGTTCCGCCACCTCTCAACACCTTTATCGACCATATTAAAAAGTGGATTTCTCGATAATAGTGGAGACGGTGTTAGTACACGTCGAATCGCTGAAAAATTCACCGGAATCCGCCATCGCCACGCCGAATAAGAATCGCGACATCGTTTCACGCCGAACGATGACAGATTGCCATCGTGAATGCGATGGCATCGTTTCATCGTTTCTATTTTTTTTTTTATAAATTCCGAAAATCTGTTCTAAATCAAAACAATTAATTATCTCACATATCGTTATTAAAGATTATCGTATAATCATTAAACCAGCATGAGCTCTGATACCACTGTAGAGATTTGTTGGGTGTAAAACACACAAGTAAGGCACAGCGGAAGTTTAAAATTTTGAGTAAACTTACTTGCTCCAACAAACGTTTCTGGTATGATTATATGATAATTCAAATCTGCAAAGACATTAAGGAAAAACTTACAGTTTATGCTTTTAATGTAGTCTCTACTAAAAGGTGCGCACGCGATTGTCAATCCGGGTTCAAGCCTTGCTTCGGTATATTCCTTTGCCCAAGAAAGCTAGGAAATCTTGGCAGAGGTTTGAGAAAATTTATTTCCTGAACTCTAAGTTCAGAAAGTGGAAAAAATGAGTTCTTCTGAAATTATGGGTTAAGTGCCAAATATATAGTGGAGGAAACCCTAAATTAATCGATTTGGATCGCTTCAAGACCGACCCAAATTCAAAATTGCAGCAATACGAACCGCCCATCGTTATGCGCTTCCTTTATTTATTTTCTGCACGTTTTAGTTCTAATTAAATCCAAGATTTAATTTTAACTTAATTAATTAATTTTCATCAAATGAAAATTATCCCATAATTTATTATAAAATATCTTGATTCAAAATCCGATATTTTATATTTTCTCAATATACCCTTAGACCGAAAAGACAATCGACTTCGTGTGACCCTTTAGGCCTTCACACATTGGCACTTGATCAAATCAAGGTTCACACGGAACTCCTAGACGGCGCAGGTGACGGACCCAATATGTGAAGTACGTTTACAAGACTCAAGTAAACAAACCTCTATGTGAGATGATAAATTCATTTCATTCGCGACACACTCGATCAAGCTTAAGATTTGTCAGGTGTCTATCCAAATGGCTTGATCACTTTATCTCATCTATATTAGTCGACAACTAGACCATATCGTAGATATGTCTCTCAGATCGCCAATGACTCGTCGACCTAACATCTCCGGTAGTGAGTGTTCTCTCGAAATTCCAATCGAGGAATGAATCCTATTCTTGGCTCAACTACCACCTTCAATCTACTTCGTAATGCACCCAATACAAGCCGCGTCTCAACCTATAAGGCATTTGAGCTTAGGACAAGATCAAAGTGCATTGCTCCGTAAACAAGGCGATATTGACCTCAAGTCTAAGGACCTCTATCTCTCACATGCTGATAATACTCTACACATGTATAACAAATAGTTTATCAGCAGGGTATGCCAATACTCCTCTAAGAGTATCCATGTGTCCATCACTAGTAACTATTGCTAGCAGTAAGTGAGATATACTACATTATCTAAGAATGTGATGCAGACCACATGTCGACTTATAACATATCATTGATATCTCATTCTCAATGATCATTAGTCTAGGCTATTTTAAGAACTACACTCTATTATCAATATCTCACACTATTAATGATAATGTAAGTTCAAGGGATGCACATTAATGAATAATATAAACAATCAAATAATAATTCAATAATTGCAAATGCCAAGTATATATATTAATCTTATTAATAATATGAATGTGTTCAAGTACATGTGCTCCTAAAATGATTGTTTCTAGGACATATATACTTTCACTTACCTCTCGAAGATTTTCAAAATTTTCTTATCAATCGATCTTGGATTGGATTTTAACAATTTATGAATTGAAAGGTTGAATCTAGTGTTAATTCTTATTATGATCTTAATTCATAAATTTATTTTTCACAGTTTCCATTGGCTTCTTGTTTGGATCACAGATACACCTTTCATGTGTGGATCATCACGAATACTATGTGTTGTGTAATCCATTAAAGTACTGTAAGAGAGGGCTTGCAGCAACATCAACCATGGTTCTCAAGAAAGAACTTTGTCGTTTATGCCCTGGGAGAGGCATCAGATACACCTTCCCTGTGCGGATCATCACGAATACTATGTGATGTGTAATCCATTGAGGTACTGTAAGAGAGGGCTTGCAATAACATCAACCATGATTATCAATAAAGAACTTTGTCATTTATGCTCAGGGAGAGGCATAAGATTTCCTAATATAGTCATGACATTAGGAATATAATAAATTTTCTTTATATCTGAATCTAGTGTTAATTCTTGTTATTTTCTAAAAAAATGTATTTATAGTTGTTGGTCCGACATGCGACAGACACACGCGGTCCACATTTGTCCTGCAAGTCAACTCCTTGAACCTTGTCGAATTTAGTTTCTGAGGAACCCACTGACGGTGCAACATGCGGACTATGTTCGACATGCGGTCCGTATGTGGCCACCGCATCTCAACTTTAGAGAACTGGATTCAACAGACGGCACGACATGCAAACCGTATGTCCATCATGCGGTCTGTTTGTTGGCTTCATATATTGTGTTGAGAGAATTGAAAATTTCCAACCTTCAGTGATTTCTGGGACCACATGCGGTTCGTATGTGCATTATGCGGTTTGCATCTCCACTGCATCTAAGCAAAATTAAAATATACATAGGGATTACACCCCACACCTCTGAGACTTACACCTCACCTCACATTAAATAAAATATCTCGTTTCATGCCCATATCTTTTAAAACATTGGTTTTAACCTATCCTTTAAACAAAAAGAATCATCCTCATAAATATTGGAATGATAAGTGGACAATTTTAGTAACTCAATTGGTATCTGAATTTTCACCTTATTGGTGAGATTCTATTTCCACCTTAAAAAAGAAAGAAAAAAAAATGAATAAGTTAATGGGCTTCTTATTGTCTTTTCAAAAGTAAAGGGGTCATATCACACATTCTACAAACTTTCTCTTCATCCCCTTCATATCTAAACCTTGACAGCAAAAAGGGTTTAAGCAGTCACAAACACCATTGCTCTGTCCTTTGTTCATCGCCAAATTATCCCCAACTGGACCCAAAAATGTATACAACTAGAGCTACTATACACACATCCAAATCATTGAGAACTTTATCAAAGGTATGCAGACAACCTCATCTTCTTGAATCGTTAAAGATTGTTACTTTATTAAGAAATATTAGTACTTCTACTCAATTATCTGAGGTTGATAATTATAGTGAATTAAAGAAGGGAACTTTAAGTGATATTCAGCAAAACCCAGGTGGGGTTTTCAGTTATAACTCAAAAAATAATATGGGTTCTTTGAATAAACCAAATTGGCAGGATCAAGGATTGGCATATAATGGAAATCCTAGTAGAATAGAACAGAACCCTATTAGGGTTTATCAAGAATCAGTTAGTGGTGCTAGAAGTTACTTTTCAAAGGATGATGAAGGGTTTCAAAAGAACCCACATGCGAAAAACGAGAATTTTTCATCTGGGTATGCCAATGTTTCATCTAGAAATGAGTTTCAAGAACCAACTAGTGGTACTAGAAGTTACTTTTCGAATAATGAAGGGTTTCAGCAGAACCCACATGTGAAAAATGAGAACTTTTCATCTAGAAATGAGTTTCGGGAAACTGTTTGGCGAAATGGGAGTTTATCCTCGAGCAGTAATGATATGGGGTTTCCAAAGGACTATCAACGTAAATTAGTCGAGCATAGTGGAAATGATGGTGGTTGCGTTGGTGGAAATTCGTCGAATTTGTTGCATTATTCCAGGTTTGAGGGAGGTGTAGGAGCAGCTCAGCCGAGTCAAAATGGAGTATATGGACAGTATCAGCAGAATTTAAATGGTTATTGTGGTGGAAACAGTGACTCGTCACAGCAGAATTTCAGTGGCAATTACACGAGAAACATAGGAGCGCCTCAGCAAAACCTTCCCTATTGTAACTCTGGAAATGTAAGGAATGTTCAATCTGGAAATTCTGAAACGTCTCCACAAAGTGCAAGTGGGTATAATATGGAAAGGCATTCGAATTCAAGTGGCTACTCAAGGGAGATGATGGGGAAATATCAGCAAAACTTAAGCGGACATCAAGCTTCTTATCAATCTCAGAATGGAATAGTAGACCATCAAGAAATGAGAAGTTCAACATCTGTTGAACAGTCTATCGATTCTCCATATAGCAGCAATAAGAAAGTCTCGATTGACGAGCTTGATAACTTCTGTAAAGAAGGCAAAGTTAAGGAGGCAGTTGAAGTTTTGCATTCGTTGGAGCAGCAACATGTCACAGTCGATTTGTCTCGATATATAATGTTGATGGATGTGTGTGGTGAGGATAAATCCCTTGAGGATGCTAAATCAGTTCATGAGCACCTTGTGAGATCTCATCCTCAACTTGACGTCAGAATGTACAATAAGCTTCTTGAAATGTATGGCAAATGTGGCTCCATGAATGATGCCTTTTTGGTGTTTCGAAAAATGCCTCAGCGTAATCTGACATCTTGGGACACAGTGATTACATGGCTTGGTAAGAATGGTCTTGGAGAAGATGCAATAGAATTGTTTGGGGAATTCAAGAAAACTGGGATGAAACCTGATGGACAAATATTTCTGGGTGTCTTCCATGCTTGTAGTGTTGTTGGTGATATGGTTGAGGGGATGTTGCACTTTGAATCAATGAGTAAGGATTATGACATTGTTCTCTCAATGGAGCAATATGTGGGAGTGGTAAATATGTTGGGAAGTACAGGATATCTTGATGAAGCTATGGAGTTCATTGAAAGGATTCCTATAGAGCCAAGTATAGAAGTATGGGAAACCATGATGAATCTCAGTAGAATTCATGGGAACTTGGAGCTCGGGGATCGTTGTGCTGAGATTGTTGAGCTTCTAGACCCGTCTTGTCTGGATGAACAGTCAAAGTCAGGTTTTTTGGCTGTAAAAGCGTCAGACATCGCTAAGGAGAAAGAGAAGAAGAAATCTGCTCAAAGTCTTCTTGAGGCTAGAAGCAAAGTTCATGAATATCGTGCGGGAGATAGATCACATCCCGATCATGAGAAGATATATGCATTGCTTAGGGGTTTAAAGCAGCTAATGAAGGAGGATGGTTATATACCAGAGACTAAGTTTGTGTTACATGATGTAGACCAAGAAACTAAAGAGGACGCTTTAATGGCTCACAGCGAGAGATTGGCTTTTGCTCAAGGTTTAATGAATAGCTCTGCACGATCACCAATCCGGATTATAAAGAATCTGCGTGTCTGTGGTGATTGCCATAATGCATTGAAGATTGCTTCAAAGCTTGTTGGTCGGGAAATTATCATGCGAGATGCTAAGAGATTTCATCATTTAAAAGACGGATTGTGCTCGTGTCGGGATTATTGGTGAAGATACTAACCTTCAGGTAATACTTAGTATTACTCTTTTATTATCATTTGGAAGGTCTTTTGTTCCCTTTCCTTCTTTTTTTTTTGGATTGGTAAAGGGTATTTTATTGATAAACAACAAAACTGCTGGCAAGAATGTATAGGGCAAAGCCTCATTACAAAGTTGTGTAATGAACTTAAAAAGTCAACCATGGCTTCTGCATCATTAGCTATTGCCATGTTGCAGTAAAAAAACAGTAAAGAAATGCATTTGTGCTTCAAACTAATTACAGATTCCTTTTTGCTATCAAGAATTCTCGAATTCTTTTCCTTCCAAATACACCACCAGATGGCAGCAGGCAGTGAGTTCCGTGTTCTTAGTTTGTCTTTTCCCAGTCCTTTCACATGCCAGCATTGCAGAAGCTCGACTGTAGTCTTAGACATCACCCAACTGACCTCCACCATATTTTAGAGAAGATACCACATTTGTGAGGGGTAGGGGCAATGTAAGAAAAGGTGATTCACACTCTCCCCTTTCTTTTCACACAATGGACATCTGTTGCAGATTGTAATCCCTTTTTTCTGAAGATTGTCATGAAGTAAAACTGCCCCGTGCGTCACCAGCCACAAAAACAATCGACCTTCAAAGGTGCCTTATTTCTCCAGATGATTGTCCAAGGGCAGTTGGGAATGTTATTAGATAATCTCATCAAGTTCTTGTAACAGATTCTGACCTTGAATTTCCCCTTAGCATCTCTATTCCATATTAAGTATCAGCTTTTGCCTGAACCAGGCTTTGGCCATGTAGCTGAAGCAATAGAGAAGACACACTATCAAACTCCAGTCATTTATATTGCGTCTAAAAGTGAAGTTCTAGCCATGCTCTGACCAATAATCCGAGATAGTGGTATCGTGATGTTGTGCTATGTTGAGTAATACTGGAAATCGCCCGAACCAAATATCCGACCAGAACTTTATCTTTATACCATTTCCAACTTTGAGAGTTGAGTTCGAATAGAAACAATGCCAATGTACTCTGATGTGTCGCCATATACCAGACATACAAGAAGAATATGGTAGTTTGGTAGTCCTGGGATTGAGGAGATCGTATTTTGCACTAATAACAGTCCTCCATAGTGCTACTTCCTCTTGACTAAACCTCCAGAGCCACTTTTGCAACAAGTTATGTTTTGATGCTTCAGATTTTTTACCCCGAGGCCCCAACTTTCCTGTCTTGGGTTACTACCTCCCAGCTTTCAGATTTTCTTTCTTTGTGGCAAACAAAGGACATAAGCATGAAATTACCAAACTTTATAACCAGATACACGAGATGTAGTTTCACATCCAGGGAATGCGACTCTCTAAGGGCATACACCTAACATTTGTTGGCATTTCTTCGGAACATGTTCAGCTTTCCACTTCCCCACATCGTGGGATTTCACTGGGTATGGGTATGTTGTTGTATGTTCAGCTTCCCACTCATTATCATGAAGATCAACCTACGGCCTTCTATAATATCCTGGAGAAGCTATGCATTTCTTACTTTCTTTGGAGATGTTAAAAACTACAAGAAAATTGACCTTTCAACTAGAAAATTTTGCCCAGTGTTATACCCATATTTAACATACTTTATTTTAGTTTTGCCCATGTAACTCGTGCACTAGTGAAGCATACAAAAACATGATGTTATTTATTACCTGGTTTGAGTACATAATACGAGAAATGCTTATGGTGTGCAGATTGCTAGGTAGTCTACTTCATACTCTCTTTTTTTAGAAAATACGGTAAACAGCCTTAGTGCATAGGTGTTCTAAAGTTAACCCGCAAGGGTGGCTCAGTTGGTTGAGCATTAGACTTCCACAATGGAGGTCTCATGTTCGAAATCCTCTGCCTTAGACAGTAGGGGATATGCCTTCTGGGTCGTACTCGTCGCACAGGGCTTGCCTAGTGCGAGTTATCTCTCCTGTGTGGTTTGCGGGCTAATGCACAGGAGTGGGTTTACCCTGTGCGCACCTAAGGGTAGCGGCTGCATGTTCCCTTGTCATAAAGATAATAACAATATGAAGTGTGAGTATTTCAATGACCACTCTGTAGGCTCATTATGATTGAGAATATGATGGCACTTTAGAACACCTATGTACTAAGGCTGCTTACCTATTTTTCTATCAATCCTCTCTGTGTTTACAGAACAGTCATTTCTTCAACTTCGATTATCTGGTTTATTTTTCTTTGTTGTCACATGTGAACTACACAAATGGGATGCATATTTTTTGTGCCTTTCTCCCTGCAACTCAAAAAAACTCAAAGATGTATCTGAATATCCTATAGATGTGACTATAAAAAGCACAATATACTTTTGATGGTTGTCAAGATACCCCTGATACATGAACAAGTATAACTTCAATGGATCAAGTAATATTTATTAGTATTGACTCTTATGTTCCGAGTTGCCAGTTGATTATATTTCCGTGACCATCCTAGTTGCTTAAAGATGTACCCAGGCAAACTGATTATGTATAGGCTAAATTGCAGGATTTGAAACTAAACTATATGGTTGAACTATTGTAAGACTGTTAGAATGAAAGACAGATTAGCGTCTTTTTTTCTTTTTTTGATAAACGAGAAATCCCCTGTGGGTTAGCTGGCCTAACCCCTGTTGGCCCACAGTTTTAGACTTGGTGAAGTAGCTTATTTTGGCTTAAGAATGTATTAGTGCCTCACCTGTTACAGTTTATTCATGAGTACACTGGCAAGGTTGATGAGAGCTAATAAAAGATAAAACCGAGGCTCAAAATGAAGCAAAAGCCAAAAAGAATGAAGAGAAGGACGTTATTAAGCAGCAGACTATGCCTCCATTTGGTATGCCACCCATTGGTTCCTACTAATTCAATGGTGCTGGACATATTGGTGATAATGAACACACCAGACAATTCAGGCCCTTTTTTGGTAGAACTTGGGCTGTTTCCCTTAAAATTCGTTCTCAGTTTTCAGTTGTTGTTTGCTGATGGGCGCAAATGGAAGCTAAGATAAAATAACCATTCGGTTCTGTGTCATAGGGTGCTGATATCTCCCTTGCGTTTTTCTTTTAGAAGCATTCTTTGAGGTTAGGCAGCAAACTGAGAATATTTCATACTCCCTCCCGCCCCAATTTATATGATGTAGTTGACTGGACACGGAGTTTAAGAAATAAATGAAGATTTTTTAATCTTGTGGTCTAAAACAAGTCAAAGATATTTGTGTGGTTATAGATCATCTCGTTAAGCGTCAAAAGGCAAAGTGTAAAGTTAAATTATTGTCAAATAAGGAAATGTGTCATTCTTTTTGGGACTGACTAAAAAGGAAAGTGGGTCATATAAATTGGGACAGAGGGAGTATTATACAGAACCAGTAGATATGCATTATATCGTATGTTGTACTATTTTAAGAGGTCGTCAAGGATATTCATTTCCAAAGTAGAGATGCATTATATCGTATTTTGTACTATTTTCAGAGGTCGTCAAGGATATTAATTTCCAAAATTTTGTATCAGGTTTGTCATCTTGCAAAAAAAAACCTGTTTGAATGGTTCATTTTGGGGGTCGACTTATATGACTACTTCATGGTAAAAAAGTAGCTTTTCCATCCATGTATTTCTAAAGCAGCGTTTTGTTCTAAGAATATAATACCATATTTAAACTTTAGTTCTGACCATTTATTTCTTGCAGCTTTAGCACAGCCAGTATGTCCGGCTATCATTCATAGCAGATGGGATTCTTTTTCCTTACTCTATATCTATTGTGAGAGACAGTGTTCAAAGATCAGCAAGCTTCATATTTAATGCCACATGGCCTCTTTGATTTGGTTAGTGCTGGTAAAGTGTCAATATGCATAACTTGTCCAGAAAGGATACGAAGGTGAGCACAGTTGCAGATACTCGAGTTATTGTTCTAAAGATTGTAAAGGAGAAGCCACCGAGTTTTTTGACTCTTCGAGAAACATAAAGAGCTTCTATACCCTGTTCACTCGGAACAAGACCAAACGAAGATCAGCCATCTACTCAAATCGGCTTAGCTAGACTAGTAGTAGTTGTCGGGGATAGTTGTCCATGAAGTGGAGTTGTTTACCAAGTCTCAAGCTAATTGTTTCACATTCTGAAGTTAGAGATTAATAGGAGTACTTTCATTCTTTTCTGAAGCAGTGATATTAGTAACATGGCTGTTGTATCCTTGTGCTTTGGTGGTTTCTTTTTTCATGTTTGAACACAGTTGGAGTTGGTTCAGATGCCGAGTTTCAACAGTTGAAAGCAATACCTGCTCATTTTACCAGTTGGTGTCAAGCTTATTACCTCCAAAATGAAAAAAAAAAAGTCTGATATTATGCTGCTGTTGTTTATGCATTTTAGAAATTACAAGCTTTTCCACTAAAACCCCTTCCTTGAAATGTTATATTCTGAAATAGAAGAAAGAAATTAATATGTATATAGATTTATAATATATGTTTCTTCGAATCTTGTATGGTTACTGCAAATAATACAACAACAATCTACGCAGTGTAATTTCACAAGTGGAGTCTGTGGAGGGTAGAGTGTATGTAGACTCCCAGTGGGGAGGTTGAGGGGAGGTAGAGAGGAAATAACGACAACATACTATAAAAACAAGATAAAATATTTCGAAATAGGACAAGGAACATCAAATAATAACAAAAATCAAAGAACAAAATCTACAAATAATAAAGGGCAGTCCGGTACACTAAGCTGCCCTTTATTATTTGTAGTCTTGTCCTTTGATTTTTGTTATTATTTGATGTTCCTTGTCCTTTTTTCTGCTGATTATATTTGAATCCACATAATGGTCATGTAACATTAATTATGTATGTAAATGTTAAATCAAAATTTAATGTGAAATAAAAAAATATAAGTATTTGTTGAAGATTACAAAAATGTCTAAACTTTCACTACTTGTTTAGTTGACCACATTGACGTATTATCTCTTGCTCGTTTTTCATAATGTCCACGGTATAATATGGAAGTTATAACTTATAATACTGTGTTTAAGAATTTAACTTCTTGTATGTTTAGAGGAGAAGATATATACTAATTTATATATATTTTTTGTCTATTTCAGCATATGCCATTTAATGTTCCTCTTAATACTGTTAGAATTCATATTATTGTAAGTCAATAACAAGAGTAAAGAAAAGAGAATAAGACTATTATTGATGGTAAATTAATAAGTAAAAGAAAAGCAACCATATCCCTTTATATAAGGGGAAATAACAAACCAAAGGAAGACTTGTCCGATGTGGGACAAGTATTGTTAACATCCCTTCTCAAGCTCGCGATGGTGTAGAGAGAAACATCGAGAGTTTGCCAAGAAAGAATCGGTGGCGTTGTAAGGTATGTGCCTTTGTAAAGAAATCTGCAAGTTGCGTCGAAGATGAGACAAATGGCAAGGATAGAATGCCTTGTTGAATATGATATCGAATAATATGATAATCAATCTCAATATGCTTGGTACGTTCATGAAAGACTGTGTTGTGTGCAATCTGAATAGAACTCTTATAATCACAGTACATCGGTGTTGGTGAGGAAATAGAGACACCCATATCAACCAATAACCAACGTAATCATACAATTTCACACATAGTAGAAGCCATAGCACGATACTCTGCCTCGGTTGAAGAGCGAGAAAATGAGTGAGTCTCCTAAAAATACACAATAACCAGTAGTGGATTTCCGATCAATCGGGTTACTAGCCCAATCTGCATCAGAAAATGCACGAAGCTCTAATGATGAGGTTGATGGAAATAAAAGACTTTGATAAATCGTTCCTCGGAGATAGTGAAGAATACGCATAACCGTAGCCCAATGTACAGATGTAGGAGAACAAACAAACTGACTGACAATGTGAACAGCATATGCAATGTCAGGGCGAGTAATGGTAAGGTACACCAGGCTACCCACAACTGAACGATATAAAGTGGGATCAGGAAGAGGATCCCCGTCAGTAGGGGTATATCGAACATTAACATCAATAGGAGAGTCAACTATACGAGTATCTGTGAGACGGGACCGCTCAAGAATATCTGCAGTGTACTTAGACTGAGAAAGAAGATATCCCTTCTCAGAATAAACTACCTCAATGCCTAAAATGTAACGTAGATGACCGCAATACCATCAATATCATCACCTGTAATGATCATGTCATCAACGTACAACAAAAGCAAAATACAACTTGCAGGGGATGTTTTAACAAATAACGCTGAATCATGAAAGCTGGAAATAAACCCAAGAGATGATACTACAGTGGAGAACTTGTCGAACCAAGCTCTTGGAGCTTGTTTGAGACCATACAAAGCTTTCTTAAGCCTGCACACATGTCCTGGACTATGTGAAACGCCAGGTGGAGGGACCATGTAGACTACTTCTTGAATATCCCATTCAAAAGACATTTTTATCATCCATTTGTGAAATATGCCAATGACGAACATAGGCCACTACAATAAAAACCCGGACAGATGTCATCTTTGCAACAGGTGCAAAAGTCTCTTCATAATCTATATCATATTCTTGAGCAAAACCCTTTGCAACCAAACGAGCTTTATATCTCTCAATAGAACCATCAGACTTGGTCTTAATCTTGTATACCCATCGAGAACCAATAGTTTTCTTACCAGTCGGTAGAGAAATCAAATCCCAAGTACCAGTTCTGTTCAAAGCAGTCAGTTCCCCATTCATAGCCTAGTTCCTCATTCATAGCCTCTGATACCATGTTAGAATTCATATTATTTATGAATTCTTGTAAGACAATAACAAGAGTAAAGAAAAAAGAATAAGACTATTATTGATAGTGAATTGGTAAGTAAAAGAAAAGCAACTACATCCCTTTATATAAGGGGAAATAACAAACCAAAAGGAAGACTTGTCCGATATGGAACAAGTATTGTTAACAAAAACAACGTTATTTGATATTATATAAAATTTTATTTACAATACACTATATAGATGAGATTAGGTGGGATAGAATAGATAACTTATCGCAATGGGATAACTTATGTCACCCTCTATGTGGGATAACTTATCTTTTATCCCATATAGATGAGATTGAGTGAGATACAAAAGGAGTTATCCCACCGACCAAACAGGGAATAATTTCAATCCCATGGGAATAATAATCCCATCACATCCTATCCCTAATACTCATGGGCGGACTAACGAAATAATCATAGGGTGAACCGACTAAAATAAATAAAAAATATATATTTAGCGCTCAAATAACTATATTACAATAGCAATTTACGTTCTTTCGAATCACGAAAGTCATTAATAATAGCATCTATGTCAAAGTCGTCGATAATTTCTCTTTCAATATACAATAGCAAAGTATTTGTAAGATAATCATCTGACATTTTATTGCGGAGTCGACGCTTTACAATTTTTGTAGCTGAAAATGCACGTTCATTTGTTGCATTGGAAACCGGGAGCATAAGCACAAGAAAAATCAATCTGAGTATCAACGGATAGATTTTCGATCTTTCTGTATCTACCATCCACTTACACAACAATTAACATCTGCTCTTTGTGTGAAACATCTTCAGATTCATCCACTAAAATAGAAAAGAAAGAATCACAATATTAATTTGCAAAACAGTAAGTCTACACAAAATGGGTCAACCAAAAAAAGGGCAAGGAAGAAGCCATATTCTATAAAAGATAAAACATCGTGTCAATCTAACTTTGATAAGGAAGAATAGGCAAATAGCCTCTAGTAAAGATGATCTTCATCTTCTCAAGAAGAAAAACATCAAAGATCCTAGCCTTAGGCGTAAGCAAATCTCTGACCAATTCAAGGTTAATAAGCTCAAAGTAACCGAAGAAAGGGATATCACATATTGCTTGTGCATGGTTCTTGGTTCATATGCTATTTGTAGTAGTCAATTTTTTTTTTTTTAAAAATAGGGGTGGGCCAGGCTGGCCCAAAGTATGGTCCACCCCTGCTAATACCAAAAGACTTTTAATCCAAAATGATAATTAATCCAAGGTGAAAGGAGGCACCTATTAATTTTTTTTTATAATTATTATGACAATTGGTATTATTGACTCGACTAATTCGAAAACTGATTTAAGGAAACCATTTCTCCATTCCTAAGGTTTCAACACCACACCATTCTTCCCATTTACTTAAAAAAATCAATTAGTAGAATTGTTAGATACTGACCAAGTGATGAGTATTATGTAAAGAGTATAGTTTAATAAACATCGATACTTTTAGGTAGTCAATAGTACTTACTACGGGGATATTGCGACATTTAGTTTCATTCGGGTCGGGTATGAACAATGGGCTTCACTTCACACTCACTCAAACATGAAAATGGCGGCAATACAGTAGCTCGATGAATTCAATTGCAAATCCTTATACGCACAATTTTACTCAATTGCTGACGTGCGATACGTCATCATTAGGATGCGGTTTGGACTCGCTAATTGATGATTCCATAGCAGATATATCGGAAAACTGGAATAGCTTTTGCTCCACTTCAGAATCTCTCCTCAAAGGCAATGGTGACTTGTCATTTAGCACCGAATTCGTTATGCGAGCTAAGAATCTCTCCAAAAACGGCTTTGCATTTCTAATTGAACAACACTTCCTTCGCCGCATCGAGGTCTATGCTCAATTTAGTGTTAGTTCATATCTATCATCGTGTTTTCCGTTTTGAATAAAATGTGCATGTAATTAAAGTATGTGACATATTTGATGTGGTTAACTTAATTATGCAAATAAATTTCCAAAATTTGAACAAAAAATGTCTAATTTAAACACTTTTTTAAGGAGTTGAGGTGTTCAATTGGAATAAGGCTTAGTTCGAGTGTCGAAATAGAATATCGTGACATGTTTTCTTTTCTTATGGCAAAAGTTGTATTTGGAGATTATAGTGTGATTTCACATCTATTATAATGTTTTTTGCCTTGAATAAAGTGTGCTTATTTCGAAAGCAAATTAAAAAACTGTTTATCGTAGTGCTTTTTGTTTTCAATAAAATGTGCATATAATGCATATAATTAAAGGAGATTGTGGCATATTTTATGTGGTTAACTTAATTGCTTAATAGACGAATGAAATCACATGCAAAATTTGAACCGAAAGTGTTGGAACACTTTATTAGGAGTTGAGGTGTTTAATTGGACTAAGGCTTAGCTCCAGTGTCTAAATGGAATATCCTGGCAAGTTTAAGGGGCTGACAATGTATTAAACCTTTTTGCTTTGTGCATATAATGCATTTAATTAAAGGAGATCATATTTTATGTGGTTAACTTAATTACTTAATAGACGAATGGAATCATATGTAAAATTTGAACCGAAAGTGTCTAATTGGAACACTTTATTAGGAGTTGAGATGTTCAATTGGAATAAGGCTTAGTTCGAGTGTCTAAATGGAATATCCTGACAAGTTTAAGGGGGTGACTATGTATTAAGCCTTTTTTTTTAAAATAAAATGTGCATATAATGCATATAATTAAAGGTAATCGAAATATTTTATGTGGTTAACTTAATTACCTCATAGCCGAATGAAAACCCATGCGAATTGTTTTCCAAAATTTGAATCAAAAGTGTATAATTTAAACACCTTTTTAGGAGTTGAGGTGTTCAATTGGACGGACTGACGCGATAAATCCAAGGGCAGGTACCATGGTGTATGTTATTCACAGACGACATAGTCCTGATTGATGAGACTCGCAGCGGAGTGAACGACAAGCTGGAGGTTTGGAGATAGACTCTGGAGTCTAAAGGGTTTAAGTTGAGTAGGACCAAAACATAATATTTGGAGTGCAGGTTCAACAACGGGAGCGATCCCGAGACAAGCATGGAGGTGAGACTTGGTACTCAGGTCATTCCGAAGAAAGAAAGCTTCAAATACCTAGGGTCTATTATCCAAGGGAATTGAGAGATTGATGATGATGTCACACATTGTATTGGGGCAAGGTGGATGAAATGGAGGCTCGCATCTGGAGTCTTGTGTGACAAAAAAATGCCAACTAAACTTAAAGGTAAGTTCTAGGGCGCTGGTTAGACCAACTATGTTGTATGGACCAGAGTGTTGGCCAGTCAAGACTTCACACATACAAAAGATGAGAGTTGCGGAAGTGAAGATGCTGAGATGGATATGTGAGCATACAAAGAGAGATAGGATTAGGAATGATGATATCTAGGATAAAATGGGAGTGACCTCGGTGGAGGATAAGATGCGGAAAGCGAGATTAAGATGGTTCGGGCATGTGCAGAAGAGAGACACAGATGTCAGTGCGGAGGTGTGAGAGGTTGAATATGGACGAGTTCAGGAGAGGTAGAGGTAGGCCAAAGAAGTATTGGGGAGAGGTGATTATACGGGATATGATGCAGGTGCAACTTACTGATGACATGACCTTAGATAGGGGGTTGTGGAAGACACTAATTAGGGTAGAAGGGTAGTAGGTAGTCGAGCGTAGTCCTCTTTACGCTTACAAAATGATAGTGTAGTGTTATTACTGTAGGCTCGATTAGTTTGTCACATTTATAGGCGCATTATTGCTCTATAGTAATCTGTAGTTTCATTCTTACTGCTATGTGTTCTTTAGTGTAATTTATTTATCTTATTTAGTTGTGTTAGCTACTACTTCCTGTTGTTATACAATGCTTTAATTTCTCGTATGAGTCTCACCGTTTCTCATACTTTGTTTTACTTTGTTTGCTTTGCCTGATTATGCTTTGTCTTAAGCCGAGGGTCTCCCAGAAATAGCCGCTCTACCTACCAAGGTGGAGGTGAGGTCTGTGTACATTCTACCCTCCCCAGACCCCACATTGTGAGATTTCAATGGGTATGTTGTTGTTGTAGGTGTTCAATTGGAATAAGGCTTAGTTCGAGTGACTAAATGAAATATCTTGGCAAGTTTAAGGGGCTGACTATGTATTAAGCCCTTTTGTTTTGAATAAAATGTGCATATTTCGAAGGTAGATCAAAATGCTAAACAATCATAGCTACTCGATTTCACCAAAGTAAAGATTGTTCCTTTAGGATGGTTTAATTTGGAAGAAAATGTACTACCTAAAATTGAAACCTGGATTATTGTGTCCATGTTTGATTGGCTATAATAGTAGGTCTGTAGGTGATATATGGTAATTATATAAGGTATAATATTGCATATAAGGAGAATAATAGAAAATTCCACATTTAAGTGACCGCAGTAGTTTTCTTTTCTTATCACAAAGTTATCTTTGGAGATTATAGTGTGAATTCATATCTATTACAGTGTTTTTTTTGTCTTGAATAAAATGTGCTTATTCCGAAAGTAGATTAAAATACTAAAAATTCATAGATACTCAATTTCGCTAAGTAGGATTAAATATTGTTCCATTTGGGATGGTTTTGTTTGGAGGAAAATGTTTTACCTTGGAAAATCGTAACCTGTATTTGATTGGGTATAGTAGTAGTTGATATATAGTATTTATACAAAGTATAGTATTGGATATAAGGAGAATAATTGAAAGAATTCCGCACTTAAGTGACCGAAATAGTTTACTTTTCTTATCGCGAAAGTTGTCTTTGAAGAAAAAAATTTCAACTATTCAAGAGATTCAAATATCGGGAAATGTTTCACAGTCAATATTTTGGTTGATGAAATCATTTCAATATTTTACTACCTTGAATTTGAAAATGTTTTCTTCGAGGACAATATTCAAAATATATGCAAATGATTTCATCAACCAGTGGAAATGTTTTCAGACACACCATGCATACTATGATTTGTCATTTCCCAAATAGTTTTTGCATTTTTAGAGCCGGTGTGGCAATGATGACTCCGCCAGGTGTTTTTATTTAACTTACAGTGACAATATTGTGTTGGAACAGGAAACTTTTCAGAGAAATGGAGCAAGAAGGTTCTGGAGTTATTTTGAACCTTACAGGAATGCTGCACCATTTGAAACTAATAAGGATCCAGTACGTACATGCGGTCCTTTGTCATGTCATATATTGTTTTGCATTAAAGAGAGGGCCTAGTCTATGGAATTACAAAAAATATATTACTGCTTGAATTTCACCGGGAACTTGTCTGTGATGATGATTCTCTATGTTTGTCGTAGGTTTTGGATTTTTATAACTTAGTGTAAAGTTTTTTAATTTGTTCCAATCCAGTTTTACTTTTTGATAGAGTCTGTGTACGTTACACGGCCTAACAACCCCATTTGTACACCTTTATTGAGTAAGTGGTTTAAACTCTTTTTTGGTTTTTGTTATGATATTTAATGATTACCATAATTTTCTTGGTCTTCACTTCTTGCTTCTGTTGCGACAAATTTATTGAACATATGTCTGTGTTAGAGGCTTATATTTTTGAATCTTAGCTTCCTTACAGGTAACCTCATTTATTATTTTTGGGAAGTAATTTGAATGGAAAGCACATGTTGTTTGTCAATATTATCTTGTCTAGCTAGCGGATGTGGATGGTTATATTCTCACTATTGCTGCTAATTCCGTTTTCAATGTTACCAATTTTAATCTAGCTCAGGCAATGACTTAGTTTTAGGTTTTGCAATTTTGTAAGGAAATAAATCCGGTTTGGTATTGATAAAGATTCTAGAAGAAGAGATTCAGCAAGTAATATGTAAAGCTTTGGAAGAGATATCATCTGAAAAGCAGTTCCAGGAGAAGTGCCTATTATTGTTGGCTCATGCTTTACAGTCCTATGAAGAAGACAAGTTGCAAGGACAAGCGAACCCAGTTCTACTCAAGTTTATCTGTTCTCGAAATATCAACTAATTGTGTCTTCAGTTCTTTCGGCTAGCCTTCCTCACCATTTTCCTGGTATGTGGATTACTTCATATAATGTTAGTACATGCTGCGCTGGAGCTTTTCTTAGTTGTTCTATTTAAATGTTTCCCCACTTCCCAATCTCTTTCTCCTTTTCCTTAATGGAATGCCAATAAATGTAGCTGCTGTCTCGATAGTAGAATTATGTTCGTTTGACTTCCTTTCTCAAATGGCTAATTGACGGTTATACTTTAGCTGAAGGCTATAAAGTGTGATACTGACCACCTTTATAGAACATTTTGCTCTTTATGATCTTCAAGGAATGGTTAAACTGAGTGTGGAAAGGGGGTGTTGGATTTTATTTGGTCAACATAATATAATTCCTATACTTTTATTGATCATTGTTTTTTGTTGTTTATTGCAAAGTGGTAATTTATGTGAAAATTCTTGAACAGCTTATAACACATGAGCATGTCTTTTGGGGATAAAAGGGTGGCAGCAACCTCAGGGTATTGAAGCTCAAAGACTGTTCTTTTAATTTGTATTCATTGATGGAAAACACGCATTTGGGGCTCTCTTTTGTTATTGACCTGTATGCTTCATATGGAACCCTGTTCAAATTATCTCTTGAATTGTCAAAAAAAAAAAAGAAGGTAAACTACAGACTCTTCATGGATATGGTAGCTTTCTGAGGACCTGAGATTGTTTGTTTTGTCCAAGTTGAAGTTACATCATTCTCTCTTCTGTATGTTCCATTTAAATCAGTTTCGTTCTTGGACCAATCATTTAGCGATCACTCAAATGTTAAATATCATTGCCTGGGGTTATCTGCTGCAACACAAGAATTATACTTCTTTAGTCTCTGATCTTACTGCTTTGGTTTCTGAATTTACAAGTTAGAAAATGTCTTTACAATACACACACACATGCACACATAATTTGGCAAGAAATAAGTTTGAAATTCTTATACATTTATTCTCTGTCTTCACTTTTTGGAAGAGTCATAGTGGTTAAAGGAAGCTTGATATCAAAAGATGCTTCTGTGGCTATGATCTATAAAGTGTACATTTTAGTTCTTGCTTATCCTTCCCCTTATTATATTTCTTAGGGATACTACACTGGTACTACAAAGGAAGACTGGAGGAACTGAGTACAATTGCAGGTGCGAACTCTGAGGATGAAGATGAGTTAGACATGGATGATAAAATGGATTTAGATGACAAAAGAAAACTTCCCTTCAAATGTGGTAATATGGATAGTGATATAAACCATAAATATGCAATATTTTCAGATAACAATAAGTTGGTGAAGAACATCGGAATGGTTGTTCGTGATCTGAGAAATATTGGTTTTACATCTATGGCGGAAGATGCATATGCTTCTGCTATATTGTTTCTTCTAAAGGTATAAGGCCATCAGTGATAAAGTTTCAGTCGATCTATGTGCATTTTCAGTTGACGTCAATCATATTGTGGTGATTCTTAAGCATCCTTGATTTTTGTTAATTTGACACCAGAAATTAATTTATCCTTCGTTTCAAATTATATAAGGTAAACATTCGTTTAATCTTGTACACAATTATTCTTTTGAATGTGGGTGATAGGACAAAGTACATGATTTGGCTGGTGATGACGATAGGAGCTCTGTTTTGGAGTCCATCAAAGCATGGATACAGGTTGGTCTCATCTGCACGATCCCAATTTTATGTGTCACATTATTGTGACGGAGGTCCTTTCAAAATTTTATTTTGGAGTTGCAATACAAGGTCGTTTGGAAGTTATCTTCTTCTGCACTAATAGAGTTGCAATGACTTTTTGTGTGGTGGTTCTTTGACGCTTAGGATATTGAGCTACTGCCATCCTGAAATAAGAAACCTCTTTTCCTTGCCTAGTGGACTAGTTTGGATCAATTGATGTTCTGCAATACGACAGTCTGACATTTAGAGTCAGATGGATCTAATGGATTTTGTATGCTTTTAACCAATTTGTTGTTAGTGATACTTTCACTGATGTGATTTCTGTATCGATAGCTTGGAGACACTGTAGAAATGACAAAATGAATGACAGATCAACTTTGTGAAAGTTTGGTTATGAATATCAATTCCTCATGAATTTTGCTCAAACTTGAAGAACATTGATAAACTTTATGTTTAGACCAATCTGACTAATCAGGAAATTTCTATTGGATCCGATTTTCTAACATTGAGAGCCAATTTGGTGCAGGCTGTGCCCCTTCAGTTCTTGCGAGCACTTCTTGATTACCTTAGTGATTTTACTAGCTGCGATGGCCCTTCCTCCGGCCTGAAATCACCCCTGGCATCCCACCCCTCCTTGTGCTATTCTGGAACTGGAGTTCCATCTGAGGGGCTTGTTAGATGGCAATTGCGCTTAGAGTATTATGCTTATGAAACCTTGCAGGATCTCAGAATAGCTAAACTTTTGAAATCATTGTGGACTATCCGGACAGGTGATTTACTATTTCATTCTCTTTTCTTCATTTATTTTCTGTGTGGGGGTGGGGTGGGGTGGGGGTGGGGGGATTTTCTCTCCGTAAATGAGGGTGTATTCTAGCATGTTCCTAAGCAAGAAAACTCATAGATATGTGGAAGGAAAGAAATGAAAAGAATGAATGAAGACCATGTAAAGAGAGGAGTAGCAATTTTCTGTTTTGGATAAGAAAGGAAGAGATTTCATTCGACTCTGCTACCCTTAGGAAGTATTTCTCTTGTTAATACATCTAGTGTCTTTTTTGCCATTAGAAAAGTTCCATTCTAAAGGGTCTTTCCCTCTGTTTCCTCCCACTTTTGGATGGAACTGGAACTTAACAGTGTGTGCATAACCTTTCCCTTTCCTTCTCTCCTAAAAATTCAATCTAAAAAAGCAAAGAACTAAACTCACCCCTCATTTCTTATCTCCTTTCTCTCCCTTCCAATCAAACTGCAACCTTATTTGCTTAGTTAATTAGGTCACTAATTTTTAAATGGATATAATGTGCATAGAGGATGGATTTGTATTCCCAGTGTCCTGATCTTTACTTTTACATATGTTTCTTCCAATCTTCCCTGTGACTAAATAATATGTCGGGCCCCATTTTCTTTCATCTTACAATAAAAACTTGATGCAGCAATCTTCTGGTTTTGTCTCTACCATTTAGGCTTTTAGTACCAATTCAGTTGGAAATGAAAGGAATAAGCTTATGTTTTTTTCACTTATCAGTTACCAACATTGTGAATATTTTATTCATATAAGATCTCAATATTCAACTTGCGAGTTAATGACCGGTTAAATTTGATAGTGCTCTTGCTATTGAAGACTTGAAACAATGTCTTGAGTATACTGGGCAACATTCAAAGCTGGTAGATTCTTTTATCTCTTCACTGAGATATAGATTACTAACAGCTGGTGCCTCAACCAATGATATATTGCACCAATATGTTTCAACAATCAAAGCACTTCGAACTATAGATCCTGCAGGTGTTTTTCTTGAAGCTGTTGGTGAGCCAATAAGGGAATACCTGAGGGGGAGAAAAGATACAATTAAATGCGTTGTGATCATGCTTACTAATGGAACTGGTGGAAATCCCAATGGATCAGGCAGTTCTGGGGATAGCCTGCTGGAAGAATTGAATAGAGATGAAGAGAGACAAGAAAACACGATTGTTGATGATGATATTAACTCCGACGACAAGCAAGCATGGATTAATGCACAAAAGTATGCCATCTATATCTCTATTGTTTTGGAAATGATTGGTGGACATACTTTTATCTTGTACTTTTAATCTTATGCATATATCTTTTATGATCTGAAATCTTTAAGCTGGGAGCCTGACCCTGTAGAGGCTGACCCATCTAAGGGAAGCAGATATCGAAGGAAGGTTGACATACTTGGTTCCAAAGATCAGCTGGTTAATGAATATCGTGTTATGCTGGCTGAAAAGCTTTTGAACAAATCTGATTATGACATAAATGCAGAAATACGTACTCTAGAGCTTCTCAAGGTAAGTGGTCAAATGTCTGAGTTTGAAGTCTCTATCATCTCAAATCAGTCACATGATGTACTAAAAATAGACACCTTTTCTGGTATGATTTCATCTTGATTTACAGTCAGCTTGACATTGCTATCATTTGCAGATTCATTTTGGGGAAAGCAGCATGCAGAAATGTGAAATAATGCTTAATGATTTGATCGACTCAAAGAGGACAAATACAAATATAAAAGCAACTATCAACCATCAACCACAGCCAGGTAATGATTTTAAGTTATTTGTCCTGTTATTGGGCTTCCTGCTATCTTAATTAGTCTCAAAGATTACTGGTTTCAAAATGATACTCGTTTTATTCAAATTCAGAGCAAAGGGACCTCGATGTATCTCCAGACAATCTTAATAATACCATCATATCTTCAAATTTCTGGCCTCCTATTCAGGTATACTTTAATTCTTTTTACTGATACAATCATTTTATTTACCTTCTATTGGTGGTAAATCTTTAGTTGTCTATTGGAGCATCTTGATCTATGGACAAGAAGTCTTTTATCCTAAACCATTAAGCTTGGTGAAGTATAATGGTCATTTTGAGAACATGGGTATTAGATATGTTGGTGATTGGCTCTAGGCCAAATGAGAGATTGAAAGTATATGTATGTCATAGAGACAATCAGTATTAGGACACATGTACTTTATTCACATTCATATTTATATATTAATGATGATTAATATTATGACATTTGCATTTGTTGAATTATTAGTTGATTGTTTATAATATTCTATAAATGCATCCCTAGAGGTTACGTGGTTATTAATTGAGTGAGAAATTGATATCATAGCGTAACGCTCTTAAAATCGCCTCGATTAATGATCATCGAGATTGAGATATCGATGATATGTTATACGTCGACATGTGGTCTGCATCATATCCTTAGGGGATGTAGTATGTCTCACTTGCTATGAGTTATGACAACTCGTTGGACACATGGATACTTATTGAAGTATTGGTAAACCCTATTGATGCACTATTTGTTGTATGTCTAAAGTGTCATCGGTGTGTGAGAGATAGAAGTCCTTGGACTTGAGGTTGATACACACCTTATTCATGGAGTAATGTACTTTGATCCTGTCCTAAGCTCAAATACCTCATAGGTTGAGACGCGACTTGTTTTGGGTACATTACGAATTGGATTAAAGGTGGTAGTTGAGCCAAGATTAGGATTCATTCCTCGAATGCATCTTCGAGAGAACAGATTCTAAAGATATTAGGTTGACTAAGTCGTTGGCTAACGCAGTGGACATGTCTTTGAAATGCCCCTGTTGTCAACTAATATAGATGAATTATTATGATCAGGCCATTTGGATAGACACTTGACTAATCCTAAGCTTGATTGAGTGTGTCGTGAATGAAATGATTTTATCTTTCCACATTAGAGATTCAATTCACGTGCTTCGTGTAGCTAAATTTTGCATATTGAGGATCATCTTCCGGCGCTGTTAGCGATATTTCGAATGCTCATGCAAGCGCACGCATCGTTGACACGTAATATAGTCTGATAAGACCGAATATAGTCCTCAAAGACTGGTTTCTAATTACTGTTCATCTATTTTATGTTATCTTTTTGGCAATCGATATTTGAGTTGAGTTTTTGTTTAACTACTAGAATAATTGCAAGAATTACTGAACTATTTAAGTTGTAATCAGTTATGAATGAATTAGGGCTTCTGAAATCCTCGACTATCCACTCTATTCAATCCTTAATGCAACTAGAATGACTTCTTCTTCTACGTTAAGATAGCGGTTAACTAAACTGTCTTATATTTCGGTTAGGATATATAATCACTCAACCCAGTGCAGAACCCTTCTATATTTCTAAGATAGTATTTACCACATAGGAGGATTAAGAACAGTAACCTATAATGCTACACAAGTATCGGGGTACTGTCGTCCGCGATTTTAACCTATGTCTAGTCAATTACAGGATATCTAAATCTCTCCTCCCGGTTCTTGATTCGAAATCATATATATTATGATAATTAGTGATCAATTAATTATCAAGCATTCATACCAATTATTGACTAAATCTTAATCAAGTGAAGAAGAAATCAAACTACTGCATTAATTTATGAATAAAAGTTTCAAGCGATTCATAAGGAAAGACCTAATAAAGTGTTTAGCTCCTAGTCATAGTCATGCTAACAACTAACACAAAATCCATACATAAACTGAATTTATAACGAAAGAAAAAAAATTACTGCGAACTAAGTCTCCAATCGTAGCCTCCCTTGTTGTCTTGTGTTGTGCTTTATTGTAGAATGACCAACCTTCCTCATAGCATTAATCCCTAGGGCTTAAATATGTTTCAAATTCCATGCCCTATGGACCAATCTGCCCTTAGACAATTCTTCTTCGGAACTGAGATTTTCCGCACCGGCACCACGGTTTTGCATAACGGCACCGTGGTACCGAAACTCCTGCAGTGCTGAAAATCCTGTGGCTTCTCAGTAAATATGGTACCGCGGTTCTGCATATTGGCACCGCGGTGCTGACAATCCTTCGTCCTGATTTGCCAACTTTCGTCCTTTTAGCCTCGGGAGCACCTTTTCTGCTCAATTCTCGCTCCTTTTCGCCATTTTGCCTTTTTGCACCGTTGTGACTCAATAGAAAGAAAAACAACCTAACACGACACTTATTTGAACGAAAATGGGAAAATACTAACTAAAAATGACTCAAAAGACGTATACAAAATACGCCTAACAAACACTCATAAATTTAACCTTTGCTCGCCCTCGAACAAAGATCAAAACACAAAAAACAAAGAAATAAAATCAAAGAGACTCAAGACTCAAATCAAGCAGCTGCACAAGGTTACTTAGAAATACATGAACGTCAGTTGAGATAATATGTAGGAACATATATAGCATGAATTTAGTAATATAGAATTTCAAGTCAGATATTTCGCAAATTCATTTCAGTCATAATCAATGGAAGCATGAATACCTAACCTATGCATATCAATTTCATTTAGTTCTATGAGCCTGTTTACTTGCTATTCTCCACTAATCATAAACATACATTCTAGAGATCATCAAGACTTTTTAGGGTTGTAATGTAGGCTTAGGCAGGGGTAGGTAAAATTAGGCATTTAGGCTCAATTTACGTACCATAAACATTTTTCTTACTCAACCATTTTGTCCTTCTGTTTGGTATTCTTTTCAGTTCATACTTGTTAGAGATATTTCGAATGTTCACGCAAGCGCACGCAACGTTGACAAGTAATATAGTCTGATAAGATCGAATATCGTCCTCAAAGACTGGTTTCTAATTACCGTTCATCTATTTTATGTTATCTATTTGACAATCGATATTTGAGTTGAGTTTTTGTTTAACTACAAGAATAATTGCAAGAATTACTGAACTATTTAAGTTGTAATCAGTTATGAATGAATTAGGGCTTCCAAAATCCTCGACTATCCACTCTATTCAATCCTTAATGCAACTAGAATGACTTCTTCTTCTACATAGCGGTTAACTAAACTGTCTTATATTCCGGTTATGACATATAATCACTCAACCCTAGTGCACAAACCTTCTATATTTCTATGATAGGATTTACCACATAGGAGGATTAAGAACAGTAACCTATAATGCTACACAAGTATCGGGGTACTGTCGTCCGCAATTTTAACCTATGTCTAGTCAATTACAACATATCCAAATCTCTCCTCTCGGTTCTTGATTCGAAATCATACATATTATGATAATTAGTGATCAATTAATTATCAAGCATTCATACCAATTATTGACTAAATCTTAATCAAGTGAAGAAGAAATCAAACTACTGCATTAATTCATGAACAGAAGTTTCAATCGATTCATAAGGAAAGCCCTAATAAAGTATTTAGCTCCTAGTCATAGTCACGCTAAGAACTAACACAAAATTCATACATAAACTGAATTAAAAACGAAAGAAAAGAAATTACTGCGAATTAAGTCTCCAATTGTAGCCTTCCTTGTTGTCTTGTGTTGTGCTTTGTTGTAGAATGACCAACCTTCCTCATAACATTAATCCCTAGGGCTTAAATATGTTCCAAATTTCATGCCCTATGGACCAATCTGCCCTTAGCCAATTCTTCTGAATCGAGATTTTCGCACGGCGTCGCGATTACGCATAATGGCACCGCGATGCGAAATTCACGCAGCCTCAAGAATAATGGCACCGCTGATTCTGCATGTTAGCACTGATCTTGCCAAAATCCTATGGCTTCTCAAAATACGGCACCACTTCTGCGTATATCGCGCGGTCGCGATAACTTTATCATGATTTGCCAATTTTCGTCCTTTTTGCCTCGGGAGTACCGTTTCTGCCCAATTCTCGCTCCTTTTCACCATTTTGCCTTTTTGCACCGATGTGACTCAAAAGAAAGAAAAACAACCTAACACGACACTTATTTGAACGAAAATGGGAAAATACTAACTAAAAATGACTCAAAAGGCGTATACAAAATACGCCTAACAAACACCCCAAACTTAACCTTTGCTCGCCCTCGAGCAAAGATCAAAACACAAAAAACAACGAAAACAAAATCAAAGAGACTCAAAGATTCAAATTAAGCAGCTGCACAAGGTTACTTAAAAACACATGAACGTTAGTTGGGATAATATGTAGGAACATATATAGCATGAATTTAACAATCTAGAATTTCAAGTCAGATATTTCGCAAATTCATTTCAGTCATAATCAATGGAAGCATGAATACCTAACCTATGCATATCAATTTCATTTAGTTCTATGGGCCTGTTTACTTGTTATTCTCCACTAATCATAGACATACATTCTAGAGATCATCAGGACTTTTCAGTGTTATAATGTAGGCTTAGGTAGGGGTAGGTAAAATTAGGCTCAATTTACGTACCGTAAGCATTTTTCTTACTCAATCATTTTGTCCTTCTTTTTGGTATTCTATTAAGTTCATACCTATATCATTTTTTTTAGCATGAAACAATTCACATAGGCACCCGCCAAACTTAAGCTTTTACATTTTTTCATTGGGGAGCATCACTTTTTCACTCTCTTTTTGTATTTCTTTTTCACTCATTTTCATACATTTATTCAACTATTGCTTATGGCACACGAATGAATCATGAGGTGTCAAAGAAAACAACTTATTTTAGGCTCAACGGGGCTAACTAGGGATACAATTTATTGCAAGGTAGGTAATGAATGGTAAGAAGGGCTAACAAAGAAATGTCTGAATCATCTCCCTAAACATGTACCTAACTATTTCGCATCAAATAGCAAGAAAACATACTTCACAGACATTTTTCAATTGACAACACATAAACTAAGCATCAAATATTCTACATAATCAAATTTTCATGAATTTTTGACATATCTAACTTAAGCACACATATTTTAGCTTCTCATTCCACTACATTATCCCACTTAGTTCACTAGGCGTTCCAAATAAGCACAACATGCATGATCATACAAAAATAATTTGACTCAGATAAAACACAAAAACAAACAAAAGACTCAAAACAAAAGACTCAAAAATAGACACAAAAATAAAATAAAATAAGAACTCCCCCCAAACTTAAACTACACATTGTTTCAAATGTGTAAAAGACTAAAAAATTAAAGGGACGACTTACAGACATACATCGGCTCAAAATGGTGGTGGTGGCGGCGGATATTGCACTGAGACGGTATCCGTGGGAGGAGATTTGGTGATTCAGGGACTTTTTATTTTTCGGAAATCGCTATCGGCACCGCGGTTATGCATAGTGGCACCGCGACCTCTCTGATCTTCTGGCACCGCGGTTCTGCATGATGGCACCGCGGTGTTGAAACTCCTGATTCAGTGTTTTCCAGCGTTTTTCCTTGCTTCATGTCCCATCCCTTCACCTGCCATCACAATACAACAAAAACATACCAAAAGTGAGACTGTTCTAATTAAACTAAATTTCATAATTTAAACATTGGGTTACCTCCCAAGTAGCGCTGTCTTTAACGTCTTGTAGCCGGACGCCGGTTCCTCTTTATTGTGACTTGAGACAGACCACTTAGTTGATTTGTTCTATGTCATTCAACAAGTATGGCTTCACTCTCTGTCCCTTCACTTTGAATGGTACACCCTCTTTTCCTCTCAACTCGACTGCACCATAGGGGAACACTTTTTCCACAACAAATGGCCCTGACCATCTGGACTTCAACTTACCTGGGAACAATCTCAGTCGTGAATTGAATATGAGTACTTGTTGCCCAGATTGTAGCTCTTTAAGTATCAAGTTCTTGTCATGTCATGCTTTGACCCTCTCCTTGTAGATTTTTGCATTCTCATAAGCGTTGTTCCGAAATTCATCTAACTCATTCAGTTGCAGCAGCCTCTTCTGCCCTGTTGCTTTGGCATTCATGTTCAGCTTTCTCGTTGCCCAGTATGCCTTGTGTTCCAACTCCACCGGTAGATGACATGCCTTCTCATAGACCATCCTGTATGGTTTCATCCCAATGAGAGTCTTGAAAGCTGCCCTATAGGCCCATAGTGCATCATCCAGCTTCGTAGACCAATTCTTCCTTGAGCCATCCATTGTCTTTTCCAGTATGCTTTTCACTACCCTGTTTGAAATTTCAGCCTGCCCGTTGGCTTGTGGGTGGTATGGCAAGGCAGTCATATGGTAGACTCCATAACATGCCAGCAAGGTATCAAGCTGATTGTTGCAAAAATAACTCCCTTCATCGCTGATGAGGGCTCTTGGAGTGCCAAACCTTGTGAATATGTTTTTCTGCAGGAATTTCAAGAAAGTTTTACTATCATTCTCTTTAGTAGACACTCCTCGACCCATTTGGACACATAATCCACTGTAAGAAGAATGTATTGGTTCCCAAAGGACGTTGGGAATGGGCCCATGAAATCAATCCCCCACACGTCAAACAACTCCACTTCTAAAATCCTAGTTAGGGGCATTTCGTTTCGCCTTGTCATGTTCCCAGTTCTTTGGCAACGATCACAGCCCCTCACGAAGATGTTGGCATCCTTGAATAGGGTTGGCCAATAGAATCCACTCTACAATACCTTGGCTGCTGTCCGTGATGCTCCAAAATGCTATTGACACCCAATTTTGACCCTCTCGTCCAATCATTAACTATAAAATTACACTAATTTCCAAAATAATTTTAACAATTTTATAATAATAAAATGCAACAATAAAACATTAATACATGCATAAATAAGCGATTTAATAATGGCATCGCATTTTACGTAGAGTATTAAACACTTTGAGTCTCACGTCTGCATTCGTTATTTGCATAAATATTATTCATAATTTAAGCCCTATTCTATTTCCATTAATTCTTAATAATTTTAATAATAATAAATACGTAAATAAATAAATAATTTAATAATGACGTCGCATCAAGCATTCCTTAAAATTATATCCACATTTATTAATACCCAAAGTAATTTCATAATTATTATTTGCAATTTAAACCCCCCATTAATTCAATTTTAATTTAACATTGCAAAGCATGCATAATAAATAAGATTTTAATAATGGCCTCGCATTATAAAGCATTTAGCACTAATTATATAGCACGCCCGCATTTATTATTGTAATAATTTAAACCCAACCTAAAATTAATAAAGCACCTAAAGTCATAATTAAAACTAACCTAAACCCTATTTATTTACCACTAATTAAAACTTAACACCTAAATTCTACACAAAATAAATTAATAAACCAAAGCTAAAGAAGAAGCCCATTTTATAAACAATTCCGCCCAACCCACGGCCCGATTCCCCTCAGCCCATTTCTCGTCCAGCCCCATCTCCTTTCTAAATACAAAACACACACATAAAACTAAAGAAAACACAAAACAAAACCTAAAAGAACCCTAAAAGAAACGCAGCAACCACCCCTTGCCCTAAACCTTACCAAATTATCATACCTCATAAGCAAACCTTACCAAATATACCATAAATCACATAAAATCTCTCCAAATCTTTGCTAATTGACACCAAAAGCGATACCCAAATCTTCCTAATATAAACTTACCATAAATCAAGATTGTGCACCAAATACAACACCAATATCGCCCAAAATCCGTCCAAGTTAATCCGAAATCAGCCTCCATATTGTACCAAAACAAAACCTACCATAAATTAGAACCCAACATTGAGGCTATATAAAGGAACCAATTTTTACACATCGGGGGCATCAAAAAAAAATTAGCAGGAGCAAGCAGTCTTCAATCCATTTTCACCTCCAAAACTCGATCTTGAAGAACAAAAAAAAAGATCCGAAACAACAACAATAATGTAAAAAAAAAATTAGTCGAACCTTCGTTCTTTTTAGCAAGCTTCATTCTTTTAACCGCATCGCAATAAGCCCCGAGTGGGTCGACGACTTGATACGCTGCCTCGGTCCGCTGCCCAGAGAAGAATCCCAGGCCCAGGGATCAGCTCGTTTACCTTCTCCTTTGTTTGAAATTTCTGGCTAATCGTTAGGCCTGTAAGTCTCTGTTTTCACTCCTGCACTGTCTGGCCCATGAACATATCTGGAATAAGCCCATTTGATTCGCTAACTGTTTATTCATTATTAATTAATACCACTGTAAGTTCAATCATCTAGTCTAAATGCCTATCTAGTTAAAGAATGAAATTCTGAACTATCATGTTGGCTGTTGTGTGTTACCGACATTTCAGGTGATTAATTTAAGCCAACTTCTATATGCAAACTTAAGGAATTTATTCATGAGGCCCTACTAGGCTTATGTGTATTTGTAAAATTCAAAACATTTTGCTTGTTTACTTTTGCATCTAGAACAGTTAGGATAATGATACGTAACTAAGCCTCATGAGAAATCCTATTTGGGCATACCTCTGTGGGTGTGTGTGAAGCTTGTATAACTATGTAACTCTCTTATTTGTATTGTTAGTATGATTTGGGTTGATACTAATCCTTATCTTTTTCTTATTTTTCACATGAAATGCGCCGGAGCAACAAAGAGTCTCATGGTGAGACTCATCGTGGCAAACACGAAGACCAACATTTATGTGCATTTATCTCAGCCTCAGGAATTCAAAGCCGTAGGCGAATGACATTGCCATTCCTCGAGTCTTTTTTATTTATTCCCGCCCCGCCCCATTCATTTATTGTAATATAATTGTATAACATTATGCTACTAGTAAGACACTTGGAGTAGTTAAACATTGAAACAATAAATTAGAAGGTAGCTTGCCCCCTCTTAAGTTATAGGAAACCATTTAATAATTTTCATATTATTTCAACATGAGAAACCCATTTTGCTATAAATCCTTATTAGCGTTCACGTAAGAAAAATTATTTAAATCATAGGTTGTTAGCATGATAGTCATTTTACATCTTATCTCATAAGTAAGTATTTGGTCATAATAGATTTTGCATTATTACTTTTATTATATATAACATATATCTAATATAGTATATAGGTACCTTAATTGCATATTTTTTCAAAACTAACTTTGTCCTTTATACACAAATCTTGCATTTTTTAAGAATATATCTTATACCTACAAATTTCTTTTACTTAAATGCTTTTAAACATGCCTTTTCTTAGCATAATAATTAACCTAGGTTTGAACGGACAACCACAAGTTAGAGGATCTTAGAGGGTGCCTAACCCCTTCCCTCTAGATTAATAAAGAACTCTTGCCTAGAATCTCACATAAGTTTTGCAGACCACTAAAATAGAGTTAATGTTGACTTTAACCTAGTTGACATTCAGATGTACTAATTTACCCAAACTAATTAGGTGGCGACTCCGCGAACCCTTTAGCATTTAACACCCTTTAGCATTTTAGCATCTTTTAGCAGTTTTAGAATTTTATTTCTATCACTTTTTAAGCGGGAGTTGAATATGTCGCGGTCGAAAAAGAGCGTGACAGAAATGGCGACTCCACCGGGGATTTGAGGTTCTTGACCATAGCAAACCTAGGTTTATTATTGCTTGACTTTATTTGCTTTTATTTGTTTTAAATGTCTTAAAATTGCTTGCTTTAATTTTGCATGTTTAACTGTTTTAATTGCTATTTTCTTTTCCTGCTTTCCTTAAACTGACATTCCGCTCATACTTCTGCCACTCTGAAAAATTCACACAATCACACGCTCACGCGCTGGTGTGCTTCGCGCACCCGCAAATTTCTTTCAAAATACCCAAATTTTAGGAGAGTTGGCGCCTGCGCGGAGTTAGATCGGTTCGTCTGATCAACCGCGTAGCCTTCTCACTCGAGTTGTCCGCTCGGGAACCTTGCGTCTAGTAAAGCCAAATCTCAGAAACCTAGGATAGAGCTATACCACCATTTATTTTAAGGCATGAATGCATTTACCTTAGGCGGGTCAATCCTTGACATTGACACCACAATTAGGAAGACACCAAATTGGTCAACGGGTTTTCACAACCCCGCGGCCCAACAACATAATATGTGTTGCATAATCGTGATAAATGAAACCAAGCCTAAAATCGAAATGCCTAAGTTGGAAAATGCATATTCATTTTTTGTATTATTTATTTTTAGATGGAACCTGCCCCTCAGATCATAATGGTGAGTGGGATTCCGAGTAAATTGAGGATGTGGTGGTCAAAATTCGACTTGGGTAGTCATATGACAATCAGAAGGAGGTTGGGTGTCTCATCTCATTATTCGACATCTCTCCCAATCAACATTTGGTCAGAGCATTGATCCAATTTCGGGACCCGGACCGAGTCGTCTTCAAATTCAGGGATTTCGAGATGACCCCCACCTTAGACGAAGTTAGCTATTTCACTGCTTTAGCATATCATGACAGAAAACCAGTTATTCCGCACGGCCAGTCTGGGAAAAAGATCCTCTGTTACTTGGGTTTGAAGAATACCAGAGAGTTGCAGTGTTTTGAAAACAATTGGGTTTCTCTATACTACCTGTATGAGAGATATGGTTGCCGAGACGGATACAAATTATTTAAGAATGAGTTTTGTTGCACTGCGGACCATTGGAGAGTTAGGCGTCCTATCGCATTTGCTATGGCTTTCCTAGGGACTCTTTTATTTCCACTTGAGCATGGAAGAATTAGTACGTGCATATGTTCAGTAGTTAGAGCAGTGTTTGATGGAGTCGGTGACAAATGGCTTACTTTGACGCCCATGATCTTGGCAGAACTGTTTAGAGCCTTGAACAAATGCAAAAGAGGTGAGTCGAGCTTCTTTGAAGGTTGTAATCTTATCTTACAGATGTGGGCAGTAGAGCATTTCTATCAGCGTTCAAATATGACCGACGTATGCCACAGCGCAGACAATAAGATCTCCACCTTCTACGAAAGAACAAAGCATTATGTGTCGCCAGTCGGCACAGAGGATTGGTACATGTACTTAGCATCTCGCAATAGCAGTCAGATTCAATGGAAGTATCCGTTGCTTCATATCGTTAAGAAGGTCTACTTGAGACATAAGAGACTTTATTACATCATACTTATAGGTCTAAAGGGACTCCAACCATATGCTTCGTTACGTGTGCTCCGACAGTTTGGCCATACACAAGTAATTTCTCTCATAGCTGACATGAGAGCCTCTGAAATCCAGTTCGGACCGGACTTCATCGTTCTCGAAGCTAAGAAGATCCTTTATGAATGGTACCATATTGATCAAGTGGAAGTTGGGAAGGATGGAGCAGGGGTCGCCCCAGAGTATCAAACATGGTTTCTAGACAGCACAAAATTTAGTTCAGAAGGGGAGCAAGGCGTGGAAGACATTGGCGCAAGGAATAGGATAAAGGATAGTCAACTCAAAGATAAGGTCATCACTCCAGACATGTGGGTCCTGATACAGGATACAGTGCAGTACTTGGAACAGGCAGGGGCTATTCCTAGGAAGACCTAAGCTTCACCATCACATTACCGACTAAAGCATTTCAATCTAATGGCTTGGATTTTGTTATCATGATGTTGCATATGTGACGTTTAGGCCTACCTCTGGCATAAAGAGGTCCCCATGTATGATTAAGACTCACCTGCAACATGACAATTTATGTGCAACATATACTTGCTAATTGTTATTTACACCTTTGCAAAATCGCGTGCTTTACACTAACGCAGTTTGTTGCATTTTTTTAGAAGGATTTACTATTTCCTAAAAAAAAAGGTCGGTTCGTATTTGATTCAGCAATGTCAGAGCATCAACACTTTACCAGGTCCAGGGCACGAAACGATGACATGACTGGCTCAACAACATCTGAGCCAAATGGTTTGGGAATTATTCCTGCCGACGAAACAGAACCTTCAGAGGGGAGAAATGTCGTTAGTCAAGAAAAATACATCACACAGCTACTACAACAAATTGCCGATATGCAGGTTGAGATAGAAAGGCTGCGGAATCTGACAAACGTATCCATTGGTCTGAATACCCTCCATACCAGAGCAAAGGGCCACTATCTCGCAAACTACCCCGGATCAACCTCCGCCACCACATATCTTCCAAAACTCCTCACAAAAAATGTCAGTTACCAATTCATGTCAAACTATCCCTCGCCCAGCCAATCCTCAACCCCACCCCCCAAAATGATCCTTTTACCACCTATATATCTCATCCCCCACCTACTTACTTCGCCCCAATCATCCCGTATAGCCAAACTACCCAATATCCACGTACCATACCTATCACCAGTCCCAACAAACAACCCAGACCACCAACATACACAGCAGAAACCCAACCTTTTATCGTCCATATGCTTCCCCAGGAAACAGATCATTATGAAGAAATAGAGAGGGGAGCTCGGGCCAAAATGGACGAGGACGTGGCCAAAGTGATTCAGAGCCTAAAAGAAGTTGTTCGGAGCATGCGGTCGGACAAGGGTCATGAAAGATTAGATTATGAGGATCTTTGCATGCACCCAAATATGGAACTACTTGTAGGGTACAAGGTGCCCAAGTTTGACTTATTCGACGGGAAGGGGAACCCCCGTGCACATTTGAGGTCATACTGTGACAAGCTGATCGGAGTGGGAAAGAACCCAACAGTCATTATGAAGTTATTCATTCGAAGTTTGACCGACGAGACATTAGATTGGTATACTAGTCAGGACCCGCGAAAATGGCATAGCTGGAATGCGTTGGCCCAGTACTTTGTAGAGCGGTTCAGGTTCAATACAGAAACCATCGTAGACAGATTTTATTTGATGAAGCTAGAAAAGAAGTCTACCGAGACGTTCAGAGAGTACGTCATGAGATGGCATTCAGAAGCAGCAAAGGTACAACCACCCATGGCAGAGAGTGATATAACCACTCTATTTGTACAATCTTTGAAGGACACAACCTACTATGAGAGGATAATAAGTGTCATCGGATACTTTACAAAAAAAGAAAGAGACGACTTCCCCTTCCATGTTCATACAAGAACATAAACCTGAAGCATTTATAACCTACCAAAATCCATCCTATCAAACCCCATACTATCACAAAAATAACCAAAACTCCACATCTCACTACCCACCTGCTCCACACCCCAACTACCACACACAACCTATATATAACGCTTCCCAAGCACCCGTTTATCCTGCCCAACATCGACACACCCATCAAGCCTACCAACAAAATAGAACACCCAATGCACCAAGACCAAACACGAATTTTGAAGGAAGACCACCCAAAGTTCGCACCCCGTTGGCCGTACCCATACCTCAGGTATACGAAAGGTTGCGAGCTGCAAGCTTAATCCAACCGATTCCGGGAAAGATTCTAACCCTATCCCGAGGTGGTATGATGAGAATAAGCGCTGCGTATATCACTCCAATAGCCCCGACAGATATCGAAGTTGCCACTCCCTCGTGACGTAATCGGGTTGATTAAAGAAGGGGTAATTCAGCTGAGGGATCCGGCCCCAAACGTGCATGATAACCCTTTGCCAAACCACGACAACACCAATATGCACTTGATAACTTTAGATGAGGAGTACGACTTGGAGGGGACCATCCGGTCGGTTCGAGGTGAAAGAGGAGCTGAACCTTCTGCTTTTATCGCCCTCGTTGCCAATATTCAAAAGAAAGCGGTATTTGAGCTGAAAAGGGCGCCGCAGAAACTAAATGGTTCAATCATAGTTGCTCAAATGCCCGGCTGGGAGCCACCAATTAGAGTAGATCGCAGAGTAATTGGGAAACAAGCCATAAAAGTCACCGCTGCATGTATAACCAGGTCATGAAGATATTACACGCCTGTAGAGGCAGTCATAGAGGTACCACAAAAGGAATATTCTGTCGTGGAGCAGTTGAAGAAAACATCAGCACATATCTCTCTATTTTCACTGTTAATGCATTCGGTCCCACATAGGGTTGCGTTATTGGAAGTACTGAAAGATGCATATGTTCAAGAGGGTACGACAGACGAGAACTTGACAGCCTTAGTCGGACAAGTGCTAGAGGCCAACATAATCGCCTTTCATGATGGTGAGTTGCCTGCTGGGGGTGTCAGACATAATCTGGCATTGAATATCACCATCCAGATCGCGAACAAGATTGTTTCAACAGTGCTGATTGACGGAGGCTCGGCCGTCAATATTTGTCCCATGTCAATTCTGCTGAAATTGGGGACGGAATGCGGAAGAATTTATAAAAGTCATATCAGGGTCAAAGGTTTCGACGGAGTCCATAGGGTTGTCGAGGACAAATTCAACGTGTAGTTTCAAGTATTGGATATTGCCACATGTTACAATCTGTTGATAGGAAGGTCGTGGATTCACGGCCGTGCGATCCGCCCACCTGCATCGTCACGAAGTTTATATGGAATAACTGCGAGGTGGTAGTACTTGGGGATGAAAAGAGAAACACCAACACAGATTATGCAGTCTCTGTCATAGAGGACATAAGACAGTTGGATGGTTCAATCTACCATGTTAACGAGATCATGAGAGCCAGCAGGGCCAGACCGTTGCAGCTACCACGTTCTCTCACAATGGTAGCCAAGGAAATGTTGAGAAATGGGTTCGAGCCCGGCAAAGGTCTTGGATCCGGTATGAAGGGGATCACAGAGCCGATCCAGCTGTCTGGGAAGAAAGACACTTTTGGTTTGGGGTACCAGCCCACCTCGAAGGATTTGGTGACTGCGAGCTTCCAAAAAAAAAAGAGACATTCCCTTACCTAGGCCCATTCTTCCCCTGAGTCAGTCGTTCGTCAAAGCCTGCACCATCCAGATGTTGAAAGAAGATGATCCAGAGGATCTTGCAGCAGGGTTCCAGAATCTGTTCATAGATGAAGATGAAGCAGAATGTTGTGTGATTCCAGAGGATCACGATGAAGACCCCACCATTTGGGACGCAGAGCATGGATACAACCTGAATAATTAGACTTGCACCCTTGCCCTGACCTTCCGAGGAGCTTGGTAGAGTTTATGATAGTTATAGCGATATGACTCTAAACTAAAAACAAACTTGCCTTTATGCTTTCTTTAATATGTTTTCAATCCCGTATTTTGCTTTCATCATAAATTCTAGGATATTTTTGCAGCTTTAAATTTGCTTGTGTTAAATTAAATTTTTATGCACTTTTCTTTCAGCGATCATATTAACAAACATGTCGATAATGCGAATATGACATGTAATGAAACCAGCGAACAAAGCTCAAATGACGAGCATAACCCCGAGGAACGGGAAGAAGGTCCACAATCAGAGCTTGGTCAAGAGTTGGAAACTTTGAGAATAGGCCTAAGACGAATTTAGAAGAAACTAAGTTGATAAACTTAGGTGATGAGGAAATTGTAAAAGAGACTAGGGTCAGCGTCCACCTAAGTGTCATACAAAAGAAAGAGTTAATAAAGCTCCTGAAGCACTACACCGACGTATTTGCTTGGTCGTATGACGACATGCCAGGGTTGAATAGGATATCGTCACACACAGGCTGCCTATCGAGCCATCTTACCTTCCTGTAAAACAAAGGCCAAGAAAGATCAAACCGAAGATGAGTTTGAAAATCAAAGAGGAAGTGTCTAAGAAGTTCGACGCAAAGGTAATTCGAGTCGAAAGGTACCCTACTTGGTTAGCAAATATTGTGCCGGTAAAGAAGAAAGATGGAAAGGTCCGAGTATGCGTGGATTGTAGAGACCTCAACAGAGCTAGCCCGAAGGATGACTTTCCTCTTCCAAACATTCATATACTCATCGACAATTGTGCAAAACATGAACTACAGTCGTTCGTCGACTGCTTTGCTGGTTATCATAAGATACTTATGGCAATGGAGGACGCAGAAAAGACAACATTCACTACCCCGTGGGGGGTGCATTATTATCGAGTAATGTCGTTCGGTCTCAAGAACGCAGGCGCTACATACATGAGAGCCATGACTACCATCTTTCATGACATGATCCATAAGGAAATTAAAGTCTATGTGGATGATGTTATCATCAAGTCACGAAGAGTTGAAGGTCATTTGGCAAACTTGAAGAAGTTTTTTGAGCGGCTAAGACGGTATAATCTGAAACTGAATCCTGCAAAGTGTGCATTCGGTGTACCTGCTGGGAAGCTGTTGGGTTTTATAGTGAGTAGAAGAGGGATTGAGTTGGACCCTTCAAAAATAAAGGCCAACCAAGATTTACCTCCTCCGAAAAGCAGAAAAGACGTGATGATCTTCTTTGGTCGTCTCAACTACATCAGTAGGTTCATAGCTCAGTCTACCGTGATATGTGAACCGATATTCAGATTGTTGAAGAAGGATGCCGCTACTAAATGGACAACGGATTGTCAGCATGCTTTTGATAAAATCAAAGAGTACTTGTCTAATCCGCCAGTTCTAGTACCACCAGAACCTGGGAGGCCTTTGTTACTCTATTTGTCCGTACTAGAAAATGCTTTTGGATGCGTATTGGGGCAACACGATGAAACAGGAAAGAAGGAACAGGCCATATATTATCTGAGTAAGAAGTTCACACAGCGTGAAGCTCGCTACACTCTGCTGGAACGTACCTGTTGGGCAGTGACTTGGGTAGCCCAGAAATTCAGACATTATCTATCAGCATACACCACTTATCTTATCTCAAGGATGGACCCACTTAAGTATATCCTCCAGAAGCCCATACCCACCGGGAAGCTAGCGAAATGACAAATTCTGCTGAGCGAGTTTGATATTGTATACATCATACAGAAGGTCGTCAAAGGACAAGCATTGGCTGACCATCTTGTTGAGAAAACCGTCGATGAGGAATATGAGCTCCTCCGAACTTATTTCCCTGACGAAGAGGTATTGTTTGTCGGAGAGGATATTTCAGAGAATTACCCAGGATGGAGAATGTTCTTCGAAGGAGCGGCAAACTTTAAAGGAGTGGGCATCGGAGCAGTTTTGGTTTCAGAATCAGGTCAGCATTACCCGATCTCCGCAAAGCTCAGATTTCCATGCACCAACAATATGGCAGAATATGAAGCTTGCATATTGGGACTCAAAATGGCAGTAGATATCAATATACAAGAATTACTTGTCGTAGGCGATTCAGACTTGTTGATCCATCAGGTACATGGTGAATGGGCAACCAAGAATATGAAGATACTCCCCTACCTGCATTGCGTAAGGAATTGCTATTTACACCCAATTTTGATCCTCTCGTCTAATCATTAACTATAAAATTATACTAATTTTTTAAAATAATTTTAACACCGCAAAATAATTTTATAATAATAAAACGCAATAATAAAACATTAATACATGCATAAATAAATAAATAATTTATTAATGGCGTCGCATTTTACAAAGAGTATTAAACATTCTTTGAGCGTCCCGTCCGTAGTTGGCAATTTTAACGACGCCGCAAGTGTTTTTAAAATAACTTAATAATAATATAAATAAATACATAAAATAAATAATTTAGCAATGATGTCGTATCAAACATTCTTTAAATATCATATCCGCATTTGTTACTTTTAATAGTATTCAAAATAATTTTATAAATAATCTAAACCCCATTCTATTTACCACTAATTTAAAATAAAGCATCTACCCCAACCCCAAAGCAAAATCAGTTCATGGCCCAAATGCCAATCCCACAACCCATTTTAATTTTCTAAGTGAACAGCCCACAACCCGCGAGCCCACAACCCACAACCCATTAATATTGTTTCATCTCCCCTTCCTTAAATCAAAGATCCCTAAAACTAAAGCAACCTAAACCGCGCCTCCATCATAATACACCCATCGAAACTTACCAAAGTACATGCCCAAATCACCACAAGCAAATCGCACAAAATCAACTCCAAAGTATCAAACTTTCCTTAACCAAATCATACAAGATATTAATACCAAGATTCGTCCAAAAATAAGCAGCAAAATCAGTCCGAAATCAATACCAAAATCGCACAAAATTACTTAAAGAATCATACCCGAATTCGCATTAAAAGGTTTACCTAATTTGGAACCAACATTGAGGCTATATAAGCCAACCTATATACACTTGCAACGACATCCAGAAATTGGGAGAAAAAATAGGCAAGAGGCAGTCGAAAAATTAGCATTCTAGGGGTTAATCACTAAGCATCTAGAAACTTAGCAAAAAAAATAGGGATTCAGATATAGCAAAACCTCAGGAATAGTATCAAAGATTACAGCTATAAACAACTCAATCGCATAACAACCAAGCCTGAGTGGATCGACGACTTGATACGCTGTCTCGGTTCGCTGTCCGGAGAAGGTAAATCCATTCCTCTTTGCGAACCCTGATTTTGTATTCGACTTTGTGTGCTCTGTATTATATTATCTGTTAGCATCGTTTAAAATATTTTAAGTCCAATTAAAGGAATGCCGATTATTGAGTCATCATTATGTTTGCATATGTAGCCTGTCCTATATGTTTTAAATCTCATGCTGGTTCTAATGGTATGTGCCTCTGTATTCGTCATGCAGAGTTGAAGTCGATGTAATATCCAACTCAGTTTCTCTAGGCTGCTTCGTGGCATCTGTGTGTAGAGTCAATACTTTGCTATTCTGATTCCGTCATACGCATATTACATCGTGACTAACAGATGTTTAGGTTCGAGTAAGTAGTCGTTAAACTCTTAATTACAGCTGAACTCATAGATATCTGGAAGATCTGGGAGTGGTCGTCTAATGAACTCCATCCTTGTCAACTTGCTTCTTAAGGAATGAGTTACATGAATTGGGTGTCGATTTGTATACCTTGCGACTGTCCTACAACAGTCTCTTAATTCCTATCCTGATTAACATGTTAACATCCACCTATAATTTTCTTTAAGTAACCTATTTGAAACTGGATGCAACTTGGAGTGTTTGTTTGCTGGTCAGTTTGCTCTGTCCTATGTGTTCCCGCGTGTTAAATTTGTTACACTCTAGCTATCAATATGTACTCTGTGTGTGTTTGATTTGAATTGCATACCTATACTTATATACGAGATGTACATTTGCTCAATTAGTTATACGCGCCTAAATGTATCCTTATCATGAATATATAATGGCTTGTCCTATCTCTTATCTGTATCTCTGCAATATGAATGGTTGACTGAGCTGGCCTTATACCTTTAGATAGCCTGTCACTAAGAAGTTAAATTGTTGTTCTGTTGAGCTGGCCTTATTCTCCCTTTGAATCTGGAATGTCACGTTTTTGGGCTTTTGTTCTTTTCGTATTGGCCTATTATTTGCATCACTCGTCTTCCAGAATTTATGAACAACATATGTTTAAATTGTCTTATTATCCTTGTCTGCCTATTGTTATTGGTAATGTTTCCTTTCTTTGCCTAAAGTTGTCCGCTGTTTTTTGAATAATGATTGAACAAATCGTGTGCATGTTTGTGCATTTGGTGTCTTGATCGTTTACATCAAGAAAATTATTTGTACATGTACTAATCCTTATCATTTTCTTTTCCACATGAAATGCATCGGAGAAAAAATGAAGAGTCTCAGGGAGAGACTCATCACGACTTTCGTCAATGAAGGCCCGCATCTACATCCATCGCGTTCCCTCCTCGGCAATTCCTAGAAAAATAAAATAGGACGAAGTCATCCACTTCAATTCCTTTACTCTCTTAACCCCCTTGCCGCATGTTTCTGTCTTTAGTTGTTTATTGTAATTTTATCATCTAACTTTGTAATTAACAGGATATCTTGAGCAATTAGCCTTTGAACATATAAGGTGAGAAGGTAATTTAGAGTTAGAAATGCACTTATAGTTATTTATTTTAGGCTTGTCATGCACGCCTAATCTCTTGTCTAACCATTAAAATTGCCTATCTAAATCATAAGGTTAATGCATAACAAAAGAAATTGATTTTCTCTTAAATCACTAAATGACATTATAATTCATTTCATAAAAAAATATCTTCTTATTATCAATTGTAAAAAATATAGCATCTTTATATCTTACCTTGCATATGTTAATCAAAATTGATTTTGCAAAATGAAATGCATATCTTTAGTAAATACATCAATTTTGCATCATTTTTTATAAATGCATACTTTTAAACTTTACGTATATTTTGTAGCATTAGTCTTGTAAATCTTTTATCAAAATGCATTCTCTTATAAAACACTTGCATCATCTTTTAAAACATGCATTTTCTCTAACATAATAGTCAACCTAGGTTTGAACGGACAACCGCACGTTAGCGGATCTTAGAGGATGCCTAACACATTCTCTCTAGATTTATAAAGAACCCTTGCCCAGAATCTCACTAAAGTTTAGCAGACCATTTTTAATGGAGTTAGTGTTGACTTTAACCTAAGTTGACATTTATGTGTCCTAATTCACCCAAACTAATTAGGTGGCGACTCCGCGAACCCTTTTTTCACTTAGCATCTTTAGCACCCTTTAGCATTACTTTTATTTTTATTTTTCTAACATTTCTAAGCAGGAGTTGAATAATGTCGCGGTCGAAAAAGGGCGTGACAATTGCAGAAGAGGTTCAGTAATATAGAATTTAAGCATGTCCCACGGATCCAAAATGAATTCGCTGATGCGTTGGCAACTTTGTCCTTCATGATTCAACATCCGGACAAGAATTACATTGATCCGATCACAGTGAGTGTACTAAAACAACCTGCTTATTGCTCTCATGTAGATGAAGAAATAGACGGGAACCCTTGGTACCATGACATCAAAAGATACCTCAAGGCATGAGAGTATCCAGAAGGCATAACCAACATTCAGAAGAAGACACTTCGAAGATTAGCAAACTATTTCTTTTTGAATGGGGAGGTTTTATATCGAAGGACTCCAGATCTGGGTTTATTGAGATGTGTCGACGCTCAAGAGGCAAGCAAGCTAGTAGAAGAGATACACGGAGGGACATGTGGACCTCATATGAATGACTTCACTTTGGCGAAGAAGATTCTGCGAGCAGGTTATTTTTGGATGACGATGGAAACAGATTGTATCCGCTTTGTGCAGAAATGCCACCAGTGTCAGATTCATGGGGATTTGATTCGAGTACCTCCGAAAGAACTTAATGTGACAAGTTCTCCTTGGCCATTCACAACTTGGGGCATGGATGTCATCGGCCCTATTGAACCCGCTACCTCAAATGGGCACATATTCATCCTCGTAGCAATTGACTATTTCACTAAGTGGGTAGAAACATCATCACAAAAATCAGTGACGAAGAAAGTAGTAGTCGACTTTGTTCGCAACAACATCGTCTGCCTATTTGGCATTCCTGAGTCTATCATCACGGACAACGGAGCCAACCTCAACAGTGGCCTAATGCAGGACATATGTGAGAAGTTCAAGATTATCCACCGCAATTCCACCCCATATAGCCCGCAAATGAATGGCGCAGTCGAAGCAACTAATAAGAATATCAAGAGGATCTTGCGCAAGATGATTAGCAACTACAAACATTGGCATGAACACCTACCTTTCGCACTTCTGGGTTACCGCACTACTATTAGCACTTCTACCGGTGCGATATCGTATCTTTTGGTATATGGAACAGAGGCAGTACTACCATCAGAAGTGGAGATACCATCTTTGAGAATTATCCAAGAGGCTGAGTTGAGCGAAGCTAAATGGGTGCAAAGTCGTCTGACGATTGATGTTGATTGATGAAAAGCAGATGAATGCGGTTTGTCGAGCAGCTTTGCGAGCAGAATGGCGAGGGCTTTCAACAAAAGGTAAGGCAGGGGCGTTGAAGCCGTATCGGTGGTCGAACGCATATTCCCTCATCAGAATGAGGCTAAAGGGAAATTCGCACCTAATTGGCAAGGGCCCTACATGGTTCATCGAGTGTTGAGTGGATGAGCTTTAATCTTAGCTGAGATGGATGACGAAGTATGGCCTAAAGCTATCACCGCAGATGCGGTAAAGAGATACTACATTTATGAGCATTTGTTTTCCATGTAATTCCCTTTGCATTGTAAAAAAATTGCGTTCCCTCGGTGGGATATGCATAGAGCCCATATAGGGTCTCGCCGCTTCAAATTAGAAAGCCCCTTTACTTGTAATTTGAACTACGTTTGACCTGATTCCCTTGGTGGGATACGTAGGCGGCCATATCGGCTTCGGTCCCACTTTTAGAAAAATCACAATCCCTTTTGCTTGTAATGAAACTACGTTTGACCTGATTCCCTAGGCGGATACGAAGGCGGCCATATCGGCTTCGGTCCCACCTTTAAAATTTTTAGCTTTATCCAATTTCGCCTGTAATGAACTACGTCATGATCTGATTCCCTCATGGGGACACGTAGGAAGTGCATTGGGCTGCCCATTTTTCTAAATAAAAGGAAAAAACTCGCAAGTCTATCAGCATGTTGATCAAACTAATTAAATTTAACGACTTAGACTAGTCATTAGCCTTCTTAATATCTATATTGCACTAGGTTGTCCCTCACATATATTTGATGTGATGGATAAACTTATAGGATAGATGCTTGAATTTGCGAAATTAGTTGAAGTTTGTTTTAGTTTTTCACTCGTTTTGTACTTGAAAGTGTAAGAGGAGGGGGATACTCGAATATGAAATTAGTTGAAGTTCTTTTTTAGTTTTTCACTCGTTCCGTACTTAAAGTGTAAGAGCAGGTGGTGTGGGGGGGGGGGGGGGAGATTGTAAATTTTTCGATATTTTAGTCGAAACAATAAGAACAGTAATGAACACTTAATAAAATGCAGAAGCTAAAGTGCGGAAAGTAAAGTGATACTCAATATTGTGGATCTTAGTCCAGTCTCTTTGGGTGACATGAATGTTCTTTGTAAGCTCTTGTAAGTGGTCTTGTACAGTTGTGATGAAGTGTAACTCCTACGTCTATACTTAGTCTCTTTTTCTTGTAACTTTTGATACATAGTCTCCTTCCCCATGACTTTGTACATTAGAAGCACCTTCTTCTAGGTTTCTTCCTGTTTATCTGGAAGCCTACTTCTTCTATGAAACCTAATCAACGCGGTACACACCCGAAATTCCCGGTTTCTTTACGCACGCCACACGCTTTCTACTGCGCTCATATATAAATATATAGGGTGTCAACAATTCTACTCTAGCCTCCCTCTTAGTTTTTACTTTTGTATTTGCCTTATTAATTCTTGCCCAAGTACTCCCTCTTTGATTGTGGACGTACAATTTCTCTTGATAAACCAGGCTAGCACACTTTTTTTGTAACACACCATATATATTACGTCATGGTAGAATACAAGCAACACCGACGCCTATTTGACCGCTTCGACGAGAACAAAGATGGGAAAATATCAGCTGAAGAGCTTCAACGGTGCGTACATTTGATCGGCAAAGACATGTTGTACGAGGAAGCAAAGGCTGCGGTTGAGCTCAATGATTCGGACAACAATGGCTTGTTGGATTTCGAAGACTTTGCGAGATAAATTGAAGGTGGAAGCGAAGGAGAGAAGGCGCACAAATCGAAGGAGGCATTCAGGATGAATGAGATGGAGGGATGTGGATGCATAACGCCTGAGAGTTTGAATAGAATGCTTGCTAGATTGGGAGAAGCGAGAACAATTGATGAATGCAAAGGAATGATTTGCCGTTATGATATTGATGGGGATGGTCTCCTCAATTTTAATGAGTTTGCGATTATGATGCGTCACCACAATGTTTTTCTCTCCTCTGTTTTTTGAGTTTACAATAAATCACTAATATTACAATGCCTGTTACAAGTAGAACAAAAATCTAAGATAGTTGAGACGAAAGTATATTGATGTTCTTAAAAGTTAGCCTTTAAATAATCTTTGAAAACTGTCTGTTAGGCTCTTTTGAGATGGCAATCCAAGAGTATCATCTTAAAAAGAAAGCTTTAATTGGGCCTATTTTCCAGAATAAGATTGAGCTTCTATTGATGGTGTTGTAAAGAACTTCATGTCTGGATGTGAAGCGATCTAAATTGCTCGTTTCCTTCTGGGGCTTCGTTGATTGAGCAATCATTAACTACTTGGTACTTCAATTCTCCTTAAATTTTGCTTCTTAATAAAGGCTGAGATCTTCTTCCTTAATTGTTTTTCGTGACTATTAATTGTTCGATTATTTCTTTATTTCTTTCCATCTTTGTTGCTTAAAGACTTTGATTTATGTAATTCCTTTGCTGGCAGATCTTCTTTGATTCAGGCTTCCGTCTTTAATTCTGCTTTCTTTCTCCTTTGTAGCTTTTCATTAAGGTTTTCTTGCACAATTAAATTGATGCATCATTAAAATTTTATCCCTAACAATCTCTCATTTTTTTAATGACAATTTAAGAGTCACAAGTGTAGTCAATTTCCCTGAGTTTTAGTCAACTGCAATCAATTTGAATCTTGAATTTTCTTTAGAATTTAATCAAGTCTACTTGAAGTTGAAAACTCCCCTGAGTAGTTGACAAAGTTGTCTTGTGCTCCCCCTTTGACATCAATAAAAGAGAAAGACAGTATGTACAAAAAAACATAATGACTAGAAAATAGCATTAGTAAGGAAGATGTCATAATTTTGTGTTCTTGGATCATATTTTATCTAAAAAAGTCTCAGTCTTGACGATGTCATCCTTCATAGCATCAAACTTCACAATAACTAAGGTAGCAAATTCTTCAAATTTGATAGAGAAAAGCAGTGAGGAATCCTCAGTGCTATTTTGAATCTTGGCTCCTTAATGACCTGATCTAGTTTAAGGAGGAGTCCAATTTCTCATCCAACACAATCAACTTACAAAAATTTCGGCAGGGTGATCGATTGTAGGACGATTGGAGGAAGTAGAGGGCTTAAATTTGGATGGGCCAAGGGCCAAGGGCCAAGGAACAATCAAAATCATTTTTGAGAACCCAAGAGTCATCAATATGGTGTATCTTATTCTAATAAAGGCTCTCTAGTTATAACACTGCTTGACATGCAGAGGAGGATATTCATCCAAACTGATATTATTTGCTTCCATTGTGCTTTTCTGGATTATTAAAAGTAATCAATATGCCATATATAGGGATCTGAAGCATTTTCCAACATAGTTAATTACAAGAGAAGAAATCTTGATTTTGCATTTATTAACCAAACAATAAGTGAGAAGGGTATCACATTGAGCAAGGGTGGAAAGTGCTCTTCATTTCTGTAAATTTAGAGATGGAAAAATCAGACTCATTTTTAGTAACCTGTTTAGCTCGACTAAGTTCAAACAATTTTATTATGACCAACTTGTTGACTTGACCGAACAGGCTGCATTGAAATATGTTAAGAATCCTAATCGGAAATGAAATGAGAACATGGACTTGAACAATCATCACCGTACAAGCTAACTTTTGAGGGTTAGGTTAGACTCAAAATACATTCATTACATGGTATCAGAGTCAGAGTCAGACCCAATCCAATTCTTTGTTCACCTACAATCTAGCTTTTGGGGTGAGTTAAGTCCAAAATCAATTCTTTGTTCACAAGCTAGCTTTTGGGGTTGAGTTAAGCCCAAGATCAATTCTTTACAAAATAAACCATCAATTTATTGGGTCAAAATAGTGTGATCCGACGGATCGAAATGCAATCCAAACATAGATAGTAATTAAAAAAAATAGATGCAAAATTGAATGATATCGTACAGATTGAGTTTTGATTTGTTACCTAAAATTCATGTTAAGGACACTAATCATTGCAGCTTCAGGATCATAAAACAACTCATTCGGTGAAAATGCGGATACGAATAACTCGATCGGTTTTGGTGCATAGTTGATCGGCAAAATCCGGCCGACACAGTGGATGCGATGGAAAATGGTACAACTATTTCAACAATTAGATCTAATGATCAACAAATCACCGAGAAACAAGAAGTTTCTTGTGATGAATATGCTATGAAAACGATAATCGATCATAATTGCTAATCAACGATGCCGAGTTATTCGTACCCGCATTTTCCATCGAATGGGTTTTTCAATCCATCCGGTCACGATCTTCAGCCCCAAGAATCTATAAGAATGGCAATACTTGGATGAAGATCGAGCTCCAATTTTGGATTCTTAGCTCGCTTTCCCTTTCTAGATTAGGTTTTCATTTCTTTCTCATTCTATAAGTAGGTTGCCTTTTTCTTTTATTTATTTTGTTACTCTAGTTTGACTATTAATAAAATGACCCTAGTGGTAGTCACACTATTTTGACTCGTCTTGAACCAATAAATTGACGTGTCATTTCAACTTTCAAGTACCACTTGTTTAGTCAAGTCAACAAGTTGGTCATACTAAAGAAATTTTAAACTTAGTCGAGTTAAACAATTTACTAAAATATTAGTTGATTTTGTCACCTCCAAATCCACAGAAATGAAGAGATGTGGCAAATGATGATGGTCTTTATTAGGTTGGAAGGTTAGTAGAAAGTTCAACGTTATCTTGATTCTCGGCAGAATTAAATTTGGTGATAGTTGGGAGCATCGTGTTTGTCGTAGTTTTAGCCTTATTCATATTGTTTACCATCTATTGTTTATTATGTTTCGGTTATCGCATTATTTCATTGTTGTTACTGTTCCTTTTCTAAAGACTCATTTCCTTATTAGTTGTAATATTTTCTTCAAATCATAGTTACTTTGATTTGTTTCACTGAAGCTAAGAGCATTTCGAAAATAGTTTTTCTACCTTCACGAGATAGGATGAGGTCTGTGTACACTCTATCCTTTTCAGACCTCCTTGTGGATTACATTAGATATGTTATTATTATTTATTTTCTGTCGCTTGGAGAAACAAGAAGTAAAGATGTTAGTTTACTTCAAAAAGATTTGGTCTTTCAGTGCTTTAGATTTATTGGTTGATATTGTCATCCTCTTATCTCGGCTTTATCCAAAAAAATTAAACTGTATCCTATTAAAACGGGCATGAAAGTAGCTTATAACTTTGATGGTGAACTAGAATCGAAGGGAATAAAAGGCTGAGGAAAAAAATTAAAATCAAAAGTTTCAAAGACTGAATTTGTGAAATGCGCTTGCATAATTTATTTATTATGTATGTTTACTCGGGATAGTATATAAACCCAATAATATTTACAAATCAAATTATTTAGGTCCTGAATATAATAAGTTATACGCTACACTCGAGTAGCTCACCTAAATGCTAAAGTAAATAATCGATTGCGGTCCAATTAAATTATACTACAATGAATACTTTTATTTTTCTGGAAAAAGGCATTCTAATCAACTATTAATTAAATCAAATTTGAGTACATTATGAATTAAAGATGGTGAATCTAGTATCCACTCCATAACATTAGACGTAGACCCCGAAGTCCGAGCTAACAGATGGGCACACTATCGCTGATCTTTATTGATAAAGTTGTGGAATCTTTCATGAAATGTAATTGAACCCGCGATTTGATTTGTAAGTTATCAATAGGTGAAAATGAGGTTCATTTGGAGGTACCTGACATTGATCTATTTATGTTTGAGGCAAAAGATAGTACTAGATTTCATGATAAGAAGATTGACAAGGAAACAATACTAAACATACTTGATGTAAATTCTCTTGATGAGGAGTTGATAGCAATAATTCAGGGCAAAACCAGTGATGACCGTGGCATCGGTCTATGAATTTTGGCTTCTTTTATCAACCATTCTTGTGATCCCAACATGAGGCTGTCCCACGTTGGGGTACTTCTAATTCTAGAGATATAAAACAGGCGAAGAGCTCATATATGCCTATCTTATTTTTTAATGTTTATCTTCAGCTTTTTTATTCTTTTTTTCTTTTCACCAAAGATTGTGGAGGATGCTTGTAGAATTAATGGAGTTGATTCACAACTCAGATTGTGTTGATATTTTTCATTCTTCTTTAGTTCTAACTATTGTAGATGTAAAAGTGTTCCTACCAACGCTTACTTATAAGAAAAAGCCTTGTGAGCTCGAAAAAAGAGGAAGTAAGAGAAAGAACAAAAGTTGAATCATCGAGGATTGCTTATGGAAGGCCAACATATCATTTCGAGGGTCCTTATTTTAATGAAAAGTCCTTCGAACAGATGAAACTTTCCAATAGAAAGGTTTGCATGGGATAAACACCCTTATTTGGTGTATTATGTCTTGTGTTCGACACAAAACATCAAAACAAATTCTCTACACAAGAATCACTTCTATTCTAAAAGGAGCTACAGTATATCATTAACTGAAAGTCCCATTGGGGCCATTCAAAGGCAAGAGGTCAAGGCTGAAACGCTATTTTGACAATGGATTCGACTTCTCATCTTTTGGGCTCCAGTTAGTGGACCAAGTCATTCGCACAAATGTCCTATTTTGGGGTGGTCTTTAATTTTTGTCCTTTAAATTTGAATTTTTTATTTTTTGGTCTTTATTATTTTTGGCGCGGCATAATTAGTGTTATATCTTCAGTATATGTATTATATACAACCCACAGATTATGCCGGATAAGACATAACTGTCAACATTCTAACATAATATGAAAAAAAAACATAATTTCAAATTTCGGCGGGTAATTAGCGTTTAATTTCAACATATGTATCATAACATCCATACAAACTATGTCTGATAAGACATAATTTCCAACACTCAACATAATTTAGAAAAATTACTATAAAACTATGTCGCATAACTTAATTTCTATATAATTTATGCCGGGCAAAGTAAAATTTCAATTTTCGAAGAAAAAAAATACTATAAAAACTATGTCTTTTGCGAAGTAGATCTGAATATTTTCATAAAAAAAATAGCAGGGGCAAAAATTAAAGACGACTGCTGTGGATAAGGATTCAAAGACAACGAGCCAAAGCCTGTTGTTTTTAAGAAGCAACTTCTCTCCTCCCAGTTATGAAGAACAAAAATTAAAGACTAGTGTGTTTGAGGGGAAATCTGCACAAAAAATGAACAGAGGAGTTAAAATGTACTCCCTTATCCTCCAAGAAAATGATATAATTACTAGTAATATTTTGAGAGTAAAAAAATATGTTCTTAAATAACAAAATCAATAATCTAATTTAAATTAAAACGTAAATTTTATCATTCTTTTTAAAGTAGAGTAAGTAAAATGGTCAGTAACAAACTTATCCAGGCTATTTTAATGTGTTTTATATATTTTTTTAAAAGGGTAACTGTATAGTTAAGTCCATTTTCTACGATTACATCTATATTTCTTCTTATCAACTATCTATTGTACTTATACCTGTCTACCGGTCCGGGTTGACCCGGAACCGGACCGGTTGACCCGGTAGCCAAACCGGACCGGCCCGGACCGGTAAAGGCATACCGGGTTGGGGGTTGGATTGGCCCCCAACTCCAACCCGCACGGGTTATGAAAAAAGGTAGGCGTGAACTTAACCTGTTCCATTCTGCTAATCGGTCGGGCCAGTAACAAAAAATATTTCGCCCAAACGGTATTGTTACCGTTGGACACTTGGACTTGGGAGGGGGGGGGCAGGGGGCTTGCCCACGGTCATTTCGACCGTTGGCCTATTTTTTTTTTTTTTTTTTTTTAATTACATTTTTTACTTTAAAAATCTATAAATTCTCTACATTTTCTTCATTTTTCTCACACACCATTTCTCTCAATTCTCTTATTCTCCATGTCTCATACTCTCTTAATCATCTTTAGTATCAATTTTCAAGTTATTATTATTATTAGTTTTCAAATTCAAAGTAGCAAGACGCAAGACTTCGAGCTTCGAGTTTCAATTGAATTCTGAATCCCGAAGTTTGGTACACTCGTTTCATTCTCTAATTATTTTATTAAATTATCATATTTATTTGTTGGTTATTTAAATATTTTAAAATGTCTTTACTAAGGGAATTGCGTCGGATCATGTAGTAAATCTAGTTCGAGGGTAAAAATCAGAGTTCTTCATCATCTAATCAAAATATAGATTATGATCAAATGCAATAAGATTTTGGAATAGAAGATAATGAATATGATAACGTTCAATTAGATGATATTGATGAACTTGAAGAACAAAAACAAGAACAAGAACCTCCTACACTCTTAGTGTTCCTTCACATCGATGTTGAGTGCGCTAGTGGTAGTCGTAGTCGTGATCGTAGACCTCCTTTACCGGACCGAGCAAGAAAAAAAGGAGTAAAGTGTGGCTCTTTTATGATAAAGTTGTAGATGCGATAGAGTTAAATGTAATATTTGTGGGAGAACTTATAAACATAAGGCGGGGTGGTGACGGGGCGGGCACTATAGGTAGACATATAAAACACGATCATACGGCCAATGAGATCTTTGTCTCGATTTAGAACCCGTCAACAACAACTTAATCCATTAATCGGGAGTTGGCTAATGCGATCCAAAAGATCGCGTTGAATTAGCAAAAATGATTGTCGGAGGTTGTTTACCTTTTTCTTTTCTTCTTCTTCATATTTAATTACATATATTCAAAGAGTATATAATCCTTTTTTAAAGGTGTTCCTCGTAGTACTACTAGAGCCGATATTTTTAGACTTCATAATGATTATGTTATTTTCTTGCAATATTTGTTTGCTAACCTTCCATGTCACGTTAGTTTTACTTGGACATTGGACATGCATTGAACTGTTATGATTATTTAACAATTACTTGTCATTGGATTGATGAAAATTTTAGAATGGAAAAGCGTATTATTGCTTTTTTGCGTATGGCGAGGATCAAAGTCATACCGAAAATATATAAGCGAAACTATTTGTTTTTATGCCCAAAATATAATCTTTATAATAAAATACTTTGTGTATCATTCGATAATGCATCTAATAATCTGGATGTAGATCTTTTAAGCGGAAGTACAACCACCACTTCGATATATTTCATGTTCGTTGTGCTTGTCATATTTATAATTTAATTGTTAAAAGTGGTCTTGATTTATTTTCACCAAATAAAACTTGTCAAAAGAAAGTTGGAGTTATTCAGGTAATAATAAGAAAAATAGAATTATAGAATTTAAAGAAAAATGTAAACAATTTAATTTGAGACCTAAATTCATGCCAGAAGAGATTATTACACGGTGGAATTATACTTATTTATTTTTAAAAGAATGTTATAAGTATAAAGACCCCATAACACATGTTGCAAATGCGCATTGTAAGAACGTGATGTATATGTTAACCGACGAACATTGGAAATCAATTGGTGAACTTTTAAAATTTTTACGTAAATTTTACACTGCAATCGTTGAATTTTCGTGATCTTATTACCCAACAGCTTGTAATGCTTTAGCTCATATAAATTGAAATTCATATTTACTTTATGGTTTAAAATCAAATGTGAAATATAAAGATGCGATTCTGATTATGTTTGAAAAGTTTAAAAAATATTTTTTTCCTATTCCTGATGTTTATTGTATTGGTGCAGTCTTAAATCCTTCTATTAAAAAAGTAGATTGTCATAATCTAATATTTAGTTTATATACTTATACGGAAATAGGTGAAACAGAAACTCAATCTTCATTTGATTGCATAAGTAAACTTGATACTAATTTAACTACATTATATGAATATTATGCTACATTACATGATAACACCAACTCTGCTACTAATATTTCTTCTAGTTCTGGTTCTGTGTCTACACCTGCGGGATTCAATGCTGATGACGATGAAGAAGAATCTTTAGACATATGGAGCACTTTTACAACACAACCAACCACAAGCCGATCTTGCGATGAGATGCAATTTTATTTGCAAAAGCCAGCGGAGCCGAAGAAAATTTTTGACCCTTTACAATGGTGGCAGAATAACAAAAGACAATTCCCGGTACTTGCAGCGATGGCCCGGGATGTTCTTAATGTGTCGATCTCAACAGTGGCTTCTGAAAGTGCATTTAGCCAAGCACGAGATCAAATAGGAGACACACGTCACACATTGGGTGGAAGCACATTAGAAGTGTTAGTCTGCTTAAGGGATTAGATCAGATCAGAGAGAAGAAATCAAGGATGTGGAGACGTTAATTCTCCGGAAGATGAAGAAATAGGCAATATTTTGGAAGGCGGGAGCGGAGGCGGGACTGAAATTAATACTCGGTTAGAGGCTATGGAGCATAACCAATTCAATCAACCTATAGATTACGAAGAACTTGCAAGAAGGATGCATAATATGTAAATAAAATTATTATTACTTCATTATGTACTCTTATTAACGTTATGAAAGTTCAAAAGTTTACATCTTATCATTAATTTTAATTTTACTATCTATTTAGTTGTTAATCTGTTATTACTTATTTGTTAACTTATATCTACTAATCTAATAAATTAATAAAAGTATAATTACAAATTTACAATATAAAGTTATAAACTATAAAGTATAAAGTTATAAACTATAAAATAAAAAGTTAACTTTAAAGTTTCAATTTTAATATATACAACTAAATTATATATTATATTACATATTTAAATTGAATTTAGTTTATATTATAGAAATTAAATACTAGAAATAAAAAAAATAACAAAAATAGAAATCGGACCGGTAGGACCGATTCGACTCGAGCAGATTCGGTAGACACGGAATCGTGATGGAACTGATTGGCGGTAGTCGGTGAACCGGACCGTGCCGTCGGAGCAAGTTAAACGATGAGGGCTACCGGGCCGATCGGCCGTTAGACACCTATAATTGTACTCCATAGTTTAACAAGACTACTCAAAATTGTGGTGGGATGAATGTGATCATTTTCCCCTTAATTAGAGGTCGAGTATTAGGATTCTAATGACGTCTAGTCCAAAATTTCTTAATGAAATATAGTACGGTCGTAGCAATAATAAACCCAATAAAGGTTGGAGTCGATCCCACGAGGAGTGCACGTGTGTTAAGATGTCAAAGGTGTGTGAACTTGAGAATTTTCTAAAGTAATCTTCAAATAAAATTGTTGATTTGAACCATTAATTCTAAAGCTAGACTATTATACTAAGCTAGAATATAAAAAATGAGACATTAATTAGAATGCAAGAATATTTTGTTTGTTTTTAAATTAAAAAAGATACCGGGATTGTAACCTACATATGTTATAGCTAATTCATGAATATAAGTAATCTTGCTTAGATATATAGGATTAATGATTATGATTCAATTGCTAATTACTCACCAGAATTTTTCAATTTTAGCATCTACTGTGATAAGAAAGCGCCCTTAGTTCAATTCGATAGAACGTGGGTCTCCAAAACCCGATGCTTATATATGAGTTTTTTCAAGCCCAAAAGACCACAATAAGACCCAATTGATAAAACGCAAGTAGAAATCTCCCTATCCCTAGTTCAATTTCACTAATCAAGCATAATAATTCCTTGCTACTTGTTAATAACTTGTTGGAAAATAAAGTAGTACATGAATAGTAACTAACTATTACAAGTGCTTCGAAAGGGTAAATGACAATGATTATAATAGCAACAAACTTGTAATCCACAAGAATTGTGGCAACAATAAGCCTTTGAGATCTTGATATTCGGTCTTGAATCTTTGAACCAGTTGCGGAGAGTTCTTTAAATCTTGATAACCTGAAATCAATAAACACCAAATCTGGATGGTTACAATTATGGCTGAGTCGAGTGATGACACTCTGTCTTTAAGGCAAGATTGCCCCGTCTATATCATTTTACGTTGATAGGCAATAGTCTCCCAAGATAAAACAACTACGAACACTTGAGCAAAGGAAACTCAAGTGTTTCTCTTGAAGAACTTTGAGTACTGAAATATGCTAGAGAGGAAGAAGTTTTCAGAACTCTATAAGTGCTGCAAGTGTTTAACAATTGAGCCAACGACCTCAATTTATAGTAGTCTAAGAGGGGCCTCTTCAAGTGCTCATGTAGTGGCCATTTAAATGTCATGTAATGGCCATTTAATCCACAAAGTAATGCAGCCAAATAATGGCTGATTTATGGAGGAAAAACTGACATGTTAATGCTCTAAAACGTATCCATAATCAGCCAAACTTTTGGACTTTCGTCGCACAGTCACTGCCTCGGAAGCGCCGCGATGCTGCAGAATTAGCGCCACGGCACCGCGGCTCCAGTAGTTACTGACACTCTAGCACCGCAGTGTTGTCCTGGAGGCGTCGCGGCTCCGATGGGTAGGCGTCGCGGCTTCGCGGATATTTTCGACTCGTTTCATCTTACACTTCTTCCTTCATTTACCAATGTGGAATACTTGTCATTTGGCCAATAACCGTCCATCATTTTATGTCTCAAACACTTTAATTACACACCAATATCTCTTTCACTAATGAAATTTACGATATTTGACACTACGAGTGCACGAGTGTGGAAATGACATTTTCTACGTACGGGACCCCAATTGTTCGAGTAATAAATAATGAGATAAAATTAATTCCATATTAGTAAATTTTCAACAATCCTATCTTGAAAGAGATTTTAGCGCACTCACAAGGTGTCTCTCCAACAATCTTTCAGCGGGCTGATGTTACATCGGGAGAGATAGCTTTCGCTTTGACCCTTTCTTAGTTGAATACAATCAGACTTACTTACTGTGTGGTGAATGTGATGTCTTGAACCGTCAGTGTTTAGTGAAGCCAAGACATTGGTACCAACACAACAACTTTCCTTACTCTGTTCTTCTTAATGTTTTGTTCGTTGTGGTCGTGGACACTCTTGAATTCTTAAGTGCGTTCATTTGAGGCGGCTTGTCCTCACACTTAAATAGGTAGTCTCTTACAAGGTATCCTGCTATACCCCACTTCTCAAATGTTAGACACCATTAAAAGTTTCCCCAAACCTAACCTTAACCGGTGAGGATCATTAACAATTTTGGAAACTTACCCTCTACCCACCATGCATGTAGCACTTTAATGTCTATCATGGGAACGACTTTGGATTCGTGTTTCTTTACAGAAATCATCATTCGAAGTGCTCTTGCTTCCATAGAAGCGCTCAACTGAACCTTTTTCAGCTTAGTTTTCCCATTGAACCAAATTATTGGGATTTCCAGTCAGTATGGTTGGGTTACCACCGCAAAATTTCATATTATTTGGGTTTTAACCCCATCCCTAGACAGACAGAACACTTGATTTTCGGGTAGTCTCTTAGTCAAAGGGTTCACTATTTATCGGTGTATTTTATACACACTTTTTGTGTCATTTATAGTTAGTATTTTACTCATTTCATTTATGTTTAGTATAGTATTAGGGTCGTTTTTCTTTCTTTTGTGTCACATCGGTCAGAAATGGAGAAATGACAAAAAAGAGATGAAATGAGTATAAATGAGATGGAATTGCACACTAAAAGGGCCAAGAAATGAAGCCTAAGAAGTTCCGGGAAGTATAGAAGAAATCAGACGAAGACCGGACGAAAAAGGACGAAGAAACGAAAAATCCGGAAGAATGTTGTCACCGGCGCCGCGACGCCGCCCTCTTAATTTTCCGAAACGCCTCTGATTTTGGTATTTGTGGCTGTGCTGCAGAACCACGGCGCGGTATTTTCGAGTCCAAAGGATAACTTTTCCTACCTACATAATCCTTAACCCTTTACCTAAAGGATTCTATAATTTTTCCTACCTACATAATCCCTAACCATTTACCTAAAGGATTCTATAACTTTTCCTACCTACATAATCCCTAACCCTTTACCTAAATGATTCTTGTGCTATAAATAGTCTCTACATCATTAGAAGAATTCATTCCATCCATTGTACATACAACACACCCTAGGAGGCTAAGATTTTGGGAGGCTTTTCAAGTATTTTCTTTTCTTTCTTTTCTTTCTTTATTTCAGTTCATGTATGGAGATTATATTAGTTCTTAGCGTGACTATGGCTAGGAGCGAATTACTTTATTAGGGATTTCCTTGTGATTCACTTGAAACTCTATTCATGAATTAATATATTAGTTTGGTTTCTTCTTCACTTATTTAAGATTTATTCAATAGTTGTTTTGATTGCTTGATAATTAACTGATCACTAGTTATCATCACTTATATGAGTTCTAATCGAAATCCGAAAGGGGAGATTGTGAATATGCTATAGTTGAATAAACATAAGTTTAAATCGTGGACGAAAGTACCCCGATACTTGTGTAGCTTAATAGGTTATTGCTCTTAATCCTCCTTTGTAGTCAATCTTGTCATCGAAAGATAGAAGGGTTCTCCATTGGGGTTGAGTGTTTATATTACCTTAACAGGAGTATAAAACGGTCTAGTTAACTTGCTATCTTAACGTAGAAGAAGAAGTTAGTCTTATTGTATTAATGATTGAATAGAGTGGATAGTTGATGATCTTGAAAGCCCTAATTCTCCATCATAACTGATTTAAATCAAAGTATTTTCATAATTAGTTTATTTTCTGCATTATTAGTCTAGAATTCCAAACCAATTAACGTTAACTAAATAGAAACTAAAGCATAGATAACCAGTACTTGAAAACCAGTCCCTGAGAACGATATTCGGTCTTACCCAGACTATATTACTTGTAACGATACGTGCACTTGTGTTTAGCGTGTGTATAAATCGCACATCAGCTATATCATTTGATTACTAATCAAAGAGGTGACACCTGTGATGATCAACTACCTAACGGTATTATGTCTCTGACTAAAATGTCCAGACACCGTCATCCGTGCCCTCCCTGAAGTCAACTGGCTAGTCTCATGTATAACTGACAAAAGCACGGGTTTTCCCAATAAGGTACATTCTCTAAGAAGTCGTGAAGTTACTCAACTTCTTTTCATGGTTGTCAAAAGCGATAAACTTTAATTTCCATCATGAATCAGCTGATGCAAGTTTTCTTAGAGTATTTTTAAAGACACATCATACACATCCACTTGTGGCTTTGGTAATCTTCAATTCCGATGTCCAGTTTGCGTCAATGCGTTCTTCCAGAACCGCTGGACATCCAGATTATCATAATCCGTAGATAAGCAAATGTTTCAGATATTGTCATATCTGATTTACCGTCGTCTATCGATCATTTTCAGAATCACGAGTGAACCTAGTTCAACTATTCTACTTTGTAAGCCAATATCGGGTCGGTTGTAGTGTATAAATAAATTGAACTACATGTGACATGCGCATATCGCTCCTGGTATACGGGCGCACCATGATTCCAATCAATCTTATGATTCATATCCATTGGTGACTTCAACGACGAACTGTCGAACATCTCAAACTTTCTCAACACATCCTCGATGTAGTGAGACTGAGATAAGACCAGACTGTCGGACGTCTTAGAGATCTTTATCACTAAGATGACATTTGCAATATCTATATCCTTTATATCGAAACATTATTTCAACATATTCTTAGTTTCTAAGATCAAACTAGGACTACTCCATGCGATCAACATGTCGTCTACGTAAAGGCATATCAAGACGATCGAGTCAGAATTACCTATCATATAGACACATTTGTCACACTCATTAATAGAGAAACCTTTCAGTAGTAGAGTACTATCAAAGTTTTTGTGACAATGCTTCCGGGCCTGTTTCAGCCCGTACAGAGATTTGACAAGTCGACAGACTTTTTTCTCTTACCCCGGAACCACACACCTCTCGGGTTGTTCCATATAAGTTTCTTCTTTCACATTCAGAATGTTGGTTTTCCAACTGTTTGCTTTCTAACTTCAGAGTCAATGTATTTGTTGCCAGATTCATTATTTTTGTTTCATCTGAACCTTTCAAGACCAAAATGTAAAAATTTCGATGACCAAAATGAGAGTTTAGGAAGAATCCCAACAGTCCACCAAACCAACTCTCCGGTTAGGAAGGTTATCTCAACATCCATATCATGCAAGACTGCAGTGGCCATAGATATTAAATTATTCACAAGAGAGCATATGTCCGAGTAGCCGAGGCCTTATACTCGTCAATACATCCATCTACTTTGTACTCAATTTTGAATATCCACTTTTACAACCCAAAGGTTCTTTTCCCAGATGAAGGTCAACCATTACACAAGTATGGTTCTATCCGATGGAATCTATTTCTCTATCAGTAACTTCTTTTCAAAGCAGTACCTCTGGAGTTGATAATTATTTGTTAATTGTCCATGGTTCATTCTCAATCATACAAGCTAGAAGGCCTTGAATAAGTCTTTATCCCCTTTTTGCTCTGTCTTGGTTCAACACCTAGAATTACTGAGGTATGTAGATCTGGAACATTAAGTTCCGGATAGTCAGCAATGTCCGAGTCCTGTAGATCTGTAACGTCTAGTTCGGGATAGTCAGGCACTCGCGGGTTCTTGTTAACCTCGAGCAATTACTACTTTCTTCTTCTTAAGGAACGTTATCTTCAAAGAATTTATCATTCTTTGACACCAAGAGGTGACAAACACTACTGTTATATGCAGATCCAGTGGATATGCAATCTATAGTCTTAGGTCTAACTTGACCTGTTTCGGTATTTTAACCTCTACCAAGCCACCCGACATTACAATATTTATAGGTGAGATCATTTCCATATTTCACATGGAGGGTTATCCTAATCCTTATGCGGAGTTCTGTTGAGAATCGCATAAGCGGTAAGGATCGCCTTGCCCCACATATTTTTGGATGTATGGCTTTGCGCTTAGCTAACACCGTTAGACTGAGGTGAGTAAGGAGCAATCATTTGATGAACGATGCTTCACATTCTCCCCCTCTATCACTATGAATTCCTCAGTCCGTAAGCTTAGCTGATTTTAAACGTCTGCTTTGTAGCGCTTATCCGCTTCAACCGGTTCATCTCTAATTTTCAACAAGTAAAGGTAACAATACTTTGTGTTATTATCTATGAATGTCACAAAGTACTTCTCTCCCCCCTCTATTTTGTACACGCTTCAAATCACTCATGTAGGTATGACTACGTCCTAGAGGAGCGAGTGATTTTTTCGCTATTCCTTTGATGTAATGGAAATGTGTTTTTTCCTCTTCGTCCACCTCACATTCATTTTGAAGGTTTTACAGAAGGCAATAATCTCAACTCAGTTAGCTTTTGAATGACTTTCAATTTAACGTGTCTTAATCTATGATGGCATAGATGCAAGGATTACAAATATATCATTCATTTGGCTACAGACATACTGTACCACTCTTAGTTATTACAGACCTGATGGACTAGACTCAAACTAGCTTGACCAACAACGTCCCTAATATCGCGCCCGTTTTTTACCTCGGAGTCTGAACGGTATCAGCAACGTTGCTCTTTTGGCACTGTTCCATGGATGGAGCAATAATGCTATTTTTGTGGAGTGGCCACCTAATTAGTTAAGTGAATTAGGACACTTGAACTATTGCAATAAAAATACTGCAATTGATCTCCATTTAATGGTCTGCGAAATTAATGAGATTCAGAATCAGGGTTCTTTATTATCCTAAAGGGAAGGGGTTAGGCATCCTTTAAGATTCGCTAACTTGCGGCTATCCGATCAAACCTAGGTTAATTATATATTGACTTTTATTCTACCTAGTCTAAGCATTTTTTCATAATTTACAATTAAAATAAAATGCAATACAGAATAATAAAACTAAAATTAAATATGACATAAAATAGAACTCCGGGACATCTTTTTGAAATGCATCTCCGGGTACCTGTATAAACACTTAGTAAAAGTGCCAGTAAGAGAGTAAATAAATTTTTAAATAATGACAAGAATTAAAAGTAAACAAAAATAAACCCGTCTTTTGTACAGGGGAGGCCTTAGAAATCAGACGAAGATTCTTTCATCGGCCAATATTGTTAGAAACAATAAAATAAATAAAACCTTCATATATGCGCCAAAACAATATTAGTTTTAAACACAGAGGGCTCAGATATATAAAATAAAGTGGACATCCTAAACAAGTCCGGCTGCGAAAATTCGCCCTGCCAGCGCATGTTGGTTATCCGGTGTAAGTGGAAGAAATCATCATTGCCCTGAAAGCTTTATTTTATTTTCCGTCTTTGCAACTGTGGAGGCCTCAAAAATCGACGGATAACTTTTTCATTGGCCATCAAGTGTAGTATCTTTGTTCAAATCAGAAAATGCCTCATAATCAAGTGTACAAATTTGTTCCTTCAATCTAATATAATAAATGCGAATTTCTAAAAAATCAGTATGAACCCAACGAATAATGAACAACAAAGTAGCCAAAAGAAAAGACAAATGGTTCGCGAAACAGTACAACCAGCACCAAAATATCACCGGTAAACCAGTGAACCAAAAATGGTTCGCGAACATGGAAATAACAGCAACATAGCACGAAAATAGTCCAGAATCCAGCTTTAAAGTGGCTAAAAATATGGTAGTAGTAGACCCCAAATAGAGTATTTGTTCCAAATCAGTTAAGTTACCAACATTAATAATAAAAAAGGTCAAACCGTGCAAATAAATGGCAGAACAGTAGCGGAAAATGAACTGTGGCAGCGAATCAGTAGCAATGGCAAGCAGTGGCATAAAATTCAAACGAACCAGTCCAACACAACCAACATCAATCCAAAATAAAATAAAAGCCAAGCAAAAGAGTAGCCGGAGTTCAAACTCATGTCAGTGCAACAACACAACAGTCAAAAGACAGGGAGAGGCATTGCTTCCGCCGTGAGGTACGCCGGAGCGACGCCGCTGTGGTGTAAGGGCAGTGATCCCAGCGAAATGTCGTCACTGGTTCAGTTCGCCGGAGCTTGGAGCTCCAACATTGGTCAACAGCGACGGGTGTCGTGGTGGTGGGTGTTGTGGTCGATGACATTTCGCTGGGAATGGGGGTGACGGGTCTGGGCAGTCGTGAGTTGTGTGTGTGTGTATGAGAGTAAAAAGGAAGAGTGAAAATGGAGTAAAGAAAGAGTGGGGGGGTGTTATCGATGAAGAAAATGAGAGAGAGGTGTGTTATAGATATAGGGGTGTGGACTGCTGATGTTGATAGAAATGGTAGGGTGTTGAAAATGATAAAATATGGAGGGGGTGGAGTGTTGAAATGGTAAAAGAGGTATGGGTTGCAATATGGGTTGAAGGTTTGATTTTTGCGGAGAAATAAAAAGATATGAATTGAACTGATTTAATTAAATTGATTTGAATAAAAATACAAAATGATTTATTATTTAAAATAAAATATATTTAAAGGGATGCAAAATTATTAAAATAAAAATGACGATGTAATAATAAAAATATTGACTGAAACATAATGCTTAATTTAAAATAAACTATGCGATGTCATTCTGTGAAAAAATAAAACATAGAATATTAGGTAAAAATGTAAAATAATGAAGAAAAAAATGCGGTGTCCTAAAATACTTAAAATTCAACAAATAATCCGAAAAATGGGTCAAAATTGGGTGTCAACGCCTAAAACCAAGTCTGGGCCATGTATCACCTCCTTTTAGAGTGATCCCATTCCCTGAAGTTCTTTTGAGGACAACCTCTCCAACCCCTTCTACTTTAGAGGTGGTGTTGTTTCACATGAACAACCTTCTTCCCATGGTTAGGGCTTAATTGAATCATATGTGATCTACATTTTCTGGCCCACTCCATTTGCATTGACAGACTAAGTGTCCAATTTCTTTTTTGCCTTTCTTTTGGCCTTCAGATCGTTTACAACAACATACCCAGTAAAATCCCACCACGTGGGGTCTGGGGAGAGTAGAGTGTACACAGACCTTACCTCTACCTTGGTAGGTAGATCGACTGCTTCTGGGAGACCCTCGGCTCAAGACCTGCGTAATCACAATCAAAGCAAACGTTGCATATCAAGATAAACGGTCATAGACAAGAAATTAAAGCTATAGGAACATGCTGGTAACAAAAAATTGAATACGCCATGGTAGCACATTATTTCAAAGGAAAGCAGTAGGTAACACAAATAAATAATATGAATAAAGTACACTAGAGAACACATAGCCTCAGACTATCTACTACCCTTCAACCCTAATTTGTGTCCTCTATAAACCCCTATCTAAGGTCATGTTTTCAGTAAGTCGCACATGCGCTATATCCTGTCTAATCACCTCTCCCCAATACTTCTTCGGACTACTTCTACCCATACTGAACCCGTCCATAGCCAACCTCTCACACCTCCGCACTGGGGCATTTGTGTCTCTCCTCTGCACATGCCCGAACCATCTCAACCTCGCTTCCCGCATCTTATCCTCCACCGAGGCCACTCCCACTCTGTCTCGGATATCATCATTTTTAATTCTATCCCTCCTTGTATGCCCACACATCCATCGCAACATCCTCATCTCCGCAACTTTCATCTTTTGGATGTGCGAAGTCTTGACTGGCCAACACTCCGTCCCATACAACATAGTCGGTCTTACGACCGACCTTCAGATCGTTTAAGATCTGAAAACTCTGGCCCACACCAGTCGCCAGTAGGCTTTGTATGACTGAGTGTCCAATACCATCCTGACAAATGAAGGATCTTCTGTCGAAATCGGTGACATGTTTGTCTTTACTCCTCTTCCCTTGTCATTGGTGCTCAGGGAAATCCCTGGCGTCTACTTAGGATTGTCCATAATTCCAATTTTTTTACAACCTAATACGATATCTTTTAAGCCATTGTTTACAATAGTCCAATCTTTAAATGGGAAGGTAGGTGAGATTAAACTTTTGATTTTAAAGCATAAGGAATATAATTTTTCCTGGAAAACATTTTTATATTCGTAGCCTTACTTTACTCATTTTAATAAGACATCATTTAATTTTATTATTGACAATGAAGAAAGTTAACTTAGCCCAATTTCATATTCTGGCCCACGCCAGTCACTTTGTTGGACTACATGTCCAATTCCTCCTTACCATAATTCAGATCATTTGTCTGGGACAAATAGAGACCTTCTACTGCAAGATAGAACCACATATTCAACCTTCTCCTCTTATCCCAGTTGACATCCTTCACCTCTCGTGGGCACTTGCTTCCCCCACTTTCAGGAGCAGTGACACCATCAATACCTTGACTATCAACCACATGACCAATATAGGTGCTCTGAACCTCAGCATCAAAACCATAGTCTAGACTGTTGACACCAATAGAGTTACTGTGAACATAACTGACAATGGATATGTCTTCAATCAGAAAACCACAACCACAACCAGATTTTCCACGTTAAAAAATTTCCAACAATCCCCTATTGAAAGAGATTTTGGCGCACTCACAAGGTGCCTTTCTAGCAATATTTCAGTGGATCGATGTTGCATCAGGTGAGGTAGCTTCCGCTTTGAACCTTCCTTAGTTGAATACCATCGGACTTACTTACTGCGCGGTGAACGTGATGTCTTAAACCGTCAGTGTTTTGTGTAAGCCAAGTCAGCTGTACCAACAAAATAATTTTCCTTACTCTGTTCTTCTTAATGTTTTATCTGTTGTAGTCGTGGACTCTCTTGGATTCTTAAGTGTGTTCATTTGAGGAGACTTGTCCTCACACTTAAATAGGTGGTCTCCTACAAAGTATCCTGCTATACCCCACTTCACAAGTGTTAGTAACCATTAAAAGTTCCCCAAACCTAACATTAACCGTTGAGGATCATCAAAGGCTTTGGAAACTTAACCTCTACTCATATTGCAGATAGCACTTTATGTCTATCGCGGGAACAACCTTGGGTTTATGTTCCTTACAGAAATCATAACCCAAAGTGCTCATGTTTTTACCGAAGTGCTCAACTGAACCTTTACAGCTTAGTTTTCCCATTGAACCTAATTTATGAGATCTCTAGTCAGTAAGATTAGGTTACCACCGTATCAGTTCTTATTGTTTGGGTTTTAAACATATTCCCCTAGATATGCAAAACATTTGATCTATGGGTATACCCTTTGTCAAAGGGTCTGTTATGTTCTCCTTTGATTTTACATAATCAATATAAATAATACTCGTAGTGATCAGCTACCTAACGGTCTTATGTCTCCATCGAATATGATGAGATCTACCGTTATACATAGAACTTTGTGCCCTTCCTACAGCCGACTGGCTATCATAGTGGATCTTTACAGAAGGTACTAGTTTGTCTCAACATGGGACATTCTCTAATAAGTCATGAAGCCACTCAACTTCTTTTCCTGCTTTGTCTAAAGCAATAAACTCTGATTTCATCGTGGATCGGGAGATGCAAGTTTGCTTAGAGGATTTCCAAGACACATCCCCACAACCAAATGTAAATATATACCCACTGGTGGACTTGGTGTTCTCTATATTCAGTTTGCATCACTGTACCCCTCTAGTACATCTGGATATCTCGAATAATGCAACCCGTAAGTTAGCATGTATTTTAGGTACCATAGTACCTGATTCAACGTTTTCCAATGATCATCACTTGGATTACGGGTAAACCTAGCCAACCTGTTAACAGAATAGGCGATATCAGATCGGGTGCATTTTGTTATGTACATCAAAATACAATCATCTGCGCATATTGCTCATGGCATACGGGCGCATCATGATTTTTATCAATCTTTTGATTCATATCCAGCGGTGACTTTATCGGCGAACTGTCGAACATCTCAAAATTTCTCAACACATCCTCGATGTAGTGAGACTAAGATAAGACCAGTCCGTCAGACATTTTAGAGATCTTGATCCCTAAGATGACATCTGTAATACACATATCCTTCATGTAGAAACATTATTTCAACATATTCTTAGTCTCTAGGATCAAACTAGGGCTGCTCCATGTGATCAACATGTCATTTACGTAAAGGCATATCATGACGAACGAGTCTATATTACCTTTCATATGGATACATTTGTCACACTCATTAATGGCGAAATCCTTCGTTAGTAGAGTACTATCAAACTTTTTGTGTCATTGCCTCGGGTCCTGTTTCCGACCGTACAGAGATTTGACAAGTCGCCAGACTTTCTTCTTTTGCCCTGGACCCACATACCCCTCAGGTTTGTCCATATAAATTTCTTCTTCCAAATCACCATTTAAGAAGGTTGTCTTAACATCCATTTGATGTATCTTAAGGTCCCACAATGCGGTGATCGCAGTGAATACTCGTATGGACGTCATTCTAGACAGCGGGAGTACGTGTCAAAATAGTCAAGGCATTCCTTCTGTCAATAGCCCTTGGCTACCAATCTGGCCTTGTACTTATTTATAGACCCATCTGCTTTATACTTCTGTTTGAGTATCCATTTACAACCTAACAGTTTGTTTCCCGGAGGAAGATCAACCAACTCCCAAGTATGATTGTGCACGATGGAGTCTATTTCACTCTCAATAGCTTCTTTCTAGAGCGGTGCTTCTGGAGTTGACAATGCTTCAGCAATTATCCGTGGTTCATCATGAACCATATAAGCTACAAAGTCAGGACCGAAGGACTTATCCTTCCTGGTTACTTCATCTTAGTTCTAACTCTGGAGTCTCCAAGTTCTGAGAATCTGGAACACTAGATTCTGAATATTCAGCCACTTCAGTGTCCCCTAGATCTTAACTACCTAGATCTGAGAAGTCAATGACTCCTGGATCTTGAGAGCTTTGTTCCTAACTTCATTTGCAAGAGGTTATATCTCTTTCCTTTCTAGTAAACATATCCTCAAAGAATTGAGCATTTATTGATTCCATGAATGTACCCCCGTGGATATCTGGTATATCTGACTTATGCACTAAGAAGCGATAAGCACTACTGTTCTTTGCATATTCGATTAAAGTGCAATCTACAGTCTTAGGTCCAATTTTGACCTGTTTTGGCTTAGATACTTTAACCTTGGCCAAACAACCCCACACCTTCAAGTATTTGTAGGTGGGTTTCTTTCCCTTCTATAACTCGTATGGAGACTTGTCCTTACCCTTATGTGGGACTCTATTAAGAATCGTATTAGCGATAAGAACAGTTTCTCCCCACATGTTTTGGGGAAGACAAGAGTTGATGAGTCAAATATTCATCATCTCCTTCAATGTACGGTTCTTGCATTCAGCAACACCGTTTGACTGAGGTGAGTATGGAGCCATCGTTTGATGAATAATTCCCGATTGGGCACAAATTCCACAAATGGAACTATGTATTCTCCTCATCTATCTCTATGAATTGGTTTTATGTGTACGCTTAGTTGGTTTTCAACTTCTACTTTGTAGCGTCTGAACGCTTCAAAGGCTTTGTATTTACTTTTCAATAAGTAAAGGTAACAATACCTTGTGCTGTCATCTATAAATGTCACAAAGTACTTGTTCCCCCTTATAGTTTGTGCAAACTTCAAATCACATATATCTGTGTGAAATAAGTTCTAGATGAGCGTTATCCCTTTCAACAGATCTAAAGGGAGTCATTTTGAGTTTTCCCTCTACGCACACCTCACACTTATGTTGAGGGTTTACGTAAATAGATGACAACAACTCCAACTTTACCAACCTTTTAATGGATTGGTAGTTTACATATCCTAATCTATGATACCCTAAATTAGAGGTCTAAAGCAAATAAGAAGAATCTTTAATTTTATTGAAAGAACGCATTACAGACATGTCGTTAACCTTGAAGATGCCTTCACTGATGAAGCCCCTTCCCACAAAAGTTTTATTCTTGGTGATTACAGATTTATTGGACTCAAACACTAGCCTAAAACCAGCATTAACCAATAATGATCTTGAAATTAAATTTCTTCTAATATCAGGGACATGTATCACCTCCTTTAGAGTGAGCTCCTTGCCATAAGTCATCTTCAGGACCATCTTTCCAAGCCCCAGCACATCAGAGGAAGCGTTATTACCCATGAATAGTTTCTTGTCTATAACTGGTGTATTCGTGGAGAAGGCATCTCTATTGGAACAGATGTGATGGGTAGCACCAGTGTCCATCCACTATTGCATGAGATTCTCAACAAGGTTTGCTTCAAGCACCATCGTCGAGAACTCTCAATCATATCATCAAGAAGTGTGTCTTCGAAGACATTAGCCTGTGCCTTGACTTTGGCCTTCTCTTTTTGATCATTCTTGAGCTTGCGGCAGTTCTTGATCATGTGACCAGGTTTTCCACGGTGGTGGAAATTCCCCTTGAACTTCTCCGTCGTATGGGTCTTTTCATCTTTCTGGAACTTGCGTTTCTTACTTGTGTTCCCTTTGGCCTCAGCCAGATTTGTCTTTGCCTCAGCGGGTTGCTTCCCTTAGGTAAGGCCTTCTTATTATCTTCCTGAATATGAAGTTTGATAATTAGTTCCGCAAATGTCATTTCCTTTGTCTTGAGTTTTAAGTGACTCATGAACTCATTCCACGAGAGAGGTAACTTTCAATTAGTGATGCAGCCAAAAACTGCTCATTTGGTTTCATACCTTCCAAATCCAGGTGATGTAGAATCATTTGGAATTTCTGGACTTGGGACATCACATTTTTGTTATCCACCATTTGAAATTTGAGGAATTTCTCAATGATGAATTTCTTCGTACCAACAACTTGTGTGTTGTACTTTTTCTGTAATCTTTCCCAAAACTTTTTGGCGATGCCTACGGTGCAATACACCATGTAGAGTGGGTCAGACAGATAGTTCAGAATATAATTATTACACATGAAATCAATGTGACTCCATGCATCAAGAACCATTTGCATGTCATTAACGACATGGATACCTTGGCCCCCTTCAGCCATTTCATTTGGCTGAGGGTCCATCTTCAGTCTTTTCATTTGGAGGATCTTCTATTAGGAAACGAGTTATTCCCATAACAGTCAGATAAAACAACATCTTATGTTACCATCTCTTGAAGTTGGAGCCCATGAACTTTTCTGGGCGTTCACGATGGAATCCAGAGGGTGGAGGAATTGTAATGTTCCCTTGAGCAGTAGAAAATGTGTTGGGTGTGCCTTGAGCAACAGTGATTGCAGTTGATGGGTTGCCCTAAGTGGAAGTAGTATATCCAGAAACGAATTATTCTGTTCTAGTCATATTTCTTAGCATTTACAATAATATTGTCTTAAAACTGTGTGTACAACAATTTCAGGAATGGGAAGTAAGTATATATTACAAATATTACAAACAGGAAACAAGAACAAATACACGTTTTTGAGAATTCGCTGAGTCGAGTGATGACACTCTGTCTTTAAGACAAGATTGTTCTTATGTATCCTTTTAGTTAATAGCAATAGTTTTTCAAGATAAAACAAAACTAACAAATGAGCAAAGAAACTCAAGTGTTTCTAGAGAAGAACTTTGAGTGTTTGAAATATGCTAGAGAGGAAGAAGTTTTCAGAAAATTTCTGATTGCAAGTGTTGAACAATTGAGCTAAAGTCCTCAATTTATAGTGTAATATTTAGTCTCTTTAAGTGCCAAGTAATGACATTGAATCACCCAAAAAATGGGAATGAATTGACTATGTAATGGAAGCCATTTATCAGCCAAATAATGGTTAAAACTGCTGGAATGAATACCATTGAGGGCAATGCAAATGTCACAAACTTTCTTCTCTAGCCCTGGAACCACATACCTCTCGGGTTGTTCCATATTACTTTCTTCTTCCACTTTTGGACTTTTGGTTTTCCAACTGTTGGCTTTCTAGCTTCAGAGTCAATGTTTCTGTAGTCAGAGTCATTGTTTCTATTTTATCTGAAACTTCCACGATCAAAATATAAACATTTCAGAGATCAACAAGGAAGTTTAGAAAGAAGCCCAACAGTCCACTAAACCAACTCTCCGGTTAGGAAGATTGTCTCAATCATTCACGCAAGACTGTAATGACATTGTATGTTAAGCTATTCACAGTGGAGTGCATGTCCAAGTAGCCGAGGTCTTATACTTGTCAGTAGATTCATCTACTTTGTACTCAGTCTGAGTATCCCCTTACAACCCAGAGGTTCTTTTCCCGGAGGAAGATCAACTATCACACAAGTGTGGTTCTATCTGATGGAGTCTATTTCTCTCAATATAGCTTCTTTCCAGAGTATCGCTTCTGGAGATGACAATTCTTTCTTAATTATCCATGGTTCATTCGCAACCATATAAGCTAGAAGCCCTAGCACAAGTCTTTGCCCCTCTTTGCTCTATCTCGGATATACACCTAGAATTCTTAAGTTCTATTTTGGAACATTACGTTTCGGATAGTCAGCAACTTCCGAGTCCTCTAAATCTGGAACGTCTAGTTTCGTATAATTAGGCACTCGTGGGTTCTTGTTAACCTTGAGCAATGACTTATTTTTCCTTCTTAAGGAAAGTTATCTTCAAAGAATTTAGCATTCTTTGGCACCAAGATGCGATAAGCACTAATGTTCTTTGCAGATCCAGTGGATATACAATCTACAGTCTTAGGTCCAATCTTGACATACTTTGGCTTAGATACTTCAACCATTTCTACACTACCATATATCACAACATTTGTATATGGGATTATTTCCATGTTTCACATGGAGGGTTATTCTTATCCTTATACGGAATTCTGTTGAAAATTGCATTAGCGGTAAGGATTGTCTTGCCCCACATCTCTTGGGAATACAGGTCTACGCTTGGCTAACACTGTTAGACTGAGGTGAGTAAGGAGCAGTCGTTTGTCACACAATGCTTTGCATTCTCCCCCTCTATCACTATGAATTTCTCAATCCGTAGACTTAGTAGTTTTGCAACTTCTGCTTTGTAGCGCTCATCCGCTTCAATAAATTCATCTTTATTCTTCAACAAAGGATGTAATACGTTGTAAAATCATCAATGAAGATTACAACATACTTGTCTCCATCCCTCTATTTGTACAAGCGTCAAATCACTCATGTAGGCGTGACTATGTTATAGAGGAGTGGTGCTTCTATTGCTATTTTTTCGACGGAATGGAAAAGTGATTTTGCCTCTTCGCCTACCTCACATTCATTTGAGGGTTTATGTTGACAGTTGGCAACAATCTCAACTTAATTAGTTTTGAATGACTTTCTATTTAACGTGTCCTAAAAAGGACCAACAGCATTCTTGAGACCAAGTTTGGGACATGTATCACCTCTTGTTAGAGTGGTCCTATTCCCTGAAGTCCTTTTAAGGACAACCTCTTCAACTCTTTCTAGTTGCTTAACATGAACAACCTATTGCCCGTGGTTAGGGCGTAACCGGATCGTATTAGATCTAGATACTCTGGTCCACTTCAGTTGCCTTGACAGACCGAATGTCCAATTTCTTTTTTGTCTTTATTTTGGCCTTCAGATTATTTAAGATCTGAAATCTCTGGCCCACTCCAGTCACCCATAGGCTTTGTATGACTAAGTGTCCAATACCAACCTATCAAAAAATGGATCTTTTGTCGGAAACGGTGACAGGTTTGTCTATAGTCATCTTCCCTTACTTAGGATTGTCCATAAATCCAATTTATCACAACCTAAGTCCATATCTTTTAGGTCGTTGTTTATAACAGTCCAATCTTTAAACGGGAAGGTGAGTAGTCCAAATTCTGATTTTAGGGTGTAGGGAATATAAGTTTTTAATAAAGACACTTCATATTCCTAGCCTTGCTTTATTCCCTTTTATTCAGAAATTCTCTAAACATATTATGGACAAGGAAAGAATTATTACCTTAGACCTTTTAGATTCTGGCCCACGCTAATCACGTTGTTGGACCGCGTGTCCAAATCCTACTTACCATAAGATGTAGAATTTCTGCTACATGATGGAACATCATCTTCATCCTTATCCTCATGTCACAGTTGACATCATCTACCTCTTGTGGGCGCTTATTTTTACTACTATCGGGAGCGATGACAACAACTCTTCCTTGACCCTTAGCCTTGCTAACATGACTATCAGCAATATCTTAAAGTTTAGCATCAGATCCAGAGATCCCACATTTGACTGAGAGAAATTTATAATTGTCGTCAAAGAGAGAGCAAAATCTAGGAATAGATTTGAATCCTTTGTTGGTGAGCTCTTAGAAGCTAATGTAATCACAACAAATCTGCTAAGAAGAAAACTACAGCCAGATTTGGTATCATATCTGTTGGCATACATCTTTGTAGCACTAGTACAAATATTGTCTTAAGATTGTTGGTTACACAATGGACGTACGGAAATAGTAAACAATTATTACTAGTTCTTTGAAAGGGTAAACAATAGGATTACAATAGTAATAAACTTGAAGCCAATAAGAGTTGTGGCAACAATAAGCTTTTGAGGTCTTGATCTTCATTCTTGAATCAATCTTGGAGTCTTGGATCTTTGGATCTTCGTTCAACTGCAGCAAGCTCCTTAATCTTTATAACCTGAAACCAAAAGACACTAAATCTAGTAGCGTTACAATGGTGTTGCTGAGTCGAGTGATATTCACTCTGTCCTTAAGATATTATTTCCCCGTATATATCATTTTACGGTGATGGAAAACTATCTCCCAAGATAAAACAACAACTAACAAATGAGAAAAGAAAACTCAAGTATTTATCAAGAAGAACATTTGAGTGTATGAAAGAATGCTTAGATAGGAAGAAGATTTTCAGAAAATTTGATTGTGTGTGTCTCCAATTGAGCCAAAGGCCTCAATATATAGTATGATGAAGATGACTTCCCAACTAGCCAAGTAATGTCCTTCAATAGCCATGTAATGGAACTTATTGAGGGGTTATAATTCAACCAAATAATGGCTGAATTCAAATGTCAAGTAATGGAAGATCAATACACCAAAATCAGCCCAAAAGTCATAAACTTTTTGTCTTCCGTCGAAGCATTCTACCATCGTAGAGTCGCGGCCCTGCATGGGAGGAGCCGCGATGCTTGACTTACAGTGGCTACCAGACACCAAAGCACCGCGGCGCTTGGCTGGAGGGGCCGCGGCCCTTCACGGCTCCGCAACGATTTCTGACTCGTTTCATATTTTACACATCGTACACTTGTTCCTTCATTTACCAACGTGAAACACTCGTCATTTGGCTAATAACCGTCTATCATTTCATGTCTCAAACATTTCTTTTACGTACCAATATCTCTTTCACTAAGGAATTTTACGGTACTTGGTACAACGTGTGCACGTGTGTGAAAACGACGTTTCCGACGTGCGGGGCCCCAATTGTTCGAATCATAAATAATAGGATAAACTTTACTTCATGTTAATAAATTTCCAAAAATCCCCATGAAATAAGGAGTTTCTTGTGATGAATATGCTATGAAAACAATAATCGATCAGAATTTATTGAAATTAAAGATCAATTTGAAGAATGGTGTAAATTCTCTAAAAAAATCACCCCTAAATTTCATGTTCAATCATCAAAAGAGTATTTTTGCTAAAAGGGTTTCTAATGGGATTACATTGAATATGTTGTTTCTTATTCACTTTGAGAAGACAAATAGTAAAGATGTTAGTTTACTTCGGAAAGATGTGGTCTTTCAGTGCTTTAGATTTATTAGTTCATATTGTCATCCTATTATCTCAACTTTATTCAAAAATAATTTTAAATTGAATCCTGGTAAAATGGGGTGAAACTTGCTTATATCTTTGATGGTGGACTAGATCAAAGGGATTAAAAAGATTTAGGAAAATAAATTTAAATCAGAAGTTTCATGGACTGGATTTGTATATTACCCCAAAAATATTTACAAATCAAATTACTTAGGTCCTGAATGTAATAAGCTATACGCTACACTCGGGTAGCTCACCTAAATGCTAAAGTAAATAATCAATTGCAATCCAATTAAATTATAATATTATATTTTTTTTGAAAATGGCATTCTAATAAATTATTAATTAAATTAAAGTTGAGTACATCATGAATTAAAGATGATGGATCTGTTAATTTTCATGATTCATGTAAGGTATATGAGAATTGATGAAGAAATTGGAGAGAAAGAGAAGAGAGAAGCGTAAGACGAAAGAGAGAGTCGGTTTGGGAGCAACTGCTCTTCAGAAGATATTTTCTTATTATAATTGCTCAAATGTAATAACAAAGGGAATTGTCCTATTTATAGCCTAACTAATCATTGTTAACTCTAATTGCATTCTAACAGATTTCTAACATTGTTAACTAACCCTGTTAACTCTAATTGTTACTAACAGCCCACTACCTATACATATGTGATATGTATACTGAGTATATATATGTGTGTATTCCAGCACCCCCTCAAGCTATGCACTGAAAACAACGATTTCAATCCTAGCTTGAAAGCAATATTAGACAGCAGCACAACAGCTGCCACACCAGCAACTGCATCAAGCAAAATTCTAGCAGATTCATGCACATCTCAGCAATCTACCAAGACAATCCCTCAGATAAACTTGTCACTCCAGAACAATTAATCAAATTCTCGTAGTTTCAGCAACAACAAATACACCAACCACAACATCATCAACAACTTGTACAGCAGCTGCTTTAGCAGCAACAGCAGCAACATCAATAGCAGTAGGTGTAGAAACAACACCTCACCGTGACAATATCGAGGAACAACAAAGAACATTAGCAAGAATAAACACAACATTTAAGACCTGCGTTGTTGCTGCGGCAACAACAACAGTAACATCAGAAATAACAACAGTAGTAACAACTAAAACAGCTGTTGTATTATCTCTATGTCCTTCAACTGCTGCAGCAACATCAGCAACAACAGCATGTTCGACAGTAGGAGTGACAACAACAGCAATATTAACACAAAATCAGTCTTTATAAGACCCCATCCAACTGCAACATTAATATTTTCCAAAGAATCGCAAATGTTCCTCGCGTCTTAGTCCGAGCAAGACGCTTTTTCTTTCATTTTCGTAATCTATCGGTAGAAGCACACCAACAAAGATCAAACAATGCAACAAGCCAACAACATTAGCAATAACAAGAATAAGCGCAACACAACCGCACTACCAACATCGTGAGTTTCGCAATCCATCGAGCGCTTTTGCAATCCATCGATGGCGAGCTTCAACTCCCACAACAATAATGAATAACCCCTCATTCTCTAGTCTCACTCGGACTAGAGAATCTTTCGATTCTCCTTATGTAAAATGGCGGCAAGAACCCCTCATTCTCTAGTCTCGCTTGGACTAGAGAATCCCTCGATTCTCATCACACAAACTATTTTAACAAGCGGCAAGAAACCCTCATTCTCTAGTATCGCTTGGACTAGAGAATATCTCGATTCTCATCACGCAAGCTATTTTAATAAGCTCGGATATGCAATGGAGTTTCCCTCAATTCTTAGTCCAAATACGGCTAGAAACTCCTCGATTCTATTAGCCTAAGCTACAAAAAAAAAATAGGCAATATAACATGACCTGTGAATAACTCTTTGAATACTTGAATTGAGCTTCAACTCAATCCATATTGTCTTCGACAAAGTATCCATCGGTTCTCAGTCAATTTGTCGCTAAGAACTCCTCGATCCTTCAATTAATCTATCCGAGATATCTTCAGAACCATCATAGAAACCTACTGGTTTAGCAACCTTAACAGTCAACTACATCAGCATTAGCCACAGCTGAAACAGAGTGACCAACAACAATAATACCAAAAATATCAGAAGACTCAATAAGAAAGCAACTGATCCATGGGCACACTATCCATATGATCTCCATTCACTTCAAATGAATCCATCATAGATTGCAATTGAACACCAATACTTCACAATCAAGCAGAGTACTTCAAAAGTTCCTTACACTAACACATCAGCAGCATTAGCATTAGTGTAAGCACCACAACAGTTCCTATTTTTGTGTTTTCAGCAGCAACACTACAACCACTACACTAGTAACAGCACCAGCAATGGCTATACTAACAGAAGCAGTGACAGCTTCAGCAACAACAATAGATGTACGCATTGACAACAACATCAGTCAAGTCAGTAGCTCAAATGGCATCTACAACAACTCGACATACAATGACTACTTGTGAATTTCACCAACATAGAGCAAATTCACCAACACTTATTACTACCACATCAATGCATCCAATTCACCAACATAAATTCAACTTTAACAATCCAAAAAAAACCATCTCAACACCACAAAATTGATTCACCAACACAGAACCATTACGAAAATAAAATTGAATTTCCAGAAACTCACAGCAATTCGAAACTTAATTTGATACCTCAAAAGAATACATATTCGCGGCGATCTTCGACGTCGCAACGATAGCCAAAGGCGAAGTGTATCCACATAAAATGATAACATCTCCATACTCTATATTTTCGATTCTCTGTGTGCAATGAAATCCATTGAATATACAGATTTTCCTTATCGAATTACCTCAATTTTGACTAAAACACCTTCGATGTGAATCGAACAACAGTTTTCGAGTGAATTCCTTCTCTGTTTGCGCTTCACAATTTGAAATTGGAAATGAATCAGAATCGATCGAATTTTCCAGATCTGAATTCGTAATCGATCGAATATGAACAACATTAGAGTTTAATTAATCAATCTTCTAACCTAAGCTTTGATACCATGTTAATTTTAATGATTCATGTAAGGTATATGAGAATTGATGAAGAAATTGGAGAGAAAGAGAAAAGAGAAGCGTAAGACGAAAGATAGAGTTTGTTTGGGAGCAACTTCTCTTCAGAAGATATTTTCTTATTATAATTTCTCAAATGTAATTACAAAGGGAATAGTCCTATCTATAGCCTAATCTAACTAATCATTGTTAACTATAATTGCATTCGAACAGAATTCTAACACTGTTAACTCTAATTATTACTAACAGCCCACTACATATACATATGTGATATGTATACTGAGTATATATATCTGTGTATATCTGTGTATTCCAACAAGATCTAGCATCCACTTCATAGAATCTGAAGTCCGAGCTAACATATGAGCACACTGGTTCGCTTATCTGTATTGATAAAGTTGGGAAATCTTCCAAGAAATGTAACCGAACCCACGATTTGATTTGTAAGTTATCAATAGTTGAAAATGAGGACCACTTTGAGATACCTGACATTGATCTATTTAGGCCCGAGGCAAAAGATAGTACTAGATTTCATGATACGAAGATTGACAAAGAAAAATTACTAAACATACTTGATGTAAATCCTCTTGATGAGGAGTTGATTTCAGCAAAAATTCAGGGCAAAAACAGTGATGTCCGTGGTATCGGTCTCTGGATTTTGGCTTCTTTTATCAACCATTCTTGTGATCCCAATGCGAAGCGTTCTCACGTTGGTGATCACATAATAATTCATGCTTCAAGAGATATAAAAGCATGTGAAGAACACACGCTCACCTATTTTGATGTGTTTTCACCATTTAGGAACTGCGAAGAGAAGGCAAAATTTGAGGCTTTGTTTGCAAAGTCAAAAGGTGCAATCTTAAAAAGGGTGTTTGTTCAAATAAAGAAATGATGAAAATTGAGATGTTTGTTGGTAAAGGACTTGAAAAATTGAATGATATCATCCAGATTTTCACCTTTTGTGTCGCCCACTACATTGGCCTAATTTCACCGATCAACTATGCACTAATGTCGAGTTATTCATACCCACATTTTCTATCGAATGAGTTAGTTTTATGATCCTTCAGTTGCAATAATGAGTGGCTTTAACATGAATTTTAGGTAATGAATTATAACTCAATCCGTCCGATATGATCCAATTTTTCATCTATTTTTTATATTTTTATGTTTGAATTGCATATCAACCGTCTGGTCACGATCTTTAGCTCCAAGAACAAAAAATAGATACATCAGCTTCGAATCTTCATTTTCAGCTGTAACTCTAAGAATGGTAGCACTTTGATTCTCGCCGACATGAAAATCGAGCTCCAATTTCAGATTCTTAGCTCGCTTTCCCTTTCTAGATTAGATTTTCATTTCTGTCACTTTATTTCTCTTTCTAGAAGTAGGTTGTCTTTCTATTTTATTCATTTGGATACTCTCTTTTAATTATTAATAAAATAGCGCTAGTGGTCGATTTTAAAAAAAACAGAAATCAGTCGGGTCAGACTATTTTGACCCAACAAATTGATGGGTCATTTCAAGTGCAACTTGTTCGGTCAAGCCAACAAGTTGGTCATAATCAAATTGTTTAACTTAGCAGAGTTAAATAGGTTACTAAAATATGAGTTGATTTTGCTACTTCTAAATTTATAGGAATGAAGAGATGTGACAAATGATGATAGTTTTGATTAGGATATAAAGTTAGTAGGTAGTTTGGTGTTATCTCACTTTTCGGCGGAATTAGGCTTAGTGGTAGTCGGGCGAACCGTGTATATCTTAGTTCTAGCCTTATTCATGTTGTTTATTGCTTTTAATATATGTTATCATCTGTTTGTTTATTGTGTTTCGATTATCACACTATTTCATTATTGTTAATGTTCCTTTTCTGAACGCACTGTACTGTTTTTCTTATTGGTTGCTATGTTTTTTTCACTGTCGTATTTACTTTTTAATGATTACTTTGATTTGTTGCATCTAAGCCGAGGGCCTTTCACAAACAACATCTCAACCTTCATGAGGTAGGGGTAAGGTCTGCATACACTCTACCCTTCCTAGACAGAGCGGATCTACCATATTGGGTGGGGATTCCCATGAGAAATGGGTATGAAATTCTATGAACACTTTGAACCACAAAAAATAATTACATCGTCCATGACAAACTTTGCACACCTAATCAAGCCAATTATTTAATGTTAGATAAACTTGAGCTAACCCTAAAGCTAAATGTAAGAATTATGAAATATTTTCCTCAATTATTCCCTTCCAATGAGGTGGTAATTATACCAATATTACAAGCATGAATTAAGGTAATGAGAAGATAAAATATGCTAAAATCATTTCCTAATCTATTCTAATTTCCCTACCATATGCACAAGATCTTACACTAATTACAGTAATCATAATTATTAATGGGAATATTAATTATGATTATATCACTCCCCCGCAGTCGAAGCGGGAAGGGGACGGATGTTGAGACTATTCCAGAAATCTTCAAATAATATCATCGAAAGACCTTTAGCGAAGATATCCGCAATCTGGAAGCGAGATGGGACATGTAAGACACACACTTGTCCGCGGGCCACATTTTCACGAACAAAGTGAATATCTAGTTTGTTATGTTTAGTGCGTTGATGGTTCACCGGATTTCCTGAGAGGTAGATAGTACTAACATTATCACAGTAAACCAATGTTGCCATCGAAACTGGACAATGGAGTTCTTCGAGCAGATTCCGAAGCCAACATGATTTAGACACCACATTGGTGACCCCTCGGTATTCTACTTCGGCACTAGAGCGAGACAGTGTGGCTTGCCGTTTTGAGTACCAAGATACCAAGTTATTGTCAAGAAAAATACCATAACCAGATGTAAAGTGTCTGGTGTCTTAACATTCATCCCAGAATGCATCTGTGTAAGACACCAGGGTGGAAGTCGATGATGGATATAAGTGCAATCCATATTCTAGAGTTCCCTGAATATATCTCACAATCCGTTTAAGTGAATCCATATGATGATCCATCGGATTATGCATGAAGAGGCACACTTGCTGCATAACATATGAAATATTCAGCTTAGTGAATGTAAGATAATGTAGGGACCCTGCGAGGCTGCGATAAAGAGACGGGTCAACAAAAGTCTTGCCAATTGGATGCACTTAATTTGGATTTTGTGTCTACTGGTGTTGCGAATGGTTTGCAAGAGGATATGCCAGTACGTTCAACAATCTCTGTTGCATACTTCTTTTGGGACAAAAATAACCCATCTGCATAATGCGTCATTGCTATGCCTAGAAAGTAGTGAAGAGGACTGAGATATTTCATTGGAAACTTTGAGGAAAGTTATGACATGATGGACTTACGAAGAGCATCTGATGAGGCTGTTAAGATTATATCATCCACATATAACAGAAGATAAACAATATTATTACCTTAACAGTAGATAAATAGTGAGTGATCAGAACGACTGTTAAAAAATCTAATGTGTGAAACAAAATACACAAATCGCTTGTATCAGGCATGAGAAGCTTGTTTAAGCCCGTAAATTGATTTCTTGAGTAGGCACACATGATTGGAATAGTTGGAGCCCCGATATCCCAATGGTTGTGTATACCGTCTCATTTAGTTGGCCATGGAGAAAAGTATTTTTGACATTCAACTGATGGAGTGGACATTACTTTGAGAGAGCCAAACTGAGAACCGTTCTGATAGTTGTTAGCTTCACTACCGGACTGAACGTCTCCCCGCAATCTACACCAACCTGCTGTGTTTTTCCATCACCTACAAGACGGGATTTATGTCTCTCAAAAGTACCATCAGATTTTTTTGTGTGACTAAAAATCTACAAAGACAGAATTATATTGGCATTAGGAGGATGAGGTACTAACTCCCACATCCTATTTTTAATAAGAGCATTAAATTCATCATCCATAGTCATTTTCCAATTCGGGTCACTGAGTGCAGATACAGAATTATGAGGTAAGGGTGATTTGGAGACTCGGGTGTGTAGGCTAAATTTAGTATTGGGTTTGATAATGCCATGTTGACCACGGGTGACCGGATGATGGGTTGAATTTTCAATTGGGCCTGCGGGTAGGACACCACTGTCTGGAAGTTAACAGGGAGCTAGGCTAAGGCCCAAACCACTACCATGCACGGTATTTACATGAGGCAGTGAGCCAGTAAGATTAGGCCCAGTTCGCTGGCCATTTTGCTGTGGCTGGCCACTGTTATTTCCCCTGAACTATTGGGGCCCAAAACAGAAGGCATAGTCCGTTTAGCAATATTATTATGCGGCTGGGCCACTATTCCGCCGCCCGAATTCCCATAATTTTGAGGGCTGGACAAAACAGTGAGTTCGGGATGGGATGAAAAAAATGGGACAAATATGGGGGCATGCCATCGTATAAAAATACATAGGTCAAGGGTCCGGACTTGTGACTTTTAGAAAATGGAAAATTTGTTTCATCAAAAAGGACATGATGACTCACAATTATTTTATTTGAGGAGGGGTCATAACACATGTATCCCCGATGAATATCCCAAGAAAACACAAGGTGTGTACTGGCATTGGAGTTTATTTATTAAGGTGGATGGAAAAAGATGATAGCATAAACACCCAAACACTTGTAAATGTGAGTAGGAGGGGTCCCGTAAATAGAGTATTTTGAGGAGATCCTTATAGGATAGGTTTTTGTGAGGTAGCATGTTCAATAAATATGTAGTCATTTGAAGTGCATGGTGCCAAAAGAAAGGGGGTAATGAGGCATGTGCAAGGGAAGTTCGAACTATATTATTTATGGTTCGTATTTTACGTTCAGCCTTTCCGTTTTAAGAGGTGTGTGGACAGGAAAGCCGAAAATTCAAGCCATAAGAATTACAAAAATTCAAAAACTTCCTATTATCAAACTCCCTACCATTATCATATTGTATTTTTTATTTTCCGTTCAAATTGAGTTCGGTTGAATGCTCTAAATTTTAGAAATGTGGAAAAGACTTGTGATTTTTTAGACAAGGGAAAGGTCCACAAAAATTTTGACTAATCATCTAATAATAGCAAGTAATATTTATGGCCAGGAGAGCTCAAGGTGATGTCCAAATATCACATGTATAATACCAAATGGCAATAAAGTGGGTGAATTAGATGAATTAAATGGCAATTGAACGTGTTTACCCAATGGACATGAATGAAAATTATTCAAAGTCGTGTTTGACTACAAGAAATAAAATTATTTTATTTGAGGGAGGCTAAAATAGATGCCCCGGATGCCCCAAACGTTCGTGCCATAAAGAATGGTTGAAAGCTACAAAAGTAAATGGTGACTTGAATCGTTGAGTGAGTGAATTGATTGGATATAGCTCCCCTTGACTATCACATATCATTAGGATTGTCCCCGTTTGAAAATCCTTCACGAAAAATCCAAAAGGGTCAAATACAATAGACACCCATTATCAGTAGTAAACTTTCGAACAGATACCAAGTTCTTAATTAATTGTGGGGCATGAAGAACATTCTTTAAGGTTAGTGGTGGATTAGGGGGGGGGGGGGGACAATTTAGTAGACCCATAACCTCGAATTGGAATAGAATGACCATTTCCGACAATTATATCATTATTTTTGCTCAAATTAAAATAGGCTGAGAGGTTACCTTGAGAGAAAGTCATATGAGACATTGCACCACAGTTCATATATCAATATGCATCAGGTGGGTTGAGCTCAAAAGTATGCATGGCGGACTCAATGTCGGTTGGGCTAGCCATCGTCGAATGGTCCTCCTGCCACTGGTTCGGCATTGGCACATTACTGCCTGGATCGTGATTTGCATTGTTGGAAAATGTTCTAGGCCTAAAACTGCTTGGCCCGACAGTGGCCTGTCCATTGGGATGAAAATTGGGCCTGGCCCGGTTCCCAGTTGGGTTGGGGCACGGTGGCTCTGTCCACGGCCACTGCTGCTGTCCGTCGGTGTTTTGCCTGCCAGAATTTCCACCACCGCCACCGAAATTTTGGTGGCCTCCATTTTTATTATTTTTTCGATTTCCACCCCGATTTCTATTACCATTTTTTCCTTTTTGTCCCCGATTTTGTTGTGTGGGTTCAATATGTATAATACCTTCATTTGTGGGGGGTAGCAATCATGGCAGAACTAGAGATGTTAGCGACCTTTTTGGCAAAGCCCGCCTCTTCAAGTATAAGCATCGAACGTGCTTGATAAAATAATGGGAGATGATTGTTTTGTCGGATGAGTGTTCCCACACCACTATAGACGTCGATAAGACCGAAAATTATTTGTAAAATCAAGCGATTATTGGTCATCGGTGAACCAACGTTTTTAAGTTGATCCGACAAGACTTTAAGGCATTGACAATATGCCGACTCATTTGAAAAATCCTCCATATCAATGGTGGAGAATTTTTGTTCAAACGTAATGGCGCGGGAATTTTTGTCATCTTGAAAAATGTCCCGCAACCGATTTCAAGTCTCTATGGCTGTAGAATCTGGTTCCATTATTGTGTGTAACAAATCCGAAGAGATTGTTGCATAAATCCAAGATAGAACTCTAGCATCAAGAGTTTCCCAGAGTTCTTTGTCATCATCAGTCTTGAACTCCTGTCCTTTGCCATTCTCCGACGGGATTATATGATGAATCATCCGGTGGGAACGACAAAAAATTTTAAACAATTCAACCCAAGTTGCATAGCGGGCATTTCCATTTCCAGGGTGATAGAAACGTGTGTTTTAATGTTTGAAACGGGCCTGGATGTAAATTATTTTTGGAGTCAAACATGGTTGATTGAAATACACAAAGTTGGACAAAAGAATATGAAGAACAATAATGAAGATGAAAAAAAGAGTGCAAAAATCAGGGGGGTGCCGATTTGTTGGAGGGAATTTTCTTAGGGTAGGATCTCTTCCTAATCTCTTGATACCATGTAAGAATTATGAAATATTTTCCTTCCAATGAGGTGGTAATTATACCAATATTACAAGCATGAATAAAGGTAATGAGAATATATGATATGTTAAAATCATGCATCCTAATCTATTCTAATTTTCATACCATATACACAAGATATTACACTAATTTCAATAATCATAATTATTAATGAGAATTGTTGATGTTGGATGGATGTTGTGACAACATCTGGAAATGCTCAGGACAAAATCTTAAGGATGTTGCCTGCGATGTTGTAACAACATCTCTGTAACAATTTTGCCTATTATTCCGACAAAAACAGGTTGTGTTACTGTGAGTAAGAAATGACCTAGGCAAGCTTACAATGATGTTGTGTTTAAAACGTTGTAAAAGAAATAGTCAAATCTTGGATAAGAATCAGCGTGAAGACCAAGTCCAGAACGTTGAGATTTTTAAGGAGAAAGAATCAGTCCAAGCAGCTACCTTCTTTTACTCAACCTTCGCAACCAATCAGTAAGGATTTCAAGGGAAGCTCTACACTATATATAGAGGGGAGTTTTAGAGTATCGACATCCAAAATTGAACGAGAAGATTTTCCAAGAGAGCTCTCGGATAATTACCTTAGAAACTGGATCAACACACCTAACCTAAAGTAATATAACATCATCTAGTCCCACATTACAATTGCTATCTTTATTCTAGATTAAGCTTAATGTTCAAGCGATTGTAATGAAGATCTTGTATTTGTCTTTTTAGATATTTTTAACTTTAGGCTGAAGTCATCTGCGACTTCACTTTTGTTTGTAATTTCTTTTTTCGCATTTTTGCTCTATCATGTAAAAGAAATTCATTTGTAATTGTATATAATTTATACAATTTTTTTGGTCACTGACCATCAATGGATATATTAATATATACCCTTAAAAATATAAATCTTGTATCTCTTTACTTTTCCGCTGCATTTACTCTATAAAGGTTTATACTGTTTTATCAAAATGTTGCCTCATATGTTGTCACAACATTGAAGGCAACATCCAGAGACTGTTTTTTGTTCTAGTTGTTTTGAATTTTTATTCTTACGTATTCTTGCTTATCCGTAGCTCCGGGACCCAACAGGTGGTATCAGAGCCAACACTTGATGCAATAAGTGTTTGATTCTGAATATTACGACTATGAACTCAGCTATACAAAACGTTGGTAGACTTCCAATTCTTGACGGAACTAACTATGCCTTCTGGAAAATTCGACTACGTTCGCACATCAAATTCATTGATGTTCGAGCATGGAGATCAGTTTCTGAAGGCTATGTGACTCCCAAGTACCCAGCAGACGATGATGGTGATGTACTCACTAAACCCGAATCTAAATGGACCGTGGAAGAGATCAACATTGTAAGCTTTAATGAAAAGGCCCTAAATGCGATATTTGGATGGGTAGATCTCTATATGTTCAAGCGTATCCAAAATTGTACAACGGCTAAGGATGATTGAGAAACCTTACAAATTCATTGTGAGGGTACCTCGAGTGTTCGACGTACAAAGTTTCGCATGATCTTGAGCCAATATGAACGCTTAAGGATGGAAGAATCTGATGACATAAAATCCTATTTTAAAAAGTTGATTGACATTGCTAATCAGTGTCAAGTGCTTGGGTCTCCTTTAACCAACACACAACTTGTGGATAAAGCTCTCAGATCTCTTCCTAAAAGATTTAATACTAAGATTTGTGCTATTGAAGAGGCCCATAATCTTGCTACTATGGATTTTCATGTCTTGATCAGCATCTTTCAAACATATGAGATGAACATGAAGATACAAAGAGATCTGTATAAAGATAAGACTTTGACACTCCAAGGACAAACCTCAGAATCTGAATTGGAAAACGATGAAGAAAAGCTGGAGGAACTGGGAAGTGATGCAACTGTTGCCTTACTCACTCGTCGATTCAATTCGATGGTGAAAAAGGTCAACACTGATCGCAATAAAGCCAAATATAAGTGTTGTGTCAGCTGTGCTTACTGCGAAGCACTTGTGGCTGGCTTGGGACTCAATGGTAGATTTAAACATCTTAAATACCATCTCTTCTTCCTGAACCCTCAATCTCAATTCTCCCTTCACCACATCGATTAGGGCTCTACCCGTTGCAAGGTATGATCTCCCCAAAATAATGGGTATTTCATCATCCTCCTCCATGTCAAGAATGAGGAAGTCTGTTGGAAAGAAGAACTTTCTCACCTTGACAAGCACATCTTCCACTATGCCTATGGGGTGCACCACGGTTCGGTCAGCCAGCTGCATATTAACCGTGGTTGATTTAGCTTCCCCCAAACCAATCTCTTGAACACAGACAGAGGCATGAGATTGATACTAGCCCATAAGTCACAAAGTGCCCTGTTGCATGTTACTTTGCCAATAGTGCAGGGCGGGGTGAAGCTTCCTGAATCTTTCAACTTAGGAGGCGGTTTTTTTTTGTAGAATGGCGCTGCACTCCTCTGTCAGTGCTACTGTCTCATAATCTGTCAATCTTCTCTTCTTTCCAAGCATCTCCTTCGTGAATTTGAAGTATGCATGCATTTGTTCTAACGCCTCAATGAATGGGATATTGATGTGAAGCTTCTTAAACACCTCCAAGAACTTGGAGAACTGTTTGTCTATGGCCTTCTTTTGGAGCCTCTGCGGGTAAGGGATTCTATCAGTGTATTCCCTCAAAGGTGCTGCCGTGCTGGTGGAGCTTTCTCAACTGTAGGGTGGTCCTCAGTGACCCCCTCCTTTCCTTTCTCAACTGCTTTCTCACCCTATTTCACATGAACCACTGCGCGTTAGGGAGCAACCTGCTCCAACTGCTTTCCACTCCTTAACAATAATGCCTGACACTACTCTCTTGGATTGACCTCTATGTTGCTTGGGAGAGTACCCTGTGGTATGTTGGTTACCATCTTTGCGCTTATGACTGCGTTTCCGAGTTCTGAGAGGACACCGATTCTGCGAATTAGTGAGTGTTAGCAATGTAACCTACCATCAAAGCTTCTCTGCGTGTAGGTGGTCTAAACTGCTGGGATGAGGTAGCCTGATTCTGTCCTTGCTGTTTCTGGTAACTACCTTGTTATGGTTGTTGCTGGGCCTGGTCGTTCCTCCACGAAAAGTTAGGGTGATTCCTCCACCATGGATTGTATGTGTTGGAATTATAAGGTCGCTGAAAGTTCCAAACTGCCTGAACCTGCTCTATTGACACATTATTAGGGTCCACCGATGTGCATCTGTCAAAGGAATGTGGTCCACCACAAAACTCACATTTTACAGGCATCAAGACTGCATTAACAGACATGGTGTTCTGCTGCAGTTGCTTCGTCAGAAGGTCCATCTGTGCATTCAGGGCAGTGATGACATCTAATTCATGTATACCCATAGTCTTTCTGATATTCACTGACCTATCATCTGCTCCTTGATGATTGTTGGCAGCCACGTCTTCTAGTAACTCATGTGCCTCATTGGCACTCTTTCTCATAAAGGTTCCCCCTGCTGCATCATCAATGATGGTACGAGTAGTACCACTCAGCCCATTATAAAAAATGTGGACTAACATCCACTTCTCTATGCCATGATGGGGTCATTTCCTTTGCAGGTCCTTAAATCGCTCCCATGCATCATAGAGCGGCTCACCATCCACCTGGTAAAAATTGTTTAACTCTCCCCGTCACTTTGCCACTTTTGAAGGTGGGAAGAACTTTGCAAGAAACTTTTGGGCTAGGTTCTGCCAGGTAGTGACGGAGTTGGCAGGTAGTGAGTTCAACTAGTTCTTGGCTCTTTCCCTAAGTGAGAACGGGAAGAGCCTCAGTCTAATGGCATCGTCAGTAACGCCATTGTACTTGAAAGTGGCACACAACTCCAGAAAGTTGGTAATGTGAACGTGGGGGTCTTCAGATGACAATCCCCCAAACTGTACTATGTTCTGAACCATGTTCATGATAGCTGGTTTGATCTCAAAGTTGTTCGCCCCTATTGCTGGGAGCCTGATGCATGTCTGTGCACCAGTAACCGTGGGCAGAACCTAATCTCTCAAGCTTCTTTCTGGATCTGGTGGGACTTGTCCCATGTCAGCCGGTACCTCATTATTCAACACCTCTTCAGGTACCCCGTTGTTGTTATTCTGCTGATTTTTCATGGCTAGTAAATCAGCAATTCTTTTCTCACGCCTGTTTTGCTTGCACAGTTTTTCGATTTTAGGGTTAAGAGAACAAGTGTATCTGCTCCTCTCCTTCTTCGCATACACTAGATCCCTGAAATAGACCAAAATCAACAAACAAATCAAGGCAACAGTGTTCTAACACTAAGAAAAAAATAAAAATAAAGCCAAAGTAGAAATAAAAATAGATGGTTCGATATTAGATGTACGTTAGTCCCCGGCAACGGCGCCAAAAAATTGTTAGCAATATTTTGAATGATCACGCAAGCGTACGCATCGTTGATAAGTAATATAGTCTGATAAGACCGAATATCGTCCTCAGAGACTGGTATCTAATTACCGCTCATCTACTTTATGTTATCTGTTTGGCAATCGATATTTGAGTTGGGTTTTTGTTTAACTACTAGAATAATTGCAAGAATTACTGAACTATTTAAGTTGTAATCAGTTATGAATGAATTAGAGCTTCCAAAATCCTCAACTATCCACTCTATTCAATCCTTAATGCAACTAGAGTGACTTCTTCTTCTACATTAAGATAGCGGTTAACTAAACTGTCTTATATTCCGGTTAGGACATATAATCACTCAACCCAGTGCAGAACCCTTCTATATTTCTATGATAGGATTTACCACATAAGAGGATTAAGAAAAGTAACTTATAATGCTACACAAGTATCGGGGTACTGTCGTCTGCGATTTTAACCTTTGTCTAGTCAATTACAGCATATCCAAATCTCTCCTCTCGGTTCTTGATTCGAAATCATATATATTATGATAATTAGTGGTCAATTAATTATCAAACATTCATACTAATTTTTGACTAAATTTTAATCAAGTGAAGAAGAAATCAAACTACTTCATTAATTCATGAATAGAAGTTTCAAGCGATTCATAAGGAAAACCCTAATAAAGTGTTTAGCTCTTAGTCATAGTCACGCTAAGAACTAACACAAAATTCATACATAAACTGAATTAAAAACGAAAGAAAATAAATTACTGCGAACTAAGTCTCCAATTGTAGCCTCTCTTGTTGTCTTGTGTTGTGCTATGTTGTAGAATGACCTCCTCCTTATAGCATTAATCCCTGTGGCTTAAATATGTTCCAAATTTTGTGCCCTATGGACCAATCTACCCTTAGCTGATTCTTCTTCGGAACTGAGGTTTTCCGCACCGGCACCGCGGTGCCGAAACTCCTGCACCTTCTCAGCAAATATGGCACCGCGGTTCTGCATAGTGGCACCGCGTTGCTGAAAGTCCTATGACTTCTCAGTAAATATAGCATCGCAGTTCTGCATATTGGCATCGCGGTGCTGAAAATCCTACATCCTGATGTGCCAACTTTCGTCCTTTTCGCCTCGGGAGAACCTTTTCTGCCCAATTCTCGCTCCTTTTCGCCATTTTGCCTTTTGGAACTGCTGTGACTCAAAAGAAAGAAAAACAAATCTAATACTATACTAAACACAATAAAAACGAGTAAAATACTAACTAAAAATGACTCAAAAGGCGTATACAAAATACGCCTAACATTTACCAAGAAGGATCTAGAGCTTGGTAAGACTCGTGCACGATTGAACGTAGCTGAGACCACTTTTCAAAGGTTCAACATGGGAACCTTCAAACTGGATGAAATACTGAACTTTAGTAATCCTACAAGGATTGGGCTTGGGTACCAATCTCCTAGCAAAACCAATACTTCCAGAATCCATAGTCAAACTGAGAGGATAAAATTTGTCAAAGAAAAAGCTAGTAACTCTCAGATCACTATGATTGAATCGAAGTTTCTATGTAGCTTCTGTAAAAGGTAAGGACATCTTATGCCCTACTGTTACAAACTTCAAAAATATACACTCAGATTATTGCGTAAAACGTCGTCAGCAATGTTGCCCAACATCACTGTCAACATTCAAAGCAACAAGTCTGAGAGCAAAATGAAGAAAAGGTTTGAAAATGAATGGGTACCTAAACTAAATCTAAAATGTAATGTGTGTATAACTGCCTTGCGTACTAACATTACAGGTTCTTGGTACTCCGATAGTGGTTGCTCACGTCATATGACATGTACCAAAAGTCTATTAAAGGACTATGGAGCATTCAATGGAGGGTACGTGACCTTTGGAGGTGGAAGTAAGAGTAAGATTATTGGTATATGAACTCTTAATATTTCGGATGTACCAGCCTTGAAAAATGTCCTTCATGTAGAAGGGTTGGTTGCTAATCTTCTTAGCATAAACCAACTATGTGATGAGGATCTCGAGGTGAAGTTCAACAAGCTTGAACGCAAGGTTGCAGATTCTGCAAACAAGTATGTCATGTCAGGAACCCGAACCGGAGACAACTGCTATCTAGTAGGTAGACAAGAGTTTTGCAACTCCGCAAAGGTATGTGACTTGACATTTTGACACCAGAAGTTGAGACATGTCAACTACGGCATCTTGGAGAAGTTGATCTCGTTTGAAGCTGTCAGAGGCATTCCCAGACTGGATCCAAAAGATAAAACAATGTGTGAAGATTGTTTGAAGGGAAAACAGACTCAAGTCTCTCATAATGTTGTCCAACATGACGGACAACATTCAGGTACGTCTTATTGTTTTCAATTATTGCATATGGATCTTATGGGTCCAATTGAGGTAGATAGCCTATGAGGGATGAGATATTCCTATGTGATTGTTGATGATTTTTCCAGATTCACTTGGATCTATTTTTTAAAGGAAAAGTCACAAACCTTTGAGATGTTTAGAACACTTTACTCTAGAATTAGAAATCTGTTTTGTTCTTCGATTTTCAGAATTAGATCTGATCATGGAAAGGAATTCAAAAATCAAATCTTTGCAAAATTTTGTGAAAAGAAAGGCATATTCCATGAATTTTTGGCACCAAAAACACCACAACAAAATGGGGTTGCCGAGAGAAAGAACAGAACTTTACAAGAAATGACAAGAGTAATGTTGAGTTTTAAGCATTTGTCAAAGAGGTTTTGGGCAGAAGCCTTGAACACAGCATGTCACATATCTAATAGAGTCTATCTAAGGCCATGGACCAAGATGACACCCTACGAACTGTTAAATGGAAAGAAACCTATATTGAGGTACTTTCATGTCTTTGGGTGTGTATGCTATATTCTTAATGACAAGGATAAACTGGCTAAATTTGACTCTAAGAGTGATAAGGGGATATTCGTTGGCTACTCTCATAACAGTCATGCTTACCGAATATACAATCTTCGGACAAAGACCATACAGGAGTCTGTTAATGTTATTTTTGATGACGTGCTAGATATATCTGGTAGATCTTCATAAAACAACATAGTGGTTGCAGTCAGTGTTCTAAAAAACTATCTGGGCGGCCGCCTAGGCACTAGGCGCCCCCAGACCATCCCGATTTTGTCCTAGGTGGCTGTTACCCCCGTAATTCCATGTCTACTAAGTGAGAACATGATAATGGATATAAGATTTGAAAGTGGGAAGGAAAGTATATTTACATTTTATATACGAAATAATTTTGGATACTACGAATGTGATGACGAGAATTAATTTTTAGTAGATGAATTATTTTTAATGGTATTATAGACTAAGTGTTAAATTATTAAGTCTTGGTATTATGTTATGTATGTCCATCGAAAATGGAAAGAAAATTGGCTAAGTGTTGAGATATATTAAGTGAAAGGAAGACAAGTGGACAAGTGGGAGTTCATGGGACCCCCTCTACTTGTGCTACTACACTTGTATTAATACAAGGTCTTGCAAGACTTAGCTCACATTATATCTTCATATTCAAACCCTCATATCTCTTTCTCTCCTTGAAGTTTTCGAAAACACCATAGAAAAAGAGAAGAACAAGATCAACTTATTTCCTTTCCAAGATTAAGCACCAAGACTAAGTTCTAAGCCAAGTTAACCTTGCAATATTGTGAGTCACGGTTTTTGGCAAGAAAAGTGTCTTGAAACCCTAAATTTGTTATGAACTTCGTGGAAGTAAAACAAGAAAGCAAGATGGGTACAAGCTTGTAGAGGATACGTGTGTGTGATTTTAACGTGAAGGGGTGGTGCAAAACAGTGTGGTGGTGTCGTGACTTTGGGGCTGTTTTTGGCTAAGATTGAGGTAAGATTTCTTCTTCCTCTTGAGTTAATTAGAGGTTATATGATATTGTAATTGTTATATGAACTTGTGTTAAGAAAAAAAGAGAATAAGAAATGCATGTCGCAGTTTTTGGCATGATAGCCGAAACTGGACAATTTTGGCGATGTTGGATTCGTTGGTTGTTGTTGTCATTTAACGTCACTAATCGCATGTTACAATGAAGGAAATATTGTTGTTACAAGTTGATATAGTTTGTATATAAGTTTTGGAATATGAATTGGATTGTAAGGAATTATAAAAGGACCTTGGTTGTAGTAGTTGGCCGAAAAACTGCATGAACTGTGAGACGTTGTGGTGCTGTTTTGGGGAGTGTTTTATATGTGTTATATGCTGGAAATTTATCTACCAATATGCATGTTTAATGTGGCAAATCGCTAACGTAAGTCCTAAAGGAATAAGGGTATATAAAAGTGTTGTAAGCTTCACATTTTACCCTCATTGTTGTAGAAGCATGGACTGTTTTTATGGGCTATTTTTATGTGGATTAAGAGGTCGGATTTACATGAGAAATAGGTGTATGATTCACCTTGTTTGATGTTTTGGTTATGCCCTTAAGTGGGGTTTGGTTATTATTGAAATTGGCCTCCTTGAAAGGTGGAAAAGTACGTATAAACAGGAGAAGTGCTGCCCAAATTTTTGTAGGAAAAGAGAACCATTACTTGGTATTAACCTACACTTGAAAGCTTGAAATTGATAGAAGTGTTATTTGTTACACCCCGTAGTTCCAGGACATGTGCTTACGAGAATAGACGTGAGAGCACAAGACTTATAAAATTGAACGAAGGAAATATTTGTTATTCTTAAGGAATATGATTTCGAGCCTCGGGAAGGAAAATTGTTCGTTAATGAGAATTGGATTCCCGAATTTGATATTTGAGACTTATAGAATTTATCGAAATTTCGGAAGATGGAATATTTTAGACCAACCGGAGGGCGACACTTGTCACCCTCCAAATGCCATGTGGGGCGGAAATTTGAGATAAGCCAAGAAGCCACTTGGCTTGATTTTGTTGATCACATCTCATCCACAAAAGTGTTTTAATCTAGGCCCTTAGTTGTAGTATATATCCTATACTAGTGCAAGACATTCTACACTTAGAAATTTTTTCAAGACCTTGTCTTGAACAAGAAAGAGCTCTCGACATCATGCCATTTTGCCCACAAAAGATTTTCAATTTTTGTCCATAATACACAATACTTTAACCCAAGGTTCTTAAGGGTATTACAAGGTTATCTCAATAGAAAGATCCCGGAAAAATGACGTTTTCACGTTAGTCGCAAGGCGAAAACCTAAGGTGTTCTTCAACTTTGAAGATGGAACTTGAAGAGGAGTTCTTCATGAGCTTCTAAGGAGTTCTTGGAGCGGATTGTAACATAAGAAGATGAGCTAAAAGTTGCTAAGGACCGACTTTTACGCTTGGACATTATTAGGGCTTATTGAGGTAAAATCTTCATCTTCTTAATGTAATTGAAGATTACATGTTATAGTTGTTAAGAAATGAGCATGTGGTATATAGAATGAAGTTTGAAAAGATTTGGATCATGTCGACATGTTAAAACCGAAAATGGACAAGTTAGCCATTAATGTTGTAATCAATTTGGTCGATAGTTACAATCGTCGCATGTTAAGGAAGAAAGGATTTATAGTTGTTGTAATTGTTATTAGGTATATAACATGTTGGAATAACAACTTGGATTGAAAAAAGGAATTGAAAGAAAATTGATAATTGTTGTGACAATGGTAGCCGATTATGGCTTGGAAATATTGGACAGTTTTTATATTGATTGTGGGACAGAATTTTACACGTCCTATTAGGCGTGTAATCCTATTTGTATTGTTGAATTGTTGGGCCTTAAATGTGGCGTTTGGTTATTGATTTTCGGGCCTTGAAAAAGGTGGAAAAGTACGTAGAAACAAAGGAAGTGCTGTCCGATTTTCCGTAGAATCTGGTGACTTTACACTTAGAATATTCTACATTTGAGGCTAGAGGTTAATAGACGCATTATGACCATTATAGGTTGAAGTACTACGTATAGCATATTCTACTTGAAGGATGGAATAGTTATCAAGGTTGAAGTACTTTGGAGCTTTTTGCTACTTGTCGATAATCGTCGCGAGGTATGTGAACCTCTTCCTTCTTTTGGCATGTTCTATGTGTGAAATATACATATGGTATTATTTCATGATTCCTTATACTCTTAGAAGTTAAGAGGTACGTATGTTGATTTACTCTATGAAAAAGGTAGGTCTAAGTTATCCTAAGTTCTTACCAAGTCTTATGGGGGATGTTGGTAAGATTCGTTAGGAGGTATTTGGAGTCGAGTTGACTTTGCTAATTTACTGCACGAATGAGAATAAGTATCGAACAATCCATTGCAGCGTTAATAAAAGAAAATGTATCGACAATCAATTATATTAAAATTAGTAGAATTCTCCATCTGCATAGAAACTAAGATAAGACAAAATTGTATTACATTTTCTAGATCATGACTGTTTTAATAAGATCGTTATAAACGAGTATAACCTATTCACAACGCATAAAAGTATATGTTACTTAATTTAAAGAGTTTACGTTATGAAGTTTTAAGACTATGAATCTTGAATTCTTAAAAAGTTAAGAGACTTTATTTTTCAAGTTATGGGACTTGATTCTTAAAGGAATGAATGACTTGATTTAAAAGTATAGAATACTTGATTTGGGAAAAGCATTTGATAACTTGATATTCTAAGCTAAGAAACTTGATTTCTTAAAAGTTAAGAGACTTGAAGTATTTTGAAAGCTATGTAACTTGATTTGAAAGTATAAGTCTCTTGGTTATAAAAGGAATGAATTTGTCTAAGACATAAAGAGTTATAACGGCTTTATGGAAGTTGGTTATAACAACTTTATGGAAGGTTAAAAGAATGGGTTTCTCTAGTAATGTAAACAAAGAAATGACTTGAAATAAAGAAGGGCAATTTGATTTAAAGGTACCAATTTCTTAAAGTTTTAAAGTAAGGGTCACTTGATTTAGAAGCCTAGAAATGTATTTCTAAAAATGTAGTGACTTGTTTGAAATGTAGACATGCCTTGATACTACGGGTGTTAGTATCTTGGGGTTTTATATGGAAAGGAGTCTTTTGAAAAGAATGGAAGTACATAGTACCTTGGGTTAAATTCCCGGATTTTTAATGACATGTTAGTGCCTTAAGTTTGAATAAAATGAGAATGCTTAATAATTAAGGCTAATAAGAAGTTAAGGGATTTCTTAACTTGCTATGATATTTATGATAAGCCGGTGGTGCTTATGTTATGTATGATAAGCCGATGGTGCTTATGGTATGTATGATAAGCCGGTGGTGCTTATGTTATGTATGATAGCCGGTTGCGCTAGTGATGTATTGTTTCATTACGGGGTCATTCCCCGGGATTGTTGCATTTGCATAGTCCGTGGATTTGCTCCCCACGATGCGAGGAATACCTCATGCGAGTCCGTAGGGCTTATGCGGGTGAAATAGTCCTATGCGGGGCGGACCAGTCCTATGCGAGGATATTATCTCATGCGGGTCCATACGACCTATGCGAGCGGATACAGACTATGCGAGGAAAATACCTCATGCGGGTCCATAAGGCCTATGCGGGTGAAATAGTCTCAGAAGTAGGATTGTCAAATGATACTATGGGCAGGGTGGCCCTAAGTTGATCATAAGCTTCCTATTTTTATGCAGTTTACCTTTATGGGCAGATTTATGTGACTTTATCGCGTCCCAGATTGGGTCGAGCAGTATACCTTTATGGGCAGACTTGTGTAACTTTATCGCGTCCCAGATTGGGCCGGGCAGTATACCTTTATGGGCATACTTATGTGGCTTTACCGCGTCCCAAAATGGGTCGGGCAGTATACCTTCGTGGGAAGGCTTTTGTATGACTTCGCTGTGTCCCGCAAATGGGTCGGGTTACGTTATTACGTATGGATAATCAAAGTGAACTCCAAAATAAGGCGTCCCTCCATAAAGGGTCGGATTATGTTATGCAAGATAAGTAAGTTATATGGTAATGAACTTGATGAATTTTCTTAAGTATGTACGTAAGAATTTGACTATAACTCTTATTGAAAAATGGGAAAAGATAATAATGTGCGATTAAGTTCATGAGTTGTAATGGCATGGTAGGATCTGGTATTTACTTTTTATACTTGCCCCTGTCATTCTTTTGTACAGTTATGATCTGTTTATTGTACCTTATTTCCGTTCCATATTCGGTACTTGTGTACTGACACCCTTCGGGGGGCTGCGTTTGTTGACACCCAATTTTGTCTCATCTTTACTGAACATTTCATTTAGATCGTCCTTTTTTATCTCCAATTAATTTTACTATGCTTCTCAGTCTTGAAAATCGTCAAAAAATAAGTAGTTTTAATATTCTTCATTAATTATCGCATAATTTTACAAATATCGAGTATTGCATTTTTTATAATTAAAATATAAGCAAAACAATTTTAATATCTCGTCGCCAGTATTGATGATCGATTTTCTCTTAATATGTTCTTCAATTACTAAATTAATCATTTTTTATGAATATTATATTCAAAATTTAAACACATGTATTAAATCTTTTGTATCGTGTTTTATGCGTGTGCATTTTTAAATTAATTAAGTTGAAGGAAGCATATTTTAATTAATTGAGAGATTGGACTAATTATCTATTAATCTCCCAACCATAAAACACATATTTTTTACCCAATTCTCATTCCCTAATTTAAATAACTAAATCTACCCAATCAAAACATTTTCCAGCCCAAACCTTTAATTCCTAGACCCAGCCCACCCTCCTTTTCCTAATCAACCGCCCAGTCCAATTCCCGTCCGACCCGGCCCGGTCATCCTTTAAACTCCCGCGGCCCAATCTTCTACCCAACCCAACACCCTTATTTTTGTCCAAGACCAGCCCATTTCCATTAATCCCCTCTTAAACCTAAAGCCCTTTACCTTCCCCAACACACCCTTAGAAACCACCAGTCCGTCGACCACCTTCATTGCCAACCGGATACTCGCCGACCACCCCTTTACCCGTCGGATAAATGCCCTCAATGACATAGCCCATACTCAACATCACCCATCACCTCTCCCGTACTTTTCTGAATCCTCTGAGCCGCGAATTTGTTTGTCCACTGAATGGAGCCCTCCTCTATTGGATTCAGTGGATAAAACATTGATTCAGGTTCGTTTAAGTTTGGACCCAAAGTATTGAACCCAGACCTCTGTCCCAACAGCTCTAATCTCAGAGTTTTTTCCCCTTTTCTTCTCAATTTGAATTTCAAATTGAAACCCCTCAATTTGTGGCTATAAATACAGCCCTCGAGTTTGTGTTTAAGGGGTTTTTTTTGGAACGCAAAGTTGAAGATTCTGGGTCTGAAAATTTTCTGGTTTTGCTTGAGTTTGAGAACAAAAAAAAAATTCTTCTTTTATTGCTATTACAAAGCTTAAACTCAGAAAAAAAAACACACACTTTTCTGAGAAATCGACCTTAAAAACCAACTCTTATTCTTAGTATTGGTTCAATAAGAATCCAAAACGCTAAGTCTTGCCTCTCTTCAGTCGCGACACCCAAAACACCTCCGAGCGGACTCGGCGACTCGAGACGACGCCTCGGTTCGCTACCCGGAGAAGGTAAACCTATTTTTTTTTTGTTTAGTTACATTATATGCTATGCGATTAATTAAGTATGCTTAGTTAAGATTAGCGGTTATTTGTGTGCTTAGGTAAATATTCATCATGTTTTATTCGCTCATTTAATCCTATATAGTTTGTTTAGTGGTTAATCTGCTAATGTAGGTTCGATTTTGGTTAAATATGAATTGAGAAAGTTATGTCGCACTCCAATTGATATCGCTTTAAGCTAGTTCAACGCATTTGTATGGCTTGTGTAGTTAAATATGTTGTGTTGTTAATCTAAGCCTCGTTAAGCCTTGTATGAATTTGGTTATAAATAAAAATGATACTTAATATGTTTTGTAAAGTTGTGTTGTTTAGTGCAAGATCTGTTCAGCCTAAATAAACCACTCAAATGACCTAGAAGTGAATTAAAACATGTACAATATTAGCCTTGTTTAATCTGATTTTTCTTTTCATTATGAACAATGTGTTTAAAACCAGAATATATGGGCTGATATAGGTTGGTTGAGATTCACATTTAACTGGATAGTTTATGGATGTCCATATGGTCAGTTACATCATTAAAATGAGGAATACATGTGATTATTTGCTTTACCTTTCAGTTCTTGATCAATGATTACCGTCTATTGGATTTAGTTTATGGGGGGTGTTTCACTGCTGATTTTAGCTTTGTTTTCAGACTGGTTCTGGCCTGATTTTTATCCATTTCGGCTACTGATTTCGACTATTTGTTGGCTTGATTTTCGGTCTTGTTGTTGCTGGTTTTCTGACTGATTTTCTGGCTATTTTGCTACTGGTTTGTATCGCTTTGGTCGATTTTGCGATTTTGAACTAGTTTTGGTCCCTTTTTACTGCTGGTTTTTGGCTATTTTTCGCTATTGGTTTGGCCTATTTTTCTACTGATGTTAAGGTTATATTAGTCATATATAAATACTGAAAGAGTCTATGATGTGTGTTTGTAGTAGATTAGCTATTTAAATTAGTTTGGACTCCCTAAACATGATTAGTTTGTTGTAGTTGATAACATGTATACTAAAAATGTATTCCTATGGGCTAAGTGATAAATCTGTGGAGTTAGTTAACTGCACGTATGTTGTTTAGTTATCTATGATTAAGAAATGATCTAAGGACAAATTGTTACTATTTTATATGTTTAGTTAATTTAATTGGTTACTCTGCTTGGCTATTAGAGTGTGTTGTTTGTGTTTGAATATGATACTACAAGTCATATGAGATCAATACATGTTTGAAAGAGCTGTAGTTGGGTAAATTGCTTTCATAATATTTAGTTGACTGTGGTTGATTAGGTAAAATATATTATGTGATGAAATGTTGGTGTGTTGTCTCTTTAATGATAGAAATTATGATATAGGATCAGTTAAGTCTCAAATAGGATTAGAGTGGCTGTGACGTCAATTTATGAAGTCTTGAAATGTGTTGAGCTGATTGTCTGCTGTGTTAGGTTTATATTTGAGAATCATCTGATATAATATTGTTCTCGGTAGCTACCATGAGTTGGTTGGGTTGTTATCGTATTCTGTGTTAACCTCGTACTGAGAATGTGCTTTCTAGACCTAAACATGCAAACATTTCCCTGTTCTCTTTCCTTTTCATGTTATCTATGTTGTGTAGCAAACCTGAGGGCCAATAACATATTACCTTTCATGAATTATTTATTTATATTTTCTTATGTGTGTATTTTCATTTCACTCCTTGTCTTGCCAACTATCAAATTAAATTCTACTAATCCCTATCTTTTCCTTCTTTTACATGAAATACATTGGGGAGCAACAAGAGTCTCGCTACGAGACTCGCCACATCCGTATCAACATTCCTTGCATTTTTTGGTCCCGGGACTTCCAAACAAATAGGACGGAATGATATCGTCATCCGTTCTAGAGTCGCTGCTTTTTAATTCCTTAATTACACTTATTTTATATTGTTGTAATTTAATTTATTGCACTTGTATAATTATTGAATTGCTTAGAATAGTTAGTCTTAGAATTAATAGATTGGAAAGGGTAGAATTAAAATCGGAAATCCAACGCTAGATTATTTTAGGCTCGTTATACATGTCTAAGCTTTCAAAACAATTTGGTCACATTTTTATTTGCATGATTAATCATAAAAAATAAGGTTTTACTTTTACCTGATTTGCTAAAAAATAAACTTTCACAAAAAAATCATCTCTTGGTATTATAAATAAAATTGTTTTCTCTTTACTTTCAATTGTCAAAACATAATGTATTTTACAAATAAAATAAATATTTTTACCTATATATGTATTTTATAAACAAGTCTTACAACTCTTTTATGTTGTAAAAAATACATCCTTTTGTTATTAAATACTTGCAACGTTTTTTTTTATTTAACATTTATAAAAGCATGCATTTCTTAGCACAATAATTTTAAACCTAAGTTTGAACGGACAACATGAGTTAGCGGATCCTTTAGGATGCCTAACCCCTTCCCTTTAGGATAATAAAGAACCCTTACCTAGAATCTCACATAGTTTCACAGACCTTTAAAATGGAGATCATTCGTAGTATTTTATGCTACATTTTCAGTGTCCTAATTCACTATAATAATTAGGTGGCGACTCCTTTAAATAACATTTAGGGATCCAACCATGTAGCAGTAATCCCGTTTCCGACTCCGGTTGAAAATGGGGTGTCACAGCATGGCGACTCCACTGGGGATTTTAGGTTCTTAACCACAACATACATAGGTTAATTTATTGTGCTTTATTTCCTTTATTTTGCTTAAATTGCCTCCTTTATGTTTTACACTTATTTGCTTTTATTGTTTTGCCTAAATTATTCTGCTTTACATATAAATATTTTGCATATTGTCTTAACTGCTATTTGTTTACTGCTTTCCTTAAACTGGCTCCTTTATGTTTTACACTTATTTGCTTTTATTGTTTTGCCTAAATTATTCTGTTTTACATATATATTTTGCATATTGTCTTAACTGCTATTTGTTACCGCTTTCCTTAAACTGGCATTCCGCTCATATTTCCTCCCTTACGGAAAATTAACACTATCACACACTACACGCGAGGTGCGCTTTGCACACCCGCAAATTTCTTTCAAATACCCAAAATTAGGAGAGTTGACATTTTACGCGGAGAATCCGGTCCAACCGGTGGCCGCGTAGCCTTCTCACTCGAGTAGTCCGCTCGGGAACCTTGTGTCTAGTGAAGCCAAATCTTAGAAACTTAGGATAGAGCTATACCACCCTTTATTTTAAATCATGCATGCATTTATCTTAGGTGGGTTGATCCCTGGTATCGACGCCACAATTAGGAAAACACCAAAACTTGTCGACGGGTTTCTCAACCCAACGACCAATCAGCATACTATGTGTAGCGTAACAGTGATAGACAAATCCAAACCTAATCATGACATGCCAAAATTGGGAAAAGTGCACCGTCATTTGGTCGCCATTTCCAACAAAAGCATTACAGTTGGGCGACTTGGACAAATCCATCATAACCTCGCATATTTGACGTTTAGGCCTACCTCTGGCATAAAGAGGTCCCAAACATGTTAGAACACGCACTTGATTTGCAATTTGCTTATTAGTATATATTGCCTGCAACGTTTTTGCATATTATACTAACTTGGTTTGCTTCATTTGTTAAAGGATTATTTTTGCCTAGCTTATCCCCAAAAGGTCGATTCGCATTGACTGGTAGAAGCACAATCACCCAATAAATGACTAATCCAGAGGCACCAGAACGAAACAGCTTAAGACTCGTTCCCATTCCTGTAGAGGATGCAGAGGCATTAGAAGGGAGAAACACCAATGATCAACACCTCGCTTGTTGGAACTACGTTTGACCTGATTCCCTTGGAGGATACGTAGGCGGCCGTTTTGGCTTCGGTCCCACCTTTAGAAATTTTAATTTCACCCAATTTCGCTTATTGGAACTACGTTCGACCTGATTCCTTGGCGGATACGTAGGCGGCCATATCGGACTCGGTCCCACCTTTAGAATTTTACCCAATTTCGCTTGTAATGAACTACGTCATGACCTGATTCCCTCATGGGGATACGTAGGCGGCCTAAATCGGCTTCGGTCACACCATTAGGAAACCTTCCCTTATTTTGAAAACAACGAGAATACACTTAACATACAAGCAACTCCATTGAGACTCACTTTAAGGCCAAACACCCTTTTGCATATTCAAAACTGGGACAAGGTAGGAAACCAGGCAGGGGTTATGAGTCCAGGCAAGGCAGACGTCCGAGCATCAAGAGTCAAAACTACAAAGTCAATGAGAATCAACCCCCCCCCCCCTCAAACTCACAAATTTTCTTTGAGCGCAGTTTCTTCATATTAGCAGAAGCAGACATACATCAACAATCAAATCCCGCAACAAAGTCTAGCGCATCAGCTCGAACCTAGAGTCAAATTGCAGGTCATGCAGTGCACAAACGCACAACGAAGACATCATGACAATCCATATGGTTCACAAAAATGCATTACAACAACATCTCAGCATTCACATCATCTGACATATCAGGGACGACATCCCACCCATAGAATTACACCTCTCATATATATTTATCATTTCGTTTAAACAGGTATACACTAATTTTTCTCAAGCTTAGCTTGCAGGAGCATTTATTCTACAGGAACAGCTATCAATGACATCCTTTATTACGTCTATTCAACGACGTTCATCTTATTACGTCCACACAACGGCGTCCTATTTTCGGCTATCAATGACATCACTTATTACGTCTATTCAACGACGTTCATCTTATTACGTCCACACAACGACGTCCTCCGATTACGTCTATCCAACGACGTTATTTCTTATTACGTCCACACAACGACGTCCTCCTATTACGGCTATCAATGACATCCTTTATTACGTCTATTCAACGATGTTCATCTTATTGCGTCCATACAACGGCGTTTCTTATTACGCCTATTCAAGTTCATCTTATTACGTCCACATAATGACGTCCTCTTATTCCGTCTATCAACGACGTCTTCTTATTATGGCTGCACAACGACGTTAGCTCAATTACGTCTATCAACAACGCCATCTTATTTTCGCCTATGCAACAGCCTTATCTATATTTCGTCTAAACAACGACGACCCATATATCGCGTCCACTCAGCGACACAATCTTATTTCGTCTATGCAACGACGACCTCTGTATCTCGTCCACAGACACGCGTCATCTTATTGCACCTGAGCACCGGTGTCATCTTCATCACAATATGGCCATAAGACGACGCTATCATCACATTTTTTGCAGGATAACATTTCCTACTCACAGTTACATTGCTTTTAAAATTATGCATCATCATTTTGCCTTAACAGTTATGCACCAACCGTTTGCTTTAATCTTAGCTTGCAGGAGCATTCATTCTACAGGAGCATCAGTACAACAAGTCCAAAAACGACGCCACGTCCGAAAACGACGCCACGTCCGAAAACGACGCCACGTCCAAAAACGACACCAAGTCCGAAAACGACGCCACGTCTGAAACGACGCCAAGTCCGAAAACGACGCCACGTATGAAACGACGCCAAGTCCGCGGACGCCATGTCGAAAACGGACACCCGCACGAAACGACGCCAAGTCCGAAAATGACGCCACGTCCGAAAACGACACCAAGTCCGAAAACGACGCCACGTCTGAAACGACGCCAAGTCCGATAACGACACCATGTCCGAAAACGACACCAAGTCCGAAAACGACGCCACGTCTGAAACGACGCCAAGTTCGAAAACGACGCCACGCTCAAACGACGCCAAGTCCGAAATGACACCGTGTCCGAAACGACACTAAGTCGAAACGACGCCACGTCTGAAACGACGCCAAGTCTGAAAACGACGCCACGTCTGAAACGACGCCAAGTCCGAAAACGACGCCATGTCCGAAAACGACACCAAGTACGAAAACGACGCCACGTCTGAAACGACGCCAAGTCCGAAAACGACGCCACGTCCGAAAACGACGCCACGTCCGAAAATGACGCCAAGTCCGAAAACGACGCCAAGTCCGAAAACGACGCCAAGTCCGAAAACGACGCCAAGTCCGAAAACGACGCCATGTCCGAAAACGACACCAAGTCCGAAAACGACGCCACGTCCAAAAACGACGCCAAGTCCGAAAACGACGCCAAGTCCGAAAACGACGTCATGAGTATATCACCTCTACGCAAGGACACTTTCTCTACTCTAAAAATTGCATTCTTGTTCATGTTTTATTACTCTGTCTTAGCAGTTATGCACTAACTCTTTCTTGAGCTTTAGTCTACAGGGGCAGTTGGAGTAAGGACAACATATCCGCATTCGCAACACGTCCGCATCCACACAACATGCATCACATTTTTGCAGGATAACATTTTCTACTCACAGTTACATTGCTTTTAAAATTTTGCATCATCATTTGCCTTAACAGTTATGCACTAACCGTTTGTTTAAGTCTTAGCATACAGGAACAGGAGCACAACGTGGAACTACCTCTTACGGCGAACCGAAGCAATTTGTACCTCGAACGTCGATCCGCTCTCCTCCAGCATCCTGCAACGCCAATGACCCCAGTGTCATCATAATTCGACACTGGGACAAATTTTAAATCTACTCCCTCTTTGGTTTTAATTTTCTAGCGTCACAGAACCCAGTTTTGAATCAGCATCCGCCCTGCTTTAATTTTTTAGCATCACAGCAACCCAGTGTCATCATAATTCGACACTGGGACAAATTTTGAATCTACGTTCGTCCGCCTTAAATTTTTTCAGCATCACCATGGTATCCCAGCGTCGTCATAACTCGACACTGGGACAAAATTTTGAATTTTGCGACAGTCTCGTCTTAATCGCCCAATATTTTTAATTCTAAGGATCGAGACTAAATTGGCTTTAAGTCAACGTCTTTGTCCGAAGATTCTTCCATCATCTCCATACAAAGAGGGACAAGTTGTTGACACCCAATTTTGTCTCATCTTTACTGAACATTTCATTTAGATCGTCCTTTTTTATCTCCCATTAATTTTACTATGCTTCTCAGTCTTGAAAATCGTCAAAAAATAAGTAGTTTTAATATTCTTCATTAATTATCGCATAATTTTACAAATATCGAGTATTGCATTTTTTATAATTAAAATATAAGCAAAACAATTTTAATATCTCGTCGCCAGTATTGATGATCGATTTTCTCTTAATATGTTCTTCAATTACTAAATTAATCATTTTTTATGAATATTATATTCAAAATTTAAACACATGTATTAAATCTTTTGTATCGTGTTTTATGCGTGTGCATTTTTAAATTAATTAAGTTGAAGGAAGCATATTTTAATTAATTGAGAGATTGGACTAATTATCTATTAATCTCCCAACCATAAAACACATATTTTTTACCCAATTCTCATTCCCTAATTTAAATAACTAAATCTACCCAATCAAAACATTTTCCAGCCCAAACCTTTAATTCCTAGACCCAGCCCACCCTCCTTTTCCTAATCAACCGCCCAGTCCAATTCCCGTCCGACCCGGCCCGGTCATCCTTTAAACTCCCGCGGCCCAATCTTCTACCCAACCCAACACCCTTATTTTCGTCCAAGACCAGCCCATTTCCATTAATCCCCTCTTAAACCTAAAGCCATTTACCTTCCCCAACATACCCTTAGAAACCACCAGTCCGTCGACCACCTTCATTGCCAACCGGATACTCGTCGACCACCCCTTTACCCGCCGGATAAATGCCCTCACTGACATAGCCCATACTCAACATCACCCATCACCTCTCCCGTACTTTTCTGAATCCTCTGAGCCGCGAATTTGTTTGTCCACTGAATCGAGCCCTCCTCTATTGGATTCAGTGGATAAAACATTGATTCAGGTTCGTTTAAGTTTGGACCCAAAGTATTGAACCTGCCTCTGTCCCAGCTCTAATCTCAGAGTTTTTTCCCCTTTTCTTCTCAATTTGAATTTCAAATTGAAACCCCTCAATTTGTGGCTATAAATACAGCCCTCGAGTTTGTGTTTAAGGGGGCTTTTTTGGAACGCAAAGTTGAAGATTCTGGGTCTGAAAATTTTCTGGTTTTGCTTGAGTTTGAGAACAAAAAAAAAATTCTTCTTTTATTGCTATTGCAAAGCTTAAACTCAGGAAAAAAAAACACACACTTTTCTGAGAAATCGACCTTAAAAACCAACTCTTATTCTTAGTATTGGTTCAATAAGAATCCAAAACGCTAAGTCTTGCCTCTCTTCAGTCGCGACACCCAAAACACCTCCGAGCGGACTCGACGACTCGAGACGACGCCTCGGTTCGCTACCCGGAGAAGGTAAACCTATTTTGTTTTTGTTTAGTTACATTATATGCTATGCGATTAATTAAGTATGCTTAGTTAAGATTAGCGGTTATTTGTGTGCTTAGGTAAATACTCATCATGTTTTGTCTGTCTATTTAATCCTATATAGTTTGTTTAGTGGTTAATCTGCTAATGTAGGTTCTGATTTTGGTTAAATATGAATTGAGAAAGTTGTGTTGTTTAGTGCAAGATCTGTTCAGCCTAAATAAACCACTTAAATGACCTAGAAGTGAATTAAAACATGTACAATATTAGCCTTGTTTAATCTGATTTTTCTTTTCATTATGAACAATGTGTTTAAAACCAGAATATATGGGCTGATATAGGTTGGTTGAGATTCACATTTAACTGGATAGTTTATGGATGTCCATATGATCAGTTACATCATTAAAATGAGGAATACATGTGATTATTTGCTTTACCTTTCAGTTCTTGATCAATGATTACCGTCTATTGGATTTAGTTTATGGGGGGTGTTTCACTGCTGATTTTAGCTTTGTTTTGGTGGTTACGATTTTTAGCCATTTAAACTCTTGATTTCGACTATTTTTGGCTTGATTTTGGCCTTGTTGTTCTTGGTTTTCATTGATTTTACGGCTATTTTGCTCTTGGTTTGTATTGTTTTGGACTGATTTTGTGATTTTGAACTAGTTTTGGTCCTTTTTCTGCTGGTTTTGGCTATTTTTCGCTATTGGTTTGGCTTTATTTTCTCTGATGTTAAGGTTATATTAGTCATATATAAATACTGAAAGAGTCTATGATGTGTGTTTGTAGTAGATTAGCTATTTAAATTAGTTTGGACTCCCTAAACATGATTAGTTTGTTGTAGTTGATAACATGTATACTAAAAATGTATTCCTATGGGCTAAGTGATAAATCTGTGGAGTTAGTTAACTGCACGTATGTTGTTTAGTTATCGATGATTAAGAAATGATCTAAGGACAAATTGTTACTATTTTATATGTTTAGTTAATTTAATTGGTTACTCTGCTTGGCTATTAGAGTGTGTTGTTTGTGTTTGAATATGATACTACAAGTCATATGAGATCAATACATGTTTGAAAGAGCTGTAGTTGGGTAAATTGCTTTCATAATATTTAGTTGATTGTGGTTGATTAGGTAAAATATATTATGTGATGAAATGTTGGTGTGTTGTCTCTTTAATGATAGAAATTATGATATAGGATCAGTTAAGTCTCAAATAGAATTAGAGTGGCTGTGACGTCAATTTATGAAGTCTTGAAATGTGTTGAGCTGATTGTCTGCTGTGTTAGATTTATATTTGAGAATCATCTGATATAATATTGTTCTCGGTAGCTACCATGAGTTGGTTGGGTTGTTATCGTATTCTGTGTTAACCTAAATGTCGAGAATGTGCTTTCTAGACCTAAACATGCAAACATTTCCCTGTTCTCTTTCCTTTTCATGTTATCTATGTTGTGTAGCAAACCTGAGGGCCAATAACATATTACCTTTCATGAATTATTTATTTATATTTTCTTATGTGTGTATTTTCATTTCACTCCTTGTCTTGCCAACTATCAAATTAAATTCTACTAATCCCTATCTTTTCCTTCTTTTACATGAAATACATTGGGGAGCAACAAGAGTCTCGCTACGAGACTCGCCACATCCGTATCAACATTCCTTGCATTTTTTGGTCCCGGGACTTCCAAACAAATAGGACGGAATGATATCGTCATCCGTTCTAGAGTCGCTGCTTTTTAATTCCTTAATTACACTTATTTTATATTGTTGTAATTTAATTTATTGCACTTGTATAATTATTGAATTGCTTAGAATAGTTAGTCTTAGAATTAATAGATTGGAAAGGGTAGAATTAAAATCGGAAATCCAACGCTAGATTATTTTAGGCTCGTTATACATGTCTAAGCTTTCAAAACAATTTGGTCACATTTTTATTTGCATGATTAATCATAAAAAATAAGGTTTTACTTTTACCTGATTTGCTAAAAAATAAACTTTCACAAAAAAAATAATCTCTTGGTATTATAAATAAAATTGTTTTCTCTTTACTTTCAATTGTCAAAACATAATGTATTTTACAAATAAAATAAATATTTTTACCTATATATGTATTTTATAAACAAGTCTTACAACTCTTTTATGTTGTAAAAAATACATCCTTTTGTTATTAAATACTTGCAACGTTTTTTTTTATTTAACATTTATAAAAGCATGCATTTCTTAGCACAATAATTTTAAACCTAAGTTTGAACGGACAACCGCAAGTTAGCGGATCCTTTAGGATGCCTAACCCCTTCCCTTTAGGATAATAAAGAGCTCTTACCTAGAATCTCACATAGTTTCACAGACCTTTAAAATGGAGATCATTCGTAGTATTTTATGCTACATTTTCAGTGTCCTAATTCACTATAATAATTAGGTGGTGACTCCTTTAAATAACATTTAGGGATCCAACCATGTAGCAGTAATCCCGTTTCCGACTCCGGTTGAAAATGGGGTGTCACAGCGTTCATGTCCGCAGGTTTAGGTACACAGTTGTGTATCCGCGGGCTTAGGATCCTCGTTCAACATTTTGAGATGGCTCCAATGTTCCGGAGCTTGTCATAATGGCTATGTATATTCAGGGGTACGGCGGGGCCTTGTCCCGTCATAGTATTTGTCCAAAATCTTAGAGGTATGTATTCATAAGTGGGCTGGACTGGCTAGAGTTGTAATTACATTATTGAATAGTGTAGGCCTTTTTGGGTGATTTTTATTATGGCAGCCTTATCGGCATTGCCTTTGTTTTTTTTAAAAAAAATGTGTTACTTATCTTCCGCGGTTATTTTGTATTGTATGAATAGAAGGGTGCCAAGGTAGGGCACCAGTCGCGGGCCCGGGGTCGGGTCGTGACATTATTCTCATTATAGGTTGAAGTACTACTTGTGGCGTATTCTACTTAGCGTGTGGATTTGCCGAAGAAGTATGTGAACTATCCTTTCTTCTTTGGCATGATTTGATTTTATAAAGTAAGTGGATCCTAATCCTTAGTGATGTATTCCCTTGATAGTACTTTGAGTTTTCTAAAATGGAAGTTGTTCTATATATTCCCTTGTTAGTACTTTCGGTTCTACTAAAATGAAAGAGGTGGTAGTGCCTCGGTTTTGCTAAAATGAAAGAGGTAGTAGTGCCTTGGTTTTGCTAAAAGGAAAGATGTGATAGTGTCCTGGTTTCTCTAAAATGGAAGATGTGAAAGTGCCTCAATTTTTAAAGGTATATGTGACTTGATTTGAAAAGAATAAGTTACCTGATTTTATGAGTATAAGTGACTTAATTTTATGAGTATAAGTGACTTGATTCTATAAGTTTAAGTGTCTTGGTTTTTATAAAGTAAGTGTACGGCGGACGTACATAATTTTATTGGATTATAATCCTTCATGATATATGATTTTTATAAGGAGAATGTACGGCGGACGTACATAGTACTTTTGGGTTCAAGTCTCTAATATTACATGATATATAGTGCCTTAGTTTTTCTAAAATGAAAGTTTATTTTAAGATGATGTTATTGAGAGTCAAAAGGTGATGTAAATTGCACAAGGTTGTCATGATAGTTATATGTATAATTATTGGGACGGGTTGCACGATCCGAAACACTTGTATACATATATTGGGACGGGTTGCACGATCCGCAACACTTATATATTTATTGGGACGGGTTGCACGATCCGCAACATTATTATTTATTGGGATGGGTTGCACGATCCGCAACACTAGCAGATATATACATACATATAGGGATATGATAAGTAGATGGGCAGGCGTCCCATGATTTTAATTTGACTCTCTATTGTAAAAAGGCACAGATGACTCTCTATTTTTAAAAGAAAAGGTACAGTTAGCTCTATTTTATATGGCACGGTTGGATCTGGTATTTGATTTTCATACTTGTCCCTGTCATTCTTTGGCCAGTTATGCTTTCTATTACTGTACTTTATGTTTACATACTTGGTACTTGTTGTACTGACCCCCTTCGGGGGGCTGCGTTCATGCCCGCAGATATAGGTACTCAGTTGTGGATCCGCGAGCTTAGGATCCTTGCTTCGCTTTTGAGATAGCTCCACTGTTCCGGAGCTTGTCATTTTGGTACAAGTCTTTGATTATAGGCTTATGTATATTCAGGGGTACGGCGGGGCCTTGTCCCATCATGTTCATTATCATACTCTTAGAGGTCTGTAGTTAGGTGTGGGTTGGACATATGTATAGTTGTAGTTTTTTGGATATTTCTATATACAATGGCGGCCTTATCGGCTTGTCTATTTTATTATGATTATGAGTTATTTTATTAGTTTTCATTGGTCTTATGTGTGGTATGGGTATAAGGGTGCCCAGGTAGGGCACCAGTCGCGGACCCGTCAGTTCGGGTCGTGACAAAAGTGGTATCAAAGCAGTTAGTCCTCGGAATGTCTACAGACCATGTGCTGTAGAGTCTTGGTTATCGGTGTGTTGTGCACCACACCCATAAACAGAAGACTACAGTACATTTAGCATTGGTTTCTATTTTTCTTACTCTAAGATCGTGCGATAGAGCTGTGTTGTTAGGGTAGTCCCTCCCTAACGTATTATTGTGGTTGCAGCTATGCCTCCAAAGAAAGCGACGACGGCCCAGAAAATAATATATGGACTTGGTATACAAGTTGGTAAAATTGTTGTATAGTTGGTATGATGATGGAATGCATCTATACGAATATATTTATTAGGGTCATGTGTATGTTTCCAGAAGTGATTGTGGGTTATCCTGAGTTGGTTAAGCTTTAGTAATGGCTTGGAAGGTATGAAACAGTTTAAAGAATCCTCATCAAGGTTATATGTGTGCTAATTTGGAATAATTAGGAGGTGATGAGATGTCTGAGAGGGTGATGAACCCTTAAGATATCATATTTAATTGACTTAATGGCATACCATATTGTTAGATTGAGTTGTGTTGTATGCTTAAGTGATATGTACGAATAATATTGGTATGGAGTAAATTGGGTTATTGTGGTTAAGACAACATGATTTTTAGATTATGAGAAGTTATCTTACCCGTATGCCGGGAGAGATAATGTAAGCTTGGGACATGGAATAATTGAGAATCTTAGAATATTAGATAACCGTTGAGACCTTAGATATACAAGGCCTTCTTGAGTAAAAGATTTTACGTTTAATCTTGATTAAAGTACATGGTATATGTGAAGTATATTAGTTGTGATTATTCCTTGGTGTGCCCTATGTCTACAGGAAATAAATAGGTGTATATGATCTAAGAAATCACTAAGCCTTCATGAATTGGGTATTTTACCTTTGTTTGCAATTAAATGCACAATATGGCAAGTGTATTGGGTTCTAAATGTTTACCAGGATGCTGGAATCTGCCGAAGAAGGTACAGGAGGTTGGTTTGGTGTGGCAACTATGGCCATATGTTTCGAAGTATCCCAAGTTGATACGCATGATAAGATGAGTATAAATGATACAAACGAAAAATAGAAGATATTATTGGAAGGTTTTGTAGGTTATGAAAACCTACATATTTTACGGTGACACTTGATGATTAGAATTATAGAGAACCACAACAGAACCCTATGAATATGACTTTGAGTTCAAAAGAGGTACTACATAATGGAACACGGGAGTTTGTAAGGATTCACCTTGTAGGCCTTATCGTGTTTACAATTATAGCAATGCCTTCTTCCAATAGGGCTATGATTAGCTGGGAAGTTGAAGTTGGATTAAATATAAATACGAGTAGTATGCTCTCTATAGAGACAGACCAGATAAATGATACGAGTAAGTTACGGCTATAGGTTGGTTGCTCCTATGTTTGTTGACCACAGCAATTGAAATGCCATTCTATGTTGTTATTGGATTACCGTTTATGGCGAGTATCCTTTGATGCTCCTAGACCTGATGTATTAGGAGATATGAATACAATAGTATTCCACAGCTTGATAATAGGATATTTAATATAAAGGACAAAAAGGGCGATATTGTGTATTATTAAGAGTTACTTGTAACAAGGTTAGTAAGCTAAGGTATGCTATAGATATTAGACTGGGAAGGTTCTCGGCTTTGGCTACGTTGTGCATCATGTTACAATTCTACATACCTTTTGATAACAATAGTATGAGAAACACTTTGAGCTAAGAGACCCCCATGGCAACTTGAAATGGAAATGTAAAGGTAAGAGTCAGACGAATGGGCACTCGGTCGATGGGAGACCTAATAATAATAAGACAAGAAAGCTTGATAAGTCATTGGATCATGTAACACCGTGAATTGGATACAAACACATGAAGCATCGGTTCCACAACATATGCATTCGTACCTTTCAGAAAATGTGTAAACAAAAGTAACAATGAGTAAAGCTCGAGATTAGCACCTAAACAGTTGAAAATGGGCCAATGGCGCCTATGGATATAAGTATAAGGTAGACATTAATGATACGTGTCAAGAGATAATGACTTTATAGAACAGATTAATTGTCAGGTAAACACAGATGCCTACGAGTACTTTAAACTAACCAAGTCCTACGAGATGGGTAAAGTAATGGATTACTACTTAACGAGATCAAGGAAATTTTTTCCTAAAAAAACCATTGACATGAGGTATTATCCATGAGGCAAGTGAAGGAATTTGAGTCTAAGTATAATGACCAAGTTTGGATATAGTAACGCCAATGAGTGGAAACATGAGCCATATTTGAGATTACGTATATACCAATAATTTGGAAGTATGAGTAAAGAACGGCAAGTAAGAAAAGGAATGAACAAGTGTGAAAAGAAATAAAGTTGTTTATAGTTATAAGTATTGAGGAGGTACGAAAAGAAAATCCTTTAAGACCACGAATATAAGAGTTTCCATCAGTTAGCTAAGTGAGAGTCCCATTGAGGGATTCAGATAGTGATAGCTCTATGACTTAGAATGCGACAGGGTTATCCCTCGTACGAGAAGGCAAAAAGGAACGTTATGATAAAGATCCCATTTATGGAATATATTGGGAAGTTGTTTAACAGAAAGGAAGAACTGTAACCTTCGAGTATATGAGAGAGAGACCTCAGATGGAAGGTCCATTAGTGTATGTCGGATATAGCAGGATTACGATATAAGATTACTACCGAGATTCATTATTCACAATATTTCATTCACCATGAATCTACTTAGATGTACCATGACCTCAGAGGTGTGTATTAGTGGGACGGTCTAAAAAGGGACGTAGCAGGTTAAGGTCGAGCACCAGAAGCCTGGTGGGTTACTACAGGCGATAGAGATCCCGACTTGGAAGTGGGAGGTGATTAATATGGATTTCGTTAGAGGCTTGCCTCGTGCACAGAGGAAGTGTGACTCCATTTGGGTTAATGTGGATAGGCTGACGAAATCAGTCCATTTTCTTCCGGTCGGGACTACTTATGTCACGACCCGACCCCGGGGCCGCGACTAGTACCCTACTGGGGTACCCTGTCAGGTATATGTCAGAGAATAGCAGCGGAACATACATAACTTTAAAAATAAGGGTAAAACATCACTGGCCAGCCGATAAGGCTGCCTTCCATAAACATACTTAAACAAAGTATTTATAATACAACTGGTTCTTATAGCCCAAAACACATAGGTGGCCACAGACCTCTAAAGATAACAATCGTATGGACAGGGCCCCGCCATACCCCTGAATGTACAAAATACCTATAGCATCAGGGAAATATCCGTACCAATAAATAAGCTTCCGGAGGAATGGAGCTTCTGACACCGGAATAGTGATCCTAAGAACGAGGATCCTCAATCTGCTTACCCTTACCTGCGGCATGAACGCAACCCCCGAGAAGAGGGGGGTCAGTACACAATATGTACCAAGTATGTAAAGCTGGAAAAAATACTGTAAGAATGATATCATAAGTCTGAAAGCAAGCTGGAGTCATGGAAGTCAATAAAATACCTTTTACTGTGCCTTACTAACAATGAGAGTGACAAGTATATATATATATGATACTGCATAAAATAGGAGGCTCATGATCAAAACAGGGTACCTCGCCCGTAGTATCAATAAAACCATCCTACTCCTGGGACTATTTCACCCGCATGGGTCCTGTGGACCCGCATGAGGTACTCCTCGCATCGGCTGTACCCGCCGGCATGGGACTATTTCACCCGCATAAGCCCATAAGGACTCGCATGAGGTATTCCTCGCATCATGGGTAGCAAATCCACGGAACAGGTGGTATAACGATCTTGGGGACTTTCCCCTCAGATATACTCTTACCTGGCGGATGGTATAACGATCTTGCCGTACCTCGGATATACTCTACACCTGAGCGGATGGTATAACGATCTGGGGCTTGCCTCGATATACTCTTATCTTGGTGCGGATGGTATAACGATCTTGGATCCGCCTCAGATATACTCTTACACTGGAGAAGGTGGTATGACGATCTTGGGGCTTGCCCCTCAGACATACTCTTACCCTGGAGAAGGTGGTATAACGATCTTGGGGCTTGCCCCTCAGATATACTCTTACCCTAACTCAAACTGTCATCATATCATAATCATAAATAAGTTAAGAAAACTTATAACTTCTTATTAGTCTTGTTCATATACCCTCTCATTTTAGTTTACTTAAGGCACTTAACCATATCTTTAGTAAAAGAATACCGGGAGTTTAACCCAAGTACTATATACTTCAACTCTTTTGAAAATGACTCTTCTTTATACATAAAAACCTTTTGGGCAATTGATACCTTAAAATCAAGTTGCCTCTCCATATACTTATCTTATTTAGAGTAAATCTCTTCTCATCAACCTTTTATGAAGCTAATAAACCAACTTTCCATAAAGTTGTTATATTAACTCTACACTTTAGTAAAATCATACTTTTCCCCTAACTAAGGGAATTATACATTCTTGAAATGAAACAAGTCATTATATACTTAAAATGAGTAAGAATATCAAATCTTGTACGTCTACCGTACTACATAGTTTAATCTATTCATGCTCAAGAGATAGGAAAACTTCACATACCTCTTTGGTCAATCCACTTGCTAGGTCCAACTACCGCAAGTAATATTTCAACCTATAATAACCATGATATGTTCATTAACCTCTAATTTCAATGTAGAATAATCTAACTCAAAGCCACTAAATTCTACGGAAAATTAGGCAGCATTTCCTTTGTTTCTACATACTTTGCCACCTTTCTCAAGGCCGAATTTATCGTCCAAATGCCACATTCAAGGCTCAACAATCCAACAATGCAAAGGGGATTACACACCCAAACTAATTCTGCCCCACAAGGTACAATAATTCATTTTAACAAGTTTAAGGTAGTTTTTAGGCTACAACATGTTCATTTGTTCTTTTAACCAATCCTTTCATATCCCAACCACATTTCTCACATGCAATCAATCTAAGGGCCTTATTTCCAACTAAAAGTTCTTTCTACTTAACATGCAATACCAAATACCAACTATAAAAGAAGAATGATTACCTTAGAGCTTTTAGCCAATTTACTCCAATAATTGCTAGCCTCTACTCCAAGAATATCACCACAATAGTCTTCACAAGCTTGTAATAACCTTTCCTTCCTATCACACTTTTCAGATTTTCTTTAGGCTTAGAATTTCTCTTGGAAACTTAGAGAGAAGGGAGAGCTAAAGCTTTAGAGAGAGAGGGAAATTGGAAGATGACCAAGTCTTCAAGACTTGGTCAATATATTGCATGCAAGAAATCAGATGGGGGGGACACTTGTCACCCTCCCAAGGTCTTTTAAAAGAAAAATCTGACTTTTCTAAGTTTTTCCGCCCAAAAATCCCGCCTCGGCGCCGCGGCCCTGCTTCCGGCGCCGCGGCGCCGCAACTCCTGCGGACCCTCGGATCTTCCGGCGCCGCGGCCCTGCTTCCCGGCGCCGCGGCGCTGAAACTTCAGCGACCCTACAGTACTTTAGGCGCCGCGGCCCTGCCTCCGGCGCCGCGGCCCTGTCGCCTTTGCCTGAAACGCATTTCTGTCCGACTGCGCGCTGAACTTGTAACTCTCATAACTTTCTACTCCGACGTCCTATCGACGAACGGTTGGTTGCGTTGGAATCTAGACTCAACGAACTACGCCCTAGGCCTTTAAAATACTTAGGAACTCTCAATGAATCGGGTCATAACCCGCCTCAAAGTTGACTAAAACCCGTCCGGAATAATCCGTCAACCTATCCTTTGAAAATTTTAATCTTACATGCTTTCGTACGCTCTCATACGTAGGGTCAGAACTACGGGGTATAACAACTTACTTGGCTGAGGACTATGCTATGATATACATCGGGGAGATTGTGAGACTGCACGAGGTTCCTACATCTATTATATCAGACAGAGGAGCTCAGTTTACGACTAACTTCTGGAGGTCATTCCAGGAGGGATTGGGAACACAGGTGAGTCTCAGTACAACATTCCATCCTCAGACCGATGGGCAGGCAGAGCGTACTATCCAGAAACTTTAGGATATGTAGAGTGCCTATATTATTTACTTCAGGGGTAGCTGGGAGGATCATTTGTCACTCGTGGAGTCTGCATATAACAACAGCTACCATTCTAGCATTCAGATGGCCCCGTATGAGGCCTTATATGAGAGAAAGTGCAGGTCACCTATTGGGTGGTTTGATGTGGGCGAGACTAAGTTACTCGGCCCAGACATGATTCAGCAAGCTGTGGATAAAGTAAAGCTTATCCAGGAGAGATAATTAGCAGCCCAAATTCGACAGAAGTCATATACAGATAATCGACGTCGACACTTAGAGTTTCAGCTTGATGATTGGGTATTCTTGAAGGTATCACCCATAAAGGGTGTGATGAGGTTTGGTAAGGAGGGGAAACTTATCCCGAGGTACATTAGGCCTTACCATATTGTTCGTAGAGTAGGCAAGGTTGCCTATGAGTTAGATCTGTCATCTGATTTGGAAGCGGTACATCTGGTCTTTCAGGTATCGATGTTGCGTAAGTGTATTGGTGATCCTTCTAGGGTCTTCCCAGTTGATGATATCTAGGTGACAGAAGAGTTGGCTTATGAGGAGAGTCCCATAGCCATACTTGATCGCCAGGTCTGAAGGTTGTGGACTAAGGATGTGACTTCCGTCAAGGTATTGTGGCGGAACGATAATAGGGGGGAGATGACGTGGGAAGCGGAAGATCAGATGAAGAGGAAGTATCCTCACTTATTTCTGGTACCTACAGGTAATTCCAATCCCCATTTTGACTATTTGATTGATGCATGAGACTGTGTGTTATATTATGGTCGTGTGAGGCATCTTTGTGTTTACTAAGTATAGATGGGTAAGTATAGTTAAAGGAGACTATTCCGGTATTTGTATAACTTGAGACCTTATGAACATTCGGGACGAATGTTTCTAAGAGGATGAGAATGTTACACCCCGTAATTCCATGTCTACTAAGTGAGAACATGATAATGGATATAAGATTTGAAAGTGGGAAGGAAAGTATATTTACATTTTCTATACGAAATAATTTTGGATACTACGAATGTGATGACGAGAATTAATTTTTAGTAGATGAATTATTTTTAATGGTATTATAGACTAAGTGTTAAATTATTAAGTCTTGGTATTATGTTATGTATGTCCATCGAAAATGGAAAGAAAATTGGCTAAGTGTTGAGATATATTAAGTGAAAGGAAGACAAGTGGACAAGTGGGAGTTCATGGACCCTCTACTGTGCTACTACACTTGTATTAATACAAGGTCTTGCAAGACTTAGCTCACATTATATCTTCATATTCAAACCCTCATATCTCTTTCTCTCCTTGAAGTTTTCGAAAACACCATAGAAAAAGAGAAGAACAAGATCAACTTATTTCCTTTCCAAGATTAAGCACCAAGACTAAGTTCTAAGCCAAGTTAACCTTGCAATATTGTGAGTCACGGTTTTTGGCAAGAAAAGTGTCTTGAAACCCTAAATTTGTTATGAACTTCGTGGAAGTAAAACAAGAAAGCAAGATGGGTACAAGCTTGTAGAGGATACGTGTGTGTGATTTTAACGTGAAGGGGTGGTGCAAAACAGTGTGGTGGTGTCGTGACTTTGGGGCTGTTTTTGGCTAAGATTGAGGTAAGATTTCTTCTTCCTCTTGAGGTAATTAGAGGTTATATGATATTGTAATTGTTATATGAACTTGTGTTAAGAAAAAAAGAGAATAAGAAATGCATGTCGCGGTTTTTGGCATGATAGCCGAAACTGGACAATTTTGGCGATGTTGGATTCGTTGGTTGTTGTTGTCATTTAACGTCACTAATCGCATGTTACAATGAAGGAAATATTGTTGTTACAAGTTGATATAGTTTGTATATAAGTTTTGGAATATGAATTGGATTGTAAGGAATTATAAAAGGACCTTGGTTGTAGTAGTTGGCCGAAAAACTGCATGAACTGTGAGACGTTGTGGTGCTGTTTTGGGGAATGTTTTATACGTGTTATATGCTGGAAATTTATCTACCAATATGCATGTTTAATGTGGCAAATCGCTAACGTAAGTCCTAAAGGAATAAGGGTATATAAAAGTGTTGTAAGCTTCACATTTTACCCTCATTGTTGTAGAAGCATGGACTGTTTTTATGGGCTATTTTTATGTGGATTAAGAGGTCGTATTTACATGAGAAATAGGTGTATGAGTCACCTTGTTTGATGTTTTGGTTATGCCCTTAAGTGGGGTTTGGTTATTATTGAAATTGGCCTCCTTGAAAGGTGGAAAAGTACGTATAAACAGGAGAAGTGCTGCCCAAATTTTTGTAGGAAAAGAGAACCATTACTTGGTATTAACCTACACTTGAAAGATTGAAATTGATAGAAGTGTTATTCTCATTATAGGTTGAAGTACTACTTGTGGCGTATTCTACTTAGCGTGTGGATTAGCCGAAGAGGTATGTGAACTATCCTTTCTTCTTTGGCATGATTTGATTTTATAAAGTGAGTGGATCCTAATCCTTAGTGATGTATTCTCTTGATAGTACTTTGGATTTTCTAAAATGGAAGTTGTTCTATATATTCCCTTGTTAGTACTTTCGGTTCTACTAAAATGAAAGAGGTGGTAGTGCCTCAGTTTTGCTAAAATGAAAGAGGCGGTAGTGCCTTGGTTTTGCTAAAAGGAAGGATATGATAGTGTCCTGGTTTCTCTAAAATGGAAGATGTGAAAGTTCCTCGATTTTTAAAGGTATATGTGACTTATTTGAAAAGAATAAGTTACCTGATTTTATGAGTATAAGTGACTTGATTCTATAAGTGTAAGTGTCTTGGTTTTTATAAAGTAAGTGTACGGCGGACGTACATAGTTTTATTGGATTATAATCATTCATGATACATGATTTTTATAAGGAGAATGTACGGCGGACGTACCTAGTACTTTTGGGTTCAAGTCTCTAATATTACATGATATATAGTGCCTTGGTTTTTTCTAAAATGAAAGTTCATTTTAAGATGATGTTATTGAGAGTCAAAAGGTGATGTAAATTGCACAAGGTTGTCATGATAGTTATATGTATAATTATTGGGACGGGTTGCACGATCCTCAACACTTGTATACATATATTGGGACGGGTTGCACGATCCGCAATACTTATATTTACTGGGACGGGTTGCATGATCCGCAACATTATTATTTATTGGGACGGGTTGCACGATCTGCAACACTAGCATATATATACATACATATAGGGATATGATAAGTTGATGGGCAGGTGTCCCATGATTTTAATTTGACTCTCTATTGTAAAAAGGCACAGATGACTCTCTGTTTTTAAAAGAAAAGGTACATTTGGCTCTATTTTATATGGCACGATTGGATCCGGTATTTAATTTTCATACTTGTCTCTGTCATTCTTTGGCCAGTTATGCTTTCTATTACTGTACTTTATGTTTACATATTTGGTACCTATTGTACTGACCCCCTTCGGGGGGCTGCGTTCATGCCCGCAGGTATAGGTACTCAGTTGTGGATCCGCGAGCTTATGATCCTCGCCTAGCTTTTGAGATAGCTCCACTGTTCCGGAGCTTGTCATTTTGGTACAAGTCTTTGATTATAGGCTTATGTATATTCATGGGTACAGCGGGGCCTTGTCCTATCATGTTCATTATCATACTCTTAGAGGTCTGTAGTCAAGTATGGGTTGGACATATGTATAGTTGCAGTTATTTGGATATTTCTATATACAGTGACGGCCTTATCGGCTTGTCTGTTTTATTATGATTATGAGTTGTTTTATTAGCTTTCGTTGGTCTTATGTGTGGTATGGGTATAAGGGTGCCCAGGTAGGACACCAGTCGCGGACCCGTCAGTTCGTGTCGTGACAACGGCCCTATCTTACACTAAATAGAGGGGCGAACCTCACCTGAGATCGGGAGTGGTGGTATGGTGGCGTGAGATGAGAGATAGAAAGGGCATACTCTTCGACCGAACCAGTACTGTGCCAAAAATGACACTTGGGGACGAAGGGCTTTGAGCGGCTAGGGTTTTCCAAGCCTTCTCAACGCGAAGAAATGAGAAAGTGGGGAAAAGGGGTTTGGCTCTTCTGAGTTTACGTCCAAAAATGGGCCTGGCCCGAGTTTGAGTTGTTTTGACATGGGCTCGGCTGATTTAAAGCAAATGACGCCCAGAAATTGTGATTTAAAATAAGCCTTAATCAATTGTGGTTATAGTTTACAAATGTGGTCACATTTTAAATTTTAAAATTGCCAAATAATTTTGTAAATAGCCTAAAAAATTAAAGCCTTATTTTAAACCCGCATTCGATACCAATTAGGATTTAAGAAATTAAAATCATGCAAAAGTTCTTTTAATTTAAAACATGACTTGAAATTGAGATGTAATTTCATTATCGTACTTCATTAGTCAATTTTTCAATTTTGATGGAGTAGAACATTAATTCTTTTACATTGAGAATCTTTAAGACAATTAAATTTGTAATTATTTGTTAAAATAATCATGATTAATAAATAAAATATTGTAAAAAGTAGATGATATTTAGTCCAGTGTTCTAAAAACGGCCTAGGCGGGTATTTGAGTTGCTTTGTCATTTACTCATTTTGAAAGTAATTATTTTATTGATTGATTATTTGGGGGTATTTGATTTGTTAATAGTCTTATTTTAATATTTTGCAGGTTATTAATTATTGTAAGTTGCAAAAATGAGTTCTAATCCAATTGAAAATCAAGAGTCGACTTCAAATGCTTTCAAATTAAATAGAAGTAGTGATGATATTTTATGCATATATGATATATATATATATACAATTGATGTAAAATATTAAAAACAATTAAAAAAAATACATCCGTCTAGGCGCTAGGCGGCCACTCCCCGCCTTGGTCCCGCCTAGCGTTTTTTAGAACATTGGTTGCAGTTGAAGAGGAGCAATCTACTGAAGCAACAGATGTTGTCCCAGATGTTGTCCCAAGACACATCTGAACCTCAAAGAGAGAACACAGAGGACGAAGTCGAGGAGGAGTCTGCTACTAAACTGAATGATCAAGTGAGAAGAGACCCCCCATCGAGGATTAGAAGGAACCATCCACCCGACCAGGTGATAGGGGGAGTTTTTTAGCAGAGGCGTACAAGAGAGAAAGAGACAGTGAACTACCGAGAAATGATAAGGTATGTGTGTATGTCCACCATATACCAACATGTTAGTCTTTCTTGTCTTACATCTACTTTGGAACCTAATAATATTGGGGAAGCATTAAAAGATCATTTTTGGATTCAAGCCATGCAAGAAGAACTTGAACAATTTACCCGAAATGAGGTTTGGGATTTGGTACCACGACCCAACAACACAAATGTTATTGGGACGAAGTGAATATTCAAAAACAAATCAGATAAGTAACGGAAGATTGTTAGGAACAAAGCTCGACTTGTTGCTCAAGGATATACACAAGTAGAAGGTAACGACTATGACGAGACATTCACTCCTGTGGCTAGACTTGAGTCAGTAAGATTGCTTCTTGCTATTGCCTGCTACTTGAAAATTATTTTGCACCAAATGGACGTTAAAGGTGCATTCCTCAATGGATACTTTGACAAAGAAGTATATGTTGAACAACCAAAGGGATTTGAGGATCCTCATTATCCACATCATGTGTACAAGCTCAAGAAAGCTTTGTATGGTCTAAAACAGGCACCACGTGCATGATATGGTCATTTAACTAACTTCCTTGTTGAATTTGGGTTTACCCGTGGAGAAGCTGACAGAACTTTATTCATTAAAAGACACGGTGTAGATGTAATAATAGCTCAAATCTATGTTGCTGATATTGTTTTTGGCTCGACTACAAAATCATTCTTGAAATCGTTTGTCGAAGCAATGTCAACAACATTTGAGATGAGCATGATTGGAGAACTAACATTTTTCTTAGGCTTGCAGATTAAACAGAATGAAGAAGGGATCTTTGTATCTCAAAGCATGTACGCCAAGAATCTTGTTAGGAAATTTGGTATGAAAAATGCTAAACACATGAAGACTCCAATGGGCTCTACGCAACATGTATGTAAAGACGATGTTGGACAAGATGTTGACCCAATATTATACCGATCTATGATAGGTAGCCTTTTATACCTTACTGTCAGTCGCCCTGATATCATGTTTAGCGTGTGTGTCTGCGCCAGGTTCCAAGCCAGTCCCAAGGTATCTCATCTTAATGTCGTGAAGCGTATCATTCGATATGTTGCCGGTACAAGTGACTTGGGAATTTAGTACTCCAAAGACACTAATCCTAATCTAATAGGATATAGTGACTCGGATTGAGCCGGTGATGTAGACGATAGTAAAAGCACTAGTGGTGGGTGTTTCTATCTTGGCAATAATCTAGTCTCATGGTACAGTCGTAAACAAAATTGTGTGTCACTCTCGACTGCCGAATCTGAACATGTGGCAGCCGGAAGTTGTTGTGCTCAACTGATTTTGTTACGACATATGTTTGATGACTATGGCATTTCTAACAACTCCATGATTTTGTACTGTGATACTCTGAGTGCTATTAATATTTTTAAAAATCATGTTCAGCATTCACGTACAAAACACATAGATATAAGACATCATTTTTTATGAGACTTAGTGGGAAAATAGCTAGTTCAAATCGAACATGTTGATACTTTTTCCCAACTAGCTGACATTTTTACCAAACCCCTAGATCATGAGAGATTTTCGAGCCTGAAAAAATCTTTTGGTTCCTGTTTTCTTTGAAAATAAGAGAGGCTAGGTAGATGTTGTCCGAAATATTGTCCTAATATTTATGTTACTGATTGAGTCAATATACAGGATATGTGTTGTAGTAATGTTGCACTATTTTTCAAAAGAATCAAGCATGACTTCACAAGGACAAGGTTTGAACGTGATATCGTTCTCTGCGATGATATATATAAAAACAATTATGTATATCATAAAAAGGGAGTATCATAAGATGGCAAATCCTCTACTAAATATTTGGATGTATACAAAAAGAGCAAAGCTCTGAGATTGGTATCGTTCCTATTTTATATGAGTACCATGTGCCTCAAGAAGGTTGAAAATTCCTTAATATTTTTCTTTATATGAATGTGTTCAACTAAGTTGATTAAGGACAATGGTAAAATATCACATTAGTCCAGCGATCAGTCTCATAAGGAACATATACGGAATAATCAATCACAAATCGTAAAATCCTCAAGTCTCATAACGCCATTGAACTTTGAAATGTTGCCAACATCGTGTTCCAGTACATTGATCAATTTTGTTTTTCTTATTTTATTCTTTGTTTTGGTATTTTAACATGTATCTATCAATAACGAAAATCTAAAATATCTAGAGGACCATTTTTTTAATTTTAAATGATGTTTTGAGCTATGTAAACCCTTTGTTTTAGGTATGTAAAGAGTTTTTATTCTTTTATACTACCTAAATTTAAGGAAAAAGAGTTTGAGTGTAATTATAATTTGCCATAATGAAAACCCCTATTTGTGTCTTGGAATTGTCACATCAGCTGACTATCAATCCATCAAGTCATGGCAGCCCAAACACCACCGTCATTTTTTCAAATCCAAAGCTTCTCTAACACGCCCAATTCCTCAAAACCCTCTCCCATGTCCATATCCCCGAAATTCACAAACACCAAACACTATTCCCCAATGTCGACTAGTCCAGCAAACAACAACAAGGTTTACAAGCATTATACTTCCATCAATGACTTAAAACCAGTCGAGAAGGACTGCCCACATGCCATGATTCTACTTGGTTCATATAAGCCATTACAGATTTGTTATCCAGGTGAAAATGATAACCCAATCGATGTTGATGCAGCATCTGATTTCTCAAACCTTGCCTCAAGACAGTCAAAATCGGCAATGCCTACGAGGAGGTCAAAAAGGGTTTTCGAGAATCAATTCGGTGACAACCAGTCTGCCAAAAGATCCAGGTAAGAGTCGACTTTCCCTGTTGATATTACCACTAGCAGCGGCACTGACACCGATTTCAGTGTGCCCAGTTCTTCCAGAACTCCATCGACTTCCACTCCATGGCGAGAAGAAGAAGAAGCAGAAGCAGATATGTCAGATGACATACCTCTGAGAAACTTCATTCCTAAAGGGGTCCGCAGAACTTACTAGAATTTTGCGAAAAATGTTGCTTCAACATCAAAGGCAACAAACGAGAAGAACGACCCAGAAAACACCTGCAGCTACCTCATCCGAACAAGAAAACACAGAATCTGAAATAGATTCTGAGGTAATGCCCTACTCTCCTATGTTTCAAACGAAATCATGCTCTAGTAATTGGAGTTGGTTTAAAAATAGAGGAGTTAGAGGGGAAAAGGTGATTGACCATACTTCATTTTCCACCAATAATTTAGTTCAATTCTTGAGTAGTCAGAAGATATTAAGCTCTGTATTTGGTAAGAATCCCTATTGTGAGAAGGTGATTGAGATGTTTTACGCAAATTTGACTTTTGCTGATAGGGACACAAACTCGAAGAAATTCGGGAAAGTGTATCTATACAACAAGGTATACAACTTTACACCTGAAATTATCAACTCCACTCTAGGAATACTTGTTAGTGAAAAAGAGCCTCAACCGAACCCCGTTGTGAAAGAACTCAATACGATGATCAAATACCTTACGGGGAATCTGATCACCATTTGGGCTCCTCGCAGTCCTGTGTCAAAACTCACTGCCTTGTTTGCCACTTTGCACAAACTTGCTATATACAACTGGCTACCATCCCTCAACGAGACAGTAGTGACCCTCGATCAAACATCTCTGCTTTATAAGATTGGAAAGAATCAGAGATTTGACTTAGGAACTCTCATTTCAACTATGTTGCCAACTTGGCTGAAAGACAAAGCAACTTTGTCCTTTCATATCCCTCATTGATTTTCCAAATCCTGCTCAACCAAGGTTTCAAGACTCCAAAAGGAGAAAAGTTGAGTCCAGCCTTAGAGGTTTACTCAGTAGAGCGATCAGTGGTGAACAACAGGGACATGGTTATTGATCTGCCCTGGAAGAAAGAAGAATAGGACACTGACACATCGAAGGATGTTGCCAACGTTCCTGACAACATTGATCAAGCAAAGGTCCTAATGTCCCAATACTGGCTTCGAAAGAACATTGTTGAACTTAACAGGAAAATTAAAGACCTTGTGCGAGCCAGAAACTACTTTGAGGGCTTACTTTCTTCACAAAAATAGGGAGAGGATGCTGATGATACTGATGCAGTTGCTTCTAGAAGCAGACAGATAGGAGCTACTAATGATACAGGGACAAACAAGCTATGATTCAGGGGGGAGTTGAGATGATGATGATGCTGACTACTGATGATGTCATGGAGATGGAGATGAAGATGGGGCTGTAAAGATTGATCGATCACAGAAAGCGGATGGAAGCTACTGTGATTCGATCAATCTAGTCAAGGATGACCATGGATGGAATGGAGTGATGATTTGATTAATATTATTAATCTCTGTTTATTTGAATATGGATATACTGACAATTACGATGGGATATTTTGGTCTATTCTGGCAGATATTTTAACTGCTTTCAAAAGCTGTTTATATATGTTCGCCTGACGTGGATTGTTATGAATGTTTTACTGTAGACTGATTACGCATCTGCTGTAAGTAAGTCACGATGGACATAACATAACTCTTAACTCGTCAAAGCATCGATACAACACTGCTTGAAATTTTCTACTGCAGGTTAAGGGGGAGCATAGCACTGATCCTACTGATTCTTAGAATGTAATGGTTATATCGAGAATCGGTATCCTGGTCATTTTCGCATCGTATGAAGTTTTGTGAAGAAAGGCAAAAAGGGGGAGATTGTTGATGTTGGATGGGATGTTGTGACAACATCTGAAAATGCTCAGGACAACATCTTAAGGATGTTGTCTGCGATGTTGTGAAAACATTCCTGACAACATCTCTATAACGATTTTGCCTATTCTTCCGGCCAAAACAGGTTGTGTTACTGTGAGTAAGAAATGACCTAGGCAAGCTTACAATGATGATTTGTTTAAAATGTGGTAAAAGAAACAGTCAAATCTTGGAGAAGAAGCAGCGTGAAGACCAAGTCCAGAACGTTGAGATTTTTAAAGAGAAAGAATCGGTCCAAGCAACTACCTTCTTTTACTCAACCTTCGCAACCAATCAGTAAGGATTTCAAGAGAAGCTCTACACTATATATAGAGGGAGTTTCAGAGTATCGACATCCAGAATTGAACGAGGAAATTTTCCAAGAGAGCTCTCGGATAATTACCTTAGAAACTGGATCAACACATCTAGTCTAAAGTAGTATAACAACATCTAGTCCCACATTACAATTGCTATCTTTATTCTAGATTAAGCTTAATGCTCAAGCGATTGTAATGAAGATGTTGTATTTGTCTTTTTAGATCTTTTTAACTTTAGGCTGAAGTCATCTGCGACTTCACTTTTGTTTGTAATTTTTTTTTCGCATTTTTGCTCAATCTTGTAAAAGAAATTCATTTGTAATTATATATAATTTATACAATTCTTTTGGTCATTGACCATCAATGTATATTAATATATATACCCTTGAAAATATAAACATTGTGTCTCTTTACTTTTCCGCTGCATTTACTCTATAAAGATTTATACTGTTTTATCACAATGTTGTCACAACATTGAAAACAACATCCAAAGACTGTTTTTGTTATTTTAGTTGTTTCGAATTTTTATTCAGCCCCGGAACCCAACAGGAATATTAATTATGATTCTATCACTAAAACCAGAAAGATATCTTTGATCATATTTCTCAAGGAAATGAATGAAATTCCTGAATTGTTTATTACAACAAGGTATTAACAAGAAAACAAATAAAAGGGAAATAACTCGCAAGTGATCGTATCCATGTTGATCAAAATAATTAAATTCTATGACTTACTAGTCACTGGTCCTCGTAATATAAATATTGCACTAGATTGCCCCTCGATGTAATGGATAAAATTATAGGATAGATGCGTGAATTTGTGAAATTAGTTGAAGTTCTTTTATTTTCTCACTCGTTGTTACATACCAACATTTTATCTCAATTAATTTAGATATATATTGGGTAAGGTTCTTTTATGCTTAGATGTGTATTTAATTTGTTTGTCTTATTTACCTACATTAGTTATTACTTCTTTTTCAGAAGTCACTATCATGGCTTAGACGCTTTGTTTATCTTACTTTGTTTGTGCTTGTGTTTGTGCTTGTGCTTGTGCTTGTGCTTGTGCTTTGTCTTGAGCCGAGGGTCTCTCGGAAACAGCCGCTCTACCTACCAAGGTAGAGGTAAGGTCTGCGTACACTCTACCCTCCCTAGACCCTACGTTGTGGGATTTCTCTGGATATGTTGTTGTTGTATTGGGTAAGGTTTCACTAAAGAAAAAAAACGCTCTTTAATAAAAGAATATTCATACCCAGGACTCAGCCGAGACCTCTGATTACGGGTGGAATAATCGTATCAATAATTTGCTGGTAAATTAATTGAAATGCACCTACTAATAGTTGTAACTTTTTTTACATTACCTAAGTGTAAATCTTCAGTCCAATGAAAGGGATTTTTCACTTTTATCTTCACTTCTTCACCATTCACTAGTCCACCTCCAGAATTGATTTGCAAAATTTGTCATTTAAACCTGGAAACCTTATGCCTAAAAAAAATTGCATTTTCCTTTGTTTTTCAAATGCATAGGACCACTAAATGGCTACTTTATTTAGCTTACAGTATATGCTATCCACGTTGAACAATTATGTTCTCTAAAATTAGTTTAACTGCTAATTATATTTGTAGATAAACCTCAAAGAAATATATGCATGCATGTGTTATCGTAATCCCTTGTTTTGAGCTCATCTAAGAAACTGCTAATTATTGGGAGACAAAACTCCCATGGCAAGACATTTCTTCCGTTATACAGATGTTTCAAAAAAATTAAAGTTTTAATATTTATGGCCTTAAACATATCATAGTATTTCTGTATTTGTGTGTGTACTGAAATTGACGGAGTACTCTTTATTTAAGCTGCTCAATTATAAATTCATCTCATCTAGAGGGATCGGCCTGTTGGCTGAAGATCGAGTTTGCAGCCTTCATGTTGCAAGTTCGATCCCCTCCAGATACGTTCTTCGGGGCATATGCCTCGTATTAAAGCCTGGTAGCTTAACCGCGCGGGCATGTTGCAGTGTGAGATGATCCTCCCCTCCTCCTGTGAGGGGGTCAGCCTTGTAGCATTGATCCGTTGGTGGCGATCAGACGCTAGACACTGAATGTGGGGTGCACATCCCGCGATTTACCCGGCGATGGCGGCTAAGGACGGGTTTCATCGCCTCCATGAGCCTAGTACCAGTACTCGTGCAGGTACTAGCGATATGGGGGTACTAAAACCACCCCGAGACCTGGATTATCAAAAAAAATGGGCCACTATCACATCACCTAGAGGCAAACGGTCGGTCTACTTTAGTTATTAATCCCTTCGGATTAAAAAGAATGTTCACTTAGTCATTTGCACATTCTTTAAGAAAATATTAATCTTTAGGTAAAAATAAATAATTTAACTAAAATATCTCTATTTAAATAGATATTGTGATTTGGTCACTTAGAACAAATTTAAAAAAGTAAAATTAATTCTTTTTTTATTTAATAAATATATCATTATTTTTTACTCAAAAAATAAAAGCTAAGTGGACAATACTCTTTTTTATCGAGGGAGTATACAATTATTTATCGGGGGAAAGATACAAGTAATAGTCAAAGATGTACATTAAATAATGAAGGTAAAGATTGATCATATCAAATCGAGACAAAAAAATCCAATTATTTTTATGAAGGATTTGCTTTTGAAAAAAACAATATACTATTGTACATGTGTACATTATTATATCAAAACGTCATGGAATAACTTTGTTATCTCTAGGGGATTGGCCACCGCCAGTCCAGTATCTCTAACTTTGATTAATATTTTTTTATATCGTCATTAATATAATATGAAATTTGGTCGATGTTAAAATTTAATGGCTCATTAGTGAGGTGGTTAGATAAGAACTCGCCTAAATTTTTCTCTAGTTCTTATCTTATCTAACGGTACGGATGGCAATTGGGCGGGCGGGCGAGTGCGGGTAATCCTCCCCGCACTCGTACCCGTCAAAAAAAAAAAAAATCTAATCCGTAGCGGGTACATTTTTAATATTCATATCCTCCTAGGCGGGTATATTTCTAAATTGACACCCGTTCCATCACTCAAGTGGATATCCGTCACCCGTCAATACCCACTTGTACCCGTCAGCCATATTTTGTAATCAATTCATTTGTCATTTTGTCAACCTGTCAATACATGAGAATTATCTACTATTACTATACTGTATCAATATAGCAAATGGATTGCTAAAATTATGTGTGCTAAATTAGTTGAACTTTGAATAAATATAAAGTTGTACAAATAAAATTATAGTTGACAGGTATAAAGCGGGCGGATGGATTTGGGGCGGGCGGTTGGATGCGGGGCAGGGCAGGCGGTTATAACTGCAAATTCACCACCTACCCATACCCGTCTACTACCCGCCAAAGTTATATTCATATCCGTCCCAACTGAGGCAAATGCGATACAAAATCCGCAAATTATACCCATCTGACATCCCTAATAATCACATTTGACTTGAACCGTGGACCTATAGTAAAACTATTTATTTTTTACTAACAACTATTCTAGTTAATATTTCCATCATGTAGAGATGTACTTGCTTGACCGATCAGCAGGACAAAGCAATGTACGTTATCCATTCAATTATATTTAGATTCAATGTATATGGTTTTTTAAATGCATTATTTACCGAACACCAAGGGAAAAACTTCTTTCGCATTACAGAACGATAATAGGACGTACAAAATTCTCATGGCAGCATCGCGATTCCGGCTTCCCTTGTGTCTTTTTGATTAATTAAATTATTTTTTATAGCTCTTACTGCTATTTCTTGTTTCTTATCTTGTCAATTTGGTCGTCTCGATCCGCGTGTCCTTAAATTATATGTACAAATTTAATTATACCATTTTATAGGGTAAATAATGTGTAAATAAATCCTAAATATAGTAAACACACAAATACACGAATATTACACAATATCTACGCCAATGTGACTTAGCTTTTAAAGTTTTTAAAATGTTTTAGGAAATATAAAAGAAACTTATTAACTACTCCATATAATACGTGTGTATGTATAACGTGTATTGTAACAACCACATTATAAAATCACGTGTGATATAATTTTCTTATCACATTTATCTATATGATACAATGAATCTATGAATGTGAGTCTTGAAATAACTGATAAAGTTATCATTAATCGTGGATTGGCGGTGAAAATAGATTCTTACAAAATGTGTGAGGAAGGCGTCTGATAATAAAGCGCTCGATCCGGCTTTTCTCCGAGCCTCACGATAATGGAATTTTTGAATGCACCGTGTTGACTTTTCTTAATTGAATGAATCTATCTAATGACAAGAGCATATTAGTTTGTTCCTATGGTTGTGGAACAGGAAAAAAAAAAGCTTTACATTATTGAATAGACTTTCTCTTTTCAAGAAAAAAATAACAGGTGAAGTTAATGTGGTGGACCACTCAAGTCGGCATGCAACTTATTAATTGAAGAGGAACCATTCTCTGTATTACTATAAAGCTTTGGAATGGTTTAATATACAAGCAGTGGGTATATTTACATTAATTATCTTTAACTTGAATTATATATCTCCACATGCATAAAAAATTAAAATGTAAAAATAAATAAATTGAAGTGTGTGTATACAAGTGGTATGCTTATTAGGGGAGGATGTAGCATAACAGTAGGCAGTCGATTTATCTGAACCTAATATTTTGTATGCAGAACATAGATTTATATGTGAAAATATATTAAAATTTTAATAAATATTATATATGAATACATAATTTTAAAAGTGAAATGAGTTGAGTACTAAAAAGTAAAAACCTTACAAGTCAAACACATTAAATTTAAATCTTAAATACATCTTAATGATTGTTACCTTTAAATATTGGATCACAATATATGTGCAGGGGCGAAGGCAGAAGGGTGGTTTATGGGTTTAGCAGAATCAATAATTTTAATACAAACTTCACATTTGTACTAAAAAAATCATCAAATATGCACAAAAATTAAATTTAGAATCCATATATTAATATTTGAGATCGTTATTCTAAAATCTCAAACTTTAAAATAAGTTGAACATTAATAACTTTACATGTTAAATATGATATAATTTAAATTTTAAATTGGCTTAATGCTTATTACCTTTAAATAATATTGAATCCACATATGTAGGGTTCTCCTATAACAAAAACCAATTGAAAAGGGGAAAGAAATCTCACAATTCAATAACACCGAAATGGTCCAAAATTCGTTTGCTTATTGTCCTCATACTCCAAGACTATTGGCTTAGGACCTTAACTTTTGACTAGAAAGAGTCTTAGAATAATAGTTTGTTAAAGTTGCACAAACAACAAAATCAAGATAAGAACTAAGGATATTCCTCTCCCCAATGCCCTTATACTCCACTCCACCAAAAAACACACCCTCTTTTTTGTCTTTTTTACTTTTCCTCCCGTATCCGCATTGAAATCAGATTAATTCAAATTTTACATTGTGAAGAGTCCATGCGAGAGAAGCAAATCCTAACAAAAAATAAATGCATACCCAAAACTCGAACCTTAAACTTTTAATTAAGGAGCAATACCACATTCTTTAGTGGTCCCCCTCATGTTATCCATTGAATGAAAAAGGAATAAGATAGTGATTTTGCCTAAAATATCCTTGCAAGTAGCAATACTCATATATACTTGGTATGCAAGTCAAAAACAAACAATTAGAACAAGACAAATTTTGAAAACCTCCAACAATTATAAATTGAGCAGCCTTCTCCTTGCAAACATTTCAAACACTCTCTCTTCTCATTTTCCTCCTATAGAATTAAAAAAAAGTCTCCCTCTTCCCTCTTCTTTTAATTTCCTTGCTTAGTTAAAAAAAAGGTATTGGAACAATTCATTCTATTCCATATAAAACCATATAAACATTTTTTGCCAATTATTTTCATTTCTATACTAGCTATATTTGGAGGGGAAAAAAGCATTTAAAAAAAATGGTTCGAAAAATTAACTCTGATCTTCCTCCTGGATTTAGGTTTCATCCTACTGATGAAGAATTAATCATGTATTATCTTCGATATCAAGCCACCTCGAGGCCATGTCCCGTCTCAATTATCCCCGAAATTGATATCTACAAGTTCGATCCCTGGGAATTGCCTGGTCAGCATACATATATACTCGAAAATCTTAATCTAAATTCAATATATATATATATATATATATATATATATATATATATATATATATGTTAAAGTTTTTCTTGAAATTAATATTGTTGATGATTAATTATGTCCCTTTGTGATATTGTAGAGAAAGCTGAATTTGGAGAAAATGAGTGGTACTTCTTCACCCCTCGTGATAGAAAATATCCAAATGGTCTTAGGCCAAATAGAGCAGCTGTGTCAGGTTATTGGAAGGCCACAGGCACTGATAAAGCAATTTATAGTGCATCTAAATATGTTGGTATTAAAAAAGCTCTTGTATTTTACAAAGGCAAACCTCCAAAAGGTGTCAAGACTGATTGGATCATGCATGAATATCGTTTGAGTGATTCAAAGTCTCAAACTACTAAGCAAAGTGGTTCTATGAGGGTAAGTACTTTACTCCAAATTAGTACAATAAAAAAAGAAATTAGTTAAGTAAACTCGTCGTTAAATAAAATTAGCAATTATTGTTCGCTATTTAGCGACAGAAGTATATGTCGCTAAATAAAATTAGCGATGGATTTTTTATGTTTAGCGGCAGAAGTTGTCCGTCTCTAATTCCTGTTTCGTTTGATGAATTAAACTAATTTTTTTCTTGGGTATTTTTCAGCTAGATGATTGGGTACTTTGTAGAATTTATAAGAAGAAGAATTTGGGAAAAACTATGGAGATGATGAAAGGTGAAGAAGAAGAGTTAGATGCACAAATTGTGAGTACAAATAATGCAATTGAAGTTGTTGGTACTGCTAGTGGACCACAACCAATGAAATTGCCAAGGATTTGTTCATTGTCACATCTATTGGAATTGGATTATTTTGGATCAATTCCACAATTGCTAGGTGACAATTCCTATGATGACCAAAATTATACAATGACAAATGTTGTTAATACAAATGTGCATCACCAAATGGAGAAATTTCAGCTAGGGGATCAAGTGTCATCACAACAACAAAATAATTATAATATCTTCTTCAATCAGCAGCCAGTTTTTATGAATCCAGCATTTCAATTCCAGTGACAATATTATACTATATGGAGTCTATTGGATGAAAAAGGTGAAAGCACAAGTTTCAAACAATTGTATAGGTTAGAATTATCCCATGTCAAGGAAAATATCTGACACGTTATGCATTTGGTATTATCAGCAAGAAATCTTGTTGTATAATTTTAATTTAGAATATTAGTTTAGTTAAGTTTTAGTTTCCTGGGTTTATGTTTGGCAAAACTAATTTGCTTGTGAAATTGTAATGAATAGTTTTCGGCAGTATACATTTGATTTTTTTTCCCTTTTAATTAAACAATGAAATTTCAAATTGTATTTTGGATCAAACTTCTTTCACTTAGGGGCGTGTATTCATAGGATTTTAAAAGACTATTTTGGGATAAATAAGTCTAGTGGATAATCAATTAAAAGATTTTTTTTATAATCGAGATTTTTTATGTTTGAATTTTAAAAAATTTATCATGAGATTTATAAAGATTTAAAATGACAAATCTTTCTGCATAGTCAAAAGAATCCTTGGGTGATATCAACTGTTCTTGATCATTGGAAAATGTTGAGAAATCTGAATCCAACACTCTGATCCACTTTACATGTTAACAATTGGATTTTAGTATTTTAGTATTTTTTCCCCCTTAAATCTTGTTCACGTTAACTGATTAGTTATATGATTTCTATGTGCTGATTGGTACTTTATTGAATAAAATAGAAAAAATGGTAAGACTAAACTCTGGCTGATATTATGGAACTGGGAATAATAGGCCTGTTGTGCACGGAACATACCAGTGACAAATTCAAGTTGGTAGATATTACTGATCTGAGGTCATGTTTGAATGCTTGTCCGCTGATTCCGGCATTCGATAAAGTGACTCCGACTGTGAGGTGAAGATAATCAGTCCAAGATTGAGGAAAAATATGTCGGGTTAGGGTGAGATTGTTTATAGGGATCGGTATATATATCTTCCACTAAAAGTCACATAAAATTCTGATTGTTTAGCAAGTTTTTAATATCAAATGACTTTTTGTTAGTCTTTTAAAATTTAGATTGAATATCACTAGATTTGGACACCCTCTTTAAAAAATCATAATAGTCTTGATTAAATACCACAAAATTTGTTTAGATTAATTAAAAGTCTTGATTGAATACCACAAGACTTATTTATGTAAGATGATATTAATCTCCCTTGGAGAGTCTTCTCATTAATATCAAATATATATAGGTGTACAATGTTCATTTCAATTACAATAGGAATCCTAGTCTCATATACAAGAGGAATCCTAGTCTTACCATAATTATATTTGCACAAATATTCTAATTATGGGTGGAAATCTTACTTTACACCTATACACGTTTACACACACCCTCAGTCGGAGCGGGAGGAGGCCGGACGCTGAGGCTGGATTTGAAGTCAAGAAATAATTGTCTGGAAAGTCCTTTGGTAAATATATATATGCATACTAATAGGATGATGGAACATGTAACACTCTGACATAGCCTAGCAGAGTGTCAGAGTCCTCTGCATACTTACGCTGGCACAAGAACATGTGGTTGGCAGACCTGGTCACTGATATCCCCAAAAAATAACTCAGTTTTCCCAAATCGGTCATTGCAAATTCGGACTTAAGCAAGACAATAATCTCATTTTTCAACCCGTGGGAGGAGGCAGTAAGAACAATATCATCTACGTAAAGTAATAAGTAAGCAATGCTACTACCTCGATGAAAAATGAAGAGTGGTGTATCACTCTTGCTGTATACAAACTCAATCTGCAAGATATACTTGGCAAATCGATCATATCACGCACCGGGGGCCTGTTTCAGGCCATACAGTGACTTACGGAGACGGCACACATAGTGAGGAACTGCTGGATGGGTGAACCAGTGCGTGATGACGTGATCGCTCTCTCTCAGATCCTCATGTAAAAATGCATTATTCACATCAAGTTGATGGATCGGCCAATGTTTTCCCATGGCAATGCTCAAAACTGTGTGAATAGTAGCCAGTTTGACAACCGGGATGAATGTCTCACCACAATCAATGCTCTCCTGCTGATTTGTGTCATTAGCCACAAGTCGTGTCTTATACCTCTCAAGATCTCCACTGTCTCTGAATTTGTGACGAAATGGCCACATGCAACGGATCACATTCACCCCCTCATGTCTAGGTACTAGATCTCATGTGTGTTGTTTAGTTAAAACATTGAATTTCCCATACATAGCCGCATTCAATTAGGGTCTTCTTTGGCCAATTTAGGGTTCTTGAGAATTGAAAAAATGATTTGTGCAGATAAGTTAAATTGGACTTTGGGTTTGAAGATTCCATTCTTGGAACGAGTTTCCATTCAGTGAGTGGGGACATTTAGTGGTTGTGGAGTCTGAGTGGCGGGAGCAGAATGCTTTGTCGGGTAAGGGGATGGAGGCGGAAAGTCCGTCAAAGGTGCCACGGCGCCGCAGGTTTCACTGGCGCCGCGCGCACTATCGGAGGGCGGCTCTAAATGTGTTTCGAGAACTGGGTTCTCACTGGAAGAGAGGCGTCGCGGCGCATCCCCGAGGGGCCGCAGCTTTAATTCCCTGGAAGAAATAGTTTGCTCACTGGAAGGGAGACGCTGCGGCGCTTCCTCAATGAGCCGCGGAGCTGACGTTTGGGATGATTTAGTGAGCTGATTGAGGATAATGGGAGAGATGGCAGACTCGTCAAGAAAGGAGTAGTCCGGTTTTTGAAATTTTTGAAGATTAGAAAACAAGAATGTAGTCTCGTCGAATGTGACGTGACGAGAGATGTGGATTTGACGAGTTGACAAGTCGTAGCATAGATAACCCCTATGGTTAGGCGGGAAGTCAAGGTAGACACAAGGAGTGGATCGGGGAGCTAGTTTGTGAGGGACAGCAGAGGCAAAGCTAGTATAGCATAGACAGCCGAATATCCGTAGATGGTCATAAGAGGAGACTCTATGATATAGGATTTCGGTAGGGGTAATATTGTGAAGGGTGCTAGTAGGAAGAATATTGAGAACGTATTCTGATATTTTAGCAGCATAGACCCAGAAGGACGGAGGTAGGGAGGCATGAATCAATAGAGTGTGAATCATATTGTTAATGGTGCGGAATATTCTTTCAGCTTTACCGTTTTGAGGGGAGGTGTGGGGGCAGAAGAAGCGAAAGACCATGCCATTATTAGTACAAAAATGGTGAAACATAGAGTTGTTGAATTCACGATCATTATCGCACTGAAAAGATTTTATACCTTTTTCAAACTGTGTTTGAATGAAGGTTCGAAACTCAAGAAATTTGGCAAACATTTTCGATTTAAATTTGATAGGATACAACCAAACAAAGTGAGAAAAATCATCTAGTAAAATAAGATAGTATTTATGACCGAGAGAACTAGCAACATGTGATGTCCATAAATCAGCATGTATAATATCAAAAGGTGAAAAGGTAACACTAGTAGATGATTGAAATGGAAGACGAATATGTTTGTCTAAAGAATAAGAAACACTATTTTGGGTAAGCTTCCCATTACAAGTAATAAAATTATTGCCTTTAAGAAAATTAAAAATTGGGGCTCATGGATGACCAAGTCTATTGTGTCATGTTGAAGAAGAAATAACCGCTAGAGAGGCGGGAGAGCAAGATCTGGCAGCGGAGGTGGGAGTGAATGGATAGAGACCCCCCATTCTATTGCATCTCGTAAGAGGTGTCCCCGTATGGAGATCCTTCACAGTGAAACCAAAAGGGTCAAAATCAACAGAGACAGAATTATTAAGAGTAAATTTGCGGCTAGAGATTAGATTCTTAAATATTTGTGGGGCATATAGGGTATTCTTAAGGGGGAATGGATGATGAGGTGGTGTGTAGGATGTATCATAGCCCTTGGAATGCGGTGACCACTACCAACTGTAACAAATTGAGGATGCTTTAAACTGAACAGTTTGGGAATATTACCTACAGACTGACTGAGGTGAGATGTGGCTCCAGAGTTCATGTACCAATTATTGTCAGGTTGTTGCAGATTGAGGCTGCTGAAAGCCTGACCCAACTCAGATGGGGCTATGCCGAAAATGGGCTGCTGGAACTGTCCTTGCATGAAGTGGGCCTGTTGCGGGTACTGGGCTTGCCGAGTGGCTGGAGCTGGGCCTAACAACCCGTGTTGAGAATACGGGTTGAAGGGCTGCTGGTACTGGAAAGGGACCGGTGTCGCGTCGTTGTACTGATACTTGGCGGGGCGGCGATGTACTGATACTGCAGAGGCGCCGCGACCCAGTTGTTCTGCGGACCCTGCTGTTGTTGCTGCTGTTGTTGGTTCTGCTGACCGCGACCATTGCCACGACCACAGCCTCCTCTGCCGTCGTGGTCCTTACCACCCTTGCCGCCACGACCCTGTCATGGTTGAGATTTTCTGGTGGAGTCTGGTCTTGGAGTTGCGTGCCGACGGCTAATGCCTATTGATTGTGCCCATCCTGCTTAGCACGACGGGTCTCTTCAAGTAACAACTGCGAGCGAGCTTTGTTGAAACTGAGTAACGGATCTGCATGTTGAATCATGGTGGCTAACGTATCATAGTCTCCTTTGAGAAGGCCTGCAATCAATTACAACACCGTTTTAGTGTCCAAGACAGGCGTGTCGACATTAGAGAGTTGATCCGCTAGTAGTTTCAATTGTCTGCAGTACTCAGTCATGTTGGAGAAATTTTCAAGGCGTGTATTGTTAAATTGTTCCTCCAAATACACGGCACGAGTGTGCTTGTTATCTTGAAAGAATTCCTCCAAGCGGTTACATAAATCCACTGTTTGACGCCGGCGTCTAGATGACGCCAAATAGAATCATCAACCTCCGGAGGGCGCGGAATAGTGTCATCGATATGGTCAAGCACGTTATAGAGACATGCATGATTACGAAATAGTTCAAACCAAGGAGTATACTGACTGTTTTCTTGATCAAGAAGAATGAGAAGATAATTCTTGATGTTGGTAACAGTTAGAGCGGGATGAAAAGGGGATGACAACGTGGTGGTGGGATTTGTGGAAGTGGAAGCGTCATAAGTATTGAAAGAATCCCGAGTATCCATTTAGAGAAGAGAGGAATGAAGAAGAAAAACCAAGAATTTTGGGAGGAGAGTGGGAAGCGCCGCGGCTGAGATGACCGAGGGGAGGGGGGCGGCGGCTGCTCAAAAAATTCTAGGGTTTTTGGTTTAGGCTCTTGATACCATGTAAGATAATATTAATATCCCTTGTGGAGTCTTCTCATTAATATCAAATATATATAGGTGTACAATGTTCATCTCAATTACAATAGAAATCCTAGTCCCATATACAATAGGAATCCTAGTCTTACCATAATTATATTTACACAAATATTCTAATTATGGGTAGGAATCTTATTTTACACATATATACGTTTACATTTATGCCAAAATAATCTTTTAAAATCCTAATTGAATACACCCCCCTTAATTTCCTATGTTTTTTGTCTTCTGATTTGTAGAAAAGGAATAATTTTCATTTTTCATTGAATTACCTAATTAGGGATAGACTTAAGGAGATTTTATTTTTAAAAGTCAATTATCCTTGGATGTAGATCCGCGTTTAAAGATAATCAAACTACTACTGTACTAGATAAGACTTTCGGATATTTTCTTTTTCTCTTTTGGGAGTGGGTTGTACTTAGTAGTTGCTGACAGTAAAAAAAAAGTTAATCAGATTATTAATTAATGTTTATCATAAAAATTTATATGTAATTCATAGTTGACTTAATTATAGAAACATTTCTTACATTATCAATAGGTAAAACTTAATTAAACTAATAACATAATTGATGAATGTATTTATTTTTACCAAAATCTCTTCTACTGTTGTTGAGTCCCACATCGCTCTGGTGGAATACACACTTGATTTCTATATATGATTGAACAATTTTTACCTCAGGTATAGTTTTTTGAATTTGAATTAAGTTTGAGGTCCAATTTTTTAAATAATATTCGTAGTTTCTCTCCACAAGAAAAAAAGAACAAAGGAATAAGAAGAGTATATACAAAAAAAAAATTAAGTTATATATTGTTGAAAATATTTATTAAACGTGAAATAAAGTAAATCCTATTAATTATGAATCGAACAATTGGGGCCCCGCACATAGGAAATCTTGTTTTCACACACGTGCACACGTAGTGCCAAGGATCAAATTTTTCTTAATGGAAGATATATTGATACGTATACGAATTGTTTGAGACATAAGGTAATAGACGGTTATTGGTCAAATGACGAATGATTTCACGTTGGTAAATGAAGGAAGAAGTGTATAATGTGTAAAGATGAAATGAATCGGAAATCACCACGAAACCGAGAAGGGCCGCGGCTCCTCTCCGAAGGGTCGCAGCTCCTCGACTGTTTCAATCTGTTGGAGGTGAATTAAAAACTGATTCTTGGGCTAACTTTGGAGTATTTACTCTCCATTATTTTGCTCATGAATTCAGTCATTACTTGGCTGAATTGTAACTCCAAATTCAAGGCATTAACATTCGTGGTCATTACTTAGCCATTTGGAGGGTCATCATCTACACACTATAAAATGAGACACAACGCTCATTTGGAAAAACGCTTGAAATCTGAAACACTTCATCATCTCTTGCAATCACAAAACACTCAAAGATCTTTCTTCCAAAGCAAACACTTGAGTTCCCTTTGCTCATTTGTTTGATTGTTGTTTTATTTTGGGAGATAAGTTGTTATTACAATCGTTGAAAGGATATACGGGGCAATATTATCTTAAGGATAGATCAAGAATTTGGTTGACTCAGCAAGCCCTCATACTTGACATTTCCAGATTTCTGACAAATAGTTGTTATTTTCCGTTCTACACATTACCTCTCACAAGCTTAAGATAATATTCGTTATTTCAACAACAACATGACTGGAAAAGATCAATTCAACCAATTCAACACTGAAAATTCCACCGATGCTCAAGGCAATCCAATTGCCTTCAATCCCACTACTCAAGGCACTAACGTTGTCTTCAACTCCAATGTTTTGGCACTCCTAGTGTCACCACTGATCATGTTATTTCTAATGTCTTCCCAACTACTGCTTTTGGCACGTCAAGTGCCACTGCCACTGTTTTTGGTACATCAAGTGTCATCGCCACAGCCTTTGGCACAACCAATGTCTCCACTGCTGCTCCGGACACTTATAGTGCATTTGCTCATACCCAAGGCGTCAACAACAACTATACTCCTGTTGCAGGCATTCACAATGCCTTTGCAACTCCTCAAGGGGACGCTACTGCCCCAACACCTGCTGGTTTTCACCATGAACGTCCTGAAAAGTTCATGGGTGCTCACTTTAAGAGATGGCAGCAAAAGATGTTGTTTTTCCTGACGGTTATGGAAATGTCATGTTTCCTAACCGAAGATCCTCTACTAGTTGGGGAAGACGTGGACCCTCAGCCAAATAATTTGACGGGAGGGGGCCAAGGTAACCATGTCGCTGACGACATGAGGATGGTTCGCGAAGCATGGAAACATAGTGATTTCATGTGTAAGAACTATATTCTAAACAGTTTGTTCGATCCACTATACACGGTATATTGCACCGTTGAAACTGCCAAGCAGTTATGGGACAAACTTCAGAAAAAGTACAACATCCAAGATGCGGGTAGTAAGAAGTTCATCATTGGGAACTTTCTGAAATTTCAAATGGTGGACAACAAAAGTGTGACATCCCAAGTCCAGGAATTTCAAATAATTCTACATCACCTGGATTTGGAAGGATTAAAGCCCAAATACCAATTCTTGGTTGGGGCATTAATCGAGAAGTTGCCTCCTTCGTGGACTGCGTTTATGAACTATCTAAAACTCAAAACGAAGGAGATGGCCCTAGATGAACTTATTGTCAAACTCCAGATTCAGGAAGACAATAAGAAGGTCATGCCAAAGGGAAAACAACCCGCTGAGGCTAAGGCAAACCTGACAAAAGTCAAAGGGAACTCAAGCAAGAAGCGGAAGTTCCAGAATGAAGGCAAGCCCCAAACAACTAAAAGTTCAAGGGAAATTGTAACCAATGTGGTATAGTTGGTCACATGGCCAAAGACTGCCTCAAGCTCAAACGTGAGAATAAGTCCAAGGCTAACATCGTTGAAGACACGCTCGTCAACGATATGATTGAGGAGTTCTCAGCGGCAGTTCTTGAAGCTAACCTCGTTGAGAATCTGGTGCAATGGTGGCTAGACACAGGTGCTACCCATCACATATGTTCCAATAAAGAAGTCTTCTCCACTTATACACCAGTCTCAGGCAAGAAGTTGTTCATGGGTAACAATTCTTCTTCAGAGGTACTGGGGGTAGGAAAGGTGATCATAAAGATGACGTCTAAGAAGGAACTGACTCTGAAGGAAGTGATGCACGTTCCAGATATTCGTAGAAATCTAATTTCTGGACCATTGTTAGTAAATGCTGGTTTTAGGCTAGTGTTACAGGCTAACAAATTTGTAATCACTAAGAATGGAACTTTTGTAGGAAGGGGCTTCGTCTGTGAATGCCTCTTTAAGTTCAATGTTGCACCTGTAATGCTTTTTGTTTCAACTATCAATAAAATTGCACCTTCTACTTACTTGATTGAGTCATCTAATTTATGACATCATAGATTAGGGCATATAAACTATTAATCTATCCAAAGATTGATAAAGCTGAAATTATTGTCGTCTATTGACATAAACCCTCAACATAAGTGTGAGGTGTGCATAGAGGCAAAACTTTCCAAGAGTCTTTTTAGATCCATCGAAAGGAATACCGCTCCTCTAGAACTTATACACACTCATATATGTGATTTGAAGTTCGCTCAAACTAGAGGGGGGGACAAGTACTTTATGACTTTCATAGATGATGGCACAAGGTTTTGTTACATTTACTTACTAAAAAGTAAAGATGAAACATTTGAAGCATTCAAACGCTACAAAGCTGAAGTTGAGAATCAACTAGGCGGACGGATTAAAACTATCTGTAGCGATAGAGGGGGAGAATATGTAGCGCCTTTTGAAGAACTTTGTACCCAATCGGGTATAGTTCATCAAACAACGGCTCCCTACTCACCTCAATCAAACGGAGTTGTTGAACGCAAGAACCGAACACTAAAGGAAATGATGAATGCTCTACTCATCAATTCGGGCCTCCCTCAAACCATGTGGGGAGAAGCTGTCCTTACCGCAAACAGGATTCTTAACAGAGTCTCACACATGGGTAAAGACAAGACTCCATACAAGTTATGGAAAGGAAAGAAACCTACCTACAAGTATTTGAAGGTATGTGAAAAGTATCTATGTCAAAGCACGTCAAGATTGGACCTAAGACTGTGGATTGCATATTCATCGGATATGTCAATAACAGTAGTGCTTGTCGCTTCATAGTGCACAAGTCGGATCATACAGACATTTATGAAGATACAATCATGGAATCAAGGAACACATGGTTTTTTGAAGACACATTTCCATATAAAGAAAATAACATAACCTCTCGCAAACGAAGTTATGAGCAAACCTCTGATAAACGAGGAGTCACTGACTATCTAGATCGAAATGGTTCAGATCTAGTAAATTCTGAAGTAGCTGATGATCCGGAATTTAGTATTGCAGATTCTCAGGACTTGGAAGATTCAGAGATGGAACCAAGGCAAAGCAAAAGGGCACGGAAGGACAAGCCCTTCGGTCCAGACTTTGTAGCTTATTTGGTTCAGGATGAACCACAGACAATCGCTGAAGCATTGTCAACTCCAAAAGCACCGCTCTGGAAGGAAGTTTTAGAAAGTGAGATAGAATCCATTCTGCATAACCACACCTGGGAGTTGGCAGAACTTCCCCCAGGACACAAACCGTTGGGTTGTAAGTGGATCCTTAAAAAGAAGTTAAAGGTAGATGGTTCTATCGACAAGTACAAAGCTAGGTTAGTAGTCAAGGGTTATCGCCAAAAGGATGGCCTTGATTACTTCGACACCTACGCTCTGGTGTCAAGAATGACATCCATACGTATGTTCATAACTATCGCCGCCTTGCGGGATCTTGAAATACATCAAATGGATGTTAAGACTGCCTTCCTAAATGGTGATTTGGAAGAAGAAATATATATGGATCAACCTGAGGGGTATGTGGTTCCAGGACAAGAGATAAAAGTATGTCGGCTTGTTAAATAGATGTACGGGCTGAAACAAGCCCATAAACAATGACACGAGAAATTTGATAGTACTCTACTATCAAAAGGATACGCCATTAATGGATGTGACAAATGTGTCTACATGAAAGGAAATGTCAAATCCTTCGTCATGATATGTCTATATGTAGATGACTTGTTGATCACTGGAAGTAGTCCTGGAATAATCCTAGAGACTTAGAACATGTTAAAACAATGTTTTGACATGAAAGATATGGACATTGCAGATATCATCTTAGGGATCAAGATCTCTAAGACATCTAGTGGACTGGCCTTATCTCAATCTCACTACATCGAGAATGTACTGAAGAAATTTGGGAAGTTCGATTCGCAGATCAACACCATGGATATAAGTCAAAAGCTTGACAAATATCCGGTGGCAAATGCGCCGGGAGCGATATGCGCAGGTGATTGGTAGTCTGATGTATATCACAAACTGCACTCGACCTGATATCGCTCATGCAGTCAATAAATTGTCTAGGTTCACTCGAAATCCAGGTGAGGATCACTGGAAAGCGTTGAACAGGATACTACGGTTCCTAAAATTCACGATACATTTTGGGTTACACTATTCAAGATATCCAGCGGTACTAGAAGGGTATAGCGATGCAAACTGGATATCTGATAGCGACGACATCAAGTCCACCAGCGGATATATTTTTACAATCGGTGGTGGAGCTGTGTCTTGGAAATCCTCTAGGCAAACTCTTATTGCCCGATCCACGATGGAGTCGGAATTTATCGCTTTAGATAAAGTGGGAGAGGAAGCTGAGTGGCTTCATGGTTTTCTAGAGGATGTCCCATGTTGGAATAAACCCGTGTCTTCTGTAATGATCAACTGTGAAAGTCAGTCGGCTCTAGGAAGGGCACGAAGTTCAATAAACAACGGTAAGTCTCGTCATATTCGACGGAGACATGAGTCTGGTATGCAGTTGATCACCTCGAATATTATTTCCATTGATTACATAAAATCTAAGGAAAATATCGCAGATCCCTTGACAAAGGGAATACCCAAAGATCAGTTGTTCTGCCTGTCTAGGAGAATTGGCTTAAAACCCAAACAATAAGAACCGATATAGTGGACACCTAACCTTACAGACTGGAGATCCCAGGAATAAGGTTCAATGGAAAAACTAAACTGTAAAGGTTCCGTGAGCGCTTCGGTGGAAGCAAGAGCAATTCGGAAAATGTGTCTTTCTTAAGAAACATAATCCAAGGTTGTTTCCGTGATAGACAAAAAGTGTTACCTGTAAGAGGGGTAAAGGATAAGTTTCCAAACCTTTAATGATCCTCAAAAGTTGAGGTTAGGTTGTTGAGATTATTAATGTTTTCTAACGCTTGTGTAGCGGGGTATTACAGGATACTTTGTAGAAAACCACCTATTTAAGTGCGAGGACAGACCGCCTCAAATAAACGCACTTAAGAATCCAAGGGTGTCCACGGCCCACGATGGACAAAACACTAGAAAGATTAAGTAGGTGTTGTGTTGGTACCATTGTCTTGACATATACTAAACACTGACGGTTCAAGACATCACGTTCACAGCGCAGTAAATAAGTCCGATGGTATTCTACTTTGGAAGGTTCAAAGCTCTGGCTACCTCTCTGGATGCAACATCGTTCCGCCAAGTGATTGCTAGAAAGGCACCATGTGCGTGCACCAAAATCTCTTCCAAGAGAGGATTGTTGGAAATATTTATTAAACGTGAAATAAAGTAAATCCTATTAATTATGAATCGAACAATTGGGGCCTCGCACGTATGAAACCTTGTTTCCACACACGTGCACACGTAGTGCCAGGATCAAAATTTCCTTAATGGAAGAGATATTGGTACGTATACGAATTGTTTGAGACATAAGGTAATAGACGGTTATTGGCCAAATGACGAATGATTTCACGTTGGTAACTGAAGGAAGAAGTGTATAATGTGTAAAGATGAAATGAATCATAAAGCACCACAAACCGAGAAGGGCCGCGGCTCCTCCAAGTAAGGGTCGCGGCGCTTGAAGGGCCGCGACTCTAATTGACGTTTCAATTCCAGTAACTCACTGGAATTGAAGGGTCGCGACTCTAATTGACGTTCCAGTTCCAGTGAGTTACTGGAACTGAAGGGTCGCGGCTCCTCGACTGTTTCAATCCGTTGGAGGTGAATTAAAAACTGATTCTTGGGCTGACTTTGGAGTATTTACTCTCCATTATTTTGCTCATGAATTCAGTCATTACTTGGCTGAATTATAACTCCAAATTCAAAGCATTAACATGGCATTCATGACCATTACTTAGCCATTTGGAGGGTCATCATCTACACACTATATAAAATGAGACACAAGACTCATTTGGAAAAACACTTGAAATCTGAAACACTTTATCCTCTCTTGCAATTACAAAACACTCAAAGATCTTTCTTCCAAAGCAAACACTTGAGTTCTCTTCGCTTATTTATTTGATTGTTGTTTTATCTTTGGAGATAAGTTGTCATTACAACTGTTGAAAGGATATACGGGGCAATATTATCTTAAGGATAGATCAAGAATTTGGTCGACTCAGCAAGCCCTCATATTTGATCATTTCCAGATTTCTGACAAATAGTTATTGTTATTTTTCCGTTCTACACATTACCACTCACATATATATTGTCAGTGAGATGAATATTTTTATATTATTAAATCACCTCAAAGATATTCATACGTAAATCTTCTGAAGTTTATAATTTTAAATATATAAAATAAGTTATTTGTTATAAAAAGTAAAGTTGATATAATAATATTTTTTTTAAAAGCTACATCAATCACTTAAAACCATGGACTGATGTATTATAAACCTTGGACAAATGAGAGAAATGAAGGTTGTGACAAAAACCCCTAATGCCATTTTTTATCATTTATGTATCAAACTATTATTACTTTTTATTTATATATCAAAATACCATTCTTCGAGTCTTTTTTTTTTTAATAATGATTTTTTGCTTTTTTTTATTTGTTCAACATATTTTATAAAGAATGTTTTGATTTAAATTACTTTTCATGTATTGTATTAGATAGTCAACTAAAATTTTAATTAAATAATTAGATACTTTAAATTCTTTTCTTTAAATAACTCATGTTTTGTATTAAATAACCAATCCAAATTTTAATAAGATAATCAACTACTTAATTTAATGGTCTAACTGAACAAAAAAATTTAGACACAAAATTTATTTATTTATTCAGTTTAAGATATAATTATTAAAGAATAAAGTGGGAACAAATTGCACACTTAAATAAATATTGTCGATTACAACAATTAGATAGTTAATTGCACACTTAAATAAATTACAATGGTTTAGTTTCCTCTAGAAACATTGATACGGTTAGGGCAATTTCTCTGGTTATGTCCCTCATTCCGGCACAGACCACATCTGTTCTGGTGCCTACTCTTCTCTCTTCGATCCATTTCAGTACGGATCCGAGTAGATTGGGGACGGCCTTTAAGGACTCATACCGAACAAGGCCTTGTGCAAGGGTTGTCGGGTATCGATAAATAAGTTCAACAACTCTTTTGGAATTGTCGGGATGAATCTTTGACTGGATAGACCGGATAAACCCATCTAGTTTTGTTTTTTTTCACCTTCAATAGGGATGAATTGGTGCATGCAAATATAACACCTTCCATGTTAGTCCTTTCAACATTTCCATTGTAATAGACTTGGACAAACAATCCTACTGGTGCCATAATAAAAGAGTTTTGAATTTTTGTGGTGCAATGAATGAATAGAGGATCATTCCTCTTTATATTGTTTGGGTGAGTCATGTCGATCCAATCTGGACCATTAAAAGTTTCGGTCCAATCTGGACCACTATTTTTTCTACTCTCCTCAGCTCCACATCTTTTTCTGGCATATAGGACGAAGACATCAATATCTTTGGTCCTACACTCCTCACAACCACTACTTTTTCTGACACATAGGACAAAGACATCAGTGTATTTGGCTCTACTCTTCTCACATATCCACATTTCAATAATTACATCCTTAACTAAATAAAATAATTAATTATGTGTCTATTTTTTATTTAATTAGACTATTAATTAAGTAGCTAATTATTTAATTAAAATTTTAGTTAACTATCTAATACAAAACATGAATTTATTTAATTAATTAAGTAGCTAATTATTTAATTAAAATTTTAGTTGACTATCTAATACAAAACATGAAAATTAATTTAAACCAAAAATTCTTTATAAAAAATGTTGAACAAATAAAAAAAAAAAGCAAAAAAATCATTATTAAAAAGAAAAGACTCAAAAAGTGATATTTTTGTATATAAATAAAAAATAGTGATAATTTGGTATTTAAATAGTAAAAAATGGCATTAGAGTTTTTTTCCGAAGTTGTGGTGATATAGAGGCCAAGTGGGTAGATGCATGCATGAGTCATGACCCTTTTAAAAGATTAAAATATCCCCATCTACTCGATGGTGACATTTTTGGACTATTGTGTTAATTACTTAGTTAGTTGCTAATTGCTCTATTGCTATTCGTTTTGATTATTTTTTTGACGGCTAATAATGTTCCGCCGAAATTCCTCCTAGAAAGGACTTTATAAAATTCTTGGATAAGATCAAACTTTCAGTTCAATGAATAAGGTATGTGCATTTTTTCTTTCACTTTTTAATTATTGCGGATATAAGACTACGAGGATGCTCAAGATAGAGGCGGAAAAATATAAATCGGAATCAAAAAACGTACAAGGTAAACTAATATTCTCTAGCGTCGTTTCATTTTATATGTGATATAGTTTGATTAACACATCTTAAGGACTCGCATGTTTGGTGCATTAGAATTATACATAATTTGATTATTCATAAATTAATTTCTTTTTCTCTCGTTCGTATAAAATAATATATATAATTGATTTATTAACTTATATATATATATATTATTTATTTAGAATTGTAATTAAATTGATAATCAAACACCATACTTAATATGTTGTATTTTATATGAGCAACTAAAATGCTACTATTAAATACGGCATTAGCTATGCTAGTTTTTTAATACATGAATAATTGTTAAGAGTCTCACATAGCATATGAAATAGGAACATAGACTGTTTATATGGACTTGGACAATCCTCATTCTACAAGCTAACTTTTGGGGTTGAGTTAGGTCCAAGATCCATTATTTACATGATATCAGAGTCAGACTCATTTCAATTCTTTGTTCATCACGCTGTTTTCAAATTATATTATATACGCCTGAGTAAGGTTTGACGCGAAGTGTTAATAGTCTTACATCGGATATGGAATGGAACATGGACTCCTTATATGGACTTGGATAATCATCACTGTACATGCTAGTTTTTTGATTGAGTTATGTCCAAGATCAATTATTTACGATAACTCACTTTATGACCACCACAAAACAACCTAAGTTGGTGACACCCACTCAACCTAATATTCTTCACTATAATATTCCTTAACAATAAATTAGCAAAAGCCAATAAAAACTGCTTCCTTAATGCAAAACTATAATAATTAATTGTTCACTTGGTGATGTGCATTTGATCCATTGATAAAATTGACCTTTGTCCCGCTTGAAGAGTGTTGTTTTTGGGGGTAATCAAGTGCAGTTCAAGAAATTGGTTATCCAAAAGTAGATCAAAGAGAGTTCATGTGCATTGTAGCTGGAGGCGAATACAAGATTATGGGTTCCTATATATATTGATTTCAAGTTAATACACAACTTAACTGGCTTTATTGTCCAAAATTTATAAATATTTAGTAAATTATATATATAATCTGTGCAAAAGCTATTATGTTTCTGAAACCTTCGTGTTCTAATACGCCACTGATTGTAGCTTAATATTAGGTTAAAGAGACCAAGAATCATGTTTAGTGATGATAAGACTAACACAATAATATGAACTAGAACACTACTTTTTAACCTTTCCTTATTCTGATATATAATTTGGTGAATGAACACAACTGTAACACAAAATACTCGGCCAGCCCAGTACAACCAGTGGAGAAATTAGCAATAACTGGCGATGGCGTTCACTGCCTCACTCCCGGCCGATGGCGTCGATCCATCGCCCACTAAACCGGCCAGTCACCCGTAGTCAACATGGAATTACAAAACCCAATGCCAAATACAGTCTACACACTCAAGTCTCCAAATCACCTTTGCCTTGTAACCCTGTGTCTGCTCTAAAAGATCCTAATTGGAAAATGGCCATGGATGATGAATATCATGCTCTAATTAAAAATAGGACATGGGAGTTAGTACCTCGTCCATCTAATGCTAATATAATTCGTTCTATGTGGATTTTTAGCCATAAAGAAAAATCTGATGGTTCTTTTGAGCGGCATAAGGCCCGACTTGTAAGTGATGGCAAGACTCAACAGGTGGGATTAGATTGCGGCGAGACATTCACCGATGGTTAAACCAAAGAACCATCGTAATTGTTCTCGCTTAGCCCTCTCAAAAGGATGGTTACTTCATCAATTGGATGTCAAGAATGCCTTCTTACATGGACATTTGAGTGAGATCAGATACATGCATCAACCATCAGTACGAGATTCTCGTTATCCCAATCATGTGTGTTTACTTAAAAATCATTATATGGACTCAAACAGCTCCCGTGACTCGCATGTTTGCGATTTTGTGTTCAACATGGGTTTCTCAAACAAATTGCTCGGATAATTCACTATTTATTTATCAACAGTGGTAATCATATCGCTTATATTCTCTTATATGTAGATGATATTATCCTATGACCTCTTGGACTCTCTTCGCAGAATATCATGACCACCGAGTTCGAATTTGCTATGAAGGATCTTGGTCCACTTCACTACTTTCTAGGAATTGCGGTGACACGTCATGCAGGTGGTTTATTTCTTTCCCAGAAGAAGTATGCATTAGAGATCGTAGAACGAGCTGGAATGTCATCTTGCAAACCGTCTGCAACTCCAATAGATACCAAGTCAAAATTGAGTGTCATATCCAGTAGTCCTTTTGCCAATCCGACATTGTATCGCACTTGGCGCGAGCTTTACAATATCTCACATTCACGGGCCGGATATTACATACGCGATAACAAATGTGTTTGTTCACGCACAATCGATGGAAGAACATACGACGCACTCGCCGTATTATGCGATATATTCGTGGCACTCGAATTATGGATCGCATCTGCACCCATCTTCCATGACCAAGTCACCTACACTGCGCAGATCTGGGCAGATGTCCGACACCGCACGCCCACCTCGCTATCGCGCCTTCCTGATAATTTAATCTCACGGTCCTCCAAAAGGCAACCCATCAGATCACGCCCAGTCTTGAAGGTCGAATACCGCAGAGCCAATGTCGCGGTCTCGACTACGCCGATTCTAATCTTTTACTGAGCTTCATTGTCTATTCGACACCACCACGGTATATCGTGATAACATTAGTGCAATTTATCTCTCCTGAAATCCAATTCATCATCAACGCACTAAGCATATTGAGTTAGATATTCATTTTGTCCGTGAAAAGGTGGCTCGCGACAGTGCGAGTGTTACGTGTCCCGACGCGACATCAGTTGCGATATCTTCACAAAAGGGTTTCACGATCTTATTTGAAGAATTTCGACGCCTCAAAGATTCGCCTCCTCCTTCGATCATGAGTGTTAGAATATTATTAATTACTATTAATAATATAATTATGTAGAATCTTTTGTAAATGGTAAGTAGTATTATGTATTAAATAGATTAGTATTAATATAGAGAATAAGAATATATTATGGGATAGGTAGGAGGATTTTAAGGAAGACTTAATCTTCCTATTAATTGTTATTTAGTGTATATATTGTGACCATTTGGGATGAATAAGATTAAGGAAGATTTTTCAGTTCTAAATAATTCTTACAACAACAACATGCGAATAATGGTAACGTGTTGTTGATTTGCATGTTGTTGTCTATGTATTTTACTCCTATATGAACAACAGAGTAAAAAAAAAGTTACATACATAAGTTAATCATATGAAATATATTATTTTTTAATTATATATATTTCAATCTCAATTGAATTGGACTTGGGGTTATACGGCCTACTGAGATAAATACATATAATTAAAAGATACTTATATATTATAAGTGATTAATTTATTGGTCGACAACATGCTGAATTGATTTTTCAAAATTCTGGGAAAGCTGGCACCCGCTCATTGCATCAACTGTCAAAAGAGCAGCTGCACGAATGGGTTGGTCAGATATTATTTCATTCAACAGATGTCGTATTTTCGATGTCGTACACGACACACTAACATGCTCCTCCAGCTATCGTTGAGCACGTTCCCACGAGACAAAAAATATGAGTAATATAATATTTAAATTTTGATTGATTAAAAGAATGAGAGTCGACTTTCCACATTAAGCTCGATGGTAAAACGGTCAGCTATTAACCAATTGATCTTTAGATAAAATAATTTAATAGTGTAAAATTGTGTTGGATTGGACCTTTTCTTCTTTTCCTTTTATTTTTATTTTTTGATAATTTTCTCATCATTATCCATTCATTTCTCAGCTGTCATTGAATAGCTAGCTAGCACACTAAGGGATCGTTTGTACGTCGTACTGAACTGTACTAATTTTATTGGACTGCATTTTACTGTATTGAACTGGACGATATTAAAATTTTAATATATAATGGATTGTATTTTTTTATTTTTAGTACAGTCCGGGGAGATGTGTCTCGAAAATGACAGTTGGACTGTACTATTAGTGCGGCTGAAAATGCCCACCAAATATTGTATTATTTTTTTATTCAGTACAGTCCAGCTTAATACAACATATCAAATGTGCCATAAATGGCTGTAAAGGTGTGCTATGAAGCTATTAGTCTAAAAACTATTAGTCTAACTATGTGGGAGAAGACATGAGATTTTTTTATTGTCATGCATGCAAAACCAATTAAAAATCTATTCTCTCTGCCTAATTTCTTTAATAACTTTCCGTATGAAAATGATTGATCTTGCTTAGGATTAGAGTAAAGTATACCTTTCCGGAGGTTGTGTTTGGATGTGGCATATATTTTTTTAATATGGATGGTGGACATTGGATGAAACAAACGGCTTTCTATATGATTGTGTCCAATGAATTGGGATTTTTTTATTGATTCAGATCGTTTCGAGGCGGTTTTTCAACGATAATAAAGATATTTACGAGAATTATCTTATAATTTCATTTGAATTGTCCGTTCATAACAGGATGGAAGTGTCCGATTATAGCATGTCGCGCTGCTTCAATGAATAAAATTAAGCTTACTTCCAAGAAGACATAATATATAAACATGTCCTTAAATTTAGCTTCAACTGACAAGTATGCCTTCCAATTTTGAATGTACATAAGTAGGCACATCAACTTGTCTTAACTTTATCAGTTGAACACTCTAACTTACAAAATGATCATTAGACACCTTCAAAATTTATGTGTCGCGTTAGTGTCACGTTAGCATTTGTATTTACGTGTTCAACTTTATACAAATTGAGGTGCTTACTTGTGCACGTCCAAAATTAAAGTGCATATCAGCTGAGGTCAAGTTTGAGGGTCTTGTTTATGCATTATGCCCTTCCAAAAATTAAAATCTAAGATGTTTTAGCACTGAAGTTTTTATGGACTGTGGCCTTAAACTCAGACTCTGTATAAAGTATAAGAAATTTCAAAATCTGTATAAAAATTATAGTAGTTTTTTATACAAAATTCTGCATAATTAATATAATCTCTATACAATTAATTTATCGTACAACGTTTGATTTCTGATATTAAACTCCACATATATTTATTACCGTAAATTAAACATTGTTGTATTACAGTACAAATTTTGGTATAACTTACACGCAAATCTATGCATTTTAGTTTATATAAAATAAATGGTGGGGTAAGTTTAAGTGAATTAGCAATACACGGATAAGAGCATATATAAAGCTAAAACTTTACATACCTTAATCCTCACATTAAGCAGTACTGTATTATTAGCAATCCATGATTAACCATCTCAACATTATTTTTCATAGCATAACAATCCATGTATTTATTATCTACCATTTCTTATGTTACAATCCTTATATAACGAGTTAACAGTGGATAAATCTTTAATACTGCCATGTTAATTAATTAATAGAGAACAACAGATAATTCTTCATAATAAAATTGATTTACTAACTTAAAATTGATTCAGAACAATAAGTAGCCATATTTAACTATGATAAGACTTAACACAATAATGTGCCAACTATACAAAAGGGGAAAGAATACTCCCTTTTGACCATTTCATTTTTTGATAACCTGGTGACTTAATGAACACAACAACGTGGGACTACCATGAGGATAAGCCAAGTACAGAAGAAGAGAATATGACCAAGGCCACGAGCTCGATTCGCATAAACCTTTGGTTGAAATTGCACACATGCTATTGCGGGCGGTATACCGACGCGTGGTTCGCCATCGATACCCGATTTACTGTCAAGACTCAGAAAAGTGGCTACGGCTCTTCGCACAAAAAAAACAACAACGTGGGACTACTACTACTGCGAACTTTTTGTTGATTTGTGATGGATGTCCCAAAAGCTGAAGACGAATAGGAAATTAAGGACCCAAAATTAAAGCTGGCCTCTCATTTAAATTAGTTGTGAATTTGCGACCAGACGCGTGTACTATATATCTCATGATCAGTCAACAAGTATCGTCCTTCCCAATGCCGTTCACGGCATATACTATTAGTCAGGATTGTCTTTAAACCCGTGCGAGGTGTGTTATCGCATAGAGCCCCCAAAAAATAAAAAAATTAGGATTCTTTTTTTCATTTTTTATTAAGTAGTATTAATCAAAATTTACTGTAAAGGTTCATAATTCGCAGGTCTTAGCCCAATTAAGAGCTCACTTTTACGAATTAGAATTTACGTGTATATCCTAATTAGTATTGATCAACGTGAGGATTAAGGATTTATACACGTTCTCACAAGATAAAGTAATTATCCTAATTAGGTGTTTGTTTTCTTTTTCCACAACTTTGTAAGTAGCATATTATGTTGATGATAAAATAACATTTGATCCTTGAGATTCACATGGAAGAAAATTGTTTCCAAGGATTTATGCGGGGATAGTCAAAAGTAGGGCTCAATGAAAGAAATTAAAATTTTATATAGGTGATAGCAATTAATTGGGAATTTATTTAGTATATTAATACGTATACTTTCAATTCTAATACTCTATCGGTTCAGTTTTACTTGTCCATTATATTGGAAATAGTTGTCCAATTTTACTTGTCTATTTTAGTAAATCAAAAGATAATTTATCTTTTTTTCCTATTTTACCCTTAGTAATTAATAAGATAATTTTTTCAATATTTTTTCCAATACTACTTTTTATGGGGAATATGTGAATTGTTGGAACTCATTACTTAATTAATTGGTTACACATTATTTTTGATAAATTATAATTGATTTCAATCATTAAGTAATTAACAATAATTAGGGATAATATGATAAATTTTTCATTCTATTTTTTATTCTTTAATAAGTGTGTAAAGTCAAAATGTGATAAGTATAACAGGAGGGAGGAAGTACTTTTTAGGAGTCTTTTATCCCGGTTAGAAATCCTTGTTCTAATAGGAAATATAGAGAACTAATTCTTTTTTTTTATTCTGTAAAATGTGATCAAATGAATTTAAATGGGATCATAATCTGCAAGAATTCGAATAGTTGATCACCCCTAATTTCACTACTAAAAAGAGAGTGGAAAATTTGTGCTATATAACATGTTTTTTCTATCTCATTTTTATTGAATCAGCTCACCAACTCACTGAAAAAATGTATGATTCCGTTGAAATGTTGGAAAAAAATTAACTTTTCCGTGTAAAAACACTACTATTTAAGTTTTTTTCACCAACATTCATTGAAAAATCCACTGAGATTTTTAGTAGGAAAATGGAGATTTCTTACACTACAAGAAAAACATGCTACAATCACAGTTCACATGTGACAGAAATGCAAATGTCACATCTTTTTACTAAATTTACGCTTTTGTTGACATTCATGTGACATGTTTTTAAGTGTCATATAATTATGATTGTGTGACGGGTTTTTTAAGTGTCATTTATTTATGACGTTTGTGTGACGGTTTTGTGAAATGTCACATAAATAAGTGACTCGTGTTTTAAATTGACCAAATATGACGTGTTTGACGGATTAAAATGACACCATTTTTATTATTTATTTAGCACTTTTTTAATCCAATTTAAGGCTTACACGATTTTTATTTATTTTTAAAAAGTGTTTTTAATAAAAACAAACTAAACGTTGTCGTTTTAACATTATAAAAAATAAAGTATCAAAATCTCTGTAAAAATACTAAGTGTCTTCACGCTCACACAGTTAGTTTTGCTTCCACCACTTCACTAACTCTCGTTAGTTTGATTTTTCTTATTTTATCTTAGATAGTAATCTGGAAAAAAAATCAATTATACTTCCAATTCGTGAAAGTGAGACTGAATTCAAAGTCAATCAAATTAAAAAAATTAAACCTAAAACCCAAAGTCGACACAGTCCGCGTCGTCATCTCGCCGCCATCAGCCAGCGACATTACATTCATCGCCCTGATATTAGTTGGATGTTGGGATATGAATCATATTAGGTTTGGGTCATTTGTTAATTTAAAACATGGCTACATTTGCAAAATATGTCATCTCTTTGATTTTCATTCAATATGTACGCATTGAGGGCCCCCATTTCTTTATAATAGGTTGGGTCCAGCCCAAAAGGATCGTGACCCAGCCCATCTACGCTTAATAACGCGTGAAATAGATCCCACCCCATTTCCCCAAATCGATAGCCCTAAGACGCGCCTCTCTCGTTTCTCTTCATCTCTCATAGTAGAATTTGGCAAAGGTGCATATATAAGAATGCTTTTGCAGGTCGTGGGTTCGTCCAAATGGGGCAGGAGCATTAATTGCTCTTGCCCAGTACCACCAGAACTGCCATACGACTACCACCCTGTTGGTAAGGGTCAAAACCCCTTTGGTCTGCTTTATCTGCTCTTTTTTATGGGTTTTTTCCTATATGGATTTTGAATACTCGACTCTATTAGCTATGTGATTTAGAAGGGGAATTCCCCCCAATTTCACTTGTCCCACATCAAATTCCCGATTCATCTAGGATTTATACGAGTTTTATAAATTGAGCTCTTATTCTATATTTTAACATTGGGTCCGCAACTTGAATCCAAGGCATCTACATTTAGAAGTTGTTTTCGAGTTAAAATCTGATTAATTATTGCTTAAATTAGATCCAGGCTCTTGGTGGATCCTAAACTAGCCCTAATTAGTCTTCACAAATTGAAACCGTGTATTTTTGTATGTGCGAGTTCATTCGAGTGTGGAAGTTGAAGTTCAAGCCCCAACCTCGAACCATAGGTTGCCATCGTTAAAAGTAATTGCTTCTCCATCACGTAATTTCATTTATTTACGTATTTTTCTATGCAATTTATGGTTTCTAAATGTATTTAGTTAAGTTGAATATGTTAATTAGTGGATGCGATTAGTATGTTTAGCTAAAATAAGGCTTAATGTGTGAGTTTAAGAAGTTGTCAAATCTTTTATAGACTGTTTAATTGATTTAATACCTAATATTATTAATTTAAAGTTTATTTAACTATGTGTGATATGTTTAGATGGTTCTAAGTTGATTAGTGTGTCAACTTAGAGTTTGTTTAAGTTAAACATAGGCTATTTTAGCTATATGATGTTCAAAGATGTTAAATTAAAGCTCGTTCCCAGAATCTCAGCCTCGTACATGTCTAGCTAATTGTGTGAGTTTAAGAAGTTGTCAAATCTTGTATAGACTGTTTAATTTATTTAATACCTAATATTATTAATTTAAAGTTTATTTAATTATGTGTGATATGTTTAGATGGTTCTAAGTTGATTAGTTTGTCAACTTAGAGTATGTTTAAGATTAAACATAGGTTATTTTAGCTATATGATGTTCAAAGAGTTTCAAGACTGACGATTCTATTAAGCTCATGTTTCTAGAAAAAATGTGCGAGGAATTACTGTCCATGGATTGGTTAGATATCAATGTCATTATGATTTATATGTGGTAATTTATTTATCGTTTCATTGGTCTCCATATGTGTATTTGTATTTCTATTTTCTTGTTTGATATGTTTATGTATATCTTCAGCTTGTTGCATGCAAAGTACAACTCGATCTGTGAAGGAGTGCCTCAATTTGATTTTGTGCATTCTGATGTTGTTTCTGCTAACAAGAATGACAAAGACAAACCTGCGAGTCCAGTTAATGTAAGGGCACACACACTTTTTGATCGGCTTCGGAAGGGAGACAAAGGACAATATATTTTCATGCCATATAACCCAAAGTAAGATAATCACATTACACATATATCATATATGTAAGTTTAATTTTAAGAATGCATTACTATTAGAATTTAATGAAATTTCACCTTTAGGGATCACTGGGTTTTGATATTGTTTAACATGAAGAAGAATGAGGTGTTTTATTTAGATCCTCTCGGTAAAGCTCCGAATACAGATTTGAAAAGGCTACTAAACATGTACGTCACTCTATTTAGTGAAATATGCTTCTATAGTTACTGTTTTGAATATGAAATTGTTCATCAAATTTCTCACAGCGACATGCAAATATTTATAACTACAGTTGGTCACAAGCAAAAGTGGTGCTTACTCGACTATGGTGAAATATGTTAAAGTATGACTTGTTTTATTTGGTCTGCATACTTGAGTGATTATATATTTAGTGAATCTTTACAACTTTTATTTTAAGTTATATTTACATGTTGATATTTAATTCAATGACATGTACCACTACAACCTGGTGATACCGAGTGTAGCTATTGTGTGATGTGTTTCATGAAAGAGTTGATGCTAGACTCGACTTTAATAACAAATAATGTAAGTACTTCCATACTTAAATGATAGACTATTAACCATGTTAATTGTTACATCATTTCAAGTATTACTAATTATTTTCTTTATCACGAGAGGAACTTGATGATATTCGTGTCGAGTGGAGATTGTATTTTTCGAAGATACTTATTGAAACAGAAGTTGGTAAACTAAATATTGATGAGTGAACATTATAGATTGATAAGATACTTGATTAATAATATTTTAGTCTGTAATTAAACACTTTAATAGTACTTTGAATGATTATCCATTTTGGGAAGACTTTGTACAACAAATTCTAGCTATTCAATATATATTTTTGGTGTTATTTAAATTTTTAGTCCATTTCATCGGTGCACTCAATTTGCAATATTGAAATTAAATTGCCAAAAATAATAATAATAATAATTTTTCAGCTAAATTTAATTTTCCCGCCATATTAAAATAAATTATTAATTTAATAAAAAAATTAAAAAAATCGAATCAAAATTTAAATTTAGATATTTGGCGCCAATTTATTTTTTAACGTAGGCAGAAAATTTCAAAATTTGAAAAAATCAAAGGCGGGAAGTTAAAATTTATATGACTTTTGTGTGACGGGTTTGAACCATCACATGTCGTGTGACAGATACAGAATCGTCATTCGTTTGTGACAGTGACAAGGATGACACTTACCGAAACCGTCATCTTAGAGGTTAGATGACGATTTTTACCCGTTACCGTAGGGTATTTTTGTAGTGTTTATTGGAACATAAGCTTAGTTATATAGTTTGTTTTTGATAATTTTCTTATCATTATCCATTCATTTCTCATCTGTCATTTTCTAAAAGTCCTATGAATAGCTAGCCCCACTGAATGGCATTAAAGATGTTGCTTTGCGAAGCAATTATTAGTCATCTTTAGGCAACATATAGGCAACATCTTTAATGCCTAAATTGCTTAGTCATCTTTAGGCAACATATAGGCAACTATATGGTAGAAAATATTAGATATTTTGGGTGTCACACATGCACAATCAAGAATCTATTATTTTGCCTAAATTGCTTAGTTCTCTTCTGCATGAAAATAATTGAGTTTTGGTGGAAAGCAAGGAAGACAATTAGTTATGAGTTTGCTTCAATGAAACTAATTTTTTTAGCACTGAAGTGTATAGGGGCTGTGGTCTTGAATCTAACATTAAAAGTTTAGCATCTTCTATTTTGGACGGGTTAAAATGAAGGGAAATTTAAGTAAATGTACCCTTCGGTTAATTAGTTTACCAACATAATCGAAGTATATATCTATATACTTCGATTGTATATATTTTGTATAGGTATGTATATATATGTGATAAAATATTTTCAGAATATTTCTGTATCTTTGTATATCTTTTATATTAGGTAAATTTATATTCCAATTATAATTAGGAAGATTAATTACCTAATTTGTAGTCATGTAAATAATCATGTAACATTATATATATTGTACACAATCAATGAAAGACAGACAACATATTCATTTACGGTATCAGAAGTTAAACCCTAACTCTTCCTACCCTAGCCATTTCCACCACTCTCGGCCGCCCACCCGCCGAAGTCCACCCTCTCCCTTTTTTCTTCTACTTCCCGGCAACCCTCTTCCCCTCTTCTTTCCTAATTTTCAAATGGCTAAACAACCTAAATTTCATCGTGCTCTTGCAGTCAACAACATCAAGAATTTCATTCTCATTACTCTTGAGATGAAAAAAGTTCAGTATTTATCTTGGGCGGAATTGTTTAAGATCCATTGTCGTGTCTACAAAGTCATCGATCACATCATCCCTCAAAAATCAAGGCCCACTTCCGAACCCATAGGAAAACATATTGATGAACTTTTGTCACGTTTAGATGTGGTTGTTCTACAATGGATCTATGACACCATCTCAAACGACCTATTGCATACAATCATTGAAACTGACACTACTACACAACAAACTTGGGAGCGATTGGAAAGTACTTTTCATGAATAAGATATAACGTGCCTTGTATATAAAAAATCAATTTAAAGACATTCAGCAAGACGACTTTCCTAATGCATCTGCCTATTGTCAAGAACTTAAGATGATTGTCGATCAACTCTCAAACGTCAGTGCACCGGTCATGAATCAACGATTGGTGATGTAAATCATTGCGGATTTGAATGAAAATTATGACGGCATCGCTATTATCCTCCAACAAAGCACGCCATTGCCTCTATTTTATTAGGCTCGTTCGACACTTATCCTGGAAAAACTCGAAAACCCAAGAAAGCAGCGGCTAACGCCAGCACCACCGACGTCGCGCTCGTGACCCGACGTGCCGACATAAGGGGCTCGGTTTCTGGCCCTTCTCACTGGCACTGGCAAACCACTGATCCCAAACGTTGTTCAAATTCACAGAATAACAACAAAGGTAGAAATTATGGCAAAAATCGTGGTGGCTGCAGCGAAAACAGTAGCAGTGGCGGCAGAGGCTGGCAGCCACCGCCATAGTCTACCTACTTTTCATGGTTGTGTGGGCCCAATCGGCCTATACCCCATATATGGCCCAATAGCCCTAGCCCGGCATCCTCGGCGCACGTCCACATTAGACATACAATGTGTAGGTCTCTCTTCATTTCACATATGTACCGACAGATATTGACACGGCTATGAACACGATGTCTCTCAATGTTGCAGACGACAGTTGGTATATGAATACTGGCGCCATATCTCATATGCTGACATCCTAAGGTACTCTCTCATCTTATTTAAATATGAGCAATTTAAATTGCAATATTGTTATTGGTAGTGGATAAGACATTCTCATTCGAGGTTATGAACAATCATCACTCTCCCCACCATATCCACCGTTAGTTTTAAACAATGTCATATATACCCCAAAACTTATCAAAAATTTAATCTGTGTGCGTCATTTCACAACCGATATAATATTTCCCTTGAATTTAATCATTTTGGCTTTCTGAAGGACTTTATGATAGGGATGCGAATAATGAGATGTGACAACACCGGGGACCTCTATCCTATCACTACCACCGTCGTTCATCCAGCCTCATCTTCGTCAATTTTTTTAATTATTTCATCTATGTTATGACATAAAATTATGACATCCGGGAGATTTTATTTTACGCTCCCTTAGCAAAAATAAATTTATTGATTGCAAACATGTCTCTTATCCTTCTGTTTGAGAATCTTACATTTTTGGAAAACATGTCAATTTGTCATTTTATTCTTTATCCACTTGTACTTTAATATCATTTGATAGTATATACAGTCATTTATGGACTTCTCCTATTTTAAGCACGACCGACCATATATAGTATATGTTATTTTTGGATGATTATTCCAACTTTATGTGTACTTTTTCCATTGGTAATAAGTCTCAAGTCTATTCTATTTTTTCTTTCTTTGGTGCTTTAATAATGATACAATTTGAAAAGAATATCAAATGCTTTCAATGTGACAGTGGGAGAGAATTCGATAATCAATAATTCAAATATTTATGTGTCAACCACGGCCTTGTCTTTCATTTTTTTCCTTTCCACATACCTCTCCATAAAATGAAAAAGCCGAACGGAAAATTAGAACCATAAACAACTTAATTCGTGTCCTCCTTTCCTACACCTCTATCCCTTTATTTTTGGCATTACGCCCTCTCAATGACAACCTATATCTTGAACATTCTCTTAAATAAGTCTCTCAAACACAAGTCTCTCACTCAAGTTCTCTACCTTCGGGATCCTTCCTAAAAGCATTTATGAACTTTCGAATTTCTATGCTACCCCCTCCATCCCTCCACTCAAATAAACAAGCTGCAACCTCGGTCATCCCAATGTGTCTTTCTTGGTTACCCCCAATCATCGAGGTTACAACTGTTACGACTTGTTAAATCGAAAAATATACATTTCTAGACATGTCATATTCAATGAGTCCCAATTCTCTTTTGTCAAACTCAATTCTCCACCCCGGGATTGCTATGACTGTTTAAATGATGGCCTAAATCCCTTAATTCATCACTTGCAAAATCAGCCGCTACCATCACTGACAATCATCCCGAGTCAGGCAGTCCCGCATTGACAGATTTGGAACAACCACTATCAACTTTTCAATTTAGCCGCCACCCCTCAGCCAGCTTTCCCGCCCCCTCTTCCCACTGCCACTGCCTCTCGACCCCATCCTCTCACTCCCGGTCTTATTCCTGATACCGCTTCCCTGCCTCGACACCCCGATCCAATCCCGTCCAACCTTCCACAGTACTCCGACGGATAATGGAAACCCGTGTTATGCATGAAATTTCCAAACTCAAATGGCTATTTAACTTGTCCAATTCAGTTGCCCATTCACCTCTTCTTCGCAACCCGAAAGATGCCTTGTCCGATCCTAATTGAAAAAAATGCAATGATTGACGAATGTAATTGTTACACCTCATGGTTTTAAGACGATAATTAGAGAACGTAATTAAGGAAGTAAGATTTGAATATTGGATATAAAGTATACTTATATATGCTAATAAAGAAACCAGTATACAAAAGGATGTGGTTCCGGAAAAATATTGGTTACAACGTGTGTGGCGTTGGAAATTAGTAATAATGGTTGTATATTCCCGTTATGGACTAGTGTCGTATTATAAGAATTATGACATTGAAAATACGAGGCCTTACGAAATTTTCGAGATTTAAAAAAAGTCAGGTTTAAGATTTATTTTTATTAATTGAGGGATTAATTTAAGTAGGCAATTATGGGAATTGGACCAAAGTGCAATTTGAATACTTAGCACACTAATACCCTTAAAACCCTTTCATCTTTTATTTCAAGATGTCTTCCACAAACTCTTTCACTCTCCTTCTCTTCTCTCCCGTGGCCGAAAATCACCCTCCCCCATAGCCAAAATTTAAGCTTGTATTTCCTCTTCCTAGATTAAATTCTTCATCTAAATTCTAAGCCAAGATTAGCACCAAAACAGTGGGTAAAAACGCCACTGCTTGACCGATTTTCTTAGCCAAAATTTCCCGTTTTTAGATGAGTTTTTGGAAGAAACACGTGTAAGGAAGATAGATTTAGACTTGTATAATACATGCATGTCATTTTGGAGTCGAAGAAATGATAAAAACGGTGAAGGAAACTTGAGCAGTGGGCCGATTCTTTAATGGATTGTTTTGGCACAAATTTCAGGTAAGAATTTTTTTTTCTTATGGTGTAATTGAAGTTGCATGTTGTTGTAGCTCAAAAAACGAACTTGTGTTAAGAGATGAACTTAGATTAAGATGAAATGGAAGTAAAAAAATGCATGTGGTTGTTGTTGGACCGATTTTGGGACTAATTTGTATACCTTGGGTTTGATTGTTGCTATTGTTATTATTTTCACTAATTGCATGTTGAAATTGAAGGAAACATTGATACTTAAGTTGTAATTGTTATATGGAATTGTCGAAATGTGAATTGGATGTTAAGGAATTAAAAGAAGAGATATGATAGGGTGTTCTTGTGGCCGTGACTTTCATGAAATTATTGGACATTGTTTACTCAATTTTAAGGGTTGTTTTCATTGGAGTTTAATGCTGGAAATTATGTTAGTTATGGGTTGTTTTTGCTGAATTAGAATATTGGAAATTTAGATATAAACATGCACGTACATTATGGTAGTTGCTACTCTCTGTCCTAAAGGTGTAAAAAGATGATACATTGCACTCTTGTTGTTGTTGGATTGTGGACTGTTTTTAAGGATTGTTTTGACGTAGTTAAAGGAGTTAGATTAACAAGATAAATAGGTGTATGAATCACCTTGGTTGTTATGGTCGTTGTATTCCATGAACATAAAGAGAAGGAATGTTTTATGATGGCGTATATGGAGTATTTGAGATTGTTTTGGTTGTATCCTTGAGTTGCATCTTGTTATTGGTGTTGTTGGCTTTGTTTGTAAGTTGTGGATGTGCATATAAATAGGGAAAATGCTGCCCAATTTTTTATAGAAAAGGAAGTAAGTTATCATTCGATTATAACGTATGCTAGTAATCATAAGGTTAATGGACATGTTACTATTATTATAGGTTGAAGTACTAGTCAAGACGTATTTAGTTATAGAGTTGGTTAGTTCGCCATTAAGGTATGTGAAACTATCCTTTCTTTCTTTTGACATGATTTATATAACATGAGTGTACGGCGGACGTACATAATTCTATTGAATCCTAATTCTTAATGATACATGATATGATAGTACCTTGATTTTCTAAGTAATAGTTATTCTATTTATTCCATTGAGAGTCAAATGATGATTTAATTTGTATAAAGTTACTCATGATATTCTATTCGTGTGGATATGACTATATGATTTCACCGAGTCCCGGGCCGGGTATGTATATATAAATATGATGATTTTATCGAGTCCCAGAATGGGCCGGGTACGATATAAGTGGACATGCATCCACGGTTTTTGGACAGGTATCCATATATATGACTTCATTCACCGAGTCCCATAATGGGCCGGGTACGGTATATGATATGATTTCACCGAGTCCCGTAATGGGTCGGGTATGGTATATGATATGATTTTACCGAGTCTCATAATGGGCCGGATACGGTAAGTATATGCACATGATAATTCTATGGACATACATCCATTATTTTGATATGACTCATATTTTTATATGGCACAATCATATTGGTATTTTTGACTATTACATTGTCTCATGTTATCTTTTGGCCAGTTATGATCTTATTTACAGTACTTCATGTTTTACATACTCGATCATTATTTCAGATCGACCCATTTTTCCGGGTGCGTTTCGTACTGCAGGTACAAGTACTCAGTTTGGTGATCCTCCCGTCTAGGATTCCCGTTCAGCTGTTTGGAGAGCTCCATTGATTCGGAGCTTAGTCATTTTGGTACAGAACCTTATTTTTTACTTATGTATATGTGTAACACCCCATTTTAAACGGAGTCGAAAACGGGAGTACTACGTATGGTTGATTCCTAGAATGTATTTAAAGGAGTCGCCACCTAATTATTTAAGTGAATTAGGACACTTGATTTATTGCAATAAAATACTGCAATTAATCTCCATTTAATGGTCTGCGAAATTAATGTGAGATTCTAGGTAAGGGTTCTTTATTATCCTAAAGGGAAGGGGTCAGGCATCCTATAGGATCCGCTAACTTGCGGCTATCCGTTCAAACCTAGGTTAATTATATATTGGCTTTTATCATACCTATTCTAAGCATTTTTACACAATTTACAATTAAAATAAAATGCAATACAAAGTAAAATTAAATTAAATGCGGCATGAAATAAACTCCGGGACATTCTTTTTGAAATGCATCTCCGGATACCTGCATAAACACTTAGTAAAAGTGTTAGTAATAAAATAAAACAATTTAAAAAAAAAAATAGCAACAATTAATAAATAAAGCCAAAAAATAAATCCGTCTTTTGCACAGGGTTGGCCTTGGAAATCAGACGGAGATTCCTTCATCGGCCAATATTGCTAAAAATAATAAAATAAATAAAACCTTCGGATCCGCGCCAAAACAGTAATAGTTTTAAACACGGAGGGCTCAGATATGTAAAAATATAAAGTAGATGGCCTAAACAAGTGCGGTGCGAGAATTCGCCTTACGGCGCATGTTGGTTATCCGATGTAAGTGGAAGAAATCATCCTTGCCCAGAAAGCTTCATTTATTTTATTTTCCGTCTTTGCAATTGTGGAGGCCTAAAAAATCGACGGATAACTTTTTCATCGGCCATGTGTAGTATCAAGTTCAAAATCAGTAAAAATACCAAGTATAGTAACTTGTTCAAAATCAGTAAAAATACCAAGTATAGTATCTTGTTCAAAATCAGTAAAAATACCAAGTATAGTATCTTGTTCAAAATCAGTAAATACCCATATTCAAACGTAAAATCTGTTCTTTCAATTTAATAAAATGAGTAAAGGCGTAAATGTCCAAATCGATGCATAACAAAATAGTATAGCGAAGGCAAAGATCGATCGACGGGAAATCAGAAGTCCACAAGAATCGTTACTCTAGCTCAAATCAATCCCGAACAATCTGTAAAACGATGAAACGAGCCATGATCACCAGATATTTAAGAGAGGTCGCCGGAGTTTTAGAGCTTCGCCGGAGTAAAACTCCAGATTACTAAACAAGAAATCAAACGATGCAGGGTGTACGCTATCATCCAACAACAACGATAAACGGCGAACCCAAAAATGATGCAAAACCAAGGTCGCCGGATTTTTTATTTCCGGCCAGACGCAATAAATCAAGAAATCAGAAAACAGTTTTAAAAATCAGTCCAACAACACAACAACATAATAGCAGCAAAACCGAAAGCAAACAGTAGCGTAGGGACGGCGGCGTCACTTCCACGACGAGATACACCGGAGCGACGCCACCGTGGTGCTACAGGGGTGTGGGACAGTGGGACGAGTTTCGTCGTCGGCGACAGATGATGGGTTCGACGGGAGATGAGAGAGGAGAGGAGAGAGTTGCTGCTGATGGAGGGTAAGTATAGAGATGTGGGCTGCCTTCTCTTTTGTGCGGCTAGGTTAGGGAATCAGGGTAGAGGGTGTGCGACTGGGTAGATATTCTAAGGCTTAGGGAGAAAGTGAGAGACGGTTAGGTCAGTAATAGGGGGGCCCCTTTTGTGTTAAGGTAGGGTAGGTTTTATAGGGTGAGATTAGGTTTAGGGTTTGGGGGTATTGGGCCTTGGGTATTGGGTATTGGGTATTGGGTATTGGTTATTGGGTATTGGGTTTGGGTATTGGATGAAAGTGTATTGGGCTTCATTTTTGGTTTCGATTTCTGGCGGATTGGACTGATTCAGATTATGCCCTGGACTGGACTGGTTTGACAAAAAAATGCAAAATGGATTAATTATTTAAAAGGAAAATTATTTAAAGATACAAATTATTAAAATGTCAATGCCTGATGCAATAGTAATAAAATACAATATTTAGCAAATATTTAATGCCTGATTAAAAGTAAAGACGGGGTGTCAGTTAATTATTCAAAGAGATGCTAAAAAATGTTTAATACCTAATTAAAGGTAAAAACAAAACATGATGTCAATTTACAAGAATAAACAACATAGAATGTTATGTAAAAAATATACAAAATGTCAAAAATGATGATAAAATGCGGTGTCCTAAAATGCTTAAAATTGCAAGAAATGCCCTAAAGATGGGTCAAAATTGGGTGTCAACAATATGTAGGGGCACGACGGGGCCCTGTCCCGTCATATGTCATTATCGTACTCTTAGAGCTCTGTAGACAGTTGTGGGTAGTAGATGTGTTTTTGTATATGTGTACAGTTGTGAGCCGTCTATCAATGACATTCTCTTATTACGTCTATCCAACGACGTTCTTCTTATTACGTCCACACAACGACGTTTGCTCAATTACGTCCATCAGCGACACTTCTCTTATTTCGTTTATACAACGACGTCTTATTATATCTATCAATGACGTTCTATTATTACGTCTTTTCTACGACGTCCTCCTATTGCGACTATCAATGACATCATTTTATTATGTCTATTCAATAACGTTCATCTTATTACGTCCGCACAACGCCGTTTCTCTTATTACGGTTATCAATACTGTCCATATTTCGTCTACGCAACGACTATATATACATCGCGTCTACTCAACGATATCATTCTATTATGCATGTGCAACGACCTCATCTATATTTCGTCTACGCAACGACGACCTTTACATCGCGTCTACTCAACGACATCCTTCTATTATGCATGTGCAGTAGCCTCAATATTTCATCTATGCAACGACGACATGTACTTCATGTTAACAAAGTAAGGAGGACAAACAACACTTAATGTTGAACTTCGCGGAGAACTTTCGCATCACAGCTCAATCCATAAAGAAAACATTCCCGTTTGAAACATTTGTGCAAAAGACACCATTCTAGCCTTCAAGGTCCCCCGACAGCTTCGGATTTGTATCGAGATGGTATTTTGACTCACATGGTCACATTCTTACCCCCAGCTATTTATTTTCTATCACTGATTTCATTGCATTAATTGTTTGTTCATATTTAATTTACAAGAACTTCAACACATCATTTCAGCCTCAGGGTCATCTTCGTCCAAAAAAGACGAACATCTGCATTACGTTCAAAAATAACGTCATCTTCGTCCAAAAATGATGAACATCTGTATCACGTTCGAAAACGACGTCATCTTCGTCCGAAAATGATGAACATCAGCATCACATCCGAAAACGACGAACATCTGCATCACGTCCGCAAACGATGTCATCTTCGTCCGAAAATAACGAACATCAGCATCACGTCCGAAAACGACGCCATCTTCGTCCGAAAATGACGATCATCTGCATCACGTCCGAAAATGACGTCAACTTCATCCGAAAACGACGAACATCTGCATCACGTCCGAAAACGACGTCATCTTCGTTCAGAAACAACGAATATCTGCAGTACGTCCAGAAATGACGAATATCTGTATTACATCCGGAAACGATGAATATTTGCAGTACGTATGAAAACGATGAATATTTGCATTACGTTCAGAAACGACGTCATTGTCATCAGCATTACGTCCAGAAATGACGTCATCTACATTTCGTCCGGAAACGACGAATATCTGCCTTACGTCCGGAAACGATGAATACCCACATTACGTCCGAAAACGATAAACATTCGCGCTACGTTCGAAAACGACGAGCATCAGCATCACGTCCGAAAATGACATCATCAACATCACATCCAAAAATGACATCATCAACATCACGTCCGAAAATGACATCATCAACATCACGTCCTAAAACGACGTCATCTACAGTATGTTCGAAAATGACACCATCAGCGTCACGTACGAAAATGGCGTCATCAATATTACATCAATACAACGACATCATCCGCCGTGCTGCGCTCATTCGTGCGCATTACGCGACATTTTGACATTTGACTCGCGGATCACCCTTTCTTATATATTCTTGCTTTATCAATTTTGCCTTAACATTTATGCACTAATTTTTCTTAAGGTTTAGCCTGCAGGAACCTGCATTTACAGGAGCGGGAGAACAACGTGGAACCATCTTTTGCGGCGAACTGAGACAATTTGTTGGAATACTGGACCTCCCGACAAAGGTCAGCGGCTTACTTCGAACATTGTTCTTCTCTTTTCCGAGATTTTGCCACAAGAGTCTAGTGTCATCATAATTCGACACTAAGATAAATTTTGGGATCCGCGTCAGCCGTCCTTTAATTCTCTAGCATCACAAAAACCCAGTGTCATCATAATTCAACACTGTGACAAATTTTCAATTCCGCATCAGTATTATCTCTAATTCTCTAGCATCATAGCAACCAGTGTCATCATAATTCGACACTAGGACAATTTTGAATCTGCGTCCACCCCGGTAGTATTTTTCTTAGCGTCATCATAACCCAGTGTCATCATAATTCGACACTGGGATAAAATTTGAATTCACGTTAGTCGTGCCTTTAATTTCCCAGCGTCAGCATAACCCAATGTCACCATAATCCGACACTGGGATAAATTTTGAACCGGCATCAGCATTGCTTTCAATTTTCGGGCATTAGCAATCCCAATCTCTTTTGAAGCTTCGTTTGACCAGGCATTTTCGAATCTTCGACAATCAGGACAAAATTGACTACAAGTCAACGTCTTTGTCTGAAGACTCTTTCATCCTCTTCATACAAAGAGGGACAAGTTGTTGACACCCAATTTTGTCTCTCTCTTTTCATTATTCATTCAAAAATTAAACTATTTTTCAACACCACAATATTTAGTATCTTTACTCGTCTTTTTACTATCGTGACATTTTTTATCACAATCATAATTTTATCCTAATATTCTATGTCATTCATAAAACGACATCGCATTTTATATTAAGCAAGAAAACATTTTCTAAAAAATATTATTGCTTTATTTATTATCACATTAGTATTTTATCTTCTTGAAGTTTATACTTGTATATTTGTTCCACAACCCATACTAATTTGGAACACTTAAACTCTACCCAAACCATTAAATTCTAGCACATTGTCCCTTTAAATTCGTCCAACATACCAGCCCATCCCCTTATTTCCCTTGGCCCAAATGCCCATATTCTACCCATCAGCCCATTCTTATTCTCAAAGAGAAAGAAGTCCACAACCCATCCTAAGCCCATCGTTATTTTCCACTTCAAAGACAACAAAAACCTAAAGCCAAAATCCCTAATCTCAAAAGCCAACCCGCCGCTGCACCTTCCATTTCTAGCTTAACACCAAACCCCATTCCAACAATACACAGAGACTGCATTTCCATTTGCGTACAAGGTCATCTCAATCACGTGAGATATTGTATAACGTTCAAATTCGAACGATTTTGTTGACTAGTTTTCAAAATTCATCGTTCAAACTCTCGTCCAAAAGAACCCCAGCAACCCTAATTCAATCCTATAAATACTAAGCTTTGGGTTCATGTCAGAAAAACTCAAAAACTCTCTCAGCTGCGCCTTACCTCCTCTCTAAAACCTAAACACCTCTTTTATTTTTCAGTCTCTGGAAATAGCTTGGAGCCTCCTCCTTGACCTCTTAAAAAATATACTTTACATTTCTCATTAAAACCTTCCAAGCAACCGCCGCCTTATCTCTTTTCAAAACCCCAAATACTTCTCATTTTAGCTTTCTAAAAGACAAGTTTAAAACCCTCAAATATTTATATCTTCCGTACTAAAATTCTTAGCTTAAAATTACCTTTCTTTTGGTTCGGTAAGTCGATTTGGACTCGAAAGACCCTTTGCCTCAGTTCGCTGCACCCAAAAAAGGTCCGCAAAATTCTTCTTAATTTTTTTTTTCATATTTGTGTGCTTTGTGTTGATTAAGTGCTGATTATTCATGTTAATACATTTAATACTAAAATGTACTAAGTTTGGTTAGCCAGTTTATTTACTTGTTAAGATTTAGAAATGTTTTGTTTGTATTATTAGACTTATACATATTATGATACAAGGCATAAGATTTAGTATCCATTTAGAGCAATTATGACCAATTAAGTATTTATGTAAGCTTTCTGGGTTTGGTCTAACGTAAGAGACGTTTAAGTGTTTGCTTTTGTGGAGTAAGTCATGTGTCAGCTGGTTTGCCTTCCTTACTGTTAGCTGATTTAAAAAGAGATGAATTGAATTTAAACATGTGTCAGCTGGTTTGGTCTTTCATCGAAGTTTATTAGTTCTTTTTCCTTTCTTTTCTTTCTTGTTGTTGCTTATGTCACGATATCTTCTTATGCGTATATTTTGGTGCTGCATGTTGGTTCCATTCCTTGCATTGTCAACTATTAAATTAAATCCTACTAATGCTTTCCTTTTCCTTTTCCTTTTATTTGCATGAAATGCATCGGGAGCGAAATGAAGAGTCTCGTTATGAGACTCAACATGAATACAACGAAAATGAAGATCCGCATTCCATGTCTTTTGCATTTCCGACTTCGGAGTTCCAAAACAAATGAGTCGGATGGCAACATCATCCGTCTTAAACATCCTTTTATTTTTGTTCCTTTATTTCAGTCATTTTACTTTCTATTTATTGTAGTATGTGATATTATATAAATATTACAATGTGTAGAATAGGTGAACTTTTGACTAATAGATTAAAGGGGGGTAATTTAAAAAATAGAAACACGTCGCTAGTTTATCCTTAGGCTCGTCTTGCATGCTTGAAACTTTCAAACTATTTAGTCATCTTTTATGTCTTACTATTAATCACAAAATAAAGTTGTTCTATATGATTTGCTATAAAAAATGATCTTTCATAAAAATAAATAAATTGTTTCCTTTATTACTAATTATCAAAAATAAGTATTTTTGCGGACTATATGAATGCTTCGCTTTTAAAAAATTTAATAAATTGTTTCCATGTATTTTATAAATGAACTTCATACAAATTTTACCAATATATATATATATATATATATATCCCTCAGTACAACATCCAGAAAGACACAGATAAAATCGTTTTTTGTGACCATTGTACCACCATGACAGACACAGTTCGCCGCCTTAACCATACAAAAGAAACACTCAGTAAACAAAATGTCCAACTCACAGAACAGATACACATACTAAAACAATAGATACTAGAAAGACAAAAACAGAGTTCTCCATCTCCACGAAAAATGGATGAGAAGGGTGTGCGTTCCCCTCTGAATGCAAATAAATCCATTGTATCGGATCAAGATACAACTAGTCCGGTTCAAACGGTAGCCGGTAAAGACTTATCGGTTTTATCTTGACTAAGTTTCTTTGCTTTTATATGTTGGATAAGTCTGTACTCTAAATTAGATATTTTGTCTATTATTTCGTGCAGTCTTAGCAAATTTTCTTTGGTTTCGCTTAACTTAATATACTCCGGATATAGGATACTTAATTCTTTTTTAATTTCTAAATAAGTATCTTTCATTCGTAAAATGGTCCAAAAATCTTATATATATATATATATATATATATATATATATATATATATATATATATATTAATTAATTATTTATAATATCTTCTTCCTTAAACTTTATGCTTTCAAAACATGCTTTTTAAAATACAGTAATTAACCTAAATTTGATCGGACAACTGCGAGTTAGCGGATCCTGGAGGATGTCTAATCCCTTCTGTTGACACCCAATTTTGACCCTCCCGTCCAGTCATTAACTATAAAATTAGACTAATTTTGAAATAATTTTAAATAATAAAAATGCAGCGATAAAACATTAATACAGACATAAATAAGCAATTTAATAATAACATCGCATTTTTACGTAGAGTATTAAGCACTTAGAGTCTCGCGCCCGCATTTATTAATTTTAAGCCCTGTCAAACAATTCTTAATAATTAATAATACATAAAATAAATAATTTAGCAATGACGTCGTGTCAAGTAGCATAGTCGCATTTATTAATACGCAAAGCAATTTCATAACTTATTTTAAATAATGATAAATAATGCACAATAAATAAGATTTTAAATAATAGCGCCGCATTCTAAAATATTAAGCACTAATTAAATAACACGCCCGTCTTTATTTTTTTTAATCTCAAACTTAGACTAACAAAAGCACCTAAAATAATTTAATCACAATTTATTAATTTAATTTACCACTAATTAATAATACACCTAAGCTAATACACTTAAACTCTACCCCTAATTAAATAAAAACCAGCCCATTCGCCAAGCCCAATTAAATAACCACGGCACAAAGACCAAAGCCAACACGCCCAAAGAAACTTATCGACCCATCACCCTTACCCCACTCTTATCTTCCATTTTCACCGTCGGACGAGCCCTAAAGAAAAACTAAGAACCCTAAGAGAGCAATCGCCGCACTCCCTACGCACTCCATCGCCCACGGATTCTCACCGAGAATCCGTGAGTTACGCAACGGATCGTCCTTACCATAACGAGCAATGAATCATTTCATAAAATCGTCCAGAATAGCCATCCAAAATCACTCCAGAATATTAAGTTACCATAATCGAAATATACCCTGTTCTTACCATAAGTAAACAAAATCCTTCAAATCGTTTACCTTACCTGTTCAAGCCGCACGAATCAAGCACGAATCAACACCAAATATTAGCCAGAATCGCACCTTGATTACTTACCAACATTAGAACCCAAGATTGGGACTATAAAAGAGGAGAGCATGCAAAATCGATGGGCATGGATTGGGACACCCCAGCGGCGATTAAGAACCCAATCGGCGACGAGCGGCAGAGATCGGAGGAAGAGCAAGTGTGGACAGCAATCCAGACCCCCTTTCTTTTCGACTAACGAAAGCCGACCGACAGACATGCAAGACAGGAGAAGAAGCAGCGTCGACTAATTCCTGGAATCGATCGAGAATCCAACAGTGAGGTTTCTTACCAGCAAAAATCAGGAATCCAAAATACAAAGCCAAAGCGTTACGCAATAATAGCCTAGAATTGCCCCTAAACGCATCGCTTTCAATCACATCGCGCAATAACGTCGAGTGGACCGACGACTTGATACGCCGGTTATTTGCGGAGAAGGTAAAATCGAATCCTTCTCAGTTCATTTCGTATCGCTGTGTCTTTTTGTGATTAAACTTGTATTGGTTCATTCGTATTTGTGTTCATCAAGGCATAAAGACGATGATGGCCATCGTTACATTATTTGTTAATCTCTTCGCCGGATTATTGATGCCTAAATACGCTGAATCACATATTATATGTCCCTGATGCATTTGTTGTATTCTATGTTGGCTAATCCCGTAAAACTCGATCTTGGCATATTAAGCGGTATGTTTATTCAAAGCTGTATTAATAATATTTGAGTAAACTAAGGTCATGGCTAGTTGTTCACTATGCATATCTAGGGGTTCAAGTGCTTACCATACTGATTTAAGGTTGTTGTTTGATGGCTGTTTGTGTATAATCAGGCCCACATATACCTAATATGCTAGGTCGAAATTTACTATGTCCCCCTGTGATTTTTCGTGAGCAATTTTAAATGATCAGCATGCTAATTCCAGCGCGTCTTAACTATTTTTTGCTATTTAGTTCATGTGATACTGGTTTGAGGTCTGTCTAATTAGATGAGGAGGCTAAAGGCCTTTTGTGGTAGTCTAAGAAACATGCTGACTCCTTGAGACTATGGTTGATCACCCCTGCTTTTCTATAGCTGCAGTTAACATTAGTTGAATTAGGAAACCATTGGTTAAAGTTAATGTGCATGTACAATTGCTATATCGGTTTTACAAAGGCAGTCTCATCCAGCTTCAGTTACAAAAAATGATATGCGGACTTGGTTTTGTTAGTATCTTCTAAATATGTGTAAGCTGAACCTTGCTGTCTGGTCTTGGAAATCATAAAGTAATTGGCCATGCCCAGTGTGTTGTTGGCGCTTCATAAACCAGTAATTTGCTTGGGTGATCACGTTAAGTCCCCCTGTAAAAGAAAACCTGAATGGATTAACGTGGTGCGTGGTAAATTTGATGCCTATTGGTTGATACATGTTCGACTGGCTTCCTATCAGAAAGACTAAATGTTACCTTCCATTGAATTCAGAAGATATAAATGTGGGCTTTGCAAAAGAATGGTTCCATGTTTAATTCGAATTCTGATGAGTGGGCGGCGTATTTGTTTCTCTATTGCGCATCTTGTTTGCCTTCTTGTTCTCCGTTCCACGCGGTCTGGCGTTAAAATATAGAATCAGTGGATCATGCGATCATTTGTTTACTGCTGCCTTTGATACAATTGGACAGATACTAATCCTTATCTTTCTTTATTTTTACATGAAATGCATTGGAGCAAAATGAAGAGTCTCACGGCGAGATTCATCACGAGCTACTTCAAATGGCAACCCGCGTCTATGTGCATCCGCATTCGCATTCCCGCTTCAGAAATTCCTAAACAAAAAAAATAGGACAAGATGACGTTGTCATCCGTCTCAACTCCTCTTACTCTTTAAATTTGATTGCCTCATTTTATGTCTTTACTTGTTTATTGCAATTTTACTATTTAAACTTGTAATTAATAGGAGAGCTAATTCAATTAGTCTTTGAACATAAAAGGTGGGAAGGTGATTTAGAATTAAATGCACTTCTAATTATTTATCTTAAGCTTATCATTTCATATCTAATCTTTTGCCTAATCATTTAAACTGCATATCTAAAACTAACGCACCAATTCTTTGATTTCGCAGATAAATGCATATCCATAGTCCATAAATAACCTTTGCATCCTTTACATATTGGCCTTAGTCTTATAAACTTTTATCAACATGCCTTCTTTATAAAATATTTTGAAGCATCTTTTATATTTTCAAAACACGCACTTTTAAACATAATAATTACCCTAGGTTTGGCAGGACAACCGCAAGTTAGCGGATCTTAGAGGGTGCCTAACCCCTTCCTTCTAGATTAATAAAGAACCCTTGCCCGAAATCTCATTAAGTTAGCAGACCATTAAAATGGAGTTAATGTTCACTTTAAACTAGTTAACATTTAGGTGTCCTAATTCACCCAATTAATTAGGTGGCGACTCCGCGAACCCCTTAGCATTTAGCACCTTTTAGCATTTTAGCACTTTTAGCACCCTTTTCCCTTTAGCATTTCTAGCCCCTTTAGCATTTTAATATTTTAGCATCTTTTTAAACTTTTAGCATCTTTTTAACATTTTAAGCACCTTTTTAAACATTTAGCATTTTTAACTCTTTTATTATTTATTTTTCTAACCTTTTACTTAAGCAGGGTTCGCTAAAAATGTCGCGGTCGAAAAAGGGCGTGACACCTTCCCTTTAGGATAATGAAGAACCTTACCTAGAACCTCATTAAGTTTTGCAGACCTTTAATTGGAGTTATTTTTAGCAGATTTTTGCTAAGTCGATGTCCTAATTCAGAATTAGCCTCGTAGAACTGAACTACCTTGATCTGAATCTCTGGAACTCACAGAAGACCAATGCAAGTCCACTCTCAATTCAGCATAAGCTTGGGATGGATGCAGCAAGAAAACGGATGTGCGTTACTAACACTAACGCGCAACGACTTTCTAAATTCTAAATAAAAAAATAAATAATAGACTAAGATTCTAAATAAAGGATAATAAATAAACGGGGTATCTTCAATTTCTTTTGACAGTTTTAGATTGTGGTGCTTTGTAATCAAGGGCGAGAAGGAAGTTCATGGAAAGGTAGCTCACATACCTTTCTCAGAAGGAGCAGGTTTAGCGGATGGGAATGGCATTTCCGGGAATGCAGTCAAGGGTGAAGGAGCAAAAGAAGCTAACTCGAATGAAGAATCTTTCTGAGGAGTGACCCCAAGTAGAAGTGTATTGAATGATCCCGGTCGGTTGCTTTCTGTTCATATAATGCATACAGCTCTGGTTGCTGGTTGGGCCGGTTCGATGGCTCTGTATGAATTAGCGGTTTTTGACCCCTGTTTAAATGGTTGTCTAATGTCTACCACTTGATAGAGGGCATTCTCACTATTCTATTATACGAGAAACGAATGAGCCTACAGGAGTGCCAATCAACCGAGCCACCAGGTTTGAGAATAAGGTGGGATTCCTGGATCTAGTGGCCGGTGAATCACTGATCAAAGAGTGAGCAGCCGCCAGGTTTAATGATTTGGTGGGATCTACAGATGTAGTGGCTGGTGAACCGCTTCTTCTTCTTCCACGAAGATTCAGACAAAACCGAGCTTGGATGGAACTGAACAAGATTTGGCGAACGAATACAAAGGTCAAAGGCTTTATTATTGAGAAAGTAAAAGGAGGTTATTCAGTAGCCATCGCAGGTTTCATTACCTTTCTTCCATTCCGTCGCAGAAGGAAAAGGATATCGAATGATCGATTCACCATTGAGAACATTAACCCCAAAAAGACGAATATTGTGGTGTTCTAACAGCGGCAGATCAAACAAGAACTTGATGAGCGAAATCCCTTTGAAAGAAGTCCAAAAAAAAAGAGCTCTTTTTTAATTCCGATGCCTAGCGTCCCCTGATAACCTAGGATTAGTGGTGATAGGGCTGATGTGGTATCTCGGAAACTGGGATTTGATGGTATCTGTAGAGTTGATTGGGAGAGTGTTTTGCTCCTCTTATTCTACGATAATCCAAGCTCCAGCGGCACCTCACGAACTTCTTACTGGGGCACTACTATAATAGGCATTTGCTAGTGTTTGGATGTCTCTAAAATAATTAGGTGGCGACTCCTTAAACTAAATTTAGGAATCACCCATATGTCGTACTCTATTTCGACTTCGGTTAAAATGGGGTGTGACAAACACGGTTTGTAGACATTCCGAGTACTAATTGTTCTGATACCACTAAATATCATGACCCGACCCAATGGGCCGCAACCCGGTGCCCTAATTGGACACTCTTAGACCCACATGTCAAGTATAATCTGACTGATACCAAACAATATAAAAATCTCGTGAAAATAAGCTGCTGACTCATAACATCATGTATATCAGAATAAACATGTCTCCTGAGGAGTCACATCATTTCAACATAACAAAATAGGCAAGCCGACGAGGCCGCCACTGTACATAGAGATATCCAAAAATGGCTCACAACTGTATACATATACAATAACATGTCTATCACCCACAACTGTCTACATACCTCTAAGAGTACGATAATGACATATGACAGGACAGGGCCCCGTCGTGGCCCTAAATATACATAAGTCAAAAATAAGATTCTGTACCAAAATGACTAAGCGCCGAATAAATGGAGCTCTCCAAATAGCTGAACATGAATCCTAGACTGGAGGATCACCAAACTGAGTACTTGTACCTACGGACATGAAACGCAGTCCCCCCGAGAAAAGGGGGTCAGTACGAAATAATGTACTGAGTATGTAAAACATGAAGTACTGTAAAATAATATCATAACTGGCCAAGAGATGTCATGAGACAAATATAATAATCCAAATATCAATACAAATGTGTCTTATGAAATGAGAGTCAACTGTGCCTTATGAAATGAGAGTCAAGACTTGTCCATATAAAATAAATCATATATACACTGCCTGACCCTCTAGTGAAGGACGCGGTGAAATCATATATTGCCCGACCCATTTTGGAACGCGGAAAGGTCATATACTGCCCGACCAATTCTGGGACGCGGTAAGGTCATATACTGCCCGGCCCATTCTGGAATGCAGTAAGATCATATACTACCCAGCCCATTCTGGGATGCGGTAAGGTCATATACTGCCCGACCCATTCTGGGACGCGGTAAGGTCATATACTGTGCACAAAACTGTCCGGAACGCGGTGAAATGATATAATCACATCAGCACGAGTAGAATATCACAAGTAATTTTATACAAATTAAATCATCATTTGACTCTCAATGAAATAAATAGAATAACTATTACTTTAGAAATTCAAGGCACTATCATATCATGTATCATTAAGAATTAGGATTCAATAGAATTATATACGTCCGTCGTACACTCATTTATATAGATCATGCCAAAAGAAAGAAAGGATAGTTTCACATACCTTTTAGTTGAACTAACCAACTCAATATTAGAATACGTCTCGTCTAGTACTAACCTATATAATCGTAATACGTCCATTAGATTACTAGCATACGTTATAATCGAATGATAACTTACTTTCTTTTCTATAAAAATTTGGGCAGCACTTCCCCTATTTATATACATATCCACAATTTACAAACAAAGCCAACAATACCAATAACCAAGCACAATTCCAGGATATAACAAAATCATTCCATATACTATGTTTATACCATAGTTATGCATTCTTTCTCTTTACATTCAGTTAATACACCAACTACAACAATCAATGTGATTACTACACATATTCCTCATGTTAATTCAACCCTTAATCCATGTTAAAATAGTCCATATTCTATCAACAACAAGAGGTATTCCAACTACAACGAGAGTGCAATGTTCAACTTTTTCCAACCTTAATTCCTTTAGGACGTATATCCATAATTACAACAATGTATATGCATGTTCATAGCTTAATTTCCAGCATTATAATCTTAAAAAGGCAGCCCCTAATACATCACATCAATGTCCAATAATTTCATGAAGTTCTCAGCCACAATCATGTCATAATTCCATAACTCTTTTCTTAGTTCCTAAAATCCAATTTCATTTTTCAATACTTCCATATAACTAATTATAACTTAACATCAAGGTTTTCCTTCAATTTTCAACATGCAATTAGTGACAAGGATAACAACAACAATAATCAAACTCCATGAACACAAAACAGTCCCCAAATCGGTACAACACCCTCAACATCACATGCATGGTCTTAAATTCCAAGTTTCTCCTAACACAAGTTCATTCCTTAAATTACAACAACATGCAATTCCAATTATACCATAAGAATAATAATTTCTTACCTTAATTTTGAGCCCAAAACAGTCCCTAGTTTCGATCCACTGCCCCAATTCCTTTTGCACCAATTTTAATCATTTCTTCAACTCAAAGTGACATGTATGTGTTATATAAGTTTAATCCATCATTCTTACATGTTTTTCTTCCAAAAACTTCATCTTAAAATCTGAAAATTCTTGGCAGTGCTTTCGGCCCAGCGGTGGCGTTTTGCCACTGTTTTTTGTGCTAAATTTGGCTTCTAATTTGTAGAAGAACTAATCTAGGAAGGATGAATAAAAATCTTCAATTTTTGCTAAGGAATGGGGTGTGTTTCGGCTGGGGGGAGAGAAGAGAGGAGGTGAGGGAGTATTTTTTTTAAATGAAATGAAATGAAAATGAAATGAAATGGGAGATGAAAGGTTAATAAGTGTGAAGGGCATAATTGTCCACTTAAATTTTAAGCCCACACTTAGTTAAAAAAATCTGAAAATTTTAAATGGCCTCATATTCTCAATGTCAAGATTTTATAATACCACACTAATCCATAACTCCATTGGAACAAATTCAACTACTAGTATTAGTTCTCCTCGTCACATTTGTACTATTCAAAAATTTATTTCGGGAGCGCGTCCTTTGTATACTAATTTCCTTATTAGCATATGTAAATATACTTTATATCAAATATTCAAATCTTATTTTTTTAGTTACACTCTCTAATCATTGCCTTAAACTTACGAGGTGTAACATAAGTAATCGTTGAGACCTTAGATATCCAAGGCCTTCTTAAATATGATTGAATAGCTCATAATATGTGTTTAGATGAACCCACAATCCATATGTGATATACCTAAGAGTTAAATGGTTCTAAGAATGTCTTATATAAATCAGTGGGCAACAAATGATTTGTTTAGGATTAGTTTGTAAAGAAAATAGGGTTATGCGAGCTTTAATCTTAATGTCAAATGAATCTGAGTAACTTATGACATATTACCAGGTGTAGGACGATCGGGGTTCACTGTTAATCTTTTTTTTCCCAGACTCATATATGCATAGGTATTGTATGGAATGACTAGAATAGGATTAATATAAACTAAAAGAAAAAAAGTGCCTATTGTTTGAGCATAAGTGATTGTGATAAGTGTGAATCATGATTACTCCTAAGTCTAAACTAAGGAATTAAAAATATGTTTTGTTCATTATTCAACTACTTGTACTACTTAGAGTTTTACATGAACTTGATGATTATGAAATACTTTGTTTGAAATAATTTGATGAAGAACTGTATGAGAGTTGACTTGATCAACTAGTCTATCCACATTGGGTCTAGTTCTGTTAGTCTGAATCTGATATAATTCATATGACTAATTTGGTTTAGACTACCCAAGTTTTGAGGTTGGTATGTTTATGAAGTTCAGTATTGTGTGTTGTTTTGAACCATGAAGGTGTTGTCGTATGTGTATTTCTTGCCTTACTACGAGCTTAATTCAACAAAAAAAAAAATCTGATAAAGTTTTTAGTTTATCCTCCCTGAACTCTGTGTGTTTATATCTATTTAATTTGAAGAACATTTTTTAGGCTAAATAATGAGTTTGCATGGTTTGAACTTTGAAAATATCATGTTTGGTTGTAGGGAGTGATATAGGGTTATTTTAGTAGTACCCCATGTCATAGCATGATCAAAGTAACCCCCATATGTCTTAATATGACCTTGCCTTGTCCGTATGGTCTGTTCTTAAGTCATATTATCTGTTTAATCCCAAACATGTATATCAATATGCCTATCTGCATCTAGTTTAATCTTGGAGGGATGCTAGGCTTTTTCTTATATTTTTAAAAGGGTGGCTGTGTCATGAATACATTTTAAGGGATTACTTACATCCATCTATATGTTCATGTTGCCACTTCATATTTGAAAGTCCAACCATCTAGTGTAGATGCATATCTAGGCAAGAAACATGCAAGTTTCTATGTGTTGCTAACAATTTGAATGGTAGAATTATGTGAAATTCTGTAAGCCAACTTGAGGAGCTAATTCACAAAGGTCTACTGGACCTCTGTATGTCAGAGTCTAAATTATATTTCTTATTTTGCTATGTGGTCATTTCTATTTGTATCTAAATCAGTTAGGATAATAAAGTATCACACAAGGATAGAAGATTAATTGCAATACATGCATATGTTTATTTCTTTAAGATTGTTCAACTTGAGGATTTGATACTTGACCTGATAATTTGTCTGAGTTAGAATTTCCCGTCTAAATCTTTCTAGTATACTTTTCATCTAGGTGATATTGGCAAATCTTGTGTTTGTTTTGATAGCATGTCCATTCTTGTTTTATGTCATGCATAAATATGTCCCTGTTAAGTAAGGTTAATATCTGATATGAGAGTTGTACTTGGTTTGATTTTTTGTCTAATTTTCCTATTGGTGTTCTGTATCTATCCCTATCAAACTGAATGTGGTTTTGATATAATTTGTTGAGAACAATATAGTTCATGATATAGGGATTATGTGACTCATATGTATCTACTTGGCGTTCCTGTTATTTTTAGAGCCTCCTTTTTGTATCATTCTAAAATCATGAAGTCAATACTTAGGTATGGTATGAAAATATCTTGAATATGGTCATGTTTAGTCCAGATGCATGTGTGAGAGTTAGTCTAATGGCCTTGAATGGTTTCTTGTTTACATTGATCCCTATTTGAATTTGATTCATTGCATATTGGAGCCTTGTATGTTATCTCAACTTGTCTTCTGTATATGTATGCTATAAATGTCAACTTAGTAAGGTCTGTCTAATTTGAAAGAAGAAAAAGAAGCCAATGTCCTATTTTCTACCATCTAAAGGTATACTGCATAACCCATTGCTTTAGATTCAATTTGTTTCGAACTTCTCCCTAGTCACTAGTGTGGTTGCAGTAGCATGAATGAGATAATTTGGTATATATTGGTTTGTCTCAAGAACCTATTTGTGTTTAAGCTTAATCTCAAAAATTCTAAAGCCTGCATATTTGATTTATTATGTGTCTGAGTTATGAGTGCTTGGATTGGGGAACATTGGATTAGAAATAATAGTACATATATATGATATAATGTTTTGACTAGGTTCTCTTTGATTTTGTGTTTTGTAAGTGGGTTTAGGAATGGAAGAGGTGAGTATACATGTAATGATCCATTCGGTCGTTTCTAGATAAAAACCTCTATTTGACCAAATTACCCTTCATATAGGCTATATGTGGAATTTATGGTGTGCGGGTATGGGTGGCCCAGATCCCGAGGTTCATTTATGAGATTTTTAGAGAAAAAACCCAAAATAGAAATTTAGAGTTGATTAGTTTGACTCAAACTTGACTTTTAAGTATACGGGTCTATTTCTAGGTTCCATCACTTCTAATAATTTCGGAGGGTCATTTATGTCCTAGTTGAGTCATTGTGTCACGACCCAAATCACGAGTCGTGATGGCACCTACCCTATTCCCCCGAGTAGGCGAACCACGTTCTCATTAACAAGGTAAATCAACGGAAAAATAAATAAGGAAATGAAGTTATAAATTCTTAATACTTAAATGGTTACGACATTCCCCAAAATTTAGTCAAAAGGGTACAAGAGCACTAACAAATCTGAAAAATAGAAGTCTGAAGGAATGTCTGAAGGTTACATATTGTCTGTCAGAAAAATGGAATTAACTAAGAAGCCCTTCAGGGGCCACGGACGACCAAGTAGCTCACCCTGAATGACTAGAAGATGTCTACATCGCGAATCAGCCACAGAGCGTAGAACTAGAACCTGGATCGTACTCTGCACTCAACAAAAGTGCAGCAAGAGTAGTATTAGTACAACACTAGTACCGGTAAGCATCATAGGCCAACGGTGATTAGATAACGCATGAAAAAGTTAAAACCAACAAGTAGCACATAGAGCAATCAGGCATGATCACGTATCATATACAAGCAAAGTGTAAAGAAATCATAAAATCAACCAAGACAAATATAATTCACCAAATGATCAGTCAAAATATGAGTGGATGAATGCAATGCAATGCAATGTCACCTCTCTCACTCCCGCTCTCCGGCAGAAACCTCGGAGGCAATCACTCCCGCTCTCCGACAGAAACCTCGGAGGCAATCACTCCCGCTCTCTGGCAGAAACCTAGGAGGCAATCACTCCCGCTCTCCGGCAGAAACCTCAGAGGCAATCACTCCTGCTCTCAGGCAGAAACCTCAGAGGCTATCACTCCCGCTCTCCGGCAGAAACCTCGGAGGCTATCACTCTCGCTCTCCGGCAGAAACCTCGGAGGCAATCACTCCCGCTCTCCGGCAGAAACCTTGGAGGCTATCATTCACTCTCAGTCTCTCACCTCCCCATCATCACAAAATAATATGAAAAGTATGTCAGGCATGATATCAAGTCTCAACACGTGTCACCAATATACAATCAACAAGTACAAGTCAAATCAGGTGGTAATCACATAAAATAACACGTATGGTGACAAGCCCACATAACAGCTGACGGAACCAACGTAATAGAGATTCATCTCCACTTCCTTCCCGAAGGCTTATCATGCTATCCCTGTCACTTCCTACGACTACATACGATTCTCTAATCAGAGTCTAACTAAAGTAAACTGTAACCTACCTCAATGTCGAGCGGGTGTCACGGACAATCAAACCAATGTCTTCCCCTTGCGTAGAGCCTCTGAACGATTAAAATCTAGAAAATATGTGAACTACATTATAATACGAATCTAAAGACACTCATATTGCTATATTTATATTAACAAGATCTTTACCATTTTCATTGTATGACTAAATTCATACCCTTACAAAAAAATATTAGCATAACTTCAGGACAAACAAATTATATTCCTTTCTTTTAATTTTCTCGTATCTCCCGCTTGTAAAGGATATAACATTAAATTCGTAACTCCAAATAAGGTGTTTATTGTACCATATCGAAGGAAACACTAGGATCTATTATTATGCCTAATCCCACCTGACAATACTTAGTGTAGATGATGAAAATTTACGAAAGAAACAACCCTATGAAATCTGTGTCGCCAATTTTTTTGTAAAACAAGGCAGAAACTTCAAACAGTCATAATTTTCAAACCATAAGTCGGATATATCTTCGTAAGATATCAAACTGACGGGAACAGAGTAATATACAACTTTCATTCAGCCCATATTTTCATATTCTTTACGGATTTGTACAATTTTCACGTTTTATATGATGTGTCGCCTGAGTTTTGGTAAAACGAGACAGAAATTTTAAATAGTCATAACTTTCAACCCATAAGTCGGATTTATCCCCGTAAGATATCAAACTGATGGGAACAGAGAAATATACAACTTTTATTCAGCCTATACTTTTATATTCCCTACGGATTTGTACAGTTTTCACGTTTAATATACTGCTATAATCATTATGCCATGATACATCCCTCAAGTTTCTCTTATTCAAGTGGATTGTGGAATTGCCGTGTAATGACTTCTTTAAAAATTGATTCCATTCTACAACACATTATTATAAGAATCATGAATAGATTAATTCAACTATATAACGTAGAATCTAACCTGAACTTAGTTGAACGCTTCCTACTCGTCTAGTTACTAGCGTTTTCTTTCTTTTCCTTCTAGCTGCTAGGGTTTTCTCCTCTCCTCCCCTTTTTTTTTTCCTTTTGTCATGTTTTCTTTCCTTCTTTTTGGCTGCAATATTTTTTTTGTTTTCTTGTCACTAGGGTTTTTCTTTTCTTTGTTTCCTCATTCTTTTGATGCTGCAAAACGCCCCCCTCCCCCTTTTTCTTTTGTTTTAAAACGTGCCCTACCCAATAGGATAGTGGGCTTGACCCACCAACTCACTTAATTAATTTCATGCACAAATCGTATATTAAAACTCCTATAATTTTATACCCTATAGTCTCATACCCTTTCGTAGTTTTAAAGTGTTAAACGACCAAATGGATCGTTACACATTGGTTTGCTTCCCGAGGAAATCAGAGGTACTTTGTGGTTTTATTAATAAAATTTGTGACACTTGAATGTTTTGGATCATTTTTTTTTAAAAAGTTGCATCTTAGCTCAGTTGTATCCTAAATTTTAGTGGCAAGTGTAGAATTTGGATTCTTGGAACCTAATGGTGGTTGATTATAATGAACTTGAAGAGAAAGACTAGTACATACATAGAAAGGTGCATATTCTGTATATCAACATTAAGTTTTAGTTTACTTCTAGCTATGGTCTTCGTACTACTGAAGCAAGGAAAAAGAAAACTATGGAGAGAACTTAAAAATATGCATAGGATGATAAAGGACCCTGACTACTAATAGGAGATTATAATATTATTACCAGCTTAGATGATAGAATAAATGGGAGTCCTCTGCAAGAAAGTGAAGTAAGATGTTTCATATTAGATACAGACGTGTTAAATGCAAATGTATGGTGATGTATCTGTTTTGCTATGAGCCACAGGTCTAAGAGCATAGTAAGAGGAAGACTTGCCCTATCCCTATTTATATTCTGAACCAAATGATCAAGTATGTGCCTAGGTAAAAGCTAAATTAGCATGTACTTGTTAATTTGAATGTAATAGTATAGCTAAAATCTTAAGTTTAAAAGGTTGTTAGGATCATCCTAATATTACATGTTGCCTCTGAGGTTAGGGACAGTCAGGTTAAATCCAGGAGTGCATATTCTTATTGATATAGCTGATTAGATTCTTAACATGTTTGTTGTGCTTAAAAAGTGAACTGCTTAGCTTGATACAAGATAATACTTATTTCAACCCTTCAGTTTTAAAACATGACCTTTAAATTCTATTGGTATGACTAAGTAGATACGTTACATGACCGTTTTGTGTCTATGAAAGGTTTTTTAAATCTTGATAAGAACTATTACATGTATTGGGGTCTGCTTGATCTGTGTTGCAACTAACATTGTTCTCATTAGCTGCTATTTGTCGTTGTTAGCACTGTTATACTGAGATGGTTGCTATATATATGTTGGTTGTTGTTGCCTTTGAAATGAATTGTGACCCTGTGAAGCATCTTTGGTTTGCTGGATATAGGTTGTGTCACGACCCGACCCCGGGGCCGCGACTGGTGCCCTATCGGGGCACCCTGTCAGGTACACATCAGAGAATAGCAGCGGAATAAACATAATACAAAATCTGTATAAGGTAAACATCACTGGTCAGCCGATAAGGCTGCCTTCCATAAAAACATACTTAATCAGAAGTACAACTTATTCTTACAGCCCAAACCACAAACGTGACTACTGCACTCTCAGAATAACAATCGTATGACAGGGCCCCGCCATACCCCCTGAATATACAAAAGTCCATAACCTCAGGGAATCATACCAAAAAGACAAGCCTCCGGAGAGATGGAGCTTTCCAAGGAATGAACAGTGATCCTAAGAGTGCGGATCAGCAAGCTACGTATCTCGACCTGCGGCATGAACGCAGCCTCCCGGGCGAGGTCGATAACAGTACCAAGTATGTGAAATCAAAATATCAGTAATGAAATCATAATAGCATATATAAAGCGGAGACATGTATGGCGGCCAAACTACAAGACACAACATATACGCAGCCGTGTCAAGTCGGGACTCACGCCTCTAAGTCATCACTCAAATATAACCATAGTCTCTTGCCCATAATATCAATCATGCGTGGAATTCCTTCCCATCAGCGATCCTATGATATAACAACACTAAGGAGTACACATGAACACTAGATCCCACCTGTGTCATAAGGACCAGACGAGGCAAGACGGCGCATAGCTACGAGATCCACCCCGCATCCTCAATCGACCGGGAAAGTACGAAGCCGGCTACGAGATCCACCCGTACCACAATACTAATTACGAATCACGGCCGACCGGCAAGTCGATAGCCTCTACCAGATCCACCGCGCACATCACGATCGGGCAAGTACGCAGCTAACCACCGATCCACCGCATCACACAACTTCGCCCTAACACTGACCGGGGCAAGTACGAAAGCCAACTACCAGATCCACCCTGCATCAAGTCTCTGAACGGGGCAAGTACGAGGGCTAACTACTAGATCCACTGCGTGATGGACCTCATGGAGAGCTAATCCATGGAATAATATCACATCAGGAAACGAACCCTCATCATGGCCGCATACCCGTGGAATCCTCCATCACTGACGGTACGCCCAAATAGACTCATAACTACATGCTTTTAACTCGAATTGCAATACCATGCCTTTACATAAACCAAGACAATTATCATGCCTTCTTTTCACATAAACCAAGAGAATTCTTATTTAAGCAAGCCAAAGTACTTATCAAGGCACACATAGAATAATTCTCAATTAAACAAGCCAAAGTACTATGTACGTACATTTTTTTCGAAAGCCTCCTTTTTATGTAAAATCCAAGATACTAACACCCGTAGTATCAAGGCGCGTCTATTTTTCAAAGTAAGTTACTACACCTTTAGAAAACTCATTTCAAAGCTTGAAACCAAGTAACTTCAATTTTTCACAATCTAGACAACTTATGCTCATTAATCAAAATAGACAACTTTCATAACCTTCCATAAAGTTATTATAACCAACTTCCCATAAAACCGTTATACTAACTTTATGCTTTAGAAATTTAAGACATCCTTATCCTTTCATAAGGCCGTTATAACTAACTTCCCATAAAGCCGTTATAACTCCTTATAAACCATTTCGTTCTTTTACTAACCAAGAGACTTATACTTCAAACAAATTAATACAATTTTCAAAATACTTCAAGCCTCTTATCCTTTAGAAAACAAGTTTTTTACCTCAAAAATTTAAGTCTCTTATCTTTTAGAATAATTCAATACTCAATACTTTCACACCAAGTACTCTATACTTCATTATGTCAAGAAATCATTGTCTACCTTATAAGGGATAAACCACTCCTTAAGAACAAGCGGGTTAACTTCTTAACCCAACCAACTTAGACATTTTCTTAAAACAAGTCAAGTATAACAAAAGGATTTACTTCATTCAAAACACGTACGTCTACCGTACTATATAGTTATAACTACTCATGCTCAAGAGATAAGAAAGTTTCCACATACCTCTTCGGTCAATCCACTTGCTAAGCTCAAACTACCGCAAGTAATATGCCAACCTATAATAACCATGATACGTTTATTAACCTCTAATTTCAATGTAGAAATAATCTAAGTTCAAAGTCACTAAATTCTATGGAAAATTGGGCAGCATTTCCTTTGTTTCTACATACTTTGCCACATTTCTCAAGGCCGAATTCAACATCCAAATGCCACATTTAAGGCTCAACAATCCAAACATTTCAAAGGGGATTACACACCTAAACTTGGGTGTGTAAAATTCTGCCCCACAAGGTAAAACAACTAACTTAACAAGTCTAAGGTAATTTTTAGGCTACAACATGCTCACATAATCTTCTTAACCAATTCTTTCATATCCAACCCATATTTCTTACATGCAATGAATCTAAGAGCATTATTTACAACTACAAATCCCTTCTTCTTCTCATGCAACACAATAACTAGCTACAAGAGAAGAAATGTTACCTTTAGAGCTTTAGCCAAAATTATTCCAACAACTTTGCTAGCCTCCTTTCCAAGAACACCACCACAACAACTCCTACAAGCTAGCCACAAGCTTCCTTCTTGTCCTTAACTATTCAGATTTTTCTTAGGCTTTGAATTCCCCTTGGAATTTTAGAGAGAAGTGAGAGCTAATTTAGAGAGAGAGAGAGGTTTGAAAGATGACAAGACTTGGTCAATATAAGGCATGCAAGAAAAATCAGATGGGGGGGGGGGGGGGACACTTGTCACCCTCCCATGACCTTTTTAAAAGAGAAAATCAGATTTTCCTAAGTTTTTCCGCCCAAAATACCGCCTCGGCCACGGCCGCTGACTCAAACTTCGCAGCCTTCTTCAACTTCCGGCGTGTTCGCTTCCTGGCTGCAACTTCAGCGACCCTCGGTATATCCGCGCCGCGCCTCGCTGCTTCGTCCGAGACACATTTCGCCCGTCACAAGACCGAACTTGTAACTCCCATAACTTCCTACTCCGATGTCCTATCGACGAACGGTTGGTTGCGTTGAAAACTAGACTCAACGAACTACGCACTAGGCCTTTGAAATACTTAGGAACTCTCAATGTACCGGGTCATAACCCACCTCAAAGTTGACTAAAGTCCATCCGGAACAATCCGTCAACCTATCTTTTGAAAATTTTAAGTCTTACTCCCTTTCGTACGCTCTCATGCGCATGACCTGAACTACGGGGTGTAACATTCTCCCCCCCTTAGAAACATTCGTCCCGAATGTTCTTTTGGAGCCAATCTACTATTCCTCGGTACATCCTCGTACTATATACTAATGGAACTTCATTATGCCACCTATGACCCTAAGATATCGCACACGCATTCCCATTCACCGTAAGTCAAACAGAAAACGAACCCAACATATGAACCATTACTACTTACCCCCGTTCACGGCCTAACATAATTGCCCGTTCATATTTACCACTCATTCTATCACATGTACACAGTCTCAATATCCTCTGTTCATAACACTAAATCATACAACAATCCTATCATGCATACTAATCTCTAAAGGGTCAAAGATATACCTGTAATTATTGCTTCACATTCCCCTTGTCGTTCTAATCATGATCCTGCCCTGCACGGCGCATAACAAAAGAAGGCGATGAACCAGCCACTGATCCCGAAGGCTGAATCTTTACATCCGTGCTATCCCTGGTCGGACAGTTCCTCGCATAATGGCCCTGCTGGCCGCATGTATATCAATTATCCAAACTAGCACGACACTCCCCATAATGGGTGTTACCACATCGGCTACACCGAGGTAGAGGTGGCTTCCTCAGACTAACACCACTACTCTCCCGAAAACCTGAACCCTTGGAGCCCTGTCCTGCTCCTGAATCTCCCGAACGTCCTGAATATTGTGGTGGAGTACTCCGTACTGGCTGAGGCGCATAACTAGCCTGCTGCTGAGGCGGTCCGCCTCAATCGCCCCGAGATCTCGCTGTCTCGCCTCTTGGCTGGCACGATCAGCCAAGACCCTCCTTTCTCGTCCTCTATCCTGCGTATATGCTGCGTCTGGCGATATCCATACTGGTGAAGAGCTACTCCTAAGCACGCAGATAATCATATGACGGTCTAGCCCCATCACATAGCGATGAACTGCACATGCGTCATGCTACAATAGTGTGCGCATACCTGGCCAAAGAGTCAAACTCCAAGCTGTACTCTCTGATGGTCCTCTCATTCTGCCTCAAGGTTAAGAATCTATCCACGCGGGCTCTCCTCAACTCGGAGGCGAAGTGATCCAGAAGGCCTCTCGTGAACTCCTCCCAAACCGGGAAGAGCACCTCCTCTAGACAATTCCCATGACTCAAACCAGTTCAACGCAATATCGCGTAACCGGTAAGAAGCTAACACAACGGACTCCGTCTCCGAGGCCCTAAGCACCTGCGTAGTCCGCCGCACCTGTCGAATAAACTCCTGAGGATCCTCCTCAGACCTCGAACCATAGAACTCGGGTGGATTACAACTCAGAAAGTCCCGAATCCTTAAACTGTCGGCCCTAGGGTTAGCCACCGGCCCCTGGCGGTGCTGCCCTCTCACGATGCTAGTCAACAACCTGATCTGCTCTCCGTAATCCCTATACTCTGCCCCTGGCTGTGGAATCGGGGCTCGCACGAACCTCGAGATCTCGCCGCTCTCGCTCTCTAACATCGCCGTGCGTGAACTCGCTGACCCGCCTACTACCTCAGGCATAGTCTGTGCCCTAGTCCTGATAACTCTCTGTGTACCACTAGCAGCTCCTGCTGCTGCCTTGCCCTTCTGGGCTCTGGTCGCCTTCCGTGAAGGCATAACTGGTACATAAGAAGAGGTCAGTGAGGATTCAACCTAGTAGGACAGCTCTACTACACGACCTCAGAGAGAGAAGAATGGAAACCAATCCTAAATGTCCCACAGCCTCCTGATTATAGATGTGGTGCACAACACACCGATAATCAAGACTCTACTAGACACGGTCTGTAGACACTTTCCGAGGACTAACTGCTCTGATACCACTTTTGTCACGACCCGACCGGCGCGATCGTGCCCTATCGGCACCGCCAGTACACGTCGAGAATAGCAGCGGAATAAACATAATACAAAATCTGTATAAGGTAAACATCACTGGTCAGCCGATAAGGCTTCCTTCCATAAAAACATACTTAATCAGAAGTACAACTTATTCTTACAGCCCAAACCACAAACGTGACTACAGACCTCTAGGAATAACAACTGTGGCGGGACAGGGCCCCGCCATACCCCCTGAATATACAAAAGTCTATAACCTCAGGGAATCATACCAAAAAGACAAGCCTCCGGAGAGATGGAGCTTTCCAAGGAATGAACAGTGATCCTAAGAGTGTGGATCAGCAAGCTACCTATCTCGACCTGCGGCGTGACGCACTTCCGAAGGAGGTCGATCAACAGTACCAAGTATGTGGATCGAAATATCGTAATGAAATCATAATAGCATATATAAAGCGGGAGACATGTATGATACCCAAACTACGATTACACAACATATACGCAGCCGTGTCAAGTCGGGACTCACGCCTCTAAGTCGTCACTCAAATATAACCATAGGTCTCATGCCCGTAATATCAATCATGCCTGGAATTCCTTCCTTCATCGTCGGCCATGATATAACAACACTAAGGAGTACATGAACACTAGATCCCACTGTGTCATAAGGACTGCGACGAGGCAAGACGGGCATAGCTACGAGATCCACCTGCGTCCTCAATCGACCGGAAAGTACGAAAGCCGGCTACGATCCACCATCAACAATACTAATTACGAATCACGGTCGGCGGCAAATCGATAGCCTCTACCGATCCACCCCGTGTCACATCACGATCGGGGCATCTGCAGCTAACCACCAGATCCACCCTGCATCACACAACTTCGCCCTAACACTGACCGGGGCAAGTACGAAAGCCAACTACCAGATCCACCCTGCATCAAGTCTCTGACCGGGGCAAGTACGAGGGCTAACTACTAGATCCACCTGCGTGATGAGACCTCATGGAGAGCTAATCCATGGAATAATATCACAATGGAGGCGAACCCTCATCATGGCCGCATACCCGTGGAATCCTCCATCACTGACGGTACGCCCAAATAGACTCATAACTACATGCTTTTAATTCGAATTGCAATACCATGCCTTTACATAAACCAAGACAATTATCATGCCTTCTTTTCACATAAACCAAGAGAATTCTTATTTAAGCAAGCCAAAGTACTTATCAAGGCACACATAGAATAATTCTCAATTAAACAAGCCAAAGTACTATGTACGTACATTCTTTTCGAAAGCCTCATTTTTATGTAATATCTAAGATACTAACACCCGTAGTATCAAGACGTGTCTATTTTTCAAAGTAAGTTACTACACCTTTAGAAAACTCATTTCAAAGCTTGAAACCAAGTAACTTCAATTTTTCACAATCTAGACAACTTATGCTCATTAATCAAAATAGACAACTTTCATAACCTTCCATAAAGTTATTATAACCAACTTCCCATAAAACCGTTATACTAACTTTATGCTTTAGAAATTTAAGACATCCTTATCCTTTCATAAGGCCGTTATAACTAACTTCCCATAAAGCCGTTATAACTCCTTATAAACCATTTCGTTCTTTTACTAACGAAAGAGACTTATACTTCAAACAAATTCATACAATTTTCAAAATACTTCAAGCCTCTTATCCTTTAGAAAACAAGTTTCTTACCTCAAAAATTTAAGTCTCTTATCTTTTAGAATAATTCAATACTCAATACTTTCACACCAAGTACTCTATACTTCATTATGTCAAGAAATCATTGTCTACCTTATTTAGGATAAACCACTCCTTAAGAACAAGCGGGTTAACTTCTTAACCCAACCAACTTAGACATTTTCTTAAAACAAGTCAAGTATAACAAAAGGATTTACTTCATTCAAAACACGTACGTCTACCGTACTATATAGTTATAACTACTCATGCTCAAGAGATAAGAAAGTTTCCACATACCTCTTCGGTCAATCCACTTGCTGAGCTCAAACTACCGCAAGTAATATGTCAACCTATAATAACCATGATACGTTTATTAACCTCTAATTTCAATGTAGAAATAATCTAAGTTCAAAGTCACTAAATTCTATGGAAAATTGGGCAGCATTTCCTTTGTTTCTACATACTTTGCCACCTTTCTCAAGGCCGAATTCAACATCCAAATGCCACATTTAAGGCTCAACAATCCAAACATTTCAAAGGGGATTACACACCTAAACTTGGGTGTGTAAAATTCTGCCCCACAAGGTAAAACAACTAACTTAACAAGTCTAAGGTAGTTTTTAGGCTACAACATGCTCACATAATCTTCTTAACCAATTCTTTCATATCCAACCCATATTTCTTACATGCAATGAATCTAAGAGCATTATTTACTACTACAAATCCCTTCTTCTTCTCATGCAACACAATAACTAGCTACAAGAAAAGAAATGTTACCTTTAGAGCTTTAGCCAAAATTATTCCAACAACTTTGCTAGCCTCCTTTCCAAGAACACCACAACAACAACTCCTACAAGCTAGCCACAAGCTTCCTTCTTGTCCTTAACTTTTCAGATTTTTCTTAGGCTTTGAATTCCCCTTGGAATTTTACAGAGAAGTGAGAGCTAATTTAGAGAGAGAGAGAGGTTTGAAAGATGACCAAGTCTTCAAGACTTGGTCAATATAAGGCATGCAAGAAAAATCAGATGGGGGGGGGACACTTGTCACCCTCCCATGGCCTTTTTAAAAGAGAAAATCAGATTTTCCTAAGTTTTTCCGCCCAAAATCCCGTCATACTGAAACTTCCGCAGCCTTTCTGAATTCGGCGCAAGGCCGCAACTTCAGCGACCCTCAAGATATCCGCGCCGCGGCCACTGCCTGGGTCCGAGACACATTTTTGCCCGTCTGCGCACTAAACTTGTAACTCCCATAACTTCCTACTCTGATGTCCTATCGACGAACGGTTGGTTGCGTTGGAAACTAGACTCAACGAAATACGCACTAGGCCTTTGAAATACTTAGGAACTCTCAATGTACCGGGTCATAACCCGCCTAAAAGTTGACTAAAGCCCATCCGGAACAATCCGTCAACCTATCTTTTGAAAATTTTAAGTCTTACTCCCTTTCGTACGCTCTCATGCGCATGACCTGAACTACGGGGTGTAACAGGTTGGTAGGTCTATTTGTAAAGGAGACTCTGCCAAAATTTCCAGTTTTAGACGAGTTTTTGAAAGAAAACGTGTAAGGAAGATAGATTTAGACTTGTAGAATACATGCATGTCATTTTGGAGTCGAAGAAATGATAAAAATGGTGAAGGAAACTTGAGCAGTGGACCGATTCTTTAAGGGACTGTTTTGGCACAAATTTCAGGTAAGAAATTCTTCTTCTTATGGTGTAATTGAAGTTGCATGTTGTTGTTGTTCAAGAAACGAACTTGTGTTAAGAGATGAACTTAGATTAAGAGGAAATGAAAGTAAGAAAATGCATGTGGTTGTTGTAATGTTGTTGTTGGACCGATTTTGGGACTATTTTGTATACCTTGGGTTTGATTGTTGTTATTGTTATTATTGTCACTAATTGCATGTTGAAATTGAAGGAGATATTGATACTTAAGTTGTAATTGTTATATGAAATTGTTGAAATGTGAATTGGATGTTAAGGAATTAAAAGAAGAGTTATGGTAGGGTGTTCTTGTGGCCGTGACTTTCATGAAATTATTGGACATTGTTTACTCGATTTTAAGGGTTGTTTTTGTTGGATTTTAATGCTGGAAATTTTGTTAGTTATGGGTTGTTTTTAGTGAATTAGAATATTGGAAATTTAGATATAAACATGCACGTACATTGTGGTAGTTGCTACTCCCTGTCCTAAAGGAATAAAGGTGTAAAAAGAGGATACATTGCACTCTTGTTGTTGTTGGATTGTGGACTATTTTTAAGGACGGTTTTGACGTAGGTAAAGGAGTTAAGAGTAACATGAGAAATAGGTGTATGAATCACCTTGATTGTTATGGTCGTTGTATTCCATGAACGTAAAGAGAATGAATGTTTTATGATGGCGTATATGAAGTATTTGGGATTGTTTTGGTTGTATCCTTGAGTTGCATCTTGTTATTGGTGTTGTTGGCTTTGTTTGTAAGTTGTGGATGCTCATTTAAATAGGGGAAATGCTGCCCACATTTTTATAGAAAAGAAAGTAAGTTATCATTCGATTATAACGTATGCTAGTAATCATAAGGTTAATGGACATGTTACTATTATTATAGGTTGAAGTGCTAGTCAAGGCGTATTTAGATATTGAGTTGGTTAGTTCGTCATTAAGGTATGTGAAACTATCCTTTCTTTCTTTTGGTATGATTTATATAACATGAGTGTACGGCGGACGTACATAATTCTATTGAATCCTAATTCTTAACGATACATGATATGATAGTACCTTGATTTTCTAAGTAATAGTTATTCTATTTATTCCATTGAGAGTCAAATGATAATTTAATTTGTATAAAGTTAATCATGATATTCTATTCGTGCGGATATGACTATATGATTTCACCGAGTCTCGGGCCGGGTATGTATATAAATATGATGATTTCACCGAGTCCCAGAATGGGTCGGGTACGATATAAGTGGACAGGTATCCACAGCTTATGGACAGGTATCCATATATATGACTTCATTCACCGAGTCCCATAATGGGTCGGGTACGGTATATGATATGATTTCATCGAGTCTCATAATGGGTCGGGTACGGTATATGATATGATTTCACTGAGTTTCATAATGGGTCGGGTACGGTAAGTATATGCACATGATGATTCTATGGACAGACATCCATTATTTTGATATGACTCACATTTTTATATGGCACAGTTGTATTGGTATTTTTTACTATTACATTGTCTCCTGTTATCTTTTGGCCAGTTATGATCTTATTTATAGTACTTCATGTTTTACATACTCAGTACATTATTTCGTACTGACCCCCTTTTCCTGGCGGGTTGCGTTTCATGCTCGTAGGTTCATGTACTCAGTTTGATGATCCTCCAGTCTAGGATTCCCGTTCAGCTGTTTGGAGAGCTTCATTGATTCGGAGCATAGTCATTTTGGTACAGAACCTTATTTTTGACTTATGTATATGTAGGGGCACGACGGGGCCCTGTCCCGTCATATGTCATTATCGTACTCTTAGAGATCTGTAGACAGTTGTGGGTGGTAGATGTGTTTTTGTATATGTGTACAGTTGTGAGCCATTTTGGATATCTCCCTGTACAGTGACGGTCTTGTCGGCTTGCCTATTTTTTATATGAATTAGATGTGACTCCTCAGGAGACAAGGTTATTACCGATATTTACATTATCCTTGGTATCTGTGTGATTATACGTGACAGATGGGTATAAGGGTGCCCAGGTAGGGCACCGGGTCGCGGTCCGTCGGGTCGAGTCGTGACAGTAATGCTCTTATTGACAATAAGATGTGGGATCTTGTACCTCGTCTTCCTGATACTACTATTATTCATTCTGTGTGAATTTTTTGACATAAAAATAAATCTGATTGTTCTTTTGAGAGGCACAAGGCCCGTCTTGTTGGTGATGACGGCTCTCAATAGGTGGGAGTGGATTGTGATGAGCTTTCAGCCCGATGGTGAAACCGGCGACCATTCTTAGTATTTATTTATCCAAATCTTGGCATATTCATCAGCTTGATGTCAAAAATAATTTCTTGCATGGGGACCTTCATAAAACAGTATATGTATCCTATGGGATTCATGAATTTGATTCATCCAGATTATGTGTGTCTTTTGAAGAAATCACTATATAGACTGAAACAGACTCCTCGTGCATAGTACCAACGATTTGCTGATTTTATATTCTCTATCAGTTTCTCACATAACAAATCTGACCATCCATTGTTCATCTATAGCAACGGTAATGACATGGCATACATCCTATTATATGTTGATGATATCATCCTCACTACATCTTCTGATGCAATTCATCGATCCATTATGTCACTCATTGCCTCTGAGTTTGCTATTAAAGATTTGGGCCCCCTCAGTTATTTTTTGGGCATTGCTGTTATGAGACATGCAAGTGGCTTATTTCTTTGTCAAAGAAAGTACGCCGAAGAAATTCCTGATCAAGCAGGCATAACGTCATGCAAACCGGCACACACACCGGTGGACACTAATTTCAAACTCAGTGTCTCTTTGGGTTATATGTATGCCAACCCGATTCATTATCACAATTTAGTATGAGCATTACAGTATCTCACTTTCATGAGACCAGACATATCTTATTATATGCAATAAATATGCTTACATATGCACAACCCGACGGATGCACATATGAATGCACTCAAATGTATTTTGTGTTATGTACAATGTACTCTTCACTTCGGCCTACACATGTACAAGTCCACACTCTCTGGTCTCACCTCTTATTCTGACGCTGACTGGGGTGGCTGTCAGTACACTCGTCAATCCACGTCAGGTTACTGTATTTTTCTCAGAGATAACTTGATTTCTTGGTCAGCTAAATGACAAGCAACTCTGCCTCAATCCAATGCTGAAGTCGAGTACATAGGAGTAGCGAATGTTGTCTTTGAGTCTTGTTAGATACGCAACCTTTTGTTAGAACTTCACTGCCCAATCTACAAGGCTACATTAGTCTATTATGATAATGGCAGTGTAATATCTCTCTCCGACAATCCCGTTCAATATCATCGCACTAAACACATTGAAATGAATATTCACTTTGTACGTGAAAAAGTAGCTCGTGGACATGTTCGTGCCTTCATGTTCCTTCCCGGTATCAGATTGTTGATATATATACTAAAGGACTTCCGCACATATTTTTTGATGATTTTCGAGTCAGTCTCAGCGTACGAGAACCTCCCGCTTCGACTGAGGGGGTGTGATAGAATATTTTCAGAATATTGTCGTATCTTTGTATATCTTTTATATTATGTAAATTTATATTCCAATTGTAATTAGGAAGATTAGTTACCTAGTTTGTAGCCATGTAAATAATCATGTAACACTATATATATTGTACACGATAATCAATGAAAGACATACAACATATTCCTTTAATATGTATATTTAGTATAAATTATACACTTCGGCTATATATGTTGTGTTTACCAAGTATGTTTAGTATATGTATATTTAGTATAAAATATACACTATTTATACGTTATGTACATATTTTGTAAACTAGATGTCGAATGGTATTAGGCTGTAATTTTCCCTAAAAATGAATTGAATCAATAAGGTTAGGCCATGATCATGACCATGCTCAACGTTTGCTTGTGTTAAGTTGGACATGTTAATTTAAGCTAAATAGTGGATCATAAGGCAAAAATAGTTTTTTTAGTTGTTTTATAAGTTGTTTAATTACCAAATAAAACTAATAATTTCTTTTTAAATTTATGATGACTTATAGCAAACAAATAGTTAGATCAGAGCATTAAATTTTATCATTTCACATATTCTGTTGCAAGGAAAAGAAAGGCATAGAGAAGCTGAAAACAGTGAGGAAGTAAGTTGACTGAAAAAAAGGTTTAATGAGTGTTTGACTATACACATAAACTTCTCTGACAGTACCTGTTTGTACTGTCCTGATCTTTTCCTTAAAAAAGATGGTTAACCATCCTTAGAGGTGGCTAAGGGTGTGTTTGGATTAGCGGTGGGCAGAATTGATTCTGACAGAAGTAATTTATGTTTATACGCAACAATGTAAAAGTTATTTTTATAATTGATTTATGTTTTGATAGTTTTGATCAAAATTGTTTTTGAATGTAGAATTACCAAAATGGACATACATATAAATAAAAATATGCATATAAATAGATTGAAGTATATAAATAAAATTACAAATAGATAATAGAATTTAAAGTGTAATATAGTACTTAAATATTAGTAGAATATTATTACAATACTTTAAAGTGCAAATAATATTTAAATATTATTACAATACTAATTTTGCATGTACTCTATAATGTATTATATATTATAGAAAAAGGAAGAATATTATACTTAATAGTTATTTTAAAAAGTTCCTTGGAATCGATTTTCAGTTAAAATTGTATAGCACATTTTGCCGCATTTTTCGGGACTAGCTTCATTTAAAATTCTTGGACTAACTTCATTTATATTAATAATACATTATAGAAAAATGAATAATATTATACTTAATAGTTATTTTAAAAAGTATCTTGGAATCGATTTTCAGTTAAAATTATAAAGCACATTTTATCGCATTTAAAATATTAATAATATTCAGAATATTTGAAAGAAGACAACAGAAAAAGAAGAAGGATAATCCAAATGAATTGCATTGGTATTATATCATATAAGACAAATCAAAATTTTGAACTCAAATTTGTTATGGTATGAGGTGCACTGGTAGTCAGAAGGTCAAAATGCTATAACTGCATTCATAATATGATCTTGATGAACTTAAGGGTGTGACCAAGTGTTTAATGAAGTGGTTGAAAATCCTGAATATATTAATCTCAGGTTCAGATATTAGTGCAGAGGCAAAACATAACTGATTTCTTCCCAAGCAGCCTTGATGAACAAAGAGTTCATGGCCTATAAATATTGCAGGTTTGAATCATATTCCTGCCTAATCAATGAAACATTGTTCGCTAGGATAGAAAGTTGGTACGATCCGTTTACAAAATAGGGCTAGTGTTCTGTCTTGATTGGTTCCAAATATTTGTGAACACGTAAGAATTACTTTCAACTAAGCAGCCCAGCCCAAAATTAACAATTCCAAAATGGGCCAATTATTAGCTACTAGGCTAAATAACTAGAACAGGCCTCTAAAGCATTGACCAACAACACCAAATCTGTTAGAAGAAAAGGACACTTCAAAAAGAAAACAAAGAGGATAAAAAATGCCAAGTCACCAAAAGCTAAGGTCCATTTTGGATTTAAGGAAATCAATTATTATCCATCCAAATGCTTACCCCCAAAACTCAACTATGGACATTACATTTCAAAAGCACACTCTTTTAACTTTGTTACACAAACATGAGTACCTTCACAAATCCTACAACTTTGTTCCATCCAAAAATCACCATAACAAAAAATCATCACGCACAATGCAAAACATTACCTAAAATCCAAGCAAACTTACCAAATGATGAAGAAATTTTTTCGTCTAGGCGAAAAATTGTCACAACATTTCTAGCTACTCCATTGGCACTAGGCCTACAATCTACACCATTCGCATTGGCTGAAAATTGGGGCGTTCGATCATTTTTAAGGGAACACTTTTTTGAGCCCGGATTATCCTCTGAAGATGCAGTGGCACGAATTCGCCAAACAGCAGATGGACTACATAGTATTAAGGAAATGTTGGAGACCAATTCATGGAAGTATGTCTTGTTTTACATTCGTCTTAAATCGGCTTATCTTAAACAGGACGTGAAGAATGCCTTGTCCAGGGTGCCTGAAAGTCGAAAAGAGTCTTATGTTAAAACTGCCAATGAGCTGACTGATAACATGGCTGAGGTACTGTCCCTATTTCCCTATTAGAAATTTTCAAGACTGTATTCAGTATTACAAATATTTATAAGTATTTTTTGTTTGCAGTTTGATTACTACATTCGAACTCCAAAGGTATACGAATCTCGTGTATTCTACGAGAAGACGCTGAAATCAATTGATGAATTGGTGGCATTACTTGCATAGCGTCAAGAGTTTGCACATCAGAGGTGAGTGAATGGTGTACTGAAATCGCCTTCGTTAACAGATGTTAAAGAGTCTGTTTCCCAAAGTGGTTCAATAGCAGTTGAAATAGTCTCATTTTATGTTCATTAGTTTGTTCAAAAAAGGGACTTTCTTCAATAAACAAATTAGAGCTAATGAGTATCTAATTTGTGGAGCTAATGAATGAAAAACGAATTTGTGGAGTATAAATGTAAAAGCACTTCTTCTCTAGCTTAAAGAGTTGGAGAGATGGCATGTCCTCGTGCCGTCATCCGCTCGACTTTGGCTTTGGTCAAATGATCTCATGGATGAAAGAGTTTTATAATTTAAATTGCCGCTATTTCAGTACTGTTTTCAGTTCTATCTTGGAGGAATTAATCTGAAACCTTGCCCAACAGTGAGAGAATTAAATTCCTTAAGGATACACAGTGCAGTTTGTGGACTCGGAGATAATTTAACTTTACTGTTTTAATTACAGATATTTCTCCAGTAATTCTGTTTAAGGATACAGGAAGATAACATTGTTAACTTGATTTTTAAGATGAATACTCCTGTATGTCCCCAAGTATTTAATCCCTTGAAAAAGAAAAAGAAAAACATTTGTAGAAAACAGGAAAGCTTTTCATTTGAGAATAATCACGGGGATAAATGAAACAGCTGATACAAGTTTCATGTTGTCTAAGATACAATGAAATGCAATTCATGAAATTAACCTTTACAAGCACAATACACACACAGAAACACAAAATGCTAGCAATTGCTAATGTAGCCAGTTCTTTTGTTTACACATTAGCTCCTGGATAACGCGATAGCTGACAAAATAATAAGGAGAATCATCACGGCCATTGCACCAAAAGAGCCAATGAGAGATCCAGATGACCGCTGGCAGAAATCTGTATACTGTTGCCATATCGAAAACCAGTTAGTTGAAGTGTTCCCATTATGTCGCGGCTGCTGCTGATGCTCCAGATGTGACAAAAACCAGCATTATCTTCAAAAGTTTCAACGATACAGCAACAACTTCACAAGTATGCAATAAGTATAAATATGAATTTTTTTAAGAGAAAACAGGAAACTCATAGTAAAATGTTAATGCGTTACCGCATCTAGGACGATGAGCAAAACTCTGCTCTTCTTTTCATAATGTGAAAGATGGAAAATGGGAGAGTAAGTGCAAGATATCTACAGGCTATGGCATTCACAATGACACCGAACCTTCAATAACAAGAAACAAATAAATGATCAGTTAACAACACATATTAAGTTCTGTTTTAATGTAACATGTTGGAATTTTGCTTACTTAAACGCGTCTATATCATCATATTGAGCCTCAAAATTTACAATCTGTGTGCTAAAGAAAAGTGTTTGATCTGCAGTACCCATTGCCACAGAACTTGCTAAGGTTCCAACAATTGCAACAATACGTAAAACAAGATCAAATACAGAGATCCCTCTGTTTACTCCATGAACTTTAGCCTTTGATGCTTCTCCAGATTCAATTGATACTGCCTTCATTTTTCCCTTTTAGCTCAAAATTCAAATCAAATTTACTGTTGTGATTTGTATCTTAAGCCTGTTCTGAGCTTAAGTGTGATCGACCGCATATATATACTAGTTAGAGTGGATATTAGGTTTTGCTGATACATAATTAGTTGTTCCTTTTACTTATTTAATCAATGAAATGTGCAACTATCTGGTTAAATACATGATATTCCTTAAAGTCGTTAAGATTTGTATTAACTTGCTAGACTTTTTACCTTCTCTACTTTCTTTATTTCTTTCAAGAAAATGTATCATATACAAGAAACTGCAACATTCTTTGTCCTAGTTATTTTTTTCTTTTTTTAATGTTTTGTAAGCCTACTTATGAGTTATGATCATTGATTTGTTATACTAAAGTCAAATGATAATATACTACTACTAATAATGACTGTGGTCCTAAATGGTATTTTGGATTAGGCACAAAGTTGTACTTGAACATGATCAAGGACGAGGAATAGGATTAAGAATACGAGAAAGTTTAAGGATTAATAATACTAGGCTGACTATTTAATTAACAATGAGAAAGAAAGCAAAGAAAGAGTTCATGGAGTAGGTCAAATCTAACTAATTTTTAGTTGTGAACTTCTCTTTTCAATTTTTTTCCCTTATGCTGCCTTTGATTCGTTGGTATTTATGCACTCGTAAACAAATTCATCTGGCTACTATGTTATACTGATTCGTTTATGGATATACGTATCGGGCACGGGTGTTTAATTTGAAAGTATTTGGTACGGATATACTTGTATATTATGTAGTTTGATTTGCACGAAATTTAAGAATTTTTTTCGGCACTTAGCTTCCTTCGTCTTAAGTAAAGTTCAGTTGACTTTTTCGATTTGAAACTCTTAGTCGAGCTGATGGCGAGATCGATTTTTTGTTCGAGGTGAAAGAGGAAGGGGAGGAACCACCGCCCAATGGTGCTTTTACGAAAGTAAAGGAAGACTTTTAAATCTTATGGTCTAAAACAAGTCAAAGATATTGGTGTGGTTATAAATCATTTCGTTAAGCGTAAAAGATAAACTTTAAAGTTAAATTGTTATAACTAAGGAAATGTGTCATTCTTTTTGGGATTGATTAAAAAGAAAATTGAGATCCAGGGAGTATATATGTTAAGTTTTTTTAATTCTTAGTGTAATTTTAAAGATTCGCAAGAAATATCCAGTCTTATCACCTTATTTAACACCACCACATCAAGACAAATGAACGAACCACTTAAGATAACTTTGCTATAATATTACATGCTCCTGAAAAAAGAAAGACTTGCTCCAGATCCCTAATTCTATGTGGTCGTTCTTAATTAACATCTATTTTTGATCTTCTAATATAATGTTATCACGCACCCCGTATTACCCATACACCACATATGTTTGCATTCTCGAAGGCACCCCTTTTCTTCAAGAGGATCCGCACTATGTCAAACCCTAGTAAAGTTCTCCTTTTGTATCTAACTAAACGACATGCTCCACATGTCAATTCCTTTGAGATTAATTCTTGCGAACATATTTCCTAGAGGTAATACTTAACGAGTTAGCTACAACACTGACCAATGTTTACGATACTGGTTAGGTCAAACCCAGTAATTTAAATCAAAACTCTGTATTTGTCTTAAGAAATTCATTTAATATGTATAAATTATTAATTTAGAACCTTGTAACTTAAAAGAATTAGAATTTTTGAACTCATAAGCTTCAAATCTTGATTTCGCTTTTAATTGCACTGGACGGACCGATACGTACAACTCCTAGTATCAATCAACTCAATGGAACTATTAAAAGCAACACCAACACTTACATGGAATGTGACAACCCATTTTCATCAGTATCATTCATGGTCAACTTTTTTTTAATCCATGGGCAATTTTAATATGCCATAACCCGACAAGAAAAAAGGGAATTTTAATTGGTAGTACTTTCACCATATAGAGTTATAAATAAGCTGAAACTTTTGCATGTAATGTTCAGTTTGTTCCTCATCAAGTAGAGTAGCTAACGAACCATTTGGGGACGAAAAACTTCTCGTATCAGTCATGTATGTGAACTACCAAATTTAGACAAAAGTAGTAACTTTAGATATGGATTCTTGCAACTTCATCTCGGACGTTTGAAGTTGTTTCGAAGTGGATAGAGTTCTAAAATCTTATATATTTAGGGACAATGGCCACAAATTGGCTACATTTGTTTGCACAAATTGTCCTTTAAACGCACTGATCTTTAATTTTTTCCCCTCATATTTGTCGTATTTAATATTTGCACCTGCTACTTATTTAATGAAAATATTCAGACCTGCTTCGTAAGGCGTAGTTTCTGTTACATTTTTATCTTCGGAAAATGATTTTTTGTCTAGCTCGGCATAAATTTTATAGGAACTAAGTTATGCAGTATAGTTTTGTAGTATTTTTTCAGATTATGTTGAGTGTTGAAAAGTATGTCTTCTCCGACATAATTTGTGTGGATGTTATGATACATATGCCGAAGTAACGTAAACCATGCCGAGCGAAATATCAAATTATGTTGTTTTTCATATTATGTTGAGCGTTGAAAGTTTTGTTTTGTCCAGCATAATTTGTGTGGATGTTATAATACATATGCAGAAGTTACATGTAACCATGCCTGCGAAATCTAAATCATACCGCTCCAAACAATGTTGAAGGGAAAAAATTAAAGACCACCCCCCGAAATAAGGACGTATCTGTTCACTTAGACAATAAGGCCCAATAGGCCCAACCATATCCTAAGAACACATCAAGCCCAACACACCTGTCAAAAATTAGAAGGCCCATATTCTCCTATGGAATGAAGACGCAACCTTTATATTTTCATTCCATTTTCCAGTTTATTTTGCTTCTCTTCTTTCTGGCAATTCATCCACCCTTCACTTGAGATTTTCCGGTATTGTTTCTCATTTTCCCATATCAATATACTTATTTTCTTGCGCTCTATGTTTCTTTTATTTTTGAAGGTGGCAATAAACAATACTTATTGCCTGCCTGTTCAACTTTTATTCTTTTTTCCTGATGATTAGTTTTTTTATTTGAAAATATACTATTGTTTAATCTTTTTAAAATCACATTGGGGATCAGGAAAGGGGATAGCTTGGCTCACTGTAAGCTTTGGTGGCATGGCAATTCAATATTTCAATCAACTTGTGTATAATTTGTTGTTTTTATATGATACGGCCCACTTATTAAACTAGAAATTGTATGTTATGGGGTGTGTTCGGTATGAAGGAAAATGTTTTCTTGGAAATATTTTTTAGGAAAATAAGTGAATTTTTTACTTATTTTCTTGGGCTCGGTAGGTAAGCAACAAAAAAAAATACCTAAAAGCATTTGTATATAATCTAGATAAATAAGTGTGGGGTGACAGGTGGTGGTGTGAGTAGAGGGTGAGGTGAGTTCGAGGGTGGGGTGGAGACAATCAATGTGGAATACCACTTGTGGGACTTGTTTTCCTACTTCCATTAGGGAAGTCATTTTCCTCATTTTTAAGGAACATATTTTCCTGGTGGAATGTTTTTCAAAAATTTTGACCAACCGAACATGAGAAAATTGGAAAACACATTGTTTTCCTCATACAGAACACCCATAGAGTAATAGGATTATCTAAAGTTTTTCACTCTTAATATGTGTATTTCTTCCCTTTTAGGGACTCTTCGAGGCTTCGGTTTATTTTGTGTTGACTAAGTCGATTGAATCTCCATCGATACTTGTGCATAAGTGTTTGTAGACTGCTATCAGTTGTTGTATTGTGTGATTTTTAGATTCGTGTGTTCTAGATCGTTTATGCATTTATATGGAGTTTTATGTTATTGAGGACAGTGGATTTTCATTGTTAGGTAAGATTACATTTGCGGCGATTCATGATTTGTTCGATTTTATATTCATTACTTTGCAGTGCCTTAGTTTGTTTACAGTCATTTTCTGATATGTAGATCGATTGAAACTCTTTGCTTTCAGTTTGAATCTAAGAGAATACCCAGAATCTAAATAGTTTACTGGAAGATGCCCAATTTTTTGTATTTTCTTTCTGTGGTATCTGTTAAAATGTTTTCAAGCAAAGAGTCTCGGTTTGGAGAAGAAGCTTTGAGCAGAAGCTTTGAGCGATATCAAATCAGTTATATTTTTTCAGAAACAAGCACACAAATGTCAAACCCAAGCACATATGAAAATGGAAAGGAACTTGGTAATGATCCTCCTAAAGGTGAAGTAAATGTTGACCTTCCTGGAGAAGATCCAAAGGGTTCAAAAGAAGAAGAAAACCAAGATCCATCTCCTGAGGAGGTACATATTTTCATACGCAACTAATTGATTTCATTTGCTCTCAAAACCTTTATGATGCTAATGAACGATGAAGCATATGTCAAAGCCACAGGGATTAGGGAACACATTTTTGCATCAAAAGTTTTTTTAGAAAATTCCTATGTACTTTGTCTTTCGTTTGCCCCGTGTACTTTGTTTCATATTCTGTGCTATAAAACCATGCGAAGGACAGTTCATTCATAAGACTAGTATCCATCTACAAGTGTACGAGTGTGTCTGAGGAAGGTAGTGTGGGTTGATGAACGTATTAGGGAAAATGACCTCAAATTTTATTAACTGCAACAATACGAAACATTTACTGTACTTCTACTAATTTTTCCTTGAGATTCGGGGAATAATTCTTTTCCTTGTTAAATATGTCCAGGAGGAACTTATGAAGAAAAAGTACGGTGGATTAGTGAAAAAGAAACCTCCATTGATATCTAAGGTGATTATTTTAGGTTTTACTTCCAACTCTTTGGTATCTCAATTTATTTTCCTCGTATTTTGAGTTTTCCTTCAATTCTTGTCCTCATTGAATTTTCTACCAACCTCTTTTACATTTGCCAGGACCATGAACGTGCTTTCTTCGATTCTGCGGACTGGGCATTAGGAAAGGTACTCAGCTCTAGCGTAATTTTCTTTTGGCTGATTCAATCTTTAGCTAAAGTTCAGTTTTGAAGTTTTGAGCATCTTTTACCATGTTCTTATCGTTTTTTATTATCTTGCAGCAAGGGGGACATAAGGCCAAAGCCCCTGCTGAGGCACTTCGCCCAAAATTAGAGGTGCATAACCCTTTTACTCTGAGAAACACATTTCCAGTTTCTATTGTTGGTCTGAATGACTTACTTGGTTTTTCTTTCTGTCTGCGCCATTTTTTAAAGGTTAGATTGGCTAGATTACAACTTAGGCTGGAATAAAACAAGTCAGTGGTCAATCTCACTCCAATACTTATGGATCAGGCCTTAAGAAACAATATGTTAAAATACTTTTGATTTCCTGACTATTTGTTTCAGTAGGAGTTGTATCTTCATTTATTCAAACTAAATCCTGAAGCACGCATAGGTAAGGAAGTTAAATTCCAACTATAACATGGCTACAGAAAGTTTTCTTTTAAATAGCAACAAATAAAATGACAATACAAATTCCAATTCTCGATTTGTATTCGACTATCACAACAAGATTGCATTACTTATGTTTTCTTTGATACAGCCCACACCACACCAGCAACTCCGTACTCGCCTCTCAGCTTCTTCTCTGGCAGAGGCCGGTGAAGGTATGTACATAAAAGCTATTCCCTGTATTGTGCTCTTAGTGAAAGCTAAACTCGGCCCTTTGACTTTTTCCTTCTCCGTTTAAAATGTGGCAGCAGATGGTAGCAACAACGGCCTTGACCAGCTAGATGAGCAGAGTGGAACACCAGCGGCGGATGGTGAGAATAATAATTCTTAGAATCAGAAGCATCAGGGCCAAGACATTGTTGAACAGCTTCGTCGATTTTCCTGCTGAATTAACTAAAGGTGGTGTTGTAAATCATGCTAGCGATTTATAGAGGTAAAAGAAAGAATAAATGCTCGTGTGGCAAATTTTTGTACTGAGATTAGATTTGTGGTCCAATACTGCTGATTTGATTGCATAAAATTCAGAAAACTGCCTGCAACATCATGTTCATTTCCCATATGGCTGTGCTATTCCATCATGATGTAATATACTTTTTGGTGGTAAAGGTTCTAAATGACCCATGTAATGAAATGTTAGACATAACACTTTTTTGCAATACTAATGTCTTTCCCTTTTGGTACATCGCTACATTGTACTTAACTTCATATTTATGATCTCATAGCTACCTTCTTTTTTGGCCAACACACTAGGATTTTGGTTTTAACAGACAAGAGAATTTATGTTCCAGAGACCCTCGAGTCCTTGTTGCTAGTAGTTGGAAAAAGTCCTATTGGTGCACTTGAGCAGGACAACGTGATAAAAAAATCTGTAACACCGTCTATTTGCTTGGTTCAAACAAACGGAGAACAATAACTGAGGGTGTAAATCCCCAGAAAATAGAAAATCCAAATAACTGCTGCTTTAGCAAACGGTGTTCACTTCAGGAGCTGCACATAAACAAGCCTGCACTTCAAATGATCGAAATAGACCCTCAGAAGGCAATCAATGATTCAACTTATTTGAATTGACAATAATGTGATTTGATGATTACTTTCTTGCTTTTTAAAGATTTAATACGTTTTTTTGTTTAACCATCGCCTCATTTAAAGCACTAATTCAAATTCACCCCAAATAGAATCACTGGCGGACACTACGGGAAAGTTTTCTACTTCTAGACTTGAACGAGATCTCAAGTTGGATGTGGAGGTACTCCAAGTTTCCTTGGCTTTAACTACCTAATAACTAAAAGGTGTAGGCATTTACTCTTAACATCAAATCAAATTCTTAAAAGAATGCTTTAAATGGACAATACAAAGGCCACATTCAAAGGGCAATTATGCTCTGCCTTTCAATTCGAGTGTTTGGTTAACCAGTTGTATATGCTTTAAACAGATACATTAAACCTGTATCCTTCCCTACTACCAACGTTAATGAAGGAATCACGCATCAGTAATTCTCTCACCTTGAGCCAACATAACCCATCGCATTTATGTATTTTGTTGTGGAAAAAGAAAGGCAAAGTAGGTACACACACAAAAAACTTTTGAAGATGAAAAGAAAAGACTAGAAGGCCATTGATTCCATACACGATAGAAGAAATCGGATCAGCTTTTAAAGTACAGTGCATAACTCTCAATAAGCAGCGCGGAGCTAAGAGAACAAAAAAAATCTGTATAATACAATAAAACCTAGCTTTTTTCTCCACGCTAATTTATGCTCAAAGAACAAGTAATAGTTGACGAAAGAATACATTTGTAGACGTGGAATATCCCAGTAATTCCATTACCGAAAGCTTCATGAACCCCTATATACAAAGGGCAAAAGGCAGTGGCAATACATGTGTTACTGTTCCATATCATTAGTAGAACTGGTCTCATCAAAACGCTTCGCTCCTTCATCAAAAAAATATTCCATTGCGGTAATGGGTTAAGGCCTCTTGCCAGTACAAAAATGATGCTAACTGGCTAAGCACGATTCCGACAGCTTTCTTTCCTCTTGAAATATTTGACAGTTGTATCTGTGTAATCATATATCTGTCTCGTGATGATATATTAAAGATTTGCAAGAGAGAAAAAAACTTACCTTGAGAACTAAATTATCTATCAATCCTGCAGAATTGATACCATAAAATAATCAGACTGATAGCAGTGACCAACACCGTCATTTCCTTAAGGCCAAAGAAGCACAAATATAACAAGATAAGTACACACAGATTTACCACATAATACCCGCAAGGGTAGCCAAGTTGGTGTAGCAGTAGAGCGCGGGACCGCAAGGTCACGAGTTCGATCCCCTGCATAAACCTTCTTGGTTGAGCCTGTCACACATGGCTTGCCAAGTGTGGTTTACATGGCTGACGTGGTTTGCGAGCTGCGTCGGTCGGGGTTTACCACATGCACTCGAAAGAGTAGCGGCTGCGGGTTCCTTCGTCAACAAAAAAAAAAGATTTACCACATAATGATAGCAAAGTTCTGAAAGCATATTCAGGCCTACTCAACGATCTGAAAAGCAATTCTCAATCCAAGTACCTTACCCTAGAGAAGAAAGAGAAGAAAATTAACACTAACTTCCGTAGAAATCTGCCTTCTTAGAATATTTTACCATAACATGCAAACTTGAACGTGAATTTTGATCATAATGAACTATTGCTTGATCTCTTAAAAGCTCTGAGATACGTGTGAGCAACTAACAGAAGGGCTTCATTCACAAGAACCCAATAGTGGGAATCATGCCAAACTATACGAGATTACTACAGGCAAAAGTGGATAAAGGATTGATAAATATGAGATGATTACATTTTTACCTCCTGAAATGTGAAAACCTGACTAGCTGTCAAAGAAACATAAAAAATCGATGCAACAGAAAACGATAGAATGTTCAATCCTGTAGCAAAACTGGTCAACAGTAAAACAGAAAAAGTAATACCACTACGTCGCAAAAGTTTTATAGAACACAAAAAACAATAAAATATAAAGAACCACCACATCAAACTGTCATGACTTAGTCTGCTAAAAAATCCACTAAAGCAGAGGTACTACTGGGTACAAGGCCTTCGTTACAATATATATGCTGGTAACACCTAAGAAACAGAAATACTAGGGCAAGGATGGCCACAAGTTTCTCTATCTTGTTCGTCAGGTCTTCTGTTCTTAGGCTGTGGAGTCATCGTCAAAAGGGGCAATGGGCTGGAATCAGGCATCGGAGATGATAGCTGTTTAGATGGCAAGTGTGAAAAGGCAAAGTACAAGAAAGAGCATTAGAGACACAACACAGGCTTCAGACTAGTCGAAGTTAGGAAGATGTGCTTGAGGCTATACTGAAGTAAACACATAAGCCCATTGATTACGTATATAACCAAAAAAAAGGAGAAAATTGTGTACCTCCGGCTGCTAACAGCCCTCTACACCCTAGTAGCCGTAAGATTTTCCATAGGAAGAAGGGTTATGGCTGGAAACCCTGGAAAGATTAGAACAAGTAAATAACTAAATCCTTTTTATAGTATGTGAAAGAGACTGCAACTATAGGCGGGAAAGATAGCTTGAATGTCAAATCATGTAGTCAAATGATGTACCCTGCATTACTAGATCGCCCAGAGGAATTCCCGCCATATGGTGCATAACCACCTCCACCACCAACCTGATTGAATTAATTCAGATCTACTATTTTGATATATTTGGTTTGCCATATGGAAATCATCAACTAGCTTCTAAAGGATGAACACTGCATTTACCTGTGAACCACCATAACTATCACTTGGAGACAAATCATTGTAATCATGTCCACTTGAATAAGATGAATAACCATGCCGACGTGATCTATTATCGCGGTTTGCATATCTTGAACCATCTGGCATGCTTGCAGACATGGGGGCATAAGAAGGGCCAGGAGAAAATGCAGCAAAAGCTCCCTCCATCTCAAATGTATTGGCCCTCAACCGCATAAGTACTTGCAATAACGCATTCCCAGCAACGTTAGCATCTCCAGTAATCTGATGGAGAAAAACACAGTAACATGACGTAAGGATTTCTGCGTAGGGAGTACACACAAACCAAACATCATACCCCCAACCTACAAAGAACTACACAATGACAAATAAAACCTGTTTACCTGCACCATCTCGTCATCTTCGGATGCCACTTTGGGAAGATTGTCCCTGGAAAGAATGCGGATGCTTGCCCTTGTGGTATTTCGCATCTCATTGACAATGGAACCACCTTTACCAATAAGGCATCCAACTCGTGAACTAGGTACAAGCAGGCGAGTCGTCAGAATAGCATCACCGGATTCTTTCTCAGTTTTCTCACTACTTCTTGGTTGCAAGCGCATTGTCGCATCGATAGTAGGGGATTGGTCTTCATATGCCTGGGATCACAATTGATAAGCATGAGAGGCACTCTCAGTCCTAGCAATCAAATGATTGATTCAATAACCAAAAACTGTTGCTCACCTCCTTCGCAGACACAAATATAATGCAATCATCTCCCTCAGCTGCTGCACTATCGACTTTAATAGATGCACCTGATTCCTGTCTTAGCTGTTTGATAATGCATCCACCTTTGCCAATTACAGCTCCTACATTTTCAGTCGGACAAACCAAACGAACTGTAAACTCTTTTACAGAAGTAGATCGACTTCTACCATCATTTCTTCCATAAGGACCCATCAATGATGTCATGCCCATGACTTGGGGACCAATATGAGAATTAGCAAGTCCAGCACCAGACCGATATATGCTGGGTGACGACAGCAATTGATGTTGGGACCGTGATGGATTATCATGGAGACGCGCTGCTACTTGATAAAGTGTTTTCTTAACAACTGGACCTTCACCAGTTATCTGAAAATAAACGAATAATCTCTTTAACACATCATTTACATATTTGCATAACCAGAAATAAGAATCATTAAGAGTGACAGCATTGACATTTGCAAATAAATACTTCAATACAGCACTTGCTCGCTTAACAATTGCTTCTTAGGTCCATTTCTGGCATTACTCCTCGTCACTGTTTTTAGTACCATCAAGTTTCACATATGGATACCCTACAAAATGGATATAGCTAATAGATAACAAAACTGCTTTTAAGGAACCAAACCAATCTTGTTAGAAGCCTTTTAGGATTAGATTGGGTATACTTTTTTATGTCTTCTGAGTTTTAAGAAAAAAATCAGATGTAACAGCACACCCTTTGTGCTAGTCTACTTATAAAATCTACTTTACCTTCTCAAAGGAAGAACCAAATCAATCAACGTTTAAATTGCTGCTCACCCCTGTTATACTTCATACCAATCAACTACCCCTCAATCTCGAACTAGTCAGTCGGTGCATGAATCCTTAATAACCATTCCTCTCTATGGACTCATTTTACTCCAATATAATGATCTTCTATGGATAGGAGTTCTCTAAAACTAAAGGTTCTGAAAAACTCAACTTATACACTTACAATCCCTACAACAACTACGCCTTAGTCTCAAACAAGTTGGGGTCGACTATATAATCCTCACCACCAACCATATTCCCATTTAAATTCATCTTAGGACAACGGAAAATCTAGGATCTTTTAGGAAAAGAGTGTGAATAGCATATTTATAAATTGGTTGACAAGCTCGACGAAGCAATCAGCTACCACAGAAACAAACCTCTTCATTGTAAAAGACCAAGGCTGGAAATCAAAAACCTCATTTCTAGCTACCTATGTTAATTTGTGAAGCAATTTCATTTTTTAGTTTTAATGAGGGTTGGTGCCAGCTTGCGCGGTTCTCAACTATTCCATCGAGTACCAAAATCAACTACTTTTGAGGGAAGTGCTCAAATATAAAATTCTGATTGAATTACTTCAAGTAAAGTAAACCATACATGCCTAAATATTTCAGCATTCTAGAGTACATGGATAATGCAAGTGCTCATAATGATCTCGAAAATTTAAAGGATTACATAGCACTTTGGTGAACATAAAATATACTCAAAAGTGTTGTGAGAAGGACCCTGTTATTACCTGGAGAAGCTCATCAGAGTTTAGAGCACAAGGTGGCAAGTGCTCACTGCTTAAGACCCGAATCTGTGCACCTGTTTCACTTCGTAAATTCTGGATTACTTGTCCACCTTTCCCTATCACACAACCTATTTGATCTGATGGGACAAGCATCCTTATAGTAATCTGCTGAGGATCATCCACATCTTCCATACGCAGCTCTTCAGCAAAGACCCTGTCATGCACCTTGAATAGAGCATCTTGAGCAGGAGAAATCAGGTCACCGGTATCTTCATAGACATTAGTTTCTTCACTTGTGCTATAAACAGTTACCACACGTTCCTCGCAGCCAGGTATGGTCTCACTAATCCTAATCTTTGAATTAGTTTCTGTCCTCAATTGTTTTGCAATGTCCCCACCAACTCCAATGACACTTCCAATTTTTCCCGTAGGGCATAAATAACGAAAAACAGTATCCTCTGGTCCAACAGCATGTGATTCTTTTTCATCAGTTGGAGTCCTTCTCTTACTTCCATCATTCCTAGGATGGTCGGATCCCGATTGCATTCTCTTCCCAAAGTTATTCCTCTGGCCTGCCATGTCAAGATGAGCTGAATGTGTCACCCTACAAACCAAATACTTCTGTATCAACTTGGATCAGAAACAAACTAACAACTCATGAAGTGTTGCTACATAGAACGTCATGAGGTGGAACATACTTGTCAAAGGGCGGGTTAGGCTGAATTTGGGCGGGTCAAAATGGGCTGAGTTAATAAATGGGTGGGTTATTGACCCACCCAAAAGTTACTAGGGCCGAAATGAGCTAAAAAGCGGGTCATAACCCAATCCGCCCAATTCTTATTAAGTTTAATTTGTTTGTTTGTTGTTTTATAATTTTTTACAACGTACCCAGTGTAGTCCCACACTGGGTATGTTGTTGTGCACTGGGAATCAATCCAATTTTTTATGGGTTGAAATGGGCTGAGCTAATAAATGCGCGGGTAATGTTTTCATGGGCTAATCCTACCACCCCTACAGACAACATAACCTGGAAATGAAGCACAATTCAAAGTGATGCACATTACACTATATGCAATTGCCAAATGAAGCATATACAAACCAAATACTTCTGTATCAACTTGGATCAGAAACAAACTAACAACTCATGAAGTGTTGCTACATAGAACGTCATGAGGTGGAACATACTTGTCAAAGGGCGGGTTAGGCTGAATTTGGGCGGGTTAAAATGGCTGAGTTAATAAATGGACGGGTTATTGACCCACCCAAAAGTTACTAGGGCCGAAATGAGCTAAAAAGCGGGTCATAACCCAATCCGCCCAATTCTTATTGAGTTTAATTTGTTTGTTTGTTGTTTTATAATTTTTTACAACGTACCAGTGTAGTCCCACACTGAGTATGTTGTTGTACACTGGGAATCAATCCAATTTTTGATGGGTTGAAATGGGCTGAGCTAATAAATGCGCGGGTAATGTTTTCATGGGCTAATCCTACCACCCCTACAGACAACATAACCTGGAAATGAAGCACAATTCAAAGTGATGCACATTACACTATATGCAATTGCCAAATGAAGCTTATATTGCTTCACTCAATAACCTTAGGATCAACTAAAAGCTTTACCAACCGACCAAGCAAGTTGCAATACAAAATCACAGAGAAAATTTCCATGATGAAATTGAAGGCCTTGTTTACTCTAGGAGTAAAGATTTTCCTTTAAAGTAATCAACCTAACAACTTTAAATCGAAGAAGCAATTTTCACTCACCTAAGACTTCTACTTTTCATTAAACCAATGACAAAATCCCTCGTAACTCTCTAGATAAAGGAGACTAAATTCGTGAAGCAGGTGCAATCAACCAAGCAACAAAATGCAAGTTAAGCACACATACAAAACTAAATGGTTGAGATTAAAGATCCTCTTAATCTCTAGAACTGTATACAACAACAACATACCCAATGTAGTCCCACAAGTGGGGTCTGGAGAGTGTAGGATGTACGCGGACCTTCTCTACCTTTGTAGGGATGAGAGGATGTTTCCGAAAGACCCTCGGCTCGAAAGGTTCAGAACAATATAATTTCCATTAAATCAATCAACTTTACCAAAAACAAGAAGCAATTTTCACTCACATCATATTTCTTCTCTTTCTTACACTTTTCCTTGAAACCACAATAAACCCACAGAGAAAATTCAAGATTGAAATTGAATACCCTGTTTTCTTGAAATAAATTCTATAGCACTCCATAATTTCCTTCAAAGTTACCAATTTTACAAGTAACACAAAACCCAGAAGCAATTTTCACTCAAAACATTATTTTATGACAAGGGAACCCGCAACCGCTACCTTCGGGTGCGCACAGGTAAACCCGCTCGTGTAATAGCCCGCAAAACACACAGGAGAAATAACCCGCACTAAGCAAGCCCCGTGCGACGAGCAATTTTCACTCAGATCATATCTCCTCTTTTTTACACTTGTCCTTGAAAACCACAATAAACCCACATAGAAAACTCATCTGAATTGAATACCCTATTATTTCTTTTGGAATAAAATCTATAGTACTACATAATTTCCTTCAAAGTTACCAACTTTACAAGAAACCCAAAACCCAGAAACAATTTTCACTCGCCGATAAAAAAATCTTCTCTTTTTTACACTCATCCAGAAATAAAAGAACAACAACAACATACCCATACCCAGTGTAATCCAAGAGTGGGGTCTGGGGAAGGTTGGTTGTAAGAAAGACACTAGCCCACTTGGAAGGTAGAGACTCAGCTATCGAATAAAGCAATAGACCAGTCACAAAGCAGGCCAAATAGGAAAAATTATCAGTAACTACAAAATAGTATGCAGAACGAGCAAGATTAAGAACAGGGTAAATTATTTACCCATAAATAAAAGAACAAAAAATCCTATAACTTCAATAAAGAAATTCAATTCAATACAGTTCAAGAATTAAAAAAGGCATAAATAAAATCACCTTTTGATTGTAGAAATGTACTCAAGGGCAAGATTAAAGAACAGGGAAAATAATTGATCTAGTTAATTGGGCAAAAAAAGAGTATATAAGCACCAAAAATGGAAAGATATAAAGAACGAAAACTAGAGTGTTTTCTGGGAAAGATGAAATCTTTGTGCCTGTTTTTAGTGACTTGGTTGTGATGTACTAACCATAAAGCACCAAAAAAACTGCAGAAAATATCAAGCAAATATTTGCCAAATGGAGGGTGTTTTTAGGGTTTGCATGTAAAGAATTGTCAATTACTGAATATCCAAACCGACTCTAGCCTTATAAGATTAAGATATACTATAGGCTATATAGCCTTAACGAGGCCTAACAAACTACACTAGATAAAATATTAGACATCTCCAGGAGATAATTCTCTGCCATATCAGATGAATAATCTGTCACATAATCAATCATCTCTATTTATCACATACACTCTACAGTAGGAGATATTTCAAAAAATAATTCATTTTCTCTTTCTTCAACATCAATACATATACTCCACCATATATATTCATTTTATCTCATTTTCTATTTTGTATATGATATTATTCTGGTAATTTATATTATTATACATATAATAATAAAATTATAAATTATTTATATTCATTTAATTTTGACACTTATCAAATATTATTATAAAATTAAAACACAACAATACATTATTTTATTAATGAAGGTAAATTAATCGTACAATTTATCAAAAACACACTAAAACATTTATAATATTAAAAATCACAAATTGAAAATTAATTTTCGATTGCTCCATCTCTAGGAAATATGCACGTTCTTGCAACATTAAATCTTGATGGTATCAATATTTATGGTACTATACCACATAATTTGATGAATTCTCGCATCAACATTTTGAATTTGAGCAAGAACGGTATTGAAGGGTACATTATATATGACATTTGAAAATTGGATGACATATTTTGAGACGTGAATATTGGGATTTTGTAGTTGGTTAGGAAATACAAAATTTGGACGAAGATTAAAATTTTGATTAGGATCCATATTTAAAAAAATAGCAAATACTTTGGAAGAAAATAAAAATTTGGAGAAAATAGCCAAAATATTTTGGTGTCCAAATGAAGTAAACCTAGTCTCTTTTTATAGATCTTGAAAAAAATAAAAAAAATGATGTTTTTTTTTATTTTTAAATTCGGTTAAATTATTCGTCAAAAATAGCAATTAAAAATTGGTGGAAAATGAATTTCTGGCAGTCAATCGCATGCCGCCACATGGCACTGCAAGAGACATTGTCTCCTGCACCTTCCACAGCATGAGACATTGTCTCCACGTGGCAAGATTATCTCCTATATATTCAATAATTCTCAATTATTGTCACGTCAACATGTCATTCGAATTGTATCATGCTGTATGTAATTATTGGGGACAATGTCCCCTGCTGGAGATGGTCTTAGACAATCACTATCAAATATAGACAATCAGTAGTAGTCTTTTTTTCCCACTTTTTATGGGTTAGATAGAGTTATTTGATATTTATGTTACTGAAAAATAAAATATTTTGTCAAATTAATTCATGTACGCACAAGCTTATATGGACATTACGTTCATATTATGTTAATATATGAATTTTTTATTGTTGATAATGTAGCTATCGAAATTTAAATTGAATTAACCAATATAAAATTTAAGTTAGATTTTATGTTATTGACATGTTGATCAACTCAATTTTTTGTTAATAAAGTCGAATTAATTACTTAAGTCAAAATTACATGGCTTGAATGAAACTCAAATTACTTTTGAGTTAATTCATGAAATTGATCACCTACAAGACGAGTCCAGCCCACGTCTGTCGAGCTCAAGGCCCGCTAGAATTACTTGGAGACCAAAATACCAAACTCTAGCTCACACCTATATAAATGGGCCACGTATCCCTTTTGAGGACATCTTGAAATTGACATAGCATCTTGACTAGAGCCATAAAAGAACAATGACATCTACATAAGTCTTCTCTAACGGTCTTCAACATGGACGAGAGTTCGAGAGACGTATTCCCTCAATAAAACCTAAAGTCCTCCTCAAAGTTCTTCGAAGATAAACACATCAACAGAAATATATCCTTCATTCGAGAAAGACACTATATTGGTCCTTGAATCAAGGTGAACAACAAGGAGATTAGAATCAAGGGATACATCCAGAGTTGTACTCACAAAATAATCACTAACGTGATTTTTTCTCACAATTATTTTATAATTATAGTTATTTATTTTCTGCTAGCAAAATTTGCCGCAGACATATACAAATGAGATAGATCCATATGTGTTCAATATGATGATTATTGATGGTAATACTTGCATCGATATTTATATCAAATTCGTATGTTTTTGTTAACACTCAAAAATAATTTAAGTGTTTAGCCGAAATTCAGTGACAGCCGAACTACTCTGGATCAGAATTTACTTCTAGCTCTCGACTACAAGAACTTCATCGGCTACTAAGGCATCTTAACCGAAGTCATTATTTAGATGTATGATTGGGACCCACTCAGATGCAAATGCCTCAACGACCAAGTCAAAAGGATTTTCAGACCCCTAAAAACGGTAACGGTCAACAACAGCTAAAAACAAGAGTCATTACCCGAGCAAGAGGAGTAGAGAGAAAAACATCGACACCACATCCCCCATGTTCGGTCATCGAACTTAGTGGGTTACTTGATGACTGACGTGGGGGCATGTTTGTACAATTCTTTTCCTTTTTTGTATTATAAATAGGAACATTCTTTTGTATATACGACACACAACCAATCAATCCAACAAATCAAATCTTTTATCTATCCTTACTTTATCCATTATCATTTACTGTACTCAGTTGTATTCATGTTTCTTACCTCTTAGTTTACTAGTATCACCGTCCTAACGTTTTTTGGAGTAGTTGGGAACCCATTGTTGGAAATCAGAGTTCTGTTTTCAGCCCGAATCGCTTGAGTTAAGGAATTAATTTGTCTTCTGATTCGATCAGCCGATACAACGGCAGAAGACATAATTCGGGGCGAGAACAATTTTGAAGAGTTGCATAACTATTAATATCAAATAATGTGTTTATGCTATAAAATAAAATTTTAATAAAAAAGATTTGAGTTCCTTAAAATGGTGAATGTTGATCATATTAGGTATCTCAATATAGGAAGAAATTATGCCACACGAAAGTACTTAAATGCCTTATATGATTTCTGAAAACTTGTCATAATATCCTATGAAAATTTATTGTCATTTTTATGACTTAATACTGATTAGTACTATTGTTAATTCTCAAACGTATGGAAAAATATTAAACTAATAACACAGAATCACAAAATGTATAAGTTAGTAATGCAATTGTCCGAATCACAAAATGTATAAGTTAGGTATGAAATTCATCAAATTCAAAGCACGAAATATAAAAACATAATTAACGAAAGACGGCTGAAATTTAGAAGCTTCTGAGATAAAGAAACACATAAATTTAACTATCTTATATGTTAAATCAAAACTATTGCTAAAAAGAAAAACTGCTACCATATATTAAAAAAATAATACATAAACGACTTTTACTTATACCGTTTACGTGTGTTTGATTGGTGATTATTTGTTTTAGCACATTCCTCATAAGACTACTCTGATATCGAAGCAATTATACTAAAACACGAAATATCTTGGCTATTTCTTCTGGACCAAAGACATTCTAAACTTATTTTTCATAGAGTCAAGACAATTTTTGACAATATGAACTATTATATAGCTTGTTGAGGCTTAGAACCAATTTCCAAACATAAGTATCAGATGTAAATCAGAAAATAATTCTCCTAATTCAAAGAGAAGTTACATGTGTTGGTATAATAATATGTATATGGCCAAAATAATGTTTCAACACAATCTGGTTAAACACTTAGTAAAAAGCAGATTACACAGTATAAAAATTACTTAACATTAAATTAATCAAGAAAAACAGTAGACGAAACATAATCTGTTTTGGAAAATAATTTCAGAATATAATCGAGTCCACTTAGTTGAAAGTGTGTCCTTAAGGAAATTATTCCCCTCACAGTACTCGAGGTTAATGGAATATCGTCTCCCAGGATAGAACGATTATCTTACCAGAATAGTAGTACTTCAAATTCCGGTAGCAGCGAACCACTCAACGGCAGTATATCACACAGAATGAGTAAGAATGAATTTTCGAATGGTAGAGAAATTCGTATTAGAATGAGTGAATAAATTCTTGGAACAAATCAAGAATTTATAGGTTTTGGAGGTACCATTTCTGAATGTTTGCAACCATTCAGAATAGTCCCCAAAATTTGGAGGGAAATTCGAAAAGAAAAAGGACTTAAACCGGACGGGTCGGTCGCGGGTCTTGGGTCTATCCGTTTGGATTTATTTTAATTAAATAATTAATTAATTAATTAAAGAAAAGTTTGTCCAAAAAGATTATCAATCCAAATCCAAAGCGGCCAAGTAGCGAACGGCGGCGACGGCGCGAAGTCCTGCCTCTCAACCCTTTTAGCAACTAGAGAAGGTGTAATGTAATATATATACACCTCTCTTTCCTTCTTTTTTTTCGATGTGGACAAAAGAGTTTTTTACTCCCTTTAATTTTCATCTCATCATTTCTCATTCACCAATATCAAAACTCAACAATCCCCCACATGAATGGGGAATGGCTATAAGATAAAAGAATGTACGAACGAGTGTGATATACAAGCGAGAATTGACTGCATCTGGATAAGTAGGTTTCCCTTTGAACTTTTCGCAGTGAACTTATATCGGATATACTCGATCAATCGATAGATTTGATATCTTTGAACCGTCGAACTTTGTTGTATACCTAGACAACATAAGACACACAATCAACCCTCAACCGTTTATGGTTCTCACGGTTGTGTTCGTTTGACCATGAACAAATGCAGTCTCGTGAGTGCGTAGAGAATGGATCTTTCTTGTCGTTCCCTTTAAAGCGGCTTACACTTAACACTTACATATGTGATTTCTAAACATGTGGTCCTATAGCCACGTTATGCGGTCATACGTTGCGGTTAGATAACCATTAAAAAACCTTAATGCTTTATTAACTCATTAACAAGCCATAAAGTCTTATCTTTATTTCTGAACATTGTCTTCATCCGAGAATGGGTTGAGTTATTTGACAATGTTGAACCGTCAGTCACAACTTTGTTTGATCTCATTGAACCTAGCTCTTGGGATCTCCAGTCTGCTAGGTAGAGTTACCACCATGATGACTTGTCCTTGGCCTTAACCTCATTCACATTGATGATCTAATAACTCCCTCTCTAGATAAGCCTTTTGTAAGCGGATCCGTCACGTTATCTCTTAACTTTACATAATCAATTGTGATAACGCCACTAGAGAGGAGTTGTCTAACGGTATTGTGTCTCCGTCGTATGTGACGAGATTTTCCGTTATACATTACACTCTCTGCCCTACCTATTGTTGCTTGACTATCACAATGTATACATATAGGAGCCAAAGGTTTGGGCCAGAATGGAATATCTTCTAAGAAATTCCGGAGCCATTCAGCTTCTTCACCGGCCTTGTCTAAAGGTATAAATTCTGATTCCATTGTAGAGCGGGTGATGCGTATACGTTTTGATGATTTCCAGACATCGCTCCTCCAACGGTGAAAATATATCACCGTGGATTTAACTTCAAACGATCCGTGATCGATTTGCATCATTATATCCATCCAGTATTGCGGGATATTTATTATAATGCAAAGCTGAGTTGTGGGTGTGTTGTAAATATCCCAAGACTCGTTTCATTGTCATCCAATGAGTTTGATTGGGATTACTCGTGAATCGACTCAGCTTGCTTATAGCACATGCTATATCTGGTCGTGTACAATTCATAATATACATCAAACTTCTTAAAACTCGTGCAAAGTTCAATTGTGAGTCACTTTCACCTTCATTCTTTTGAAGTGTAAAACTTACATCAATTGGAGTCTTTGCAACATTGAAATTTAAATACTTGAACTTGTCAAATACTTTTTCAATATAATGTGACTGTGATAATGCTAGACCTTGTGGAGTTTTATGGATCCTAATTCCTAAGATCAAATCAGCAATCCCTAAGTCTTTCATGTCAAATTTTCTAGTGAGCATACGTTTCGTAGCATTTACATAGACAATATCTTTACTCATTATCAACATGTCATCAACATACAAACAAACAATGACTTCATGATTTGGAGTATTTTTAATGTAAACACATTTGTCACACTCATTAATCTTAAATCCATTTGCCAATATTGTTTGATCAAATTTTGCATGCCTTTGTTTGGGTGCTTGTTTAAGTCCATAAAGTGACTTAACAAGTCTGCACTTTCCTTTCTTTACCAGGAACCACAATGTTATACCCCGTAGTTCTGGTCATGCGTATGAGAACGTACGAAAGGGATTAAGACTTAAAATTTTAGAAAAATATGTTGACGGATTGTTTCGGACGAGTTTTTAGTCAACTTTGAGGCGGATTATGTCCAGTTGTAGTATGAGTTCCTAGGTGTTTCACAGTCCTAGTATGTAGTTCGTTGAGTCTAGTTCCCAACGCAACCAACCGTTCGTCGATAGGACATCGGAGTAGAGAGTTATGGAAGTTACAAGTTCGGTCTTGTGATCGGACGAAAAAGTATTTGATCGTGAGCCACGAAGCGTGCGCGGATGCGAGGCGCGGCGCGGATGTTGAATGTTCGCTGAAGTTGCAGCGCTTGGCCGGAAGCAGGGCAGCGCGGAAGTTCTGAAGGTTAGCGGAGGTTTATTGCATGGCCACAGCGGGTTCTGCAGTGGGAAAATCGAAGCTGTTTTCTTAAAAAAAGGCCATGGGTGGGTGACAAGTGCCCCCCCCCCCCATCTGATTTTTGCATGTCCTATTTATTGACCAAGTCTTCAAGACTTGGTCATTCTTGAAAGCTCTTTCTTCTCTCTAAAAGCTCTCCATTCTCTCTAAAATTAAAAGCTCTCTCTTCTCTCTAGAAATTCAAAGCTCTCCCTTCTCTCTAGAAATTCAAGAGGAAGCCAAAGCTTAGTGAAAAATCTGAAAAGGTGGAAACATGTTGGCAAGCTTGTAGGAGGTTTTGTGGAGGTGATTGTGGAAAGGAGGCTAGTGAAATTGTTGGACTATTTTGGGTAAACTCTAAGGTAACAATCCTTTCTCTTTTTACTAGTAAATTATGTTGCATGTGAAGAAGAAAGGACTTGTAGTTATCAATATTGCTCTTAGATACATTGCATGTAGGAAATATGGTTTGGATATGAAAGGATTGGATAAGAATGATATGTAAGCATGTTATAGCCAAGATACTACCTTTAACTTATTGATTTAGTTAATATGCATTGTGGGACAGAATTTTACACATCCAAGATTAGGTGTGTAATCCCCTTTGTATTGATTGGATTGCTGGGCCTTAAAAGTGGCGTTGGATGTTGAATTCGGACCTTGAAAAGGTGGAAAAGTATATAGAAACAAAGGAAATGATGTCCGATTTTCCGTAGAATTTAGTGACTTTGCACTTGGAATATTCTACGTTGAAGCTAGAGGTTAATAAACGTATTATGGTCATTATAGGTTGATGTACTACGTGCGGTATATTGGACTTAGCAAGTGGATTGACCCGAAGAGGTATGTGGAACTTTCCTATCTCTTGAGCATGAATAGTTTTACCTATATAAGACGGTGACGTCTGAAGACTTTGGCATCCTTTACTCGTTTTAAAAGTGTCCAAGTCGGTGGAGTTAAGGGATTTACTCACTCGTTTCAAACTAGTAAGGATGTCTTAAGTTTTCAAGGTTAAGGGACTTGAAGTGTTTTTTTAAGTATATGATACTTGTTCCGTTTTAAATCCACAAGTCTCTTGGATATAGGAAAATGTAATTTACTTTAGTATGAAGTTAATATAACGACTTTATGGAAAGTTGGTTATATTAGCCTTATGAAAAGTTAAAAAGAGAGATTTACTCTAAGTAAAATAAGTAAGGATAAATTACGTGAATTAAGGGAAGACAAATTGATTTTAAGGCATCAATTGCCTAAGGTTTTAAAAGAGTAGAAGTACATAATACTTTGGGTTAAATTCCCGGATTTCATAAAGACATGTTAGTGCCTTAAGTAAACTAAAATGAGAATGTATATGAACAAGACTAATAAGAAGTTAGGGGATTTCTTAACTTGCTTATATTAGGTATGATAGCCGGTTTGTGCTAGTGATATATTATTCATTACGGGGTCATTCCCCGGGTTGTGGCATTTGCATATTTCGTGGATTTGCTATCCATGATGCGAGGAATACCTCATGCGAGTCCGTAAGGGCTTATGCGGGTGAAATAGTCTCATACTGGTAGTCTGACTATCGAGAATACCATGCGGGTCCACACGACCCATGCAGGTGAAATAGTCTCAGGAGTAGGATTGCTTAATGATACTGCGGTTGGGTGACCTTGCTTTGATCATGAGCTTCCTATCTTCATGCAGTATAGTATATGCTTGATATTCTCATTATTAGTAAGACACAGTGTACTGTAATTGATTATCATACATGTCTCCAGTTATTTTAGACTTACGAGGTATTTTGGTATTTTCGATTTAGCATACCAAATGCATCGTATCGGCCCTTCGCCGGGCTGCGTTAAATCTGCGCGGTAAGGGTAGCGGTGGTGGATCCTCGTTCTTAGGATCACCGTGCAGTGTCGAAGCTCCGTTCCTCGGAGGCTTATTTTGTTGATGCGGTTTTCCACGATCTATAGGTATTATGTGCATTCGGGGTATGGCGGGGCCTGTCGACACGATCGTTTCTAAGTGCAGTAGTCACATTTGTGGTTTGGTGTAAGAACAAGTTGTCTTTGTTTACTTTTGCTTAAGTATATTACATGGAAGGCGGCATGCTTGGCTTGATGATGTTTACTATCTACGAGTTTATGTGTTATGTATGTTCATTGCTATTCTCGATGTATACAGGCAGGGTGCCGGTAGGGTACCGATCGCGGACCGGGTCGGGTCGTGACACACAAAACCCTCATGTTGTTTCATGTAAATTTCTTCCTCCAATTCTCCATTTAAGAAAGTTGTCTTGACATCCATTTGATGGATTTCAAGACCGTATCTGACGTCGATTGCCACTAACACTTGAATAGATGTTATTAACATTGCAAGCGAGTATGTGTCAAAGTAATCAAGGTCTTCTTTTTGTCTATAACCTTTGACCACAAGTCTTGCCTTATATTTGTCAATAGTGTCATCAGCTTTCATTTTCCTTTTAAAAATCCATTTTGATCCTAAAGGTTTATTTCCAGGAGGAAGATCAACTAATTCTCATGTATGGTTGTTTAAAATTGATTCAATCTCACTATTGACTGCTTCTTTCCAAAATGTTGAATCATAAGATGACACTGATGCTTTAAATGGTTGAGGCTAATTTTCAAGCAAGAATGTTACAAAATCTGGTCCAAATGAAGTAGATGTCTTTTGACGTTTGTTACGCCTTGGATCCTCTTTGCTTGGTATACTTTTCTTTGGTTCTTCCCGCGGTCGTTTAGATCTTTCACTTGACGACTCACATTCAATTTTATACGGATATATGTTTTCAAAGAATTCAGCATTATCTTATTCAATTACCGTATTAACATGAATTTCGGGATTGTCCGATTTGTGAACGAAAAACCGACAAGCTTTGTTGTTTGTAGCATAGCCAATAAAAACACAATCCACAGGTTTTGGTCCGATTTTTACCCTTTTGGGCATAGGAACTTGGACCTTCGCTAAACACCCCCACACTTTGAAATATTTCAAGTTGGATTTTCTTCCTTTCCATAGATCATATGGAATAGATTGTGTTTTGCTATGGGGTACTCTGTTGAGTATTCAATTAGCTGTAAGGATAGCTTCCCACATGGCTCTGCGATGGCAGGAACTAATTAGTAAGGCATTCATCATTTCCTTTAATGTTCGTTTTTTCCTTTCCGCAATTCCATTTGATTGTGGTGTGTATGAGACAGTAGTTTGATGAATAATTCCATATTCCAAACATGTCTCTGCAAAAGGAGATTCGTACTCTCCACCCCTATCAGTTCTAATCATTTTGATTTTTTTATTCAATTGATTTACCACTTCGTTCTTGTATTGCTTAAATGCATTAATTGTTTCATCCTTACTATTAAGAAAATACACATAACAGTATCGAGTACAATCGTCAATGAAAGTTATAATTTTTTTTTTCTCATCACGAGATGGTGTTGACTTCATATCACATATATCTGTGTGAATTAAGTCTAAAGGATTTGAATTCCTATCAATAGACTTATATGGATGTTCAACAAACTTGGATTCAACACAAATTTCACATTTTGATTTGTTACACTCGAATTTAGGCAATACTTCTAAATTAATCAATTTTCGCAAGATTTTGTAATTGACATGTCCTAAACGAACATGACATTAATCATTTGACTCGATAAGTAGAATGGCCGAATTTTTATTATCATCAACAACCATTACATTGAGTTTGAAAAGGACCTCGGTAAGGTAACTCTTTCCTATGAACATATTATTCTTACTAATTACAATTTTCTCACTAACCAACATGCACTTAAACCTGTTCTTGACGAGTAGTCCGGCTGAAACTAAATTCTTCTGAATTATTGGAACGTGCAGAACATTGTTGAGAGTCAGAACCTTACCAGAAGTCATCTTCAGAAGTATCTTCCCATATCCTTCAACCTTGGCTGTTGCAGTATTTTTCATAAACAGTACCTCTTCGGGTCCAGTGGGAGCATAGGTTGCAAATGCTTCTTTTGCAGCTCAAACATGTCGAGTGGCACCAGAATCAAGCCACCACTCCTTTGGTTTTCCAACCAAATTGCACTCCGACAGCATTGCACACAAATCATTCATGTTAATTGCCATTATTTGTTTGTCACTGTCAAATCGACAAACTGTTTTACTTAGTAAAACCAGAATAGCAATTAAATCACAGACTCAAACGATGAAGATTTTATTTCTTCAAATCAGAGTATAATTATGAAACTTAAACGATGAAGATTTTATTTCTTCAAATTGTAATTTGAACGATGAAGATTTTATTTCTTCAAATCGCAGTATAATTATGAAACTTTAGTATTCCAACGGCTTTTATATCTCCGAGTCAGAATACTAATATTCATATGGAGTAGAAAACTAAACAAGTTTAATCTCCTTAAACAGAACGATGAAGTTTTTATGTTCTTCAAATCGTTGTACAAGTATCACATGAGTAAGTCAAATTCATTCTTACTACCTTGAAAATAATCTTCACGTATTTCATGCAACAAATATCATACACAACGGTGAAAATTTTATTTCTTCAAACCGAATCAATTTTGATATCAACAAATATAATACACAACGGTGAATATTTTATTTCTTCAAACCGAATCAAATTTGCTTGAAACGAAGTGCATTAGATTGTATGTTGTGTACTTGATAAGGTTTTTATATCTTCAAATCAAGTACCCAAATGAGTAGAAAGTTATGAAAACTTTAATCTCAACTGGAGTAGAAAATCCGAAGATTTTAGTCTCCAAACAACATACAAGAAAACACTTTTTTTTCCTTTTGGAAAACACTTTTTCCTGGACTTTAATATTCCAACGAAGTTTTTAAAATCTTCAAGTTAGAATATGAAATTTGATACGGAGTAGAAAACCACACATGTTTTAATCTCCAAACCAGAATACAGATTAAAATAAAATAAACATAATTTCCTTAAGATTGTTGGTATAATAATCTGTATATGGCCAAAATAATGTTTCAACCTGATACTGTTAAACACTTAGTAAAGCAGTTACGATTATAGAAATTACTTAACATTAAATTAATCAAGAAAAACAATAGACGAAACATAATCTGTTTTGGAAAATAATTTCAGAATATAACCGAGTCCACTTAGTTCAAAGTGTGTCTTTAAGGAAATTATTCCCCTCACAGTACTCGAGGTTAATGGAATATCGCCTCCCAGGATAGAACGATTATCTTACCAGAATAGTAGTACTCCAAATTCCGGTAGCAGGGAACCATTCAACGTCAGTATATCACACATAATGAGTAATAATGAATTTTCGAATTGTAGAGAAATTCGTATTAGAATGAGTGAATAAATTCTTGGAACAAATCAAGAATTTATAGGTTTTGGAGGTACCATTTCTGAATGTTTGCAACCATTCAGAATAGTCCCCAAAATTTGGAGAAATTCGAAAGAAAAGGACTTAAACGAGGCAGATGCATGGCGACCAAGACTATGGCGGTGCCTATTGGGCACCCTTACAAGTATACATCAGAGAAAATCAGCGGAACATACATAAAACTCATAACGTACATCAATAGAAAAATAAATAAGCAATTTGGCCGATAAAGCCACCTCACGGACATATATATACATATCATAACCAAAAGCGATTCATCACTTCTTTTACAAAGTGACCACAAGATATGACTACAGGACCTAAGAATTTTGACATAACCATGTGTGGACGGGGCCGCCATACCACAGAATGTACATAAATCTGCATCGGGAAAAGCGTACCAAAAGACAAGCCTCAGAAATGGAGCTTTCAAGAAGCGATCGGTGATCCTAAAAGCGAGGATCTGACCTCTTTACCCTACATGCGGCATGAGCGTGTAGCCAGGAAGGGTCGATCTGAAATATGTACCAAGTATATGGCGAAATCATGAAATGAAATCATATAGTCTAAAATAAAGTGGAGACATGTATGATAACCAAAATAACGATAATCGTGTCTTACTAATGATGAGTAAACAAGAGTACACTTTACTACTTGAAAATAGGAAACTTATGATCAAATTAGGGTCACGCCGTAGTATCATTAAGCGATCCTACTCACGAGACTATTTCACCGCGTAGGTCCTGTGGACCCATGATGGAGCAATTTGCTCGCGTGAGACTATTTCACCCGCGTGGGACTATTTCACCGCATAGGCGGTGGACCGCATGATAGTACATCGCGCGCTCGCGTCGTGGGAGCAAATCCACGAAATATCACGATAACGGGGTTTACCATGAATTAATATAACACTAGCGCTGAGGCTACCATAAATATCATATCATAAGCCTGACCAATTATCGTAAATATCATAAGCAAGTTAAGAAATCTCTTAACTTCTCATTAGACTTAATTAACATGCACTCTCATTTTATTTAACTTAAGGCACTAACATGTCATGACAAAATCAGGAAATTTAACCCAAAGTACTACGTACCTTTATCCTTTAAAAAATGACTCTTTCTCGTAATAAACCCCCAAGATACTAACACCCGTAGTATCAAGGCTTGTCTACTTTTCAAAACAAGTCACTACACTTTTAGAAATACATTTTTAGGCTTCTAAACCAAGTGACTTTTACTTTAAAACTTTAAGCAATTGATGCCTTTAAATCAATTTGCCCTTCTTCATTTCAAGTCATTTATCTTTGTTTACATTACTAGAGTAAACCATTCTTTTAACTTTCCATAAAGTTGTTATAACCAACTTCCCATAAAGCCGTTATAATAATTTTATGCTTTAGAAACTAAGACATTTTTATCCTTTAAAACAAGTGAGTTAATTCTCTAACTCAACTAACTTGGACATTCTTAAAACAAGTCAAGGATATCAAAATGAAACTGAATTCATTTAAATCTCGTACGTCTACCGTACTATACATTTATAACTACTCATGCTCAAGAGATAAGAAAAGTTCCACATACCTTGTCGGCTCAATCCACTCGCTAAGTTGACTATGCCGCACGTAGAACGTCAACCTATAATGACCATAATACGTCTATCAACTTCTAGCTTTCCAACGTAGAATATTTCTAAGTATAAAGTCTCTTATTCTACGGAAAATTGGACATCACTTCTTTTGTTTCTACATACTTTTTCACATTTTTCAAGGCCCGAAATCAATAACCAACATGTCACATTTAAGGCTCAACAATTCAGCTAACCAAAGGGGATTACACGCCTTACAAGACGTGTAAAATTACCTTGATTTATATAAAGCGATCGATATTAAATGTCATTCTCTAAATCTGATGTACCACATATAATCCTTTCCAATTCATTTTCAATCCATATTGTCGTTCTAACATGTTATATAGTCGCAAACAATTTTAACAACTATAATCCCTTCTTTATATAACATGCGACGACTAAAACTAATAACTAAATTGAATTACAATCTTATGGCTAACATGCAACTTTCGGATCTTGCTTCCAAATATTCCATAACACTTATCAATCTTCATTATATATATCTCGTGCTTGTTTATATATATAACTACAACGACATGAAATCTTTAATCACTAAGACGACAAGATTGTTACCTTGATAAGCCCCAACTATAACTTCAAGATTCAAAGTCGCTCCTTAGCAACTTAGCTCCTTTCCTTCACGCTCCAATCCGCTACTTGAAGCCCTTAAAAGTTCATAAACAACTTCCCTTTAATTTCCAACCAAAACTTATGAAAACAACTTAGGTTTTCATCTTGCGACTAACGTAAAAACGTAGCTTTTTCGGGATCTTTGTATTGAGATATCCTTATAATATCTTTAGGAACCTTGAGTTTAAGTATTGTGAATTATGAACAACAAACGAATTTTTTTTTTGTGGGAAATGGACAAAGCCGAGAGCTCTTCTAAGAGCAAGAACAAGTGTGAAATTTTTCTAAGTGTTGAGAGTTTGTCTTGCTACTAGTGTAGTAATATACTACTCTCAAGGGTCAAGATTAAAACACTTGTGTGGTTGAGATTTTAGAGGACAAAAGATCTTGCACAAGTTGGCTAGTTGACTTGGTCAATAATGTCAAGCCTTGGCTTGTCAAGACTTGATCATCTTGCCTTGGTCATTTGACCACTTAACCTTGGTTAAATTCGACCAAGTCCATGTGGGGGGGGGGGGGACACGTGTCGCCCTCCCATTCGTTATAATATTTCGTTTCCCGACATTTTCATAATTCCGATAAATTCTACAAGTCTCAAATGTTAAAGTCCTGTTTTCTTACGTACGTTCTTATATACATGTCCTGGAATTACTGAATGTAACAGGGTCGGTCGCGGGTCTTGGGTCGATCCGTTTGGATTTATTTTATAACAGGTCGGTCGCGGATCTTGGGTCGATCCGTTTGAATTTATTTTAATTAAATAATTAATTAATTAAAGAAAAATTTGTCCAAAAAAATTATCAATCAATCGATCTAAATCAAGCGGCCGAAGCGAGCCGAAGCGGCAGCGGTGGCGCGAGTCCTCTCAACCCTTTTAGCAACTAGAGAATGTGTAATGTAATATATACATTTCTCTTTCCTTCTCTTTTTTCGATGTGGGACAAAAGAACCTTTTACTCCCTTTAATTTTCATCCATCATTTCTCATTCACCAATATCAAAACCCAACAACATGTTAGTATGGATACAACTCTGCAATATAGCGATTGTAGTGCCACTAAGAATTTTGAATTTAGTTTGATATTGTGTGGCATGCTAACAAATATATATATATATATATATATATATATATTTATTTAATATGCTAAACGACATTACATTACAAACTAATATAAAGGGGTTGGAATGTGTTGTTATAAAGAATACAACAATAAGTGCACGTTTGGTACGGTGTATTACGCTGGACTGTATTGGACAAAAAAATAATACAACGTTTGGTGGGCGTTTTCAGCCGGACTGGACTGTACCATTTCTAAAAATAGTACACTCCAAGTCTCCAACTGCTATTTTGAGACTCATCCCCTGAACTGTACTAAAAGAAAAAATACAGTCCATTATATATTAATACTCTAATACCGTTCATTATATATTAATAAGTGCAATTCATTCTGATCTGATCTGATTAATGCAAAATTATACGATTCGATTATGTACCTGAGCAGTCTAATATAAGTTAGAATCGAGTCACTCGTGTTATCGGGTGCCAGTGGCCCTCCCTCAACATGGGTCCGGGTCGGGTCATGGAAACTACCACAACTTACAGTACATGGTAGGGACATAAATGCAAATCATGAAATCAGTGGGACACACATGAATAAAGCAACAAATGAAGGACCCCAGAGCAAAAAGATAACATAAGTAAAATATTACAGTATCAGCGAGAAGTTAGGGTTTTTATTCACATTTGCACGCAGACATTTTATTATCCATTTTCAGTCTCTTCACTCCTCTATGAAATTTCCCAATCATCAGCACCAATGATTCAAACATTTGTAAGCTTCCCTCAACACCCTTTTAGTTACTGTATTACTATGTCTAATTAATCACTTCATGCATACATTTCTATAATCTTGATATTAGGGTTTTGGGAATTAATAAAAATTGTGTCTTTGTTGTTTCTCCTTGGTTTTTGAGGATTAAGATATGTCCTTGAAGTGTTTTTGGAGTTGGGTTTTGGTTATTACTATGTGGGGTTTCAAATTTATATTGGGTTTCTAATATCTGGTAGTATAATAATAATGTTTTGATAAGGTTATGATTCTTGTTTTGAGTGGATTGGTAGTTTCCTTCAGTTCAACTCTTCGTTTCGATGGCTTTGTATGTAGTTGTGGTTATCATGGTTGATTTGTAATCATTGTGTTTCCTTAGATGAAGTTGTTTTACTGTTTAATGTTTGTATGCACTACATGTGTAACACAAATGAAAAAAAAGAAAGGAAATTTCATATGCATTATGACAATTTGTATCTTACTACAGAGACTTAAGGACCAGGATAAACTTGCATTTGCCTTCTCGAATCTCATTTTTCCAATTTTCTTTTGAGTGAGGTGATGGATGAAATGGCTAGTATAGAGAGAAATGCATAAAGGATTTCACTGGCATCAACCAATTTGGGATTGAGGTGTAGTTGTTGATTAATTGAGTGAAGTGACAGAGTACAGCCCACTATGGGAAGAGAGAGAAGAAGTTATTGAGTAATCATGCTAAATACAATATACTTCAATTTTGGGGATTTTAATTATGAAGCTACTCACATTTTCGGAAGGATATAACAAACATGATTACCTTGCTTCCGGTGTGAATTGGACCCATTTAGCTCCTCAACATTGACCATTGGGCCAAAGCTTCAGTGGCTTCGTGCATCACCTTAAAGAACAATTCTTTATGCTATTTATTGCTTTCATGTTATGCACCTTGGTTTTATTTTGATTTATTTTGATATGTTAATGTTTTTTCTTTTCTTAGTCCAGCCTTCTAACTGTTGTTGGTAGCCTTCTATATTGTGTCCTGACGTTTTACGTTTTATGAATGTAGATTGGTGATTATCAAGCTAGCGAAGGATAATATTGTTATCAACACTTCCTGCATGTGGTATTTTCTTGCGTCCATATAGTTCAGCTTCGTGAGTACCTTGGAGACCCAATCATCCCATGTACTCTTTTCAGAGGAATTGTTGTATATGATTGGTATTTGCACATACCAGGTGCATTTGATAAGGACGTGTGAAGTAGTCCGAAGCAGCGAGGGAAAAACTCACTCTCTTGGTGCTAGATACGGGGAAACATCGAATAGTTACTAGAGTTACCCTTTTACTTTGAAAACTGAGAATTGACAAGAATCGCTAAATCCGGGTCCCTTTGTTGTGTGTCTGAAACTTGGATGGAGTAGTTACTAGAGTTACTCCTTTTCGAAAATTGAGACTTGATAGAAGCAAGCACCAACATAATACTTGTGAGTCTTGTGAAACATAGCTAAGACGGGGTCCCTTTGTTGTGTGGCTGCAAGGCCACATGAGTCCAATGCAGCTAGCGGGGAATGGTCCATGGGGCCACACGAGCCTTACTGGCGGACTAATTCAAGCTTCTCGCCGGCACCATCCAGATGGGATTTCCGCCTCCAACCTGAAGCATTTTCTTTTGGCTCTAATGATGGAGCTCAATTGTATGGATCTTCTGCTTCATCAAACAGTAGAGAGAGTAGAAGTTGGGTGAGGGGAAACCAATTGGCCAATCACCATTATCTCATAGCAGATGGTGTTGGTGCATACTATAGTAGTCCATCAGACATCTCTCCGGCACAACAGTGGACTCCACCAGCTATCCAAGAAATCAACGTTGATGATTATGGTACTTCAACAAGGGGTAAGCATATTGATTGAGCATTTTTTGGTATATGACTTGGAACTTCCGAGGATGCTTAGTTGGGCTTTAAGTCTCTTACTCATGTAATCTCCCATTACTAGCTTCATTTATGTTGACTGAGTAATTAGCTGAAGGGTTTTTCATATATATGTATATACTTATTTGTGGATAGTTTGTGATTTCTTTTGGAGTTTGATACAAGGTTCTCATCTGTCTGCTTGTGCTAGTATCGCTAGTGCATGGGGATTTTATATGAGACACTGTGATGCAAGGTGATTTTGGACTGATTTGGTGTCAATCTAAAATGCAATAAGATATAGAGTTAAGTAGACTAAGCCCATAAGCAACTTCCTGCATGCTTTTTGTAAGTGATGGCTCAATTTGGTTGCTGCAGCTGTGCATCCCAAGGCCTGATTAGGAGAGTATATAGGCCTTATAATTTAGTAATTTACAATCATTCATGGTGGTACCAATGTGACCAACATACACTCCTAGTGCTATGCCCAGGTGAAGGGGATTAGCTGGAGGGTTCATATGTGAAAGAGAGGGAAACCAAAGGGGGTTAAAAATATTTCCTGAGATGCAAATAGAACCGAGGATAATTTGTCCAACCTCCCAACTTTGGAAAGAATCTAAAGCATCAGATGTGTTGGAAGGGCTAATATCAATGAGGGATTCCCATTCAGGTGGGTTAATCTTAAGCAGGCAAAGGGAAAAGCAGAGGAACACCTTTCCTTCATTTTATTACAATTGGCAGTTGACATGTGGACTAACTTATTGAATAAGACTAGTGTCATCGATGCGTTATTATCCACCTCTAGAATCGTATCTAGGCTGGACCATTGTAAGAAAAATGGCTCAACTATCGGCGGGTAACCAACGTATAACGCGCAATGCTCGTGCAAAACTAATTTTCGTATCCTGCAACCCTTTTGGCGAGTTTTTATGTACACTTTAGTTTTTTTTGGTGTAGTTCATGAACTGATTTTCTTAGTTTAAAGTTGAAGGAAAAAACCTTAAAATTTGTTTATGATATTGGAATTAGGTTTCTGTTACCTTTTTCGAAAAAATAATATTGGAATTAGGTTTGTTTAAGATAATAGGCAGCCAAGGGTGTCACCCAATAGTCATATGAGGTCTCAGATTCAAACCAGCGGAGGCAAAAACACTAGGTGATTTTTTTCCATATGTCCAAGCCTAGGCGGTGGGAGGTACAAGTACCCCATGGGCTAGTTGAGGTGCTTTCAAGCTGGCTTGGAGCTTTGGAAGCCATAATTATTAATAAAAGAAGATAATAGTTAGAATGTCGAAGTTGGATAAAAAGGAAGTTTTGGACAAGTCGTAATTTGTTGAAATGATGTTGAATTGATGCTGAAATAAGGTAGCAATTTTGTGTTAACTGATCTGAATTAATGAATCGATTTTCTTAGTTTAAAGTTTGAAGAAAAAACCTGTACAATTTGGCTATGAAATTGGAATTAGGTTCGTTTAAGATAATAGGCACCCAAGGATGTGGCCTAATGGTCAATGAAGTGAGTTAAGAATCATGAGGTCTCAGGTTCAACCCAGCGAAGGCAAAAACACTAGGTAATTTCCCCCCATATGTTCAAGCCTAGGTGGTGGGTGATACAGGTAACCCGTTGAATTAGTTGAGGTGCACGCAAGCTGTCTTGAACATCACAGTTGTTAAAAAAAAGATAATAGTTAGAATGTTGGTTGGATAAAAAGAGTGTTGGACAGGTCTGTAATTTGTTGAGATGTTGTTGGAATAAGGCAACAATTTTGTGTTAGCTGATCTGAATTCTTGAGGCTAATAAGCTTTGTCGCTCAAGGTTTGAGGTGATAATTAGGATACACAGTTCGAAGGAAAAGTTTCTCTAACAAATAAAAGAGAGAAGCGTGTCTTTTGGTTAGGTGAATTGGCATAAGTAGTACATTTTTGCAAAAGAAGGGAGTAGGAATAAGCAAAGATTGAAGACTAAAAAAAAATGACAGCCCGGTGCACTAAGCTCGCTATCTTGTGAGTCGGGAAGGTCAGGATCACAGTGTCTGTTATCTGACCTTACCTTGCATTTACATTTGTTTCATTCTTAGCACGTTCTAACACATACAACATTATAAAGATTCTTCTTGATTTGACTAGTTCTATGGTGACCTTAAATGTATAGCAAGCTTCCTATTTTTTCCTTGCTCACAGTAGATTTTCTCAATAAGCGGAACTTCCCTTCGAAGGATTCTCCTTTTCCTTTTTCTCGATTTAGCATTGTAATGTGTATTGAATCTTTCTATAGCCACCATAATGAAAGAAAAAGTTGCCTTAGTGGTGTAGGGTAGTAGTGATCGCCTATTTGGTTCTGAGTGAGTTTTGCTCTTCGACATTGTCATCAATTTTCTATACCATTGCTAAATTCTCCATTCCGATTTATGTGACCTTATTAACTTTTAGTTCGTTCCAAAAAGAATGACTCCTTTCTAAACTTGGAAATAATTTATCTTGAAATTTCTGTTTTACCCTTAATGTGAAGTTTTAGCCACATAAATGTTATGGCATGTTTGAGACTACAAGTTTCACAAGTCTTCATTTCTTAATTTTTGTGCCCGGTCAAATAGGTTCACACAAATTGAAACAGAAAGGGAAGTCTTAAGAATCTACGTACGCTATCGGATCGTCTGAAGTCAGGAATCTCGCAACGGTTGGAGAAGTCGGATGCCGCAGCCTAAGTCTCTGAAGGATGAGAACCAACTATGTAGCATCTACATCGAGAATTCAAGTATTGTATACGTCATTAGTCCCCATTTCCAGAAGGAATTGCCATTAGACTTTCGAGTGATCGTACCATCGCTATCGTTCAGTTCGGATAAGTCAAGTTCCTTCGGTCGCCCCTCCCTATCAGTCCCAGAAACAGGCCTTCAAACGCGTTTTTATGGCCAATGCTAAGATTCTTTAGTTCGACGACCCATGCTTTGTCTCGGAATGCTACTAGTAATTCCTCTGTAGTATTCGTGGATGTTGATAGGCAAATAAAGATTCGTTCTCTTGATTTTTTCCTTCATGGGAATAATTGAGTTTCATTCTCGTCCACCACATAATTGGTGAGTGATGCCAAATCATTTTGATGCATTTCTTTGCCTCTTTTTCTAGCTAAACTCCTATAGTTTGGTATATAAACTACAAAAGGTGGGTGGGTGTCTTGTGTGTGTGGGGGTGTTTTTTTCCCCTTCTGTTAATGAATATATATCTCACACGAATAAGGAAAAATGGAATATTGTGTTTTTCAATGAAGTAGGTCGAGAATCGTGAGTGCTCAGGTTGAAATCTCAGCGGAGGCAAAAACACTTGGTGTTTTTTTTCTATATGTCCAAGTCTTGGGAGACATAGTTATCCTATGTTGGTCAGAGGTAGTAGGTACCTCGTTGGAATTAGTCGAGATGCGGGCAAGACATTGCACTTATAATTTTCTTTTGTCGAATTTCTTTCTCCTGGCTTCCAGTACACACCCTTCTCCAGGTTTCTAAATGAAACCTATACAAAGTTTCAGCCATGGGAAAAGTCAAAATTTGTGTATGATAATTTCTTATATGCTTTTGTGGCATTAGTTAGTTAAATAATTCTTAGGCGAACCTTCAAAAAATGTGTTAGACAACTAGTTTACTAAAACTCTTGTCAACTTAATATTGAAACAATGTAACTTAAATTTGTTAGCTTCTGGTTATACTGTCTGAAGTTGATATTTCTTCTAATTGAAGGGGTCATTGATTGAGAAAATACATAGATAATGAGTCTAGGGATTACTCCTGATCATGATATATGGACTATTTGCAGCAAACCAAGTCAGAGACTTAACTAAAAGAGACCTCATACGAGGTTGTAATATAAAATAAATAGGTCCCTTTTGGTTTCAATATACGTCTACTTTCTTTAAGTTCTAAATAGCAAAGGTTTTTACTTGCATCCTCAATTTCTTTTGGCCTTACACAAATTAGTTTTTTCTTTTCTTGTTACCATCATTTTCATACTGCTTTAAATTTCTTGTCCGGGTCGGACCGTTTTTCTTGCTTTGCTTGTGCTTATGATTTGTCTTGAGCCGACCCGAGGATCTTTCGAAAACAACCACTCTACCCGCTCTACCTACCAAGGTAGAGGTAAGGTATGTGTACACTCTACCCTCCCCAGACCCCACGTTGTGGATTTCACTGGGTATGTTGTTGTGTTGTTTTTTGGTTTTGTATAACCAAACTTTGTTCTTTCCTTTTATCCCTCACATGACTTACAATTCCAGCCCTTCGGACATTGTTGTATGACACCATGCGTGGGAGGAGGTTTTTAAACTCCTATTAGATTCAATTGCATTTGATGCTGATATTTCTGCTAATTGAAAGGGTCATTTATTGAGAAAGTATACGGGTAATGAGTCTAGGGATTGCTCCTGATCATGATATATGGACTATTTGCAGCAAACCAAGTCAGAGACTTAACTAAAAGAGACCTCATACAAGGTTGTAATATAAAATAAATAGGTCCCTTTTGGTTTCAATATACGTCTACTTTCTTTAAGTTCCTAAGTAGCAAACATGTTTTTACTTGCATCCTCAATTTATTTTGTCTTGGTAGGCAGGGATCTTTCGAAGCGACCACTCTGCAGCTGCCTGCAAGGTAGAGGTAGGGTATGTGTACACTCTACCCTCTCCAGACCCCACGTTGTGGATTTCACTGGGTATGTTGTTGTGTTGTTTTTTGGTTTTGTATAACCAAACTTTGTTCTCTCCTTTTATCCCTCACATGACTTACAATTTCAGCCCTTCGGACATTGTTGTATGACCACCACATGGGAGGGAGGTTTTTTTTAAACTCCTATTAGATTCAATTGCATTTGATGCTGATATTTCTGCTAATTGAAAGGGTCATTGATTGAGAAAGTACACAGGTAATGAGTCTTGAGATTGCTCCTGAGCTTATTATATGGACTATTTGCAGCAAACCAAGTCAGAGACTTAACTAAAAGAGACCTCATACAAGGTTGTAATATAAAATAAATAGGTCCCTTTTGGTTTCAATATACGTCTACTTTCTTTAAGTTCCTAAGTAGCAAACATGTTTTTACTTGCATCCTCAATTTATTTTGTCTTGAGCCGACCCGAGGATCTTTCGAAAACAGCCACTCTACCCGCTCTACCTACCAAGGTAGAGGTAAGGTATGTGTACACTCTACCCTCCCCAGACACCACGTTGTGGATTTCACTGGATATGTTGTTGTGTTGTTTTTTGGTTTTGTATAACCAAACTTTGTTCTCTCCTTTTATCCCTCACATGACTTACAATTCCAGCCCTTCGGACATTGTTGTATGACCACCACATGGGAGGGAGGTTTTTTTTAAACTCCTATTAGATTCAATTGCATTTGATGCTGATATTTCTGCTAATTGAAAGGGTCATTGATTGAGAAAGTACACAGGTAATGAGTCTAGGGATTGCTCCTGATCATGATATATGGACTATTTGCAGCAAACCAAGTCAGATACTTAACTAAAAGAGACCTCATACAAGGTTGTAATATAAAATAAATAGGTCCCTTTTGGTTTCAATATACGTCTACTTTCTTTAAGTTCCTAAGTAACAAACAGGTTTTTACTTGCATCCTCAATTTCTTTTGGCCTCACACAAATTAGTTTTTTCTTTTCTTGTTACCATCATTTTCATACTGCTTTAAATTTCTTGTCCGGGTCAGACCGTTTCTCTTGCTTTGCTTGTGCTTATGATTTGTCTTGAGCCGACCCGAGGGTCTTTCGAAAACAGCCACTCTACCCGCTCTACCTCCCAAGGTAGAGGTAAGATCTGCGTACACTCTACCCTCCCCAGACCCACGTTGTGGATTTCACTGGGTATGTTGTTGTGTTGTTTTTTGGTTTTGTTGTATAACCAAACTTTATTCTCTCCTTTTATCCCTCACATGACTTACAATTCCATCCCTCCGGACATTGTTGTATGAACACCACATGGGAGGGAGGTCTTTTTTAAACTCCTATTAGATTCAATTGCATTTGATGCTTGGACAGAAAAAAGAGATCTTGACAAGGAAGAGAAAGAAGGTATTGGGATGTGTGGGTTATGTGGCACAAATGTTGAAATTGTATCCGACAAAGTAGTGATGAGACGAAACTATGGAGACTTTGGCAGATGTTAGACCATTACATCAAATAAAGTGGTAACTCTAAGTAACATATTTACTTATAGAAAGAACTCTTAGTGACATATTTAATCTATTTCACAAGTCATAATTTGCCTAAAACACCAAAAAGTTGGCTTAAAAGACAATTATCGATGTCCCCGGGATTTAGTTCAAGGGCAATGATTTGCAACACGAGATGTGTGGTAGGCGACGTTAAGTTTGAATCCTGCTGTAAAATGGAACTAAGATTGGATTTTAAGGTAGAGAGGAAGACTCATTATCCACAATTCTTGATTAAAACAACAAAAGAGAGCTACCAACATCAAACAACATAGAAAAGTCAATCTATCTCAACATGATATTGAATTATGTTTTCATTACAGTGTAATTATATGGACTGAAACTCTATAGCTGAGCATGTTCTCCCCTTTGGCTATGTCTAAATTTATGGTCATTTCATGTTGAGCAGAGTCAGGGGTAGCAAGTTGATTTGCTTAAAGAATCAATTCTATTATTGCTTCTGGCACATTTGCCTTGTTGGTTTCAGCCAATGCTTTGTTATGAATGCCCCCATTCTGGATATTTTGTTTTACTGATAAATTTGCTTTATTTTTCGCTTGTAGATGCAATCACGAGGCCATTTCCATTTTCACCCACAATGGAGGTATGCATCTGTCTTTGCTTTTCTCCTCTATCTACTTTCTTTTGAAGTTTGTAAGTTTAAAATCCAGCTTTCTTATAACAATGAGTTTCTTGATAGGGAACATCAATTGCTAGGGATGGCAGAGGCTCAACTTCATCCCGATCTGACAGTAGTGACTGTGATTCAATCACCAAGTCCCATTCATCTTACCGTAGCTTCCCAAGTCGCCGTTTCTTTATGTCTAAACCCATACATCCTCTGTCACTTCCAACTGAAACAACACCTAGAAGAGAAGCTATTGACAGCCTCTCAGCTGGTTTTTTAGAACTCGATGCCTCAACACCACAAAGAGATAAACACCGCTTGAGCAGTGCCAGTGGCAGTCTTGACCTAACAGAGGCTTCTGAATCTTTTCAATCTGACGTCTTAAGTAAACCTTCAGATGGTTTCAGATGTGGGTTATGCGAGAGGTTTCTTTCGCAAAGATCGCCTTGGAGTTCCCGACGAATTGTGAGAAGTGGAGATATGCCCGTTGCTGGGGTCCTTTCATGTCGCCATGTATTTCATGCTGAATGTTTGGAGCAAGCTACACCAAAATCGTGTAAAAGTGATCCTCCATGCCCCCTTTGTGCCAAGCTTGAAGAGGGTAGTTCTCCGGAGCACCGAGTTTTTTCCAAGTTCTTTCCTAGGCTTAAAACATTCAGTGAAGAAGGACCATCCAAGCCTTGGGGCTGTGCTCATTCGGGAGATTGTGTCGAAGGGGCTTTGCACGCACAATCTCATGGCACATTGCTCTCACTAAACAAGAACCGGATTAAGAAAAATCTTTCTTTGAAGGGCAACTCTGGCAAGGAATTTCCAGGGAAACTAAGAAAAACTAATACATTTTCGTCACAGCCATTTATTGGGTCAGTTGATCATGCAATGGTGGGATCTTCAAAAGCATCAGCAGGTTCCGGGCTGAAGTAACAATGGAATTTTGTATATAATTGCAGGTTGATTTCCGTGGCCTTTGGTGGTTGGTCTTCTAATCGTCTTAACTGTTCCTGTTTATTGAATTAGAATCTTTAGTGGCGTAATCATGTTGTAAAATGTAATGTAGTCTAAATTGGTTTTGCACTTAAAAGGCTTCAAACAAATTGCATCTTTTGTGTAAGTTTAAAATTGATCTTGATCATCGAACCAGAATATGTATTCCTAGTATGTGGAAATTGTGATTTACAAGCCGTAGGCATCATACAAATTGTCGTTTGTGCGTCACGTGCATGGTTTACTTGAAATTTAGCATAACCTTAACTTTTACGTGGGGGGTATTGTATGCAATTTCCCCCATAAATTCTGGGTAGAATCCAACAGTGTTAAGCTTATGCAATTTCACTGTACCCTTTTTCAATAACTAATGGCTAGCTGCATTGCATATGATGCAATATGACTGAATCCATTACGTTTAATCATATGAAGAATTAAACTCTGGCAATGGTTGGTCTAATCAAGAAATAATCGAATTATTAGTACGAATTTGCGCGCTTCTCTCAGAGAGAGAGCGGAGTATTGATCCATGAGAGTAATAACTGAGATTTAAGGTCGTGGGGATAGCTCGAGTGTTGTAGCAGATTATGTACAACAATAGAAATGTGTGGATCTTCATGTATTGACTTTCCATCCTCATTATTTGAGGGACCTTAAGGTCCATTATCTTGTTACATCTTGTTATTTTATTTAGAAATGGGGAGAAAGCATATCATATCGCAATACAATTTTTGACTCTGGGTGGGGGTTGGGGGGTCTGAAGTTTTCTACAATGACCATCAGTATCACATTTAGCAGTGAAAATGGAGCTTTTTGTAACTTTTGATGCCAAGTCCAACTTCAATATTCAATTTTCCCACTTCTCTTATGCTATTTGAGCTGTCAAGAATAACAAAAACAGCAATCATTATTTGGGCCAATGAAAGCTCCTCTTGCAGTAAAGTTCCTCTCTTGCCATAAAGTCACGTTGGCCACTTTTAATGGCCTTTCAATTTCACAAATTGGAAATAGTTGCATGATAGGTTGGGGATTTAGAGGAGAGTTGGGACCATTCAACTGTATAGCCCACCCTCATGTGCTATGTCCCTGTGACATAAGACAACTATAATATTGTATCACTGTCAAAGGGTGTGATTGGATGGTCCGAATTCCTCTATTTTTAATTTGAAGTATGGAGTTCCAGCAATGTGAATGTAGAATTTCTTGATAGGGAGCTCCATTGTGGACTTAATGGTGGTGAATCCAAATTAGTCGGATCAGTAAGTTTCGAATACAAAATGTCTAGAAAAAAAAATAGATAACTTCACTTGTATTTTGAAACATGACATTCATTGATGTTGACATAACTTCACTCTTAATCAAAGATCGGAGTTCACTCCTGTAAATGTAGAACTTCTCGACTGGGATTCTGGGAGCCCTTATTCCTTTAATGGACTTATTGGGCGCGAATCCAAATAAGTCAGATCGACCAGTAAATTTTGCGTACCAAATGTGAAATGTCTAAAGAAGAAAAAAGGAAAAAAATGACAGGACACCAAATGAATCCTTTCATGTGCTTAATTGTTCTCTTGTAACTTTCTCTTTGGCATGTTCACAATCTCGTCATATTCTATCAATTTGCTCCATTTTGATAAACCATTTATCTAGATAATAAATTTACGATGGAAATGCCACCATAACTACTTGTTTTTTCTCCTCTGTTTTTATTTTTAATATTTAAAGTACAGTGGATATTTGCTTATTCCTTTCTAGTGGACCCTGGACAAGCAATTCGAATGTCGAATTGAAGAATTTTTGTTAAAGTTTATGCAGCCATGAAGGCTGTACACAGAGAAGGAAAAACAGAAGAGAAATCACAGAGAAGAAGACGAGGGAGAGAGAAGATATAACGATATTTTTGGGCTCTGATTGAGCTTCCAATATTTTCAATTAAAATGAAATATTACAAATTGGTAATCTATTTATAGAAGAAGTTAAACTCACCTAATAACTATCTAAACAAAGTATAATGACTAAGTAAACAAAGTTTATATATCTCAACACATATCTCAAGCTAGAAGATATGAAGACGTTCTTCATTCCTAGCTTGGACATTGGAGCAACAACACAGTGAGCAGCAATAGGGCCATCAGAAATGGCCAAAGCAATATCACTTGCACCAGCAAATTCATGAATGGCAGCAGCTACATCAACAATTTCTTCTTGATCACAACTCCAAATGTATGCTGCAACTACAATCTATTTACCTGTCCCATGTTATAAACTGGGCGGCAAAGCTAGATAAATGCAGCAAGATTAGCACATTTCCCCTGCAACCGTATCGATCGTATCGCGTCTTGTTAACATACCACGCGCGTGAGGAACTAATGCCAGCAACATTACAATACTAGCACACATTTCAGATGCCATTAACAAGTACAGGAATCCAACAACAGTTGCAACCTCGAATCACGGTCAAATGCGTGAGATGATCAATTGAAAATCGACTCATAGCAACTGCGGGAGGAACAGCGAACACAAAGACTAGCATCAGCACAACAACAAACGCATTAGCACTATTTGGATAAATCCGAGCAGCATTTTTAACAAAACAGCTGCACCATCCACCATACAACAGTTTTAAACAATCAGCAGCAACAAACATCAGCAATAGCCATCTAGAGAAATCAAATACAGTCGCAGCAGCTCAAACAAAATTCCAGCAGATTCATTAGCAGCAACACTACTGCTTCTGCATTTTCAGACTTGTTTGGTGCAATTCTCAAAGAATGTGCTCGTACAACAGGAACAACATTTGATTACTTCTCCTTAACTAAACAACAGACATTTAACAACAAGGCGGTGTAGAGACGCAACAATAGCGGCCGGTTGGTTCATTATCGATTCGGCGACCTGGCGCTTATCTGAGCAAGAAATACCAGCAGCCACAACAAATGCTTGAATCAGTCCTCACAAGAACCCACTGATCTTAAGCAGCAATACATGCTGCATCTCAGGATGCAGCAACATCTACACTAATATCATCAACAATATCAGCAACAGTAACACCTGCTGCACAGTCCCAACAATCCCTTCCAATTGCAGTATTAATATTTTCCAGCAACTGCAGCCTTAATCACTTTCAAGCCGGAGCATCTAGTCCCACAAATTGAATCTCTCAGTTTACGTCGCCAATTGACGTAATAACCACCGATTAAATCTTGACGGAGAAGCCCTCGTTCTCTAGTCTCACTCGGACTAGAGAATCTCTCGATTCTCATCACACAATCTATTTTGATAAGCTCGGATATGCAGCGAAGTCTCCCTCAACTTTTAGTCCAATTCCGACTAGAAATCCCCCGATTCTCCTATCATGAGCTAAACATCTGAAAACAGGCAATCTAATCACTTGATCAACCTGTGAATAACTCTTTGACTCTTTGAATTGAGCTTCAGCTCAATCTATATTGTCTCCGACGAAGTATCCCTCGGTTCTCAGTCTATTTGTCGCTAAGAACTCCTCGATCCTCATATCGATAGACATTTTCTACTCTTAACATCCTGATCAACATAACCGGCAGCCTCAACAGTCAATTTTTACCAGCATATATTGTTGTGGATGACTCTCCAACCGCATAACCTTGATATCCTTTATCTCTGCCCACATACAGAGCAGAAAGTTCAGCAATACAAAAATGCTACACCTCGCACATGTGCATTAGCATCAAGGCGCAGCTGCGATTCTATTTTTGTATTTTCGATGCGCACTACAATCACTACACTAGTAAACGCACCAGCAGTGGCTCGACAATACCAATATTAGTAGCCGCACACGAATGGAAACCAAAATAACAACACTATCAACAACAAGCCACATTAGTAGCCGCAGTAGAAACAACAACAACAAGCCAACACAACAACGACGAACTCAACACTTTTTCTCCAATTCGTCAACACAAATACCAAACATACTATCACAGAATAAAAACTAACATAATTCTCCAATTCAGAACCAATATGAAAATACGACTCGCCAACACAGAACAATATTAAAATGAAATTGAATTTCCTGAAATTCACAAATCGATACCTCATAAACACACTTCTCGACGATAATCGACGTCGCAATGATAACCAAAGGCGGAGTGTATCCGCAGGAAACGATGTCTCGTTTCTCAGATTTTCTCCAATTGTAGTCATTTTTAGTAAATTTGAATAAATTGGATCGATTCACAACTAGAACCGATTGGAAATAGAGAGAATCAATTCACAACTTAGGAATCGATTCTTTCAATCCTCGAATTTTATTTCTAAACCAGTGATTCAAACCTGAGATTCGATTTCGATTGCGTCGCGATTCTGATCTTCAGTCCCTTCACGATCGTCCTCTCAGTGATCGAAAATCAGTTGAATTAATTACTTAATCTCGATCGATTTACAACAGTTTCAGTTTCTTCGATTTTAATTTTTTGATTTTAAGACGAAAATCGCGATTTCAATTTTTCAATCAATTTCGTATCCTAGATTATGCAGGTCCTACGAATCAGTAGGCTTTGATACCATGTTAAAATTTATGCAACCATGGAGGCTGTACACAGAGAAGGAAAAATTGAAGAGAAATCGCAGAGAAGAAGACGAGGGAGAGAGAAGATATAACAATATTTTTGGGGCTCTGATTGAGCTTCCAATATTTTCAATTAAAATGAAATATTACAAATTGGTAATCTATTTATAGAAGAAGTTAAACTCACCTAATAACTATCTAAACAAAGTATAATGACTAAGTAAACAAAATTTATATATCTCAACACATATGTCAACAATTTTAGAGTATAAAAGGCATTTAAGGATTTGCTAAGGATGATGGTCCTAAAAAATTGCCTAACACATTTTGGACCAAATATTTATGATATATATATATGTCGTGGTTATTAAAAATAGTTGTCTCAAATTATTTATCGTTAAAGTTCAAGGCATACTTAATTAGTTTTTCTTCATTTTACGCTTAGTAGAATTTTGTCATTAATGGAGATAACACATAAAGTAAATATTTAATGGAGATAGATTATAACTTAGACATAAATAAATGTAAAATAGGTCAAATATCATTCATAATTAATATTTTTTAAGAGGAATGTAAAACAAAAAAACAAGATAATTTGAGACGAAGAGAGTATGATGATGAGCTGTGAGACATTACAATATCTCGTATTATGTGAAAGACCCCTTTGAAGTCTTCTTGTTACGTTTGAGGCCACTACTACATAGGATTCCTCCGTTCATTCCTAATGTAAATATTAAGGTAAGGGGGATAAAAGCTTAATAATCAAGCAACGGATAATATGTTGAAAGGTTGAAACTTCTCAAGAAAAATGTTGGTTCTTGAACTTTTTAGGGCCCCAATTGTTTTGTTATATTTTTTTTTTCTGGAAAGAAAAAAGTTTAACGTTTGGCATCAGCTTTATGAATTTTCAGTGATTATGTTTTTTCATTTAAATTCATCTTAGCCTAACATTATATAAAATAAAAATAGTACATTTTTTACTGGCATAAAAATCTCTGATATAGCTAACTTAGAAAACATAAATCATAGTTTGAGCCTTCCGTAATCAAAACTTCTATAGTTTTGTGCGGATTCGAAGTTTTTATTTGCATTTAATTGTTTCTAACTGTTTTTCTTTGACATTTTGCGAGGAATAACTATAAAGGCGAAAGAGGACTGGATTGCTGGATTTTATGCCCCAGAAATGACATTATTTTGTTATTTCTCTTAATATCTTTAAATTCTGCCTTCCTTTTTATCTTGTATTGTAATTTAAATTGCTTTGCTTTTAGAATTGTTTGAATGCTTAGAATATTTAGGCCTAGAACCGATAAACTAGAAAAGGTAATAAAAAATAGAAATACGCCGCTAGTTTATTTATTTTCGGCTCGCAGTGCATACTTTTCATCAATTTTGCATACAAACACATATTTTTTAACAAATCAATTTTTTTCATGTATTTTTATAAAACATGTCATGCAAATACATGTGTTTTTATCAAAACTCAAATTTTACATTGCTCTTTCATAAGTCATGTCATGCAATACACACTTTCTTTCAACAAATTAATTTCACATGTATTTTTATAAACAACGCCATTGCAATATGTCAAAAAATGCATCTTTTAATTAGTACATGCAATATCTTTTATTTAACTTTATACTTTAAAAAACATGCATTTATTAGCACAATAATTAACATAGGTTTGACCGGATAACCGCAAGTTAACAGATCTTAAAGGATATCTAACCCCTTCCCTTTAGGATAATAAAGAACCGTTACCCAAAATCTTATAGTTTCGCAGACCATTAAATGGAGTTCATTTTACAGAATTTTGCATAAATATTTAGGTGTCCTAATTCACCATAATAATTAGGTGGCGACTCCTCACTCCCTTAGCATTTAATTTATTCAGGGAATCACCAAAAATATGTTGTGTTCCGTTCCGACCCTACGATAAAAAAGGGCGCGACAGTAATAACATGTAGAAGAAAAAGGGTAAGACAGTTGTTGCACCCACAGTTTTGAAACCTAGAGGAGGTGTTCAGAAGAAGGCAAAGGTAGCTGCAGATGTGTGTCTAAACTGCAAGAAGAAGGGGCACTGGAAGAAGGACTGCACAACTCCAGGAGGAAGTAAGGCACTAGGTGCTTCTGGATCTGCTGGAAAAGGTTTGTTTGTCATTGAAATAGATATGTCTACAAGTAACTCTCACTGCTGGGTATTAGATACCACTTGTGGCTCACATATTTGTAATAATGTGCAGGGTCTGATTGACAACAGAAAAGTTGGACCATGGGAGGTAGACCTGCGCGTTGAAAATGGAGCACGAGTGGATGCTGAACGCATGAGAACTTATAGACTAGATTTACCTTCAGACTTTTGTTTAGAACTAAATAATTATTATTTTATTCCCTCGTTGACGAAAAATATTATTTCTATCCCAGTTTTAGACATTGAGGGATTATCCTCATTTATTGTCAATGGTAGTTATGTACTGCCTTTTAATGGTTTTATTTTTGGAAATGCTCCGTTTGTAGATGGTTTGTATGTTCTAAACTGTAGTCATAAAATTTTCAATGTACAAAATAAATGAGCTAAGATAAGTAATTCAAGAAACCCCACCTACTTATGGCACTATAGACTTGGTCACATCAATGAATCGAGGATAGCAAGATTACGGAAGTTAGACTACCTGGAACCATTTTGACTTAGAGTCCTATGGTAACTGTGAATCTTGCTTGAGAGGAAAGATGACCAACAAGCCACTTTCTGGGAAAGGCGTGCGAGCCAAAGAAGTGCTTAAGTTGGTCCATACTGATGTATGTGGGTCAGTTTCAACTCAAGCTAAGGAAGACTTCCCTTACTTCATCACTTTTACAGACGATTTCACAAGGTTTGAGCATGTGTATCTTATGAAACACAACTTTGAGAAATTCAAAGAGTACAAGTCAGAAGTAGAGAAGCAACTTGAAACAAGTAGCAAGACCCATCGATCAGATCGAGGAGGTGAATACTGAAGTAAAGAATTTCTGAATTACTTGAAGCTTTATGGAGTCCAATCACAATAGACACCTCATGGAACACCACAAATAAATGGTGTTGCTGAAAGAAAAAATCAAACCTATTAGATATAGTTAGATCCATGATGAGTTTCTCAGTTCTACCAACATACCTTTGGGGATATGCATTGCAAAACTCAATTTACATTCTGAACAAGGTTCCTTCAAAGTCAATAGAGAAAACTCTATATGAGATATAGAATGGCAGGAAGCTAACACTTAAACACATGCGACCCTGGAGTGCCCTGCATATGTAAAGAAGATGCTTACTGATAAGTTAGAATCTAAAAGTGAGAAATATTATTTTGTGGGGTATCCAAAGGAAACTAAGGAATGCTATTTCTATTTTCCTGGAGAACATAAGGTCATTGTTTCCAGAAATGCAACTTTTCTTGAATAAGACTATGTCTACAAGGAACAGAGCTTGAAGAAATTCAAGAACCACAATATAATACGAAAGGTGAACCCTTATCGAATGACCTAGACAAGGATTCAGTGGGAGTATTTGGTGAAGATTGAGTACTTAGAGTGCACCCTTCAGCCAATGAGAGTGCTGTGAGAGATAATGCAGAAATGCAAAGCTCTTATACACAATCAATAGAAGATGATACAATAGTTGTACATCATTCCATTAAGGAAATACATGAAAATGACAATCCTGAAAGTTCTCAAGGTGGTGGATTGTCAAGCACACAAATACCTTCTCACAGTCATAATGCAACGAACACTGAAACGCAGAATATTCAACTTCGTAGGACCACTAGGACTCATCGTCCTCATGAAAGAATTAATCTCCTTGTTGAAATAAACAATGAAATTGATATTTCTGATGACGATGAACCTACAACCTACAATGAAGCTATGTTAGATATTGATTCACATACATTGCAAGAAGCTATGAAATCTGAGATAGACTCAATGTACATCAATCAAAGTTAGACCCATATGATGCAAATGCGTCTTCAAGAAGAAGATTGATGCATATGACAAAGTACAGACTTATAAGGCAAGATTGGTGGCTAAAGGTTATAATCAACGGTCTGAGATCGATTATGATGAAACATTTTCACCTGTTACGAAATTAAGTTCATTCAGATTTTGCTTGCAATAGCCGCATACTATGATTATGACATTTGGAAAATGGATGTTAAAACTGCTTTCTTCAATGGTAACTTAATTGAGGAGGTGTATATGATACAACCCGAGACTTTTACATCCAAGACTAAGCCCAAAGCATTATGCAAGCTACAGAAGTCCATTTATGGACTTAAGAAAGTAAGATCCGAATATGAATGTAAAGTATGTTTACATATGTTAATACGGAAATTAGTATACAAAATGATGTGAGTCCGAATTTTTTTTGGTTACAACGAGTGTGACGTTGGAAACTTATTTTGATAGTTGTATATTTCCGTTATGAATTAGTAACGTATTATATAAGTTTCGACGACGAGGATACGAGGTCTTATGAGATTTTCAAGATTTAAAAAGGAGTGGGACACAAGATTGATTAATTGTGAAGTGGGGACCAATTTGCAATTATAATTTTCAGATTTTTCTTTTCTTTCTAAAAACCCTATTAACCTTCATCTTCCCACTTTTCTAATTCAAAAAAAAAAACCTCCCCCTCTCCTTTCTCTCTCTCCCATGGCCGAAAATACACTCCCCCATAGAAAAAAAAAATTAAGTTTTTTATTTCTTCTTCCTAGCCTAAGTTCCTCCACAAATTAAAAGCCAAATAAACTCCAAAACAGTGGTAAATTTTCGCCACTGCTGGCCGAAAATATAGCCAAGAAATTCCAGATTTTAGATGAAGTTTTTGGAAAGAAAAACATGTAGGAATGATGGGTTAAATTTATAAAATACATGCATGTTGTTTTGGAGTTGAAGAATTGATAAATGGTGAAGGAAAATAGGAGCATTGTATCGATTTGTTGGGACTGTTTTGGGCAAGAATTGAGGTAAGAATTCTTCTTCTTATGATATAATTAGAGTTGCATGTTGTTGTAATTAAGGAATGAACTTGTGTTAAGAGAAAGTTTGGAATTAAGACAATGCATGTGATGTTATGGGTGCTATAGCCGATTATGGGGACTATTTTTGTATACATTGAATTCGATTGTATTATTGTTATTATCGTCACTAATTGCATGTTAAGAATTGAAGGAAAACCATGATGTCTAAGTTATAGTTGGTTATATGAAAGTGTTGAAACATGAATTGAATTTTAAGGAGTTAAGGAAAGAGCTTGGGTAATGTGGATGTTGGCCAAAAACTTGCTTGAAATTATTGGACATTGTTGTGATGTATTATGGGCTGTTTTTGTTAAGTTATAATGATGAAAATGCAAGTTATGAACTTATAAATACGTTGTGGTAATTGCCAATACATATCTTAAAAAAATTAAAGTGTAGTAAGGTGATATGTTGCAAATTAGAAGACTTGCACTCTTGGTTGTGGTATTCCATAAATGTAAGGAGAAAGAATGCATAACTATGGTGTAAGTAGATTATATGGACTGATTTTGTGATTATGACTTGTTAATTGGTATTGTTGGCATTTGTTGGAAATTGTGGATGTGCATATAAACAGGGGAAGTGCTGCCCGAATTTTTATAGAAAAGAAAGTCGTAATTAGATATAACTTACGTTAGAAATCATAGAATTGACGGACGTGTTATCATTGTTATAGGTTGACGTACTAGTTGAGATGGATCCTAATTATCGAGTCGGTATAGACGATAAAGTATGTGAAACTCTTCCTTCTTTCTTTTGACATGATTTATTGAAAGTACGGCAGACGTACATGATTTCTACACAATCTAATTCCTAAAGATGTTAGTTATGAGAAGTGCCTATGATTTTTCAGTAAAGAGTTTATTATAATGATTTCATTGAAAGTCAAAGTGATGATTTAAATTGTATAGTTACTCATGATGCTCTATTCGTGTTGGATATGCATATATGAATTCACCGAGTCCCTCACTAGAGGGCCGACACATGTTATATGTACATATATGATGATGATGAGCTCACCGAGTCCCAGAATGGGCCGAAACACGTTATATTGATGATTTCATCGAGTCCCAGAATGGGCCGGGACACGTTATATTAATGATTTTACCGAGTCCCAGAATGGGTCGGGACATGTTATATTGATGATTTCACCGAGTCCCAGAATGGACCAGGACACGTTATATTGATGATTCTATCGAGTCCCTCACTAAAGGGCCGAGACACGTTATATATATACATACATATGGACATGATGACTCTATGAGTAAGCATTCATGATTACTGACATGACTCTCTATTTTACATGACACAGTTATGATCTCATTTACCGTATTTCATGTTTTACATACTCAGTACATTATTTCGTACTGATCCTCTTTCCTCGGGGGGCTGCGTTCATGCCCGCAGGTACATGTGCTCAGTTTGGTGATCCTCCGGTCTAGGTTCCTGCTCAGCTGTTTGGAAAACTCATTTGATTCAGAGCTTGTCATTTTGGTACAAAACTTTATTCCGACTTATGTATATTTATGGGCACGACGGGGCCCTGTCCCGTCATATGTCATTTTTGTACTCTTAGAGGTTTGTAGACAGTTGTGGGTGGTGAATGTGTTTTTTTTGTATACGTATGGTTGTACTCTGTTTTGGGATGTTCCCGTATATAGTGACAGCCTTGTCGGCTCGCTCATTTGATATACTTGATTTAGGTGTGACTCCTCAGGAGACAGAATATTTATGGGTAAAAGCAACCTTGCCGGCTTGCCTAATCGGACGTATGTTATGATTGCAGCGTTATGCTGCCGAATTTTATATTGTCTTTAGTGTCAATCTGGTTACGTGACATGTTAGTATAACGGCGTCATTAGAGCGCTTAGTCGCGGCCCGTCGGGTCGGGTCGTGACAGAAGGATATTCCTTCTACTATTGTAGAACTTGAACGCATGAAAAGAATCTCATATGCCCCAGCCCAATCATGTATGACATGACATGTACGAGGCCAGATGTGGTCTATGCACTTAACATGACTTGCAAATTCCAGTAGAATCATGGGGAAGAACACTGTAAGGCAGTCAAGAGCATTCTTAAGTATCTTAGACGAACTAAAAAATCTTTCTTAGTCTATGGTGGATAAAAGAAGCTAGTGGCTATTGGGTACACTGATGCTAGCTTCCAGACATATCTTGATGATTTCACGTCTCAGTCTAGATATACCTTCACTTTCAATGGTGGAGCAGTGAGTTGGAAAAGTTCCAAGCAAGCAACAAGTGCTGATTTGACAACTGAAACTGAGTACATTGCTGGATCGGAAGCTAGTAAAGAAGTTGTCGCGATATCTGAGTTCTTGAAGGAACTAGGGGTTGTTCCAAGTGTCACTTGTCCAATAACAGTTTACTGTGACAACACTGGTGCGATTGTGCAAGCTAAGGAACCAAAATCAACAAACAGAAACAAGCATGTACCAAAGAAATACCACATACTCAGGGAGATGGTGGAAACTAAAGAAATGAGATTAGACTAAGTTCCCACAGATGATAGTCTAGCTGACCCATTTACTAAACCATTAAGCTTAGTTAAGCATAATGGTCATTTAAATATATGGGTGTTAGATACATTGGAGATTGGTTCTAGGCCAAGTGGGAGATTGAAAGTATGTATGTCCTAGAGATAATTATTATTAGGGATAAATGTACTTGAACACATTCGTATTATTAATAAGATTAATATATTTATGGTATTTGTGATTGAATTATTATTTGATTGTTTGTAATTATTCATTAATGTGCATCCCTTTAGCTTACGTTGTCATTAATAGAGTGAGATATTAATGATAGAGCGTAACTCTCAAAGTAGTCTCGACTAATGATCATCGAGAATGTGATATCGATGATATGTTATAAGTCGACATGTGGTCTGCATCACATTCTTGGAGAATGTAGTATGCTTCACCTGCTTCTAGTAATGGTTACTAGTGATGGACACATGAATACTTTTAGAAAGTAGTGGCATACCCTGCTGATAAACTATACATGTCTAGAGTGTTATCAGCGTGTGGGAGATAAAGGTCCTTTGACTTGAGGTTAATACACACCTTGTTTACAGAGTAATGTACTTTGACCATGTCCTAAGCTTAAATTCCTTATAGGATAAGATATGACTTGTGTTGGGTGCATTATGATGTAAACTAAGGTGGTAGTTGAGCCAAGAATATGATTCATTCCTCAATTGGATATTCGAGGGAACACTCAACTTCTCAGTGATATTAGGTCGACCAAGTCATTGGCCAATGCAAGAGATATATTTTGAATATGGTCTAGTTGTCGACTAATATAGATGAGATAAAGTGATTAAGCCATTTGGATAGACACATGACAAATCCTAAGCTTGATCGAGTGTGTCGTGAATGAAAGAAATTTATCATCTCACATAAATGTTATGTTTGTTGAATTCATGTAAACGTACTTCACATATTGAGTTCGTCATACGACGCAATCTAGGAGTTTCGTGTGGACATTTGGATTAGTGTCGATATGTGAAGACCTATAGGGTCACACTATGTCGATCTTCTTTTCGATCTAAGGGTGTATTGAGAAAGTATTAAACATTCGATTTGGAATCGAGATATTTAAATTGGTAATAATTATGGGATAATTTCTATTTTATGGAAATTATTTAATTAAGTCAAAATTGGATTTTGGATTTAATTAAACGTGCTGAATATATATTAACGAGATGGGACGTGAGGAGTTGTGTCGCCAGGCCGGTCTTGCGATGCCTACTAGAAGCGGCGTAGGCAAACAGTGAGCCCAATGATCGCCCAACGATCTCGATTTTGGGTCGACTAGAGCCACAATATGATTTGTAACCTAATCTCTCCTATATAAACAATACTACCCCATAAATTTTAGGGTGATTCAAAACCTTATTATCAACACTAATTGAAAATCGATTTATGAACTTAGATTTTAGAAAAGAAAGTCTCTCAGACCTCTGCCAAGATTTCATGGCTTTTTTGACAGAGAAATACATTGTAGCAAGACGCTTGCAATCGAAGGGACAACCGCGTGTAATCCCTAAATAGAGATTCCAGATTAACAACATGTAAGTGTTCATGTTTATGTTTTATAATACAGGTTTCAATTGTCATATAATTATACCAAACGGGATTGTTGGGTAAGAAAATAAATTTTAAACTTCCGCTGTGCACTATTCATATGTTTTGAACCCAAAAAAACCCTTCAATGCTATTGTGTTAGAATAATAGTTTCAGTACACAACAAAGCCCATACTTAAATTCATGTTTTCTTGTTTGTTTTTATATTTTAGACAAAATATTAAAAGAAAAAGTTGAGGTATTGAAATTGGGTTTTCCTTCTTTAAGGTAGATAGTACAATAATGAGACTGACATTCAAAGAAACAACACCAAAGGATATGGTGCAGCGGATAAAGTTGTTTCTCCCTTAATAAGGGGTCTTGAGTTCGAGCCCTGAATATGAAAAAATTCTTGATAGAGATCTCTTCCCCCGAATGGACCCTAAGCAGCCAAAATCCGAATATAATTGACTCCAATACGGATACCAGACATGAAACCAAAAAAAATATTATTGATTGAAACAAAATATCTTTACTGTTAGGTCAAAACAAAGCAACAATGGACCCCTCAGAACATGTAAAATAAATACACAAATTGACATAAGACCACGAAGGCCAATTTTACCACAAATATTGCAAGATGAAACTGTTTGAACATTTGGGGAGGTTTCTACTTTTATTTTCACGTGCATGTCAAATTTATGAATTATTACTCATTTGACATTTTGTTTTGTTTTCAACATAATTGTGGTTCCAAGTACTCGAAATAATAGTATGTTAAGAGTCCCACATCAGATATGAAATGTGAATATATTGTGAAAGTATTAGATTAGATATGTGAGATTAGATATTTGTTTTGAGAAGTTAATTAGTTAGAAAGTTGTTATACTTTAGTTGAAAGCCGTTAATGACAAGAGGGGTAGAATAGTCATTCTGTATAAATATATATGGGCTTAGATATTTGTAATATTTCATTCATTCATTTTACAGATCAATACACAATTTCGTCTCCTTCTCTGTTCACGACTTCTCTCAACCGCCTTACTCATTCCTCTCCTCTCGTCTTCATCTCATCTTCTTACTCACAAACATACAAGTATAATCTCTTGCTAGGATGTAGTTTAACATGGTAAAGGCTACAATCAAAAGGAAGGATTAGACTACCATGAAACATTTTCTCCAGTAGTGAGAATGACCACTATAAGAACTGTGGTGGCTGTTGCAGCTGCCAAGAACTGGAACATATATCAAATGGATGTTTACAATGCATTCCTCCAAGGAGATTTATATGAAGAAGTTTTCATATCAACAAAGGGCAGAATAAGGTGTGCAAACTGGTCAAGTCCCTTTATGGTTTGAAGCAGACATCAAGGCAGTGGAATATTAAGCTGACTTCAGCTTTAATATCTTCTGGTTTCCATCAGAGTCAGCTAGATAATTCCTTATTTACCAAACATCATGCTGATAAGATTGTGGTGGTCTTAGTTTATGTAGATGATCTGCTACTTACAGGCAATGACCAGGGTCTCATCCAATCTACAAAACAGGCTCTGCAGACTGCTTTCAAGATCAAGGATTTGGGGGAACTCAAATATTTCCTTGGTATAGAGTTTACAAGAAATTCTCAAGGCATTGTCATGCACCAAAGAAAATATGCCTTGGAACTCATCTATGATTTGGGACTATCAGGTGCCAAGCCTGTGTATTCTCCTATGAAATTGAATCAAAGGCTGACAACATTTGAACTTGACAACGTGGTTGCATTTCAGTCATCATCTCATGACACTGGAGTTCAATCACAAGCTTCAGCAGATCCTTTGTTATCTGACCCCAGCTTGTATAGAAGACTTATTGGTCGATTGATGTATCTCACTAACACTAGACCTGGTCTGGCTTTTTCTGTGCAGCATCTGAGTCAATTCATGCAGCAACCAAAGGCTTCACACTTGGAGGTTGGGTTGCGATTGGTTAGGTATATTAAAACTGCTCCAGGATCAGGAATCTTACTCAGGAGCTCCAGACCACCATAACTTCAGGTGTATTGTGACTCTGACTGGGGTTCCTGTGTGAACACTCGAAGGTCTGTCATTGGGTATTTAGTGATGTTTGGAGAGTCTCCTATATCATGGAAGTCTAGAAACATACCACCATTTCGAGAAGCTCAGCTGAGGCTGAGTATAGATCAATTGCTGATGCAGTGGCTGAAACTGTGTGGCTTACTGGTTTGTTTAAAGAGCCGATGATTCATATTCAGATGCCTATTTCTATGTTCTCTGATAGCAAATCTGCTATACAGATTGCATCAAACCCCGTTTTCCATGAACGCACCCAAACATATCGACATTGATTGTCATTTCATTCGGGAGAAAATCAAAGGGGTGCCTGGTACACATTGCTCATTTATCATCCTCTGAAGTCTGAACAGCCAGCTGATTTTCTTACAATTGTGAGATGGCTCTCACAATTGTTCAACACACATACTTATTATCCAAGCTAGGAATGAAGAATGTCTTCATACCTCCTAGCTTGAGGGGGATGTGAAAGTACTAGATTAGATATGTGTAATTAGATATTTGTTGAGATTAGATATTTATTTTGAGAAGTTAATTAGTTAGAAAGTTGTTATACTTTAGTTGAAAGCTGTTAATGACAAGAGGGGTAGAATAGTCATTCTGTATATTTATATGGGCTTAGATATTTGTAATATTACATTCATTCATTTTACAGATCAATACACAATTTCTTCTCCTTCTCTGTTCACGACTTCTCTCAACCGCCTTACTCATTCCTCTCCTCTCGTCTCCATCTCATATTCTTACACACAAACATACAAGTATAATTTGTTGCTAGGATGTAGTTTAACACATGTACTCCTTATATGGACTTGAGCAATCCTCACCCTACAAGCTAGCTTTTGGGGGTGAGTTAGGCCCAAGATTCATTCTTTACATGGTATCAGAGTCAGACTCATTCCAATTCTATGTTTACCGATGTTGGGTCCCCAAATTATATTATCGACGCTCCAGTTAACAGGTCTGGGCGTGCGGGGTGTTAAGAGTCTCATATCGGATATGGAATGGGAACATGGATTCTTTATATGGACTTGGACAATCCTCACCCTACAAGCTAGCTTTTGGGGTTGAGTTAGACCCAAGATCCCTTCTTTACATAGTAAATCAATAATTAAACTGGTGCAATTCAATCTTTAATATGATCTCTCTATTGTTCAGTTGTACTTCTCATCATGTTATTACTGTAATTCACATTATGCATAAACAAATATGACATACCGTAAATCAATAATGATATCAGAAAATACACATCGAACGCGGAAGATATATATTATTACGTTAGAGAGGATCAAATAGTTTTATTGATAATTAGTGATGGAAAAGTTGAAAGGAGATGGTAACCGTAATGGACCAATTTATTATTTTAATTTCAATTCGGTATGTTCATCAAGTAACTGAATAAACATGCGAGGTTTGTCCATTATTAAATATAAAGTATGAATTTTGACATAAAATTGAGCCACACATACTAATGAGAAATCTAACTGTCAAAACGATAGAAAACACATTTCTTTTTCCGCTAATGAAAAATGTCGATAGATTTCCTTTGATTTATGAGATAAAGATATCTTCACAACTTCAAGTTTAGGAAAAAAGAAAACCACCAAGGAGTTTGATGTCAGAAATATCAGATTTGAATTTTAAGAATGAAGAAATTTTTAATAGGGATCATTTCAACCTTACAAGTCTTGGCGTAAATTCATATTAGTTAGGTCACTGAATTTCGAATACCAAAAGATTATAAGCAGAAAGAAAATAAATTGAGGGAATAAGTGGTTGTTAGTTTTGGTTGGAACATTGGACAGGAGAAGTTATTATGGACATTGAGCTAAGTACACTGAGAAAGCTCTTCTTTTCTTGATGCAAGTGTACCAGTCTCTGATGGTGTTAATAATGCTTGGTGCAGCATGTGACAATGGGCCCTTCATGCTGTTATTGATCAAACAAAACAGGCAAAAATCCATTCAAAATTGACTTCCTCGTGGGCTCAAACATGCTGGCCCTTACACGTGAAAACAAAAAACTGTTCTCAACCAAGAATTTCATCCTACATCATATTAATGCCTGTCTTGAAATGTCTCAAAATATATATATATATATATATGTAACATGAATTATTTCATTTGACTTGACATAACTATTCACATTGATATAGCACGGATATGGATACTTTATGTTAGTCAAAGATTATACGTGCCCGTGTTGCATATTTATAAATGTACAATAGTAGCGAATCCAACAATGACTTTGCATGTCTTTGAAAGACCACGATATATACGGCACATTGACCGTGTATATCACATTGTCTATTTTGTAAATATATTACCATAAATAGTAGAGTTCTTATACATGTATGATTATGGAATAATCTTGTATTAGGAAAAATTATTAGACTTGTATTAAAAAAAGATAAATTTAATTTCCTTAATTAGATTTTGTATCATGTATATATATACCTTTTCATTAATGAAAATAATGAAGGGTTATTCTTTCATGGTATCAGAAGTCTAGGAAAAAATTTCCTTCTCCAAAATTAACCCTTCCGCCGCCCTCTTCTCGAATTCCGAGTATCGGCCACCGACTGAACACCTCCTCATTCCAAAACTCTATTCCAAATATATAATTCTCCTCTTGTTCTTTCATCATGTCTACCACAAAGAACATGTTTTATTCTGCCCTTACAGTCTCCAACATCAAGAACAGCATCCCTATCATTCTTGAGATAAAAAATGTCCAATACGCAACGTGGGCAAAACTATTTAAAGTTCATGCACGGTCTCATCGAGTCTTTCATCACATCATCCCTCGGCAACAGACAAGGAGAAGGCGTTTACCACCGATGATGACATAGATTATACAGTAAGGAGAGGAGTGGAAAGTTACGCCACGTTTTTTGATTTTTTATAAAAAATGGATTTATCTGAACCAATACATGATTTTCTTTTAGTCTTTCTAGGATCGGGTCTTATATTAGGGGGTCTGGAAACTGGGAGTGCAGACATGACTTTACAATTCAAGAATCGGGGATGGGAATCAGTTGACACCGCATTCTTAATGAAGGATTGAGAATCAGTTGGCTAAGTATGTACTTTCATTGGAAAGTCAAGTCGAATCCCACCCGAAACGGAACATATAAAAGAGAATTCAAGGGTAAGGACGAGATGGATTCCGCCTTTTAGAAATTATTATGCCAGACGTCCCGATTTATTTCATCTATTCCATGACCGAAACAGGGGAAGAAAGGGCTGTAAAGAATACTTCCTTATAGTAAAGGCGAGTTGCAGCCTGCAATCCGAACTGAAACTCTTGATGCTCCGAACATGTTCCGAAATCGCTTTATGGTATCAGAGCCATGTTGTCAAACATTATGAGTAGCTAAACTCATCCTACTATCCTAGAGCAATGTTGTTCTTAAGTTACTAAGAAAACTCTGTTACTCTGTTTCTGTTCCTATCGTTACTTTGTTGATATCCTATTCTTAAGATCTCCTCTTAGTCTACAGTAATAGACAGGTGTGTCCTGGACCGTTGAATTAGCACGTTAGGTCGGAAGGACCAGTGTTGTGCCAGACCCGGTGGATGTAGCCTATGTACTTTAGGATAAGAAGCTAGATAGCAAGCATAGGATACCCGCTATAGTAATTATAGGAATATAAACCATTAACAATATCTTCGTAGCAGTTAGAATAATAGCTCCAAAGGATAGTAGCCTCCACACATAACTAGAACTCTTCTTTAATAAACATTTTATGATGAAAACTCATCCTTCCTTTTATCATATTAGAAAGGAAAATCTTTTAAGGTTAGAATGTATAATAGATAAAAATAGATTATTAATTTCTAAAAGAAAAACTCTTGAAGAGCTAGAATACTATAAGACATTAAAACCAACAGAAGGTCTAGACGAATATGCCCAGATCATAGTCAGACAAGTAATTATTAATAAAATGATTAGTCTCTATAAAGAAGTTATTCAGATTAGCGAAAGACTTCGTTATCTTAGAACCATGGAGTTCTGTTCGGACTATGTTTTAAATCTGTACTCAGCCCAGTACTAAATGGACAGAGTAAGAGAATCACATATTAATAATAGTGAAAACCTAGCAACCTCCAAAATTGCTAAGGTTGAAAGAGATTTACAGAACTGAAATATTCCAAAAGAATCTTTCAGACCAGTTTATAAAACAGGCAAGTTTGATTTTATAAGAAATTATAATATTAAGACTTGTGAATCCACTATAACGATTAATAATTCCAAAGAAATTATTAAACTGCTATCAGTCCATGACATAAACAGATATAAAAAAGATTTTAATTTCCTACACATAGGATTGGTTCATGTCGCTGTCAAACCTTTATATCGATTGGGGTTAGACACTCCCATCTGTCTCTTACTAAGAGATGTCAGGCTACTAAACTTTGACGATTCCTTACTCGGAGTCTTGCAAAGCAATTTAGCCAGAGGTCCTGTTTACTTTAACTGTTATCCAAATTTCTCTATAGATATTAATGATCAAAACGTTATGGATACCTTAACGTTAAACATTAAGACAAAGAATATGAATAGCAAAGTAAACACGAGAGAAATAGCTGTGATATATAGGGTATATTACAGACTAATGAAAACTACTTTAGCCCCAAAAGCTAAGTTAATCAGTAGTAAGGGTTCTACTATGCTTATGGAAGCAAACCAGGAACATAACAATATCTTTGTTCCCAGAATGTTAAAATGGAATGAAATTTTAACAAAAGATGAATGACACTTTGATGCCATCACCCAACCAAAGATAGAACCAGAGAGTTCTAACATTGAACAAATAATTCAACATCTGGATGGATCTATTGACTTAAATTTTTTAAAATCAAATTCTAAGTCCTCGGCAAGATACTCCTTCCCAACATCTTCTTCCAAACCCCGGGAGGAGGAGGAGCGTTCCGACGATAATTCTACAGAATCTATACTTGAACAAAAAATTCGAGGCATAGACTATGCATCAGCCGTACCCAAAGTCCATTATCATCCAATTGATAAAACCAATAGCCCCACCAGAAGCGAAATGCACGGTGACGACAGTCTTGGCATGATTAAACAAGAAACAGATTTTAAAATTGACTTCAAAACTCTTGATAAATTATGGGTAAGCCCTGAAAACGCCATTAAAAAAGATGGTATGTTAGTACTTTCCTATTAGAAAGAAGAAAGTTATTTAGAAAACAATAGATTAAAGATATGAAAAGAGTTAATTGTAATATCGAATTCTTTAAGTGATTTCAAATCACAAATCAATTAGATAATAACAAAGAATCCCTCAGTACCATTGTTAAGAATGGTATACAGGTAGTAAAACCATTGAATCTGAAACCACACCTTTAGAACATATCAGAATCCCCGTAGACGGAGAAATCCTATTAGCAGATCCCTTCAAAAGAGACCTAAAAGAGGATCCCCACTCCAGACTACCCTAAAGGGAAGATATTAATAAAATTCTTCAACAGAACAACTACATCAATCCGTTGTTACATGTTGTTTCTAATCAGATCACCCAGGCTAGTAATACCTCAGCCTTAAGAAGTAAACCAATTCGGTCAGAAGAAAGTACTCTCTCTGAACCTCTCTTTAAAATTCCCCAATTTTCGGTAAATACCTACCCAAAATTGGAAAAGAAATTGATAATAAACTACTAAATAGGATAAGTGAGAAGTTAAGGAATTAAAAGTAACAGAGAAGTCCACCTCCAAAGACACCACAGATGAATCAATAAAAGTCCTCACCGAGGGATCCAGTTCAAAAGATAAACAAAATATTAACAAAATATCAAAATTCGCGGGTCTTGGAGCGAAAAACTTTTATAAAAGACCTACGTTTCCTGATATGCAATATGAAGAACACTCCACCTATAGGGCTTCATACTCGGGAGAAGAGATTAATGAATGGAACATAGACGGAATGTCTGAAGGCCAGATAATCAAAATACTTCACGAAATCGGAGTATGTATTACTGGTTATAAAATAAAAGAGCATACCGATGATGTCCAACTAGCAACAATTCTAGTTTCAGGTTTTACCGGAATGTTAAAAAACTGGTGGGATAACTACCTAACGGAAAGCACCAGAAGTGGGATCATAAATGCCACTACCACATCTTGTCGTATGTGCTTGACGGCCCCCCATAAGTCTTTTGTTCTTTGGCCTTTACTTTCCCCCTCCCCCCTCTTTCAACGAATTCAACAACAATGTTTTGCATCTTGTTCGCCCACTCTTCATTCAGGGTGATTCGAACCCGGGGAGGATCTGGAACCTTGTTGGTCATAGCACCAGTACTTGAACGCTTACTCTTACTGCTCTTCTCAGGTTCACCTCTTTTGGATGCCCTGAGGTTTGAAGTCATTTGTTTATCACAGAACAAGTCCCCCTCAGTCACTGCCATAGTTGACCCTCTCTCAGCCGGGCCGTGAGCGCGGTGGGAACGGAATTAGGAACATTGATAATACTTTTAGTAAAGAAGTTCGCAAAGATGCCACAACGATCTTACTTTACTGTGTAGGTAAACACTTCATAGGAGAGCCAAAACTCTTTCAGGATAAAGCTTAGAAATCCTTAATAACTTAACTTGCCCAAAGTTACACGATTTTAAATGGTATAAATATATATTCCTTAACAAAGTTATGCTCAGAAATGACTGTAACCATGATTATTGGAAGGAAAGGTTCATTAGTGGGTTACCCAAACTTTTTGCCGAAAAGGTAAGAACAACCATAAGAAACAAATTCAATGGTGAAACTCCTTATAGTCTAATGACATACGGAGACCTTGTTAGCTTTATTAATCTAACAGGATTAGAATTATGTAACATGATAAAATTTAATAATCAAATACAAAAATCCTCAAAAGGAGAATTAGGGAGTTTTTGTGAAGACTTTGGATACGTTAAAATATCTGCTCCTTCAAAGAATATCAAGAGAATGAAAAAGAGACATACTATATCTCGCCCTAAGCCTTATAAAATAAATTACACTCCTAGAAAGAATTCTCGTAAGAAAAATACCAATAAAACCCCCAGAAAAAAGGAAAAATGTTGGAACTGTGGAAAAGCAGGCCACATGGCCAACGCTTGTAAAAAACCCAACAAAAAAAAGGATAAAATTAATCTACTAGAAATTGATTCAGACATTAAAGAAAAACTTTATACGATATTAGATGAAGAACAATCTAATGATAGCTCTGAAGAATCCTCAGATAACTATTACAGCGATAAAGGTGCCCTAGATCTAGACATACTCGGATAGCTCCACCTCCACTTCGATCATGAGTACTGGAAAAAATTGTACTGCATTAAATAGACCATCATCGCTATCTCGGATAAGCGAGAATTCTTCTTTGATATGACTGACCATATTGATGACAATGATATTAAAAGAAAATATTTAACAGAACTTAAAAAACTTGTCATTAATCAGAAAAAGGAAAAGAAAATTATTGAACCTTTTGACATGAAAAGAGTTTTTAATAAATTTAAAGAATCTAAAACAGATACCACCTTGCAAGATTTATAGGGAGAAGTATCACTTTTAAAAGAAGAAATCATCAGTGTTAAAGAAAAGCTCAGTTCTTTAGAAACAGAGGCATTCACCAATAGCTTACTAAAAGAATTACACCCTATAAAAGATATCCTTGCTCCCTCTACGTCAAAAGGAATAACCATTGTTAATTCCGACGAAGAAGAAGAGGATAATACCTCATAATCAGGATTAAAATTAATCTCCAGGGTCAAAGCTCTAAGCTATCATGTCCCTATTAAATTAGTCATAAATGAGAATTTTGTTCTTGATAAAATAGCCCTGCTAGACTCAGGAGCCGACCAAAACTGTAATTGCGAAAGTTTAATCCCTACTAAGTACTTAGACAAAAGTACACACAAGCTTTATTCAGCCACAGTCGATAGAATAAAAATTGACTATAAGCTTTCCAAAGCTCATGTCTGTAATAATGGAGTTTGTTTTGTTAACGACTTTATTATTACAAGAAATATAACTGAAGAAGTTATATTAGGAATCTCATTCCTAACCCAAATAAAACCATATACCACAAAACTAGACAGTATTTACACTTATAATCTTGGAAATTTTGGGCTTATTGAGGTAATAATCTTTGTCCTTTTAGTGAAGTTGGAAATTACATATGTTAGTAGTATATGATTGAGTATATGATATGTGGAAGGACGATTGAAAAGATTTGAACCTTAACAAGATGTTAAAAATCGAAATTGGCATGCTAGCCATTAAAGTTGTTAAAATCGAGAATTGGCATGCTAGCCATTAAAGTTGTTAAACATTACCTATTACTTGTTGACATGAAGGAATCTTGTTGATAACAAGTTAATATAACTTATATAAAGATTGGAATATAAGTTAAAATTATAAAGAAGTAATGAAACAAATTTGGCATGCTAGCAAAAAACTGGACAGTTTTGATTGTAGTAAGTTGGCCAAGAATACCAACTAAAGGACTGGACTAATGGATTGTATTAGTAGACTAATGGACTGTTTTTACATTGGACTATGGACTATTTTTACATTGGACTATGGACTAGTTTTAATGGACAGTATTGGTAGATTAAGGGGCTGAATTTTACACGTCCAGTTAGGCGTGTAATCTCCTTTGACTTGCTGAATTATTGCGCCTTAAAAGTGGCATTTGGTTATTGATTTCGGGCCTTGAAAAAGGTGGAAAAGTACGTAGAAACAGGGGAAGTGCTGCCCAATTTCCCGTAGAATAAGAGACTGTTACACCCCGTAGTTCAGGTCCTGCTTATGGGGGCATACGAAAGGAATTGAGACTTAAATTTTAGGATGATGGGTTGACGGAATGTTTTGGACGGGTTGTTAGTCAACTTTGAGGCGGTTTATGTCCAGTTGCATTATGAGTTCCTAGGTGTTTCAAAGTCCTAGTACGTAGTTCGTTGAGTCTAGTTCCCAACGCAACCAACCGTTCGTCGATAGGACATCGGAGTAGAAAGTTATGGAAGTTACAAGTTCAGTGCGCAGTCGGACAAAAAAGTATTTCGGTCAGGAGCCACAGGGCCGCGGCGCCGGAAAGCAGGGCCGCGGCGCCGGAAGTTCTGAGGGGTTGCGGAGGTTTCAGCGCCGCGGCGCCGAGGCGGGTTCTGCGAGGCTGGGGGGAAAAATCTGAACTGTTTTGTTTTAAAAAAGGCCATGGGAGGGTGACAAGTATCCCCATCTGATTTTGCATGTCCTATTTATTGACCAAGTCTTGAAGACTTGGTCATTCTTCAAGCTCTCCTCTCTCTCTAAAAATTTTAAGCTCTCCCTTCTCTCTAGAAAATCAAGAGAAAATCAAGGCTTGAGAAAAATCTGAAAAAGGTGGCAAGAAGGAAACTTGTTGGCAAGCTTGTAGGAGTTTTTGTGGTGGTGATTGTGGAAAGGAGTCTAGTGAATTTGTTGGATTATTTTGGGTAAGCTCTAAGGTAACAATTCTTTCTCTTGTTGCTAGTTTTTGGTGTTGCATGTGAAGAAGAAATAACTTGTAGTTGTAAATATTGCTCTTAGATAAATTGCATGTAAGAAATATGATTTGGATTTGAAGGGATTGCATAAGGTTAGTATGTGAACATGTTGTAGCCAAAAATACTACCTTTAACTTATTAGTTTAGTTAATATGCATTGTGGGGCAGAATTTTACACATCCAAGATTAGGTGTGTAATCCCCTTTATATTGATTGGATTGTTGGGCCTTAAAAGTGGCGTTTGGATGTTGAATTCGGCCTTGAAAAAGGTGGCAAAGTATGTAGAAACAAAGGAAATGCTGTCCGATTTTCCGTAGAAATTAGTGACTTTGCACTTGGAATATTCTACGTTGAAGCTAGAGGTTAATAAACGTATTATGGTCATTATAGGTTGACGTACTACGTGCGGGTATATTGGACTTAGCAAGTGGATTGACCGAAGAGGTATGTGAAACTTTCCTATCTCTTGAGCATGAATAGTTTTACCTATATAGTACGGTAGACGTACAAGACCTTGGTATCCTTTACTCGTTTTTGAAGTGTCCAAGTCGGTGGAATTAGGGGGTTTACTCACTTCTTTAAAAGTAGTAAGGATGTCTTAAGTTTTCAAGGTTAAGGGACTTGAAGTGTTTTTAAGTATATGATACTTGTTCCGTTTTAAATCTACAAGTCCCTTGGATATAGGAAAATGTAATTTACTTATAAGTATGAAGTTAATATAACGACTTTATGGGAAGTTGGTTATATTAGCCTTGTGGAAAGTTAAAAGGAGAGATTTACTCTAAGTAAAATAAGTAAGGATAAATGACATGAATTAATGGAAGGCAAATTGATTTTAAGGCATCAATTGCCTAAGGTTTTAAAAGAGTAGAAGTACATAGTACTTAGGGTTAAATTCCCGGATTTCATAAAGACATGTTAGTGCCTTAAATAAACTAAAATGAGAATGTGTATGAACAAGACTAATAAGAAGTTAAGAAATTTCTTAACTTGCTTGTATTATGTATGATAGCCGGTTTGTGCTAGTAATATATTATTATTTATTACGGGGTCATTCCCCGGGTTGTGGCATTTGCATATTCCGTGGATTTGCTACCCACGATGCGAGAAATACCTCATGCGAGTCCGTACGACTCATGCGGGTGAAATAGTCCCATGCGGGCGGGTACAGCCTATGCGAGGAATACCTCATGCGGGTCCACACGACCCATGCGGGTGAAATAGTCCCAGGAGTAGGATTGCTTAATGATAAAGCGGGTGGGTGACCCTGCTTTGATCATGAGCTTCCTATTTTCATGCAGTATAGTATATGCTTGATATTCTCATTGTTAGTAAGTGATGCGCGAAAAGATGCACACACTTTAACGCAAGTGCACGTTATCGTGACAAGTAATATAGTCTAGGTAAAACCGAATACCGTCCACAAGGATTAGTGTTCAAGTACCAATTATCTATCTTTTGGTATCTATTTGGTAACCGATATTTGATTTTGTTGATTATAACTAACAATTATAATGACTAATTAACTATGTGTTTACTTCAGTAGTGATGGAAATAGGGCTTTCAAGTCTCCTCAACTATCCGCTTATATTACTTATTAATGCAATGAATTATGATTCTTCTTCTTTTGGAGCTAGCAGGTTTACTAAATCGTTTTATACTCTCGTTAAGACTATATAAACACTCAACCCCAGTATCGCTCCTTTCTACCTTTCGGTGATAAGGATGACTCTATAGGAGGATTAAGACCAAAAACCTAGTTAATCGTCACGCGCCATGCGTGAAATTAGGTGTTTAGACCTCTCATTAACGCTACACAAGTAATTGAGGTATTTTCATCCCCAATCCAAAATATGTCTACCCAACTTACAACATATTCACAACCTCCTCCTTTCGAAGTTTGATTAGAAATCATATAAATAATGATAATTAGTGATCAATTAATTACCAAGCATTCAAAGCAATTATTGGGTAAATCTCAACAATAAGAAGAATAACCATAAACATGCATCAATTCATAATATAAGGTTCTAGTGATTTGACATGGAAAGCCCTATAGTGGAATTAGTTCCTAGCCATTGACATGACAAGAACTAATTTAATATTCAACATAAAAACTGAAAGTAAAGTAAAGAAAAGAAAAGAAAATTACTAAGTTAAGGTCTCCAATCTTCAAATCTAAGAAATCTTGTGTTTGTGCAAAAAAGGGAATTGATTATTTTCTATTTATAACTTTTCAGTTTACATGCTCTTCTGGATTGGAGAATTTGGAAAAAAAAGTATTCGTGGGATGCGCGAATCGTTTCAAAGTTAAAAAGAGCGGAGAGATAATTGTACAATCTTGACTTTAAGTTTTGATTATTTAGAATAGTGCTAATAGCACCCGCATGGATGTAGCTCAATTAGTTTTAGGGTGGTAGATTACTTCTAATAAGGCAGGTTCGAGTCTTGGCAGCCACAGTGTGTGAGTTTCATTTCTCCTTTGTGAGGACCTGATTCTTTGTGGGCATCAGACACTGTGCCTCCCACTTAGTGAGCCGGTGAGTACCATAATTTATCTTTCTCCACCAATTTTATAGGGTCGGAAGAATGGGCCACGTGAGAGAGGAATTTCGCCTTTTTGTCCCAAAAATAATGCTAACAGCTTAAAAATAGTAAAATACTAACACAAACATCATAATAACATGAACGAAGCTGAACTACAAAAAATTGAATTTATCTTTAAAACTTAGTGATGCCCAAAATTTATTTTTCCCTAATGCCACCATATCATGAGGTTTCCGAATCTACACAATATAAATTGTGTTTAAATATTCGAGATTTCAAATGGTTTAGTTCAAGCACTTATACCTAAAAATAGCAAATAGAAAATTATTTAACATTTGAAATATAGATAATATGAAAAACATCTATTTCGTGACAAAAATAATCGCTAAAAATAAAATAAAATTTAACATTTAACTAAATATTCTTCTTCAAAATCACTAACAACTTCGAGTATTTTATAATGCATCATACTGATAAAGTCATCAGAGTGGAATTTTTTCGTAGAGCAACTCCACCCATAAAACTACTTATAGCGCTAAACATCCTAACCAAATTTATATAATAAAAATTAACTTAAGAATTTTAAAACACAAAAGGATTAAACATTTTATTTTTCAAAATTTTACAATATGTGTACCTTTTATATCTTTTTGTCTATCTCATCAACATAACTTTAAGACATTTATTAATAGAGATTGACATTTTTATGTATATGATATAAATTTTTAGTCTATGTTATATATACTTAGCACTAATTTTATTATTATTTTTACATCATCATTTTGATCGACACTTTCATTTATAATGGGAACATTACCACATGAAAGAATTAATCCCTTGATTATTCTTAATTTTTTATTGATGATAGACATATATATATACAAGTTACAATAGAAAAATCATTATCCTATTCTACATCTAAAATCCTATACAATTATGGTAATATTACAATACTAATTAAGGTACAAGATTAATATATAATATATACAACTATACTATGGTCTGCCCGTGATGGGCTGTTGGACTTAGGGGTGCACAAAAGGTTAAAACCGGACCGGACCGAAAAATTCAGACATTAGACCAAGATCGGACCAATTTCTGGCCCGGTCGGCCCAAGTCATTTTCGGTCCGGTCGGTCTATCGACCGAATTTGCCCCCCCTCCTCCAAATTTCTAGCCACTTCACCAACGTATTGACATATCAAATATAGGTTGTAAATTGATCAAACTTTATATGGTCATAACTTTGCGTTTGAACGTCCGTTTTACCTATTTTTTTTATTTTGCGTATTTTTTCGAGACGAAGCCATTCCAAAGCTTCAGTCGATTTCTCCAAAAACATCCATCTTGCCCCTCAATTTCACTTTTCCCCCAAATCGTTACGTTTTTCCCCTTTTCAAATCTAAATATCTCGCGATGTACAATAGATTTCAACGTAAAAATTTCGTGGTAATGTGTCCGAGAATGTCAATTTCAGTATTGGAAATTCAATTTAAAAAAAACGGGCCCCGGAATTATATATATTATATATTAGAAATTTAAAAAATTAGGAATTATATAATTCAATATATATTAGAAATTATATATATTATATAAAACAAAAATTGGTCCGGACCGAAAACCGAAAATTCAAATTATGAGGACCGAAGACCGGACCGAATTTCTCGGTCCGGTCCGAACAGGTTCGGTCCGGTCCAATTTTTCGGTCCGGACCGACTTTTGTGCAGCCCTAGTTGGACTGCACTGCCCGTGATGGGGGGTTACACCTCGTAATTTTAGGGCAATAAGTTGAGACATAGTTAAGAAAATAAGGTTTGAGTATTGGAAGAAAAATATATTTACATATGCTAATAGGAGATTAGTAAATAAAAGGATGTGATCCCGAAATAATTTTTGGATGCACAAGTGTGACGATAAAAATTAATAATAATAGTTGTGTATCCTCAAAGGAGGTGATGAACTAATGTCATATTACAAATTATGACATCGAGTATGCGAAACTCTTATGAATTTTTAAAATTTAAATGAAATGAGATCTAGAATTAATTATGTGTATAATTGATAATTATGCGGAGGAAGGTCACTTACGACCTTGCATGTTAATATAGATGTGGCGTGAAATAGGTACTTCCACCGGCAAAGATTTGGCCAAGTGGGAGACCAATGATGGTGGGCCATTAGTTGGCACTTATCAAATGTTGTATATATCTCAATTAGTAGCATACTAGGCTACTAGCTTTGGAAAATCGTTTGGAAACATTCAGAACCTATCCATCATCTTTTAATACTTTACTGAAGCAAATAGTGATCTAATTATTAACTTCTCCAACCCCTTTTTTTTTGTACGAAAATAAAACCAACATGTCACTTTTAACTTTACTTTGATTTGAGAGGAGTACAGTATTAGTAGTACAAAGGAGGTGAGTTTATTTGAAAAGGGGAAAGGGGAAAGGGAAAAGAGAAAGTACGAAAAAGGAGTAGCACAAGAACTCTTTTGTTTCATTTCAAAGGCACACCAATTGCCATTTCGTTCCAGTAAAATCTTTTCCATTTCAAAGGATTATATCAATGCCCAAGTTTAGACCTTGTTCTTATGACCCGCATGGGTGTATTCGATTAGTTCAGGCGTGATTGATTTAGAAAGCGGGTTCAGCGCAGCCATGATGTGGGAGTTCATTTCTTCTGTGAGGATGACTCATGCGCACTGTGACATCGTGCCTCCCACCTAGTGGGCCGCTGAGTATCATGATTTATCTTCCTCCACCAATCTTTGTCGGGTCGGAGGTGTGGGGGCCCTGTGGGCGAGGGATTTCGCATTTTGCTCCCAAGACCTTGTTCTTATGACTGTTGTTACGCCCCATTTTCCTGCCATGAGCTCACATCTTAAGGCTGTGATTAATTCCTAATATCGAGGTATGTTAAGATAAATCATTTTTTCTTTTGGCATGTTTTACGTACGAAATATAACTGTAGTATTGCTCCATAAATTATTCTACTCTTAGAAATTAAAGAATATTCATGTTATTGATTCCTATGCTAAAGGTATGTCTAAATATATTTCCAAGACCTTATTGAGACATACAGAAAAGAGACTACGGAGTAGTACCATATTTTGTGATCGTGATAACGAGTATATGAGGTGTGTTGAAAATAGTTATTATTTAAATGGATTGAGATCAAGAAATTAATTACGCGGACAACTAGTAAAATGTCGGATTAGTGGGGGACATAATTTGGCCATCACTACAACTAAAATGATTAGGTGTACGAGCTGTATAAGTGTGTAGGTATATCTACACTTAATCTCTTAAGGTGCGAACAATATGAGTGGAAGGGGAGGCGGCTTAGGTGTCAAGTTTATACTTTATAGTACACATGTAACTAAAAGGCTGCCAGCAATCACACCACTATACATATCCTTGTTTATTAAGATAGCAAATCAGAATATTAGGCTACATTTCATTTTGGTACTAATCCTGTGGGAGGAGCGAGACGAATTTAAATTATCGAGTTGGTACAGACGACAAACGGTATGTGAAACTATTCATTTTTTCTTTTGACATGATTTATATAAAGTGAATGTACGGTGGACGTACATGATTTCTATACAGTCTAATCCCTAGTATGAGTTATGAGAAGTGCCTTTGATTTTCTAGTAAAAAACTCCTTTTAATGATTTGATTGAGAATCAAATGATGGTTTAAATAACATATGGTTGCTCATGATATCTACTCGTGCAAAGTGCTACTATTCCACTACACCGCGCCCCTCACTAGAGGGACGGGCAGTGTATGTAGATATGATACTTCATCGCGTTCCAGACCGGGCAGATACGCGCGCAGATTTCGTATATGATTTTACCGCATCCCAGAATGGGTCGGACAGTATACCTTATATGTTCACCGCGTCCCTCACTGGAGGGCCGGACAGTTTATGTACACATGATGAGGGTACATATACCCAGAATAGTATATTTCACCGCGTCCCCCACCAGAGGGCCGGACAGTTTATTTCTTTATATATGACGATTATATGGTTAAGCATTCATGATGATGATGAGCTCACCGAGCCCAGAATGGGTCGGGATACGTTATATGGACAGACATCCATGATTTGATATGACTCTCATTTTTATAAGGCACAGTTGACTCTCATTTTTATAAGACACAGTTGACTCTCTATTTTACATGGCACATCTATGATCTTCTTTACAGTACTTCATGTTTTATATACTCGGTACATTCTTTCGTACTGACCCCCTTTCTCCGGGGGGGTTGTGTTTCATGCCTACGGGTACAGATACTCAGTTGGTGATCCTCTAGTCTAGGATTCCTGATCAGCTATTTGGAGAGCTTCATTGTTCCGGAGCCTAGTTATTTTGGTATAGATCTTTTGATATAGACTGTCTATGGACATATGTGGGTTGGACGTGTTTTGATATGCTATACTGTTGTACTTCGTTTTGGGAGATTCCCGCGTATAGTGACAACCTTGTCGACTTGCATATTTATTTATTTTTTAAATTTGTTTAGCTGTGACTCCTCTGGAGACAGGTTTATTACAAATTTCCATATTACCCTTAGTATGAGTCTGATTATATGTGATAGGTCAGTGTAGGGTGCCTGTGCAGGCACCGCCGCGTCTGCCCTGGCCATGACAACGGGTTCGAGATCTTTGGGCCGCCTTGTCAGAACCTTTAATGTCTTGGATATACACATAATATACATTGGTATATTGTATATTATGTGTACATAACACACGCCACAGTCATAGCGGACGGTCTTCGTACGCTGAGACAGTCTCTAAAATCTTCAAAAAGGATCGAGGGAAAATCATTTGTAAAGATGTCTGCAATTTGATATGTGGAAGGAACATGACAGACGCGTACTTGTCCACCAACTACTTTTTCTCGAACAAAATGAATATTCATCTCAATATGTTTAGTGCGTTGGTGATGAATTGAATTATCAGAAAGATAGATGTCACTAACATTATCACAATATACCAAGGTAGATTTCTGAATAGGACAATGTAGCTCTAAAAGAAGATTTCGTAACCAACATGACTCTGAAACCACATTGGCTACCCCTCGATACTCGGCCTCTACACTCGAACGTGAAAGTGTGGATTGACGTTTGGTAAACCATGAGACCAAGTTATTTTCGAGAAACATACAATAGCCAGACGTATATCTCCTGGTGTCTGGACAACCACCTCAATTAACATCTGTGTAGGAGACTAACGTAGACGTCGATGATGGATACAAATGCAAGCCATACTCAAGTGTTCTCTGAATGTACCTAAGAATGCGTTTGAGCGCATTCATATGTTCAATCCTTGGGTTATTTATAAATAAACACATTTGTTGTACGACATATGTAATATCATGTCGCGTGAACGTAAGCTACTGAAGGGCCCTACAAGACTACGATAGCGGGTCGGATCCTCATAGGGAGCCAACTGTAGCACCCAACTTGCTTTTAGTATAAACTGGAGTAGAAGTGGACTTACAGGATGACATCCCAACCCTCTCAATGATCTCAGCTACGTACTTCCTCTGTGATAAGAACAATCCCCCTGCATGACGAGTGACATCAATCCAAAAAAATAACTCAATGGCCCCAAGTCTTTCATGGCTTACTCAGAACTGAGCATTGGCATAATAGACTGGCGTAATACATCAGAAGAAGCAGTCAAGATAATATCATCCACATATAATAGTATATAAGCCATCGAAGAACCCCGACGATATATGAATAATGAATTATCACATGCGGGGTCTTTAAAGAAAAAAAGCAAAGCAAGTTCCAGGGATGCGGGCAGAGGGGGGTTTCTCGATAGTCCAAAACTTGTGATCTAGGCTTCTCCAGCAAAGAATCGATGCATGCCGAGTAGACTACAATTTGTGGCACCATATCCTACCTATCCCGAAGGGAAGTATCCTTCATGGGATTGTATATTAACTCAGTCTCCGAAGAAGCCGGATCGACCAACAAAATGATAGGCCAGAGATATGGTCTCATTCGACTAATCAGTGATCCCTGGGCCTACCTAACACATATGTCCCTAAAATAGGGGATTGGTTGATCGGAAAGCTCAGGCAGGAGTAGGGTGACACGCTCCTCAGTACGCACCACAGGGATGAAAACCTTTCTCTTTTATTGGCGCCCGACTATTAGGTTGAGTCGAAAGCCTACCAATGCATAAATGTTCTGATTCGAGCGAGAGCCACAACGGGTGAGGCGAGAAGATCTTGATCGAAAGTTCCACTGTTCTCAATAGTGATCTCGCTTTCAGTTCGAAAATGTGTACGTAGCTTCCTTGTACAATAGCTCTCTATCTCTCGGAGAGAGTGATCGGGAAGCATTCTCTCTGCCCCTCCGTATCTGACCCTGACCCACGCTCTAGCCCTCTTTCGTCGTCCTCGAGTGCAGTTCCTTTTTTACTCCTACCGAAGCAAGCGTCTCAAATGCTGACCTTTCTTCCCACCTTTGAGCGAAGCAAGCCTCTCAAGTGCTGACCTTTCTTCCCCCTTTGGTGAGCTGACCTTCTTGTGTCACGAGTGATGTCAAACCTCCTTCTTGTCTTCTATTCCGGGAAGTGGTATAATAGGTCCCCTAAGGAAAGCTGAGACTTTCTCTCCGGTGGCTTTCCCGGCGTCCTCCCTTTATTTATTGTTATTGTGAAAGCCAGTTCCTCGTGATAGTACATGTGAGATTTGGTTATCGAGGGTTCGGAGGAGATGATTGTGGGAACGAGTCAAAGGTTCGCTACTAGGAAAAAAAGAATCAATCCACTTGTTGGCCTGCTTCTATGTCCTGTAGTTTATAAGGCATTTCCTTCAAAGGAAATGGGCCAAGATCGGGAAAAGAGATGCAGGAAAGCCAAAACCAAAGAAAAGCATAAAAAAAAGGAATCGTCGATGCATACCTAGATCCAGATACTTCGGTTTCGGCCGCCCCCTAGAAGGCTCCAGCTCCTGAGCAAGCCGATTTCCATTCTTCTCTGGATCGGTTCTCCGTAGCATCCTCTTTCCACCATTCTTTTCCTCTAAGAAAGGATACTTTGAATATGAATTTTCTCTCTTCTTATTTTGCTACGATAGCAAACTCTTTTTCTTCTCCTTCCACTAGGGTGAACCTTTACATCAATGGCATCAGCTGGATCTTGCACCAAATTACTCTAAGAAACTCGGTAAAATAGCCCCGTAACTTCGGGAGAAGGGGTGCCACTTGCTTGACTATAAGCAAGGAAATGAGCGAAAGGCTGAGAAGAAAGCTTACGATTTTATTGGTGTGAAGTGAGCTCTAACAATCGAAGCGGCTAAAGGAGTCTGCTTTGCTGACCCTACGAGGAAGTGTTGCTCGGGGACACCACCAGAACACCCGAACAAGGACCAATTTTATTTTGAAGAGAACTAGCCCTTTGAGGAGCTCTCTGAGCTGTCTAAATCCCGAAAGCCCAACACTCGACCTAGGAATTCTTGTCTGAACCTTCCATTCGTAAGCCAATCAATCGAAAAGACAAGACAAGTCGGTCATTGTCACGACCCGACCCCAGACCCGCGACTGGTGCCCTACCTGGGCACCCTTACAGGTATACATCAGAGATAATCAGCGGAACATACATAAACTTAGTCAAGAAATAAATAATAGGTTAGCCGATAAGGCTACCTCCCTGGATATATACAAATCCAAAAGCAGTTACCTCATTTTTTTTAGAGACCCATAAAATATGACTACAGACCTCTAAGAGTTTTGACATAACAATTGTGACGGGACAGGGCCCCGCCATACCCCTGAATGTACATAAGTCTACAACCTCAGGGAACCGTACCAAAAGGCAAAGCGTCCGGAGAAATGGAACTTTCCAAGAACTGGACAGTGATCCTAGAGCGTGGATCAGCAAGCTATGTACCTCAACCTGCGGCATGAACGCAGCCCCCTGAAGGAGGTCAGTACAAAATATGTACCAAGTATGTAAAACTGAAAGTACTGTAATTTAAATCATAATAGTCTAAAATAAAGCTGAAGACATGTATGATAACCAAATTAACAGTACATTGTCCCCTACCGAAGTGAAAGTAATGAAATTCAGTTTTACCTTGAGCAGACTATTTCAACACATGAACAATAGTCACACCAGGGCTATGAACACCCGCCCTCAAATGTCAAAGCGTGTCCGTGGAATCCCCCAACACTGCCGACCGCTATAGGTGTAAAATCTAACCATGTGACGCGTCCGTGGCATCCTACCTCACTGTCGGCGTACACACATACAATATAAATATATATATATATATATATATATATATATATATATATATATCCTCTATCCGTGGAATCCCCCGTCACTGCCGACCGCTAAAAGTGTAACATATAACCATGTGACACGCCTGTGGCATCCTACCTCACTGTCGGCGTACACACATACAACATATATATATATATATATCATGCCTGTGGAATCCCTCATCTCGGGTACATGACTTCATGGGGAGCTAATCCATGGAGTAATAATCGTATATAACATGCTCGTGGAATCCCTCATCTCGGGTACATATCTTCATGGAGAGCTAATCCATGGAGTAATAATCGTATATAACATGCCCGTGGAATCCCTCATCTCGGGTACATGTCTTCATAGAGAGCTAATCCATGGAGTAATAATAGCCTCCGGGAATTTAACCCGCATCCTGGTCACATGCCCCGGAATCCCTCATCATATAAGCATGTCCAAGGATCCATCACCATGGAAGCATACCCGTGGAATCCTCCATTACTGTCGGTACGTCCAGGTAAACTCAAAATAAGACAATGGAAGCATACCCGTGGAATCCTCCATCACTGTTCATAATAAAACAATGGAAGAATACCCGTGGAATCCTCCATCACTGTCGGTACGTCCAAGTAAACTCACAATAAGACAGCCGACCCTCCAACTGAGAGTCACGACATCGTAACAACATAATACTTGCACTTCAAGGCTATCACAAGCGAGTATAGGCAAGTTCATAAATTATTTAGACTTTCTTTAACATACATAATGGATCTCATTTTATAACCTTAGGGCACCTTCATAACACATACCAAGTCCGGGAATTTAACCCAAAGTACTATGTACTTCTATTCTTTCAAAATATCCCTTTTTTACATAAAACCTCAAGATACTAACACCCGTAGTATCAAGGCTTATCTATATTTCAAACAAGTCACTACACTTTTAGAAATATATTTTTGGCTTCTAAATCAACCCTTATTTTAAGCTTTAAGCAATTGATGCCTTTAAATCAAATTGTCCTTCTTAATTTCAATTCTTTCATCTTTGTTTACCTTATTCGAGAAAAACAATTCCTTTAACTTTCCATAAAGTTATTATAACCAACTTTTCATAAAGCCGTTATACTAACATTATGCTTTAGGAACTAAGACATCCTTATTCTTTCATAAAACCGTCATAACTAACTTCCCATAAAGCCGTTATAACTCTTTATGTCTTAGTCAACTTCATTCTTTTTATGATCAAGAGACTTATACTTTCAAACCGAGCTACACAACTTTCAAGATACTTCAAGTCTCTTTACTTTAGAAAACAAGTTTCTTAACCTAGAAAACAAGTTTCTTATCTTAGAATAGTTCCAGAATTAATACTTTCCAAATCAAGTATTCCATACCTTTTTCACATCAAGAAATCCTTGTCTACCTTATTAGAATAAACCATTCTTATAACCTTTCCTTAAGAACAAGTGAGTTAATTCTCTAACTCAACCAACTAGACATTCTTAAAACAAGTCAAGTATATCAAATGAATTTACTCCATTTAAATCACGTACGTCTACCGTACTATACATTTATAGCTACTCATGCTCAAGAGATAAGAAAGTTTACACATACCTCTCCGGCTTAATCCACTTGCCAAGTTCAAGCTTCAACGTAGAATATTCTAATTGTAAAGTCCATTTTTCTACGGAAAATTGGACAGTACTTCCTTTGTTTCTACGTACTTTTCCACCTTTTTCAAGGCCCGAATTCAATAACCAAACGCCACATTTAGGGCCCAACAATTTAGCAATACAAAGGGGATTACACGCCTAACTTGAACGTGTAAAATTCTGCCCCACAAGTCATATTAAACAACCCAATTAGTTTAAGGCGACTCCTCGGCTACAACAGGCTCACATATCACCCTTTTCAAATCCTTTCAATCCAACTTTTTATTCCAACATGTTATCTAAGTCATAACCAATTATAACAACTATATACCTTTCTATATATAACATGTAACGATTTTTAGCTAACACCCGAATTGATTACAACTTTAGGGACTAACATGCCCATTTTTGGTTTTCAACAAGTCGACATGATCCAAATCTTTTCAAACTTTAATAAGTAAACCACATGCTCATTTCTTAACTACTATAACATGTAATCTTCAGTTACATAAGAAGGTGAAATTTTTTACCTCAATAAGCCCTCTTTCCGAAATCCTCTTCACGTTAAAAATCACCCACACGAATCCTCTACACGCTTGCCAACATATTTCCTTCTTGTTGCCTTTCCAAAAAATCTCATCGGGGTTCAACAAATTTTAGGGAGAGAAGAGAGGATTTTTCTTAAGAGGAACCTTTTCAAAATGACCAAGTCTTCAAGACTTGGTCCTAAAGTAAGACCCTCTCTTGGTCAAAAAGATGGGAGGGACACTTGTCACCCTCTCATAGGCCTTTTTCCAAAATATCTCTGATTTTTCCCCCTTTTTCGCTGAAAATCCCGCCTTGGCGCCGCGGCGCTGCAACTTCAGGGAGGTTCAGGTCTTACGGCGCCGCGGCCCTGCAGCCGGCGCCGCGGCGCTGTGACGCCTGACTGGAATACTTTTCTCCTCCGTCGACAGAACTTCTAACGTCCATAACTTCCTACTCCGATGTCCAATTGACGAGCGGTTTGTTGCGTTGGAAACAAGACTCAACGAACTTCATACTAGGCTTTTAAAAACACCTAAAAACTCCCAATGAACTAGGAGATATACCGCTCCAAAGTTGACTGAAAACCTGCCTACAACATTTTGCCAACTTATCTTTCCAAGTTCAAACCTTATTTTCTTCCATACGTTCTTATCTTAATCTCTTGAATTTATGGGGTGTAACATTCTTCCCCCTTTTTGAAACATTCGTCCTCAAATGTTCTTTCAGAGCTCAATCTATCATTTCTCGGCATAGTCTCATAAAACCACACTTAATGAAACCTAATTATGCCACATATGGCCCTAATACCTCGCACACACATAACCATCCATCATAAGCCCAAAAAGGATTTTCTTCTCGTACTTCCAACCCCTTCTAGCATATATACATAGTCTCAATATAATCCGTTCATGTCACGTAAACATACAACAACTTTATCATGCATACAAGTCTCTAAAGGGTCAAAGATATACCTGAAATCATATAGGCGGTTCAAAGGACCGCTAAAACTGGGAACTCCCACCACGACCCACACCGCGACTGGTGCACGAACATCCCGCCTAGATAGTGGCGGCGAACCCGCAATCGATCCAGAGATCGTGTTATCCCACCATGCCACCTCCGTCGACAGCCTCTTACCAAATGGTCTCGCCGCCGCAACCATAACAAGTTGTCGACGTAGTACGACACTCCCCGAAATGAGATCTACCACAGTGACCACACCGAGGCAAATGTGGCCTCCTCGCTACTATCTCCTGACACTGCAACTCGCAGCCCTCGAGCTCACCGCCTCAATATCCCCTGGTCAAACCACCTACCGTAAGACCGAAGGAGCACACCGCGCTTCGGGAAATGTAGACCTAGTCTCGAGGCCGCCCGCCTCGAAGCTATCTCGGCCCTCGCTGCCCCGCCCTCTGGCCGACTGGCCCGCCGCCTCTCTCTCGCCTCAATCTCGTGCATAAGCTCGCATCTCCGCAATATCCATACTCGCCGGGCGGCTACTCCTGCATACGAGTAACCATATAACGGTCTAGCCCCATCACATAGCGGTAAACTCTGTCCGCCATGTCCGCCACAATAGTGGGCGCATACCTGGCCAATGAGTCAAACTCCAGGTTGTACTCTCTGATGGTCCTCCCATTCTGCCTCAATGACAAGAACCTATCCAGGCGGGCTCTCCTCGTCTCAGGAGGCAAAAAGTGATCGAGGAATGCTTCCGTGAACTCATCCCAAATGGTTGGAGGAGCATCCACACCTTTGGATAGCTCCCACGACTCAAACCAGTTCAACGCAATATCGCGTAACCGGTAAGAAGCTAACACAACGGACTCCGTCTCCGAAGCCCTAAGCACCTGCATAGTCTGTTGTACCTGCCGAATGAACTCCTGAGGATCCTCATCAGACCTCGAACCATAGAACTCGGGCGGATTACAACCCAAAAAGTCCCGAATCCTCAAACTGTCGGCCCTAGGGTTAGCTACCTGCTCCTGTCGGCGCTGCCATGCCACAATGCTAGTCAATAACCTGATTTGTTCTCCATAATCTTTATACTGCGGCTCGCCGCGAATCGACGCCTGTATCGAAATCTTCGGGCTACGGCCGCTCGCCTCTAATATCGGTGTGGTGAACTCGCCGACCGCCATAACCTCGTGCATAGTCCGGGCTCGAGTCCCAAGAACCCTCTGTACCACTAGTAGCTCCTGCCGCCGCTTGCCCTTCTCGGGCCCCGGTCGCCTCCGCGAGGCATAATCGATACATAAGAATAGGTCGAGAGAATTCAACCTAGTAGACAGCTCTCATCGCACGATCTCTCGAGAGAAGAATGGAAACCAATCCTAAATGCCCTGCAGCCTCCTGATTATAGATGTGGTGCACAACACACCGATAATCATGACTCTATTAGACACGGTCTGTAGACACTTTCCGAGGACTAACTGCTCTGATACCACTTTTGTCACGACCCGACCCCGGGCCCGCGACTGGTGCGCTACCTGGGCACCCTTACAGGTATACATCAGAGATAATCAGCGAAACATACATAAACTTAGTCAAGAAATAAATAATAGGTTAGCCGATAAGGCTACCTCCATGGATATATACAAATCCAAAAGCAGTTACCTCATTTTTTTTAGAGACCCACAAAATATGACTACAGACCACTAAGAGTTTTGACATAACAACTGTGACGGGACAGGGCCCCGCCATACCCCTGAATGTACATAAGTCTACAACCTCAGGGAACCGTACCAAAAGACAAAGCCTCCGGAGAAATGGAACTTTCCAAGAACCGGATGACTGTAGAGCGGATCGCAAGTTATGTACCTCAACTCGCAGATGAACGCAACCCCGGCGAGGTCAGTACAAAATATGTACCAAGTATGTAAAACTGAAAGTACTGTAATTTAAATCATAATAGTCTAAAATAAAGCTGAAGACATTGTGCCCTACCGAAGTGAAAGTAATGAAAGTCAGTTTTACCTTGAGCAGACTATTTCAACACATGAACAATAGTCACACCAGGGCTATGAACACCCGCCCTCAAATGTCAAAGCGTGCCCGTGGAATCCCCCAACACTGCCGACCGCTATAGGTGTAAAATCTAACCATGTGACGCGCAGCATCCTACCTCACTCACCGTACACACATACAACACACATATATATATATATATATATATATATATATATCCTCTATCCGTGGAATCCTCTGTCACTGCCGACCGCTAAAAGTGTAACATATAACCATGTGACACGCCCGTGACATCCTACCTCATTGTTTACAGATACACATACAACATATTTATATATATATATATATATATATATATATATATATATATATATCTCATGCCCGTGGAATCCCTCATCTCGGGTACATGACTTCATGGGGAGCTAATCCATGGAGTAACAATCGTATATAACATGCCCGTGGAATCCCTCATCTCGGGTACATGTCTTCATGGAGAGCTAATCCATGGAGTAATAATAGCCTCCGGGAATTTAACCCGCATCCTGGTCACATGCCCCGGAATCCCTCATCGTATAAGCATGTCCAAGGATCCATCACCATGGAAGCATACCCGTGGAATCCTCCATCACTGTCGGTACGTCCAGGTAAACTCAAAATAAGACAATGGAAGCATACCCGTGGAATCCTCCATCACTGTCGGTACGTCCAAGTAAGTTCATAATAAAACAATGGAAGCATACCCGTGGAATCCTCCATCACTGTCAGTACGTCCAAGTAAACTCACAATAAGACAGCCGACCCTCCAACTGAGAGTCACGACATCGTAACAACAAAATACTTGCACTCCAAGGCTATCACAAGCGAGTATAGGCAAGTTCATAAATTCTTTAGACTTTCTTTAACATACAAAATGGATCTCATTTTATAACCTTAGGGCACCTTCATAACACATAACAAGTCCGGGAATTTAACCCAAAGTACTATGTACTTCTATTCTTTCAAAAGATTCCTTTTTTACATAAAACCCCAAGATACTAACACCCGTAGTATCAAGGCTTATCTATATTTCAAACAAGTCACTACACTTTTAGAAATATATTTTTGGCTTCTAAATCAAGTGACCCTTATTTTAAGCTTTAAGCAATTGATGCCTTTAAATCAAATTGCCCTTCTTAATTTCAATTCTTTCATCTTTGTTTACCTTATTCGAGAAAAACAATTCCTTTAACCTTCCATAAAGTTATTATAACCAACTTTCCATAAAGCCGTTATACTAACTTTATGCTTTAGGAACTAAGACATCCTTATTCTTTCATAAAACCGTCATAACTAACTTCCCATAAAGCCGTTATAACTCTTTATGTCTTAGTCAACTTCATTCTTTTTATGACCAAGAGACTTATACTTTCAAACCGAGCTACACAACTTTCAAGATACTTCAAGTCTCTTTACTTTAGAAAACAAGTTTCTTAACCTAGAAAACAAGTTTCTTATCCTTAGAATAGTTCCAGAATTAATACTTTTCAAATCAAGTATTCCATACCTTTTTCACATCAAGAAATCCTTGTCTACCTTATTAGAATAAATCATTCTTATAACCTTACTTAAGAACAAGTGAATTAATTCTCTAACTCAACCAACTAGACATTCTTAAAACAAGTCAAGTATATCAAATGAATTTACTCCATTTAAATCACGTACGTCTACCGTACTATACATTTATAGCTACTCATACTCAAAAGATAAGAAAGTTTCCACATACCTCTCCGGCTTAATCCACTTGTCAAGTCCAATATGTCGTCCGTAGTATGTCAACCTATAATGACCATAATACGTCTATTAGCTTCAAGCTTCAACGTAGAATATTCTAATTGTAAAGTCCCTTTTTCTACGGAAAATTGGACAGTACTTCCTTTGTTTCTACGTACTTTTCCACCTTTTTCAAGGCCCGAATTCAATAACCAAACGCCACATTTAGGGCCCGACAATTTAGCAATACAAAGGGGATTACACGCCTAACTTGGACGTGTAAAATTCTGCCCCACAATTCATATTAAACAACCCAATTAGTTTAAGGCGACTCATCGGCTACAACAGGCTCACATATCACCCTTTTCAAATCCTTTCAATCCAACTTGTTATTCCAACATGTTATCTAAGTCATAACCAATTATAACAACTATATACCTTTCTATATATAACATGTAACGATTTTTAGCTAACACCCGAATTGATTACAACTTTAGGGACTAACATGCCCATTTTTGGTTTTCAACAAGTCGACATGATCCAAATCTTTTCAAACTTTAATATATAAACCACATGCTCATTTCTTAACTACTATAACATGTAATCTTCAGTTACATAAGAAGGTGAAGATTTTTACCTCAATAAGTCCTCTTTCCGAAATTCTCTTCACGTTAAAAATCACCCACACGAATCCTCTACACGCTTGCCAACATATTTCCTTCTTGTTGCCTTTCCAAAAAATCTCATCGGGGTTCAACAAATTTTAGGGAGAGAAGAGAGGATTTTTTTAAGAGGAACCTTTTCAAAATGACCAAGTCTTCAAGACTTGGTCCTAAAGTAAGACCCTCTCTTGGTCAAAAAGATGGGAGGGACACTTGTCACCCTCCCATAGGCCTTTTTCCAAAATATCTCTGATTTTCCCCCATTTTTCGCTGAAAATCCCGCCTTGGCACCGCTGCCTCGCAGCGCGCCATGGCTGCAACTCGTGGAGGTTCAGTTCACGCCGCTGCCTCGCAGCTGGCCGCGCGCCGCGACGCCGATCGAATACTTTTCTCCTCCGTCGACAGAACTTCTAACGTCCATAACGTCCTACTCCGATGTCCAATTGACGAGCGGTTTGTTGCGTTGGAAACAAGACTCAACGAACTTCATACTAGGCTTTTAAAAACACCTAAAAACTCCCAATGAACTAGGAGATATACCGCTCCAAAGCTTACTGAAAACCTGCCTACAACATTTTGCCAACTTATCTTTCCAAGTTCAAGCCTTATTTTCTTCCGTACGTTTTTATCTTAATCTATTAAATTTACGGGGTGTAACAGTCATCATTCGACACCTTCCACCGATAAAGCATGTTATCAAAGGAAAGAGTCACCCAAGAAGGAATTTCCAACCGAAACTTCACCTGTCGCAGTTGGAAATATCCCTCTACATGGGTGTGCTATAAAACTAGGAGAAGAACTGGATAAGTCCGACGACTCAGCAGCAGTGCGAAATTTAGACCTGATGTGAGAGAATCCAATAGTCGAAACATAGTCATCAAACCTCTTATACCAAGCCCATGGAGACTGCTTGAGCCCATATAAGGACTTCTTCAACAAGAAGACATGATGAGGATATCGAGTATCCCTAAATTCCAAGGACTGATGCATGTATATTGTCTCATTGATGTCACCATGTAGAAAACATTCTTCACGTCTAGTTGATGAATGAGCCATGATTTCGAAAGAGTCAAACTGAGCACAGTGCGAAGGTAGCCGGCTTGACCACCGGGCTAAATATCTAACCACAATCCACACCAACCTGTTGAGTCTTACCATCACCTACAAGACGAGTCTTATGCTTCGCAAATGAACCGTCAGAATTATCCTTATGAGCAAAAATTTATATAGACCGAATAATATTAACACTAGATGGACAGTACCAACTCCCACGTCTTATTATCAATAAGAGCATTATATTCATCGGTCATGACAATTTTTTAATTTGGGTCATTTAAGGCAGACACATGATTACGGGATAAGAGTGATTTAAGAACATTAAAATTTAAATTTAAATGTCTTTTTGGTTTAAAAATATCCCGTTGATCGCGGGTGACAAGACCATGACTCGGGGCTGGATTGGGTGAATTTTCAGGAGACGGACGGATCGCCGCAGTGCTGGCCCTTGCCCAATTTTGGAAATCAACTCATATCGCTGGGCCGTGGATGTCACCGATCCTAGGCGGATCGCCGTAACTGGGCTGGAAAGAAGGCCCAGTTGCTGGACCCAGATCAGTGGTAGATGCAATGATGTTTGGACCAGCGGGTAGTGGGCCCGCTGGCGGATTTGGATGCGGGACATATCCGAAAAATGCCTAATAATATATAGGGATATGTTATCATCCAAAATATTATACGAACTAGGCACATAACTATTTTTCGTAGCAAATGAAAATTGGAATTCATCAAAAATAATATGGCGACTAATGATAATTGTATTTGATAATAAATCAAAACATTTATAACCACGGTGATTTGACGGATAACCCAAAAATATACAAGGGATAGAATGAGCCTGAAGTTTGTTTAGTGTGGTGGATGGAAAAAAAAGATAACACAAGCACCCAAAGACTCTAAGATGTGTATATGATGAAGTCTTATTATATAAAATTTGAAAAGGGGATGAATATGTCAAACCTTTGGAAGAAAGAATGTTAAGAATATTGGTATCTATTTGTAGAGCATGATGCCAAAAATATGGGGGTACAGAATCATGAATCAAGAAAGTTCGGATGATGTTATTAATGGTACGAATTTTGCGTTCGACTTTCCCATTTTGTGAAGACGTATGAAGACAAGAAAAATGAAAATTGATTCCATTTGTAGCACAAAATTCTCGAAACTCACCATTATCATATTCTTTGTCATTATCACATTTGATATTTTTTATTTCTCGTTCGAATTGAGTCTTAATGAAAGATCTAAATTTTTGGAAGATGGAAAAAATTTGAGATTTCTTTGCTATTGGAAACGTGCATAAAATTTAGAATAATCATCTAAAAATAGAACATAGTAACGATGACCCAATGAACTAAGAACAGGAGATGTCAATAAATCGCTATGAATAATATCAAATGGCATTGACGTAGTAGGATTAGAATCCATAAATGGCAACTTAACAATTTTTCCTAAGGAACAAGATTGACCATTCGGAGTACTATGTGTACCCTTATAAGAAATACATTTTTTTTTATCTAAGACAGACAAAATAGACGGCCCCGAATGACCTAGACGAGAACGCCACAAGGAAGGAGCAAGAGCTGCAAAAGTGGAATACATGGCTTGACGCGAGGAACTGAGACTAGGTGTGATTGGATAAAGATCCCCCCCCAATGTCACACCTAATGAGAGGACTCCCCGTCTTGAAATCCTTCACAGAAAATCCAAAAGGATCAAAATCAATAGAAACTAAATTATCAGTGGTGAATTTACGAACATACACCAAATTTTTAATTAGTTTTGTGGCATGAAGGGTATTTTTCAAGACAAGTGGTGGATGGGGAGGAGACAAAGTTTTATGACCATCTTAATTGGAATTGAATTGCCATTACCAACAATTATACCACGATTATGCTCAAATTATAATGAAATGAGAGAGTACCTTGGTCAGATGTCATGTAGGTAGTGGCGCCTATGTCCATATACCAATTCAGGTCTAGTTGAGTTAATCCAAACGTGTGCATCGCGGCCTCAATATCCGTCTGAGATGGTGCGAAATGCCCTCGTTGCAAAGGCTGCTGCCGAGGCCTGGCAGTTCGAGCGACTGGGCGCCCAATCGCCAACTAGAATCGCGAGTCGCCGAACTAGACTTGCTGCTTGGGAATCGCCACCGAATCGGGCTTGCTAATCGGGCTTGCTGGCCGCTGGGATGGGTCGAGAGCGACAGCCGTTTACCAGACGCCGGAGAGCGTAAATTGGGCCATCGTTGTTGCCCACGCCGCAGCCACGCACCATTTGTTGATGGCCCCACAGGCTGAGACCCACCTGTTTCACGTCCTCCTCTGTTGTCATTATTACCACCACGTCCACCATCTTTATTTTTATTTTTGCCGTTTTGACCTTTCTTACCGCCATCATTGTTATTATTTTGGCTTGGATTGTCAAATTATGCTGGGGAGTTATGTGACGTGGCTATAAAGCTGGAGCACATACCAGTAGTTGCTTTCTTAGCCAAACCGGTCTCCTCCAATGTAAGCATAGATCATGCTTGATAGAATTCTGGTAGAGAGTTACTTTGACGAAAGATCAAAGCAACACCGTTATAGGGGATGAAAAATATTTTTATCAGTCATGATGAATAAAACAAACTTTGGACAAGATTTTAGTGGAAGAGAAGTCTCGGGTTTCTAAACCGAGAGTGGGGGATGATTGTATTTACCATATATGACGTGTGTATTGTGTATATATAAAATATTTGTAGTATTAAAGTTTTGGATTGTTTGGTGTTACTGATAAAACTTTTGGTAGACAAAAAGTGAAGTGCATGTGGCTCCAAGATTTTTCCAAATGAAAAAGCTAAAAAAAAAAAAAAAGAAGCTTTTTCGTCTCCAAGCTGCAGCAGGCGCTAACTATTACTTCTTCACTCCACGTGTAGATCCCCATCATCATATTCAAACTCTTCACCTATTGTATTTCATTACCTTTCTCCAATGTTTTTTAGCTCTCTTAATTCTTTTACTTTTTGGGAGAGGATTTGGATGGTTTGAATTTAGACAGTGTAGTGAAATAATTGTCTAAAAAGAAAGACTAGAGTCTAGAGTGACAAGATTTGGACTCTTATAATATACTCTTTTGGGATGGGCTGGTTGATCAAAAATTCTTTTTATTGACGCTTAATATTTACATGTTTTTTTTTTTTTTTTTGTCGACGGCGAAGGCACCGCCACTCTTTCGAAATACAAGACAGTAAACCCCGACCGACGCAATACCGCAAATCACGCCACCGCTTAAACCACACTTGGCAAGCGATGTGCTCCCCAAGAGGCGCAGCCAGACGTTATTCTCGAGATTTCGAACTTGTGCCTCTCCCACACTACCCAACGAGATACTTTCGCTTCAAGCACTAACCTGCCTGGGCGGATCTATTTACATGTTTCTTTAATTTTATATTTGTTTGGTATAGTATGTCTGACGATCGTCACAAGTTTTAAAAAAGCAATAAAAACTTTTAAACATGTGACTTTAGACAGACCAGCCATATTATGACTATAATATTTTTTTTAAAACCTATTATTTTAAATATGCTATTCGTATAATATAAAAAGGGCGACTTCTCCAAATCGCTTTTTTTTGTCCGAATTTATTAAAAATAAATAATAAAACAAGAAGGGTGACTATTTGAAGTCGCCCCTTTTGATCCGAAACAAAAGGGGCGACTTTTTGGTCCGATTAAAAAGCTTTGGTACTAAAAATTAAGTGTTTCATAAATTTTATTTTTAACTATTTACACGTACCAATCCGTATTAATATTCTTCTAAATATTATATTAATATTAAGTATTTCTATATTACTACTCTTTATACAAAAAAAAATGAACTTTTTATCTTGGAATGCTAATAAATAATTAACTGCCCTCAATTAATGTTAAAATTTCAAATCAAAGTTAAAATATAAACTCACTCAATTTTAAAACTAACTACACTCTATGTTATTGTATTGCTCATTAATATTGCCAAAAACTCCATGTTATTTCTATACCATCGTTCTTCCCTCCTCCTTCCTTATTTTGTACTCCTTCCTAATTTTGTAATATGTCATTCGTTTTTAAATATCGTCGTGTTTTTCTGTTTTCGGCAAATCAAAATAGTAACAAGCTAAATAAGTCACCAAAAAGTAAATGACAGAAAATAACTTTCAATAAATATTTATGCATAAAAATGAAAGGGTTATTTTAAAATTTGAGTTAGCTCTTGAGCTATACCTAAGAAATAAAATGAGATGCAAGAAAGGAAAAACAAATTCGATTTTTTGTATATCCGAAATATTCAGATTCGAATCTGATTCGAAATTATTCAAAAATTACGGATATCCGATTTTTTGTATATCCGATATATTCGTATCCGAATCCGATCTAAAATTTATCCGAAATATTTGGATTCGAATTCGATCCGAAATTTATCTAAAATATTCGGATTCGAATCCGATCCGAAATTTATTCGAATCCGATTCAAAAATTATGGATATTCGATTTTTTGTATATCCGAAATATGCGGATCTGAATCCAATCCGAATTTTATCCGAAATATTCGAATTCGAATCCGATCCAAAATTATCCAAAAATTATGGATATCCGATTTTTTGTATATCTGAAATATTCGGCTCCGAATCCGATCTGAAATTATCCGAAAAGTACAAATATCCGATTTTTTGAATATCCAAAATATTCGAATACAGATTATCCGAAAATTACGAATATATGATTTTTTGGATATCCGAAATATTCAAATCCGAATACGATTCGAAATTATCCGAAAATTATGAATATCTGATTTTGTGGATATCCAATTTTTTGAATATCCGAAATATTCAGATCCGAAAATTACGAATATCCAATTTTTTGGATATCTGAAATATTCAGATCAGAATCCAAGGGATTTATTATTATGAATAATATAATATAACAAGTATTGATGGTTGATTTAGTGGTAGAATGACACAATTCTACAGAGGATGCTCGGGTTTGATTCTTGGCAGAGGGTTGTATTTGTGGTGATTAATGTTGCATAACTAGTGATAGAATAAGCATAGCTTTCACGATTCGACTGTGATTTTGAATCCCAATGGTGCATTTAATTTTTCTTTTTGAACTAACCTAAAGGGCGATCAGAATACTTTTTATAAATCTCAAAGAGGGCCACTACAGTCGCCCTCTTTGAACCAGGATCAAAGGGGGCGACTATAGTCGCCCTTCTTGATAAATCTCAAAAAGGGCGACTGGAGTCGCCCTCTTTGATCCTTACCAAAGGGGGCGACTTGAAAAATCGCCCTTGATCTAAGACAACGTTATTAATTAAGCGATTAAAAATCGCTCCATTTGATCTAAGGGGGCGATATTTCACCCAAAGAGGGCGATTACAGTCGCCCTCTCAGAATCAATTTCTCGTATGACAATTATAGAGAGGTTTAGTAGTATCTAAGAATTTTTTAAATTTATAAAAGTACTTAAATTAGCCATTAACATCTGTTTTATTGTCTGAATTTTCAATGAAGGACCATAATGGAAAAAGAAAGCACATAATTTGGGGAATTACGTAGTGGAATAACTTTGCTAATTTTGAGTCATAATCAACAAGAATAATAGTTCAATCCACATACGTCTGATAAATCTTTGACCTGATCTTATTGATGGACCCAAAAAATATACTTGAACTGACTTTTCGGGTATCAGATTAGACATTATCTAATGGTGTCACTTTCAATATTTAATATTACTAGATAAATGAAGAAACTGTAAATACAATTTTAATTTTAAAAGAGTTTAATTTCAATACACTGACCGTCTCATTTTAAAGATAATAAAACACAACTATATCATAGAGGTTTGTTTTTTCACATTTATTAGAATGGTAACTAGTGTAGGAAACTGCTAGTGTTGAAGAGGAGTATGAAGATAAAGAAAAGTTTGATTCAGCCTATTAAGAATCAGACACAATACTTGAAGAGTATGAGGAGGAAGAAGATGAGTATGAGTCAGATGAAGACGGCGAATTAGAGCTGCAATGTAGGAAACTGCTAGTGTTGAAGAGGAGTATGAAGATAAAGAAAAGTTTGATTCAGCCTATTAAGAATCAGACACAATACTTGAAGAGTATGAGGAGGAAGAAGATGAGTATGAGTCAGATGAAGACGGCGAATTAGAGCTGCAATCAAAAGAGATATAGAGAGCAGAGAAGAGAGAATGAGTCAAAGGGGCAAGTCCTTCTCACGACGAGTTCCCGATAGAAATGCCGGCTGAGCCGATAAGGGTATATACAAGTGAAGAAGAAGGTGACAGCTCATGTCATCACACCAATTGTCAAAAAACTAAGAGGACGACCAAGGAAAAACACGGTGGTCCCAGCCACCTCAGCAATATCCAATAAAACCAAACATAAATGATCAAGTTCCAACAATATTTGGAAGACGACAAGAAAGTGACACAACATCTAAATTTTTTTATAAGCTCAAAGGAAGACTATACCTTTGTACTTATATTATCTTCCCATTACATTAGCATTATTTTGTGTAACATCATCACAGAGTGTGTTATAAACTCTGTGATGATCATAGATTATTTGATATTGACATCTTCTTTCTTTTTGCACTCTTGCTAGTCGAGGTTTGCGTGCCTCAGTAGGTCTAGTACGGTAGGTGGTTTCTCTATGTACCTTACTTTTCTCCGATGAGGCCTCATGTATCTTTTCTTTTATATATAAAATAGCTTCGGGTCGAGAGTCTGTGGATTGCAAAAAAAAAAAAAAAAAAAACTAGTGTAAGAAACATTAACCTAAGCAATAGATACAACTACAGTTTTTGTCCCTTGGTTATTATAAGTTAGGAATTTCGGTTCCTTTGTTTAAGAGATATATGATATTTAGACTATTTTGAGTACTATATTACTCTCAAATACAATCCAATGTGTGGTACAATCTCTGTTTAATTTGTTTTATATCTTGTTATTTTGCTATTATATTTCCCCGCTTCGAAAACTTCTCTTGAGCCGAGGGTCTATGCAAACAACTCCTACACCTCAAAAGGTTGGAATAAGATATGCATACATCCTACACTCCCTAGACCCTCTTGTGAGATTAGACTAGGTATATAATTATTGTTGTATTACCCTCAAATACGAAGCGATTACAATACAAATTTATCATAACACATTGTCGCGCCCTTTTTCGGCCGCGGCATTTTCTAAATAAATAGCGAGCCCTGCTTAATAAGAAATGTTAGAAAAATAAATAAATAATAAAAAGTGCTAAAATAATTAAAAAGGATGCTAAAATTGCAAAAGATGTTTAAAAGCTTAAAAGGTGCTAAAGGTGCAAAAAGGGCTAAAGTTTTAAAAGGGTGCTAAAAGAAAAAGAAAAATGCTAAAGGGTTGCTAGAATGCTAAGGGTTCGCGGAGTCGCCACCTAATTAATTGGGGTGAATTAGGACACCTAAATGTTTAACTAGTTTAAAGTAAAACATTAACTCCATTTTAATGGTCTGCTAAACTTAATGAGATTCTGGGGAAGGGTTCTTTATTATCCTAAAGGGAAGGGGTTAGACACCCTAAAGGATCCGCTAACTTGCGGTTGTCCGTTCAAACCTAGGGTTAATTATTATGCCAATGAGGTACGCATTGAGAGTTATTTAAAATAGGGCATAAAGACTATGAGGTTTGTTAAAAAAGCTAGTTTCAAAAAGAGGCAAATGTATTCCTGCAAGTATTCCTTCATCTAAGAGGTACATATTGCTTAGCCTGATAATGTGAAATCATATGACAAGACGTATCTATTACGCAGTAAATATTTATTATTCTTGTACACAGGATTTTCCAAGGCGCTTTAAAATCTTTCGACTAGCCAAACCTATCATGCTAGTGTAGAGTGTTACGCGTTTATCAGAGCTTATTAAACAAGCGAGCCTAAAGTAATCGACCCTAAAAGGAATTGGTTTCTAAGTTCGAGGTTTAGATATTCTAATGTTCCTATTAATTAATGTAGCGTTAGACAAATAATTTACAATAATAAATGAATGGGAGCGGATACAAATAATAAGACGACTCGGCGGACGGCGAAGTCATTTCGCCGCTTAGGATTTTCACGCGGATAAATGACGTAGACGCTGGTTCAGATTTGCCACAACGAGTCCCGCCATGCGACTCTTTGTTACTCCGGTGCATTTCATGTAAAAAAGAAAGATAAGGATTAGTAAATGCTTCAAACTTTATCAAATAATAAATGCACATTGATATAAGATTTAACACATCAAATCGCTTTCCTTCGAGAGAATGGGCCAAACAAGAAATTCCACTTACGAAAGTATCATGGCCCACACATACAAATTCGTGTAACACCGAGACGAGAAAACAGCCCAAAGATTTTAAAGTTCTCGATTTCTTAGAATGTGACGGAACGCAGGACATTTTACGCTGGATATCGATATAGAAATAGGCAAACAAGAATCAAGGTGAAGTTTCTTATGTAGGATCGTAAATTTATACCATTAAAACTACATCGAGCATGGTGACACTTTAAAATAGCAAACATGGCTATTAGTGGTCTGTAGAAGACTGCAGGAGAACGTGATCATGCTTTCACCTTTGTGCCTGCATAAGTTAAGATTTCTTTGATAAAATGGCAACCAAATAACTCCACCAACTAAGTTTATCCCACAATTGTATAACACTACCTAACAACCCAATAAGCAAGATGTATGACTCGCATCAACTTTTGAATCCAACAAACATAAGATTGAGCTATCGTGATTTCAAGCACACCCACTGCATTAATAATGTTAATATTCCAAGAGATAACCATTCTTTTATTTCTTAATAAGCGTAATCGAGACAAATCATGTTGATTCAAGAAAACATACTCACGTAAACCAACTTAAAGATTTAAAGCATACGAGCATCTTTTACATATATATCTTGAATAAATGAATCAAGAGTAACATACACCTAACAAAGAACTTATATATAAGAGTATGTTTGACTTGACATACACGTAACCATTTGGGTCATATACGTGATACATGATGTATATTAGGTATGATGACACTTAGGCAAGTTTGAGTACGACTGACCACTTAGCATACATATGCTGGTAGAAACGTGATTCAGAACCGCTACACGCTATCATATATATGTTTGAAACATTAATAGAAATCTTAAATGGAGATAGTCTTATCATGTTATCCTTTTAAAGAACATTCATATTTGTAGTTGGAATTAAACCCACAAGATGATACCTATAATAAACAGCATTTAATCAAAAATTCTTGAAAATGGCAAGATCAAACATTAAATCGATTAAACAATATATACGTGTTTCAACAGATTCACATAAAAGTACTTTTATCGCCTAACACATGCAATGCCGACAAACAGGATAAGTCTACCTAAACATCAAAACATTAATCGCCAACAGAAATTACACGACCTAGGATCTTCCCCGCTTAGATTGTCTTGATCCTAATACATCTGTAACTTGACATACCGATATCCATCCCGACTCATCTTAATAATAATCACAATCAATTAAATATATTAGATGCCATCAGATGTAGACACAATCATGTAATGTACCATCGACACGTGGTTCGACTAGGCAAACCGCATATCGCCTAATAATTCTAAACGAGCATCAATTCGGGTCGACTGCTTTGATAGTTAATACCCTAGACTCAAAACAATAGCTATTTTACGCGATCACGATGTAAACAAATCGCAAATATCAAGATCGACCTAAACATGCTGACAAATACAAATAGTAATTAACATTCAGCTTAACAATCAACTGATAAGCATAGATACCGTCGATATCAATTTAGCACACGCTGAGCCGTCAAGAAAACACATATTTCACACATAATATCAAACGCAATCTAAGACTAGAAGACGGGTTTACCTTCTCCGACAAATGATCCGGCAGCGTATCAAGTCGCCGACTCGCCGTTTTTGGTTTTCTCGATACGAACAAAGGCAACGCTGGTTTGCTAATTTCTTGACCGAGTTTGGAGAAAAGGTTTAAAATTCTTGTTCTCGCTTCGATCACATTGTCGCTCGTGTCGTTGCAACTCTCGATTTTCGAACGCCCTTCTACGCAGATAGAGGTTGGTTTATATAGCTCCTAGTTAGGCTTTGTTTATGGCAAGTTTAGGATTTGATTTGGCGGCGATTTGCTGGTTTTGTTATGGTAAGACTTGATTTCGCCGATTTATGGAAGATTTGGCAACGGGTTTATGGTAAGAAATCGCTGGTCAGGTGTACGCTGGTAAAGGAAAGGAAAGTCGCCGATTTTCCACCCAAAATCCGCGAGATTCGCGCTAAAAGGTTTCGCCTAGGTTTTGTTTAGGTTTTTCGGTGGCGCGTCATGGCGAGACGATGAGGAATAAGGTAAAGCGGCGGGCTTGGGGCTTGGGGCGATATAGGATGTGGCCAAGGTCGCGGAGTCGGGCTACTGGTTAGTTGTCATGTCATGTAATTTAGATTGGCCTGGGCGAATTTTTACGGTGTTGGGCTAGGTAGAATCAATTGTGGTTCAATTAAGTAGTTTTAATTAGGCTTTTAATTAGGTATTTAATTCTAGGATTTAATTAGTGACAAAGTAATTAATAAATTGTGATTAAATTATCTAATTGTTATAAAATAAATGCGGGTGTGTTATTTAATTAATGCTTAATGCTCTAGAGTGCGGCGCTATTAATAAAAATCTTATTATGCGAAGTTAAATTAAAATTGAATAGAGTTTAGATTAAATTATTTAAATGACAAAGTAATTAATTTTTTTTTTTTTTTTTTTTTAAATTACAAATGATTACTAATAAATGCGGCTATGCCACCTGACAGGATGTTATCGCTAAATTATTTATTTTATGCATTTATTAATTATTTAAGAATTACGACAAAGCTTAAAGTTAATAAGTGCGGGCGCGGGACTCTAAATGCTCAAAACTCTACGTAAGACGCGATGCCATTATTAAATTATTTATTTATGCTTGTATTTAATGTTTTATTGTTGTATTTTATTATAAAAATCCTAAAAAATTATTTTACCAAATTAGTGTAATTTTATAGTTAATGGCTGGACGGGAGGGTCAAAATCAGTGTCAACAGACGCCCTCTCAGATGAGACGATGGAAGAATCTTCTGACAAAGACGCTGACTCATAGCCAATTTTGTCTCGATCTTCGATTTGCAAAAATGCTGGGTGTAGGCAAGGCCGACGCAAAATCGTAACCGCCCTAGTGTCGAAGTTATGACGACATCGGGCTACCATGGTCAAAACACCGCGCGCAAGGCGCGACTAATTTGTCCTGTCGAAGTTATGCGACATCAAGCATGGTGCAAAAGTAAAAGAATATAATCGCTTCAACTCGCGCATCATGGCACGGCGCGCTGGGTTCTACGGTGATGCGAGCGAGCGGACCGACGCTGAGGCCGCCGCCAATCGCCAGCGTCGCTCTCAACAGATTGTCCCGTCACGAAGAGAAAATCCACGCCAGGCTCCCGCTTCCCGCGCACTAAGACTTAAACAAACTAGCGATAATCATAAGGCAAAACGATGGTGTATAATTTTAAAAGTAATGCAACCGTGAGTAGAAAAGGTTATCCCGCAAAATGGATGATCGGCCGGTTGATGCGACGCAAATGTTGGATTTCGCCGCACGGACGTGTCGCGATTGCGAACGCGACACGCCGCCCCGCCGCAATTGCCCTCGTGGACTAAAGCTCAAAAAGAGTTAGTGCATAATCGCTAAGACGTAATAATAAAGACGCGAGAAATGCAATTTCGAGTATAGAATCGCCCTCGCGTGATACGTCACGATGGTGTCATTTTCGACTTGCGGCCGATAACGCCGCCGTTCGGACGTGCCGCCGGCGCCGCTGCATAGACGCACGCCGGCGATGTCGCCGCTTGACATAACGCCGATAACGCCGCCGCTCGACGTTGCCGCCGGGCGCCGCTGCAGACGCACGCCGGCGATGTCGCCGCCGACATACGCCGATAACGCCGCGCTCGGACGCGTTGCCGCCGGGCGCCGCTGCGCAGACGCACGCCGACGACGCCGCCGCGGACGGTTGTTGCCGGGCGCCGCTGCGCAGACGCACGCCGACGGTGTCGCCGCTCGACACAATGCTCATAACGCCGCCGCTCGACGCGGCCGCCGGGCGCCGCTGCAGACGCACGCCGACGATGTCGCCGTCGACACAATGCTCATAACGCCGCCGCTCGGACGTGCCGCCGGGCGCTGCCGCTGCAGACGCAACGCCGATGATGCCGCCGCCGACACAATGCTCATAACGCCGCCGCTCGGACGTTGCCGCCGGGCGCCGCTGCGCAGACGCACGCCGGCGATGTCGCCGCTCGACACAACGCGATAATGTCGCTGTTCGACACGCCGCCATCGGGCGCTGCCGCTGCAGACGCACGCCGGCGTGTCGCCGCCGACACAATGCCGATAACGCCGCCGCTCGGACGCGTTGCCGCCGGGCGCCGCTGCAGACGCAACGCCGACGGTGTCGCCGTCGACACGATACGTCAATACGCCGCTCGACGTATTGCCGGGCGCGTTGCTGCAGACGCACGCCGGCGACGCCGCCGCTCGGACGTGCCGCCGGGCGCCGCTGCGCAGACGCACGCCGGCGGTGTCGCCGCCGACACAACGCCGTAACGCCGCTGTTCGACGTAGCGCCGCTTCTCGTGAATAAATGCCCCGCAAGCCGAAGCCGAGAAAACGCGCAGGCATACCGCTTAAACAAAATGATAAGCATATGATACGTGCACTTTTACGGGTAGATGTCGCCCCCGAGACTCGCATGAATACCGAGATATTGTCTCGCACGGATACGCCAGATGTCGCACCGACGAATTGCCCCGACGCTTCGCTGGGCGCGATGCCTTGGTCGCAAATTTGACTTTATGCCCACGCCGCTGCTAGACTTTGTCGTATGCTTTGAACTTTGGATCGTGGATTGTCGCCTTCTTCGCCGCCGCTTTGCCGCTCCGCCAATACGAAGAAACTTTTTCGCCGTATTCGCTTCGCTATCGCGCTTCTCGCTTCGTTAACATGAAAACTCGCGCCAAAGAAAATTTGTGAGTTTTGTGGGGTCGATTCAGACCGACTTTGCCGCTTTGTCCTCGATGTCCGCGTTCGCCTGCTTGGGTTTGCAACCCCGCCCGACCTCTTTCGAGATGTTTAGTAGTGCCCAAAAGCATTTTCCAAAAATGAAATGTTTTCATGAAGATGCACAAAATATCTTTAGAAATAAACATTTATATGACATGCGAAAATGTAAAAGCCTCGCCTAATTTGCCGAATATGACATGATTTCACCGCTAACATCTTTTGGAATCCTTGTTATCGCTTTCCTCACAAAGGCAAACTGCCTCAATTTCAATGCAGGTCGCGCTGGCGAACTTAACTTCGTGATTAATTGCTCATATCCCCTTTGTTGTTCGTAGACAAACGGGAAGATTCCTAACGCGCGACCGGCCGATTTAGGCCGCCACGATCCCCACGAGGGAATCAGCCACGACGTAGTTCATTACAAGCGAAATTGGGTAAAATTCTAAAAGCGGACCGGCCGATATGGCCGCCACGATCCGCCAAGGGAATCAGTCATGACGTAGTTCGACATAAGTAGCGGCTTTGATTCGCAAATGCGAGACCCTATTGGCTCTACGATATCCCACCGGCGAACGCATTTTTACAATATAAAGGGGTTACACTAAGACAAATACTCCTAGACGTAATATCTCTTCATCAGATCTCCGCTGATAGCCTTGGGCCATACCTCGCCATCCATCTCAACAAGATTAGGCCCCACCACTTAGTACTCGATGGACCATGTAGGCCCTGCCAATTGTGCTTAACTTTCCTTTAGCTTCACTTTGATTCAAAATATGCTTTCAAAACCAATTGTCCCGCTTGAATAACCTTGGCCTTACTCTCTTGTTAAAAGCTCTAGCCATTCTCGCTTGATATAGCCGCCATGACAGATCAGATTCAACCTTTTTCACAATCAACATCAATCGCCATAACGATCTTGTATCCACTCTGCCGCCAACTCGCTTCGATGATTCTCAACGATGGTATTTCCACCTCTGGTAGCACGCTTCGCTCCATACACCAAAAGATACGGCCGCTCCTAGGTTCTGATTGGTGCGATAACCCAAAAGCGCAAAAGGCAAATTCTCGCCAATGCTCAGAATAGCCGATCATCTTGCGCAATATCCTCGATGTTCTTGCTGGTCGCTTCATCGCCCATTCATCCGAGTTCAGACGAGTGGAATTACGCGAGTGATCTTGAAATTTCCACATATCTCACGATCAAATTATCGCTGAGATTGGTTCCGTTATCGGTTACAATTGATTCGAACCCCAAATCGGCAAATGACGTTGTTGCGAACGGTCGACTCACCACCTTTTTCGCCATCGACCGCGCGATGACGCTTCTACCCATTTAGTGAAATAGTCAATCGCTACGAGGATGAATCTGCGCCCATTCGAGGCAACGTTCGACGGCCGATGACATCCATGCCCTGTCGCGAACGCCAAGGAGAACTTGTCACATTAAGCTCACTGAGGCACTCAATCAAATCTCCATGACCGCATTGTCGACATTTCGCACAAAACGAATACAACTGCTTCCATCGCTATCCAAAAGTAACTCGCCGCAGATCTTTTTCGCCAAAGTGAAGCCGCTCATACGAGGTCCACACGCCCCTCCGTATCTCTTCTACTAGCTTGCTCGCTTCGAGCATCGACACATCTCAATAAGCCCAGATCCGAGTCCTTCTACACAATTTCCCATTAAAAAGAAATGATTTGCTAGTCTTCGTTGTCTTCTTCCGACGCTGTTATGCCTTCGATATTCTCCGCTTGAGGTACCTTTGACGCTACGGTACCATGGATTGCCGCCTGCTTCTCGCCTATACGAGCAATGTTCTACCGCCTAGCACACTCACCGTGATCGATCGATGTAATTCTTGTCCTGATGTCAATCACGAGGATAAGGTTGCCAATGCGCCAATCTGCTCGATCCTGAACATGCCTAAATTCTACGTGGTCAACCTCTTCGTAATTCCTTCACGCAAAACAGTGTAGGAAGTATCTTCATATTCTCGTCGCCCATTCACCATGTACCACGGATCGCAGTCCGAATCACCTATGACCAGCACTTCAGATGTCCATATCTACGCCATTCTCGAGCCCCAATACGCAAGCTTCATATTCCGCCATATCGTCGCGCATGGAAACTGAAGCCATGAATCGGATAACGCCGACTGCTTCAAAACCAACACCGCCCAATGCCGACTTTGAAATTTGCCGCCCATCAAAAACATCCTCCAACCCGTAAACCTCGAGATATCTTCTCCGACAAACAATACCTCTTCATCAGAAAATAGGTTCGGCGGGCTCGCATTCTCATCGATCGGGTTCTCAAGAAGATGATCACCTAATGCCCGCCCTTTTACGCCTTCGTGACGACGATTTATGTCAAACTCGCCAACATAATTTGCCATTTCGCTAGTTTTCCGCTACGGGCTTCAAGGATATACTTGCGATCCATCCTCGAAATGAGATAAGTAGACGCCGATAGATAGTGTCTCAACTTCGCGACCTAAGCACGCGCAACAAGTACGCTCCACAGAGTATAACGAGCTTCATACGCCGTGAACTTCTTACTCAAATAGTATACGGCCTGCCTTTTTCCTCGCTTTCATCGTGTTGCCTAACACGCATCCGAAAAGCATTTTCTAACACGCATAAATAGAGTAGCAAAGGTCTCCCTGCCTGAGGCACTAGAATCGCTGACGATTAGACAGTATTCTTTGATTCTCAAAAGCTCGCTGGCAACTGTTGTCCACTGTAGCCGTGATCCTTTTTCAATAATTTGAATATCGCTCGCATATCACGCAGATCAAGCTATGAACTCGCTGATGTAGCTGAGGCTACCAAGGAAACTCATCACGCCCTTGCTTTTCTGAGGAGGTAATTTCGATGGCTTTTATTTTCGGCGGGTCTAGCTCAATCCCTCTCCCGCTCACTATAAAACCCAACAGCCGCGGAACGCCAAACGCGCACTTTGCAGATTCAACTTCGTTATACCGCCTTAGTCGCTGGAAAAATTTCTTCAAGTTTGCCAACGGTCCTCCGCTGCGATTTGACGATGACGCCGCCCACATAGACCTCAATTTCTTTGCGAATCATGTCATGGAAGATGGTGGTCATGGCTCACGTAGTGGCGCCGCGTTTCGAGACCGAACGGCATAACTCGATAATAGTACACTTCCACGGTAGTGAACGCCGCTTTTCAAGGCCCTCTTCTCGCCATAAGGATCTCGATGATAGCAAGAAAGCAATCGATTTAACGATCAGAGTTCATGCTTCGCACAATTATCGATGAGTATACGGATGTTTGGAAGAGGAAAGTCATCCTTCGGCCGCTCGCTGAGGTCTCGTAATCCACGCAGACTTGACCTTTCCATCTTTCTTCTTTACCGACGATATTTGCTAACCAAGTAGATACTTTGCAACTCGAATTACCTTTGCCTCAAACTGTTTAGACACCTCTTCTTTGACCTTCAAACTCATGTCTGGTTTGATCTTTCTCACTTTGTTTTACTGGGAAACAAGACGGTTCAATAGGTAGCTCACAGGCGTAATGCTCAGACTCAAACCCGACATGTCCTCATATGACCAAGCAAACACATCTGCACTGCTTCGTGAGCTCAATTAATTCTTTCTTCTCAGGCGACGCTTAGCTGGCGCCGACTTAGTCTCTTTCACTGCCTCATCGCCTAAGTTTATTAACTCTTTCTTCCAAATTTGGTTTAGCCTATTCTCAAAGTTTTCCACTTGCTAAGTTCTCGATCATGACATTCCTCTTGTTCCTGGTTATGCTCGCCATTTGAACTTTGTTCGCTGGTCTCATTACATGTCATATTCGTTATCAAGTGTTTACTAATATGATCACGAAAGAAAATGCTTAAAGAATTTAATTTTAACACAAACAAAATCTTTTAAAAGTCGCAAAATGTCCTCGAATTTATGATGAAAGTAAATCATGAGATTAAAAACATATTAAGAATCATAAACGCATGTCTGCTTTCTTTCTAGATAAAAGGTCACACCGCTAGCACTTAATCATAAATTCTACCAAGCTTCTGACGGCCGTGATGCGGTGCAAGTCCAATTATTCAGTCAGATCCACGCTCGTGATCCCAAACGCGAGCTCCTCCTCGTGATCTCCTCGCGATCATGCAACACCGCCTCATCATCACCTATGAACAGATTCTCGAACCCTACCGCAAGATCATCCGGTCATCTTCTCTCGTGATCCGACGGTGTAGCTTGACGAACGACCGACTCAAGGGCGGAATGGGCGCAGTGCGGAATGATCCTTCTTCCGAGGTTCGTGGTCACCAAATCCTTCAAGTATCGGTACCCCAAACCAAAAGTGTCTCTCTTCCCAAATAATCGATAGGCTCGCGATCCCTTCATATCGACTCCAAGACCTCTCACGCTCAGATCCATTTCTTAACATTTCTGGCCACCATTTTGAGAGAACGCGGCAAGCGAATGGCCTGACCCTACTTGCTCTCTCGATCTCATTAATATGAAAACCGAACCATCCGATCGCTTTCACGCCTTCTATGACAGTGGATTGCATAATCGCTGATGCTCCCTTTATCTCCAAATACTACCACTTCACCGTGATTCCATATAAACTTTAGGCATCGACGCATGCGGACGGATCGCACTCAAATTTCACGGATCCACTACCTTCCTATCAACAAAGTTGTAACATGTAGCAATATCCAATATTTGAAATTCCACAACGAATTCTCGCAGTCCGATCCGCAGCGAGGTCCATTACGCCTTCGACTTCTATGGACTCACCGAAACCTTTGACTCGATATGACTTTCACGAATTTTCTTACGCTTCTCAATTTCAACAAAGGTCGCTACGGACAAATGTTGACTACCGAGCCTCCATCAATCAAAGATCGTTGAAACAATCTTGTCTCGCGACTCGACGGTGATATTCAATGCAAGTGTCAGGTCCGACGCCTCACGTAACTCATCATCGCGGAAAGGTGATTCGCGCCTCTAGTACCGTCCGACCAAAGCCGCCAAGTTCCCGTCATTGCACTCTCCGAACGATGCATCCTTCAACACTTCCATCAATGCAAATTCTGCGCGAGGCGTAATGCATTAACAATGAAAGTAGAGAAATACGCTACCGAGGTTTTCTTTAATCGCTTCACGACTAATACTTTTAGCTGGCATCTTCCTCCAAAATTCTCGACTTCCGCTCACACGCTTCTATGCGTGCCTCCTCGCTGCCTCTATAGGTGTGTAATACCTCGACTGTTATACCAAGCAGTGACTTCTATGACCCGCTTCCCACTTTCTCCACGATCCATCTTGATCGCCCCTTCCCGCGCCTCAATAATCGTGATTGAACCTTTATGTCTCGCCGTGCCCTTTCCAACTCAAATACCGCTTTCGGTGATCGCGGCAGGGCGACGAAGCGTATGTTCGACTCTTCCTCACTTCGAATCGACGGATGGTTCCTCCAAGTTGTATTCTCATCGGGCTATCATGCACATCGGGCGCTGCTGGTTTGGCAAGGGATTATCATGCACGCTTCAGCGTGATCCTTCACCGACCATTCTTCTTTGATCAACTCTTCGATTTTGTCCCCGAGGTGTAGCAACTTCCGTCACGCTCGGCTATCGAGTGATACGCACAACGCTTATTCTCATCATACCATCTGGATAGGCCGAATCCTCCCCGAATTCGTCGATCAAACTCGCAGCCGCAGCCTTCGTATATCCGTACGGGTTCACCAGCCGCGGGTTTTGACGGTCTTCCTTCAAAATTCGTGTTTCGTCCGGGCGCATCGATGCCGGCGTTGCTGGGCGGCTTGATGGGCGTTGACGCGGGCCGATAAACGGGTGCCGAAGCGCTATATACGGGCCGCGTGGTAGCCGGGCGCAAGGCAGATAGCGAGGTAAAGTTTCGCCGCGTGGTAGTACGGGTTTGATAGTGGTTCTCGTATGCATGAATGCTTCGTTTGCGTTTGTACAAACACGGAAGCGGAACCGCTCTTCTTCCTCAAGTACTTCGATCGCCCCCGATCAATCGCTTTATCGTTGCTCGCAATGCCGCCAGATTCGTAATCCCGCCGCTTTAATACCTTCTTCTACGGTCACCCATTCCGACGACTCGCAAATTTCGCCCACGACGCTTTATCATCCGCCATAATAGGTCAGATCCTTCAAAGATTGTACAAATAGCGTGGTCATCTCACTCTCCACCACGCGGTTGTACTTTGTCGCCTCAACGCCACCTCACGGCGTACTCCCGAAAGTCTCCGTAGACTTCTTTTCCAACTTCATTAGATAACTCCGCCCACACCGCTTCGTGTTGAATCCAACCGCTTCCACAAAGTCTGGGCCAACGATTCCAACTATGCCATTTACGCGATCCTCGCAGCGTATCAATCTATTGCTCACGTTAAGCTTCGAATGAACAACTTCACGATGACTACCGGGTTCTTCCTACCCCGACATTAACTTGTCGCAATATGATCTCAAGGCACGAGGATTTCCTTCCCATCAAATAAATCAACTTCGCACCTTATATCCCATCGCGCTTCCACATCCGACGCATGCAAAGATCTTCATAATCTAGTCCTTCGTGACCTTTATCCGATCGCATGCCACGAACCGCTTCTTTCAGCCGCGAATCTCTGCCACGCCATCGCCCATTTTGGCTCTGACTTTCCTTTCCATTTCTTCAGAATGATCCACTTCGAAGCGCGGACGGTAGTGCGTCAGTTTCGCTGTGTTAGCTGCCCGTGGTTTGTCATTGGGCCGGTAGCTGTATGGTGCGCTGGCATTGGTTGGCTTGGCGACAGGCTGATTACGGCGTGAAGTGAGAGCGGAGGCGAGGTACACGGGCGAGGAGGATCATTTTGAAGGCGAGGTTGATGATGATCGTCGCGGCGGGCGATTGGTCAGAATCGCGCCTTCGGGAGTTTTGGGATATGCGCGCGAGGTCGATCTAGCGGTTCATGAGATAGGCCCTTTGCTCGCATGTGGTATTCAAACTGATGGATAGGTTGGTCGATTCCGTAGCCTTCCATCTCAACTCGCATATCAAGAATCTGCAGCAAATGAGCAATACACTCTTCCCGATCGTGATATTCCTCCCTTCAAGTTTCGCTTACCGACAGAATAATTCTGCTGTTGCCGCCAGACGCCCCGAGCTACCATATCGCTATTTCGCCTCGATCTCGCGAAGTGTGGATGCTCCGACATTTGTTGAGTCAAATACGAACCGACTTTCGGGAAGATGATAAATCTTTCTAAAAGATGCAACAAACTACGTTAGCATAAGAACATAATTTGCAAGTATGTAGCGTATATATCGCACATAGCACATTCAAACGCTTCCTAATACGCATGGACCTCTATTACGCCGCAGGTAGGCCTAAGCGCCATACATGCAAAGTCATGTTAGATGTACCGCAAGCCATTGTATCGAGATGCCTTTATTGGAAATAAAGTTAATCAAATGACACTTTATAATAAAAACAATAAAAATCTCAAACTAAATAACTATGTCGCCGATGACGCGGTTAGGTTTTCGTATAGCTCCCACTGCTCCAAGTATCAGATCGCATCGTGCATTAGGCCCACATGTCCGGGTGATGACCTCTCCTCGAAGCCGATTGTCTTTCATTCTCGCCCTCGCAAAGAATGTCCTCAACGCCTTGCTCCTTCTCGACTATATTCCATGCGATCTAGAAACCATGCTGATACTGGGAGACTCGCTGTCCTTCCCGATTTCCATTTGGTCAATACGATGCCATTCATAAAGGATCCGCTGGCTTCGAACGATGAATTCGTCCGAATCGAATTTCGAGGCTCTCGTCGCCTACGAGAGGATTACTTGTGTATGGCCAAACCGCCGAGTACGCCAGCGAGCATATGGTCAGAGTCCTTTAGACCTATAAGTCCGATATAATACAATCCCTTAGGTCTCGTAGACCCTTTTGACTACGTGAAGCAATGGATACTTCCATCGACTTGATCACATCGCGGACGCTAGGTACTTGTACCAATCCTCCGGCCGATCGTGACACATAACGCCGCTCTTTCATAAAAGCGAGATCTTGCTGTTCGCTACGCGCATACATCGGCCATGTTTTAACGCCGATAAAATGTTCTATTGCCCACATCCGCAAAATGAGATTACCGCTTCAAAGAAGCTCGATTCACCCTTCTCGCACTGCTCAACGCCTAAATAGTTCTCGCCAAGATCACGGGCGCCGAGTGAGTCGTTTGCCACCAACGCCATCAAACACCGCCTAACCACCGAACATACGCACGTGCCGATCCTTCCATGCTCGAGCGAAATAAAAGAATCCCTAGGAAAGCCATAGCAAATGCAATAGACGCCTAACTTCCAATGGTCTCAGCAAAGAAAATTCATTTTTAAACAATTTATATCCGTCTCTGCAACCATATCTCTCGCATAAGTAGTCTAGAGAAACCCAATTATTTTCAAAGCAACACAATTCTCCGTATTCTTCAAACCTGCATACCGGAGGAGCTTTTTCCCCGATCGCCATGTGGAATAACCGTTTCGTCGTGATATGCTAAAGCGTAAAATAGCCGACTTCTTCCAAGCGGGGTTATTTCAAATCCCCGAATTTGAAGGCGACTGATCCGATCCCAAAATCGATCAATGCTCACCAAACGCCGATCGGAGATGTCGATTAACGAGGTAAGGCACCCCAACCTTCTTCTCGATTGCCATTTGACTACCCAAGTCGAATTTTGACCACCATGTCCTCAATTTGCTCTAACCCCATTCACCATTCTCGATCCGAGGATAGGTTCCATCTAAAAACAAATAAAGATGAGTATACATTTTCCAATTTAGGCATTTCAACTTCTGGCTTGGTTTTGTTTATCATGACTATGCAACACATAATATGCTTTGGGCGCGGGTTATAATAACCCGCTCGCCAATGTGTCTTCTTAATCAGGTGTCGATGCCAAGGACCACCCACCTAAGGTAAATGCACGCATGCCCTAAAATAAGGGTGGTATAGCTCTATCTTAAGTTTCTAAGATTTGGCTTTTCTAGACGCAAGGTTCCCGAGCGACAACTCGAGCGTATGCTACGCTACGATCGACGAATCGATCTAACTCGCAGCGCCAACTCTCTTAAAATTTGGGTATTTGAAGGAATTTATGCGCCAAGCACACCAAATGCGCGAGCGAGCGATAGTGATTTTTCCGTAATGGAAGAAATATGAGCTAATGCCAGTTTAAGGAAAGCAGTAAAGCATGTAGCAATTAAAATAAACAAAATAAAATACAGCACACAGAATTAAATGCAAAAGTAATGCCAAATAATAACCCTAGGTCTGTTGTGGTTAAGAACCTAAAGTCCCCAGCAGAGTCGCCATTTCTGTCGCGCCCTTTTTCGGCCGCGGCATTTTCTAAATAAATAGCGAGCCCTGCTTAATAAGAAATGTTAGAAAAATAAATAAATAATAAAAAGTGCTAAAATAATTAAAAAGGATGCTAAAATTGCAAAAGATGTTTAAAAGCTTAAAAGGTGCTAAAGGTGCAAAAAGGGCTAAAGTTTTAAAAGGGTACTAAAAGAAAAAGAAAAATGCTAAAGGGTTGCTAGAATGCTATGGTTCATGAGTCGCCACCTAATTAATTGGGGTGAATTAGGACACCTAAATGTTTAACTAGTTTAAAGTAAAACATTAACTCCATTTTAATGGTCTGCTAAACTTAATGAGATTCTGGGGAAGGGTTCTTTATTATCCTAAAGGAAGGGTTAGGCACCCTAAAGGATCCGCTAACTTGCGTTGTCCGCTCAAACCTAGGGTTAATTATTATGCCAACGAGGTACGCATTGAGAGTTATTTAAAATAGGCATAAAGACTATGAGGTTTGTTAAAAAGCTAGTTTCAAAAAGAGGCAAATGTATTCTCGCAAGTATTCCTTCATCTAAGAGGTACATATTGCTTAGCCCGATAATGTGAAATCATATGACAAGACGATCTATTATGCAGTTATAAATATTTATTATTCTCAGATTAATGTGATTTTCCAAGGCGCTTTAAAATCTTTCGACTAGCCAAACCTATCATGCTAGTAGAGTGTTACGCGTTTATCAGAGCTTATTAAACAAGGCGAGCCTAAAGTAATCGACCCTAAAAGGAATTGGTTTCTGAAGTTCGAGGTTTAGATATTCTAATGTTCCTATTAATTAATGTAGTTAGACAAATAATTTACAATAATAAATGAATTGGGAGCGGATACAAATAATAAGACGACTGGCGGACGGCGGTCATTTCACCTCGCTTAGGATTTTCTCGATGGATAAATGCACGTAGACGCTGGTCTTCAGATTTGCCACAATGAGTCCCGCTATGCGACTCTTTGTTACTCCTGCATTTCATGTAAAAAAGAAAGATAAGGATTAGTAAATGCTTCAAACTTTATCAAATAATAAATGCACATTGATATAAGATTTAACACATCAAATCGCTTCTTCGAGAGAGAATGGGTCAAACAAGAAATTCCAAATTACGAAAGTATCATTGCCCACACATACACTTCAGTAACATCGAGACGAAAACAGCCCAAGATTTTAAAGTTCTCGATTTCTTAGAATAGACGGAACGCAGGACATTTTACGCTGATATCGATATAGAAATAGGCAAACAATAATCAAGGAAGTTTCTGTATGTAGGATCGTAAATTTATACCATTAAAACTACATCGAGCATGGTGACACTTTAAAATAGGCGAAACATGGCTATTAGTGGTCTGTAGAAGATCACAGAGAACGTGATCATGCTTTCACCTTTGTGTAGACAAGTTAAGATTTCTTTGATAAAATGGCAACCAAATAACTCCACCAACTAAGAAGTTTATCCCACAATTGTATAACACTACCTAACAACCCAATAAGAAGCAAGATGTATGACTCGCACCAACTTTTGAATCCAACAAACATAAGACGGAGCTATCGTGATTTCAAGCACACCACTGCATTAATAATGTTAATATTCCAAGAGATAACCATTCTTTTTATTTCTTAATAAGCAGAATCGAGACAAATCATGTTGATTCAAGAAAACATACTCACGTAAACCAACTTAAAGATTTAAAGCATATGAGCATCTTTTTACATATATATCTTGAATAAATAAATCAAGAGTAACATACACCTAACAAAGAACTTATATATAAGAGTATGTTTGACTTGACATACAGTAACCATTTGGGTTGCATATACGATACATGATGTATATTAGGTATGATGACACTTAGGCAATGAGCATGACCACCACTTAGCATACATATGCTGGTAGAAACGTGATTCAGAACCACATGCTATCATATATATGTTTGAAACATTAATAGAAATCTTAAATGGAGATAGTCTTATCATGTTATCCTTTAAAGAACATTCATATTTATAGTTGGAATTAAACCTACAAGATGATACCTATAATACCAGATTTAATCAATAACTTGAAAATGGCAAGATCAAACATTAAATTGATTAAACAATATATATGGGTTTCAACAGATTCACATAAAAGTACTTTTTACTGGCCTAACACATGCAACAGCCGACAAACAGGGGATAAGTCTACCTAAACATCAAGACATGAATCGCCAACAGAAATTATACGACCTTAGGATCTTCCCCTGCTTAGATTGTCTCGATCCTAATACATCGTAACTTGACATACCGATATCCATCCCGACTCATCTTAATAATAATCACAATCAATTAAATATATTAGATGCCATCAGATGTAGACACAATCATGTAACAATGCATCGATACGTGGTTCGACTAGGCAAAACCGCATATCGCCTAATAATTTAAACGAGCATCAATTCGTCGACTGCTTTGATAGTTAATACCCTAGACTCAAAACAATAGCTATTCTACGCGATCACGTATGTAAACAAATCGCAAATATCGATCGACCTAAACATGTTGACAATACAAATAGTAATTAACATTCAGCTTAACAATCAACTTTGATAAGCATGTATGTCGATATCAATTTAGCACATGCTGAGCCGCTACAAGAAACACATATTTCACACATAATATCAAACGCAATCTAAGACTAGAAGAAGACGGGTTTACCTTCTCCTGACAAATGATCCGGCACAGATCAAGTCGCCGACTCGCCGTTTTTGGTTTTCTCGATACGAACAAAGGCAACGCTGGTTTGCTAATTTCTTGACCGAGTTTGGAGAAAAGGTTTAAAATTTTGTTCTCGCTTCGATCACGTTGTCGCTCGTGTCGCTTTTTGCAACTCTCGATTTTCAACGCCTTCTACGTATAGAGGTTGGTTTATATAGCTCCTAGTTAGGCTTTGTTTATGGCAAGTTTAGGATTTGATTTGGCGGGCGATTTCAGGCTGGGTTTTGTTATGGTAAGACTTGATTTCGCGATTTATGGAAGATTTGGCAACGGGTTTATGGTAAGAAATCGCTGGTCGTAGGTGGGTAAAGGAAAGGAAAGTCGCCGATTTTCCACCAAAATCCGCGAGATTCGCGCTAAAAGGTTTCGCTTAGGTTTTGTTTAGGTTTTTCGGGGTCGCATGGCGGAGACGATGGGAATAAGGTAAAAGTCGCGGGCTTGGGGCTTGGGGATATAGGATAAAGGGCGTCGCGGAGTCACCGCTACTGGTTAGTTGTCATGGGTCGCGTAATTTAGATTGGCTGGGCCGCTAATTTTTAAGGTGTGGCTAGGTAGAATCAATTGTGGTTCAATTAAGTAGTTTTAATTAGGCTTTTAATTAGGTATTTAATTCTAGGATTTAATTAGTGACAAAGTAATTAATAAATCGTGATTAAATTATCTAATTGTTATAAAATAAACGCGTGTGTTATTTAATTAATGCTTAATGCTCTAGAGTGCGGCGCTATTAATAAAAATCTTATTATGCGAAGTTAAATTAAAATTGAATAGAGTTTAGATTAAATTATTTAAATGACAAAGTAATTAATTTTTTTTTTTTTTTTTTTTTAAATTACAAATGATTACTAATAAACGCGCTATGCCAATTTATTGTGATGTTATCGCTAAATTATTTATTTTATGCATTTATTAATTATTTAAGAATTACGACAAAGCTTAAAGTTAATAAGTGCGGGCGCGGGACTCTAAATGCTCAAAACTCTACGTAAGACGCGATGCCATTATTAAATTATTTATTTATGCTTGTATTTAATGTTTTATTGTTGTATTTTATTATAAAAATCCTAAAAAATTATTTTACCAAATTAGTGTAATTTTATAGTTAATGGCTGGACGGGAGGGTCAAAATCGTGTCAGACGCCCTTCAGATGGAGATGATGGAAGAATCTTCGGACAAAGACGTTGACTCATAGCCAATTTTGTCTCGATCTTCAGATTTGCAAAAATGTTGGGCAGGTAGGCAAGGCTGACGCAAAAATCAAAACTGTCCTAGTGTCGAGTTATGACGACACTGGGCTACCATGGTCAAAACACCAAGGCGGGCTAAGGCGCGACTAAATTTGTCCCGTTGTCGAGTTATGGTGACATGGCTATGGTGCAAAAAGTAAAAGAATATAATCGCTTGAATCGCGTGTACGCATGGCCATGCGCTGGTTCTATGGTGATGCGAGCGAGTGACCGACGCTGAGGCCGCCGCTAATCGCTGGGAAGCGTCGCCCCAACAGATTGCCCCTGTCAGAAGAGAAAATCCACGCCAGGCTCCCGCTCCGCACTAAGACTTAAACAAACTTAGTGCATAAATCATAAGGCAAAAATGATGGTGTATAATTTTAAAAGTAATGCAACCGCGAGTAAAAGGTTATCCCGCAAAATGATGATCGGCTGGTTGACGCGATGCCGCAAATGTTGTGATTTCGCCTTGCACGACGTGTTGCGATTGTGAACGCGACACGCCGCCCTTGCCGCACTGCCCTCGTGGACTAAAGCTCAAAAAGAGTTAGTGCATAAATCGCTAAGACGTAATAAAGACGCGTGAGAAATGCAATTTCGAGTATAGAATCGCCCTCGCGTGATATGTCACGATGGTGTCATTTTCGACTTGCTGCGGCCGATAACGCCGCCGCTCGACGTGTTCGCCGGGCGCCGCTGCATAGACGCACGTCGATGATGTCGCCGCTTGACATAACGCCGATAACGCCGCTCGACGTGTTGCCGCCGGGCGCCGCTGCGCAGACGCACGCCGATGATGTCGCCGCTTGACATACGCCGATAACGCCGCGTTCGACGCGGTTGCCGCCGCCGGCGCCGCTGCGCAGACGCACGTCACGACGCCGCCGCTCGACGTGTTGCCGGGCGCCGCTGCGCACGCACGCCGATGGTTTCGCCGCTCGACACAATGCTCATAACGCCGCCGCTCGACGTGTTGCCGCCGGGCGCCGCAGACGCACGCCGATGTCGCCGCTCGACACAATGCTCATAACGCCGCCGCTCGGACGTGTTGCCGCCGCGCCGCTGGGACGCACGCCGATGATGTCGCCGCCGACACAATGCTCATAACGCCGCCGTTCGGACGTGTTGCCGCCGGGCGCTGCTGCGACGCACGCCGGCGATGTCGCCGCCGACACAACGCGATAATGTCGCTGTTCGACATGCTGCCATCGGGCGCCGCTGCGCACGCACGCCGGCGGTGTCGCCGTCGACACAATGTTGATAACGCCATTGCTCGACGTGCCGCCGCCGGGCGCTGCGCGTAGACGCACGCCGGCGGTGTCGCCGCCGACACGATCGTCAATACGCCGCCGCTCGGACGTATTGCCGGGCGCTGCTGCAGACGCACGCCGGCGACGCCGCGTTCGACGTGCCGCCGGGCGCCGCTGCAGACGCACGCCGATGGTGTCGCCGCCGACACAACGCCGTAACGCCTGTTCGGACGTAGCGCCGCTTCTCGTAGAATAAATGCTCCCGCAAGCCGAGCTGAGAAAACGTTAGTGCATACCGCTTAAACAAAATGATAAGCATATAGGATATGGCACTTTTACGGGCAGAGATGTCGCCCCGAGACTCTGCATGAATACCGAGATATTGTCCTCGCACGGATATGCTAGATGTCGCAATGACGAATTGCCCCGATGCCTTCGCTGCGCGATGCCTTGGTCGCAAATTTGACTTTATGCCCACGCCGCGCTAGACTTTGTCGCGCTTTGAACTTTGGATTGTGGATTGTTGTTGCCTCTTCGCCGCCGCTTTGTCGCTCCGCCAATATGAAGAAACTTTTTCCAGATTTTTCCGCTTGGCTATCGCGCTTTCGCTCATAACATGAAAACTCGCGCCAAAGAAAATTTGTGAGTTTTGGGGGTCGATTCAGATCCGACTTTGCCGCTTTGTCCTCGATGTCCGCGTTCGCCTGCTTGGGTTTGCAACCCCGTCGACCTCTTTCGAGATGTTTAGTAGTGCCCCAAAAGCATTTTCCAAAAATGAAATGTTTTCATAAGTATGCACAAAATATCTTTAGAAATAAACATTTATATGACATGCGTAAAAATGTAAAAGCCTCGCCTAATTTGCCGAATATGACATGTATTTCACCAAGCTTAACATCTTTTGGAATCCTTGTTATTGCCTTCCTCACAAGGCGCAAAACTGCCTCAATTTCAATGTGTCGCGCTGGCGGAACTTAACTTCGTGATGAATTGCTCATATCCCCTTTGTTCGTAGACAAACGGGAAGATTCCTAACTGCGCGACCGGCCGATTTAGGCCGCCACGATCCCCACGAGGAATCGAGTCATGACGTAGTTCATTACAAGCGAAATTGGGTAAAATTCTAAAAAGTGGACCGGCCGATATGGCCGCCACGATCCGCCAAGGGAATCAGTCATGACGTAGTTCGACATAAGTAGCGGCTTTGATTCGCAGCGGCGAGACCCTATATGGGCTCTACGCATATCCCACCGAGGGAATGCAGCTTTTACAATATAAAGGGGGTTACACGGAAGACAAATACTCCTAGACGTAATATCTCTTCACTGCATCTGCGTTGATAGCCTTGGGCCATACCTCGCCATCCATCTCAGCCAAGATTAGGGCCCCACCACTTAGTACTCGATGGACCATGTAGGGCCCTTGCCAATTAGGGGCGAACTTTCCTTTAGCTTCACTTTGATTCGGAAATATGCTTAAAACCAATTGTCCCGCTTGAATAACCTTGGCCTTACTCTCTTGTTAAAAGCTCTAGCCATTCTCGCTTTGATATAGCCGCCATGACAGATCAGATTCAACCTTTTTTCACAATCAACATCAATCGCCATAACGATCTTGTATCCACTCGGCTTCGCTCAACTCGCTTCGATGATTCTCAACGATGGTATTTCCACCTCTGCCGTAGCACGCTTCGCTCCATACACCAAAAGATACTGCTGCCCCTGTAGGTTCGGATTGTGGTGCGATAACCCAAAAGCGCAAAAGGCAAATTCTCGCCAATGTTTCAGTAGTTCGATCATCTTGCGCAATATCCTCTGATGTTCTTGCTGGTCGCTTTCATCGCTCCATTCATCCGAGTTCGCACGAGTGGAATTACGCGAGTGATCTTGAAATTTCCACATATCTCACGATCAAATTATCGCTGAGATTGGTTCCGTTATCGGTTACAATTGATTCGAACCCCAAATCGGCAAATGACGTTGCGAACGGTCGACCACCACCTTTTTCGCCATCGACCGCGTGATGACGCTTCTACCCATTTAGTGAAATAGTCAATCGCTACGAGGATGAACTGCGCCCATTTGAGGCAACGTTCGGACGGGCCGATGACATCCATGCCCTGTCGCGAACGGCCAAGGAGAACTTGTCACATTAAGCTCACTGAGGCACTCGAATCAAATCTCCATGAACCGCATTGTCGACATTTCGCACAAAACGAATACAACTGCTTCCATCGCCATCCAAAAGTAACCCGCCGCAGAATCTTTTCGCCAAAGTGAAGCCGCTCATACGAGGTCCACACGCCCTCCGCGTATCTCTTCTACTAGCTTGCTCGCTTCGAGCATCGACACATCTCAATAAGCCCAGATCCGAGTCCTTCGCATACAATTTCCCATTAAAAAGAAATGATTTGCTAGTCTTCGTTGTCTTCTCGACGCTGGTTATGCCTTCTCGATATTCTCCCGCTTGAGGTACCTTTTGATGCCATGGTACCATGGATTGCCGTCGCTTCTCGCCTATACGGGAGCAATAAGCCGCCGCTTCAGCACACTCACCGTGATCGATCGATGTAATTCTTGTCCTGATGTCAATCACGGAGGATAAGGTTGCCAATGCGCTACAATTCGCTCGATCCTGAACATGCCTAAATTCTACGTGGTCAACCTCTTCGTAATTCCTTCACGCAAAACAGTAGGAAGTATCTTCATATTCTTGGTTGCCCATTCACCATGTACTGGATGGATCGCAAGTCAATCACCTATGACCAGCAGCTTCAGATGTCCATATCTACGCCATTCTGAGCCCCAATACGCAAGCTTCATATTCCGCCATATTGTTGGTGCATGGAAACTGAGCCATGGAAATCGGATAACGCCGACTGCTTTCAAACCAACACCGCCCAATGCCGACTTTGAAATTTGCCGCCCATCAAAAACATCCTCCAACCCGTAAACCTCGAGATATCTTCTCCGACAAACAATACCTCTTCATCAGAAAATAGGTTCGGCGGGCTCGATTCTCATCGATCGGGTTCTCAAGAAGATGATCACCTAATGCCTCGCCCTTTTACTCTCGCGTGACGTAGACGATGTCAAACTCGCCAACATAATTTGCCATTTCGCTAGTTTTCCGCTGGTACGGGCTTCAAGGATATACTTAAGCGGATCCATCCTAAATGAGATAAGTAGTACGCCGATAGATAGTGTCGAACTTCGGGCGACCCAAGTTAACGCGCAACAAGTACGCTCCACAGAGTATAACGAGCTTCATATGCCGTGAACTTTACTCAAATAGTATATGGCCTGCCTTTTTCCTCGCTTTCATCGTGTTGCCCCAACACGCATCCGAAAGCATTTTCTAACACGCATAAATAGAGTAGCAAAGGTCTCCCTGCTCGAGGCACTAGAATCGCGATTAGACAGTATTCTTTGATTCTCAAAAGCCCGCTGGCAACTGTCCACTGGTAGCCGATCCTTTTTCAATAATTTGAATATCGCTCGCATATCACTGAGATCGGGCTATGAACTCGCTGATGTAGTTGAGGCGACCAAGGAAACTCATCACGCCCTTTTGCTTTTCTGAGGAGGTAATTCTCGATGGCTTTTATTTTCGGCGGGTCTAGCTCAATCCCTCTCCGCCACTATAAACCCAACAACCTCGCGGAACGCCAAACGCGCACTTTGCGTGATTCAACTTCGTTATACCGCCTTAGTCGCTGGAAAATTTCTTCAAGTTTGCCAAACGGTCCTCCGCTGCGATTTGATGATGACGCCGCCCACATAGACCTCAATTTCTTTATGAATCATGTCATGGAAGATGGTGGTCATGGCTCATGTAGGTGGCGCCGCGTTTCGAGACCGAACGGCATAACTCGATAATAGTACACCACCGGTAGTGAACGCCGCTTTTTCGCCCTCTTCTCGCCATAAGGATCTGATGATAGCAAGAAAGCAATCGATTTAACGATCAGAGTTCATGCTTCGCATAATTATCGATGAGTATATGGATGTTTGGAAGAGGAAAGTCATCCTTCTGGCCGCTCGCTGAGGTCTCTGTAATCTACGCAGACTTGACCTTTCCATCTTTCTTCTTTACCGCACGATATTTGCTAACCAAGTAGGATACTTTGCAACTCGAATTACCTTTGCCTCAAACCGCTTAGACACCTCTTCTTTGACCTTCAAACTCATGTCCGTTTGATCTTTCTCGCCTTTGTTTTACTGGGAAACAAGATGGTTCAATAGGTAGCTCGCATGCATTTAATGCTCAGACTCAAACTCGGCATGTCCTCATATGACCAAGCAAACACATCGTGCATCGCTTCAGAGCTCAATTAATTCTTTCTTTCTTCAGGCGACGCTTAGGTGGCGCCGACTCTAGTCTCTTTCACTGCCTCCTCATCGCCTAAGTTTATTAACTCGCTTTCTTCCAAATTTGGTTTAGGCCTATTCTCAAAGTTTTCCACTTGGCTAAGTTCGATCATGACATTCCTCTTGTTCCTGGTTATGCTCGCCATTTGAACTTTGTTCGCTGGTCTCATTACATGTCATATTCGTTATCAATGTGTTTACTAATATGATCACTGAAAGAAAATGCTTAAAGAATTTAATTTTAACACAAACAAAATCTTTTAAAAAGTCGCAAAATGTCCTCGAATTTATGATGAAAGTAAATCATGTAGATTAAAAACATATTAAGAATCATAAATGCATGTCTGTTTTCTTTCTAGATAAAAGGTCACACTGCTAGCACTTAATCATAAATTCTACCAAGCTTCTCGGACGGTCAGGACAGGGCTGCAAGTCCAATTATTCAGTCAGATCCACGCTCTGATCCCAAACGCGAGCTCCTCCGTGATCTCCCGCGATCATGCAACACCGCCTCATCATCACCTATGAACAGATTCTCGAACCCTACCGCAAGATCATCCGGTCATCTTCTCTCGATCCGACGGTGTAGGCTTTGACGAACGATCGACTCAAGGGCGGAATGGGCGCAGTGCGGAACGATCCTTCTTCCGAGGTTCGTGGTCACCAAATCCTTCAAGTGGGCCGTACCCCAAACCAAAAGTGTCTCTCTTCCCAAATAATCGGATAGGCTCGTGATCCCTTCATACCGACTCCAAGACCTCTGCCGCTCGTATCCATTTCTTAACATTTCCTTGGCCACCATTTTGAGAGAACGCGGGCAAAGAATGGTCGGACCCTACTTGCTCTCTTGATCTCATTAATATGAAAAACCGAACCATCCGATCGTTTCACGCCTTTCTATGACAGGATTGCATAATCGGTGTTGATGCTCCCTTTTATCTCCAAATACTACCACTTCACCGTGATTCCATATAAACTTTAGGCATCACGCAAGTGCGGATTCGGATCGCACTCAATTTCACGGATCCACTACTTCCTATCAACAGTTGTAACATGTAGCAATATCCAATATTTGAAATTCCACAACGAATTTCGCAGTCCGATCCGCAGCATGAGGTCCATTACGCCTTCGACTTCTATGGACTCGTCGAAACCTTTGACTCGATATGACTTTCACGAATTTTCTTACCGCCTCAATTTCAACAAAGGTCGCTACGGACAAATGTTGACTACCGAGCCTCCATCAATCAAAGACGTTGAAACAATCTTGTCGCGACTGATGGTGATATTCAATGCAAGGTCAGGTCTCGACGCCTCACGGTAACTCATCATCGTGAAAGGTGATTCGCGCCTCTAGTACTGTCCGACCAAAGCCGCCAAGTTCCCGTCATTGTACCTCCGAACGATGCATCCTTCAACACTCCATCAATGCAGCCCCGTGAGGCGTAATGCATTAACAATGAAAGTAGAGAAATACGCTACCGAGGTTTTCTTTAATCGCTTCTACGATTTAATACTTTTTAGTGGCATCTTCCTCCAAAATTCTCGACTTCCGCCTCACACGCTTCTTGCGTGCCTCCTGGCTGCCTCTATAGGTGTGTAATACCTCGACTGGTTATACCGCAATGGTGACTTCTATGACCCGCTTCCCACTTTCTCCACGATCCATCTTGATCGGTGCCCTTCCCGCGCCAATAATCGTGATTGAACCTTTATGTCTCGGCGGTGCCTTTCCAACTCAAATCGCTTTCTTCGAGGATTGGTGCAGGGCGACGAAAGCGTATGTTCGACTCTTCCTCACTTCGAATCGACGGATGGTTCCTCCAAGTTGTATTCTCATCAAGGGCTATCAAGTGCACATCGCGTTGCCGTGGTTTGGCAAGGGATTATCATGCACGCTTGGAGCAGGATCCTTCAGCTGAATTACTCCTTCTTTGATCAACTCTTCGATTTTGTCCCTGAGGGTGTAGCAACTTCCGGTGTCATGCCCTGGGCTATCAGAGTGATACGCACAACGCTTATTCTCATCATACCATCTGGGATAGGCCGAATCCTCCCGAATTGGTTCGATCAAACTCGCACTCGCAGCCTTCGTATATCCGGTATGGGTTCACCAATGCGGGTTTTGACGGTCTTCCTTCAAAATTCGTTTCGTCCGGGCGCATCGATGCTCGGCGTTGTTGGCGGGCTTGATGGGCGTTGACGCGGCCGATAAACGGGTGCTTGGGAAGCGTTATATACGGGCCGCAAGGTAGCCGGGCGCGTGTATAGTGAGGTGTAAAGTTTTCGTCACGCCGCGTAGTATGGGTTTGATAGTGGGTTCTCGTATGTTATGAATGCTTCGGTTTGCGTTTGTACAAACATGGAAGGGAAATCGCTTCCTTCTTCCTCAAGTACTTCGATCGCCCCCGATCAATCGCTTTATCGTTGCTCGCAATGCCGCCAGATTCGTAATCCCGCCGCTTTAATACCTTCTTCTACGGTCACCCATTCTCGACGACCGCAAATTTTGCCCGATGACGCTTATCATCCGCTCATAATAGGTCAGATCCTTCAAAGATTGTACAAATAGCGTGGTCATCTCACTCTCCACCACGTGGTTGTACCTTTGTCGCTCCGAACGCCACCTCACGGCGTACTCCCGAAAGTCTCCGTAGACTTCTTTTCCAACTTCATTAGATGTAACTCGCCCACACCGTTTCGTGTTGAATCCGAACCGCTTCCACAAAGTCTTGGGCCAATGCATTCCAACTATGCCATTTACGCGATCCCGGCAGTGTACCATCTATCCTCACGGTTAAGCTTCAATGAACAACTTCACGATGATCACTGGTTCTTCCTACCCCGATTAGCTTGTCGCAATATGATCTCAAGTGTGCACGAGGATTTCCTTCCCATCAAATAAATCGAACTTCGCACCTTATATCCCACCGCGCTCCACATCCGACGCATGCAAAGATCTTCATAATCTAGTCCTTCGTGACCTTTATCCGATCGCATGCCACGAACCGCTTCTTTCAGTCGCGAATCTTCTGCCACGCTATCGCCCATTTTGGCTCTGACTTCCTTTCCATTTCTTCAGAATGATCCACTTCTTGGTGAGCGCGGGACGGTAAAGGTTGGGTTTCGCTGTGTGTTAGCCGTCGGGTGGTTTCTTGGGCCGGTAGCTGGTATGGTGCGTGGGCATTGGTTGGCTTGGCGACAGGCTGATTATGGTGAAGTGAGTAGCGGAGGCGAGGTATACGGGCGAGGAGGATCATTTTGAAGGCGAGGTTGATGATTGGCCGCGGCGGGCGATTGGGCAGAATCGCGCCTTTGTGGGGAGTTTTGGGGATATGTGGTGGCGGAGGTCGATCTGGGTGGTTCATGAGATAGTGGCCCTTTGCTCGCATAGGGTATTCAAACCGATGGATAGGTTGGTCGATTCCGTAGCCTCTCCATCTCAACTCGCATATCGCCAATCATTGCGCAGCAATGAGCAATACACTCTTCCCGATCGTGATATTCCTCCTTCAAGTTTCGCTTACCGACAGAATAATTCCAAGCCGTTCGCTCAGACGCCGAGCTACCATATCGCTATTTCTTGCCTCGATCTCGCGAAGTGTGGATGCTCGACATTTGTTGAGTCAAATACGAACCGACCTTTGGGAAGATGATAAATCTTTCTAAAAGATGCAACAAACGGCGTTAGCATAAGAACATAATTTGCAAGTATGTAGCGTATATATCGCACATAGCACATTCAAACGCTTCCTAATACGCAAGGGACCTCTATTACGCCGAGGTAGGCCTAAGCGCCATACATGCAAAGTCATGTTAGATGTACTCCAAGCCATTGTATCGAGATGCCTTTATTGGAAATAAAGTTAATTGAAATGACACTTTATAATAAAAACAATAAAAATCTCAAACTAAATAACTATGTCGCCGATGTGACGCGAAGCTTAGGTTTTCTTTGGTATAGCTCCCGCCTGTTCCAAGTATTGTACTGCATCGTGCATTAGGGCCCACATGTCTGGGGTGATGACCCTCTCCTTGAGTTGATTGTCTTTCATTCTGTCCCTTGCAGCAATGTCCTCAACGCCTTGCTCCCCTTCTGGACTATATTCCATGCGATCTAGAAACCATGCTTGATACTGGGAGACTCGCTGTCCTTCCCGATTTCCATTTGGTCAATATGATGCCATTCATAAAGGATCCGCTGGCTTCGAACGATGAATTCGTCCGAATCGAATTTCGAGGCTCATGTCGCCTACGAGAGGATTACTTGTGTATGGCCAAACCGCCGAGTACGCGTGAGCGAGCATATGGTTGTAGTCCTTTAGACCTATAAGTCCGATATAATACAATCCCTTAGGTCTCGTAGACCCTTTTGACTACGTGAAGCAATGGATACTTCCATCGACTTGATCACATCGCGGATGCTAGGTACTTGTACCAATCCTCCGCGCCGATCGTGACACATAACGCCGCTCTTTCATAAAAAGTGGAGATCTTGTTGTCGCACTGCGCATACATCGGCCATGTTTGAACGCCGATAAAAATGTTCTATTGCCCACATCCGCAAAATGAGATTACCGCTTTCAAAGAAGCTCGATTCACCCTTCTCGCACTGCTCAACGCCTAAATAGTTCTCGCCAAGATCACGGGCGCTGAGTGAGTTGTTTGCCACCAACGCCATCAAACACCGCCTAACCACCGAACATATGCACGTGCTGATCCTTCCATGCTCGAGCGGAAATAAAAGAATCCCTAGAAAGCCATAGCAAATGCAATAGGACGCCTAACTCTCCAATGGTCCAGCAAAGAAAATTCATTTTTAAACAATTTATATCCGCTCTGCAACCATATCTCTCGCATAAGTAGTCTAGAGAAACCCAATTATTTTCAAAGCAACGCAATTCTCCGTATTCTTCAAACCTGATACCGGAGGAGCTTTTTCCCCGATCGCCACGTGGAATAACCGTTTCGTCGTGATATGCTAAAGCGGTAAAATAGCCGACTTCTTCCAAGCGGGGGTTATTTCAAATCCCCGACTGAAGGTGACTCGATCCGATCCCAAAATCGATCAATGCTCGACCAAATGCCGATCGGGAGATATCGATTAACGAGGTAAGGCACCCCAACCTTCTTCTCGATTGCCATTTGACTACCCAAGTCGAATTTTGACCACCATGTCCTCAATTTGCTCTAACCCCATTCACCATTCTCGATCGGAGGATAGGTTCCATCTAAAAAAACAAATAAAGATGAGTATACATTTTCCAATTTAGGCATTTCAACTTCGGCTTGGTTTTGTTTATCATGACTATGCAACACATAATATGCTTTTGGGCGCGGGGTTATAATAACCCGCTACCAATTGGTGTCTTCTTAATCAGTGTCGATGCCAAGGACCGACCCACCTAAGGTAAATGCACGCATGCCCTAAAATAAGGGTGGTATAGCTCTATCTTAAGTTTCTAAGATTTGGCTTTTCTAGACGCAAGGTTCCCGAGCGACAACTCGAGCGAAGGCTACGCTACCGATCGACGAACCGATCTAACTCGCGCAGCGCCAACTCTCTTAAAATTTGGGTATTTGAAGGAATTTATGTGCGCCAAGCACACCAAATACAGTGAGTGAGTGATAGTGTGATTTTTCCAGAATGGAAGAAATATGAGCGGAATGCCAGTTTAAGGAAAGCAGTAAAGCATGTAGCAATTAAAATAAACAAAATAAAATACAGCACACAGAATTAAATGCAAAAGTAATGCCAAATAATAACCCTAGGTCTGTTGTGGTTAAGAACCTAAAGTCCCCATCAGAGTCGCCATTTCTGTCGCGCCCTTTTTCGGCCGCGACATTTTCTAAATAAATAGCGAGCCCTGCTTAATAAGAAATGTTAGAAAAATAAATAAATAATAAAAAGTGCTAAAATAATTAAAAAGGATGCTAAAATTGCAAAAGATGTTTAAAAGCTTAAAAGGTGCTAAAGGTGCAAAAAGGGCTAAAGTTTTAAAAAGGTACTAAAAGAAAAAGAAAAATGCTAAAGGGTTGCTAGAATGCTAAGGGTTCGCGGAGTCGCCACCTAATTAATTGGGGTGAATTAGGACACCTAAATGTTTAACTAGTTTAAAGTAAAACATTAACTCCATTTTAATGGTCTGCTAAACTTAATGAGATTCTGGGAAAGGGTTCTTTATTATCCTAAAGGGAAGGGGTTAGGCACCCTAAAGGATCCGCTAACTTGCGGTTGTCCGTTCAAACCTAGGGTTAATTATTATGCCAATGAGGTACGCATTGAGAGTTATTTAAAATAGGGCATAAAGACTATGAGGTTTGTTAAAAAAGCTAGTTTCAAAAAGAGGCAAATGTATTCCTGCAAGTATTCCTTCATCTAAGAGGTACATATTGCTTAGCCTGATAATGTGAAACTGTTATGACAAGACGTATCTATTATGCAGCAGAAATATTTATTATTCTTGTATTAACAGGGATTTTCTCCAAGGCAGTTTAAAAATCTTTCGACTAGCCAAACCTATCATGCTAGTGTAGAGTGTTACGCGGTTTATTGTAGCTTATTAAACAAGGCGAGCCTAAAGTAATTGACCCTAAAAGGAATTGGTTTCTAAGTTCGAGGTTTAGATATTCTAATGTTCCTATTAATTAATGTAGCGTTAGACAAATAATTTACAATAATAAATGAATGGGGGAGCGGGATACAAATAATAAGACGACTCGAGGGATGGCGAAGTCATTTCGCCTCTGGCTTAGGATTTTCTGATGCGGATAAATGCATGTAGACGCTGGTCTTCGATTTGCCACAATGAGTCCCGCCATGCGACTCTTTGTTACTCCTGCATTTCATGTAAAAAGAAAGATAAGGATTAGTAAATGCTTCAAACTTTATCAAATAATAAATGCACATTGATATAAGATTTAACACATCAAATCGTTTCTTTCGAGAGAGAATGGGCAAAACAAGAAATTCCAAATGAAAGTATGTTGGCCCACACATACACCTTCAGTAACATCGAGACGAGAAAATGTGCCCAAAGATTTTAAAGTTCTCGATTTCTTAGAGAATAGGACGGAATGCAGGACATTTTACGTTGATATCGATATAGAAATAGGCAAACAATAATCAGGTGAAGTTTCTTAGGTATGTAGGATCGTAAATTTATACCATTAAAACTACATCGAGCATGGTGACACTTTAAAATAGGCGAAACATGGCTATTAGTGGTCTGTAGAAGACCGCAGAGAACGTGATCATGCTTTCACCTTGTGGCCTGTACAAGTTAAGATTTCTTTGATAAAATGGCAACCAAATAACTCCACCAACTAAGAAGTTTATCCCACAATTGTATAACACTACCTAACAACCCAATAAGAAGCAGTATGTATGACTCCGTACCAACTTTTGAATCCAACAAACATAAGATGGAGCTATCGTGATTTCAAGCACACGACTGCATTAATAATGTTAATATTCCAAGAGATAACCATTCTTTTTATTTCTTAATAAGCAGAATCGAGACAAATCATGTTGATTCAAGAAAAACATACTCACGTAAACCAACTTAAAGATTTAAAGCATATGAGCATCTTTTTACATATATATCTTGAATAAATAAATCAAGAGTAACATACACCTAACAAAGAACTTATATATAAGAGTATGTTTGACTTGACATACACAGAACCATTTGGGTTGCATATACGTATACATGATGTATATTAGGTATGATGACACTTAGGCAAGTGGAGCATGACCTGACCACTTAGCATACATATGTGGGTAGAAACGTGATTCAGGAACTGTCACATGCTATCATATATATGTTTGAAACATTAATAGAAATCTTAAAATGGAGATAGTCTTATCATGTTATCCTTTTAAAGAACATTCATATTTGTAGTTGGAATTAAACCCACAGTATGATACCTATAACAGCTCGTACTTAATCAGCGACCCTTGAAAATGGCAAGATCAAACATTAAATTGATTAAACAATATATATGTGTTTCAACAGATTCACATAAAAGTACTTTTTACTGGCCTAACACATGCAACAGCCGACAAACAGGGGATAAGTCTACCTAAACATCAAAACATGAATCGCCAGTTGCAAATTACATGACCTTAGGATCTTCCCCTGTTTAGATTGTCTTGATCCTAATACATCGGGTAACTTGACATACTGATATCCATCCCGACTCATCTTAATAATAATCACAATCAATTAAATATATTAGATGCTACTGTATGTAGACACAATCATGTAACAGCCATCAGACATGTGGTTCGACTAGGCAAACCGCATATCGCCTAATAATTCTAAATGAGCATCAATTTTTGGCTGACCTGTTTTGATAGTTAATACCCTAGACTCAAAACAATAGCTATTCTACGCGATCATGTATGTAAACAAATCGCAAATATCAGTACTGACCTAAACATGTTGACAGTCACAAATAGTAATTAACATTCAGGCTTAACAATCAACTTTGATAAGCATGATACCGTCGATATCAATTTAGCACACGCTGAGCGTTCGCAAGAAACACATATTTCACACATAATATCAAACGCAATCTAAGACTAGAAGAAGATGGTTTACCTTCTCCTGACAAATGATCCGGCAGATCAAGTCGCCGACTCGCCGGTTTTTGGTTTTCGATACGAACAAAGGCAACGCTGGTTTGCTAATTTCTTGACCGAGTTTGGAGAAAAGGTTTAAAATTCTTGTTCGTTCTTGGCTTCGCTGTCGTTAGTGTCGTTTTTGCAACTCTCGATTTTCAATGCCCTTCTATGTGTATAGAGGTTGGTTTATATAGCTCCTAGTTAGGCTTTGTTTAGCAAGTTTAGGATTTGATTTGGCGGGCGATTTGTCGGGTTTTGTTATGGTAAGACTTGATTTCAAGCGATTTATGGAAGATTTGGCAATGGGTTTATGGTAAGAAATCGCTGGTCAGGTGTACGCGGTAAAGGAAAGGAAAGTCGCCGATTTTCCACCAAAATCCGCGAGATTCGCGCTAAAAGGTTTCGTCTAGGTTTTGTTTAGGTTTTTCTTGAGGCTGCGTTTGTGAGACGATGAGGAATAAGGTAAAAGGTGAGGGCTTTGGGGCTTTGGCGGATATAGATAGGGCGTCAAGGCGGAGTCAGCTGTACTGGGTTAGTTGAGTCATCATGTCGTAATTTAGATTGGGTTTGGCCGCGAATTTTTACGGTGTTGGGCTAGGTAGAATCAATTAGGGGTTCAATTAAGTAGTTTTAATTAGGCTTTTAATTAGGTATTTAATTCTAGGATTTAATTAGTGACAAAGTAATTAATAAATTGTGATTAAATTATCTAATTGTTATAAAATAAATGCGGGTGTGTTATTTAATTAATGCTTAATGCTCTAGAGTGCGGCGCTATTAATAAAAATCTTATTATGCGAAGTTAAATTAAAATTGAATAGAGTTTAGATTAAATTATTTAAATGACAAAGTAATTAAATTTTTTTTTTTTTTTTTTTTTTAAATTACAAATGATTACTAATAAATGCGGCTATGCCACCTGACAGGATGTTATCGCTAAATTATTTATTTTATGCATTTATTAATTATTTAAGAATTACGACAAAGCTTAAAGTTAATAAGTGCGGGCGCGGGACTCTAAATGCTCAAAACTCTACGTAAGACGCGATGCCATTATTAAATTATTTATTTATGCCTGTATTTAATGTTTTATTGTTGTATTTTATTATAAAAATCCTAAAAAATTATTTTACCAAATTAGTGTAATTTTATAGTTAATGGCTGGACGGGAGGGTCAAAATTGGGTGTCAACACACATCAATAATCGAATAGTTTGGAACTTAATAATTCGTCAAATTTAGGAAGATTCAGGGATAGAAGGATCAAAAGTGCACATATTAACATAAGATTAAATGTACTTAATTAGAAATCACAAGGACCAACCTCAAAATTTTATCGATAGCTGAGGGACTAAAATGTTAATTTCATATTAAAAATAATTTCAGTTCTATGCTTCTTGAATTCATTAATAAGATAATTCCTTTACGCAATTGTATGATTATTCTTTTTATTTTCCTTCTAATTCAAGGTTCATTTATATGTACAATCATAGCTTGTTTAAAGAGCAAAATGATGACACCAAAAGTTTTAACCAATCTAAAGAACATATGTAAAGACTACTAAAGTATTACTTACATGCATTAACTAGATGGAATGTCGGCAGAATTAACAAGGTCATTACAATGATTAATTACAAATTACCCAAAAAACCAATCAAAACTATCTTAATTGAACATGATTTGGTTTGCCCCTTCTTGAGAACACTCCTTTCTTTCCTTTTTAGCTTCCAAAGTTTGTAAAGTCTGAGTAGGGATTAATTACTTAGGTGGATTCCAACTAAAGTTTAGAAATGACAAAAATAATCCCCTAAGTTTCGGGTAGGTTCTAAATGATTCCTTAAATATACTTTTAAGTAGTTTTGATCCTCTAAATTTACTTAAATTTGCACTTTTGGTCTATGACAAATATTTAACAAACTCTGATTATTAGATTTTGTGGAAACTATGGAAAAAGAAAAGATTCTATCAAAAATACTAGGGAAGTCCCGCCAGATTTTAGAAATTGCAACACCACAAACTACACCATACACAAAAAATAAATAAGAAGTAGCAGAAATTGCACCTCAAAAAGTTATACCAAACTCCAGAAATAGAACCGCAAAAAGCTGCACCTCCAAATGTGAGTTCATGTTAAACTTTTTTTTTCTTTGTGGGGGCAAAAGCAAGTTCATATTTTAAAGGGGTTTCCCACCAAATGAAAAAAAGTTGGTAATTGGAAGTTTTTTTGTAAGGGTGTTTTATGTTTGAATACATAAAAAGAAGATCCAACGGTTTGAATATGGTAGTTAAAGCTAGGGTTTTAGGTTGTTAAAAAGGGAGTAAATAAAAAAAGTAAAGCAATGGCAGCAAATATATTAAAGAAAGATACACATTTCTCTCACTTTTTTAGGCAATACTTCCACTGATGGCGCTCTGTTTTTTTTTAAAAATTATTTATTTTTAATCTTTCCCTAGGACGTGCTAATTTAGCGAGTGTGTTGTACTCCTTGTATTAATTATGACCTAATTATATGTTTAACGCAGGCTGCAGTGACTCACATTATAAACTAAACAAACAATTTTTTTTTTTTGACGAAGGAACGCATGGCTCTTACTCTTCGAGTGCGCATGAGGTAAACCCCGGCCGACGCAATAGCGCAAACCACGTCGATTAACTACACTTAGCAGTGGCCCAGATGTGTGAGCTCAACCAAGAAGGTTTATGCAGGGATCGAACTCGTGGCCTTGCGGTCGCTCTTCTTGCCACTAAGCATTTGCCTCATGTAACTAAACAAACAATTGAGTACTATGTGAGTGTGTTTCTTTACATTTTACGGTAAAGTTTTCTCTTCTCGTGAAAGTAAGCACATTTTTAAAATATATACTACTATATAATAAGGTTTTTTTTATATAAGGGTATTTACTAGTCTTAATAATAAGGGTTTTTGTCTAAATTATCTCTTATTTTTTGTTGGGTCCCGGGATATACTATGGAACAATAAAAACAAAATGGAAATAAACAAACTCGAATGCTAATACAGTTTGCAAATGTCAGCGATAATATCGTCTGACACAAGTGACAACACTTCGATAAAACAGATTTTTTTGAGTAAATGCAGCGAAAATATAAAGAACACAAAGGTTTAATATTTACATAGGTTATATTGATTATATAACCTATGACGGTCAATGACCGAAAGTATTATATATATTTATATACAATTGAATATTCCTTCTTTTACAATATTACAAGATAATACAAAAGGAATTACAAAGTTGAAGTCGCAGATGACTTCTGCCTGAAAAATCTACCTAAATAAACATAGACAAGACAACATTTCGTTACAATTGTTTCAATAAAAAACTAATCTAGAATCTGGGCAGCAATTATAATGTTGGACAGAATGTTGTCGACACGCTCAGGCAACACTTGTGATCCAGTTTTCTGATGAATATATCGGAGAGCTCTCTTGATTTTTTTTTTCTGGATATCGATTCACTGATGCAACCTCTCTATTTATAGTAGAGGGTCTTCCTTGAAAAGCGCATTGAATCGTTGTAGAGGTTGAGGGAAAGTCGGGCAGCCGATAAGGTTTGTTGGAGAAGATTGTGGAGCAAGATCCTCAACTTCTTGGATTTGTTCCCCAAGATTAACAACGACTTTGACTTGGTCTTCCCACGTTTTTCATCAGCTCCAAAACTCCTTGCCAAGTCACTTTTACCATCTTGGTGAAAATCTCACAAGATTTGCAGTTCCGTGAAGTATGACAAAACTATTTCACAGAATGTTGGTTCGAATGTCGTGACATTTGTTCCAACATTTCTGGTTTTAACTTAGTACTAAAAATGATATGTTGGGCAAAATGTCACAATACTAAACCCAACATTAACATCTGTCTTTTAAATGTTTCATTTAATAAATACTCTGATAATTTAAGCACTAAGGGTGAATTAAAAAAAATAAACATTAAGGGTGTGTTTGGTATGAAGGAAATGTTTTCATGAAAAGCAAGTGAGTTTCTTACTTATTTTAAATTATAGTGTGATAAGTAAGCAATGTTGTTATCTTAAGAGCATTTATACGTAATCTAGCATAACACAATGAGGGTGGGATGGGGTGGAGAGTGGTCGGGGTGGATAGTCGAGGGTTGGGGTTTGAGGCATTGGGTGCGTGAGGAGACAATGAACTTGGAATTGAAACTTATTTTCCCTACTTTCATTACGGAAGTCATTTTCCTCTTTTTTATCAACTTATTTTTCTAGAGAAAAATTCTAACAAAACATTGTGACGTGATTAATAGGTAAACAAGAATTTTAACAGTTCAAAAGTCACACTTTATTTCATCCTAAAAGAAATATATATTTTTAATAATCATTTAGTATTCAAATTCACTTGCTCAACTAATCTAAATTGACGTTGTGTTGAGTCCCATATCAGTTATGGGAAGGGAGATTGGACTCCTTATAGTCCTGATCAATTCTCACATTTTGACTTAGCTTTTAAGGTTGAGTTAGATCAAATATCCATTCATTTATCATGGTATCAGAGTTAGACCTTTCTAATTTATATAATTCGATATTGGGCTCCATCTTATATTTTTCAGTTGGGGGTGCAGGGTTGTTGAGTCCTGTATCGATTGTGAGAAGAAATATCAGACTTCTTATATGATTTTGCACAATCCATGTTATTTGAGCTAACTTTTAGATTGAGTTAGATCATGTCCATTTCTTTATCACGCTATGTAAGACTTATTAAAATGGAAAATGATGCTTACCAAGATGTTTTCATTTTCGAGATTTGAACTAGAGACTTCCAGTTAAGAGTGTAAGATAGAATCACATTTTATTATTTTTGTATAATAAAACAAACTCCCTTTTAGCTACAGTAAAGAATGGATTGTGTAAAGAATGGATCGTAGAAACAATTGTATTTCTACTCATAATTAGAATATTTTCATATGTTGTGTAAATATAATTATGGTAAGACTAGGATTCCTCTTTTGTATAGGCTTAGGATTCCTATTGTATAAGGGATGGATATTGTACTCTATTTATACTTTGATATTAATGACAAGACTCCCCAAGGGAGATTAATATCATCTTACATGGTATCAAGAGCCTAAAACAAAAACCCTAGTTATTTTCTTGAGTTCTGATCGCCTCCCCGCTCGGTTCTTGCGGCGCACCGTCGTCACCATCTTTTCATCCCGCCCTAACTGTTTCCAACATCAAGAACCATATCCCCATCCTTCTTGATCAAGAAAATAGTCAGTATTCTCCTTGGGTTGAACTGTTTCACAATCATGCATGTCTCTACAACGTGCTTGATCACATTGATGACACCATTCCGTGCCCTCCGGAGATTGATGATTCTACTTGGCGTCGTCTAGACGTCGGCATCAAACAATGGATATATAGTAGTATTTCTGAGGATCTACTTCTTACTATCATGAAATCTCAATCCACTGCCCTTTACTTGTGGAATCGTTTGGAGGAAATTTTTCAGGACAATAAGCACACCCGTGCTGTGTATTTAGAGGAGCAATTTAACAATACACGTCTTGAAAACTTTGTCAATGTGACTGAGTACTGCAAACAGTTAAAGCTCCATACGGATCAACTTGCAGTTGTCGACTCACCTGTTACTGACATCAAACTGGTGTTACAATTGATTGTTGGCCTCCCTAAAGGCGAATATGATACATTGGCCACCATGATTCAACAGACAGATCCGTTACCCAGCTTTAACAAATCTCGCTCGCAGTTGTTTCTCGAAGAGACTCGACGTGCTAAGAAAAATGAGCACAATCAGAAGGCGTTAGCTGTTAAAACACGCCCTCAAAATCCAACGCCGCCAGAAAACTCTCAACCACTGTAGGGACGCGGTGTAAAGGGTGGAAGAGGTCGCGGCAGAGGAGGTCGTGGTCGGGGCAAGGGTCGCGGACAACAAAGCTAGCAGCAGCAACAACAGGGCCCGCAGAATCAGTTCAGCGCCATTGCGCTCCAACAATACCCGTACAGCGCTGCGCCGCCGCCGTCATTCCAGTACCAACAACCTTTTCACCAGTTTTGTCACCACGGTGTGTTGATACCTGCTCCAACCCCTCGGCAACTCCAGTACCCGCAGCAAGCCCACTTCATGCATGACCAGTTCCAGCCCGTCGGCGATGACACCAGCAGTTAGATCGGGCCTTGGCCGATCTCAGCGTCAACGGCACCGACAACAACTGGTACATGGACTCCGGAGCCACTTCTCACCTCACCCGGACTACGGGTAATATTCCCAAACTGTTTGATTTAAAACATCCTCAATTTGCGACAGTTTGTAGTTGCCACCATATTCCAGTAAAGGATTTTGGTACATCATACACACCACCTCTTAATCCATTCCCCCTTCAAAATACCCTATATGACCCACATGTAATTAAGAATCTAATCTCTATCCGCAAATTCAATCGTAACAATTTTGTCTCTGTTGATTTTGACCCTTTTGGTTTCACTGTGAAGGATCTTCTTACGGGGACACCTCTTACGAGATGCAATAGCATTGGAGGATCTATATCCATTCACTCCCACCTCCGCTGCCAGATCTAGCTCTCCCGTCTCTCTAGGAGCCCCAATTTTTAATTTTCTTAGAGACAATAATTTCATTACTTGTAATGGGAAGTTTGCCCAAATTTGTGTTTCTTGTTCTTTAGGCAAACATACTTATCTTCCGTTTAAATCATCTACTAGTGTTACTTTTGCACCTTTTGATATTATACATGCCGATTTATGGACATCACCTGTTGCTAGTTCTCTCGGTCATAAATACTATCTTATCTTACTAGATTATTTTTCTCACTTTATTTGGTTGTATCCTCTCAAATTTAAATTGGAAGTGTTTGCCAAAAATTTTGAGTTTCGAACATTCATTCACACACAATTTGAAAAAGGAATAAAATCTTTTCAGTGCGATAATGGTCGTGAATTCAACAACTCTATGTTTCACCGTTTTGTACTAATAATGGCATGATTTTTCGCTTCTCCTGCCCCCACACCTCCCCTCAAAACGGTAAAGCTGAAAGAATCATTTGCACCATTAATAATATGATTCGCACTCTATTGATTCATGTCTCCCTACTTCCGTCCTTCTAGGTTTATGCTGCTAAAATGTCAGAATACGTTCTAATATTCTCCCAACTAGCACCTTTCACAATATGACCCCTATCGAAATCCTCTATCATAGAGTCCCCTCTTATGATCAACTCAGAATATTTGGTTGTCTATGCTATCCTGACTTTGTCTCTACTATCCCTCACAAACTAGCCCCCCGGTCCACTCCATGTGTCTATCTAGGCTTCCCGTCAAACCATAGGGGCTATCTATGCTATGACTTGTCCACTCGTCAGATCCACATCTCCCGTCACGTCACATTCGACGAGACCACATTCCCGTTTTTGAATCTTAAACAATTCCAAAAACATGATTACTTTTTTCTTGACGAGTCTGCCATCTCACCCATCATCCTTAGTCAGCTAGAACATAGCACTGTCGAAGAAATAACGTCGTCGCGGCCGCGGGTCGGCGCGCGGTGCCAAACTCTGCGAACGAGTTCTGCTTCCTGGTCGGCAGCCACGCGGCGATTACGAGCGCGCTGCGCCAAAACTTCGTGAGAGTGCATCGGTCCTCGGTAGCTGCGCGCCCGATCATAACGCCACACGGCACCTCCGGTACCTTCCAAAGACCGCGACCGACCACGCAGGCTGCGGTGCCTCCTCCGACATCAGCCCCTTCTTCTCCATATCCAATAAATCCCTCCGCCTTGGAGCCTCCCACTATCCTCACTCACCAAATGAAAACTCGTGTAAAGCATGAAATCTTCAAACCCAAAGTCCAATTTAACTTGTCTACCCAAGCCCAATACATTTCATCAATTCCCTATATTGGCCAAACAAGACCCTAATTGAAATGTGGCTATGTCTGAGGAATTCAATGCTTTAACTAAACAACATACATATGATCTAGTACCTAGACCTAAGGGGATGAATGTGATTCGTTGTCTGTGGCTATTTCGTCACAAATTCAGATACATTGAAGATCTTGAGAGGTATAAGGCACGACTTGTGGCTAATGGCACAAATCAGCAGACGGGCATTGATTGTGGTGAGACCTTCAGCCCGGTTTTCAAACCGGCTACCATCCTCACGTTTGAGCATTGCCATGGGCAAACACTGGCCGATCCATCTGCTTGATGTGAAAAATGCATTTTTACATGAGGATCTGAGAGACGATATCGTCATCAAGCCGTGGTTCACCCGTCAGCGGTTCTCACTATGTGTATCGTCTCCGTAAGTCACTATATGGCCTGAAACAGGCCCCCCATGCGTGGTATGATCGTTTTGTCAGATATATCTTGCAGATTGGTTTGTATGCAGCAAGAGTGATACATCACTATTCATTTTTCATCGAGGTAGTAGCATTGCTTACTTATTACTTTACGTGGATGATATCGTTCTTACTGCCACCTCCGACGGATTTATAAATGAGATTATTGTCTTGCTTAAGTCCGAATTTGCAATGACTGATTTGGAAAAGCTGACTTACTTTTTGGGGATATCAGTGACCAAGTCTGTCAATCACATGTTCTTGTGTCAGCGTAAGTATGCAGAGGAGATTGTGTATAGGGCTAAGATGGCGAATTGCAAAGTTTCACCCACTACAAATGATTCGAAATCTAAACTCAGTGCTATGGATGGTGCTCCGGTCTCCGATCCTACTCTGTATAGGAGCCTTGCAGGTGCACTTCAGTATCTCACATTCACAAGGCCATACATTGCTTATGTTGTTCAGCATGTATGTCTATTCATGCATGCCTCCAAGGAGTCTCATTTCACTGCTCTTAAGCATATCATTCGATACATTAAGGGCACACTTGATTATGGTTTGCCCCTATACCCCTCTGCACCAAACAGGTTGCTCTCTTATACGGATGCAGATTGGGCGGGTGTCACGGACCGACAACCGCCTCGGCTTTTGTGTATTTTTAGGGATAATCGATTTCTTGATACGCGGCGACAGCTATCCTATCTCGATCCATCTTGAAAGGTACAGAGGCGTTACAAATGTGGTAGCCGAGATTTGTTGGCTCGAAATTTCTTGTTAGAACTTGATGTCGCTGCGTCAGGCATCTATTGTGTATTGTGATAACATCTCTGTCATCTATCTTTCTCATATTCTGGTTCAACATCAGCGAACCAAGCATATTGAGATAGACCTACACTTCGTTCGTGAGAAAGTTGTGCTAGACCATGTCAGAGTGTTACATGTTCCATCATCCTATTAGTATGTAGACATATTTACTAAATGACTTCCCAGACAATTATTTCTTGACTTCAGATCCAGTCTCAGCGTCCGGCTTCCTCCCGCTCCGACTGAGGGGGTGTGTAAATATGTATATTATAGAAACAATTGTATCTCTACCCATAATTAGAATATTTTCATATATTGTGTAAATATAATTATGGTAAGACTAGGATTCCTCTTTTGTATAGGCTTAGGATTCCTATTGTATAAGGGATGAATATTGTACTCTATATATACTTTTATATTAATGAGAAGACTCCACAAGGGAGATTAATACCATCTTACACCCAAAGTTAGCTTGTAGGGTGAGGATTGTCCAAGTCCATATAAGGAGTCATGTTCCCATTTCATAGCCGATGTGAAATTCTTAATACTCTCCCGCACGTCCAGACCTTGTTAACTGAAGTGTGGATAATATAATTTGGGGACCCAACATCGGTGAACATAGAATTGGAATGTGTTTGGTTCTGATACCATGTAAAGAATGGATCTTGAGCCTAACTCAACCCCAAAAGATAGCTTATAGGGTGGTGATTGTTTAAATTCATATAAGGAGTACATGTTCACATTTCATATCTGATGTGAAACTCTTAACCGCTATAAAAAATCTATCTGATGTGAAACTCTTAACCGCTATAAAAAACCTAACCTCTTATTTTATTATAATTTTACTTTGTAGCAACAAGTTAAATTAAACAAAAATGTAAACAAGAACAATCGGGGCTTGCAAGGCCAATCGCTCTATTTATGTTGTTGTGCATTTTAAATTCTGGATTTTGATTTATGTTCAACTTTTTAGTGAGAATTAAGTTGTATAGCAAGTAATATACCTAACCTTCATTATTCTCTGTGGAAAATATGCCGCCATAAGTATACACCAAATTGAATGCTTTCTAGTTGGCCTCTTTTTGAAAGTATACTAATCTAATAGAGTCAAACCTCTTTATAATGATAATATTTGTCCGAAAATTTCATGATCGCTATAGATATTTTGATATTTTATTTTTTTCATATATAATATACTTGTTACAAATATTATTATAATTGAGTATGACCATTATAGAGATGTAATTTTATAAAGAGGGTGTCACTATAATAAATGTCATTATTGTTATAGGTAGAATACTGTTATAAAGAAGTACAATATATCATGTAAAATCGGTTTCAGAAAAAATCAGATCATTATAGTGAAATGTTATATAATAAATGACATTTATAGAGAGGTTTAACGGTATAAAGAAGTTCATACTCAACTTAAATCAATTGCTTACCTGAAAAGGATTGTGACGTATATATGGTGCTTTAAATTCGATAGGTTAGATCAATTTTAAGCTTTTGTTCCATTTTCGTTTGTAAAAAGATGAAATCGCTCATCAAAAATTGAAATGGTCCGTTAAAATCTTTTGTTGGAATTAAGGATGTTATCTTTAAAGATATTTCACCGATAACAGTGTATTATCAGGATTCAATAAATTGTTCCATTTTCGTTTGTAAAAAGATGAAATCGCTCATCAAAAATTGAAATGGTCCGTTAAAATCTTTTGTTGGAATTAAGGATGTTATCTTTAAAGATATTTCACCGATAACAGTGTATTATCAGGATTCAATAAATTGTTCTAATATAAAACTAGGGGTGTGTTCTGTATGGAGAAAAACATTTTTCGGAATTTTTTTTCCAATTTTATTATGTTCGTTTAGTCAAAAAAATTGGAAAATATTTTCTTTAGTAAAATCAAGTTCTTTAAAAATAAAAAATGACTTTCCTCATGAAAGTAGAGAAAATAAGTCTCACAAGTGGTATTTAACAACCACTTTACCACCACCCCATCAAACCCCAACCACTTCAGCCACCCTAATGCAACACCCCCAATCCACCCAAACCCCCACCCCAAAAAAATTATTAATTTTCTTTTGGTTTTCTACACCACTTTCCCTCACCATTGAACCCCCAATCCCCCCACCCACCTCTACCCCCAAAGTGTTTTTTCTTAAAAAGTTTTTTTTTTGGTTTACTACACCAACCCCTCCTCCCCTCTCCCCACCAATTTTTTTTAAAAAAGTTTGATTTTTATTTTATTTTCTACACCACCACCACCCAGCCCCTCCCCCGGTCCCGCACTCCTACTCCTCTCGAATTTTCTAATTCATATATTTTATTTTTATAAAAAATGTGGGTGTGTTGTGGTTGGGAGGGGATAAGGGGCGGGGTGGGGGTAAGAAAAATTTCATTTTTTTTAATACTTTTTTATAAAAATAAAATATAGAAAATTACGAGGGGCTTGGGTGGAACGGTTGGTGTGGGGGTGGTGTGGAGTTGGGGTGGGTGTGGTGGTGTGGGGTAAGGGTGGGTGACGATGAAGTGGGTTCGAGGGTAATGGACTTGAGTGAGTATTTTTCGAAAAATGTTTTCTAGTAACCAATCGAATATGAGAAAACAAGTAAGAAATTCACTTATTTTTCATTAACCAAACGAACATTAGAAAATAAGTAAGAAATTCACTTATTTTCCAATAACTCGTTTTCCAGAAGAATATTTTCCTCCGTACCGAAGAGAGGAAATGTATATATAAGTGAGCGTTATATTCAGCATTTCATAATTTAGTGACCGTCAAAAATTTATTTTTGCTTTTAAAAAATAGAAATGATATTACAATATTTACTCGCTAACTATAATAAAGAATTTGGAATTTTCGTTAAATTAAAAAATACGGAGGACTTTTTAGTTTTGTCTTAAATCTGTGGTCCGAATCCAAAAACTAAAATCTTTAGCTAAAATTTAAAACCGGCCAACATACTTATAATTAGATTAGTAAGCTGATTCTTTCCGTTAAAACCGACAAAAGCACTAATCATTCACACACAAACTGCAATTAATTATGACTTAAGTACTTAAAATTCCGTAACAAAATGATGATTATTAAGAAAAGTACAAGAATGAAGGGGATTAGGATTTTCAGTTCAGAAGAAAGAATGCTTCAGGCATTTGACTTTTAGTTGCAGAGAATCACGATGTAAAAGTAAAGAAAAAAAACAGTGAAAGGTCGGAATGAACATAAAAGAAAGTGAAAATCCAGATCTAGGAATATGTGGTAGTATTAGATTGACCACGAAAAGTTGTGGTGGCCCGATAAGTAATTATTTATTTTTTATTAGAAACTTCGAGTTCAAATTCTGAGAATAAAATCGTCTCTGATATGGAGCATTTCACTACAACGCGGGATTTTCTTACGCAATCCGAATTAATTGAACCTTAAAATGGATATCAGACAACGAATGAAAAATCAAAAGATTGTGTTAGATTGTGACCAGAGTTGAAAGAACAAAATATATTTGAAATTTACCTCTAGTGGAACTTACCTCAAAGCGGGCACCGAATACCAAGTGCCAAACCAAAAAACCAAAAACAATAGCGTTAGATTGTGATCAGGGTCAAATGAACAAAATATGTTTGAAATACATTAATAAAGTAAGACTTCTCAACGTAAATCTGGATTAATTACTCGAGCTTCAAAACTCAACATCGGATAGCAAACCAAAACAGATAGTGTTGGATTGTGATATCAAACCTCAGGGTCAAAAGAACAAAATATGTTTGAAATTAACGGTCCAGAATTAGGTTCCGAATGAAGACAAGAACATGATGCGAAAAAAGCAGTTATCAGTAGTGAATTGCCTAAACGAAAAAAGGTAATCCTGCTATATTGGGTACAAATTTGTGGACTTCACAAACATGCAAAAACATATCTTACTCCTTGACTGTTTTTTTTATGTCATATAGTAAATACTTTTTCACTTGGGTAAATAAATTCTATGTGAGTTACAATGGTGATTACAAGGAAATGAGAATGTAAGTAACTATTACAAGGATTACAATCTGTAAATGGAAACAAAAAAAGGAAGTAGAGTGATATTCACTCTGTCCTTAAGACAATATTATCCCATATAAATCCTTTAACGGTGATTGACAACTTGTCTCACAAGATAAAACAGCAACAAACAATTTAGATAAGAAAACTCAAATGTTTACTAAAAGAAATAACCATTTGAATGTATGAAAGAAAGCAAGAGAGGAAGTAGTATTCAGAAAATCTGATTTTCAAGTGTGTTCTTCCAATTGAGCCTAAGATCTCAATTTATAGTGTGTGTAAGATGATCTCTCATCTAGCAGAGTAATGACCTTCAATAGCCATATAAAAACACTTATGGATGGGGTTATAATTCAACCAAATAATGGCTGAATTCAAGTGCCAAGTAATGAAGATTCAATACTCCAAAACCAACCCAAAATCGAAACTTTTTCGTTCGTCGACCTTCGCCTCGGCCTTGCGCCACGCGATGGCGCGCGTAAACTTCCAAGATATCAGACATTTGCTCAAGCACCGCAGCGTTGGCTGGAGGCGCCGTGTGAAATCCGAAAAAAAAAAAAATAATAATAATATATAGTTGTGGTTGGGTTAATAAAAAAATATATAAGAAAACAAAGAATAAGTTGCATGGGATAGAGTTAGTATTAAAGTTGGATAAATAAATAGATAAAATGAAAATAAGAAAACAAAAAAAAAAAAGGAAAAAAAAAAAACCCATGCAGCATTTTGCACGTCCCTTACCCCTTTGCTTTCCCCCTTCCCCTTTTCAATTCCTCCACCCTTGGTCTTACATCTCCCATAAGTTATACAATGATCTCCACTTATACATTATACTTATACACAAACAAAGTGCATACCACAAAGATTAGAAAATCAGAAAATAATCAAGTGAACAAGAAGGAAAAAAATCAAAAAAATATCAAGGGAGGAAGGAGAACAAGAAAATTAGGGAACACTACGAGGAAGCGACCACTTGTAGAACCGAACCACAATCCTTTCACACTTACAAGGTGAGTTTTCTCACTCGAAATTCTTGGTAACATCCTTTATTTTTAGTTCAATACATGTTAGAATAAGAATTGAGTGTTGAAAAGAAATATTGAACTTTTGATTGTTTAGACAACTAGTTGCGTCATGAACTTTACGAACTGTTCTCACTGAGTTATAATTGTTAGAATTTGATGAAATTCGGAGGAATTGTACACCTCTCTAATATGATCATATAGAACCAAAAATGAGGTAAAATGGACGTACGGTTTGAAAGTTATCATAGTTCAAAGTTCCTGCCTTAGATTTGGTCGAAATTCGGAAAGGCATAATTACGGACTATTTTTATTGGGTTTTACTTATTAGAATTATATGAAAATTTACATGGTTGTAAATCTCTCTGTTACGGACAGATATATATAAAGATTTATTAAAACGGACTTACGAGTTGAGAGTTATTGTAGTTTGAAGTTGCTGCCTCGGATTCGTCGGAATCCAGAAGGGCAGGACGTTGAAACGTAAAACTGTACTAATCTGTCGGGAATATGAAAATTGTTGCTAAATGAAAGTTCTATATCTCTTTGTTGTGGACATTTTGAGACCTTACGGGGGTCTATCCGACTTACGGATTGAGAGTTATCGCTGTTTAAAGTTTCTGCCTCGGATCTATCGAGATCCAGGAAGGGCAGCGAATAAAAGTGTAAAACTGTACCAAATGGTACAGAATATGAAAGTATGGTTCACATGGAGACGTGTATCTCTCTGTTCTCGTCGTTTTGAGATCTTATGGGGCTTGAACGGGTTTACAGATTAGGAGTTATGACTATTCTAAGATTGGGTGTTGTTTAATAAATATTCTGCCGAAATAAATTTCATGTGGCTGTTTTGAGGATAAATTTGTGTTAGTTACCCAAAGTAGTTTTAAATGAAATTTGGTACAGTGAAAGATCTCCGTCTTACCTTAGTTTCCGCTTGAGAAACACCTTAGTTGGAGTTATGGTTAAAAAGTTATAATTGTTACAAGTATGAATGATGAATGTTAGAAAAGAGAATAGTATTTATTTGATCTTACGAAAAATATGAAAAGTGAATACGTGTTCACATAAATATATAAATATATAATGGATCGGGTTGCGCCGCAACAAAACGTAAAGTGAATACGCGTTCACAAATACGTAAACATAATGGATCGGGTTGCACGCCGCAACAAAACGTAAAGTGAATATATGTTCACAAATACGTAAATATAATGGATCGGGTTGCGCGCAACAAAACGTAAAGTGAATACACATTCACAAATACGTAAACATAATGGATCGGGTTGCGCCGCAACAAAACGTAAAGTGAATACGTGTTCACAAATACGTAAATATAATGGATCGGGTTGCAGCAACAAATATGAAAGATGAACACATGTTCACCTATATATAAATATGAAAAGTGAATACGCGTTCACAAATATATAAATGTAATAAACATGTGGAAATGCGGGGATGTCTTAACGTATAATACGAGATAAAATGAAGTGTTAGTTAAACCAAGAATTTCCTATGAGAGTGGTTGCATATTTAAAGATGTTGTAACTGATATGTTTTTGCAATATGCTTATTACGTTATAATGTGATTGCACTTGGAATATTGTGGTGTTACTTTGAATTGCAGGTAAGGTTCTCACTCAAATTTGGATGGTAGGTGACTCTTTATTTAACATGTTTCGGAAAGGGTGATAGAGGAAAGACTCCACGTCAAGGCTAGCGATCGTCCATGATCTCTTTTCATACCAAGTCCATTGTTTCGGGCTTGGTACTCGTCAGGTTCAGAATGTCAGTTCCAATGTCTCGGGATATGCCCGTGTGGAATGATCTCCCTTCCAACTTAAAATAATCTTGGTCAGTATGTCTATGTAGAAACAATATTTGCACGAGCATGGACTCGCGTTATGTTTTTTTCATATAAAGTCATAAACATATTTCTTTATTGTTATTTTTATTAATCGCTCCGTATTTGAATATAAGTTCAAATTTCTAAATAAAGAGAATAAAATGGTGCTCCTGGTGGAAAATAATTGTCCAGGTGCCATCACGCCCTAAGTAAAGACTTAGGAAAAGTCGGGGCGTGACAAGTTGGTATCAAAGCCAGGTTAAGAGATTCTAGGAAGTTTCCTTCGAGTTGGGTGTTTGAACGGTTACTTATTGCGACGGTGTGCGCGCCACCTTAGTAATAAGTGAACGGAATAACATCCTAACGTTTCCCTTCTTTCGTACTCTTCTCGTGCCTACCTTGAGTCTTTTCAAAGACTTGATTTCTCGTACTACCTCCTTCACACGGGTTAGAAAAGGGGATTGTACAACGTTATCTTGACTAATATGATTTGTGTAGATGGCGATTATAAAGGCGGGTTCAACAAGGGGAAGTACTCATGGAACAGGCAAAGGAAATGAGAGCTCAGAGGGAGTTCATGCGTCGCAAGATGGACTCAGAAGGTGATTTTGATGAGTACATTGATGACACAATCGTACTATGTACATATTTGCTTAGGACTAGAAGGAAAAGGCGTTCATACGACCGACCTTCTTCAACTTTCCAATTGGAGTCATACTACGTATAATTGTCAATTCCGTCGAGAAAAGTTTCATTCGCGTTCGAAAGGCAAGGATGCTAAGAGAAGATATTACAGAAAATTCATTGCACGATTTACGAATCATGTAAGAGGAGTAAGGTATAAAATGAACTATATGGAAAGAGAAGCAAAAGGAAGGTTCACAGGAGTTGAATGCCAACTGCGAATAGGCGAATCATGCGGTTAAGCCCTTTAGAACGCGTGATAGTAGGTGTCTGCTCGATCTGAGGGCTATAGCGGGTTGCAATGGCGAGTTTACCTGATGTGATGTATTGTAGTCATGACATTGTTATTTTAAAATATGATGAATGAAGTGCTATGAATACAAGAAAGAAAGGATATGTTTTATTAAATTATTTTTCTTGTTGGCATATTGTGGTGTTGCATGCTTATGAACTATAAGAAAATTTAGGAGCTAGAATAGACATTCCGCCTTCTAAAATATGAGTGTGTTTGTCTTCACAGAAAATGGTGAATTCACAAATCCGGGGCTCAAGGAGGTTCATCACGAAGCTCATGTACCTCCGATTGACGTAGTGGTGTCCGAAGGAGCGGAGAAAATGTCGGAGAAACTGTTGGAAGAACGAGAGTCAAATGGCCCAAGAAACGGTGGGACAAAAACTAGATAGACTCATAGAGTTAATGACAGTGCAGCTCCACATGGTTCCGCCGCGCTAGTGTCTGTCATAGCCCAGAACCGAACTGGCAGTAGGGACCGATTGCATCGCACTACGCCAGTGTAGAATCCCCAGCGATGCGATAGGCTATGGGCAAATTTTATGAGGAGAGAGAACCATTGTACTCGGGGAAGGACCCAAGGCCGGGCGATGGTATTCCTCGATGAAGTTGAAGACTTAATGTTCACATTGGGATGCGTGGAGACGCAGGCGTCAACTTGGTAGGCGCACGACTAGTGGATGATGCAGGTGTGGTGGAGGAATTTTAGGAAAAATCGTCCCCGATGTCACCACCAATGACTTGGGGAGGTTGAGCGGCATTCATTGAGAAGTTTATGCCTGTCTGCGCGAGGATGCGCTCGAGACGGGAGTTTGAACAATTGAAGCAAGGTGACGCGATGTACAAGAATATGATACACGATTCGTGAGGTTATCGGCATCTGACACACATGTCGTCCTACGTAAATGGATGAGTCAAGCGATTTGTAGAGGTTTAAACCGAACATAGCGAAGAAGGTGGTGGCGTTAGCCAACGATCGAACTTATCTTGATTGTCGATATGGCTTTGAGGTAGAAGGTTTCGCTAAAGCAAAAGAGAATATTCGCGAAGATATTTGGACGTCGGGATCGTTTAACGAGTCAAAATCGAGCGGGAGTTTAGTAAGGGATCTTGGGCCAAACCAATGCGTGGTCAGTCTTATTTCAAGCCTAAGGGGCACAGTTGGTCTAATTACCAAGGTAGCAAGGACAAGGCCACCAACCCTAACACAGGAGGCGACAAACCGATTTGTAAGATTTGTCAAAGAAAACACACTGGAGAATGTCGGCTCTTAACGAAGACATGTTATAACTGTGGAGAGTCAGGCCACTATGCCAGGGATTGCAAGAAGAGGACCCAAACTCAATATATTCAGGGGAGGTCAGAAGCAACCACAGCTGCCTACAGGGGAAATCAGGGAAACCAACCCCGCCAGAGTCAGGGAGGTCAACAACCCAACAATTCTAATCGGCTCTACGCTTTGCCCCAGAGGAATGAGGCAGAAGCATCTAATGCGGTGGTCACAGGTATTTTGCTAGTCTCGAGTATTCCTGCATTTGTATTATACGATCCCGGCTCTACATTTTCATATGTGTCAATGAGCTTTGCTAAGAATTTACATGTAGAACCTTCTTATTTAAGTGAACCTGTTGAGGTTATGACACCAGTAGGGGCCTCAATTTGGGCCTCTCGGGTGGTAAATAATTTTCCATTAGAAGTGAATGGCAGGGGAACAAGGGTGAACCTAGTACTACTTGATATGGTAGACTTCGACGTCATTTTGGGTATGGATTGGTTGTCGGCATGTTATGCCATGTTAGATTGTCGACGAAAGATAGTGAGATTAACTTTTCCCGGAGAACCAGAAGTTGTTATAAGGGGTAGGGTTGGAATATCCTCAGGTCAGTTTATTTCCTACCTTGGGGCTCAAAAGTTATTGAGAAGTCACAGAGTGGAGTATGCATATCGGCTAATATAGTGGATACCCAAAAAGAATCCCGTGAAACGATGTTCTATTGTTCAAATTTTAGGAGGTTTTCTGAAGATCTTCCATGCCTTCCTCGGATAGAGAAGTGGAGTTTGCCATAGAGTTAATTAAGTACAAGACTATTTCTATTCCTCCATATCGAATGGCCCGGTGAATTGAGGAGTTAAAAGAACAATTGAAGGATCTTACGGATAAAGGCTTTATAAGGCCTAGTGTTTCCCGCAAGTGCACGATCTGTTTGTGAAAAAGAAAGACGGATCGCTCGAATGTGCATCGATTATCGGCGACTCAATAAGGTCACGATCAAGAACCTGTACCCATTACCAAGAATCGATGATCTTTTGACCAACTTCGCGAGCTAGCTATTTTCCAAGATTGATCTTCGTTCGATATCGCCGGTGAAAATAAATCCGGATGATATATCAAAACAGCCTTTAGAACCCGATCGGCCATTATGAGTTCTTGGTCATGTCTTTTGGGTTAACGATGCCCAGAATTTTTATGGATTTAATGAACAGAATCTTCAAACCATTCCTAGATTTGTTCGTGATTGTGTTCATAGATGATATCTAATTTCTGATAGAGTGTTGAAGAACATGAAGAGCGTCGAGTGTAGTGCTTCAAGTCTTGAAACAGGAGAAACTATATGCTAAATTTTCAAAGTGTGAATTTTGGTTGGAAAAGGTAGCCTTTTTGGGCCATGTTGTGTCGAGGATGGAATTATGGTAGACCCCAGAAGATAGAAGCGATGAATCGCCAAAACCGACCACTCGGAAGCAGGTTAGAAGTTTCTTGGGTTTGGCTGGGTATTATAGAAGATTCGTAAAAGGTTTTTCTAGTCTTGCTGCTCCTTTGACCCGATTGACTCAAAAAGCGGTTAAGTACCAGTGGTCAGAAGCATGTGAAACAAGTTTTCAGAAACTGAAGGAATTGTTGACTACTGCACCAGTCCTAACCTTACCATCGGGACAAGAAGGGTTCACAGTCTATTGCGATGCCTCCAGGGTTGGGTTAGGATGTGTCTTGATGCAGTTTGGAAAGGTTATTGCGTATGCATCTAGACAGTTGAAGATACATGAGAAGAATTATCCAACTCATGACTTGGAATTAGCTGCGGTGGTGTTTGCCTTACGAATATGGAGACATTATTTGTATGGTGTGCATGTGGACATATTCTACGATCATAAGAGTTTGCGATACATAACCACACGAAGGATCTGAATCTCAGGCAAAGAAGATGGTTAGAGTTGCTTAAGGATTATGACCTTAGTATTCTTTACCATCACAGGAAAGCCAACGTGGTGGGTGATGCACTCGATGGGAGATCAACGGGCGAGCCCGTTTGGCAATACAAAGAGTGGTATTGTTCGTGAGGTACAAAGATTGGGAAACCTCGGGGTTAGCTTAAGCGAGATCGGTGAAGGTAGGGTGGTGATGCGTGATACCTCGCGATGCCTTAGCTTCAGAAATAAAAGAAAGTCAGTTTGAGGATACGGAGTTTGTTGGATTTCGAGAGAAGATCCAACAGGGAAGACCTTCACAGTTTACATTGGGAGATAATGACGGAACCCTTCGGTATAAGGGTAGGTTATGTGTTCTAAGGTAAAGGATCTAAGGAGGAAGATCTTAGATGAGGGTCACAACACAAGATATTCCATTCATCCAGGGTCGACAAAAATGTATCAGGACCTCAAGGCAAATTACTGGTGGGATGGGATGAAGAAAGACGTTGCGGAGTTTGTCGGGAGGTGTCTTATATGTCAGCAGGTGAAAGCTGAACATCAAAAACCTGGCGGATTACTTCAGGACATTGGAGTCCCCATGTGGAAGTGGGAGGCGATTCATATGGATTTCAAATGGCGGTGCAGAAAACTCGAGAAGGGTATGATTCTATTTGGGTGATTGTTGATGGCTTACAAAGTCAGCCCATTTCTTAAGTCAAGACTACATATCGCGCACCCAAGATGCGCGCAGATTTATTTGAAGGAGATTGTGCGGTTACAGGATTCCCTTACAAATTATTTCGAATAGGGTTCCCGATTCACCTCACACTTTTGGCAAAGTTTCAGCAGGTCTCGGGACAAAAGTTAAGTTGAGCACGACTTTCCACCCGCAAAACAGATGGGCAAGGTGGCGAACAATTCAAACACTTGAGGGCATGTTGCGATCTTGTGTGTTAGATTTTCGGGAAGTGGTTGGACCATCTATGTCTAATTGAGTTCGCCTACAACAATAGTTTTCACTCTAGCATACAAATGGCCCGTTTGAAGCATTATATGGACGAAAATGTAGGTCTCCACTTGGATGGTTCGAGGTGGGTGAGGCCAATTGTTCGACGGAAGTCATTCAAGAAACAAATGATAAGGTACAGATGATTCGGGAGCGGATCAAAGCAGCTCATAGTCGACATAAGTCCTATGCGGATCATCGAAAGAGATCTTGAATTCCAAGAGGGGAGAAAGTATTTTTAAAAGTGTCCCCAATGAAGGGAGTGATGCGTTTTGGTAAGAAAGGAAATTGAGCCCAAGGTTTATTGGGCCATATGAGATCTTTGCGAAGAGTGGGAATGTGGCTTACAATTAGCACTTCCACAAAGTGGAAGCGATCATCCGGTATTTCGTGTGTCAATGTTACGAAAATACTTGCGACCCAAGTCACGTCATCCTTCCCGTGAGATAATTCTTAATGAGGAGCTTGATATGAAGAAGTTAGGTGGAAATACTTGATAGGAAGGTTAAGCGCCTTAGGAATAAAGATATTGCTTAGTGAAGGTCTATGGAGGAACCACTCCCAGGAAGCCACAGGAAGCGGAGGAGGCGATGAAAGTCAAATATCCGTTCTATTTGACTAAGGTAATAAAAAAATGCATTACATAGTATTTCATATGTGTGTCATTTTCGTGTCTTTATCGTGTTACAACCTTACTCTCATTCGAGGACGAATGCTTCTTAAGGAAGGGAGAATGTGAAGCCCCAAATTAGTGTTACAATAACAATAAACATTATTGTGTCTATGTGATTATGTAACGACCTTATTCACATTCGAGGACGAATGTTGCTTAAGGAGGAGAGAATGTGAAATCCGAAAAAAAAAAAAATAATATATAGTTGTGGTTGGGTTAATAAAAAAATATATAAGAAAACAAAGAATAAGTTGCATGGGATAGAGTTAGTATTAAAGTTGGATAAATAAATAGATAAAATGAAAATAAGAAAACAAAAAAAAAAAAAAAAGGAAAAAAAAAAAAACCCATGCGGCATTTTGCACGTCCCTTACCCCTTTGCTTTCCCCCTTCCCCCCCTTTTCAATTCCCCTCCACCCTTGGTCTTCCATCTCCCATAAGTTATACAATTATCTCCACTTATACATTATACTTATACACAAACAAAGTGCATACCACAAAGATTAGAAAATCAGAAAATAATCAAGTGAACAAGAAGGAAAAAAATCAAGAAAATATCAAGGGAGGAAGGAGAACAAGAAAATTAGGGAACACTAAGGAGCAAGGACCAATTGTAGCAAGAACCACAATCCTTTCACACTTACAAGGTGAGTTTTCTCACTCGAAATTCTTGGTAACATCCTTTATTTTTAGTTCAATACATGTTAGAATAAGAATTGAGTGTTGAAAAGAAATATTGAACTTTTGATTGTTTAGACAACTAGTTGCGTCATGAACTTTACGAACTGTTCTCACTGAGTTATAATTGTTAGAATTTTATGAAATTCGGAGGAATTGTACACCTCTCTAATATGATCATATAGAACCAAAAATGAGGTAAAATGGACGTACGGTTTGAAAGTTATCATAGTTCAAAGTTCCTGCCTTAGATTTGGTCGAAATTCGGAAAGGCATAATTACGGACTATTTTTATTGGGTTTTACTTATTAGAATTATATGAAAATTTACATGGTTGTAAATCTCTCTGTTACGGACAGATATATATAAAGATTTATTAAAACGGACTTACGAGTTGAGAGTTATTGTAGTTTGAAGTTGCTGCCTCGGATTCGTCGGAATCCAGAAGGGCAGGACGTTGAAACGTAAAACTGTACTAATCTGTCGGGAATATGAAAATTGTTGCTAAATGAAAGTTCTAGATCTCTTTGTTGTGGACATTTTGAGACCTTACGGGGGTCTATCCGACTTACGGATTGAGAGTTATCGCTGTTTAAAGTTTCTGCCTCGGATCTATCGAGATCCAGGAAGGGCAGCGAATAAAAGTGTAAAACTGTACCAAATGGTACAGAATATGAAAGGATGGTTCACATGGAGACGTGTAGCTCTCTGTTCTCGTCGTTTTGAGATCTTATGGGGCTTGAACGGGTTTACAGATTAGGAGTTATGACTATTCTAAGATTGGGTGTTGTTTAATAAATATTCTGCCGAAATAAATTTCATGTGGCTGTTTTGAGGATAAATTTGTGTTAGTTACCCAAAGTAGTTTTAAATGAAATTTGGTACAGTGAAAGATCTCCGTCTTACCTTAGTTTCCGCTTGAGAAACACCTTAGTTGGAGTTATGGTTAAAAAGTTATAATTGTTACAAGTATGAATGACAGAATGTTAGAAAAGAGAATAGTATTTATTTGATCTTCTGAAAAATATGAAAAGTGAATACGTGTTCACATAAATATATAAATATATAATGGATCGGGTTGCGCCGCAACAAAGCGTAAAGTGAATACGCGTTCACAAATACGTAAACATAATGGATCGGGTTGCACGCGCAACAAAACGTAAAGTGAATATATGTTCACAAATACGTAAATATAATGGATCGGGTTGCCGCAACAAAGCGTAAAGTGAATACACATTCACAAATACGTAAACATAATGGATCGGGTTGCGCGCAACAAAGCGTAAAGTGAATACGTGTTCACAAATACGTAAATATAATGGATCGGGTTGCGCGCAACAAATATGAAAGATGAACACATGTTCACCTATATATAAATATGAAAAGTGAATACGCGTTCACAAATATATAAATGTAATAAACATGTGGAAATGCAGGATGTCTTAACGTATAATACGAGATAAAATGAAGTGTTAGTTAAACCAAGAATTTCCTATGAGAGTGGTTGCATATTTAAAGATGTTGTAACTTTGATATGTTTTGCAATATGCTTATTACGTTATAATGTGATTGCACTTGGAATATTGTGGTGTTACTTTGAATTGCGGGTAAGGTTCTCACTCTGGATGGTAGGGTGACTCTTTATTAACCTGTTTCGTGAAAGGGTGATAGAGGAAAGGCTCCACGTCAAGGCTAGCGATCGTCCATGACCTCTTTTCATACCAAGTCCATTGTTTCGGGCTTGGTACTCGTCAGGTTCAGAATGTCAGTTCCAATGTCTCGGGATATGCCCGTGTGGAATGATCTCCCTTCCAACTTAAAATAATCTTTGTCAGTATGTCTATGTAGAAACAATATTTGCACGAGCATGGACTCGCGTTATGTTTTTTCATATAAAGTCATAAACATATTTCTTTATTGTTATTTTTATTAATCGCTCCGTATTTGAATATAAGTTCAAATTTCTAAATAAAGAGAATAAAATGGTGCTCCTGGTGGAAAATAATTGTCCAGGTGCCATCACGCCCTAAGTAAAGACTTAGGAAAAGTCGGGGCGTGACACGCCGCGACACCGATGGTGTTGCGTCGCGGCCCTTCACGGCTCCGCGGCGATTTTCGACCCATCATTGCATCTTTTACACATCGTACACTTCTTTCTTCATTTACCAACGTGAAACCCTCGTCATTTGGCCAATAACCGTCTATCATTTCATGTCTCAAAAATTTCGTATACGTACCAATATCTCTTTCACTAAGGAAATTTACGATCTTTGGTACAACGTGTGCACGTGTGTGAAAATGACGTTTCCGACGTGCGGGGCCACAATTGTTCGAGTCATAAATATAGAATTAACTTTATTTCACGTTAATAAATTTCCAACAATCCCCTCTTAAAAGAGATTTTGGTGCACTCACATAGTGCATTTTTATCAAACTTTCAGCGGATCGATGTTGCATCTGGATAGGTAGTTGTGGCTTTGAACCTTCTATAGTTGAATACCATCGGACTTACTTATTGCGCGCTGAATGTGATGTCTTGAACCGTCAGTGTTTAGTGTAAGCCAAGATAATGATACCAACACAACAACTTTCCTTACTCTTTTCTTGTTTAAGGTTTTGTCCGTTGTGGCCATGTACACATCTTGGATTCTTAAGTGCATTCATTTGAGGCATTCAGTCCTCGCACATAAATAGGTGGTATCCTACAAGGTATTCTGTTATACCCCACTTCACGAGTGTTAGGAACCATTGAAGTTTTCTTAAACCTAATACACGTGTTGATCAGCTGCCTAACGGTCTTATGTCTCCATCTAATATGATGAAATATAGGAAACAATATATTCTCTGCCCATAATTAGAATATTTTCATATATTGTGTAAATACAATTATGGTAAGACTAGGATTCCTCTTTTGTATAGGCTTAGAATTCCTATTTTATAAGGGATGAATATTGTACTATATATATATCTTGATATTAATGAAAGACTCCCCAAGGGAGATTAATATCATCTTACATAGTATCAAGAGACAAATAAACAAACCCAAAAAATCTTTCTCTTCCACAGCCGTCGGCTGCCTCTCATACGCCGCGGCTCTCCCGTATTTTTTATGTTTTTTCGGGTTTTGTTCTTCCTTTCTTCTCTTCTCTAAATGGCTATCCCTGATTCTTCCACACTTTCTGACGCCTCTACCTCCACAAATTCCACCACAAAGTCATCACCCCCGTTTCATCCCGCCCTTACTGTTTCCAACATCAAGAACTATATTCTCATTATTCTTGATCAAGAAAACAGTCAGTATTCTCCCTGGGTTGAACTGTTTCGTAATCATGCATGTCTCTATAACGTGCTTGATCACATCGATGACACCATTTCGCGCCCTCCGGAGGTTGATGAGTCTACTTGGCGTCGTTTAGACGCCGACGTCAAACAGTGGATTTATGGTAGTATTTCCCAGGACCTTCTTCTTACTATCATGAAATCTGGCGCCACAGCCCTTGAGTTATGGAATCGTTTGGAGGAAATGTTTTAGGATAATAAGCACACCCGTGCTGTGTATTTAGAGGAGCAATTTAACAACACACGTCTTAAAAAAATTTCCAATGTGGTGATCGCAAGCGATTAAAGCTGCGACGGATCAACTGCGATGTCGGCGAGCACATTCGCGACACAAACCGTGTTACAATTGATTGTTGGTCTTCCTAAAGGCTAATATGATACTTTGGCCACCATGATTCAATAGGCAGATCCGTTACCCAGCTTTAACAAAGCTCGCTCGCAGTTGTTGCTCGAAGAGATCGACGTGCTAAGCAGGATGAGCACAGTCAGAAGGCATTAGCGGTCGAAACACACCCTCAAGATCCAACGCCGCCAGAAAACTCTCAACCGCAGCAGAGACGCGGTGGAAAGATGGCGAGGGCGCGGAGAGAGGTCATGGTCGTGGCGGTCGCGGTCAGCGTAACCAACAACATGGATCGCGAGCGGTGGGCGCGGCTCGCCGAAATTTGCACACAGCGCCGCGGCGCCCTATTACAGAGCCACGACGCCCTAGTTCAGAGCCGCGGTACCGAGTCCATTCCAGTACCAGCAGCCCTACAATTCGTATTCTTACCCTAGTTTGTTGGGCCCCACTCCAGCCTCGCGGCGAGTCCACTTACGAGTCGGGTTTTGCGACCCTCATCCAAAGATGACACCCATCGAGTTGGGGACAGCATTGACTACCATCTCCATGCAACAGCCTGACAATACTTGGTACATGGACTCAGGCGCCACATCTCACGTCACCCAATCTACAAGTATTATCCCTAAACTGTTTAGTTTAAAGCATCATCAATATATTACAGTTAGTAGTGGACAACACATTCCAGTTAAAGGGTATGGTACCTCATCCACCCTTCTCCCTCAAAAATACCCTATATGCCCCACACATGATTAAGAACCTCATATCTGTCCGTCAATTTACTCGTAATAATTCTGTCTTCGTGGATTTTGACCCTTTTGGTTTTACAGTGAAGGATCTTCATACGGGGACACCTCTTACGAGATGCAATAGCACGGGGGATCTCTATCCATTCACTTCCACCTCCGCTGCCAGATATTGCTCTCCCGTCACTCTAGCGGTTGTTTGTTCTTCAACTTGGCATAATAGTCTTTGTCATCCAGGAGTCCCAGTTTTTAATTTTCTTAAAGGCAACAATTTCATTGCTTGTAATGGAAAACTTGTCCAAAATTGTGTTTCTCGCTCTTTAAGCAAACATATTTGTCTTTCGTTTAAATCATTTACTAGTGTTACACTTGCTTCTTTTGATATTATACTTGCCGATTTATGGACATCTCCTATCTCTAGTTCTCTCGATCATAAATACTATCTTGTGTTGCTTGATGATTTTTCACACTATGTTTGATTATATCCTCTTAAATTTAAATCGGAAGTGTGCCAAATTTCTTGAGTTTCGCAAGTTTATCCACACACAATTTGGAAAAAGTATAAAATCAATTCAGTGCGATAATGGTCGTGAATTCAATAACTCTATGTTTCACCAATTTTGTACAAATAATGGCATGGTTTTTCGCTTCTCCTGCCCTCACACTTCACCACAAAACGGTAAAGCTGAAAGAATCATACGTACCATTAACAATATGATTCGCACCCTATTGATTCATGCATCCCTCCCCCATTCCTTCTGGGTATATGCGCCTAAAATGTCACAATACATTCTAAATATTCTCCCTACTAGCACTCTTCACAATATGACCCCTACCGAAATCCTCTACCATAGAGTCCCCTCCTATGATCATCTACGAATTTTCGGTTGTCTGTGTTATCCCAACCTCAGTTCTACCGCCCCTCACAAGCTTGCTCCTAGGTCTACTCCCTGTGTCTTCCTAGGATTCCCGCCAAACCATAGGGGCTATCTATGCTATGACTTGTCGACTCGTCAAATCCATATATCCCGTCACGTCACATTCGACGAGACCACATTCCTGTTTTCGAATCTTCCAAAATTCCAAAAAACCAGACTACTCATTTCTTGATGAGCCTGCCATCTCTTCCCTCGTCCTCGAACAGCTCACGTCCTCTGTTCCGTCGTCAGATCCGCGACCCCAAAGGGAGGCACCGCGACGCCTGATTTCCAGTGAGCAATCTTCAGGAATACCTTGGCAGCGCGGCTGAACTTCGAGAAGCTCACAACCTTCTAGCGCCGCGGCGCTCGATCCAAGAGTCGCAGCTCCTCCGACGGTTCGCCCACACCTTCTCCTTATCCAACTTTACCCACCGTATCAGACACCACTCCGCCACCCACTGTCCCTACTCATCCAATAGAAACTCGTTCATAGCATGAAATCTTCAAACCCAAAGTTCATTTCAACTTGTCTGCCCAAACCATCTCTCCACTTCCAAAGAACCCAAAATTGGTCAAACAAGACCCTAATTGGAATGCGGCTATGTATGAGGAATTCAATGTTTTAACTAAACAACACACGTGGGATCTAGTACCTAGACCTGAGGGGGTGAATATAATTTGATGTTTGTGGCTTTTTCGTCACAAGTTCAGAGACAATGGGGATCTTGAGAGGTATAAGGTACATCTTGTGGCTAATGGCACAAATCAGTAGGAGGGTATTGATTGTGGAGAGACTTTCAGCCCGATTGTCAAACCGGCTACTATTCGCACAATTTTGAGCATTGCCATGGGCAAACGCTGGCCGATCCATCAACTTGATGTAAAGAATGCATTCTTTCATGGGACCTGAAAGAAACAGTGTACATGCATCAGTCACCTGGGTTCACCCATCCAGCAGTCCCTCACTATGTGTGTCGTCTCCGTAAGTCACTATATGGCCTGAAACAGGCTCCCCGTGCGTGGTATGAACGCTTTTCCAGGTATATCTTGCAGATTGAGTTTGTATGCAGCAAGAGTGATACATCACTCTTCATTTTTCATCGAGGTAGTAGCACTGCTTACTTATTACTGTACGTGGATGATATTGTTCTGACTGCCTCATCAGATAGATTGAAAAATGAGATTATTGCCTTGCTTAAGTCCAAATTTGCAATGACTGATTTGGGAAAACTGAGTTATTTCTTGGGAATATCAGTGACCAGGTCTGTCAATCACATGTTCTTGTGTCAGCGTAAGTATGCAGAGGAGATAGTGTACAGGTCTAAGATGGAGAATTGCAAAGTTATGCCTACTCCAGTTGATTCGAAATCTAAGCTCAGTGCTATGGATGGTGCTCCAGTCTCTGATCCTACTCTGTATAGGAGCCTTGCAGGTGCACTTCAGTATCTCACATTTACCAGGCCAGACATAGCTTATGATGTTCAACATGTGTGCTTATTCATGCATGCCCCCAGGGAGTCTCATTTCTCTGCTCTTAAGCGTATCATTCGATACATTAAGGGTACTCTTGATTATGGTTTGCACCTATACCCCTATGCGCCCAACAGGTTGCTCTCATATACGGATGCAGATTAGGCAGGGTGTCCGGACACGCGACGCTCCACCTTCGGCTTTTGTGTTTTCTTAGAGGATAATCTGATTTCTTAGTACGCGGTGACGTGCTACCTATCTAGATCCGATGTCGAAGTGATCTGAGGCGTTGCAAATGTAATGCCGAGATTTGTTGCCTCGTAAATTTCTTATTAGAACTTGATGTCGCTGCGTCGGCATATATTGTGTACTGTGATATCATCTCTGCCATCTATTTGTCTCATAATTCGATTTAGCATCAGCGAATCAAGCACATTGAGATAGACCTACAATGTGTTCGTGAAAAAGTTGCTCTAGGCCATGCCAGAGTGTTACATGTTTCATCATCCTATCAGTATGCAAACATATTTACCAAAGGACTTCCCAGACAGTTGTTTCTTGACTTCAGATCCAGCCTCGTCCGCCTCATCCATTTCCGATGAGGGTGTGTAAACGTGTAAATATAGGAAACAATATATTCTCTACCCATAATTAGAATATTTCCATATATTGTGTAAATATAATTATGGTAAGACTAGGATTCCTCTTTTGTATAGGCTTAGGATTCCTATTGTATAAGGGATGAATGTTGTACTATATATATATATATATACCTTGATATTAATGAAAGACTCCCCAAGGGAGATTAATATCATCTTACATTGTGTTTCCATGAATAGATAAAGCGTACAAAATCTACAACTGGGAGCAAGAAAACGTATGCGCGTGACTGAGAAAGCCTGGCCCAACCCATAAGAGAGAGTGGGAATAGATGGACTTTCCCTTCGTTACGCTCAGAAGCTCCAACAAGCCCTTTAGCTGAAGCAACTCGACTGTAAGTGTTTTTTGCTTTTAGTTCCTTTCCCTCTGTAGAAAAAGGAGCGGAGAAAGAAGAACAACCGTTTGACTTAACCTTCCACTGGCAGGCGATCGTGTTTTTCACTGGATTTTTCGTTACTCATGTCAGCATTTTCACTTCTGATATCTCCAGATCTTGTCACCAAAAACCTTCCAAGAGAAGGAACTTGGAGTTGGCGCCCACATAACGGATTGCTTTCTTACCAAGCTTCTTGGGTTCAATTCCCAAAGCTCCTATGTGGCGAAAAAGAAGCCACTTGACTTTATTCCGTTTAGAAGCATAGAAGCTATGAGGTCTTCCCAACATAAAAAAAAAAGTACCAAAATCGGAAGGAAAAGGAGTTCCAGATTCAAGAAAAAAAAATTCATTTCTAATAACAATTATTACATCTCAAACACAAGTAAGTAATGATTCGATTATATAAATTCTCCATATTCATATCACTCTGTTTCCCATGTTTTTAACTTTTCCATTTAAATAGACTTTTATAATGTTTAATCACCCTTCCTACACCTAATTTTTATCACTATTAAAAAAACTTCAATTGATTTCCCACTAAAAATCTTGGAAGTATAAGAAAGTGCTACAAATTCGATTCATCGACCTTTTGGCTTTTACTCATGATTGAATACACCAATTTAATAGTACAATCGTATTGACAATTTAATAGTACGATTATACCAACAATAAATATGGTTCATATTAATACAAGAGATTCACAATACTCGGAGCTAGCTTATTTGCATAAGAAATTAAATACTCTACACACTACTTAATAAAAGGGGATCACATCATGAATCTCGTTTTTATAGTAGTTGATTCACTTTTAATATTTCAACCAACCTCATAATTGATTAAATAAAGAGATCACGACATGTTTGAAAAGTCTAGAAGATCTTGATCTTCAATTCACGTGTTGCAAAATCCAAAGTTGTACCAACCTATATGAAAAAGTAGCCAAAATAATACTTCAAATTCAATTATTAATAATTTCTTCAGTCTCAAATAGTTTGACTTGACATAAAAAAAAAAAAAAAAAAAATTAAATTTATAATTTAAAATAAGTTATAAATAACGGTTTGGTTATAAATCATATCATTAAATACATCATCAACAACAACAATAACATACTCAGTATAATCTCATCAGGTAGGGTCTGAGGAGGGTAGAAGTAGGTAAAGCTGCACAACAGGGTAAAACCGGACCGGACCGAAGACCAGACCTAATTTATCGGTCCGATCCGATCCAAGTCTTTTTCGGTCTGATCCGGTTATATGGACGTTGTACTAGCAGGCCAGCAGCGACCGTCGCGGCGCTACAACGATTCCGGCGAGCTCAAGCCTCCATTGGAGACAAGACTAACACCATTAGTTTCGTCTCATCAAACCCATCACTCTCATACTAACCACATCGATCAATTTTAAGGTTTAGGCATTCAATTTTCAGATCGAAATTTGGGTTCAGTTCGTCCTCGGTTTTTTCGATTTTTCGACGAGTTCAATAATAATCGACGGTGGTGGGTGGTGTCATTAGCACCGCCTGCTCCTGTCCGTCATTTCTATCTCTCCCACGTCCCTCGATTCATCCCCTACACCTCCGACGACTGAATCGCAAAACACCGAAACCCTAGCCGCATTTTTTCATTTTTCGGCGAACTCAGTGGTTTCAGGCTTCGGCAGTGGTACCAGTAGATTCATCTTGGTCCATACTACAAGAAACACTTACCCCCGTTCCTCGATTAACACTCGTCGTGAAGACACCATTGTTGACGTTGACGGTTCGAACTTGAGTTTGAACATGGACCGGACCGATCCTGGACCGGACCGACCGAAACCCGAAAATATAAATTAGAAGGACCGAGGACCGGACCGAAACTTACCGGTCCGGTCCGAACATGATCGGTCCGGATCGAATTTTGTGCAGTACTAGAAATAGGTATACCTTACCCCATCTTTTGACTGAAAATCATTTGATTAAATATAAAAAAAAATATGAAAATTATAGCAATTTCCTGGAAAAAATAAAAGTGTGTCCGATAAAATAGATAGAAGGATATTACTAGTTATTAAAAGGTATAGGCCAAATTTGAAATTTGGCTTTATAATTGTATCTTTACAAGCTTGACAAATAAAAAAGTATTTTAGACCATGCTGTGTATTTCACTAATATTAATTGAGTAGGTAGGGAGGTTAGATGTACTTTGCAGCCATTACATAAAGTGCTATTTAATGAGGAAAAACAATAAACTAATAATCTGAATCTCTGAGCACTTTTGAGTTTTGAGTAGTGTTTTAAAGTGAGTCATTGACTCATTTGAGTCATTTCTAATAAATTCTGCTACCAAAGAAGATATCGTATTCAATTCACTCACCTCTACTTATTTTGTACTATAAAGTATAAACGGCCGAACAACACTAAGACCATCTGCAGCGGAAGATAATTGAAATCAATTTATCTTTTAACACATCAGATTATTCTTCATTCACATAATCAAATATCTTCAATTATCACACGCATTTCACAACAGGAGATATTTCATAAAATAATTCATTTTCTCTTTTCCTCCATATCAATACATATACCCCACTATATATATTCATTCTATCTCATTTTCTATTTTGTATATGATATTATCTTGTAATTCATATTATTACACATATAATAATAAAATTATAAATTACTTATATTCATTTAATTTTGACATTTATCAAATATTATTATAATATTAAAACACAACAATACATGATTTTATTAATGAAGATAAATTAATCGTACAATTTATCAAAAACACATTCAAACATTGATAATATTAAAATCACAAATTAAAAATTAATTTTCAGTTGTTCCAAACTTTTGGTTAGGAAATATAAAATTTGGAGGAAGATTAAAATTTTGATTATAATTCATATTTCAAAAAAAAAATAGCAAATAATTTGGAAGAAGATAAAAATTTGGAGAAAATAGCCAAAATATTTCGGTGTCGAAATGAAGTAAACTTAGTTTCTTTTTATAGATCTTGAAAAATAAAAACATTTGGTGTTCTTACTTTCTGGCAGCCAATCACAGGCTGTCACATGGCGCTGAAGGAGACATTGTCTCCTGCACCTTCTGCAACGAGAGACATTGTCTCCACGTGGAATGATTATCTCATATATATTCAATAATTCCCAATTATTTCCACGTCAACATGTCATTTGAATTGTCTCCTGCTGTGTGTAATTATCGGGGACAATGTCCCCTGATGGAGATGGTCTAATTGACAGAATTTACTCTATTATATTTTAAAGCATATAGGGTGTTTAAATTATAGTGTTTGTAGCAGATGCATCACTTAGGGTCTGTTTGGCCAAGCTTCTGAAAAAATATTTCTATTTTTTAGAAGTAGCTCTGCAGAAACAGTTTCTAGAGAATCTGTTAGGGTGTTTGGCCTATAATTATAGAAATACTTATCAGAAACATAAACAATTTCCTGTTTGACCCACATTTATGCAAATTTATTAGAATATTATTTTTAATAGATTTAAAACTATTTAAAATATTTTTTCTATCTTATATTTCTAAAAATTAGTATATCTTTACAATTTAATAAAAAAAATTAAATGATTTAATTGCAACATATAATCAAAAAATAATATTATATTGTACATAAGAAATGTAACGACAATATGATAGTCAATGACTCAAATATGTCCAAACCCATCACACGATCCGACTCGGTCGCGATCGTGTGCCTACCGGCACTCGTCAGGTACACATCAGAGAATAGCAGCGGAACATACATAACACATAAACCTGTATATATTAAACATCACCGGCTAGCCGACAAGGCTGCCTTCCATGGAATATACTTACCCAAAAAGTAAAACAGTACAACTTGTTTTTACAGCCCAAACCACAAATATGACTACAGACCTCTAGGAATAATAATCGTGACGGACAGGCCCCGCCATACCCCGAATGTACAAAAGTCTACAACCTCGGAATCGTACTAAAAGACAAAGCCTCCGAGAAATGGAGCTTTCAAGAGTGAACAGGTGATCCAGAGTGCGGATCAAGAAATTACGCACTTCAACTCGCAGATTTAACGCACTTCGGCGAGGTCGCATAACAGTACCAAGTATGTGAAATCAAAATCAGAATGAAATCATAATAGTCTATATAAAGCAGGAGACATGTATGATAGCCAAACTACAGTACACAACATATATGCAGTCATGTCAAGTCAAAGACTCACGCCCTCTAAGTTATCACTCAAATATAACCATGGGTCTCATTCCCACAACATCAATCATGCCCGTGGAATTCCTTCCTCACTGCCGGCAGTCTATGATATAACAACACCAAGGAGTACATATGAACACCAGGTCCCATCTGTGTCCTAAGAACCGTACGGGGAAAGTACGAAGGCATAGCTACCAGATCCACCCTGCGTCCTCAACTGACCGGGGCAAGTACGAAAGCCAGCTACCAGATCCTACCGTACCAACAATACTAAATACCAGATCACGGCCGACCGACAAGTACGATAGCCTCTACCGATCCACTCGCACACGTCGATCGGGCAAGACGCAGCAATCCACTAGATCCGCCTCAGATCACGAAATTTCGTCCTAACACTGACCGGGGCAAGTACGAAATCCAACTACCAGATCCACCCTGCATCACGTCGCTGACCGGGGCAAGTACGAGGGCTAGCTACCAGATCCACCCTGCATCAGTAGACCTCATGGAGAGCTAATCCATGGAACAACACTATCAACAGGGAACGAACCCTCATCATGGCCGCATACCCATGGAATCCTCCATCACTGACGGTACGTCCAAGTAAACTCATAACTTCTTTAGACTTTTCATTTCCTTCATCTATGTTTACCTTTTTCAAGAAAAACCCACTCTTTAACCTTCCATAAAGTTATTATAACCAACTTCCCATAAAGCCGTTATACTAACTTTATGCTTTAAAACTTTAGACATTCTTATCCTCTCATAAGGCCGTTATAACTAACTTCCCATAAAGCCGTTATAACTCTTTATATCTCAAACGGTTTCGTTCTTTTATTAACCAAGAAACTTATACTTCAAAAAAAAATTACACAATTTTCAAAACACTTCAAGCCTCTTATCTTTAGAAAACAAGTTTCTTACCTCAAAAATTAAGCCTCTTATTCCTAGAACAATTCAATACTCAATACTTTCACACCAAGTACTTTATACTTCTTTATGTCAAGAAATCCTTGTCTACCTTATTTAGGATAAACCAATCCTCAAGAACAAGCGGGTTAATCTCTTAACCCAACCAACTTAGACATTTCCTTAAAACAAGTCAAGTATAACAAAAGGATTTACTTCCTTTAAAACACGTACGTCTACAGTACTATATAGATATAACTACTCATGCTCAAGAGATAAGAAAGTTTCCACATACCTCTTCGGCTCAATCCACTTGCTAAGTCCAAAATACCGCACGTAGTATGTCAACCTATAATGACCATAATACGTTTATTAACCTCTAATTTCAATATAGAATTTTCCAAGTTCAAGTCACTAATTTCTATGGAAAATTGGGCAGCATTTCCTTTGTTTCTACATACTTGCCACCTTTTTCAAGGCAAAATTTAACATCCAAACGCCACATTTAAGGCCCAACAATCCAAATATTTCAAAGGGGATTACACACCTAAACTTGGGTGTGTAAAATTCTGCCCCACAAGGTAAAACAACTAACTTAACAAGTCTAAGGTAGTTTTTAGGCTACAATTACAATCAAATACAATCAAACAGAATCCAATTCTGATGTAAAAATTAAACATGCTCACATAATCTTCTTAACCAATTCTTTCATATCCAACCCATATTTCTTACATGCAATGAATCTAAGGGCATTATTTACCACTACAAGTTCCTTCTCCTTCACATGCAACACAAATAACTAGCTACAAGAGAAGAATTGTTACCTTAGGGCTTTAGCCAAAATTATTCCAACAACTTTGCTAGCCTCCTTTCCAAGAACACCACCACAATACCATCTACAAGCTAGCCACAAGCTTCCTTCTTGCCACACTTTTTCAGATTTTCCTTAAGCTTTGAATTTCTCTTGGAATTTTAGAGAGAAGTGAGAGCTCTAGCTCTAGAGAGAGAGAAAGACTTTGAAAGATGACCAAGTCTTCAAGACTTGGTCAATATAAAGGACATGCAAAAATCAGATGGGGGGGGGGGGCCCCGTGTCACCCGCCCCTGGCCTTTTTAAAAGAAGAAATCTGATGTTCGTTAGTTTTTCGGCCATAATTCCCGCCGCGGCCAGCCTGCGCTGCTACAAACTCTGCGGACTTCCGAACTTTCGCGCCCGCTTCTCCGGCCATAGCGCTGCAACTTCAGCGACTCAGACAATCGCGCCATGCTGCGCATCCGGCCACGACTGCGTGGCTCATGCATCAGAACACTTTTCTCGTCCGATCACGACCGAACTTGTAACTCCCATAACTTTCTACTCCGAGGCCCTATCGACGAACGGTTGGTTGCGTTGGAAACTAGACTCAACGAACTACGCACTATGCCTTTGAAACACCTGGAAACTCTCAATGTAACGGGTCATAACCCGCCTCAAAGTTGACTATAACCCGTCCGAAACAATCCGTCAACCTATCTTTCAAAATTTTTAAGTCTTACTCCCTTTCGTACGCTCTCATACGCATGACCTGAACTACGAGGTGTAACACCTACCCCGCCCTACCCACACCTAGCCCCACCCCATCTCAAATTTATATGTCATATTTTTTTTACTTTTATAAAAAATATGGATTATTTTCTTCCCACCTACCCCCACCCCATTCTCAAATTTTTATTTTATATTTTTTTTACTTTTATAAACAATTTATAAAAAATATGATTTTTTTTCTTACCCCTCCCTACCCCCACCCTGTTTCCCTACCCCACTCCATCCTCACATTTCTATTTTATATTTTTTGTTACTTTTATAAAAAATGATTGAAAATATGAATTTTTTTCTTATCTCTCCCTACCCCTCCCCCCTGCACCTACCCTCCCTGTTGACACCCAATTTTGACCCTCCAGTCCAGTCATTAGCTATAAAATTAGACTAATTTTGAAATAATTTTAAATAATAAAAATGCAGCGATAAAACATTAATATAGGCATAAATAAGCAATTTAATAATAACACCGCATTTTACGTAGAGTATTAAGCACTTAAAGTCTCGCGCCCGCATTTATTAATTTTAAGCCCTGTCATAATTCTTAAATGATATTAATAATAAATACATAAAATAAATAATTTAGCAATGACGTCGTGTCAAGTAGCGTAGTCGCATTTATTAATATGCAAAGCAATTTCATAACTTATTTTAAATAATGATAAATAATGCACAATAAATAAGATTTTAAATAATAGCGCCACATTCTAAAATATTAAGCACTAATTAAATAGCACGCCCACATTTATTATTATAAAAAATTAGATTAATAAAGCACCTAAATAATCTAATCATAATTTAAAACCTAAAACTAATACCTAATTTAAATTACCAGCAGCCCACACCCGCAGGCCCAGCTCCCGCGGCCCACTATCCCATCTTCAGCAGCCCACATACATTAATACTCAGCCCATTTTTTATACCCTCATCTCCCTCACTAAAAAGAAAACCTAAAGCCACTAAAGAAGAGAGAAGGAGAAATGCAGCAGCCACGCCACCTTCCTCGCCACCTTCCTCGCCGGGATTCTCGCCTGAGAATCCGACAACCCTTCATTACCCATGCATACCCAGCCTCGAAAGATATAACTTACCATAAGCTTACAAGATCAGAAAAAGAACCGTATCTCATAAAATCAGCGCGAATCTTACCAAAATCATAGGCATATCAGTCCAAGATCGTATCAAGGTTTACCTACTGGAGAACCCAAATCATGGCCATATAAAGAACATGCAAAGGCAGAACGAAAAAAAGAAGGCAGAGCTCAGTGGGGAGAGCTGTCAAATAGCAATAAACAACTTAAGCAGTAGAACATCGGGGGAAGAGCATCGGGAGTTAGGGGGGCTCAGCATCCAGACCATTAGCTTCACAAGAACAGGAAGTTCGAAACCTCTTTTCTTTCAATTCCAGCCAATAAATCAGCAAACAAATCTTGCCCTTTTATTCGCATCGCAAAGCCAAATCCCGAGCGAGTCGACGACTTGATACGCTGCCCTGGTTCGCTGCTCGGAGAAGGTAAAATCAAACCCTTTTCCTTTAATTTCGATTTAATGCATGTTGGTTCAAATCTGTTTATATAATTCTTGTGTTAACAATCTCCCTACTACGTCGTTGTGTTAAATTATCTGTTGATCTGCCAACAGGGCCTCTGTGTCCATTTTTGTCAATATAACGATAGTCGCGTCAAATTTGGGTCGTTAAGTTAAGTGTTGTGGTTTAGTATTATACCTTGTCTGCACTTGATTTAAAGCCTTATTTACTTAGTAAAGGCGTGTTATTAAGCATTTTGACTATTCGGATAATTTCATGGGATGAGCATAGCCATTTAGTCTTGTTATGATTTGCCTAATTTGCATTAGTTTAACACGATAGGTTAGTATAATACAATACTTGTGCTCCATGCTGTCCAAACCAGTGTCAAAATAGTTCTCTGTTGTCGTGTGGAGTATTCTGATCTGCCTTGTATCTAACCGTATACCTCACATGAAGGAATCATCATATTTTGTTTCTTATTAATCATACAATCTGCCCCCATATGTTATTTAGCATTTGTTAGCATTTCTCGGGTTGTACCTTAAGTATCACTAGGTTCAATCTAGAAAGTTTTTGATATGTCCACTGAATTACCAAATGATATGTGTGCCTTACCTTGTCTGTTAAATTGAAAATGACTGCCCATATGATTAAATTGTCTATTGATATGATGCTATGCAAAATAAATGTGGTTCTACTTAATTCTAGCCACTGTGTAGGCCCCTGGACATCCCTGGATTTTCACCTATTTTCCAAATTGATCCTGTGTGCTGTTACAAGTCCAAAGGCATTCAGGTTGTCTAGGGTGGCCTAAGTAGTCCCATGTCTCATCATCTTGCCTCCCCCCCTCTCTTTTTTGACCTATCCTAACTTTAGTTTGCTGCCTACATGCTCATATTGATCCATTTTTATTTACTTCCCATCTAGCAGATGAGACAGGATTAGGATCCTGACATAGCCACATGCCACATTTTGAATACCTTGGCCTTTGCATTATGATTAATTCAGCTGCAGGTTTTTTCATTCTAAAAAAAGGGGTATATGTATTTGATGTGCATATTAATACATTGGCCTCTATGCAAGTTATATTTTAGATGTTTGCATCAGTACCTATATTGTGAGATCAAGGCATGATTCAATCGAGTCTGTGTGAAATGATTGTAGAGGTGATTTTCTCGCTTAGCATCGGGTGGATTCAGCCAGGAAGGACTGTTGCTTTGTTTGTCTGTACTAGACCTAAATTCTGAACTATATCTAGTATTAGAAGCTGATTTACGTGTCTGTATACTTGTCCATTTATTGTGCCATCTGTTGATCCCTATATCTGATTAAACATAAACTTTGCATTAAATGCTTGCCTGTTATTTAAATAAATTTGGGCATGTACTAATCCTTATCTTTCTTTATTTTTTACATGACACGCACCGGAGCAAAATAAAGAGTCTCACGGCGAGACTCATCTTGAGCTACTTCAAATGAAGGCCCGCATTTATGTGCATCCATCTCGCATAGGAACTTCCAAACCGCGGCGAAAGGATATCGCCATTCTTCGAGTCACCATTATTAATTCATATCCTTTCCCTATTCATTTGTTGTAATTATTTGTCTAACATCTACTCTAACATTAATATATTTAGAATAGTTTGAGCTTGGGTCATCCTTAGTAAAGAGTTTAACATTAGAAATTTACTTGCCCCTCTAAGTAAACCATTTTAACTCAAGTTATAACTAAATCATTTAGTCGTATAATTATTCATGTAGGCATAATTATGATATTATTTTCAAGATTCCTAACCCACTTACTATAACATCCATATAGAAAATTTTTATTTTTTTTATATACTAAGAAACCCCCTTAAGTATGTGGTAAACTAATCAAGGCAGACAAATGTATACATTTAGTCAATAAACCCATTTTGCATCATATATTTTTTTATACAATAATATAAGGCATGCTTTAAACTTTACATGTGTTTTATAGCACTAATTTTATTAATCTCTTGCCAAAAATACTTTCTATTAAATATCTTTCAAAACATGCATTTTTAGCATAAATAATTAATCCTAGGTTTGAACGGACAACCGCAAGTTAATGATCCTTTGGGTGTCGACCCTTCCCTTTAGGATAATAAAGAACCCCTGCCCAGAATCTCATTAAGTTTAGCAGACCATTAAAATTGAGTTAATGTTTACTTTAAACTAGTTAACATTTAGGTGTCCTAATTCACCCAATTAATTAGGTGGCGACTCCGCGAACCCTTCTGGCATTTTAGGCCCTTTGGCATTTTTAACATGCTAGCACTTTTTAAGCACCCCTTTAACATTTTAGCACCTTTTAAACATTTAACATTTTTGTTATTTATTTTCTAACCTTTTATTTAAGCAGGAGTTTAGAAAATAAATGTCGCGGTCGAAATCGGGTGCGACACTCCCCATTTCCCTACCCCATCCTCAAATTTCTATTTCATACTTTTTGTTACTTTTATAAAAATGATTGAAAATATAAAATTTTCTTACCTCTTCCTATCCCACCACCCCCACAACCTACCACATTCTTCAAATTTTTATTTTTATAAATAATTTATAAAAACACATGAATTTTTTTCTTACCCCCCACCCTATTGGCTTACCCCCTCCGGAAAGTTCGATTTCATATTTTTTATAAAAAAAAATTATTAAAAAATATGAATTTTTTTCTTACCCCGCCTACCCCCTCCCCCCGCCCTACTCCATTTTCAAATTTCTATTTTATATGGGGATATTATATGAGATTACAAAGAATTTTGTGAAAAGATAAAGATAAATGAGTCAAAAAATCATTTAATGGACAAAAAAGGCTTCTCGACTTCTCTTCTTATCTAGAAACACTTTTTGGCTTTTTTAAAAAGTATTTCTACTTCTGAAAAGTATCTGTTTGACACACTTCGAAAAGCTTGGCCAAACAACACCTACTTATTTCACTTCCAAATTGCATTGCAGGGATAAGATTCTAAAGTAACGGTGTATGCAGTATTGTTTTTGTAAGCAATGTTAATATTTCAAAAGTGAATAAATAAATTATGACAAATAATATATTTCTTATATTTATACTCAATATTTTCATTTTTCTTACCATCTATACATACACATCTAATTAAAAAAATCTATGAACCTGTGCTTTATGACACCGCTTAGGGCAAGGTATATCTGCTCCTGTCCTAGAGGTCTGTTCTTTTATTATTGTTATTGTTATGCTATTCATTCACTTGAATTTTGTTATTGATTTCACAAGTACCCGTGAAATATTATCAAATTTTCTTGAATGATGGAGCTCTACCCTCAAGAATGCCTATTGAACTTGGTTCAAGAATATTTTTGTGGTGCAATTTAATTCAACAACAGTATAATATTGCTTTCATGGAATCTATGTAATTCCACTTATTGGTAGGTTGTAAACAATTATTTGTTATTAATTTCTAAAACCACGATTATGGAATAATGAAAGAAATAATCCCTTCATTATTTTCATTAATGAAGAGGTATATATACATAATATACAATATTTAAATATGGAAAATAAACCTATCTTTTCCTAATAAAAGATTAATATCTAGTCTTAATATAATACTAATACCATAATTACACTTGTACAAGAATTCTACAAATATGATAATTTGTGTCATTAATTTTCGGTCTAAGGTATACACGATTTTGACCGTGTATACCTTTTATCACACCCCGCAGTCATAGCTGACTTTTGTCGTACGCTGAGACTGTCCCTAAAATCTTCAAACAAAATCAAGGGAAGACTCTTCGTAAATATGTCAGCAATTTGGTATCTTGAAGGGCCGCGGCGCCAAGGCGGGATTTCTGATTTTCTAGGCCGATTTTCGAAGGGAAAAAGGGTCTGGAACACAATTTTTCTCAACTATATAATCCTAAAACCCTTACCTAAAGGGGTCAGTTGGGAGCATCTTGTACATAATTCTACATTCTACTTTGGAGAGGAAAAGGAGGCCACAAGCTACAAAATTGGAGACAACTTTGTTCAAGTTCTTTCCTTTTCTCTTTTGTTTAATTCAGTTCATGCTTGAATTTGTATTAGTTCTTAGCATGTCTATGGCTAGGAGCTAAACACTTTATTAGGGCTTTCCTTTTGAATCGCTTGAAACTCGTTTTCATGAATTAATACATTAGTTGGTTTTTCTTCTTCACTTGATTAAGATTTATTCAATATTGGTATGAATGTTTGATAGTTAACTGATCACTAATTATCATAATCTATATGATTTCAAATCAAGAACCGAGAGGAGAGATTTGGATATGTTGTAATTGAATAGACATAGGTTAAAATCGCTGACGACAGTACCCCGATACTTGTGTAGCATTATAGGTTATTGTTCTTAATCCTCATATGTGTAGATCCTATCATAGAAATATAGAAGGTTTCTGCACTGGGGTTGAGTGATTATATATCCTAACCGAAATATAAGACAGTCTAGTTAACCTGCTATCTTAACGTAGAAGAAGAAGTCATTCTTGTTGCATTAAAGATTGAAAATAGTGGATAGTCGAGGATATTGGAAGCTCTATTTCCATCATAACTGATTTAAACCAAAGTATTATCATAATTAGTTTATTTTCTGCAATTACTTAGTCTTAGTTATTAGATAAAAATACAAACAAATTAACGTTCACCAAATAGAAACTACAGCTTAGATAATCGGTACTTGAAAATCAGTCTCTGAGGACGATGCGCAAAATTAGGGTTTTTAAGCCTCTCATTAACGCTACATAAATAATTGAGATATTTTCATCCCCAATCCAAGAATGTCTACCCAACTTACAACATATTCACAATCCCCTCCTTTCGGAGTCTGATTAGAAATCATATAGTGATAATTAGTTGTCAATTAACTACCAAGCATTCAATTCAAATATTGGATAGATCTCAACAAGAAGAAGAATAACCATAAGCATGCATTAAATCATAACATAAGTTTCTAGAGATTCAACATGGAAAACCCTATAGAGGAATTAGTTCCTAGTCATTGACATGACAAGAACTAATCCCATGTTCTTCATAAAAACTGAAATAAAAACAAGAAAGGGAAAAGAAATTACTAAACTATGGTCTCCAATCTCCAAGCAAGAAGCCTTGTCAGGTGCAAAGGGAAACCCTTAAAACCGCCTAGGGTTCTCCTTTTATAGTAAAACCGCCTCAACTTTTCCTCGCAGCTCGACCCAAAATCCGTCAAAACCTTATTTTTCCGCTGTCGGCGCCACGGCTCGCATACGCGGCCGAACTCTCGCAATCCGGATGATTTGGCGCCGACGATTTCGCTGTTCGGCGCTGGCCGCAACTTCGTAGCTTTTCTGATGTTTAGGCGCCGCGCGAAGTCTTCGCAGCCTCTTCGATAGTGGCGCCGCCCGCTTCGATCGCAGGAGGCGTCGCTACCGGTCTGGTTTCACTGCTCGCCACTTTCTCTGCTTTAGCTCGAATCTCCTCTTTTGCCCTCTTTTAGCTCATTTTCCGCCATTTGGCCATTTTAACCACTTTGACTCAAAAGAAATGAAAACTATCCTAATACGACACTTATATGTGCAAAACGGGACAAAAGACTAACTAAAACTGACTCAAAAGGTGTATATAAAATACACCGATCAAATACCCTCAAACTTAACCTTTGCTCGCCCTCGAGCAAAGATAGAAGGAAATAAATAAAAGACTCAAAGAACGAAAAATAAAAGACTCACTGACATTGATCACTTTTGCTGCATTTAGTGTTATCTAGAAAAACATGAAGGTTAGCAAAATAATATGCAGGAACATATAGCATGACATTTCAGCACATTAAGCTAGATATTTCGCAAACTCATATTCATCATGGTTAACGGAAGTCAATATACTAAATCATGCATGAGAATTCAAAAATCCTATGGCATGTTTACTTGCTATTCTCCACTAATTCTGGATATGCATAAAAGAGATCTTCAGGACTTTAAGGGTTGTAATGTAGGCTTAGGTATAGGTAGGTAAAAATAGGCATTTTTGGCTCATTTCGTGTACCATGAGCTCTTCAACTTTTCAGTATTTCCCTTTTCTTTTTGTTCTTTTCTTCATTTCAATTCTATGTTTCCCCTCTTTTGTTTTGGGAGAGTGAAGTATATAAAAATGACAAGCACCCCCAAACTTAGGTTTTTGCCTATTTCTTATTACTTTTTTTATCAAAGCAACAGTTTATTCACTCTTTTTGTCTTTTTTTTAACACAATGTATTCCACTAATTCATATTTTTACTTATGGCACAATTTGTGGGAATATAGGGTGTCAAAGAAGAAGTTTCAATATTTTGGCTCAATGGGGATGACTAGGGATCTTTTTAAAGTCCGGGATAGAAAAGAATGGTAAGAATTGGCTATCAAAGAAATGCCTGAGTCATCTCCCTAACATGCATATCCTAACTATTTCGCCTCAAATAGCAAGAAATCATAACACATAAGTATTTATCCTTTAGCATGCATAATTCAAGCAAGAAACTCCAACTAGACAGATTCTGTGAGTTTTTGGCATATCTAACCTAAGTGTTTAGATAGTTTCTTCAATTCCGTTACATTATTCCACCTTACTTCATTAGGTGTTTCTAGCAACTACAGCATTCATGATCTTTGACAGACAATTATGACTCAAAAAGAAATTTTTTTGGTGACTCAAAATAAACATAAAACAATCAAAAAGACTTAAATAAAACATATCATGACACAAATAAACAAGATACACATAAAACACCCCCAAACTTAAATCACACATTGTCCCCAATGTGTGTAGACTCAAAGACACTAAAAAAAAAACACTTACAGACTTTGGCTAAAATGGTGGTGATGACGGTGGATAATGCATCGACCATTGGTTGAACAGGGAACTCATCTCGTCATATCACTGCGCAAATTGCCACGCTTCCCGCCTCAATCTTGTTGCTCTTGTCGCAACTCATGTTGTCCCCGCCTCAACTCATTTTGTCCTTGTATCAATGTGCCAAATGTTGCACCATCATTCTACGGTTCTCGAGCACTTGCTCCATCATCGTACCGGAGGTTCTCGCTTCGTGGTTGGTGGTGGCTAGGTTCTCGCATATCGAGCCCTTATTTCGTGCTCATCCTCGCTCATCGCGCCTCTGCTGCCGCTGGTGGTTGTACTCCGTCCCGTGCAGGGGGCTTGGGTGCAGGAAAGAGTGCACTATCCCACAAGACACCGGCAGTTGGTTTCTCTCATGAGTGTCAGTGGGTAGGGTTGGGACCCCTCGGAAGGCGCATAGATTAGTGATAAGTGAGTCGTGTCCCAATCCACCTGTTGTCACCAACCTGCTGATTTCTTCAATGCTCTGCACTATCTCTGGCACTCTGGTGAAGTGCGTGGATGGAATCATGCGGGCGCTGACGAAATATAGCCAACCTTTGGCTGCTTTGTTGAATTGGCACCTGTTCAGTGCTCTTGACCCATTTCTTCCAATGTCAAAAGTTTCAGGGGTAGCTCACGGTGTTTGCAACGGCATTCCAGTCGATGCGGTCGGTGCTTCTAGACCATGTTCTAAAGTGATTCCAATCACTTCTTTCTTCAACATCAACCGTCTTCAATTGTGCATGTACATTCTCTGCTGTCACAGGAACATAAACTCCCCTTACAAAGCATCCCCTTTCCACCTTCTCCGGAAAGTTGGCATAGAATTCACGCACAATTGTTGTGTTCACTGGTGCTATCTTCTCCGGATTTACGAATCTCCTCCACCCCCTTAACTCAATCATTTCCCGAATGGGCTCATAAACATCTTCTTCCCCATATGACTCCCTCTGGTAGTCCATTCCCCTTTCCGGTATTAAGAGTCTGGTATCAAGTTTTTTGTATCTTTGGAAGGCTTACTAGCTCACAAACCTAGTATCATCATATTGTGGGGTTGGGGTGGATGTGGAGGCTCTTCTCTTTCTGGTGGACATTTTTAAAATAAGTTCTGCAGCTTACGATTTAGTGGCACAAATGTTTCCTACACAATCAACAACTAGCAGCGAACACAACACCCCCAAACTTCAACTTTTCTACCCAATACCCACACTCCTTTTCTACTCTTTTCTCCAAACTTCACAATCAACTTTTCAGTACCCAAATACTTCAACTACAATACTCCTTCAAACTACTACCTCCTGTGACTTCAGTAAAGGACTCAAGAACGTAAAAATTACCTTTTACGAGAAGATTCAAGTCGTTTCGTTTCAATTGGTGGTTTGAGGCTATGGAATGGAGCTTTGTTGTTTGAGATAGCTAAGGGTTTTTAGGAATTTAAGAGTTTTGGTTGTGGTTGGGTTGGGTTTGTGGAGGATTTGTGGGCAAGTTTTTGGAATTTTGTGGGTTTTTGGAATTTTGTGGGTTTTTGGAGAGGGAGAGTTAGGTTTTTGAAATTGGAATTGGGGAAAGATCTAGTTTTTGGGCGCTTTACGTTTCTGGATTCCCGCTTAGGCGCCGCTTTTACGCGCGGCGCCAATCTTCTCTCGACTTCGGGACTTTACGCGCCATGGCATTGAAATATGCGCCTAAACTTGGCAAACTTTCTGGAATTTTGCCGCGTAACTCGCCCCGAGCCATGCGCTTTAAACTGCTGCTCGATTCTTTTAGCGCCGCGCCTTGCTTCAGCCATGGCGCTACCCGCTCGAAATCGGCTGCTCACTTTTCGCCCTCCGCTTTATTTGCTTGTACCTGTCAATAACACAAACACAAGACCCCAAGACAGTGAGACTGTTCTAGGAGAAATTAAAATAATCTAAAGACAAGAATTGAAGTAACATAATTGAAAACGTTGGGTTGCCTCCCAAATAGCGCTGTCTTTAACGTCTTAATGGACGCAGTTCCTTAGCTTTAATAACCGGGTGGATCAAGCCCCAACTAATCCATTTCTCCACATTTTGCGTTTTCTTTCTTCTTTCTTCTTAGCATTATCAGTAAGGGGAGTTCAGGAACACATACCTCTTTTAGTGGAATTTCGGCAAACCATGCCTGCTTTCTTGGGCTCATCTCTCTCTGGTTGACTTGTATTGGCTCGCAGGGAGGTTTGATGGTGCTGATTGCAAAGCACCCACTCATGGTTGGTGGCTCAATGACGTGTTTAAAAACTTTAAACACCATTTCTTCATTCTCCACCCTTAATGTGAACTCTCCTTTCAACATCAATCAAAGCTCTCCCCGCTAGGAATGGCCTCCCAATATGATAGGGATTTCCGCATCTTCTTCCATATCAAGAATGAGGAAGTCTGCAGGAAAGAAGAATTTTCCTACTTTCACAATCACGTCCTTGATCTTGCCTCTTGGATGAACCATCGCCTGCGGCCGATGCGAGCTTACCGTGGTTGGTTTGGCTCACTCGCCACGCCCGAACCCCGGGCGTGGATCGGCCCTACCTGGGCACCCTTCTACCTTAACAACACAAGTAAACTGCGGAAATTTAATAAGACCTCATTTTTTCTTTAAAATAAACGACGCAAGGGCAAAGCCGAAAGGCCGCCATATATACATAAACAATGATACAACATCGTATACGAGTCCAATCCCACATATGAATACGCACTTAAGAGTTAAATCAACTATGACGACAAGGCCCCGCCGTACCCAAAACTGCATAAAGCTCAGATCAAGGATATATACCAAAAGATAAACTCTGAACAGAGGAGCTATCCAAAACCCCGAGCAGATCCTACGCCGCCGATCACCGAACAGCACCTAAACTGCGGCGTGAACGCACTTCCGGGCGAGGTCAAGACGGGAATGTACGCAGTATGTGAGCGATGAAGTATCGTAATAAAATCATAACAGTTAAACAAAGCGGGAGACATGTATGATAGCCAACCTACTGTGCATAATACATAAGCGATACATCAAGTCGTGGACGCAGCCCTCGTGAGTCATTACCCAAATATAACCACGTGGTCTCACGCCCATAACATCAATCATGCCCGTGGAATCTTTCCTCACCGCCAGATCCATGATATAGTACAACACCAATAGGCATACATGAACACCAAGTCCCACCCGGTGGTATAGCATCTTGGGGTTTACCCTCACTTATACTCTTACCCCGGAGTATGGTAGAAAGTGGTATAGCATCTTGGGGTTTACCCTCACATATACTCTACCGGAGAAGGTGGTAAAGCAGTGGTATAAGATCTTGGGGTTTACCTCACATATACTCTACCTGGAGAAGGTGGTAAACAGTGGTATAGCGTCTTGGGGGTTTACCCTCACATATACTCTACCACGGAGAAGGTGGTAAAGCAGTGGTATAAAGCATCTTGGGGTTTACCCTCACATATACTCTACCCTATCTCGACCGACCGTCAAACAAGACATAAGCACTACCATGTCTTTTATAAAAAGAATCCGGGAATTTAACCCAAGTACTACCAATAACGGAAGCATACCCGTGGAATCTCACATCACTGTCGGTACGTCCTAGTAACTTACAACCAGACAGCCGACCCTCCAACCGAGAGTCGCGACAACGTAATAAAACATAGTACTTGCACTCAAAGGCTATCACCGGCACACATAGGCAATTCCCAATTAATCAAGCCAAAGTACTAATCAAGGCACACATGGAATAATTCTCAATTATCAAGCCAAAGTACTTATCAAGGCACACTTAGAATTATTCTCATTTAACAACCAAAGTACTAATCAAGGCACCAATAGAATTATTCTCATTTAACAAGCCAAAGTACTAATCAAGGCACACTTAGACTAATTCTCAATTAATCAAGCCAAAGTACTAATCAAGGCACACATGGAATAATTCTCAATTATCAAGCCAAAGTACTTATCAAGGCACACTTAGACAAATTCTCAATTTATCAAGCCAAAGTACTAATCAAGGCACACTTAGACAAATTCTCAATTTATCAAGCCAAAGTACTAATCAAGGCACACTTAGACAAATTCTCAATTTATCAAGCCAAAGTACTAATCAAGGCACACTTAGACAAATTCTCAATTTATCAAGCCAAAGTACTAATCTTTTCAAGAGACTCCTTTTTGTGAAAAATCCCCAGATACTAACACCCGTAGTATCAAGGCGTGTCTATTTTTCAAAGTAAGTTACTACATTTTTTTTTTGAAAGCTTATTTCAACACTTGAAATCAAGTAACTCAAATTTTCTTTTACAATCTAGGCAACTTAGGTCGATTAATCAAAATAGACAACTTTCTAAACTTTCCATAAAGCCGTTATAACCGACTTCCCATAAAGCCGTTATAACCCTTTATGGTTTTAGACATATCCATTCCTTTTATAACCAAGAGACTTATACTTATTAAAATCCAAGTATTAAATACTTTCAAATCGATTTTCTTAACTTTTTAAAAATACACTTAGTCTCTTAACCTTTAGAAACCAAGTAACTTATTTTATTACTAAACTTTAGGCAATTGATGCCTTAAAATCAAGTTGCCTTTTTATTAAAATCGAGTCATTTATCTTTCCATAAAGCAAATATAACCAACTTCCCATAAAGTCGTTATATTCACTTTATACCTTCGCCAAATACAATTTCCTATCCGAGGGACTTATACGTTTAAAACGGGACAAGTATCACGTATTTTAAAACTCTTTAAGTCCCTTAACTTTCAAAACACTTCAAGTCTCTTAATATATAGAAAACAAGTTTCTTCTCTTAAATCATGTCATTTCTCCTCTTTAAACAATTAAGTAAATCACTCCTCGACTTCTAAAGTCATTTTAATGACCTTTAGGTTTTGGAACTAAGGCACTAGCCAAAAGGTTTAGAAACCACTTCTTTTCAAGACTCTATGTACTTTAAGTAAAATACTTTCACTTTTAAGAATCCAAACTTCACTAAGGAAATGGATTATACGACTTACAATTTAAACATCAAAGTACAATCAAGAAGCACATGTAACAAATTCTACTTTAGGCAATCCAAATACAACCAAGGAATGGATCATTTGCGAGTAGAACATACTTTCTTTATCTTAAGGAATCATGCTGTAAGAGGAGATAGTTCACATACCTTTTCGCTAATTCCACAAGCTGCCGAATACGCTCGCATTTAGAAGTGTCAACCTATAATGGTCACAACAAGACTATCAACTTCTAGTCTCTACGTAGAATAATACTAAGTATTTGGTCTCTAATTCTACGGAAAATCGGCAAAGACTTCCTTTGTTTCTACTCACTTTGCCACCTTTTCAAGGTCGAATACAATAACCAACACGCCACATTTAAGGCTCCAAACAACAATCAAATAAAGGGGATTACACTCCTTACTATACGTGTAAAAGTCCGCCCACAATTCATACGAAAATAGCCTAAGGCACACTAGCCAATTCTCGGCCAACTTACATAGCAACACTAAGTCCTTTCCAATCCTTTTCCAATTCCAAGTTCTAAGGTCTAACATGTTATATAGTTATAAACTACTTCAACAACTACAATTTCTTCTTAATCAACACGCGACAATCTCAAACGAATAAACAACTTGAATTGTAGTCTTAAGCTAAACATGCTAGTTTTTGGATTAGGGTTCCAATAGCCAATATACTTGTCCAACTACATAATATATACTTCATGCTTGATACTATCTATAGATACAACAAGTAGTAACTCTTAACTACTAAAACGACAAGATTATACCTTTATAAGCCCTTATAATCCCAAGATCCAAAGTCGCTACTTAGCAAATTCTTAGCTCCTTTCCTTAGGTTCCAATCCGCCCAAGCACTCCTAGAGGCCTATGAAGAACCCATCTTCAAGTTCCAACTTCAAAGTCAAGAACTCCCATAGTTTCCGCCATGCGACTAACGTGAAAATGCGTTTTTCAAATCTTTCTATTGAGATAACCTTAAAATACCCTTATGAACCTTGGGTTTAAGTCTGTGAACCAAGGTTCACAAACTAAAATTTTTCTTGTGGGGAAAGTGACTAACCCGAGAGCTAACTTAAGAACAAGAAATGTTTGTGATTTTTCTAAGTGTTGGAAACTTAGTCTTGCACTAGTAGTGAGCTTATATAAAACATTGGAGGGCTTGTATTATCACAAATGTGTGTCTAGGATGAGTTTCACATGGATTAAGCTTAGGTGGACAAGTTGACTTCACAACAATATCAAGCTCAAGACTTATCATCTACTTAGGTCAAATGACCACTTTAGCCTTGCAAAATTTCGTCCAAGCCTTGTGGAAGGAGTGCCACGTGTCGCCCTCTCATTCGTCCATAAAATTTCGTAACCCTCGTGGGTCCCACAAAAATGTAAAACTCCTCGGGTGGGCCCCACGTGACCAAATCCGTAAAACTAAATTTCCATAATATTATTAAGTCTCATACTCTTCAAATAATGTATTTTGAGAATCCAATTCGCAACAACGAACATTTTTCCTTTCCGACGTTCGGAACATTTTCCGTCGGAAAAACAATTCTTCCTTTCGTAACAATTTCCAAGTCTTGTTTCCTTATGTACATTCTCTTATACAAGTCCTGGACTTACGGGGTGTAACATCACCCAACTTCAATATTTTAAATACTGATAAGGGCATTAGATTTATACTTGCCCCTAAATCACATAGAGCTCTGTTGCAAGTAACCCTGCCCACTGTGCAAGGTAGTGTAAAGCTTCCTGGATCCTTTAGTTTTGGTGGCAACTTCTTCTGCAAAATAGCACTACACTCCTCTGTCAGTGCTACTATTTCATACTCTGCCAACTTCTTCTTCTTCCCCAATATTTCCTTCTTAAACTTGAAATAGGAGGGCATCTGCTCTAAAGCTTATATGAAAGGTATGTTGATATGCAGCTTCCTGAATGTCTCCAAAAATTTGGAGAATTGTTTATCAACCGCCTTTCGCTGTAGTCTCTGGGGGAAAGGGATCTTCTCTGTATACTCTTTCTCCGGAGTTTTCTACTAAGTGTGGGCTCAATCACCTTCTCTTTTCTAACTCGCTTTTTCTCAACCATCGGCCGAGCGATCGTTGCTCCAACCGCTTGCCGCTTCTCAATTGCACCGCTCGCATTGCTCCTTGGATTTACCTCGTGTTGCTTGGCAATGTCCCCTCGTGGCTCGGCTTGCTCGCTTTGCTACCGACCCACTTGTGTTTCCAAGTTCTGAATGAGATCTAGCTTCGCGAATCGGCTCAGTAATGGCAAGCGCCATACCGCCACTGCCCGCTTTTCACGAACCGGTATCGAATCGCTGAGGCCGCTGGGGCTTGAATGAAGCGGTCACTGATTCGTTCTCGCTGGTTACGCATCGCCTCGTATTGGTTCTCGCCGCTCGGTATTGATTCTGCGTTCTCGTATTGATTCTGCTGGTTCTGGCCGGTTCGCCGCTCGGCCCTCTCCATGAGAAATTGGGTGATTCCTCCATCCTGGATTATAAGTGTTGAGTAGGGTTGTTCGTTGCCTCGATAATTACCATGGCCCGACACTCGCCGCCCATGGTATATTGTTGGGATCACCAAGAACACCTATCAAATGTATGTGGGCCACCACATATCTCATGCTTTTAGGCATTTGCACCGCATTTATCGACATCATGTTGCCGCAAACTGCTTTCGCTAAAAGCGGCCACTGGCATTCAAGGCAAGAATAGCATCTATTTCGTGGACTCCCAACGTTTCTTCTCCCACTTGTCGACCTCTCTTCCGTGACACGGTTTAGTGGCCATACCTTCTAATAACTCATGAGGCCGTGGACTATTTTCCTCATGAATGTTCCACCGCCGTGATCTATAATGGTTCTCGTTGTACCGCCAAATTGTTGTAGAAGATGTGGACCAAGTTCCACAACTCAACGAATGGTGTGGACACTTTCTCTCAGTAGATCTTTGAACCTTTCCCAAGCTTCATATAAGGACTCTCCATCCGCTTGGTAGAAGTTGTTCAACTCCTCTCGCTTTGCTTTACACGGAAATAACTTGGCTAGGAATTTCGTGCCATACCGTGCCATGTAAAAATCGAATCGGCCAAGGAATTCAACCATACTTTGCTCTATCCTCGAGTGAAGGAAAGAGCCTCAACTGACGCATCATCGAACGCCGTTATATTCGAAAGTTGCACATAGCTCCAAGAAATTCGCTATGCGTATACGTGATCCTCCAGATGGCACCTCCGAATTGCATCGTGTTGTACCATGCTCAGAATCGCCGGTTTTATCTCGAAATTGTTGGCTCCTATTATAGGGAGCCTAATGCACGCTCGTGCTCCATTCACTCGGCGACATAGTCCCCAAACTCCTTTCTCGGCCGGATTTGGACTCTCTCCTCCACGCCTATCGCATTTGCCGAGGCACTCCGGTTAGGTTGATTTTCACCTAACCCTTCTCTCATCATGTTATTGTTTTGACCTCCGCCCATTTCTATCAAAGTTGCAATCCGATTCTTTCGCTCGCTTGCGTTTTCTCAATCTCTGGATTGAAGGGAACAAGAGTGTCTGCTCCTCTTCTCCTTCGCATAAACTGATTTCCTGAAGTAGATCAAAAACAAACAACCAATCACGGTACCTCGAATTTTCTGAAAATAATAAAAAAAACGTAAAAATTAAAAATAACAATAAAAATTAAACACCAAATTAGAAATTAAAAATAGACAAATTTGATATTGAACTATGCCTAATCCCCGGCAACGGCGCCAAAAAACTTGATGCGCGGTAAGATGCACACACTTAAACGCAAGTGCACGTTATCGTGACAAGTAATATAGTCTTAGCAAGACCGAATATCGTCCACAAGGATTAGGGTTCAAGTACCAAATATCTATCTTTTGGTATCTATTTGGTAAATTGATATTTGATTTTGTGGTTTATAACTACGAATTATAAAGGCTAATTTAACTAATGAGTTTACTTCAGTTGTGATGAGAATAGGGCTTCCACGTCTCCTCACTATCCGCTTATGTTACTTATTAATGCAATAACTTATGGTCTTCTTCTTTTGGAGAAAGCAGTTTACTTAAATCGTTTTATACTCCCGTTAGGGTTATATAAACACTCAACCCCAGTATTGCACCTTACCTACCTTTCAGTGATAAGGATAACTCTATAGGAGGATTAAGAACAAAAACCTAGTTAACCGTCACGCACCATGCACAAAATTAGGATTTTTAAGCCTCTCATTAACGCTACATAAATAATTGAGGTATTTTCATCCACAATCCAAGAATGTCTACCCAACTTACAGCATATTCACAATCCCCTCCTTTCGGAGTCTGACTAGAAATCATATAGTGATAATTAGTTGTCAATTAACTACCAATCATTCAATTCAAATATTGGATAGATCTCAACAAGAAGAAGAATAACCATAAGCATGCATTAAATCATAACATAAGTTTCTAGAGATTCAACATGGAAAGCCCTATAGAGGAATTAGTTCCTAGTCATTGACATGACAAGAACTAATCCCATGTTCTTCATAAAAACAAGAAAGGGAAAAGAAATTACTAAACTATGGTCTCGGTCTCCAAGCAAGAAGCCTTGTGTTGTGCGAAGGGAACCCTTAAAACCGCCTAGGGTTCTCCTTTATAGCCGAAACCGCCTCAACTTTTTCCTCGCAGCTCGCCCAAAATCCGTCAAAACCTTATTTTTCCGGCTGGCGCGGCCGTTCGCATGGCCGCGCGCCGAACTTCGCAATCCGCCGGATGATTTGGCGCCGCGCCGACCGCTGTTCGGTAGCCATGGCCACTGCAACTCGTAGCTTCGAATGTTTAGCGCCGCGACCGCACTCGCCAGGCGCGCCGCGACGCCGAAGTCTTCGCAGCCTTCTTCGATAGTGGCGCCGCCCCGCTTCGATCGCAGGAGGCCGCGCCGTCTGGTTTCACTCGTCGCCACTTTCTCTGTTTTTAGCTCTGGAATCTCCTCTTTTGCCCTCTTTTAGCTCTGGAATCTCCTCTTTTGCCCTCTTTTAGCTCCTTTTCCGCCATTTGACCATTTTAACCACTTTGACTCAAAAGAAAGGAAAACTATCCTAATACGACACTTATATGTGCAAAACGGGACAAAAGACTAACTAAAACTGACTCAAAAGGTGTATATAAAATACACCGACCATGCCTCTCAAAAGATTCGTCTGAATTTTCTTTATGAGTAAAATCCACATAGAACGAATAATATTGACACCAGGCGGACGGGGTGTAACACCTTGAAATTCAGAGTAATTATTTGAACCCATAAACGTCGAAAAGTAGACCCGGGCCCCGGAAAATTTATATTATACTTGTGTATACTAATAAGGAATTAGTATATAAAAGGATATGATCCCGAAATAAGTTTGTGATAAATCAGTGCGACCACATGGATTATTATAATAATAATCGTATATCCCCAAGGAGGCTATAGACTAGTGTCATATTATGAGAATTGTGACATTGAGTACACGAAGGTTTTATTAGTCGTCAGAATTTAAGTGAATTGGGATCGGATATTATTTGTGTGTATAATTAATTAATTGTGTGATTGATTAATTATAAGCGGCAGACCATTTTAATGAAACCGTACGTGTTGTCTTATACGACAACGCGAAGACTCAGTCTAAACAAAACGATCGCTGGCAGCTTAAGGCTTCACCAGACTCATCCCATGCAATCTTCTCTTCCACAAGACTTTCATCTTCTTAGACTTCTGAAGAAATATTTCCATAGAGAAGCCATTTATCTACTTCAATCAAGAAGAATGAGTCTCAATTGAGAACCCTCTGAAAATTTCAACCAAAATTAGAGAATTTTTCGTAAGTTTCTGCTCTATCGAAAAGGGGGAAATTCAGAGCATTTCAGACCCTAATTCCAGCAGAATTAAGTCCTTAAACAAGCCTAGAAACTCAGAAACCAAGCCGAGACATTGAGTCTGAAAAGTTATAGCTTAAATCGAGTTTGGATGTTGTTTCTGCTTGTCGAAGATTGATTTAGGAAAAAGGTGTTCCGAAGATTTCATTGAAGCTTCTAACAGAGTTCGATACCGATGCAAGATTGTCCGACGACGCTCGTCGCAACTTCTAACAGAGGTAACCTTTCTTATTCTTAAGTTTAGACCTATCATAGAGCATGATTCTTACTAGGTTCTAGGGCAATTATCGAAAATGCTAAGTGGATTGGTTATTGGAACTGTACATATATAAATTGGTAATTGCATGTGAAATTGTTGGGTTATTTTAGACATTGAAACGGTAAGGGGGAGATTTGGGAAGATTGATTGTGTCGCTACACGTATAGAACCTCACATAGAAGAAGCATAGATTCTACGCGAATAAGGTGTTCGATAAAATATCTCAAAGAATTTGTTAATAGTATATTGATCCGATTATAATGTGAATCTTTCTTAGAATGTAGATAACCATTCGTAGAGTTTACAAGCAATCGTGGGAACTTAGAATACATTCGACAAGAGGTATGTGAGACTATACTTTCTTCTTTTGACATGATTTTTATAAAGTGAGTGTACGGCGGACGTACACAGTTCTATTAAATCTTAATTTTTAATGATACAGAATATGATAGTGCCTTGATTTTTCTAAAGTAATAGTTATTCTACTTATCCCATTGAGAGTCAAATGCTGATTTAATTTGTATAAAGTTATTCATGATACTCTATTCATGCGGATATGACTATATGATTTCACCGAGTCCCGGACTGGGCAGATACGCACTCAGATTCCTTATATGACTTTACCGCGTTTCAGAATGGGCCGGACAATATACCTTATATGTTCACTGCGTCCTTCACTAGAGGGTCGGGCAGTTTATGTACATATGATGCGGGTACAGATACCCAGGATAGTATATTTTACCGCGTAGAGGGTCGGGCAGTTTATTTTTATATATAATGATTATATGGATAAGCATTCATGATTAATGATATGACTCTTATTTTTATAAGGCACAGTTGACTCTCTATTTTATAAGACACAATTGACTCTCTATTTTATATGACACAGTTGTACTTGGTATTTGATAATCGTACATGTCTCATGTTATTTATCGCCGATTATGATACGCTTACAAGATTACATGTTTTACATACTCAGTACATTATTTCGTTCTGACCCCATTTCCTCGGGGGTTGCGTTCATGCCCGCAGGTACAGGTGCTCAGTTTGATGATCCTCTAGTCTAGGATTCTCGTTCAGTTGTTTGGAGAGCTCCATTGATCCGGAGCTTTTGTCATTTTGGTACAGAACCTCATTTCAGACTTATGTATATTTAGGGGCACGACGGGGCCCTGTCCCGTCATATTTCGTTATCTTTCTCATAGAAGTCTGTAGACAATTGTGGGTTGTACGTGGGTGGATTGTATCATGTTTTGGCCAACTGTATTGTTGTACTTCATTTTCTTTTTATGGGGATGTTCCCGTATATAGTGGCAGCATTGTCGGCTCGCCTATTTGATATATTGATTAGTTGTGACTCCCTCGGGAGACAGGTTCACTCGCATGCAAAAACAGCCTTGCCGGCTTGCCTATTCTGACAAGTGTTATTATTGCAGCGTCATGCTGCCGAATTTCATATGGTTCTTAGTGTCAGATTGGTTATACGTGACAATTTAGTATAATGACGTCCAATTAGGGGACTTAGCCGCGGTCCGTTGGGTCAGATCGTGACACGGGGCACCAACTTCCACGTCTTATTTTCAATAAGAGCATTATATTCATCATCCATGACCATTCCAATTCGGGTCATGAATGACATATATTGAGTTACGTGGTAGGGGTGATTTGGTGACATTAGAATTTAGATTAAAATGTTTTTTAGGTTTAAAAATACCACGTTGGCTACGAGTAACATGCCCTTGACTCGAAATAGAAGTGAATGTGTTTTGGGTAGGTATCAAGTCGGCTGTTTGAAGGAGAGCCTTAGAATAACTGGTAAAGTTGATGTTATGTGATCAAGAAGTCACAAGTTCGACCGTGAAAACGACATTTTGCAGAAATACATGATAGACTGCATACAATAGATCCTTGTGGTCTGATCGTTTCTCAAACCCGCACATAACATGAGCATAATGCACCGAGTTGCCTCTTAGTACTAAATCAAATTTAAAATTGAGTTAAGAAAAACATGATTCTATAACAATTACAATAAACCAAAGTCTATGCACACCAAATGAAAAATGAAGTGATACAATTTAAAAGTAAGTTCAACTAAAAATATAAAACAAATAATTTCAACAGTCAACATACAAGAGAGTTGGTTAAATTCTACCCCCCCCTCCCCAGAGTTGGTTAAATTCTACCCCCCTCCCCCCCGTATAGCTTATTTACTGGCTCCACATAAGGAAAGAAGAAAGAATTAAAAAAAAAAACTATTCATTACAAATAGAATACATGAGAAAAAAAGGTGAGCAAAGAAAACAAACAAAATTTTCAGTTTAACCAACAAGAGGAAAAAAACAGAAGACCCCACTTGGATTTTTGGAATTTTGGTCTTGTTACCAAATAGCACAAGCCTACAAACTTTAGGCGGTTTCAGCCCATAAAAGCTATTTTGTCCAGGCTCAATTTCTCCTTCTTCAGTACAGTATTATTTTTCTTAATGATTTTTTTATAAATACTATACGGGCTCGTTTGGTACGTCGCATTGGACTGTCTAATTTCATTAGACTGAACTGTACGATATTGGATTGAACTGTATTAATATATAATGGACGGTATTAGAATACTAATATATAATAGACTGTATTTTTTTTATTTTTTTTATTTTTAATACAGTCTAGGGGAGACCCACCTGTTAGATGAGTCTCAAAAATGGCAGTTGGACTGTACTATTTCTAAAAATAAGATACCAAATAATAAAATGCCCACCAAATGTTGTATTATTTTTTTATCCAATACAGTCCAGCTTAATACAGCTTACCAAACGTGCCCTTATAGTATAAGTACAATATGCGTATGTACAAAACATAGCTATAGTTTGCGCATTTACGAAATATAGCTATAGTTATTATATCAAGTAGGTATCAGCTTTATCTGTGAAAAAGTTGCATTAGTAGGTATCAGCTCATATTGTATTAGTTGAAATCGCACGAAAAATTATATTAGCGCTCATAATTATATTTTATAAATACTGTAGCTAAGTTTCATATTTTTAAAAAACTTATGGGTATATTTCATAACAACAGTCTAAATATTTATACTTGTACTTTTTCCACTTTTTGTTTACCTTCAATTTCCACCATCAGAAGCTCAAAAAATTAAAACCAAATTATCAATGGTTCCTATTCCTATCTGGGGCAGTTTTTGGTCCCCTCAACAGCCTTAAAAAAACTCAGTCAGTTGTGTTATAAGTTATAACTGTAGCAAAAACTTAAAGGCCAAGCCCCCCAACTTCTTAAAATCCCTATTTATATCCCTGCAAATCCCTCCCAATTTTCTACACCCAACTCCCATTTACTCTTTCCTTTGCTTAGTCACATTCACACACACATTCTCTCCAGTCAAGGCTCATTCTCCAAAGTAACACTTTTTTTTATTCTTTTTTCCTCTTTTCTTGAAATTGCAAGAACGAAAAAAAAACTCAATTTTCAAGATTTTGTCAACATTTCTTGAATGTATGTATACACCAAGAAAATGTTTAAAAAATGGTACAATATTGATGCAATTTCCTGATAGTATACCTAAGAAAATGCTAAAAAGTTGTAATCTTTAATGCAATTTCTTGAATGTATACACCAAGAAAATGCTAAAAAATTGTATTTTTATGCATTTTTTTAATGTATACCTTAGAAAATATTTAAAAGTTGTAGTCTTCATGCAATTTCTTGATTGTATACCCCAAAAATGTTAAAAAGTTGTAATCTTTATGCAATTTCTTGAATGTATACCTTAAAAAATGTTAAAAAGTTGTAATCTTTATGCAGGAAAACATGGCTTATTTTGGGATTATCTTTGTTGGCTTGCTTGCAATGGTGTCATCTGTTTATGGGTATGGTGGAGGAGGTGGTTGGGTTAATGCTCATGCCACTTTCTATGGGGGTGGTGATGCTTCTGGAACAATGGGTATGCAGCATATTTTAATTTTTTCCTAATTTTCTGCATTTTGAGTAAATTTAGGTCCTTGTAAGCGGCACTAACCCTTGTATTAGGGTAGACTGTGTACCTTTGGTGTAGCCCTTCCCAGGACTCTGCTAATGTAGAATACTTTGTGCACTGGGCTGCCCTTCGGTAAAATTTGTGCTGATTCTTGATTTTTCTAACAGGTGGTGCATGTGGATATGGGAATCTTTATAGTCAAGGGTATGGTACAAATACTGCAGCTTTAAGTACTGCTATGTTCAACAACGGGTTGAGCTGTGGTTCTTGCTTTGAGTTAAGGTGTGTGAATGATAGGCAAGGGTGTTTGCCTGGTTCTATTGTGGTTACTGCCACCAATTTTTGCCCACCAAACAATGCCTTACCTAATAATGCAGGGGGGTGGTGTAATCCTCCACTTCACCACTTTGACCTCTCTCAGCCTATTTTCCAACACATTGCTCGTTACAGAGCTGGAATTGTCCCTGTTGCTTACAGAAGGTATGCTTCTGATGTGCTTTTGGTAAAAATTGGTAAAATATGGTACTAGTACCTTAGTGTCAAGGATAGTTGTCTTTTCACAACATGAGTCAATTTACCCTCAAATGCTAAGGCAGTCTTTTATAGCCGTCTATTGAACTGCTTAAACTAAAAATAGCCGGTGCATGTATATGTACCATCCATGTATAATATATGTATAACAGTGTATACTAGTGTATGATTTATGTATATTGGTTGCGGCCGGGTATTTATGTAGATTCATTTCTTACCCTAAACCTTAGACAAATTTAAATTGTTTAGCCAAAGGTTTGAAATTTCTCATTGGTCCCTTTAAAAATTCTACAATTTACTCTTGCATGCAAAAAAAAGGTGAAAACACATGTGTGGTCCCTCTTGACAATGGTGTTACTTTTACTACAGTGAGTTTCCTATTTGGCTCTTTTTACTGCTCCATTCTTTAGCCTTTATTTCTTGCTTGGTTTTGGTATAAATACCTGTAAGCTGTAATATCAGAAGATAGAGAAAATAACAAAAATGGTCCCTTGTGTTTGAGTCTATGTTCAAAATAGTCCCATAAGTATGCACTAACAGTTTTGTTCCTTTAAGTTTGTCAAAAGTTAACACTTTTAGTCCCTGTTAGAAATATTGTCAATCATATTTATACATAATATGATCAATATTTTGTCCAAAATTTACAGGGTACCCTGCAGAAGAAGGGGAGGAATGAGGTTTACAATCAATGGACATTCATACTTCAACCTTGTACTAGTAACAAATGTTGGTGGTGGTGGTGATGTTCATGCTGTTGCTGTTAAAGGATCAAGAACTGGTTGGCAGCCAATGTCAAGGAACTGGGGACAAAACTGGCAGAACAACAACTACCTTAATGGCCAAACTCTCTCATTTAAGGTTACCACAGGTGATGGCCGCAGCTTGATATCATACAATGTTGCACCTGCTCACTGGTCATTTGGACAGACATACACTGGTGCTCAATTTATTCCACTGAAAAAAGAAGTTTAGTTAAATGGGGTTCAAGTTTGAAGTATATTAGTATTATTACTGTTGTGTATATTGATTTGGTCACTAGTATTAGTATTGTGACTGTTAGTATAGATTATAGAATGGTGTAGTACTCAAATAGAGTGTATAGGAGGAGTTATATGTCTATTTGGGGATCAAGGTGTGGCCTTTAGGGTTAGAAAATGAAAAGGACATATTTTAAAATTGTCCTTTTTTCATTGTTTGTTTGAATTAAGGGTAGCCTACTTTTGGGACCCTAATTCTTGAGGCCGCTCTTTTTTAGGTTTTTGGGGGGTTTATTCTGTAATTGTTCCTTCTGTGAAGGGCAGAAGTGGAAAGCAGTGGTGGACTTTTGCCACCCGCAGTTGGTAAGGGGTATCTTTTTGGGCAACTCTTTTTATATATATGCATATGCTTCAGCCTATAGCTGGAGATGGAGGTGGTTTGAGTGAAACTAATGTGTAAAGATCCATTTAACTAGTAGTAATGATTCAAGAAGATGATGCTTATGTGTCCTTTTCTCTCTTTTCTTTGGGGGTATTTTCTCAACTATTTTCTTCCAAGATGTAGTAGTGTTGTACTATTTGATATAGGCCACAAACTACATAGGGTTGATAAAGCTTTAAAAGTAGCAGCCAAACTAAAAAAAGCCACTGTCAGCAGCCTAACTTTCTGACTAATGATGATAAACCATCATTTATTAAATGCTTAAGATTTATTTTTTCAATTAAAAAAATAATCTTAATCAATTAAGTAGATGTTTGTACATGCAATTTCATTTGAGCGATTTCATCCCAGATAAAATGAGATGAAATTATCCTTTGGACATGCGATTTTAGTTCATGAGATGAAATCACATATCATCTAAAAAGACATGATTTGTGATTTCAAAAAAATTATGATTGGTAAGAGTAAATTTATTGTAATTATACTATTAACTTGAAGATTTTTTAATATAAATGGTTGGTAAATATATCTACTAACTTATGAATCTATTTTTACAAAATATAAACTTATGAGTCAACTTTTAAAGAGTAGTTACACTACAACTCATGTTTAATTTTTCATTTTATTAAATTAAAGTTTGATCAATTGATGTTATATTTTTTTAGAAGAGTCTTCTAATAACATATTAATTTTGTTATGAACTATGACTTGCTCATTAAGTAAGATTGTATAAAAATTGAGAAAATGTTGATGGTTTTTCTACTTTAGGGATTTTTATGTCTATAAGAAAAAATACAATTTAAAAAATTCAAATTTCATATTCAAACAAAACTTCAACTTCATATCAATATCATCTCATGATTTTATCTCATGATTTCAAATTATGTTCAAACGGCTCCCGACAATGAGTCTAGCAAAAGTAAAACATAAGGTTGAAAATCCAAACGGAACACTAAGAAAAAAGGTGGATGATTTTGTTCCAATATTTCTTGTGTGGATGAGATTCTTGTCTCTGTCAAAGGTTTTGCAAAGAAGATTCTATGCTTGTGGAGGAGATTGTCATTCCTCTAATAAAAAGACAAGTTGAGCATTTTTTTAACCTAACTTTACCCCTTATTTAGTGTAATGTTTATAGCCTCTTTTATTTTTACAGAATTTCTACGGGGCAAATGTTAACCTTGCATTACTAATTTTGTATTATTAACCCCTATGACGGAGTTTTGACGTAATTAGTAAAATTGCTAGTTATGTGACCAGAAGGTCATGGGTTAGAGCGGTGAAAATAATCTCTTATATAAATGCAGAGTAAGGCTATGTCCTTTGTGATCCGGTCCTTTTTCAAATCTGCGCATAGCGGGAGCTTAATACATCCGGCTGCTCAATAATTAACCTATATTAAGACCTATATAACTCTAACCAACAACGAAACTACCTCTAAAGTGGTGAACATTAAGAGCCCATTTAGATGAGCTTATGACTTGGCTTATTTTGATTTAAAAATAAATGCTTAAAAATATTTTTTATTTTACTCAAGCACTACTATATAAGTATTTAAAGCTATTTTAGCATAAAAACGCTTAAAATAAATCAATTCAGACTTCTAAATAAAGTCTTTGAAAGGTCTCATAAACTGTTTTAGAACTTTCCTGGAACTTTCACTTTTGAGGGTAGATGGATTCTTTCCATTTTGATGATAGCAATGTTAAAAGACCTGCTGTATTAAATCACACAAGGAAACATTTCAGGGAAATTCCATAGCTTTTCTGGTTTTATTAATTCTATGTCGGTAGTAATCCCACCAGATCAAAAAGAGTGTTCACTTAGTCATTTGCACGCTCCATAAAAAATAATAATTTCTAGGCAAAAATAGATAATTTGATTAAAATGTCCCTAATTAAATAGGTATTGAGATTTAGTCTCCAAACACTTAATAATGACAAATCTGAAAAAGTAAAGTTATTTTTTTCCTGATTTGGTAGGTGGACACTCTTTTTTACTCAAAAAAATAAAGGCCAAGTGAACACTTTTTTTTATTCGAGTAATAAGTGAAAAAAATCGGTGCATTTTACATAAACTCGGAAGCAGTAAATGTGTATCTACCTACTCTCGAAACCTCACATTAGCTCTGAACCAGAGATATACGTTGGGTTTGGTATGGAGGAAATATTTCTTAAAAGTATTTTTGTTATAAAATAAAGATTATAAGTAAATACATCAAAGACAAATATATATAGAGAGACTGATATATTATTCAACTTCAAACTGATATACAAATAAACTGAATTGACTTCTTATTTATAGAGGAACTGAAGCTGCTCTGTAAGCTACTTCAAAAAAGCTGATGTGTAAGCTACTTGTAAGTTGTTGTGTAAGTTAATTGCAAGCTGTCTTCTTGATTGTAAGTTTATCCATGAGAAGCTGATGTGTAAGCTACTTGCAAGCTGCCTGCTTGATTGTAAGATTATCCATGAGAAACTGTTGTGTAATTTGTGTGCTTGATTATAAGCTTATTCAAGAAACTGTTGTGTCTGCCCATAAAGGTATACTGCCCGACCCAATCTGGGACGCGGTAAAGTCACATAAGTCTGTCCATAAAGGTATACTGTCCGGTCCAATCTGGGACGCGGTCCACACATAAAGGATTGTACACATAAACTATCATAAGCAACTATGTGTCATATAAAATCCTCTTCTTACTTCTCGCTAAGTCGTTATAACAACTTCCCATAAAGTTATTATAACAACTTTTCATTTTAGAGAACTTACACTTTATCACATCTTCCTTTTTAATAACACTAAGGCATTTTCATAACTTGAAACCTTAGGGAAACTAAACCCAAAGTACTACGTACATGCATACTTATAAAAGAATCGTATCACACCTTCTCTTTTAAATCAATACACTTCTTTTTTTTAAAACTCAAGTTACATTCTCTTTTGAAATCAAGTCTCTTAACTTTTGAAATAAATCATGGAAACCATACTTTTTAAATCAAGTCATTCATTTCTTTAAGAATCAAGTCCCATAACTTGAAAAAAATAAAGTCTCATGACCTTTTAAGAAATCAAGGTTCATAGTCTTAAAACTTCATAACATAAACTCTTTTAAATTAAGTAACATATACTTTTATGAGCTGTGAATAGGTTATACTCGTTTATAATGATCTTATTAAAGCAGTCATGATCTAGAAAATGTAATATAATTTTGTCTTATCTTAGTTTTTATGCAGATGGAGAATTCTACTTATTTTAATATAATTGATTGTCGATACATTTTTATTAACGCTGCAATGACTTGTTCGATACTTATTCTCATTATTGCAGTAAATTAGCAAGGTCACCTCGACTCCAGATTTTTCCTAACGACTCTTATCAACATCCCCCATAAAACTTGGTAAGAACTTTAGGATAACTTAGACATACCTTTTACATAGAATAAATCAACATACGTACCTCTTAACTTCTAAGAGTAGAAGGAATCATGAAATAACACCACATGTATATTTCATACGTAGAATCATGTCAAAAGAAGGAAGAGGTTCACATACCTCGCGACGACTATCGACAAGTAGCAAAATGCTCCAAAGTACTTCAACCTTGATAGCTATTCCACCCTTCAAGTAGAATACAATATACGTAGTACTTTAATCTATAATAACCATAATACGTCTATCAATTCCTAGCCTTTTTAAGGTAGAATAATACCAAGTGTAAAGTCTCTTATTCTACGTAAATTTGGGCAGCACTTCCTTTGTTTCTACATACTTTTCCACCTTTTTCAAGGCCCGAAATCAACAACCAACATGCCACATTTTTAGGCGCAACAAACCAGCAATTCAAAGGGGATTACACGCCTTAACAGGACGTGTAAAATTCTGCCTCACAATTAAAGTAAAGCTGTCAAATATTCTTGGTCATTTTCGGCAATAATCAATTCAATACAACATATCGTCCTTTTTCAATTCTTTTCAATCCAAGTTGTTATTCCAACATGTTATATAGTCGCAATCAATTATAACAACTATAATTCCTTTCTTATACAACATGCGACGATTATAACTATCGACCAAATTGATTTCCAATTTTAATGGCTAACATGCCAATCTCGGATTTAAGCTTCCAAATTCCATAACATTTATCAATCTTCATTCTAAATATCACATGCTCATCTATCAACTACTACAACATGAAATCTTGTATTACAATAGCAAGACGAAGATTATTACCTCTTTAAGCCCAAATCTTATCCAAGATCAAAAGTCGATCCTTAGCACTTTAGCTCCTCTTCTTTACTTTCCAATCCACTCCAAACAATCCTTAGATGTTCATCAACAACTTCTCTTCAATTTCCAACTTCAAAGTTGAAGAACACTTTAGGTTTTCATCCTGCGACTAACGTAAAAACGTAATTTTTTCGGGATTTTTGTGTTGGGATATCCTTAGAATACCTTTAGAGATCTTGGGTTTAAGTATTGTGAATTATGAACAATAAACGAAAAAGTTTTGAGTGGGAAAAGGGCCCTTAGCCGAGAGCTCTTTCTTAAGCACTAAAAGTTCTTGAAAAAATTTACTAAGTGTAGAAACTAGTCTTGCACTAGTGTGTAGTTAAATAATGAAGCCAAGGGTTTGGATTAAAACACTTGTGTGGTCAAGATTAATGTGAATCAAATATCTTGTGTCAAGTTGGCTATTTGACTTAGTCAAATATCTCAAGCCTTGGGCTTTCAAGACTTGACCATTTCCTTTAGGTCAATTTCGACCAAGCCATGTGGAGGGTGACACGTGTCGCCCTCCTATTGATCTAAAATATTTCATTTCCCAAAATTTCCATAATTCGTCAAAATATCGAAAACCTCGTGGGCCCCACAAAACGTAAAATTTTCCGGGTGGGCCCTACGTAATCAAATCCGAAAATAAAATTCCATCAGTCTCAAATAACAATTCTGAGAACCCAATTCTTACTAACAAACATTTTTCCTTCCCGAGGTTCGGAAGATTTTCCTTAGAAATAACAACTCTTCCTTTTGTTCAACTTTTTAAAGTCTTGATTCTTTACGTAACTTTTCTTAAACATATCCTGAAATTACGGGGTGTAACAGGGACGTGATTTGGGTAGGTGTCAGATCGAGTAAAACTGGACCAACAAGTAATGGGTCTGCTGGCCCAGTGGCAGAAGATTGTGACGGTAAAATTGGGCCAACATGCAGTGGGTCTGCTGGCCAAAACAGTGGACTCAGGTTGACTACATTTGGGCCAACATGCAGCCGGCCTCACGCCGGTACAGATCGATCGGTAATATTTGGGCCAAGCCCATCGACGTGATTGATTTTGTTCACGGGACAACTCAAATAAATGATGGATAATATACGGTGAGAGCCTATCATCCAAAAAATTAAACAAACTAGACACAAAATTATACAATTTAGTAAACGGAATTGGATTTCATAAAAAATGACATGGCGACTAATTATAATTTTATTAGCGGATATATCAAAACATTTGTAACCACGATGATTAGATGGATAACCCAAAAACACACAAGCGGTAGAACATGCTTGTAGTTTGTTAATTGTAGTAGACGGGAAAAACGAATAGCACAAACACTCAAAAACCCTTAGATGAGAATACAAGGGATCCTTATTATAAAGAATTATTAGGGGTGATTGATATGCTAAAAAATTGCTAGGGAGTATGTTAAGGAGGTAGGTAGTCATTTGTAATGCATGATGCCAAAATGATGGAGGTAATGGAGCATGGGCTAGTAAAGTTCGGACAATATTATTAATGATACGAATTTTTCTTTCGGCCTTCTCATTTTGTGAGGACGTATGAGGACAAGAAAATCGAAAAGATATGTCATGAGTGTCACAAAATTCCCGGAATGACTCATTATCATATTCCCTACCATTATTACACTGAATGTTTTTAATTTCCCATTTAAATTGGGTACAGATAAAAGCTCTAAATTTTAAGAATGTGGAAAAATTTTGAGATTTTTTAGACAAAGAAAAAGTCCACAAAAAATTAGAATAATCATCCAAAAATAAAACATAATAACGATGGCCCAAAGAACTCAAAACGGGAGATGTCCATAAATCACCATAAATAATGTCAAAATGCATCGACATACTAGAAGTAGAGGCTACAAACGCTAATCTAACATGTTTTCCTAGAGGATAAGAAGGACAAATATGAGTACTACGCATACTCTTACGATTAATAAAAATGTGCATGCCACAAAGAAGGAACGAGAGCGGCAAATGTAGAAGGTGTGACTTGATTCATGAAAATGGTGGAGGTGATGGCGATTGGATAAAGTTCACGACTATTACACCGAAATTCAAATTTACAATGTTATCGGATCTAGAACTTTTTTTCGCCAACGACCTGAAGCACATAATGCATTCTTCTCAATGTTTAGTTCTGTTCCCGATCATGATCCAATATATTCCAGTTACATTTCTAAAAATGTAAGAATTTATTGAAGAGACTAGCAAATTCGAAACAATTTTAGCTTAAGCTTCATGAAACACTTTGTTTTATGCATGCTTCTCTTTATACCTACCTAGATCTAAACAAGATTAAAATTATAACTTAGACAACAAATACAGATTCTAGGATAACAGAGTTAGATGAAAGGAATAATGAGAGCATAGTATATCTCATCTTTTGTAAATTGTTTTCACAGTACCTTGATCAAAAGGGTAGCTCTTATCGTTCTCTTCGAGTGTTTTGGTCCAACATAGTGCCTCGAACTTGTTGGGTCCATGTAACTGCTTATTATTTGGGCCGCACAAATAGCTATTTTAAGGGAAAAGGACATAGCTAGGGGTGACGTGAAACTATTGACACTCAATGACCCAAGAATGTTAAAAGTCATTTTTAGCTTTTTTAAAATAATTTCATTTTGTAGTCATTTTTTAAAATTAATCTCAGCATATGTATAAAAACTGTATAATTATTGTATAAAATATATATCACTACTATGTATGTATACAAAATATATCACTATTGTGTATGTAGACAAAATATATCACTAATAAAAAATGTATCAAAATTTTATCACTGTGTGTATAGAATTGTATAACTATATCATACGTATAGAAAACGAATAAAAATGGCATCACTGTGTGTATATAATATGTATCAATCTACTATGTGTATAGAAAATGTATAAAATGTATAATACGTAGGGGTGAGCACGGGTACAGGTTAGAAAAAGTGAGCCACCGGTTCAGGTACAAGATACTATCATTACCGCCAGATACCTGACCGGAAACAAAACACTAACGGGCCGATTCCAGATAGATATATTATAATAACGGGCAGGGTCCGAGTAGTAAAATTAGGAACCGATCAATGTCGGATTCGGTTCCGATTCCGATAAATAGAGACAGGGTATCCGGACCCGAAACCGATACCCGGAACCTATAAAATATTAATTTTTTTTACTTTTTTAATTCTATTATTTTTTAGTTAATAAAAAAAAGAAAAAAAATGTCACACCAGTTACGCCTCTCCCGCCTAATTTGATTCTATTGACAGTATTGGGTCATTCTGGGGTGATGGTTGCTCATTTTGTTTCACATTAAGTTGTTCTTACTGCACAAATTTGCCAAGATTAAATACAATCACAACAAAAAATGTATACTGGATTAAGGGATAGTAATGACTAATTTAAGTGGATCATGAAGCAAACCTATCGAGAAATGCCCAAATCCCAATAGAGTGAGATATTTCTCTAGATCAGACTATTCGAAAAAGATGTATTTTCACGATTCATTATTCTTCGTATCTCATGACAAACAAACAAAACAAGTGAACAATGTATAATCTGAAAAAGAATAAAAAGGGATTTCTTTGTTAACCTCGGAACATGATTTCCATGCAACAAAGAGTTCTCCGGATTCATGGTAAAAATTACTTCCTGCAGATTACCCAAAAAATAGTCCATCACCAGCGCACCAGTTATCATAATGACACTGATGATACTGAAGTTTGGAGAAGTATTGACATCCGCTAATGTGAAAAATATCACCCCCAACAACAAGCACGGCTGAGATATATTCTTGAATTGGGTATTTTCTCCTCAAGCTATGCATCAATAGCTTACCAAGGCGATGATCAGTAGCATAAAAGCGTCCACTACCATTAATGGTAGTACCTATACTCCAAAAATGAATATAGCAGAATTAGACCAAGCAACACAAAATTTTACAGGGTACCCGGGAACCTATTCGGAATCGCAGGATCCGGGTAGGTTCCGGGTAATGATTGATAGGCGTTCGGGTAGTTCAAAAAAGTTAGGGTACACGGACCACTCACCCTTAATCTTACGTATAGAAATTGTATCATTGATGTATAAATGTGTATCCCTACAGTATATGTAAGAAAAATGTATCATTATATTATCAGTGTATACACTAATAATACATATATAATACAATTATTATACAATATTTATATGTAGGAAATGATTATCGGAAACAATAGACACCGCCGAAAAGAAATTCCGGCCAGATCTGTACCAAATAATTATTGATCTGTAGATCATAAATATCCTATGTAATGTATAATCTAATTTATTTTTTTATTTTCTCTGTTTGATTCTTTGAAGAGTGTTTTAAGAGACGCTCAATCTCTTGCTTAATTCCAAAAGAGAGATCTTTCCAAAATAGAAGAAATATAATTTTTTTAGCGGTGGTGGCACGGCGACGGCCCAACGACAGAAAGGTGGGGGATCAAAGAGCGTAGAGAAGAAGACAGAGTGGAAAAGTGTTGAGCCCTTAAAAAATCTGATGTCATATTCTTTTTGATAAGTTGGCTATTACTTGTCTTTATTTTGTGTCTAATGGCTATTTCGAGTCTTTTTCCCTATTTTTAAAGCGATTATTTGAACAATAACTGACTTTACATTATTTTTTAAGTCCAACCGCTTTAGAATCAAATTGGGTTCGGTCAAATTTCAACTTAAAACCTTAAGACACTTTTGGTACGTTGTATTACGCTGGACTGCATTGAACAAAAAAATAATATAATGTTTGGTGGGCGTTTTCAGCCGGATTGGACTGTACTATTTCTAGTACACTCCAACTGCCATTTTTTAGACTCATCTAGTAGATCGGTCTTCCATAGACTGTACTAAAAATAAATAAAAAATAAAAATACAATCCATTATATATTAATACTTTAATATCGTCCAATATATATTAATATAGTCCAGTTCATTACAATACAATACAATCATGTAACACTTCGTGTTTTCGGGTAATGATTTGAACCAATAAACATGGGCAAATGGACCCGAACCCCGGGAAATTTATATTGTACCTGTGAATACTAATAAGGAAATTAGTATATAAAAGAGATGATCTCGAAATAATTTTGGGCTTAATCAATGTGACAACAAGGGTTATAATAGTATGTCCCCAAGAAGACTACGGACTAGGGTCATATTATAAGAATTATGACATTGAGTAAAAGAATTTATAAGTCATCCGAATTTAAGTAATTTGGGATCCAGAATTTTATTTGTGTGTATAATTAATTAATTGTGGAATCAAGTAATTATATTTGGGAATAATGCCAAATAGGACATTACGTGTATTCTTTTAAAAGCACTTGGGAATGACTAAATCGGTATAAGCAGTGGTCGACAACTTCAAAGCTCCACCATGTTCCACATACGCACCATCTATTCTCTTCCAATACTTTCACATCAGCTTTTAACTTTCTTTCATCTCCTTAATCTTCTTCATTTCTATAAGCTTTATAGAAATCGTTCTCTATAAAAGAAGTAGCATAAGGGGTTATTTCAGTTGGTAAATTTACCAAAAATTCTCGATCGAAAATTGAGATGTTCTTCGCAAGATTTTGCTCGCCAAAAAGTGGAAAAATAGTCATGGTGTTCTGGGACTTGTTCCAATGAAATTAATCCCTCAAGACAAGCTTGAACACTCCGTAATCCAGCAGAAAATCCAGAGCTTCAAGGGATTTCTGGGAAATCGATTTTGGGTTGTTGGTTCTGCTTGTCAGAAACTGATTTGGGTGAAAGATTATTCCGATGATTCTCGTCGCAGCAGCTAGCAGAGGTAATGATTCCAGTTCCTAAGTTATAATACATAATTCCTTCCACTAGGTTCTAAAGGAATTACCGGATATACTATGTGCGGGCTGAGTATTGTTGGGACTTCCTGTTATCGTACGAAATTGAAGGTGCATGTGAAATTTCTGAGTTATTAAAGGTACTGCAGTAGTAAAGAAAAAGGATTGATTCTATTGTTATATGTATAGGTTGTCACATAAAAAGAATATAGATTCTACGCGTATAAGACATTCGATAAAATGTCTCAATAAGTTTGTTATTAGTAGATTGATTCGGTTATGGTTTAAATCATTCATAGGGGGTAGATAATCATTCGTAAAGCTCACAAGAATCCGTGAAACTTAGATTAATTTGACAACAAGGTTTGTGAAGGCAATTCATTCATTTCTTTTGGCAAAACTTTGTGGACAAACGTAATCGTCATGTTACTCTATAATGTACTCTACTCTTAGTAGTTAAGGATATTCATATTATTGAATCTTGTGCTAAAATCACGTCTAATTATGACTCTAAGTCCTTATTAAGGCAATATGGGAAAAGATGCTAATTTTTTCAATGTGAAGCAAATGTATAAAAAGGATGTTGTGTCATTCAGGGTATTCAGTTATTGTTCATGCATATTCATTTGCACTGCATTCACATATTACCCTGGGCTATCTGTGCTATGCACACTATAATATATTATATATATATAGGAGATATAGAGAAAGAGGGAAATGCGTTATATACGCACACCACCTGCAGCTGGTACATATTATCACAAAAGAGCCCTAAGAGGCCAACATTGAAGCCTGTGTGGCTAGCCTGTATGGCTTATATGATATAACCGAAAGCCTGTGTGGCGGTTATAATATGACCGAAAGCATGTGTGGCGGTCATGGTAAATAGGATTCCGATACAACCGAAAGCCTGTGTGGCAGTTATGGGAAATAGATAGTATATCGCATTTGCATCATGCATGACATTTATGTATATTATGCCCACAGAGGCTGTTATGAAAAAAAATACGCATGTGTGGCCATCGGTATACTGCATTGGTATTGCATAACATTTGGACATATGTACTAGGGCCCTCAGAGGCATGTATTATTGGTTAGTGTTTCTGTTTCAGATTATGATACATCTCTGATATGTTATTTATTATGTCTAACATATTCAGTACATTAATCGTATTGACATTCTTTTTACTGGGGACACTGCATTTTATGCCCACAGGTTCATACTAAGAAGGTGACAAATTGTATTAAGAGATTGATGGTTCTGCTGTGTGAGAGCACTCTACTTATTCCAGAGTTGCAGTCTGATTATAGTACGTTATACTCTTAGAGGCTTGTAGATAAATGTCACGTGGTTAGTTATCATACATGGCCTTATCGCCCTTAATATATATATATATATATATATATATATATATATATATATATATGGTTAAGTATGAGTTGTATGGTCAGAGGTGCCCGGAGGGTTGGGTCCGGGTGCCCGTCGCGGTCCTCTAGTTTTAGTCGTGATAAACTTGATATCAGAGCATGTCTGTCCTAGGAAGTCTACAAGTCGTGTCTAGTAGAGTCTTGATTATGGGTGTGTTGTGCGCCACACCTATAAACAGGAGGGTGCAAGGCATTTAAGAATGGTTTATACTCTTTAATTATTTAGATCGTACAGTATAGCTGAGTCGTAAGAATTTGAGCTAACTCGTGCCTGTTACTGTTTCGATAAGTGTCGATTACAAAAAAGACTTCAGTTAGTTCACATTTGTATCTAGTAAATGGGTGACTCTACAAGACGAATGATACGTCAGAAGGGCAATATGATTTCAAGATTATGAGAGCTAGCCCACTCGTATACGGGAGAGAGATAATGTAAGCTTGGGAAGCGAAATATTTGAGAACCTTAGAATGTTAAATAATCGTTGAGACCTTCGATATCCAATGCCTTCTTGAGTATGGCTTGACTGAGTTCCAATGACTATCCCAGGACATATGGAATGATACTTGGTTAACTGGGGTGTGATTTGAATCCTTGAATGTGATGTTAATAAATGTGCATGATTCTTAGACCACTTTAAGTATTTCCTTTGATTATACAAGACATGTTAAACTAGATTCAAATAGGAACAATGCAGAATGGTATATTTGTGGTAACATGATGTTTGATTTGAGTATCTTGTCATATTTTCTGTTTTGCCTTGATATATATTAACTGAGGGTTTGTTTGGGTAGCATGTTTATGCCATAGTTCAGATTTAAAGAAATCAGGAACTGGAGGGTATGTTTTGTATTTATATGCTTATGTGCTAAGTGAATCCCAGTAGCTAGAAATGTGTGATTAGGCTTAGGTATTTTAAAAAAAAGACTTTGAACCAGTTTGCATATCTCATAGTGCTCCAGATCTGTTAGGCTAATCCATGTTTAGATTAGTCTCATGTTAATTTCAGGAACATATAATTATTTGCTGATATTTGTATGAAGATGTGAGTTGCATCTCTATCTATTGGAACTAGAGATAAATATGCCTAAGTTACCCTATTCTAACTTTCAAATCATGTCTCTATGTTACTTTTAATTCCCCAAAAGTACGAAGCTTGAGTTTGGTCCTATTGTATATTGTTGGTGTTGTGACTTATGATTAATTTGTTTGAGTGAAATGATTTGTTTATTGCCTAAGTTGAGTATATACAAGCATTGGACATGTCACCCTAACATTCAAGGACGAATGTTTCTAAGGGGGAGAAAATGTAACACCTCATGATTCCGGATAATGATTTGAACCCATAAATGTGGGCAAGTGGATCTGAACCCCGAGGAATTTATGTTGTACCTGCGAATACTAATAAGGAAATTAGTATGTAAAAAAGATGACACCGAAATAATTTTGGGTTTAATCAATGTGACGACAAAGGTGATAATAGTATGTCCCCAAGAAGGCTACAGACTAGTGTCATATTATAAGAATTATGACATTGAGTAAAAGAATTTATAAGTCGTCAAAATTTAAGTAATTTGGGATCTAGAATTTTATTTGTGTGTATAATTAATTAATTGTGGGATCAAGTAATTATATTTGGGAATAATGTCATGGGACATTACGTGTATTCTTTTAAAAGCACTTGGGAATGAGTAAGTCGGTATAAGCAGTGGCCGACAGCTTCAAAGCTCCACCAGGCTCCACATACGCACCATCTATTCTCTTCCAATACTTTCAGATCAGCTTTTAACTCTCCTTCATCTCCTTAATCTTCTTCATTTCTATAAGCTTTATAGAAGCCGTTCTATGTAAAAGCAGTAGAATGGGTTATTTCAGTTGGTAAATTTCCCAAAATTCTCGATCAAATTGGGGTGTTTTTCGCAAGATTTTGCTTGTTGAAAAGTGGAAAAACAGTCATGATGTTCTGGGCCTTGTTCCATTGAAATTAATCCTTCAAGACAAGCTTGAACACTTCGTAATCCAGTAGAAAATCCAGAACATCAAGGGATTTCTGGGAAATCGATTTTTGGGTTGTTGGTTCTGCTTGTCAGAAACTGATTTGGGTGAAAGATTGTTCCGACGATTCTCGTCGCAGCAGCTAGCAGAGGTAATGATTCTTGTTCCTAAGTTTATATAATTTATAGAACATAATTCCTGCCACTAGGTTCTAAAGGAATTACCGGATATACTCAGTGTGGGTTGAGTATTGTTGGGACTGCCTGTTATCGTACGAAATTGAAGGTGCATGTGAAATTTCTGAGTTATTAAAGGTACTGCAGTAGTAAAGAAAAATGGCTGATTCTATTATTATATGTATAGGTTGTCACATAAAAAAATATAGATTCTACGCGTATAAGACTGTTACATCCCGTAATTCCCGGACATGAATAAGAGAATGTACGTGTGAAGATACGACTTTAAGTTTAATACGAAAGAAGGATTTCTTTTTCCTACGGAAAAATGATTTCGAGCCTCGGGAAGGAAAATTATTCGTTAATGAGAATTGAGTTCCCGAATTTGATATTTGAGACTTATAGAATTTATCGGATTTTCCGGGGATAAAATATTTTAGACCAATCGGAGGGCGACACGTGTCACCCTCCACATGCCAAGTACGACGAAATGTGGACAATTCAAGCTAGACAAGTGGAGCTTGACATTCTTGACTAAATCCTAGCCCTTCAAGTGTTTTAATCTTGGCCCTTAGTTGTGTTATATATATCACACTAGTGCAAGACAAGTTTCACACTTCGAGAATTTCATGAAAAAATTGTGCATTGTTTTAAGAGGCTCTCGACTTTGTGCCCTTATGGAAGACAAAATTTTGCAATTGTGGATCATAATTCACAAGACTTTAACCCAAGGTTTCTAGGAGTATTGTAAGGATATCTCAATAGAAAGATCCCGAAAACACAACGTTTGCACGTTAGTCGCAAGGCGAAAACCTAAGGTATTCTTCAACTTTGAAGATGGAACTTGAAGAGGAGTTCTTCATGAGCTTCTAAGGAGTGCTTGTAGCGGATTAGAACATAAGAAGATGAGCTAAAAGTTGCTAAGGATCGACTTTTACGCTTGGACATTATTAGGGCTTTTTGAGGTAAAATCTCCATCTTCTTAATGTAATTGAAGATTACATGTTATAGTAGTTAAGAAATGAGCATGTGGTATATAGAATGAAGTTTGAAAAGATTTGGATCATGTCGACATGTTAAAACTGAAAATGGACAAGTTAGCCATTAATGTTGTAATCAATTTGGTCGCTAGTTACAATCGTCGCATGTTAAGGAAGAAATGATTTATAGTTGTTGTAATTGTTATTATGTATATAACATGTTGGAATAACAACTTGGATTGAAAAAGGAATTGAAAGAGAATTGATATTGTTATGGATAGTGTTATTTCCGAGAATGTGCATTAAGGAATGAGCAGTTTTATATTGATTGTGGGGCAGAATTTTACACGTCCTATTAGGCGTGTAATATCCTTTGTATTGTTGAATTGTTGGGCCTTAAATGTGGCGTTTGGTTATTGATTTTCGGGCCTTGAAAAAGGTGGAAAAGTACGTAGAAACAAAGGAAGTGCTGCCCGATTTTCCGTAGAATAAGAGACCTTACACTTAGTATGATTCTACATTAAAAAGTTAGGAGTTGATAGACATGTTATGATTAATATAAGTTGAAGTACTACGAGTAGCGTATTCTACTTAAAGGATGGAATAACTATCAAGGTTGAAGTACTTTGGAGCATTTTGTTACTTGTCGATAATCGTCGCGAGGTATGTGAACCTCTTCCTTCTTTTGACATGATTCTATGTATGGAATATACATGTGGTGTTATTTCATGATTTCTTCTACTCTTAGAAGTTAAGAGGTATGTATGTTGATTTACTCTATGTAAAAGTTATGTCTAAGTTTTCCTAAGTTCTTACCAAGTCTTATGGGGGATGTTGGTAAGAGTCGTTAGAAAGTATTCGGAGTCGAGTTGACTTTGCTAATTTACTGCACGAATGAGAATAAGTATCGAACAAGCCATTGCAGCGTTAATAAAAGAAAATGTATCGACAATCAATTATATTAAAATGAGTAGAATTCTCCATCTGCATAGAAACTAAGATAAAACAAAATTGTATTACATTTTCTAGATCATGACTGCTTTAATAAGATCGTTATAAACGAGTATAACCTATTCACAACGCACAAAAGTATATGTTACTTAATTTAAAGAGTTTACGTTATGAAGTTTTAAGACTATGAACCTTAAATTCTTAAAAGATTAAGAGACTTTATTTTTTCAAGTTATGAGACTTGATTCTTAAAGGAAGAAATGACTTGATTTAAAAGTATAGAATACTTGATTTGGAAAGTATTGATTTCTTGATATTCTAAAGATAAGAGACTTGATTTCTAAAGTAAGAAACTTGATTTCTAAAGATAAGAGACTTGAAGTATTTTGAAAGTTATGCAACTTGATTTGAAAGTATAAGTCTCTTGGTTATATAAAGAATGAATTTGTCTAAACCATAAAGAGTTATAATGGCTTTATGAAAAGTTAGTTATAATGGCTTTATGGAAGGTTAAGAGAGTTGTCTATTTTGATTGATAGGCATGAGTTGCCTAGGTTGTGAAATTTGAAAGTTACTTGGTTTCAAAGTCTTGAAATGAATTTCTAAAGGTTTAGTAACTTAAATTGAAAAATAGACATGCCTTGATACTACAAGTGTTAGTATCTTGGGGTTTTATATGAAAATGAGTCTTTTGAAAAGAATGGAAGTACGTAGTACTTTGAGTTAAATTCCCGGATTTTTATGTGATATGAAAGTGCCTTGAGTTGTGAAATGAGATTCATTTTAGTATGCTAATGAAAGTTTAAAAGATCTTATGGACTTGCCTATGCTTGCTTGTAATAGTCTTTGAGTGCAAGTATTATATTTTTACGCTGTCGTGACTCTCAGTTGGAGGGTCGGCCGTCTTGTTGTAAATTTACTTGACGCGTCTTGGATGACGGAGGATTCCACGTATGCTTCCATTGTGATTGATCCTTGGACATGCTTATACGATGAGGATTCCGAGCACGCGACCGAGACGCGCTAAATTCTCGGATGCTATTATTACTCCATGGTCATGCTTATACGATGAGGGATTTCGGGGCATGCGACCATGTTATATGCTATTACTCCATGGACTAGCTCTCCATGAAGACATGTACCCGAGATGAGGGATTCCACGGGCATGTTATATATGATTATTACCCCATGGATTAGCTTTCCGTGAAGTCATGTACCCGAGATGAGGATTCCACTTCATGAGATATATATATATATATATATATATATATATATATATATATATATATATATATATATATATATATATATATTGCATATGTATGTACGGTGAGGTAGGATGCCACGGCACACATGGTTATATTTTACACTTACTACCGTTACGTGATGAGAATTCCACGGGCAGGAAATATATATATGTATTGTATATGTGTACGCCGACAGTGAGGTAGGATGCCACGGGCGCGTCACATGGTTATATTTTACACTTACGGCTGTCGACAGTGATGAGGGATTCCACGGGCAGGAAATATATATATGTATTGTATATGTGTACGCCGACAGTGAGGTAGGATGCCACGGGCGCGTCACATGGTTATATTTTACGCTTACGGCTGTCGGTAGTGATGGGGGATTCCACGGGCACACTTTGATATTTGTGGGCTTGAGACCCTTAATGGACTGTGTGATGATATTTGAGGGCTTGTGTCCATAGCCCTGGTGTGACTATTGTTCATGTATTGAAATAGTCTTTAAAAAAGGAAAAAAACTGACTTTCATTACTTTCACTTCGGCAAGGCACAATGTACTGTTATTTTGGTTATCATACATGTCTCAAGCTTTATTTTAGACTATTATGATTTCATTACAGTACTTTCAGTTTTACATACTTGGTACATATTTAAATCGACTTCTCCTTGGAGGCTGCGTTCATGCCGCAGGTTGAGGTACATAGCTTGTTAATCCTCATTCTTAGGATCACTGTTCAGTTGGTTGGAAAGCTCCATTATTTCGGAGGCTTTGTATTTTGGTGCAGTTCCCTGAGGTTGTAGATTTATGGACATTCAGGGGAATGGCGGGGCCCTGTCCCTTCACAGTTGTTATGTCAAGAATTCTTAGAGGTCTGTAGTCATATCTTGTGGATTGGGTTGTGTAAAAAAAAAAAAAAGGTAACTGCTTTTTGGGTTACGTGTATATTTTTGGAAGGTGGCCTTATCGGCTAACCTATTATTTATTTCCTGTTAAGTTTATGTATGTTCCGCTGATTATCTCTGATGTATACCTGTAAGGGTGCCCAGGTAGGGTATCAGTCGCGGGCCCGGAGTCGGGTTGTGACAAAGACATTCGATAAAATGTCTCAATAAGTTTGTTATTAGTATATTGATTCGGTTATGGTTTAAATCATTCATAGGGGGTAGATAATCATTCGTAAAGCTCACAAGGATCCGTGGAACTTAGATAAATTCGACAACAAGGTTTGTGAAGGCAATTCATTCATTTCTTTTGGCATAATTTTGTGGACAAACGTAATCGTCATGTTACTCTATAATGTACTCTACTCTTAGTAGTTAAGGATATTCATATTATTGAATCTTGTGCTAAAATCACGTCTAATTATGACTCTAAGTCCTTATTAAGGCAATATGGGAAAAGATGCTAATATTTTCAATGTGAAGCAAATGTATAAAAAGGATGTTGTGTCATTCAGGGTATTCAGTTATTGTTCATGCATATTCATTTGCACTGCATTCACATATTACCCTGGGCTATCTGTGCTATGCACACTATAATATATTATATATATATAGGAGATATAGAGAAAGAGGGAAATGCGTTATATACGCACACCACCTGCAGCTGATACATATTATCACAAAAGAGCCCTAAGAGGCCAACATTGAAGCCTGTGTGGCTAGCCTGTATGGCTTATATGATATAACCGAAAGCCTGTGTGGCGGTTATGATATGACCGAAATCCTGTGTGGCGGTCATGAGAAATAAGATTCCGATACAATCGAAAGCCTGTGTGGCGGTTATCGTAAGTAGGATTCCAATATAAGTCTGTGTGTCGATTAAGGGAAATAGATAGTATATCGCATTTTCATCATGCATGACATCTATGTATATTATGCCCACAGAGGCTGTTATGAAAAGAAAGACGCATGTGTGGCCATCGGTATACTGCATTGGTATTGCATAACATTTGGACATATGTACTAGTGCCCTCAGAGACATGTATTTTTGGTCAGTGTTTCTGTTTCAGATTATGATACATCTCTGATATGTTATTTATTATGTGTGACATATTCAGTACACGACTGACGTTCCTTTTGCTGGGGACACTACATTTTATGCCCGCAGGTTCATACTAAGAAGGTGCCAAATTGTACTAAGAGATTGATGGTTCAGCTGTGTGAGAGCACTCTACTTATTCCAGAGTTGCAGTCTGTTTGTGGTACGTTATACTCTTAGACGCTTGTAGATAAGTGTCATGTGGTTAGTTGTCATACATGACCTTATCGGTCTTGATGTGTGTATATATATATATATATATGTGTGTGTTTTTTGGAGTTTGGAAATTTGTTTTTTAACATCGGGTATTTCTAATTGTGTATTTAATGAAACTTCTTTTTTCAGTTCTTGTAGGTGGTATATTTTTCCTTGTATTTTTGCGTTTATACCATCTTCATGTATCGAACATGTTATTATTATGTTTAAATTTCTTGTTTTTGGCTTTGCTATGAAATGAAATTTTAATTTCTTTTTATTAAATTTAAAAGATACGGAATCGCTATCTATTTTATAAGGAGTGATGAGATTTATGAATGGTGTTCCTAAGATGACGGAACTGTGTATATCATCTGTCAAAACAAACGGTGTTGCTATAGAAACTCCGTTATTTTCAACTGTCGCAGTGGTCTTTGAATCAATTCTGATTTTGGTATTATTAGCAGCTTTACTCTTTCACTAATTTTTTCTCTGAACTTTTCTGGTACTATGTCTATTTTTATTAGGTTTAAATCTGCACCCGTATCAAAAAGTGCAATTGTTTGAATTTTAAAGTTATCCAAGAATTTAAGAGTAATTTTTATTAGGTATTTTTTTGACGTGATTTGTCTTAGGACATTAAGGAAGTCTTTTGGAATTTCTTCTAGGCTTTTTTACTCTACGGGGTTTTCTGAATTGGATTTAGAGTTTTGTGATGCAGGATTTGAAAGGATTATTTTTATTAATTTAGAATCTTGTTTCTGTTTTTCTTTTAATTCTTTTATCTCTATTTTTACTTTTTTTATTTCTTTTTGTAATTCTTGTTTTGTTATTACTTCTTTATCATTGTCTAACACACACACACTTTTAATTATTTCAGATGAACTAGTCGTGACCAATTCAGTTATTTGAAGGAGAACACTAGGTTTTATCCTGGTGTTTGGATCAGAATTACGTAATTTCATTTTACAGTATTTTAAATTTTGTTTGTATTTGGAAATGTCTTTCTCGGTAGATTGTGGTGTATCCGGTATAATGAATTATGTGTTGGAACTACTGGATGTTCCAATTTTACTTAATTGGTCTTGTATGGCCTGAACGAATTCAGACTTACTTTGTTTGATATCTTTAATACTATCTTTGGATACTTGGAATGGTTTAAAGATCGGACTTTTCAAATTTGTTTCCTTAGGTAATTCTGAGGAACCTATAGTAACTACAGGATGGTTTTTTATGTAATTTTCGATTCTGTCTAATTGTTTTCATATGGTATTTAAATTAATGTTGGTAAAGTTATTTTGTGCAATGATGTTTTTTGTATTTGTTCTTTCATCTTCTGAATGAGTTTTAAAAGGAAATGCGTCTATGGAGCTCCCATGGACTCAAAACATTCTTTTATGTCACTAAGAAAAATGGATTGGTAGTTTCTAAGTAAAAAATGAACCTTATATATATATATATATATATATATATATATATATATATATATATATAGTTAAGTATGAATTGTATGGTCAAGGGTGTCCGGTGGGTTGGGTCCGGGTGCCCGTTGCGGCCCTCTGGTTTGGATCGTAACAAGTTCATGTAAAATTATACAGTCTAGTGCGACGTACCAAACGAGCCCTAAGCTCCTAAGTTTGATGAATGCATTTCAAATTCAATCCTTGGACAATGCTTAAGTTCAAAGTTCAAAGTTCAAACCCGATGGTTTGAATTTAAACTTTGAGTTTTTAAAATTAGACTTTCTGATATGAACTTTTAGCATTCTTATTTAAAACATACCTAGTTTTAAAAGTTATTTGCAAGAATTGATTAAACTTTAAATTATTTGTAAGAACTGAATATGTTTTAAATTGGAATGTAAAAATTGACTAACTAATGTCATATCTAATATTCCATCCGTTTCAAAATATTTGTTTGGTTTTGACATGACATAATTTTTTTTTTTTAAATATTGAATCTTATAATCTTAAATTAAAGATATGAAGAATATATTAAAATATCTTTTAATTTTGCTTAAATATAAAGTTGAAAATAAAAAGTTACAAACAAAACGAAAATGACAAATATTTTAAAACATATAAAAACTTTCTCTCATCAACTTCACCTAGATAAAGCTGACCAACACAAAGCATGCAAATACATTCCTTTCCTCTTCAACTTCACCGGAGATGCTAACATGGATAAACCCTCCCAAAACCCTTTTCCCCTTTCCTCCCATCACCCCAAAATACCCCTCAATTTCTCCATTATTACCCATTTGCTCAATTTCCCCAAAAACCCTAATTTCAACTGATTATGGCCTTAAATTTAGGGGGGAAATACTCTATCTTCAACAACTCAAAATAAATCCCAATAAAACCCTTCAATTAAACCCACATTTACGTTCAGCAACACTTAACACAATCAAATCCGTTGAAATTTGTCTCTTTTCTATGGGTATTGAACGCTCGGCAATTGGTCGAATACTTGATATACATCCCCAGTTATTAACATTCGGAGATGATAGACCCGGTCCCTCATCGCTATTACCAAGGTAAACCGCGGGAGGTGCTTCATTTGACAGAGTCTGAGAGCGGACAACTGATCAATGACACAAGGCTCAACCCCCTGCCGGGGATCGATCCCACACTGCGCATGCCAGCGCGTCTTAGCGCCCATCCTTTGCCACTGAAATATGCCCCGGGGAACAATTCGCTGAGAGAGGACTCGAACACGAAATCCCTCCTAGCATACCCTTAGTGAAATGGCCACTAGGCCCAACACCTTTGAGTACATGCTTCTCAAAGATAGCATTTATAATCGGTATAACCACACCTATGGTAGAGGAATGATTTTCCTAGGTGTTATAGGAGATTTTACAGCTACGGACAGGCATTGCTCTGTGTGTACAATAATGATGGGACTCACTGCTATGTCCTAGGGGTGAGCGGGTCCGGGTACCCTACTATTTTTGAACTACCCGGAACCTACCCTGTAAAAGACCGGTTCCTAAATTTACTACCCGGAACCTACCCGTATCAATCCTTACCCGGAACCTATCCGGACCCTGCAGTTCCGGGTAGGTTCCCGGGTACCCTGTAACGAAAAACACATTCAAAAGTAATAGTCATCAGTACTTCAGTAGCACATCAATAGTAAAAAATAATAGCTATTTAACTAAATTATGCTAGAAAACAGTGGCAACACAATTGAGTACTAGAACTTCTTTCTTATTAATGCAAGCTGTCAATAAAAAGTTGCAATTGACCTTGATGCTCTATCCTACTTCAGAGTTTATGAATCTTTGATCATTTAAACGAGGTTATCCATTGAAAGGTCTTTTAGCAGAACTGCAATACCATCAAGGATTTGAACACAGAGGAACGTGAAGGCTAAGGGTTAACCATGAATAAAATCCATCGAAGTAGAGTAGAGAATCCCTTCTCCCCCTCCCCCTCCCTTTCTCAAAGTTCTCAAACAGATGAAAAATTCCATACCTGAAGTGTAACATAGAACTTCAATCCCTCGTTGATATTCTCCTTTATTTCCTGATATTTTGAAATACGACTTGATTTGCCTATAGATTCGCTCACGGGATGCTGTAACATTGAGAAGTACACAGTGAGCCAATAAAAATCAACTAATACTGCTAGAATTAGAAATCAACATTGGACAAAAATTGATAGCAACAACAACATTTCAGAGTAAACAAATCAGACATCTACAATTATAGTTGGGTTGAACATGATCATTGTTCCTTTGGTGTTGGTGGCTGCACATGGAAGCAGCAAGCTTCTACACTTCCCGAATGATTGACAATATTATCCAGACTTTTTGTCATACTTTCATAGCCTCCTTATGGTGTCTCTTGCATCTGAAATGTATAGGGTGCACAACTAATACTAGGCCAATGGGCTTTGTTAAATTAAAGTGGACTGGGTTGATAAATTAAATGGACTGGTGTGTTTGATTGTTTGGGTATAAAATTAAGTAGACTAAATAAATAATTTAAAGGGGGGGATTAATAGGGTCCGGGTATCGGTTCCGGTTCCGGGTACTCGGTTTATATATTTTGGAACCGGAACCGGACCCTATTTTATCGGTTTCTAATTTTACTACCCGGAACCTACCCGTTATTCTAATATATCTATCCGGAACCTACCCGTTAGTGTCGGTTCCGGTCGGATATCTGGGTACCCTGTACCCGTCCTCACCCCTACTATGTCCTGACTGTTGGAAGTTAGGATTATAGCGTGTTTGGCCAAAGCTTGTGAGAAGTCAACTTTTCTTCAAAAAGTGCTTTTTTAGAAAGTTGAGGTGTTTCGCCAGCTTTTAGGAAAAAATAAGTGTTTTTGAGTAATAGCAGAACCTAAAAAAATTGTTTTTCTCATAAGCACTTTTGAAAAATTAGCCACGCATAAAGTACTGCTATAATATTGATAAAAGTGCATTTCAAATTGATTAGCCAAACACATTGCTGTTGGTATAATAATCTGTACTTGGCTAAATAATGATTCAAAACAATATGTTAATCACTTAGTGAAACATATAACATTAGTGAAACAATAAACGAAAACAGAATCTGTTTTGGAAAAATAATTTCAGAATGTAATCGAGCCCACTTAGTTCAAAGTGTGTCCTTAAGGAAATTATTCCTCAAGACTCGAGGTTAACTAATATCGCCTCCCGTGATAGAACGATTATCTTACCGAATAGTAGTACTCCAAATTCGGTAGCAACGAACCACTCAACGACAAGATATCACACGTAATGAAATTTTCGAGTGAAGAGCAACTTAATTTCGTAATTGATTAGAATATGAATTAGTGAATAAATTCTTGAAATAATCAAGAATTTATAGGGTTAGAGGTACTGATTCTGAATGGTTGCAACCATTCAGAATAGTCACCTAATTTTGGAGGGAAATTCGAAAAAGAGAGGGAGAGCCGGACGTGTCGGGTCGTCGCGGTCGATCCGCTTGGATTTGTTTTTAATTAAATAATTAATTAATTAATTTAATTAAAGCGTTTGTCCAAAAGATTATCAATCAATTTTTTGACAAATCCAAATCAAAGCCGAGCGGCGACATTTACGGCGCGAGGGGTCCTTGCCCTCTCAACCCTTTTAGCAGCTAGAGAAAGTGTAATGTAATATATACACCTCTCTTTCCTTCTCTTTTTTCGATGTGGGACAAAAGAGCACTTTCCCTTTAATTTTCATCTCATCATTTCCCATTCACCAATATCAAAACCCAACAATCCCCCACATGAATGGGGAATGGTTATAAGATAGAAGAATGTACGGACGAGTGTGATATACTGGCGAGAATTGATCGTCCGATAAGTAGGTTTCCCTTTGAACTTTCCGTAGTGAACTTATATCGGATATACTCGATCAATTGGTAGATTTGATATCTTTGAACCGTCGAACTTTGTTGTATACCTAGACAACATAAGACACACAATCAACCCTCAACCGTTTATGGTTCTCACGGTTGTGTTCGTTTCAGCCATGAACACCGCCTGGTCTCATGAGTGCATAGAGAATGGGCTTTTACTGTCATTCCCCTTTAAAGCGGCTTACACTTAACACTCACATAGGTGATTTATAAACATGTGGTCCTATAGCCACATTATCTGGTCATACATCGCCAGATTTAGATAACCATTAAAAAACATTAATGCTTTATTAACTCATTAACAAGCCATAAAGTCTTATCCTTATTTCTGAACATTGTCTTCAGCCGAGAATGGGTTGAGTGAGTTGACAATGTTGAACCGTCGATCACAACTTTGTTTGATCTCTCAACCTAGCTCTTGGGATCTCCATCGCTAGGTAGAGTTACCGTCATGATGACTTGTCTTGGCCTTAACCCCATTCCCGTTGATGATCTACCAACTCTCTAGATAAGCCTTTTGTAAGCGGATCCGCCACGTTATCTCTTGACTTTACATAATCAATTGTGATAACGCCACTGAGAGGAGTTGTCTAACAGATTGTGTCTCCGTCAGATGTGACGAGATTTTCCGTTATACATTACGCCCCCGCCTACCTATTGCGCTGATCACGGTGTATACATATAGGAGCCAAAGGTTTGGGCGAATGGAATATCTTCTAAAAATTCGAGCAATTCGAACTTCAACGGCCTTGTCTAAAGCTATAAATTCTGATTCCATTGTAGAAATGCGCGATGTATGCTTTGATGATTTCCAAGACACTACTCCTCCGCCAACAGTGAAAACATATCCACTCGTGGATTTAACTTCAAACGATCCGGTGATCCAATTTGCATCACTATATCCCTCAAGTACTGCGGGATATTTATTATAATGCAAAGCATAGTTTTGGGTGTGTCAAATATCTCAAGACTCGTTTCATTGCCATCCAATGAGTTTTATTGGGATTACTCGTGAATCGACTCAGCTTGCTTATAGCACATGCTATATCTGGTCGTGTACAATTCATAATGTACATCAGACTTCCCAAAACTCGTGCAAAGTCCAATTGTGAGTCACTTTCACCGTCATTCTTTTGAAGTGCAAAACTTACATCAATTGGAGTCTTTGCAACATTGAAATTTAAATACTTGAACTTGTCAAGTACTTTTTCAATATAATGTGACTGTGATAATGCTAGACCTTGTGGAGTTTTATGGATCCTAATTCCTAAGATCAAATCAGCAACCCCTAAGTCTTTCATGTCAAATTTGCTAGCGAGCATACGCTTCGTAGCATTGACATCGACAATATCTTTACTCATTATCAACATGTCATCAACATACAAACAAACAATGACTTCATGATTTGGAGTATTTTTAATGTAAACACATTTGTCACACTCATTAATCTTAAATCCATTTGCCAACATTGTTTGGTCAAATTTTGCATGCCATTGTTTGGGTGCTTGTTTAAGTCCATAAAGTGACTTAACAAGTCTGCACACTTTCCTTTCTTTACCAGGAACCACAAAACCCTCAGGTTGTTCCATGTAAAATTCTTCCTCCAATTCTCCATTTAAGAAAGCTGTCTTGACATCCATTTGATGGATTTCAAGACCATATACGGCCGCCAGTGCCACTAACACCCGAATAGATGTTATTCTTGTCACCGGCGAGTATGTGTCAAAGTAATCAAGACCTTCCTTTTGTCTATAACCTTTGACCACAAATCTTGCCTTATATTTGTCAATAGTACCATCAGCTTTCATTTTCCTTTTAAAGATCCATTTTGATCCTAAAGGTTTATTTCCAGGAGGAAGATCAACTAACTCTCATGTATGGTTGTTTAAAATTGATTCAATCTCACTATTGACTGCTTCTTTCCAAAATGTTGAATCAGAAGATGACAGTGCTGCTTTAAATGTTTGAAGCTCATTTTCAAGCAAGAATGTTACAAAGTCTGGTCCAAAGGAAGTGGATGTCTTTTGACGTTTGCTACGCGTTAGATCCTCTTTGCTTGGTATACTTTCCTTTGGTTCTTCCCGCGGTCGTTTAGATCTTTCACTTGACGACTCACATTCAGTTTTATACAGATAGATGTTTTCAAAGAATTCAGCATTATCTGATTCAATTACCGTATTAACATGAATTTCGGGATTGTCCGATTTGTGAACCAAAAACCGACAAGCTTTGCTTTTTGTAGCATAGCCAATAAAAACGCAATCCACAGTTTTTGATCCGATTTTTACCCTTTTGGGCAAAGGAACTTGGACCTTCGCTAAACACCTCCACACTTTGAAATATTTCAAGTTGGGTTTTCTTCCTTTCCATAGATCATATGGAATAGATTATGTTTTGCTGTGGGGTACTCTGTTGTGTATTCGATTAGCTGTAAGGATAGCTTTCCCCCACAAGTTCTGCGGTAAACCAGAACTAATTAGTAAGGCATTCATCATTTCCTTTAATGTTCGGTTTTTCCTTCCCGCAATTCCATTTGATTGTGGTGTGTAAGGGGCAGTAGTTTGATGAATAATTCCATATTCCAAACATGTCTCTGCAAAAGGAGATTCGTACTCTCCACCCCTATCACTTCTAATCATTTTGATCTTTTTATTCAATTGATTTTCCACTTCGTTCTTGTATTGCTTAAATGCATTAATTGCTTCATCCTTACTATTAAACAAATACACATAATAGTATCGAGTGCAATCGTCAATGAAAGTTATAAAATACTTTTTTCCACCACGAGATGGTATTGACTTCATATCACATATATCTGTGTGAATTAAGTCTAAATGATTTGAATTCATATCAATAGACTTATATGAATGTTTAACAAACTTAGATTCAACACAAATTTCACATTTTGATTTGTTACACTCGAATTTAGGCAATACTACTAAATTGATCAATTTTCGCAAGGTTTTGTAATTGACATGTCCTAAACGAACATGCCACAAATCATTTGACTCCAATAAGTAAGCATTTTGAATTTTTATTAATATCACAACAACCATTACATTGAGTTTTAAAAGGCCCTCGGTTAGGTAGCCATTTCCTATGAACATATCATTATTATTTATTACAATTTTCTCACTAACCAGCAAACACTTAAACCCGTTTTTGGCGAGTAGTCCAATGAAACTAAATTCTTCCGAATTGTTGAACGTGCGTAACATTGTTGAGAGTCGACCTTGCCTAAGTCATCTTCGTAAGTATCTTTCCATATCCTTCAACCTCGTGTTGCGAGATTTCCCATAAACAGTACTCTTCTGTCCAATGAGCATATGTTGGAAATGCTTCTGCATAGCGCAAACATGTCGAGTGGCACCGAATCCAACACCACTCCTTCGGGGTTTCCAACCAAATTGCACTCGACAAGATTGCACACGCATCATTCAGATCATCATTCATTTCCACCATATTGGCTTGTCTTTTCCCTTGTCTTTTCTGAGACGACAACTGGGATTTTGTGGCCGCCTTTCCCACAATTAAAGCGGTTGCCTTGAACTTTTCTTGTTAGAAACCTTCTCTTTCCGTATGCCTATTTATTTTCTTGTTCATTTTCTGAGCAAGATCTTCAACGATGTTGGCCCCTTCAATTGGTGAACTCTTACGATACCTCTTTCACGGTTTTGTTATCTTCGCCGATCTTGAGACGAATCACAAGATCCTCCAACTTCATTTCCTTTCTTTTGTGCTTAAGATAATTCTTGAAATCTTTCCACGAAGACGGTAATTTCTCAATCATTGCAGCCACTTGGAATGCTTCATTCACTACCATACCTTCAACAATAAGGTCATGGAAGATAAGTTGAAGCTCTTGAACTTGGGTTCCAACAGTTTTCCCATCAACCATTTTATAGTCTAGGAATTTGGCAACCACAAACTTCTTCAAGCAAGATCTTCTGCCTTGTACTTCTTTCAAGTGCACTCCATAGTTCTTTGGAAGTTTCTCTTGACCGTAGACATTGTACAAGTCATCTTCTAAGGCACTTAAAATGTAGCCTTTGCACAAAAATCAGCCTGCTTTCCAAGCCTCAACCATGAACTGGCGTTGTCGCATGTCGGCAGTAACGGGAGGTCCTCACTGGTGAAATTTTGCAAACCAAGGGTGGTAAGCCAAAAGAACATTCTTTGCTGCCATCCTTTAAAGTTGGCACCGGTGAACCTCGCAGGTTTCTCACCACAGATCGCGGACAGATTGTAGTAATCACGTGCGGATTTGCAGAGGTCGTTCCAATTTCAATTGCCATTGTTTGTCACTGTCAAATAGACAAACTGTTTTAATTAATAAAACCAAAATAACAATTAATTCACAGACTTCAACGATGAAGATTTTATTTCTTCAAATCGCAGTCGAATTATAAACTTAAACGATGAAGATTTTATTTCTTCAAATCGTAGTATAATTATGAAACTTTAGTATTCCAACGAAGTTTTTATATCTTCGAGTCAGAATGCTAATATTCATATGGAGTAGAAAACTACACAAGTTTTAATCTCCTTAAACAGAACGATGAAGTTTTTATGTTCTTCAAATCGTTGCAACAAATATCATACACAACGGTGAAGATTTTATTTCTTCAAATCGAATCAAATTGATAGAAACGAAGTGCAATAGATTGTACGTTATATACTTGATGAAGTTTTTATATATTCAAATCAAGTATCCAAATGAGTAGAAAGTTATGAAAACTTTAATCTCAACCGGAGTAGAAAATCCGAAGATTTTAATCTCCAAACAACATACAAAAAAAACACTTTTTTGTTTTTTTTCCCCCGAAAAAACATTTTTTTTCTTTTGGAAAACACTTTTTCCTGGACTTTAATATTCCAACGAAGTTTTTATATCTTCAAGTTAGAATACGAAATTACATACGGAGTAGAAAACCACACGGGTTTTAATCTCCAAACCAGGATACAGATTAAAATACAATAAACATAATTTCCTTAAGATTGTTGGTATAATAATCTGTACTTGGCTAAATAATGATTCAAAACAATATGTTAATCACTTAGTGAAACATATAACATTAGTGAAACAATAAACGAAAATGCAACTGCTTTGGAAAAATAATTTCGAATGTAATCGAGCCCACTTAGTTCAAAGTGTGTCCTTAAGGAAATTATTCCCTCACAAGACTCGAGGTTAACTAATATCGCCTCCCGTGATAGAACGCTTATCTTACCGTAATAGTAGTACTCCAAATTCCGTAGCAACGAACCACTCAACGACGATATCACAGAATGAAATTTTCGAGTTGAAGAGCAACTTCGCAATTTGCATTGATTAGAATATGAATTAGTGAATAAATTCTTGAAATAATCAAGAATTTATAGGGTTAGAGGTACTGATTCTGAATGGTTGCAACCATTCAGAATAGTCACCTAATTTTGGAGGGAAGGGAGAGCCGGACGGGTCGGGTCGCGGGTCGATCCGTTTGAATTTGTTTTTAATTAAATAATTAATTAAATTAAAGACGATCTTTCGCCAAATCCAAATCCGAAGCCGAGCGAGCGACGACGACGGCGCGAGGGGTCCTTGCCCTCTTAACCCTTTTAGCAACTAGAGAAGGTGTAATGTAATATATACACCTCTCTTTCCTTCTCTTTTTTCGATGTGGGACAAAAGAGCACTTTCCCTTTAATTTTCATCCCATCATTTCCCATTCACCAATATCAAAGCCCAATAATTGCTACTCTCCAAACCTACTTTTTCGAAAGCACTTTTCAAAATAAACAAAATTTGGAAGCTTGACCAAACACGACATTAATCTCTTTAGATATCCGAGGCTCTCAAGGAATACTCCCTCCATTCTTTTCATATAGCGATATTAGACTAGACGGAGTTTAAGATGTTAATTCGATTTCTATACCATATTAATAATAGTGAAAGAAAATATTACAATACTGGTTGAGCTTAATTGTTGAAGTTGCGAAAGTTGTATCGAAGTAGAATGAATTTAAACATTCTGGAATGCCCAAAAATGGAAGTGTCATATAAATTGGAACGGAGAAAATGCTATTCAAATACGCTCGTAAGGTTTAGTTCATTGTCATTGGCGATTAATGTGATGATTAGATGATACGTAAGTTCACTGTATTTGGATGGTCATGATTTTTCCCTTTACCGTCATCATTCTGCTATTTGAATGCAATCAATGCATTAAATATGATAATGTGTTGGCCATTGTATAATATTTCTGTGCACAATGGTGTTCAGGGTCATGAATGATCAACGATTCTTCATCTTGTTGAGGTCTATTTTAAAAAATTGCCATTTCCTGAATCGCTTTTTAGAAATCGTAAATTCTAATGGTAAACTTAGTAGGTTGAAACTTAGCACTTCCTATTTGTTGCTGCTTGTATGCTCAACCAAATGAAAGCTTGTGTGACATGGCTTTGTCGCATAACTTAATCATGTATGATGAGGGGGAGGGTGTTCAATAAGACACCTTAATATGTTTACTATGACTGCTTATATTGCTTTATGGTTAAGGATTAGTCTGTGCAAGTGTTTTTTCTCCTTTGTGAAAGGTAGTGATTTGGATGCACTAGAAGTTTTAAGCTAATTTCTTCAGTTAACTTTTAACACGAATATATCGATGATTGAGGTGGTTTTTGTTCTTCTACAAAGATCAAATTTTGGTTTCTTTTTTTTATGTGAGTTGATGCACCAGGATTCTTCTCACTCAGCTAAAACATTAACGGTGCTCTGTATAATCCAAAATTGAGTCCCAACTTATCTCTAACCTAAAATCATGTCGCAGCCATTACTGTTTTTGCATGTCCTCTATATATTACATGGTTCCATTGCTGAAAAGATTCTTTCTTTTGCCAAGTGATAATTTGGTACACTACCACTTAGAGTTAGAGTAGAACGGAATTCGGGTGCAAAGCAGCCTAAAAAACTACACATGCTGTCTTTTGTAGTTGCTTTAGTTATGCCTCATCAGTACCTTGATCGTGTTTCCTCTTAGAGGACAAATGATTTATAGTAGGGAAGACATAGATTCACCTTTAAACTATACCCGAAATATCGATATCACACTTAATCTATTACGACGATCTATTACACCTTGACAATTTTTAAAATGAATTTATTTAGCTCCTGAGAGCTGATGCGGCAAAAAAATTAAAATAATTAAAAAAGAGGCACATTTTGATTAAAATTTATTCATTTCTCATTATTTTTTTTGCATCCTTCCCTTTCTTCTTCATCTTTTTTCCATCTTCTAAAAGATGATTTGGAAAGAAAATGAAGATTGGGGTTTTTTGGTGAAGAAAAAAGGTGTAAAGATTGTGTTCGGTAGCTTTGGACAGAGATTGTAGAGGTTCTATACCACTGTTATGTTGACATCGTTCATCTACTTCCGCCACCGTCGTAACTACGATGACGCCCGACCCACTGCCCCTCTTCCTTTTGCCGTCTCATCACATTTCATTTTTCGCGTTTAATGGTCTAATGGTTGCCGCCAGTTATGGTTTAATGGTTGCGCCGCCGCCGGATGGACACTTCAGGCTGCCGGACCCCAACCCCCTATGGGGAGTTCCAAGACGAATCCAACCCAATCGGAATCAGCCTCAAATTCCAACCACAGCTCTGTCAATTTGCTAAAAACGACAACAAATTTTGAAGAACAATTCCGCCCAAACTTTTCATTCCAATGGCAGCCGTCGGCGACATCTAATATGATTCCCTTTTGATTTTTTGGAAAAAAGAAAAAAGATTTAAGTTATATTTGATAGAATATGATAGAATATTTAGTCATAATTGTGTATATTTTGTATATGGTAGATGTATATTTAGTAATTTATTACCTTAATTCTAACCTAGGATTATGCTTTTATTATGAGTATATTTACTACTCATTTGGAATGAAATAATCATAGTATATTTCTTACCTGATATCAGATTCTAGAAAAAGTTCATAAATCTTAAATTTTCCTCCCTTGGCTGTTGCTCCCTCCTTGCCGCCGCCATCCACTTCCTTCATCTTCCCTATTTCGTCAGTTATGTCTGACTCGAAATCAAATTTTCATTCAGCCCTCGCTATTTCAAACATTAAGTCTTATATCTCCATCACTCTTGAGATGAAAAACGTCCATTATGCGACATAGACACAACTCTTCAAAATTCATTGTCGGTCACATCAGGTTATCCATTGTATAATTCCACCAGAAAAATATAAGGAGAAAGTGCCAAAAACTGATGATGAAAAGGAATTATGGTTGACCCTCGATGCAACGGTTCTCCAGTGGATTAATGCAACAATCTCGAGCGATTTGCTGCATACGATTATTGAACCCGACTCCATGGTAATAGAGTCGATTACGTGACATATTTCAGGATAATAAAAATTCCCGGATCGTCACACTTGAGCAAGAATTCTCCACCACTGACATGTCGGATTTTCCCAACGCATCCGCATATTGTCAACGTCTCAAAGTTCTGTCGGACCAACTCAAGAACGTTGGGGCGCCGGTAACTAACAATCGACTCGTTTTACAAATGATTATCGGTCTCACTGACGCGTATAGTGGCGTTGGTACACTTATCCGCCAAAGCAACCCTCTTCCGCCATTTTACCAATCCTGTTCTATGCTCATGATAGAAGAAGCAGGTTTTGCCAAAAAAATAGCCATCGTATCAAATTTTGTCATTGTTGTCGCTCCGTTCGATGATAACTTACAATTTGAAAATTTGCCGCCAAACCATGATCAAAGGGGATGAAATGGCAATAACGACGCAGAAAATCACTACGCGCTACGCGGTGGCAGAGGCGGCGACAACAATCAAGTCCGCCAGCGTGGCAAACGCGAGCCCAGCTGGGAAGTGCACCGCAGAAATGGCCCGACAGTGGCCTCAGACGTGCACCGCTTCTTTCCTTAAGGAAATTGGGCGAGCCCATCCAAGGCATATCGCGCCATTCCGCCAAGAGCTGCCAGCCAGGCCAACATACTTGGGCCACATCCACAGCCGACCCACTAGCAGCAGGCCCATTCGGTAGTAGCAACACCAATTGACATCGAGGTCGCGATGCACACTCTTGGGCTCACTCCGTCCGACGCAAACTGGTACATGGACACAAGAGCAACATCTCATATTACTTTCTGACAAGTTAATCTCCCGTCCTATTTTAATTTGAGCAATAATCGTAGTATAATTGCCGGAAATGGTCATTCAATCCGTGGTTATGGTAGTACAAACTTGCCCCCCCCCCCCCCCCGAACCCACCGTTAGCCTTAAAGAATGTCCTTCATGCTCTCCAATTGATTAAAAACGTGGTTTCAGTTAGAAAATTTATCACTGACAATTCAATTTCTGTTGAATTTGATCTTTTTGGGTTTTTCCTGAAGGATTTTCAGACGAGGATGCACCTAATGAGATGTGATAGTCGAAGCGAGTTATATCCAATCACCACTACCACACATTGAGCCAAGTTACCATCCACTTTTGTAGCTTTACCACTTTTTTTATGACTTGAACGTTTGGGTCATCCAGGAGCACCTGTTTTTGCCTTCAACAAAATAAATTTATTGAGTGTACTAGAACTTGTAATTCTCATGTGTGTCGCTCATGTACTCTTGGAAAACATGTTAAATTGTCTTTTGTTGCTTCTAATTCATGCATTGTTATGCCTTATGATATTATCCATAGTGATATTTTGACATCTCTCGTTTTGAGCTCTTGGGGCCATCGATATTATCTTTTTTTGTTGGATAATTACTCTAATTTTTTGTGGACATTTTCTTTGTCTAAAAAGTCACAAGTGTTTTTCACATTTAGAGCATACATCCGCACTCAATTTAAACGGAATATTAAAAATATTCAATGTGATAATGATAGAGAATTTGATAATGAGTCATTGTGGGATTTTTGCAAAACTAATGGTTTATCTTTTCGTCTCTCTTATCCACATACCTCATCTCAAAATGGAAAAACGGAAAGAAAATTCCGAACCATTAATAACATTGTTAGAACATTACTTGCACATGCCTCTCTACCACCATCATTTTGGCATCATGCATTACAAATGACAACCTATCTCCTCAAAATTTCTATATCTAAGGGACCCATCTTACTCTAATTTTCGGGTATTCAGGTGCTTATGCCATCCCTTTTTTCCTTCTGCTACCATCAATAAACTTCAATCATGTTCTAGCTATTGCATTTTTTGGGATATTCGTCAAACCGTTGTGGTTACAAATGTTACGACTTATTCTCTAATAAATAATCGTGAGTCTCCACGTAGTCTTTGATTAATCAAATTTTCCCTTTGTCAAATTACATTGTTCCGTGCCTCTTACGTACAGATTTCTTGATGATAACATGTTCCCGTATTTGGTCCATAAATTAGCCTCCTAAGCAGGCCCAACTATTCCCGGTAGCTCGACCAACAACTCGGCCCAAATACCGAGCCTCTCTCGTTGGCAGTCCACTGTCGAAAGGCCCAGCTCTTGCCAGTCCGCTGGGTGGCGGCCAACTTCAGGCACTGGCAGCCCAACAACTTCCAGCCTACTCTCGGAAAGTCCGTTCCCTTCAGCCTCCGGACCCAACTCCAATTCCGGCCCAACTCCAAATCTGGCCCAACGGCCAGTCACTCATAGTCAACATGAGATTTTAAACCAAACAAAAAATATGATCTTCACATCCATGTTACCAAATCACCTCTACCTCGTAATCTTGTATCTGCCCTTAATGATCCGAATTGGAAAATGGCTATGGATGATGAATATAATGCATTTATTAATAATAGGACTTGAGATTTGGTGCCTCGTCCCCTGATGTTAATGTGATTCGGTCTATGCGGATATTTAGTCATAAAAAAAATTCTGATGATATATTTGATAGGCATAAAGCCCGTCTTGTAGGTAATGGAAAGACTCAACAAGTTGATATCGATTGCGGTGTGACTTTCAGTCCGATGGTCAAACCAGCAACTATACGCACAGTACCAAGTCTGACTCTTTCTAAGGCACAACCTCTATATCAGATTGATGTGAAGAATGCATTCCTGCACGAAGAACTCAACGAAACAGTGTACATGTATCAGTCCATGGGTTACAGAGACCCCACTTATCCTAATCATGTATGCTTACTGAACAAATTCTTGTATGGGCTCAAATAAGCTCATCGGGCCTTGTACAAGAGGTTTGTCGATTATGTTTCTACTATTGGATTTTCTAACATGTCTGATCATTCTCTCTTCATATACCGTCAGGATAATGATCTAGCTTACATCCTTCTGTATGTGGATGATATTATATTAGACGTTTCATCTGATGCTCTTCGCAAGTCTATCATGTCTCTTCTTAGCTAAGAATTTGCTATGAAAGATCTAGGGTCATTGAGTTATTTCTTAGGGATAGCTGTAACATGTCATGCAGGTGATTTATTTTTATCTCAAAAGAAGTATGCAGAAGAGATCGTTGAACGAGCTGACATGTCCTCATGTAACCGTCCTCCACTCCGGTTGATACTAAATCAAAGTTGAGCGCTACTTCCAGCAAGCCATATGCTGACCCTATCACATTACCGCAGCCTTGTAGGAGCCTTGCAATATCTTACTTTTACGAGGCTCGACATATCTTATGATGTGCAACAGATATGTCTATTCATGCATAACCCGATGGAGGATCACATGCATGCTCTCAAGCGTATTGTGCGCTATATCCAGGGCACTCTCGATCATGGCTTGCATCTATATCCGTCTTCGACAACCACTCTCATTTCGTATACAGATGCAAATTGGGGTGGAAGTCCGGATAACAGACGCTCCACGTCTGGTTATTGCGTCTTTCGCGAACAAAGTGAATATCCAGCTTAATATGTTTAGTGTGTTGATGTTGAACTGGATTCCCTAAAAGATAAATTGCACTAAAGTTATCACAATTGTGTATATTTTGTATATGGTAGTGTATATTTAGTCATTTATTACCTTAATTCTAACCTAGGACTGTGCTTGTATTATGAGTATATTTACTATCCCTTTGGATGAAATAATCAAGAAAGATATTTCTTACAATAATGAATTATAATTAATAAGTAATTCCACGGCGGAGTCACCATCTCCAGCGATCTTCCCGTTTGATTCATTTTGTTGTTTTCATTACCCTTTTGCTTTTGTTTATTTGTAAAGACTATACTATTTTAATAAAGTCAGCCACTAAGTCGAACTTAGTGGCACTAAAAAAAGATAATTAATAAGTATAATTAATTGTTTTAGAAGATATAATTATTGGTGGTGGTGGCGGTGGTAGCGACATCATCAGATATGGTGTTTCCGGTGAGATGGGGTAATGGGGTGGTTTAGAGATGAAGAAAATATAATATTGGAGGATTTAATGGTCAATTAGGAATTAATTAGTGTAAATATAATTAACAAAAGAAAATTAAATGAATAAATAAAAGGAAAATAAAATAAAAAATTAGAAGATTTCGTTGTGGCGCTGATGTGTCGGGCGAGTGTATAACACATTCATTGTGCAACTGGTTATATGTGTAACGGGGAGGCATTAAATACACTTTTTAAAGTCATGTAATAGGTCGCCATAATAGTTTTGTGATATCGAGATTTCGGGTATAGTTTAATATTCAATGTCTTTTCCCTTTATAATACAAATGTATTCTGAAAAAATAAACATCTGTAGAGTTTCAATTGGCCAGATCTCAGCTTTTACTGGTTGAATGACAATTTTATATGATCAAATAATGGAAATATGTTGGGAACTCCTTATGTAGTCAGTAAATCACTAAATTGTGTTGCATTCTCTTTTATCCTGTTGAAACAATGGGGGTAGTAATCAACGATAAGATTATTCCTAAAATGTATGTCCGTTCTTTAACTGTTCTTTTTACAACACCTGGTTTGACATTGATCAGCTTTCTGCCATCTGCACTTGTCTGTCTCCTGATTTTGACACTGTTTTCTCCGCAACTCTTGCTATGCCCATAATACTTATTTTAGTGGTGTTATTTATTATAATATTGGCCTGAGATGACTTTATATATGGAGACGCTCGGTTAGTCAGGAACTCAGGATTCATATAACCGAGCCCTACTTGTTCAAGATTGAGGCATAGTAGTTGTTGTTATACATGCTTTATGTCTATTAACCCAATCTATGAGCATCACGATTGCAGAATTTTAAGCTGGTTCTACTGAAAGTTTGCTCTTGGAATGTGTTTCTTTAAATCTGCAATTTCAAAAGGCAGCGTAGGTTGGATCCAGAGGAGTTCTCGAATTACTAAGGTGCAATAGTAGTTTCCCCCTTATTGTTAAACAAATTGATTGGGGTAAGAGTTATTTCTCAGAAACCCATCTACAAATCATATGCTGTGGTATTGGAGTCTTAAATTTTACTGTGTTACCCTGTTAAACATAAATTTATGTCTATATGAAGCAATCTATTGGGTATTCTCACAGTTCTCCTTGTACGTACTGTAACTACCTCTGAAGTTAAATTTGTCTCTGTAAAAATCCGTATGAAATGCAATGTTTTGGATAGTTTAAACTTTAAGGATTGACACATTTGCTGGAACACTCTTTTGGTAGTAGTAGGTAGGTAGCAGGTGTAAGATATTTTGGCAAGTATTGTTAAAGGCTTGTAAAGGCGTGCTCAAGCATTAAAGGTTTGCTTAGTTGGTGCTTTAGTGCAGTACGCCTCAACAGCCATGAGCCAAGTTATGAAGAAGGTGAACACTAAATAGTTGGCAAAGTGATATCTTAGTTATTAAGTAGGCTTTATTAATGAAATTTAGTGATTAAGAATATTAGAAGTTTTTTCGAAGGCGAGCCCTGGAGGTACTGTCATGTGACGGGTTCAAGTGGAAACCTCTTGTAGAAATGGAAGGTAAGGACACATACAATAGACTCTTGTGGTTCGGCTCTTTCCTAGACCTCGTGCATAGTGTGAACTTAGTGCACAGACTGTTCTTTTAAGAATATTAGAAGTTTAATACTGACTAAATACCAAATTCTTATCTGGAAACATAGTAATGTGCGTATTTTGATCATAGATACTTAAACTGGTTTTAACTTGATTGGCACCATGTATTTCACGTAAGGTATATTTACTTTTTCATGCATTACATTTAATTTTTGACTTATGCTTCATTTGGGCTTTTTACACTAAAGTTAAAGCTTTAGAGCCCGTTTGGTACATCTTATTAAAAAGAGCTTTCAGGAGTAGAGTTTTTATCAAAAAATTGTTACGTGTTTGGTTGTCAATAAAAAAAGTAATTTTATGGTATTAACAAGTAGATGCAAAAGCCAAAATAGACTCTACAATTTGGGCTTCTTCCAAAAACACTTTTAGAACCCAAAACACTTTTGAATTTGTCAACCAAACACTCCAATTAAAGGCCAAAAGTGTTTTTGGCTCTCCAAAAGTGCTTTTAGCCTTTAAAAAAGCTATACCAAACAAACACTTATTGTGTATTACACTCAAATCTCGAACAAACATTAACTTTTCTTGGGCTTAAGATGCCAGGAAGGAGGTCTATTGGGATTTATGGGCCTCTTGTCGAAGCTGGCCTACCTTGAAGTAGGATCAACCTTGCAGGCCTCTTGAGCTTTAAGGGCTAGAAAGGTGGGCCTTCTGCTTGGAATGCAGTGCTGGAAACTAAAGGATTGTTTGTCTGGGTAATAACTAGAACCTGTTGTGGGAGGAAATGATCTCTCATCCTCACCCGTTAGAATAGAAGAAACCGACCCTACAAAGATCTCTTTCATTTTATTTACAGATTTTCTATGTTATGTTTTATGATTTTATGATTCCTTTGTTAAGGATTAGATAACTAAAATAACAGTTGTCATGGACTACAAAATCAAATATCGTGTTTATTTTTTAAGGGAGTGAATCATTTACATAATCATGATAAGAGAAATTCATAGGATATATTTAGACTCTAATGGATTGCAAATTGACCCTCTGATTTAGAATTCTCCAGCACATATCCTTTGACCAAGCAACCAAGTTTGAATAAAGAATAAGTGGAAAATTTGAACAAGGAAGGAGGAAGCTTCATCACCTCCTTTCACATTGAATATTCCACCATTCACACCACCTTCATCATCTATAAATAGAAGTCTCCAATTCATTGTAAGATCATTCCTTGTAAGTGAATATCATCCGTTGAGAGTAGAGAGATCCTAGAAAGTGATCAAACAATCCAGAGAGATTGTGAGTGAGTTTTTTGAGAGTTTTTGTGAAGTTTGTAATCTTCGTGTAATTTTATTCAGTTGATATAGAAGTACATATTTTCTCTCAAATCATCTTTCTAGCACCATAATGATCATGTGACCCCAACAAGTGGTATCAGAGTCTCGTTGGAGGTGTTGGCCATCGTTGGAGAATCAAACGAGCTCTCGGACGTTACAGACACAACGGTGCACTCCATTTTGCGAGATTTAGCCTCTATTTTGATAAATAAATTTTGTAAGGTGAAAATGACCACAGAAGAGTCAACATCATCTTCCGGAGCTATGATTATGCTCACTGCCACCAACTACACGCTGTGGAAACCTCGGATGGAAGATCTCATAAGCTGTAAAGATTTGTTCAATCCCATCGAATTGAAGGGTGAAAATCCTGATCCCGCCAAAGCGTCAGAGTGGAAGAAATTAAATCAAAAATCTATTGGTCAAATCCGACAATGGATTGATCATAGTGTCTTCCACCGTGTTGCACATGAGATAGACGCATATACTCTGGAAGAAGTTGGAGGACATGTACCAGGCCAAGCCCGCTCGGAATAAGGCCCTATTGATGAGGCGCTTAGTCAACATGAAGCTAAAAAGTGGAACTTCAGTTTCCGAGCATACCAGTGAGTTCCAAAGCTTGGTGAACCAGTTGTCGTCTGTAGAGATGCCGCTTGGAGATGAAGTGCAAGCTCTCCTACTTCTCATTTTATTTCCCGATACTTGGGAAACGCTGGTGGTATCACTCAACTCAGCCCCAGATGGCAAACTTACCATGTCTATTGTTAAGGATGCCCTATTCAATGGAGGCCAGAAGAAAGGACATGGGCACATACCCATGCCCTTGTCACAATGCACCGAGGAAGACAACAGGGGAAACAACAAAGAAGTAGTAGAGGCAGAAGTAAAAGAAGGGGTAGATCCACCGATGGAAGAAAACCTTCATACAAATGTCATTACTGTGGAATAGAGGGTCATATGAAGAAGAACTGCTACAAATGGCTAGAGGAGCAAGACCAAAACAGTTCTCAGTCGAAGAACAGGGGTGGAGAAATGCTACATCATACCTGGAGATGTAGTGAGACATGCCTTCACATCTCAAGAGAAGACACAGAATGGGTGGTAGATACTGCAGTATCCTACCACGTGACTCCGCACAAGGACTACTTCACAACATACAAAGCCGGTGACTTTGGAGCAGTGAAGATGGGAAATTCCAGTTCCTCTGGGATTGTAGGAATTGGTGATGTCCAGATTAAGACAAGTGTTGGGAGTACAATCACTTTGAAGGATGTCAGACATGTGCCAGATCTTCGGCTCAATCTTCTTCCGGGAATAGCCCTTGACAAACAGGGCTATGATAATCATTTCAGCAAAGGCACATGGAAGATGTCTAAGGGCGCTTTGACAGTCGCTCGAGGACATATTTGTGGCACACTGTACAAGACTCATGTGAAGATATGTACAGACAGCCTTAACATAGCAAATGAGGCTTCTCAAAATTTGTGGCACCAGAGACTCGGCCACATGAGTGAGAAAGGGTTGTCTACCCTAATAAAGAATGAGCTTATCACCGTTGACAAAGATGATGCGCTAAATCCTTGCAATCATTATCTATTTGGTAAGCAACACAGAGTCTCGTTTAATTCCTCTTCAACGAAAAGATCAAAGTTGCTCAGTCTGGTACACTCTGATGTTCGCGGTCGCCTAAAGGTTGAATCACTAGGCGGAAACAGATATTTTCTGACATTCATTGATGATGCTTCTCGAAAAGTGTGGGTGTATTTCTTGAAGACGAAGGACCATGTGTTTGAATACTTCAAAATATTTCATGTTACGGTAGAACGTGAAACAGGGAAAAATTTGAAATGTCTCCGGTCAGATAATGGAGGCGAATACACTTCCAAGGTGTTTGATGCGTATTGCAAAACATACGGCATTCGACTGAGAAGACGGTCCCTCGCACCCTTCAGCACAACGGTGTAGCCGAAAGAATGAATCGGACAATCATGGAACGTGTTCGGAGTATTCTCAGTATGGCTAAACTGCCAAAGCCATTCTGGGGAGAAGCAGTCAAAGCAACTTGTTACCTGATCAACAAATCACCATCAGTACCACTGAATTTTGAAGTTCCAGCGAAACTGTGGTCTGGAAAGGATCCATCATACTCCCACTTGAGAGTATTTGGATGTTTAGCGTACGCACATGTATCCAAGGAGCTCAGACAGAAGCTCGATGTAAGGACCACTCCATGCATTTTCATTGGCTATGGAGATGAAGAATTCAGATATAGATTATGGGATCCAAAGAAGAAGAAGGTGATCAGAAGAAGGGACGTAGTGTTCCATGAAAGCAAGACAATAGAAGACATTGAAAAGCCCACAATGTCTCAAAAGTCAAATGTTGGTGCCCAAAACTTAGATGCAGTACCAGAATCATTCATGAGAGACGATGATATAGTGCCAGAAGACATGTCAGAAGTAGAAGATGAGATAGAAGAGGGTGCTGAGCAGGGGGAACCACACATCGCTCCGCTAAATGTTCCAGGACTATCACAAGGCCCAGATAATGGTGAATCTCCTCAAACTGTTCCAGAAGTTCATAGGTCTGAACGAGGATGGATTCCATCCAGAAGATACAGAATCCGAGTACATTATGCTTACTGAAGATGGAGAACCCGAGAGTTTCCAAGAAGCAATATCTCATAGGAATAAAGAAAAATGGCTGCTAGCAATGCAGGATGAGATGGAATCTCTGCAGAAAAATAATACTTATGAGATCGTAGAACTTCCAAAAGGGAAGAAGGCACTGAGAAACAAATGGTTGTTTAAGCTGAAGAAAGATGACAGTGGAAGAGTGGTGAAATATAAAGCACGATTGGTAGTCAAAGGATTCCAGCAGAAGAAGTAAATTGACTTTGATGAGATCTTTTCACCAGTAGTCAAGATGACGTCAATCAACAGATTTTGGGAATGCAGATTGTTCGAGATAGAAACAATCGACGGTTATGGCTATCTCAGAAAAAGTACATTGAACGGGTGCTCGAGAGGTTCAACATGAACAACGCCAAACCAGTTAGCATTACACTTGCCAACCATTTCAAGTTGAGCAAGAGTGCATGCCCTTCATCCAAGGAAGGGATCGAGGAGATGTCATCAGTACCGTATTCTTCAGCAGTTGGAAGTCTAATGTATGCAATGGTGTGTACAAGGCCAGATATTGCTTATGCAGTGGTGAGTCATTTTCTCTCCAACCCCGGGAAGGAGCATTGGGAGGCGCTAAAGTGTATTCTCAGGTACCTTAATGATACTACTAAAATATGTCTTTGTTACGAGCGAGCTGATCCAATCTTGGAGGGCTATACAGATGCAGATATGGCCAGAGATATTGATAGTGGAATCTACTTCTGGATTTATCTACACTTTCGCAGAGGGACTGTTTCATGGCAGTCAAGACTGCAGAAGTGTGTTGCTTTATCCACAACAGAAGCAGAATATATTGATTCCGCTGAAGCTGGGAAAGAAATGTTGTGGCTAAAGTAATATATCCAAGAATTTGGCATCAAACAGAAAGACTACAAGGTATATTGTGACAGTTAGAGTGCTCTGGATTTGAGTAAGAACTTTATGTACCATTCTCGTACAAAACATATTGATATGCGTTATCATTGGATACACGAAGTTATGGATCGACAACTATTGAGACTAGTTAAGATTCATACAAAGAAGAATCCAGCAGATATGTTGACGAAGGTGGTCGCTCGAGATAAGTTGGATCTATGCAGAGACATAGTCGGGATGCTTGTTCCGGATATAGATGAAGGGGGAGAATTGAAGAATTCAATTTAGAATTATCCAGCACACATCCTTTGACCAAGCAACCAAGTTTGAACAAAGAATAAGTGGAGAATTTGGACAAGGAAGGAAGAAGCTTCATCACCTCCTTTCACATTGAATATTCCACCATTCACACCACCTTCATCATCTATAAATAGAAGTCTCCCAATTCATTGTAAGATCATTCCTTGTAAGTGAATATCATCCGTTGAGAGTAGAGAGAGATCCTAGAAAGTGATCAAACAATCCAGAGATATTGTGAGTGAGTTTTTTTGAGAGTTTTTGTGAAGTTTGTAATCTTCGTGTAATTTTATTCAGTTGATATAGAAGTACATATTTTTCTCTCAAATCATCTTTCTAGCACCATAATGATCATGTGATCCCCAACATCCTCTGCTCTTGGTGTCTAGTTAAAGTTAAAAGAGAGTGAAGACAAAGTGGTATGCTCCCTTTTCCATGTAAAACATCTGATGTTTTATAGTAGAGAAGGCTCCATGACGTATTATGGGAACTAAGAAGGAAAATCATTCCCAAATAGGTCCAAATTCTTTTATTATCATATTTCTATTCTTTGATCAGATGATTGACCGTTTCAACTAGAATTTTGAAACCTCAATTGCTTTAGATGGTATTCTAAGTAGAGTTTAAATCTCATGCAATGAGAATATAAAAGATATATCCATTATCAAAAATAGTGGAATCCAGTTGTACGATATATACTTTATTTTGAATATCTTCCCAAGGCCTATGGTGAGTTATACAAACTTATTCTGCTGGTAAAAGCAGGGGTTTCGGTCAAATTTATCTATTATTTAGACTTAAACCAATGGCTTTCATCGTGTGAAAGTGATCCGCAGAGTCAAGTAAGTCAAGTTGTGCGAAGTCAGGGTTGAAAGTCTTACTCCCTCCCTCGATTGATCCGATATTTTTTATCAGCATGGTACTCTATTCACATTTGTTGACAATGTATATGGCATTCCTCTATAATATCTTCATACACCCTTTAGCTATGATCTAGCTAAAATTCAAGAACCAATGTCATAGGCCCTTTTCCATCTCTTTTGGATTAATGCGATTGTTTAATATGCAGTTTTCGATTTATAGTCCCTGGGAGTGAAACGTTGGGCATGTTGCATTGGCGCCATTTGGAGCTTTGGCTTCCGTCTATGTGATGCGTGTCTCCACTATAATCATGTCATTTAGTATAAGAAATGACAAAGAGATTCTTATAGTAGAGAGTTAGAAAGCGCCCGTTCTCGCGGCCCTCACCGAAACAGTGCTTTACCTCTAGATGTCCAGTCAACTGCTCAACGCATTTCGGGGAAAACCAGGGACATTTCACCCCTAACCACAACTCATCCGTCAACATCAGTCGGTTCAGACCTCCACTTAGTTTCACTATTTTCATTAATAAAAGAGTATATATACAATTTATAATTTTTATAATTGGAAAATATTATTCCTATTCTACTCCAAAAACTTTATTCTACTTGTACAATAATTATACAATTATGGTAAGTGTACAATTCTAATTTACTACAAATCTACCTAATATTATACATTAAAACGTGCCACAACACGTGATATACACTATGTATGATAAGTGTATATTACAGGTATATACTCATTATTTATCACACCTCGCAGTCATAGCGGGCGGTCTTCGTACGCTGAGACTGTCCCTAAAATCTTTAAAAAGGACCGAGGGAAGATCTTTGGTAAAGTTGTCTGTATTTGATACCTGGATGAGACATGACAGACGCGTACTTGTCCACGAGCTACCTTTTCACGAACAAAGTGGATATCCATCTCTATATGTTTAGTGTGCTAGTGTTGAACCAGATTACCAGAAAGGTAGATGACACTAACATCATCACAATAAACCAATGTAGTTTTCTGAATAGGACAATGAAACTCTAAAAGAAGATTACGTAACCAATAGGATTCAGAGACCACATTGGCTACCTCTCGATACTCGGCCTCGGTACTAGAGCGTGACAATGTAGACTAACGCTTTGCAGACCAAGAGGCCAAGTTATTACCAAAAAACATACAATAGCCAGACGTGGAACGTCTGGTGTCTGGACAACCACCCCAATCGGCATCCGTATACGAGACAAATGTAGATATCGATGAAGGATATAAATGTAAGTCATAGTCAAGTGTCCCCTGGATGTATCGAATAATACATTTGAGCGCATTCATGTGCTCAATCCTGGGATCATGCATAAACAAACACACCTGTTGTATGACATACGTAATAATTGGTCTCGTGACATTAAGATACTGAAGAGTCCCTGCAAGATCGCACAATGAAGTCCGATCACGTAAGTGAGCCACCGCAGACCACTGGGCTTAGTATCGACGGGAGTGGAAGTAGACTTGAGCGAAGACATGCTAGCACGCTCAATAATCTCAGCTGCATACTTTCGTTGGGAAAAAAACAACCCACCTACATGACGAGAAACCACCACGGTGATATATGAATAATGAATTATCAGACCTGTTTTGCGAATACCCAATAGACAAAACATAGTATGCAAATCTCTTATACCAAGCCCGTGGGGCCTACCTAAGCTCATACAAGGACTTCTTCAATAAACAGACATGATGAGGATATTTGGGGTCTCAAAAATTCAAGGGCTGATGCATATAAACGGTCTCCTTAAGATCACCATGTAAAAAATATTCTTCACATCTAACTGATGAATGAACCATGATTTGGAAAGAGTCAAACTGAAAACAGTGTGAATGGTAGCCGGTTTGACCACCGGACTAACTGTCTCACCACAATCCACGCCAACCTGATGAGTCTTACCATCACCTACAAGACGAGTCTTATACCTCGCAAAGAACCATCAGAATTATCCTTATCACGAAAAATCCACATAGATCGAATAACATTAACACCAGAAGGATGGAGTACCAACTCCCATGTCTTATTTGCAATAAGAGCATCATATTGTCGGTCATAGCCAAGTTCTAATTCAGGTTATTTAAGACGGACATTGAGTTACTGGGTAGAGGAGATTTAAGCATATTAGAATTTAAATTAAAATATCTTTTTGGTTTAAAAATATCTCGTTGACTGTTGATACCCAATTTTGACACTCTATTCCAATTATTAATCTGTAAATTAAACTAAATTTTAAACACCACAAAATAATTTTAATAATAATAATAATACCCGCATATATAAAATATATACATACATAAATAAATAATTTAATAATGACGCCGCATTTATATAGAGCATTAAGCACTCTTTAAATATCATACTACTTAAAATAATTTTATAGATATTCTTTATAATTTAAACCCAAGCTAAAGATAATAAAATTCCTAAAATATACCTAAAATTTTACCCAATTTCACAGCCCAAACTAAATAATTATCAGCCTTTTCCCTTTGCCCCAATTCATTTTGTTTCAGACCAGCCCAATCCAAAACCCGTGGCCCAAACACCACAAGCCTTTATCTTCATCCCTACCAAAACAAGAAACAAAATAAACCTACAAAAAACCTTCTACATCGCCGCTTCCACCATTTTCACACTCAGACCTTCCAAATCGCGCCCAAATCTCACCCAAATCGCGCCCTCATAATCAAAGCTTACCAAAAATTGAAATCTGAAATCTTGCCAGTAAGAATCATAAATCAAATCTACCCCAAATTCATCCCATAATAAAATCATCCAAATTGGAAAACAAATCCTTCCAAAATCACGACTTGCCATCGCCAAAGTCTTACACCATACGAATCATCCTAATAATAACACCCAAATCAACCCTAAAAGTGGTCCATAAACTTACCTTAAATGGGAACCAAATCAAGACTATATAAATCAAATGATTTGTACATGCAATGGGCATTGAAAAAAACAGTAAGAACCAGAAGAATAATCGTGAATGCTTCAGCATCGATAGGCATCGAGAAATCATAGAAAATAATTTAGTTCAAGAATCAGCAAGCAGTCACACACCTCTTTTCACACAGAAATCTTGTCCCTCTTAATCGCATAAGCACAAATCTCTGAGTGGCTTCGACGACTTGATACGCTGCCTCGGTTCGCTGCCCGGAGAAGGTAAAATCATTACCCTTTCAGTCTTGAATTCGTTTGATATCAGTGTGTGCAATGTGTCTCTCTGTACGACTGATTAAGCATGTATTAAATTAATATTAATAATTGCTTATGCTTGCTAAGTGAATTTCTGAACCTGTTTAGTTAATATTAACTGTTATTAACATTCACGACTGTGTGTGTTAATGTATTTTACTAACATTTATTGTGTGGCTGAATGAAGTAGTTATTGTTGAATTTCTGGGATTGATTGAGTTATGTTGTTCATGTTCATTATAAGTATTATGGTAATCGTTTTGTGTAGGTTAAGTGCTCGTCATGTAAAACAGTTGGATAAAAATCAGTGATAATAATTCTGCTTATAGCATAAATCATCATATAGTCCCAATGGTCCAACTTATGATCATTTAATAGAGTTGGAAACCTGAAAACATTAGAACAGACTAGTGAATGTTGTGTGAATGCCACTGCCTGTGATTAGTTAGTTAGGAGTAACCTGTAAGCATGGATAGATGTTGCAAGTGTTCTGCTGTTTGGGATCTTGCTTGATTAACTGATTAATTGTGTTCCTGACTGAATCAAACTAGTATCATGAATACTTAGAAGCCACTGTGGTACATCTCGTATCATGTCCTATTATTATTTTCCATCTATTGAACTTACTCATTTAAACACTGATGCATCGTTAGGAAAGAATGTAAATGAGAATCAATTTTCTGTGCATAATCCTATGCGTTAACTCAGTAGCATTGGTAAAATGAAGCCCAATCCAGTAGGCTAGGAACTGCTACATGCGTGCATATGATTGAATAAAACACTTCTTTCCTTTCTTTTAGTATATACTGATTATTTCTTCCATATATGGTATTGGCCATTAATTACATAAATGTGTTAGGTGTATAATACAGTATATTTTGTGTGTCATCTCTAATATTCGCTGGGCTCAACCCATTCTCAGGATTCATACATTGTCTTAACATGAATATAAAAGACTATCTTAGGCCCCTTCCCCTAACATTTAAATGTTTTGGTCCCTGTCCTACATACGTTGGGTTAAGCCCATTTGGTTTATCTCTCTATGTGTTGTTTGCTGATCCTACAGTTTAATCACGGCTATAAATCGTATGTGTTAGTGTTCATGCCAAATGCCTATTTACTATGTTTAATGAAGTTTGAATATGTATTAATCCTTGTCGTTTCTTATTTTACATGAAATTCATCGGAGCAAATGAAGAGTCTTTTATAAGACTCATCTTGACTCTCATCAAATGAAGACCCGCATCTATGTCAACGCCCCTCGTCGCATCTTACACTCTGGACCGCAGGCGGATGATACTGCTATTCCTTCGAGTCATCATTATGGATCCCCCCTTTCCCCATTTATTTGTTGTAAATTATTTGTCTCACATTACATTAGTAGGATACTTTGCACATTTAAACTTTGAATCGCCATTTAGAGGTAGCTTTGACGTTAGAAGTTTGATTTCCCCCTAAGTTAATCATTTAGCTCATTATACATTGTTTAAGCCATACTAAACCAATTAGTAGCCTTCACTTATAACCATTCACGTAGTTGAGACATTATTTGCTATCAAATTCATAACACAAAAAATCAATTTTCTCATAAACTCTCTCATTAGCATTCATACATGAAAGTCATTTTAGACAATTTATATGCTAGGCCCATCTTTAATAACATGCACTTTTCTTTGAAATAATAATAACCTAGGTTTGAGTGGAAAACCGCAAGTTAGCGGTTCTTAGAGGGTGCCTAACCCCTTCCCTCTAGATTAATAAAGAACTCTTGCCCAGAATCTCACATAGTTTAGCAGATCATTTAAATGGAGTTAGTGTTGACTTTACTTAGTTAACATTTAGGTGTCCTAATTCACCAAAATAATTAGGTGGCGACTCCGCGAACCCTTTAGCACTTTATTTTATTTTGTAACATGCAGGATTCGTTGGAATAATGTTGCGGTCGAAAACGGGCGCGACAGCATGACGACTCCACTAAGGATAATCAGGTTCTTAACCATAGAAAACATAGGTTTATTATTGTTTGGCTTTATTTGTTTTAAAAGTTTTAAAATTGCTTGCTTTAATTTTGTATGCTTAACTGTTTTAATTGCTAATTTCTTTTACTACTTTCCTTAAACTGACATTCCGCTCATATTTCCTCCCTTAAGGAAAATTCACACTATCACACACTACACGCGAGGTGTGCTTTGCGCACCCGCACATTTCTTTCAAATACCCAAATTTAAGAGAGTTGACGTTTTGCGCGGAGCATACAGATCATCTGGTGGCCGCGTAGCCTTTTCGCTCGAGTAGTCCACTCGGAACTTTTGCGTCTAGTAAGCCAAATCTTAGCAAATTTAAGATAGAGATACACCACCCTTTATCTTAAGGCATGCATGCATTTATCTTAGGTGGGTCGATCCTTGATATCATCTCCATAACTAGGAAAACACCAAACCGATCAACGAATTTCACAACCCAACGACCAAATCAACATATTATGTGTTGCATGATCAAAATAAATGGATTCAAGCCAAAAGTGACCTGCCAAAGTTGGGAAACATAAATTAATTTTTTCGCATTTTTATCATGACTCATGTAAAATGACTATAAGCACAATTTAGTCTTAGGCTTATTGTTTCAATAGCTTTATTTCCCAACCAAAGCATCTCAATCCATGGCTTGGATCCGTTTGTCATAATTTTGCATATGTGGTGTTTAGGCCTACCTCTGGCATAAAGAGGCCCTCATACATGTTAGGGCTCACTTTTGATGTGTTCTTTTGTGCAATATGTTTGCTATGTGCTATCTATATCTTTGCAATAATTATATGCTTTATACTAATATGGTTTGTTGCATTTTAAAGGTCTTATTCTTTTCCCCCAACCAAAGGTCGATCGTATTTGACTAAGAGATGACAGAACATCAATACTTCACAAGATCAAAGACACGATCCAATGACATGACTGATTCAGGGACATTTGAGCAGAATGGTGTGGGACTCATCTCTATGGACGAAGCAGAGGCCTCGGAAAAGGAAAATGCTAAAGATCGAGTCGAACACCTCGCCCAATTTCCGCAACAAATGGCAAACCTGCAGGCCGAAATTAAAAGGCTCTGAAATCTCACCAAACTACTCATCAGTTCAAATAACCAAAACAACCGAAATCCTCCACATTATTACCAATACTCACCTACTCCATATTCTGTTTACCACACTCAACTCATATAAAATTCATCCTAAGCATTCATATATTCATCATCATACCTACCTACATATTCACAAAACCGAATACCCATCATTCCCAAGCCAAATACAAACTATGATAAAAGGCAACCAAAACATACACCCATCCAGCTGAACCTTTTCCCCAGGTGTATGAAAGGCTGAGAGTTGCAGAGATACTCCATCCGATTCCATGGAGGATCCCCAATCCCATTCCAAAATGGTATGATAAGACCAAGCGTTGCACATACCACTCTAGAGTCATTGGGCATGACACTGGAAATTGTCACACTCTCAAAGATAAGATCGAGGCGTTGATCAGAGAAGGAGTCACTCAACGAAAAGAAGTTTTTTGTCATATATACGATAACCCCTTTTGGTATCCAGCCATATACACCGCAGTCAAAAGCCCGTCCACGAAATGCACCCACACCCACCTAAATTCTAAGAAAAAGCCAGCCATAACATACACCCCTCTAGTCGAGCCTTTACCTCAGTTGTATGAGAGGCTGAAGATCGTACGGATACTCCAACCAATTCCTAGGAATATTCCCAATCCTACTTCCAAGGCGCATGATGAAACTAAAAGTTGTGCATACCACTCCGGAGTCATCGAATATGACACATAAAATTGTTATGCACTCAAAGACAAAGTCGAGGAACTGATCAAAGAGGGAGTCATTCAGCTGAAAAAAGCCTCCCTCAATCAAGGTAATCCTGACAATGCCCAGCAAAACATGATTACTGTCAATGGAGAAAACAGTCTTGATGGGACTGTTGGACTGGCTGAGAAAGATGAGAGGGCTGAATCATCGACATATCCCCAAAGGAAGAGAGATGTTCCCTCGCCAAAACCTGCTCCACCCGAATCAGTCATTGGTCCAAGCATGCACTACACATGAGTCAAAAGAAGACGACACTGACAGCAAAACACAATTTTGATAGGATAAACAAACAATCTCCCACAAGACTCGTTTTAGACCAAGCGCCTTTGCATGTTTAAAAGTTAAAACTGGGACAATTTTGATTTGGATAAGATGTTCATTTAGTCAATCCGACAAAAACTTTATCAAAATACACACTTTGTCATAAGTGATAAATATGTTCATTAAATAGTTAACCAAGGCGAGAAACCAGACAGGAGTTACAGGTCCAAACAAGTCAGGCGCAAACATCAAGAGTCAAACCTGCAAAGTCAATACGAATCGATCCCCCCCTCCCCCCCCAAAACTCACAAGTTTTCTTTGAATGCAGATTTTCATATTAGTAGAAGCAGAAAATCAACAACCAAAGTTCAAATTCCGCAATAAGGTCCAGCACACCAGCGGTCACAAGTCATGCTGTTCACAAACGCATAACGTCCAAACAAGCCAGACGTCGGAGCATTAAGAAACAAAGCTGCAAAGTCGATACGAATTGACCGCCCTCCCCCCAAACTCACATGTTTTCTTTGAGCTCATGTTCTTCATATCGACATAAGCAAAAAATTTAGCAACAATCAAAGTTCACATTCCGCAGCAGAAGCAGAAAAGACAACAACAATCAAAGCTCAAATTTCGCAGTTCTTCATATTAGTAGAAGCAACATAAGCGGAAAAGACAACAATAATCAAAGTTCAAATTCCGCAGCAGAAGCAGAAAAGACAGCGACAATTAAAGTTCAAATTCCGCAGCAGAAGAAGAAAAGACATCAACAATCAAAGTTCAAATTCCGCATCAGAAGCAGCATAAGCAGAAAAGACATCAACAATTAAAGTTCAAATTTCACAACAAAAGCAGAAGAGACAGCATTCCGCAGTTCTTCACAATAGCAGAAACAGCAAAAGCAGAAAAGACAGTAACAATCAAAATTCAAATTTCGCAGTTCTTCATATTAACAGGAGCAACAGAGGCAGAAAAGACCAACAACAATCAAAGTTCAAATTCCGCAACAAAGTTCAACGCATCAGCTCGGTCACAGAGTCACATTACAATTCATGCGGTCCACAAACGTATAACATCCAGAACAAAGACATCATTACAACTATATGCGATTCACAAACGCATAACATCCGGAGCAAAAGTATCATTGCAATCTAGGAGGTTCACAAATGCATCGCATCCAGGTCAAAGACATTATTGCAGTTACACCATGTCCGTACATGAACGACATCAGCATTCGCAGCATCCAGCGAGTCCGTGCATAGATGATATCTCAGCATTCACAACATCCAGTAAGTCTGTATAGAGACTAAATAAGCATTCGCAACATCTACAAAAATGACATCTCAGCATTCACAACATCCAATAAGTTCGTGCAGATACGACATCAACATTCGCAGCATCCAGCAAGTCCGTGCAGAGATGACATCAGCATTCGCAGTATCCAGCAAGTCCGTGCAGAGATGACAACAACATTCACAGCATCCAGAAAGGTCGTGCAGAGACGGCATCAACATCCACAACATCCAGCAAGTTCATGTAGAGACGACAACAACATTCACAGCATCCAGCAAGTCCGTGTAGAGACGACATCTCAGCATTCGCAGCATCCAGTAAGTCCATGCATAGACATCAGCATTCGCAGCATCCAGCAAGTCCATGCAGAGACGACATCAGCATTTACAACATCCAGCAAGTCCGTGCAGAGACGACAACAACATTCGCAACATCCAGCAAGTACGTGCAAAGACGACATCAATATTCGCAACATACAGTAAGTCCGTGCAGAGACAACATCAGCATTCACAACATCCACCAAATCCTGCAGGGATGATATCTTAACATTCGCAGCATCCAACCAGTCTGCGCAGGGATGACATCTCAGTATTCGCAGCATCCAGCAAATCCATACAGGGACGACATCAGCATTCGCAGCACCACATCAACGCAATAACGTCATCAACATCATCGTCATCGCATTACACAGGACGTCATTCCTATCCATCTGATCGCATTTATTACTTTATCTTAGCAGTTATGCACTAATTTTTCTTAAGCTTTAGCCTACATGATCCTCAATTTATAGGAGCAATTGCAGCACGTCTATGCAAGGACAACATACCAATATTCCCAGTGGTAGCATGTCCGTGCGAGGACGATATCTCAGCATTGGCAATATCATATTAACACAAGGACACCGTCAACATCATCGTCATCACGCTACCCAGGACAACATCTCTATTCTCAGAATCACATCGCTTATATATCCATACTTTATCATTTTTACCTTAACAGTTATGCACTAATTTTTTCTTAAGCTTTAACATGCAGGTACCTTAATTTATAAGAGCATGAGCGCAACGTGAATTTTTCTCTTACAGCGAGCTGGGAAATTTGTTGGGGGCCAGTCTTCCCAACAAAGGGCAAAAACGGTCTCGAGCGTCGATCCATTCTCCTCCGCCATTCCATAACACCAATAACTCAGTGTCATCATAATTCGACATTGGGATAATTTTAAATCAGCGTCAGTCTCGCCTTTAGTTTTCAGACACCACAGTAACCCAATGTCATCATAATTCAACACTGGGACAAATTTTAAATCTTTGTCAGCCCGCTTGTCAGTCTTTCCTTAATTTTCCAACACCAACAACCCAGTGTCATTTTCTATCATCACAATAGCCCAGTGTCATCATAATTCGACACAGAGACAAATTTTTGAATCGACATTTGCACGTACATTTCTTAATCTTTGTTCTAATTCTAGTCAATCAGGACAAAATTGGCTACGAGTGTTGAGTATATTTTATACACTCTTTTGAGTCATTTTTAATTAAGAATTTTTCTATTTTCTTTTGCGTTTAGTATAGTGTTAGGTATAGTTTTCTTTCTTTTGTGTTATAGCGGTCATAAAGGATAAAATATTGTTTTTTTAAGGATGAAATTGCACAATAAAAGGCCAAAAAATGAAGCTTAAGAAGTCCCGGAAAGTATGAAAGAAACCTGACGAAGTCTGAACACCAAAAGGGAGCAAAATCAGAAAAGGACGTCGCCGGCGCCGCGGCTCCAGCCAGCAGCGACGCGACGCCGAAAGTACTGCGGACTCTGATTATTTTCGTCGAAGCCAGCGCCGCGGCGCAAGCCAGCAGGGCCGCAACGCCGACGCAGGTCTGGGCGAGAAAAGTTCTATTTTTCCGATTTTTCGAAGGGCAAAAGGGTCCGAAACGTGATTTTTACATCTATAAGACCAAGGGATTATTCTAAAGAAAGGATCATACTTTGGAGAGGCAAGAAGGAGGCAATACACAATTAGAGACATCAAATTGTTCAAGTTCTTTTCTTTCCTTTATTTTAATTTCAGTTTATGTTAGATTTTGTATTAGTTCTTATCATGACAATGTCTAGGAGCTAATCTCTTTATTAAGGGTTTTTCGTCGAATCACTTGAAACTCTTTCATACAGTTAATGCATAGTTATTGATTTCTTCTTCAGCATATTAAGATCTATTCAATATTATTTTAATTGTTTGATAATTAATTGATCACTAATTGTCATAACTTATATGATTTCGAATTGAGATCCGAGAGGAAGATTTGAATATGCTGTAGTTGTTTAGACATAAGTTAAAATCGTGGACGAAAGTACCCCGATACTTGTGTAGTATTCAAAGTTATTGTTCTTAATCCTCATGTGTGGTAAAATCTATCATAGAATTATAGAAGGTTTCTGCACAAGGTTGAGCTTTTATATATCCTAACCGGAGTATAGAACATATTAGTTAACATGCTATCTTAATAAGAAGAAGAATCGTTAGCATTGCATTAAAACGTGAAAGAGTGGATAATTGAGGAGATTGGAAGCCCTATTTTCTTCATAACTGTTTAAAACCCAAAGTATTGTCAATCTTAGTTTAATTTTTGCACTTAGTTTAAAATCTCAAACAAAAGAATGGTTACCAAATAGATATCATAGATTAGACATTCAATACTTGATAAACCAATCTCTATGGACGATAACTCGGTCTTACAAATCTTTATTACTTGAACGATACGTACACTTGCGTAAGCATAGAGAAATATCTCAACAAGTTTTTGGCGACGTTGCCGAGGACTGACGTACTATCAATATCGAATTATCTATTCTTATTTCTAATTTGATTTTTTTTATTTTGTATTTTAGAACATTTTTGCTTTGATCTGTTTGCTTGTTTTTTATCGATTTCAGGAACTTAGTTTATGCGAAGTAGGAGATGAGGAAAAACTCATATCCCTCTGAACACTGAGATTGAAAGATTGTGCAGACAGAACAGGAAAGACAAGAGAATTGATAATTCTTTAGCAATGGAAAATCAGCAAAACAACAACGTGGGGAATGATGAGTTACCGGCTGTGATGAGACAAGTCTCACACCCTGCAGAGAGAAGCTTAGGGGACTATGTGATGCCGACAATTACAGGGGGTGCAGACTTGCTTCAGGCTTCCAGCTGTGGAAGCTAATAAATTTGAAATCAAACCAGCAATATTGCACATGGTTCAAGGTTCAGTTCAGTTTGGGGGGTTATCGTCTGAAGATCCCCATATGCATTTGACAAATTTCCTGAAACTGTGTGCAATGTTTTAATACAATGAAGTTACTGATGATGTTTATATAACCCTAACGGGAGTATAAAACGATTTAGTGAACCTGCTTTCTCCAAAAGAAGAAGACCATAAGTTATTGCATTAATAAGTAGCATAAGCGGATAGTGAGGAGACGTGGAAGCCCTATTCTCATCACAACTGAAGTAAACCCTTTTAGTTAAATAGCTTTTCTAATCCGTAGTTATAAACAACAAATCTAAATATCAATTTACCAAATATATACCAAAAAAATAGATAGTTGGTAATTGAACCCTAATCCTTGAGGACGATATTCGGTCTTATCAAGACTATACTACTTGTCACGATAACGTGCACTTGCGTTTAAAGTGTGTGCATCTTACCGCGCATCAAGTTTTTGGCGCCGTTGTCGGGGATTAGGCATAGTTCAATATCAAATTTGTCTATTTTTAATTTTTAATTTGGTTTTTAATTTTTAATTTTTACGTTTTTTATTATTTTTGGGAAATTCGAGGTACCGTGATTGGTTGTTTGTTTTTTGATCTATTTCAGGAAATCAGTTTATGCGAAGGAGAAGAGGAGCAGACACTCTTGTTCCCTTCAATCCAGAGATTGAAAAAACCTGCAAACAGAACAGAAAGAATCAGCGGATTGCAACTTTGATAGAAATGGACGGTGCTCAAAACAATAACATGATGAGAGAAGGGTTAGGTGAAAATCAACATAACCCAGGAATGCCTCGGCAAGTACCCGTGGACGTGGAGGAGAGAGTCCAAATCCAGCCAGAAAGGAGTTTGGGGGACTATGTGCTGCCAAGAGTGAATGGAGCACAGACATGGATTAGGCTCCCTACAATAGGAGCCAACAACTTCGAGATAAAACCGGCGATTCTGAGCATGGTACAGCACACAGTGCAATTCGGAGGACTGCCATCGGAGGATCCACATATGCACATAGCTAATTTCTTGGAGCTATGTGCAACGTTCAGATATAACGGCGTTACTGATGATGCCGTCAGATTGAGGCTCTTTCCCTTCTCACTCAGGGATAGAGCAAAAGTATGGTTGAATTCCTGTGCCGATTCAATTTTTACATGGCAAGAGCTGACACAGAAATTCCTAGCCAAGTTCTTTCCCCCGTGTAAAGCAGCAAAACTGAGAGGGGAGTTGAACAACTTCTACCAAGCAGATGGAGAGTCCTTATATGAAGCTTGAGAAAGGTTCAAAGATCTACAGAGAAAGTGCCTACACCATTGCATTGAGTTGTGGAACTTGGTCCATATCTTCTACAACGGGCTGAGCAGTACAACCAAAACCATTATAGATGCAGCAGCAGGTGGAGCATTCATGAGGAAAACAACCCACGACGCTCATGAGTTATTAGAAGATATGGCTGATCGGTGTATTTTATATACACTTTTTGAGTCATTTTTAGTTAGTATTTTACTCATTTCATTTATGTTTAGTATAGTATTAGGGTCGTTTTCCTTTCTTTTGTGTCACAGCGGTCAAAAATAGAGAAATGGCGAAAAGGAGATGAAATGAGCATAAATGAGATGGAATTGCACACAAAAGGGCCAAGAAATGAAGTCTAAGAAGTTCCGGGAATTATAGAGGAGATCCGACGAAGTCCGGACGGAAAAATGACGAAGAAACAGAATCCGCCTGAAAAACATCACCGGAGCCGCGGCGCCTGGCAGCAGCGCCGCGGCGCCCAAAGTGCTGAAAGTCCCGAGAGTTGCTGAATTTCAGGCAGAAAGGATTCAAAAGTGCTGAAAGCGCCGACGCGGGAATTATGAAGTGCTGGGCCGAATTTGACATGTTTTCAGAATCCTAAAGGGATAACTTTTCCTTCCTAAAGGGATAACTTTTCCTACCTTAAAACCCTTACCTAAAAGGATTCTAATAACTTTTCCTACCTACAAAATCCCTAACCCTTCACCAAAAGGATTCTTTGGCTATAAATACTCTACATCATTAGAAGAATTATTCATTCTCCATTCCACCATTCACCATTCTACATCCATCCTTCCACCAATCCATCTTGTAAATATTCCACAACACAACCCTTGGATGCTTGGCTTAGAGACTCGTTCTTAAGTATTTTTCTTTTCTTTTCTTTTCTTTATTTCAGTTTCTGTATGATGAACATGAGATTAGTTCTTGTCATGTCAATGGCTAGGAACTAATTCCTCTATAGGGCTTTCCATGTTGAATTGCTAGAAACTTATGTTATAAATTAATGCATGCTTATGGTTATTTTTCTTATTGTGAGATCTATCCAATAATTGAGTTGAATTTTTGGTAATTAATTGACAACTAATTATCACTATATGATTTCTAATCGATTAGAAAGGGGATTGTGAATATCTTTGTAAGTTGGGTAGACATTCTTGGATTGGGGATGAAAATACCTCAATTATTTATGTAGCGTTGATGAGAGGCTTAACAACCCTAATTTTGCGCATTGTGCGTGACGGTCAACTAGGTTTTTGTTCTTAATCCTCCTATAAAGTTATCCTTATCACCGAAAGGTAGGTAAGGTGCGATCTCTGAGGTTGAGTGTTTATATAACCCTAACGGGAGTATAAAACGATTTCGTAAACCTGCTTTCTCCAAAAGAAGAATACCATAAGTTAATGCATTAGTAAGTAGCATAAGCGGATAGTAAGGATACATGGAAGCCCTATTCTCATCGCCACTGAAGTAAACCTTTATATTTAAATAGCTTTTATAAGTCGTAGTTATAAACAACAATTCGAAATAGCAATTTACCAAATAGATACCAAAAAATAGATAGTTGGTACTTGAACCCTAATCCTAGAGGACGATATTCGGTCTTATCAAGACTATACTACTTGTCACGATAACGTGCACTTGCGTTTAAAGTGTGTGCATCTTACCGAGCATCAAGTTTTTGGCGCCGTTGCCGGGGATTAGGCATAGTTCAATATCAATTTTATCTATTTTTAATTTCTAATTTGGTTTTTATTCTTTGTTAATTTTTATATTTTTCTATTTATTTTATTTTATTTTATTTTATTCTTTTTCGTTTTATGTATTTATTGTGTGAAAACAAGGGTGCCGTGATCCGTTGTTGGTTTTGATGCATCTCAGGGATCATCAAGACATGGATTTCTACTGTCAATATGATCGAGCTCCAACCATAGAGGAAGAGAGAGAGGAATTGCGAGAAGCCATACTCAGTCTCACTAAGTATCAAAATCAGTTCATGGACGAAATGAGATTGGCCATAAAGAAGCTGGAACTGCAAATAGGAGAACTCGCAATCATATTTGGCAGCGAAATGCAAGAAAATCAACCAGCACCTATGGGGGGTGGCAAGCAACTTGAAGGGCCTGAACCACACCCAACTATTGAGGAATCTGGCAAGGTAGTTAGTGTAGAGAAGGAAAAGATTTCAGGGATCCAATTATTGGCTTTCTTGGATTCTGTGGAAATTCTTTTTCCTGCACCTATCACAGAAGAAACACCACTAGCTATCACTAATGGCTCCCAAATAGGAATTAAAGATCATCAAGGGCACCCCCCAGAGTTAAGAGATGTAGATAATTTCACAGATTCCTACACTATAAAAAGCCTAAAAGACAAACCTATCTTGTGTACTTGGGGGATACTTATATGTTTAAGGCTCTTGTTTGAACAAATGGTCGTAGGGAAATTGAGACCTACAACAATAACTCTGCGGATTGCAAGCAGTTCGCAGAAGGATCCAATGGGCACTCGAAAAGGTTAATTGCGTCCGGCTAAAAGACGTAAAAGACAGCGCTTGTTGGGAGGCAACCCAATGTTTTTAATTATGTTATTTTAATTTCTGTCTTTATTTTATTTTATTTTGCTTTGAACAGTCTCACGGTCTTGGGTTCTTGTTTTGTGTTGTTGGATGACAGGTGGACTGAAAGCTAAAACCGAGGAAAAGGGAGCAAAACGAAAAAGGAAAAGTCAGCTGGGCGCCAGAACTGGCCATGCGCCGTAATTTCGTAAGAGCCACGATCTTAGCAGCGGGCGCCGAATCTCAGGGCCGCGACGCCCGAACTTCAGAGAGCCATATTTCCGTGCAAATTCCAGAATTTTTTCTCCTAGACCTCCATTATGACCGTTGTGTTGTGTCAGTAAGTTGTCCATTTTTCATTTTTTTTTAGTATTGCACACATTGGGGACAATGTGTGATTTAAGTTTGGGGGTGTTTTATTTGTGTCTTGTTATGTTTCAGTTAAGTCTTTTTTATTTGTTTTGTGTTTATTTTTGAGTCACAATTTTTTTTAATTTTTGAGTCATAATTGCCTTTCAAAGATCATGTATGCTGTAGTTGCTAGAAACACCTAGTGAAGAAAGGTGGAATAATGTAATGGAATCAGAAGCAACTATCTAAACACCTAGGTTAGATATGCCAAAAACTCACAAAATCTGTCTATTGGAGTTTCTTGCTTAAATTGTGCATGCTAAATAATGAAAACCTATGTGTTATGATTGCTTGCTATTTGAGGCGAAATAATTAGGATATGCATGTTAGGGAGATGACTCAGGCATTTCTTTGATAGCCAATTCTTACCACTCTTTTTTTATCCTGAACTTTAAAAGTATCCCTAGTTAGCCCCATTGAGCCTAAAAATTGAAACTTCTTCTTTGACACCCTATATTCCCACAGATTGTGCCATAAGTAAAAATGTGAAGTAGTGGAATCAATTGTGTTAAAAAAGAGACAAAAAGAGTGAATGAGCTTGTTGCACCCCAATAAAAAAGTAATAAGAAAGAGGCAAAAGCCTAAGTTTGGGGGTGCTTGTTATTATAATACTCTTCATTCTCCCAAAACAAAAGAGGGAAAAAGATAGAATTGAAGTGAAGAAAAGAACAAAAAGAAAAGGAAAATACTGAAAAGCTAAAGAGCTTATGGTACACAAAAATGAGCCTAAATGCCTATTTTTACCAACCCCTACCTAAGCCTACATTACAACCCTTAAAGTCCTGAAGATCTCTTTTATGCATATCCAGGATTAGTGGAGAATAGCAAGTAAGCATGTCATACGATTTTTGAATTTATATGCATGATTTAATATATTGACTTTCATTAAAGCATGATAAATATGAGTTTGCGAAATATCTAGCTTAATGTGTTTAGTGTGCTGAAAAATTTCATGCAACATGTTCCTGCATATTATTCTGCTAACCTTCATGTTTTTCTAGATAACACTAAATGCAGCAAAAAGTGATCAATGTCATTGAGTCTGTTTATTTTCCTCTTTCTTGAGTCTTTTATTTCTTTCTTTTTATCTTTGCTCGAGGGCGAGCAAAGGTTAAGTTTGGGGGTATTTGATCGGTGTATTTTATATACACTTTTTGAGTCATTTTTAGTTAGTATTTTACTCATTTCATTTATGTTTAGTATAGTATTAGGGTCGTTTTCCTTTCTTTTGTGTCACAACGGTCAAAAATAGAGAAATGGCGAAAAGGAGATGAAATGAACATAAATGAGATGGAATTGCACACAAAAGGGCCAAGAAATGAAGTCTAAGAAGTTCCGGGAATTATAGAGGAGATCCGACGAAGTCCGGACGGAAAAATGACGAAGAAACAGAATCCGCCTGAAAAACATCACCGGAGCCATGGCGCTGGCAGCCATGCGCCAAAGTCTTGAAAGTCCCGAGTTGCTGAATTTGAGCGCCATGCCAGATCTGCGGCGCCGACGCGGGAATTATAAAGTGCTGGGCCGAATTTGACATGTTTTCAGAATCCTAAAGGGATAACTTTTCCTTCCTAAAAGGATAACTTTTCCTACCTAAAGGGATAACTTTTCCTACCTTAAAACCCTTACCTAAAAGGATTCTAATAATTTTTCCTACCTACAAAATCCCTAACCCTTCACCAAAAGGATTCTTTGGCTATAAATACTCTACATCATTAGAAGAATTATTCATTCTCCATTCCACCATTCACCATTCTACATCCATCCTTCCACCAATCCATCTTGTAAATATTCCACAACACAACCCTTGGATGCTTGGCTTGGAGACTCGTTCTTAAGTATTTTTCTTTTCTTTATTTCAGTTTCTGTATGATGAACATGGGATTAGTTCTTGTCATGTCAATGGCTAGGAACTAATTCCTCTATAGGGCTTTCCATGTTGAATTGCTAGAAACTTATGTTATAAATTAATGCATGCTTATGGTTATTTTTCTTATTGTGAGATCTATCCAATAATTGAGTTGAATTCTTGGTAATTAATTGACAACTAATTATCACTATATGATTTCTAATCGATTAGAAGGTGAGATTGTGAATATGCTGTAAGTTGGGTAGACATTCTTGGATTGGGGATGAAAATACCTCAATTATTTATGTAGCGTTGATGAGAGGCTTAACAACCCTAATTTTGCGCATTGTGCGTGACGGTCAACTAGGTTTTTGTTCTTAATCCTCCTATAAAGTTATCCTTATCACCGAAAGGTAGGTAAGGTGCGATACTGGGGTTGAGTGTTTATATAACCCTAACGGGAGTATAAAACGATTTCGTAAACCTGCTTTCTCCAAAAGAAGAATACCATAAGTTAATGCATTAGTAAGTAGCATAAGCGGATAGTAAGGATACATGGAAGCCCTATTCTCATCACCACTGAAGTAAACCTTTATATTTAAATAGCTTTTATAAGTCGTAGTTATAAACAACAATTCGAAATAGCAATTTACCAAATAGATACCAAAAAATAGATAGTTGGTACTTGAACCCTAATCCTAGAGGACGATATTCGGTCTTATCAAGACTATACTACTTGTCACGATAACGTGCACTTGCGTTTAAAGTGTGTGCATCTTACCGCGCATCAATGGCCACTAACAACCATGTCACAGAAGAGAGGTCGACAAGTGGGAGAAGAACAGTGGGAGTCCACGAAATAGATGCTATTGCTGCCTTGAATGCCCAAGTGGCCCTTTTAGCGAAACAATGCAAGAACATACGATTGTCAGTAAATGCGGTGCAGATGCCTAGAAGCTGTGAGATATGTGGTGGCCCACATACATTTGATAGGTGTCCTTCAGCTGATCCCAACAATATACCAATGGAGCAGGCAGAGTGTCAGGCCATAGGTAATTATCAGAGGCAACAGAACAACCCCTACTCCAACACTTATAATCCAGGGTGGAGGAACCACCCAAATTTCTCATGGAGAGGGGCAGCGAGAATCCAATACCAAGGGCAACAGAATCAATACCGAGGCAGCAGAACTAATACGATGCAGCCAGAATCGTAATCAGCCTTCATTCAAGCCCCCACACCTCAGCCCAATGCACCGGTTCGAAGAAAAGCGACGAAGCGGTGGCAAAGACTTGCCAATGCCTGCACTCCACTTCATGACGAAGCTAGATCCTCATTCAGAACTTGGAAACACAAGTGGGTCACTAGCAAAGCAGCAAACAAGAGCCACAGGGACATTGCCAAGCAACACCGTGGTAAATCCAGGGGAGCAATGCCAGGCCGTGCAATTGAGAAGCGGCAAGAGTTGGAGCGGCGACCGCACGATAGTTGAGAAGAAGGCGAGTTAGAAAAAGAGAAGGTGATTGAGCCCAACCTCAGAGTAGAAAACTCCGGAGAAGGAGTATACGAAAGATCCCTTTTCCCAGAGACTACAAATAAAGGCGGTTGATAAACAATTCTCCAAATTTTTGGAAACATTCAGAAGTGCGTATCAACATACCTTTCATAGAAGCATTAGAGCAGATGCCCTCCTATTTTAAGTTTATGAAGGAGATCTTGGGGAAGAAGAAAAAGCTGGCAGAGTACGAAATAGTAGCACTAACAGAAGAGTGTAGTGCTATCTTGCAGAAGAAGTTGCCACCAAAACTAAAGGATCCTGGAAGCTTTACACTACCTTGCACAGTGGGCAGGGTGACTTGCAACAGAGCTTTGTGTGATTTAGGGCGGCATAAATCGATGCCTTATCGCTTTTAAAAGATTGGAGTTGGGTGAGGCCAAACCAACCACAGTAAGCCTGCAACTGGCCGACAGGACAGTGGTTCATCCAAGAGGCAAGATCGAGGACGTGATTGTGAAAGTAGGAAAATTCTTCTTTCCTGCAGACTTCCTCATTCTTGATATGGAAGAAGACGCGGAAATCCCTATCATATTGGGGAGGCCATTCCTAGCAACGGGGAGAGCGTTGATTGATGTTGAAAGAGGAGAGTTAACATTAAGGGTGGAGAATGAAGAAATGGTGTTTAAAGTTTTTAAACACGTCATTGAGCCACCAACAATGAGTGGGTGCTTTGCAATCAGCACCATCAAACCCCCATGCGAGCCAATACAAGTCAACCAAAGAGCGATGAGCCCAAGAAAGCAGGCATGGTTTGCTGAAATACCACTAAAGGAGGTAAGTATTCCTGAACTCCCCCTTACTGATAATGCTAAGAAGAAAAGAAGAAAAAGAAAACGCCAAAAGTGGATGAAATGGATTGGTTGGGGGCTCAATCCACCCCAGGGTTATTAATGCTAAGGAACTTGCGTCCGGCTAAAAGACATTAAAGACAGCGCTACTTGGGAGGCAACCCAACGTTTTCAATTATGTTATTTTAATTTCTGTCTTTAGTTTATTTTATTTTGTCTAAGAACAGTCTCACGGTCTTGGATTCCTGTATTTGTGTTGTGATTGACAGGTATAGGCAAATAAACTGAAGGACGAAAAGCTGAACGAAAGCCAGGATTTCAAGAAAAGCGGGTAAGCACCGCGCGCCAGAGCGAGGCAGCGGCCAAAAGAATCGAACAGCGCAGGTGGTGGCCGCGCTAAAATCCGTAAAATTTGCCAAGTTTAGCCGCGCCACATAAATGCGCGCGCATAAAGTCCCGGGCGAGTGCAGATTAGCCGCGCGCCAGGCTGTGGCGCGCCAAAAAAATAATCAAGACGCCGGAATCTGAGCGCGGCCTCCATTTGCGGGCCGCAGAAAGTTCGTAACCGGACAGAGTTTGGGCGCCGGTGCCCATTTGCGAGCGCGCGCCACAACGGCAAATATGAATTCGGAAGACACCACGATCCGGGCCTATCGCCAAATCAAACACCAAGAGATCTCCTCCCCTCACGGAATTCAAAGTATTATCCACCGCCATCACCACCATTTTAGCCAAAGTTTGTAAGTGTCTTAATATTTTTTATTGTCTTTGAGTCTACACACATTTGGGACAATGTGTGATTTAAGTTTGGGGGTGTTTTATTTGTGTCGTGTTTTATTTGTGTCATGTTATGTTTTATTTAAGTCTTTTTATTGTTTTTATGTTTATTTTGAGTCACCAAATTTTTTTCTTTTTGAGTCATAATTGTCTGTCAAAGATCATGTATGCTGTAGTTGCTAGAAACACCTAGTGAAGTAAGGTGGAATAATGTAACGGAATTGAAGCAACTATCTAAACACTTAGGTTAGATATGCCAAAAACTCACGTAACTGTCTATTTGGAGTTTCTTGCTTGAATTATGCATGCTAAATGATAAATGCTTATGTGTTATGATTGCTTGCTATTTGAGGCGAAATAGTTAGGATATGCATGTTAGGGAGATGACTCAGACATTTCTTTGATAGCCAATTCTTAGCATTCTTTTCTATCCCGTACTTTAAAAATATCCCTAGTCAGCCCCATTGAGCCTAAATTTGAAACTTCTTCTTTGACACCCTATATTCCCACAAATCGTACCATAAGTGAAAAAATGAAATAGTGGAATACATTGTGTTTAAAAAGAGACAAAAAGAGTGAATAAGTCACAGACCCCAATACAAAAGTAATAAGAAATAGGCAAAAGCCTAAGTTTGGGTGCTTGTCATTATTAGATACTTCACTCTCCCAAAACAAAAGAGGGAAAGATAGAATCGAAATGAAGAAAAGAACAAAAGAAAAGGGAAATCTTGAAAAGCTAAAGAGCTTATGGTACACAAAATGAGCCTAAATGCCTATTTTTACCAACCCCTACCTAAGCCTACATTGCAACCCTTAAAGTCCTGAAGATCTCTTTTATGCATATCCAGAATTAGTGGAGAATAGCAAGTAAGCATGCCATAGGATTCTTGAATTTATATGCATGATTTAATATATTAACTTCCATTAAGCATGATGAATATGAGTTTGCGAAATATCTAGCTTAATGTGCTGAAATGTCATGCTATATGTTCCTGCATATTATTTTGCTAACCTTCATGTTTTTCTAGTTAACACTAATGCAGCAAAAGTGATCAATGTCAGTGAGTCTTTTATTTTTCGTTCTTTGAGTCTTTTATTTCTTTCTTTCTTTCTATCTTTGCTCGAGGGCGAGCAAAGGTTAAGTTTGGGGGTATTTGATCGGTGTATTTTATATACACCTTTTGAGTCAGTTTTAGTTAGTCTTTTGTCCCGTTTTGCACATATAAGTGTCGTATTAGGATAGTTTTCTTTTCTTTTGAGTCAAAGTGGTTAAAATGGCCAAATGGCGGAAAAGGAGCTAAAAGAGGGCAAAGAGGAGATCCGAGCCAAAAGCAGAGAAAGTGGCGAGCAGTGAAACCAGACCGGTAGCGGCCTCCTGCGATCGAAGCGGGCGCGGCGCAACTATCCGTAGAAGTCGAAGACTTCGTAGCGCGGCTACCGAACGACAAAACTCAAGGCCGCGGCGCCAAATCACCCGACGGATTGCAGAAGTTCCGGCACCGCGGCGCCTGTCTGCAGGACCGCGACGCCGACGCGGAAAAATTAGGTTTCCAGACGGATTTTGGGCCAGGCCTGCAGGGAAAAGCTGAGGTAGTTTTCAGCCTATAAAAAGAGAACCCTAGGCAGTTTTTAAGGGTTCCCTTTCTTGCACAACACAAGGATTCTTGCTTGGAGATTGGAGACCATAGTTTAGTAATTTCTTTTCCTTTTCTTTACTATATTTCAGTTTTTGTATGATGAACATGGGATTAGTTCTTGTCATATCAATGACTAGGAACTAATTCCTCTATAGGGCTTTCCATGTTGAATCTCTAGAAACTTATGTTATGATTTAATGCATGCTTATGGTTATTCTTCTTCTTGTTGAGATCTATCCAATATTTGAGTTGAATTCTTGGTAATTAATTGACAACTAATTATCACTATATGATTTCTAATCAGATTCCGAAAGGGGGGGATTGTGAATATGATGTAAGTTGGGTAGACATTCTTGGATTGGGGATGAAAATACCTCAATTATTTATGTAGCGTTAATGAGAGGCTTAAAAACCCTAATTTTGCGCATTGTGCGTGACGGTTAACTAGGTTCTTGTTCTTAATCCTCCTATAGAGTTATCCTTATCACCGAAAGCTAGGTAAGGTGCAATACTGGGGTTGAGTGTTTATATAACCCTAACGGGAGTATAAAACGATTTAGTGAACCTGCTTTCTCCAAAAGAAGAAGACCATAAGTTATTGCATTAATAAGTAGCATAAGCGGATAGTGAGGAGACTTGGAAGCCCTATTCTCATCACAACTGAAGTAAACCCTTTTAGTTAAATAGCTTTTCTAATCCTTAGTTATAAACAACAAATCTAAATATCAATTTACCAAATAGATACCAAAAAAATAGATAGTTGGTAATTGAACCCTAATCCTTGAGGACGATATTCGGTCTTATCAAGACTATACTACTTGTCACGATAACGTGCACTTGCATTTAAAGTGTGTGCATCTTACCGCGCATCGATGGCTTTGAGAAGTGGTAGCGATTAAAGCAGTGCACTGACGGTGGTTGAAAAAGATAAGGAGTTGGATAAGATAGTTGATGCAGAAAAAGAGAGGGTTACTGATGACCGCCCTATATTAAAGAAGGCTCCACCAGCAGCCATGAGGGAATACACAGACATAATCTCTTACCCTCAAAGACTTGTGAAAAATCACTTAATAAACAATTTTCCAAGTTCTTGGAGGTTTTCAAAAAACTGCATATCAATCTTTCTTTCATTGAAGCCTTGGAGAAAATGCCAACATATGTGAGGTTCATGAAGGATATCCTCTTTAAAGAGGAAGGCGGCAGTTATGAGATAGTGGTCTTGTGAGGAGGAATGCGATACTATCTTTGCGTAAGAAACTTCCCCCGAAGTTGAAAGATCCAGGGAGTTTCATATTACCTTGCACTATAAGGAAGGTGACATGTAAGTAGGCTCTATGTGATTTGGGGGCAAGTGTCAACCTGATGCCCCTCTCTGTGTTTAAAAGACCTAGTTTAGGGGAAGCAACCACTGTTACCTTACAGCTAGCTGATCATTCAATTATGCATTCCCAAGGAATAATTGAAGACGTATTGGTGAAAGTAGGTAAGTTCATCTTTCCTGATGACTTCATCATCCTAGACATGGAAGCAGATGAAAATATGTCCATCATCATTGGAAGACCATTTCTAGCCACAGGGAGGGCACTGATTGATGTTGAAAGGGAGAGCTCAAGCTCCGAGTTCAAGACGAGGAGATGACCTTCACTGTTTTCAAGTCTCCAATTGAACCACAAGTCAATGATAGATGTTTTGCGATTAGGATAGTTGACAATGTGGTGTCTGATAAAAGCCTCACAAGTACTGATGCTTATGGGGTACCATTAAAACAGTGTGAAGAAATTGATGGCAAGGTGAATGGGCCGACAAATGATGAAAAGGGAATGAACCCTTCTGACAATAGCCCTGTGAAAAAAAAGAGGAGGAAGAGGAAGAGAATGATACTGAAATGGATATACGGAGGGGATAATCTACCCTCTTGATTGAGTAATAAAACTGCATCCGGCTAAAAGACGTTAAAGACAACGCTACTTGGGAGGCAACACAATGTTTTTAATTATGTTATTTCAATTTTTGTTTTACTTGTTTTATTTTATCTTGAACAGTATCACGATCTTGGTTTTTATCTTATGTTTTTTATGGCAGGTGGACTAGGGACTGACCCTGAGTGGAAAAAGGATCAAAAATGCTGGAAAAGGGAAAAATTGGCAGCAGCGCCGCGACGCCAAAAGTTTAGAGAGTCCCATGCCTGTGCAATTTTGAGAACCTTCTCCTAGACCTCCGTTGTGACCGTTGTTTTGTGTCTGTAAGTTGTCCCTTTATTTTTAGTCTTCGCACATTGGGGACAATATGTCGATCAAGTTTGGGGGGTCTTACTTTGTTTTATTATTTTATTTTGAGTCTTTTTGTTGTGTTTTTGTTTGTTTTATGTGTTTGTGAGTCGTAATTTTTTTATGGATCAATAATGTTTTAGTTGCTAAAGATATTGAATGGATTAAGTGGGATAATGTAATAGAATTAAAAGTAAAAATTTGTGTGCTTAAGTTAGATATGTCAAAAATTTATGACATCTGATTATTTGAGATATTTGTGCTTAGTCTATGTCTTGTCAATTGCGGAAAGTAAGGTTGAAAATGTCTAGATAATCTTTTTGCTTGTTATTTGACACCCTATGATTCCTCTGTTGTGTCATAAGTAATAATGGAAAATTATTGGAATGAGAAGTGTTGAAAAAGAAATAAAAAGAGATGAAAAAAGTTGATACACCCCAATGAAAAATATGCAAAAACCTAAGTTTGAGGGTGCTTGTTATTTATAATATATCTCATTCATTCAAAATAAAAGAGGGGGAACATAGGTATGAGATTAAAAAGAAAATCAGAAAGACGGAAAAATGAGTTGAATGAAAAATGCTTATGGTACGTAATTTGAGCCTAAATGTCTACTTTTACCTACCCTTGCCTAAGCCTACATTACAATACTTGAAAGTCCTGATGATCTCTAAAGGTGTATGTCTATGATTAGTGGAGAATAACAAGTAAACAAGTCTAGAATTTTGGAAAAGATGGAATGAAATTGACATGTATAAGTTAGGTGTTTGTATTTCCAGTGATTATGATATAATTGAATTTGCGAAATATCTAACTTGAAATTTTAGATTGCTAAATATTCATGCTATGTATGTTCTAACATATTATCTCAGTTTTCATCCATGATTTTGAGGAAGCATTACTATAGCTACTTGATCTATTTCATTGAGTCTTTTATTTGATTTTGTTTTTATTTTTGTTTAGTGCTTTACTCAAGGGCGAGTAAAGTGTAAGTTTGAGGGTGTTTGTTGAGTGTATTTTATACAAACTTTTGAATCATTTTTAGTTAAGTATTTTCCTCTTTTCTTTTGCGTTTAGTATAATGTTAGGTGTGTTTTTCTTTCTTTTGTGTTACAGCGGTCATAAAGGAGAAAATATTGCTTTTGAGGATGAAATTGCACAATAAAAGGCCAAAACATGAAGCCTAAAAAGTCTCGGGAAGCATGAAAGAAACCTGACGAAGTCCGGACACCAAAAGGGAGCAAAATAAAAAAAGGACATCGTCGGCGCCGCGACGCTGAAAGTACTGCGGACTCTGATTATTTTTGTCGAAGCTAGCGCCGCGGCGTCGACGCTGGTCTGGGCGAGAAAAGTTCGATTTTTCGAAGGGCAAAAGGATCCGATACGTGATTTTTACATCTATAAGACTTAGGAATTATTCTAAAGAAAGGATCATACTTTGGAGAGGCAAGAAGGATGCAAGACACAAATGGAGACATCAAATTGTTCAAGTTATTTTCTTTCCTTTATTTTAATTTCGGTTTATGTTGGATTTTGTATTAGTTCTTAGCATGACAATGTCTAGGAGCTAATCTCTTTATTAGAGTTTTTCGTCGAATCACTTAAAACTCTTTCATACAGTTAATGCATAGTTATTGATTTCTTCATCAGCATATTAAGATCTATTTAATATTGTTTTGATTTCTTGATAATTAATTGATAACTAATTGTCATAACTTATATGATTTCGAATCGAGATCCGAGAGGGGAGATTTGAATATGTTGTAGTTGTTTAGACATAAGTTAAAATCGTGGACGAAAGTACCCCGATACTTGTGTAGTATTCAAGGTTATTGTAGTTAATCCTCATGTGTGGTAAAATCTATCATAGAAATATAGAAGATTTCTGCACAAGGTTGAGCTTTTATATATCTTAACCGGAATATAGAACATATTAGTTAACCTGCTATCTTCATAAGAAGAAGAATCATTAGCATTGCATTAACACGTGAAAGAGTGGATAGTTGAGGAGATTGGAAGCCCTATTTCCTTCATAACTGTTTAAAACCCAAAGTATTGTCAATCTTAGTTTAATTTCTGCACTTAGTTAATTCTTAGTTTAAAATCTCAAACAAAAAAATGGTTACCAAATAGATACCATAGATTAGACATTCGGTACTTGATAAACCAATCTATGTGGACGATAACTCGGTCTTACAGATCTTTATTACTTGAACGATACGTACACTTGCGTAAGCATAGAGAAATATCGCAACAATGAGTCAACGTCTTTGTCCGAAAACTATTTCATCATCTTCAGCCAAAGAGGGATAAGTTGTTGACACCCAATTTTGATCCTCTGTTCGAATTATTAATCAGTAAATTAAACTAAATTTTAAACACCGCAAAATAATTTTAATATTAATAATACACGCATATATAAAACATATACATACATAAATAAGTAATTTAATAATTGCGCCGCATTTATATAGAGCATTAAACACTTCTTAAATATCATAATACTCAAAATATTTTTATAGATATTCTTTATAATTTAAACCCAAGCTAAAACTAATAAAATACCTAAAATATACCTAAAACTTTACCCAATTTTATATCCCAAACTAAACAATTATCAGCCTTTTCCCTTGGCCCCAATTCTCGCCCAATTTATTTAGTTTCAGACCAACCCAATCCAAAACCCGCGGCCCAAACACCACAAGCCTTTATCCTCATCCCTACGAAAATAAGAAACAAAATAAACCTACAAAAAACCTTCTACATCGCCGCCTCCACCATTTGCACACTCAGACCTTCCAAATTCAGCCCTAATATCACACCCAAATCTCCCCCAAATCGCGCCCTCATAATCAAAGCTTACCAAAAATTGAAATCTGTAATCTTGCCAGTAAGAATCATAAATCGAATCCACCCCAAATTCATCCCATAATAAAATCATTCAAAATGGAAAACAAATCCTCCCAAAATCACGACTTGCCATCGCCAAAGTCTTACACCATACGAATCGTCCTAATAATAACACCTAAATCAGTCCTAAAAGTGGTCCCTAAACTTACCTTAAATTGGAACCAAATTAAGACTATATAAATCAAACGATTTGCACATGCAATGGGCATCGAAAAAAAATAGTAAGAACCAGAAGAACAAGAGTGAATGATTCAGCATCGGTAGGCATCGAGAAATCATAGAAAATAATTTAGTTCAAGAATCAACAAGCAGTCACACACCTCTTCTCACACAAAAATCTTGTCCCTCTTTATCACATACGCACAAATCTCCGAGTGGCTTCGACGACTTGATACACTTCCTCGGTTCGCTGCCCGAAGAAGTTAAAATCATTATCCTTTCAGTCTTGAATTCGTTTGATATCAGTGTGCACAATGTGTCTCTATGTACGTCTGGTTAAGCATGTATTATATCAATATTAATAATTACTTATGCTTGCTAAGTGAATTGCTGAATCTGTTTAGTTAATATTAACTTCTATTAAAATTCGCAACTGTGAGTGTTAATGTGTTTTACTAGCATTTGTTGTTTGGCTGAATGAAGTAGTTATTATTGAATTTCTGGGATTGATTGAGTTATGTTGTTCATGTTCATTATAAGTATTATGGTAATCATTTTGTGTAGGTTAAGTGCTCGTCTTGTAAAACAAGTGTCACGACCCGACACCGGGGCCGCGACTAGTACCCTACCGGGGTACCCTGTCAGGTATACATCAGAGAATAGCAGCGGATCATACATAACACATAACTTATAAAAAGGTAAACATCACTGGCCAGCCGATAAAGCTGCCTTCCATAAAACCTACTTAATCAAAGTATAGTAGTACAACTTGTTCTTATAGCCCAAAACACATATATGACCACAGACCTCTAAAGATAACCACTGTGGCGGGACAGGGCCCCGCCATGCCCCTGAATGTACAAAATACCTATAGCATCAGGGAATATCCGTACCAATAAACAAGCTTCCGGAGGAATGGAGCTTCTGACACCGGAATAGTGATCCTAAGAACGAGGATTCACAATCACTTACCTGCGGCGTGAGCGCGGCCAGGAAGAATTCGATTACACAATATGTACCAAGTATGTAAAGCTGGAAAAAATACTGTAATAATGATATCATAAGTCTAAAAGTAAGCTGGAGTCATGGAAGTCAAACAAAGTACCTTTTACTGTGTCTTACTAACAATGAGAGTGACAAGTATATATAATACTGCATAAAATAGGGGCCTCATGATCAAAATAGGGTACCTCGCCCGTAGTATCAATAAGCACCCTACTCGCAGGACTATTTCACCCATGTAGGTCCTGTGGACGCGTGAGTATTCTCGCATGAAATTTGCGCTGCTGCGTGGGACTATTTCACCCGCATAAGCCCATAAGGACTCACATGAGGTATTCCTCGCATCGTGGGTAGAAAATCCACGGAACAGGTGGTATAACGATCTTGGGGCTTACCCCTCAGATATACTCTTACCCTGAAGCAGATGGTATAACGATCTTGGGGACTTACCCCTCAGATATACTCTTACACTGAAGCAGATGGTATAACGATCTTGGGGCTTGCCCCTCAGATATACTCTTACACTGAAGAAGGTGGTATGACGATCTTGGGGCTTGCCCCTCAGACATACTCTTACCCTGGAGAAGGTGGTATAACGATCTTGGGGCTTGCCCGCCGGATATACTCTTTACCACTAGCTCATCATATCATAATCATAATTAAGTTAAGAAAACTTATAACTTCTTATTAGTCTTGTTCATACCCTCTCATTTTAGTTTACTTAAGGCACTTAATCATATCTTTAATAAAAGAAAGCAGAATTTAACCCAAGTACTACATACTTCAACTCTTTTAAAAGTGACTCTTTTTCATACATAAAACCTTTGGGCAATTGATGCCTTAAAATCAATTTGCCTTTCATAAATCAAATCATTTGTCCTTACTTGTCTTACTTAGAGTAACCTCTTCTCATTAATCTTTTTTAAAGCTAATAAACCAACTTCCCATAAAGTTGTTATATTAACCTACACTTTAGCAAAATCATACTTTTCCCTAACGAGGACTTATACATTCTTAAAACGAAACAAGTCATTATATACTTAAAACAAGTAAGAATACCAAATCTTGTACGTCTACCGTACTACATAGTTTCATCTATTCATGCTCAAGAGATAGGGAAGCTCCACATACCTCTTTGGTCAATCCACTTGCTAAGCTCAACTACATGAGTAATATTTCAACCTATAATAATCATGATACGTTTATTAACCTCTAATTTCAATGTAGAATAATCCAAGTTCAAAGTCACTAAATTCTATGGAAAATTGGGCAGCATTTCCTTTGTTTCTACATACTTGTCACCTTTCTCAAGGCCGAATTTATCATCCAAACGCCACATTTAAGGCTCAACAATCCAACATTTCAAAGGGGATTACACACCTAAACTTGGGTGTGTAAAATTCTGCCCCATAAGGTACAACAATTCACTTAACAATTCTAAGGTAGTTTTTAGGCTACAACATGCTCATAATATCTTCTTAACCAATTCTTTCATATCCAAACCACATTTCTTGCATGCAATGACTCTAAGAGCATTATTTACTACCACAAGTTCTTTCTTCTTAACATGCAACACTAAAAACTAATTCTAAAGGAAGAATCATTACCTTAGAGCTTTAGCCAAATTTTTCCAACAACTTGCTAGCTTCCTTTCAAGAACACCACCACAACAACCTTCACAAGCTAGCCACAAGCTTCCTTCTTGCCTTTACTTTTTTCAGATTTTTCCTAAGGCTAGAATATCTCTTGGGATTTTAGAGAGAAGGAGGAGCTTGAACTTTTAAGAGAGAAGGAGGAGCTTTTGTCTAAGAGAGAGATGAAATATGACCAAGTCTTCAAGACTTGGTCAATATAATGCATGCAAAATCAGATGGGGGGGGACACTTGTCACCCTCAAGGTCTTTTAAAGAAAAATCTGATTTTCCTAAGTTTTTCCGCCAGAATCCGCGCGCGGCCAGCCTGCGGTGCATGGCTGAAACCTCTGCGGACTCTCGGAACTTCCGGCGCCGCGGCCCTGCTGTCCTGGCGCCGCGGCGCTGCGACTTCAGCGACCCCTCAGTACTTCCGGCGCCGCGGCCCTGCATCCGGCGCCGCGGCCCTGTCGCCTTTGTCCGAAACATATTTCTATCCGTCTGCGCACTGAACTTGTAACTCTCATAACTTTCTACTCCGACGTCCTATCGACGAACGGTTGGTTGCGTTGGAATCTATACTCAACGAACTACGCCCTAGGCCTTTGAAACACTTAGGAACTCTCAATGTACCGGGTCATAACCCGCCTCAAAGTTGACTAAAACCCGTCCGGAATAATCCGTCAACCTATCCTTTGAAAATTTTAAGTCTTACATGCTTTCGTACGCTCTCATACGTAGGGTCAGAACTACGGGGTATAACAACAAGTGTGAGCATGAATAGATGTTGCAAGTGTTCTGCTGTTTGGGATCTTGCTTGATTAATTGATTTATTGTGTTCCTGACTGCATCAAACTAGTATCATGAATACTTAGAAGCCACTGTGGTACATCTCCTATCATGTCCTATTATTATTGTCCATATATTGAACTTACTCATTTAAACACTGATGAATGGTTAGGAGATAATGTAAAGGAGACTCAATTTTCTGTGCATAATCCTGTGCATTAACTCAGTAGCATTGATAAAATGAAGCCCAATATGGTAGGCTAGGAACTGCTACATGCGTGCATCTGATTGAATAAAAAACTGCTTGCCTTTCTTTTAGTATGTACTGATTATTTCTTCCATATATGGTATTGGCCATTCATTACATAAATGTGTTAGGTGTATAATGCAGTACATTTTGTGTGTCATCACTAATATTTGCTGGGCTCAACCCATTCTCGGGATTCATACATTGTCTTAGCATGAATATAAAAGACTACATTAGGCCCCTTCCCCTAGCATTTAAATGTCTTGGTCCCTGTCCTACATACGTTGGGTTAAGCCCATTTGATTTATCTCTCTATGTGTTATTTGTTGATCCTACAGTTTAATCGCAACCTACAATTTTAAGTACAAATCGTATGTGTTAGTGTTCATGCCAAATGCCTATTTACTATGTTTAATGAAATTTGGATATGTACTAATTCTTGTCGTTTCTTATTTTACATGAAATGCATCAGAGCAAATTAAGAGTCTTTTATAAGACTCATCTTGACTCTCATCAAATGAAGACCCACATCTATGTCTACGCCCCTCGTCGCATCTTACACTCCGAACCGCATGCGGATGATACCGATATTCCTTCAAGTCATCATTATGGATCCTCACTTTCCTCATTTATTTATTGTAAATTATTTGTCTAACATTACATTAGTAGGATACTTAGCACATTTAAACTTTGAATCGCCATTAAGAGGCAGTTTTAACGTTAGAAGTTTGGTTTCCCCCTAAGTTAATCATTTTGCTAATTATACATTGCTTAAGCCATACTAAACCAGTTAGTAGCCTTCACTTGCATAACCATTCACGTAGTTGAGACATTATTTGCTATCAAATTCAAAACACAAGAAATCATTTTTCTCATAAACTCTCTTATTAACATTCATACAGGAAAATCATTTTAGACACTTTATATGCTAGGCCCATCTTTAAAAACATGCATTTTTCTTTGACATAATAATAACCTAGGTTTGAGCGGACAACCGCAAGTTAGCGGTTCTTAGAGGGTGCCTAACCCCTTCCCTCTAGATTAATAAAGAACCCTTGCCCATAATCTCACATAGTTTAGCAGACCATTTAAATGGAGTTAGTGTTGACTTTACTTAGTTAACATTTAGGTGTCCTAATTCACTAAAATAATTAGGTGGCAACTCCGCGAACCCTTTAGCACATTTTTTCACTTTATTTTATTTTGTAACAGGCAGGATTCGCTAGAATAATGTTGCGGTCGAAAATGGGTGTGACATTGACTACGAGTGATCGGTCTGTGACTCGGGGAAGAATTGAGTGGATTTTGGGAAATATCGGAACAGGGGATGGGTCGCGGCGGGGCGTGTGCTGCTGGCCCGATCTTAGGCTGGGGCGTGATCTGAAAGCAGCGGGGCGAACTTAGCTAAATAGGCGGCCCAGTTGCTGGCCCAATAACAGGAGATTGCAACGGTATTGAGGACTAGCGGGTAGTGGGCCCGCTAGCGTATTTTGGGTGCGGGATAGGTCCGATAAATGATGGATAATATATGGGAAGACATCATCATCGAAAAAATTATACGAACTAGGTCCGAGACTATTTATCTTTGCAAACGGAAATTGGGTTTCATCGAAAATAACATGGCGACTAATAATAATTTTATTAGACGACAAATCAAAACACTTGTAACCATGATGATCAGAGGAATAACCCAAAAACACACAAGGAGTAAAACGAGCTTGAAGTTTGTTAATTGCAGTTGATGAAAAGAGCGGATAACATTAGCATCCAAAGACCCTAAGATGTGAATACGAAAAGATTTATTATATAAGATTTGAAGAGGGGAGGAATATGTCAAACCTTTGGTAGGAAGTATGTTAAGAAGATAAGTAGATATTTACATAGCATGATGCCACAAGGAAGGGGTACGGAAGCATGAATCATTATAGTGCGGACAATATTATTAATGGTATAAATTGTTCATTCGGATTTTTCATTTTGTGAAGACGTATGAGAACAAGAAAAATGAAAAATAATGTCATTATTTGCACATAATTCCTGAAACATTCTATTATCATATTCTTTGTCATTGTCACATTGAATGTTATTTATTTCACATTTAAATTGGGTACGGATGAATGCTCTAAATTTTAAGAATGTGGAAAAAAGTTGAGATTTTTTCGATAACGAAAAAATCCATAAAAAATTAGAATAATCATCCAAAATACAACATAATACCGATAGCCTAGAAAACTTAAAACGGGAGATTTCCATAAGTCGTTATGAATAATATAAAATGACATTAAAGTATGAGATGTAGAGTCTACAAATGACAATCGAACAAGTTTTCATAATGAACAAGATTCACAAATTGGTGTACTATGTGTACCCTTACAAGAAATAAAATTTCTGTTATGTAAGGAAGAAACAATAGACGACCCAGGGTGACCCAAATGTGCATGTCATAAGGAAGGAGTGACAATTGTAAAAGTTGATGGCAAGACTTGACTCGAGAGACCAAATATGGGCGTGATAGGATAAAGATCTATCCAACTATCACATCTCATGAGAGGAATCCCTGTCTTAAAATCCTTCTATCAAAATTAACAGAAACCAATTATTAGTGGTGAATTTACGGACATACATCAAATTTTTAATTAAGTGAGGGGCATGAAGGACATTTCTAAGATAAGAGGTGGATATGGGGGAGACAATATTTTATGACCATAACCACGAATTGGAATTGAGTTTTACCAATAATTATGCCACGATTATTGCCCAAATTGGAATAAGACGAGAGAGTACCTTGATCGGACATCATGTGTGAAGTGGCGCCGGTGTTCATATACCAATTCGGGTATGGGAGATTTAATCCAAGCGTATGCATCGCAACCTCAATATATGTCGGAGTCGGTGTGAGGCCCACTTCCTGGAATGTCTGCGGAGACCGAGGCCCAAGCACACCGGCCTGCGCCCCGGCCTAATAAACTACTTATTTGCCGAAACTGGACCCGAGAAACTAGGCCTGGCCTTTTGTGGAAACAGGTTGAGCCCGGGAAGGGCTTCGAAAATATCCAATGTTGGGCCAATACGGACTGGCCCAGTCCCACTACATAGGGGCCTACTACTGAGCACAATATGGTTGATGCCCACCGCCATGAGGGCCACTGCCGCCGCCACCTGGTCCGGTCGCCACCCTTTGTGCCACGCGATTTTTGCCAATTTGTTTTATGGTTTTGACTTTTCTTGCCGTCACTGTTGTTGCGGTTTTGGCTAGAATTGTGAACAAAACCATAAGAAATATCGGATGAAGTCATCATTGCCACATAATTGGCGCTAGTATCTGCTTTTTTGCCAAGTCGACTTCTTCTAAGGTGAGCATCGGTCGAGCTTTATAAAAAGGAGCGAGCGGATTACTTTGACGAATGAGAGTTCCAACGCCATTATAGGCCTCAGATAGACCGACAATCATTTGTAGAACCAGGCGATTATTGGTCACAGGTGCGCCACCATTACGGAGTTGGTCCTCCAACTCCTTGAGTCGTTTGCAATATGCAGAAACGTTCGGAAAATCTTCCATGCGGACTTGGGAGAATTCTTGTTCGAGGGTGACAACACGTGAATGTTGGTTATCTTGGAATATATCACGCAATCTATTCTAAGTAGCCATAGTCGTAATGTCTGGCTCAATGATCGTCTCTAAAATGTCGGTAGAAATAGTGGAATAAATCCACTGAAGAACGGTAGCATCAAGAGTGATCCATAACTGAGGATCCTCTGCGGGAATAGGGGTAGCGGGAGGAATTATGTGATGGAGGACTTGATGGGAGATAGCGTGAATTTTAAACAAGTCTGCTCACGCCGCATATTGGACGTTTTTCATCTCAAGAACAATAGGGATGTTATTCTTGATGTTAGAAATAGTAAAGCAAGATGAAACGTGTTCTTAGACATAACGAAAGAACAGAGGGATTGGAAATAGATGAGGTAAAATTTAACACGAAATCTGAGGAAAGTGCACGGAAAACGATGCAGTTTCTGCCGAGAAGGGGCACAAAAACCGAGATTAATTTTGGAGAGGACCGAAAGCAATTTAGTCCTAGACTTCTGATACCATGAAAGAAATATTCTCTTGATTATTTTCATTAATGAAAGAGTATATATACAATTTACAATTTTCATAATTGAAAAATCATATTCCTATTCTACTCTCAAAACCTTATTCTACTTGTACAAAATTATACAATTATGGTAAGTGTACAATTCTAATTTAATACAAATCCTACCTAATATTATACATTAAAACGTTCCACAACCCGCGATATACACTATGTATGGTAAGTGTATATCACATGTATATACTCATTATTTATCAAATAGTATAATACTTGATTACCTGGTAAATATGGTACTTACTCCGTCTCAATTTATGTGACAACATTTGTCTTTACACGAAATTTAAGAAAAGAAGATTTTTGAAATGTATGGTCCAAAACAAATCTTATATAAATGTGTGACTTTAAATATCTCATAAAATTAAATTGCTTTTAAATATATAAAATATAATTCCTTTTGGGACAGATTAATTATTATAGTAGGTTAAATTACCCATATATGAAACTTTTCTTACATCATTAGCATACGCGACATAAGTTCTGGTAAGAGTTTAAGCATTTGCATGATACAAGTTGGTACATGAGAGAGTATTGTCTGAATAGATATATGGAAAATCCACGTGCAGATTGGGAGAAAGAGAAGAAAATAGAGGTTTCCGTGCATAGCAGAAGAGGGGGAAATTATTTGTTCTCTCTCCAATGGCAACAAAGGACAATATTTCAGTTCTGACTTAGCTGATGATGTAATGCTCAATAAGCTTTTCCACCAGTCTGATATATTAATTTACACTTCTTCTGATCAATCATTCTTGGAAAACGGTCTTTTTTGTTTTGTTTTGTTTTGTTTTTGGAGTTGATAGAATTTGTAATTTGGATTCACTTCTTTCTCCGGAATTTTTCACTTCTACACCCCTTAAAATGTGCTTGTATTCATTCTCAATTGACTTCGCTTTAATGCCTACTTTTTTAATGAACATATAATTCAATATGTTTTGAGTACTCCCTTTTTGTTTGTGTGGATGTAAAGACAATATTTGATTGATTTTGAGTATCAAATTAGTGGCGGATTTAGGAAGTTAGAAGAGTGCGCTAGGTTGTGTGGTTTATTGTGCACTTTGTGAAATACTCACTGAGTTTCAAAATACTTGTCCTATTTTTTATTTACACATCTTTTAAAAAACATTTATAAAGATGACATTTTAACTATTTTACCCTCTTAACGTATTTCATCATATTATCTATCATCAATAAATATTTACTCAATCAAGGATGAGAACCTTTTAAATGTTTTTTTTGGTGTAACGGTAAAAATGTATAAATGAACAGAACACCAATCGAAGGCGAACCCACGGACAAAAGGATGAATGACACATGAAATCTCGTGCACAGCCCACAGGCTGGGTGGTCACAAGATTGCATACGTCAAACAAAGATCTCAAGCGAGCCCACAAATCGGGAAGTCAAGAGAGGCATGAAAGCCCAGTGGCGCTAAAAATCTGGCTCGTCCATGAAATCGGGTAGTCATAAAATTTATTTGTGTCAGGACAAACCTCCGCTATCCCACAAGTCGGGTTGTCAGGAGTGGCTGTACGAGTTAGCCATTAGCAACCCCTTGTGCCTCATAGAACGATATAAGGTTGCAGTCGCGGCCTCCGTAAACCCTTATCATGGTAAACCCAATGGGACAAACCCATGATAAGGGAAGAGCGCCTAGAACCTCTTAATGTTGCTAATTGATATAAGGGTAAAATGAAAAAAAAAAACTATATAATTTTATCTTGATTAAATAAAACAATAAGTATTTTGAGACAAACATTTTAGTAAGGACGACAAATATTTTGGGACGGAGGGAGTATTCAGGTTCAAAATGTAAGTTCTAAAGTAGTATATATTCTAACACTATCTATATATACTTGATTTTGCACTTATATAAAACGTACGAGCAGAAAGTCACAGGTTTTGCCGACTTCAGGGGAGGCGCCGCAAAGCTAGTGGGACACAAGGGTGTTCATCTGAATTCTCTTTATTGAAAAATTACACTATATATACAAGTAAAATTGTTCTTAAATATATATTGTGTATAGTATATATTGAATTTATTTGATTTTTTTCGTATTTACATACAGCTCGGAGGCCGAGCCCCACCCCAACAGTGAAGGTGCAACTTAGGTCAACTAACAAGAAAGAAAATACTGTTTAGTCAAGATTTCCTTTGGGTTCTGAATTCCATATGGGAAAAAAACGTTGTTGTTTGCAAGTACTTAATCATTTACATGGACTTACTTTTCATTCAATTTGTGAAAATTTGATAAAATCGTCCTTAACGAGTGATCCGCTCATGTTTGGGTATGATGAATCACTTTGTGCCAACCTGTTGCCAATCCACTTTCCGGCTTCATATATTTACTTCTTTATAATTTGAACCACAAGCTTTAATTGAGGTTGCAACTTAGCATAGACACAATGATACTATCAAGCTATCGGATTCGGATGCGCATTCGATACGTATGCGGATCTAGAGGTCGGATTGTTGATGATATAAATTATAAGATTGAGGGATATGAATCCATTTATGGATACATGTGCGGGGATTCAACAAAAAATAATTCAAATATATAAAAATAGATTTATAAAACCTAAATTATTAGATATTATGTGAAAAACTTGAGGAGCAAATATTGATCAAGAGGAGAACACCGTAAGGAGATAAAAGGAAAAGGAGTGACATATAAATCTTTATATATAAGGTATTCAATTTTCTTCAATTTCACTTTAGCTTTTGTTTTAATCAAAGAAGTCATTGAATCTGTCCGGAATTGCTCCGTTAATTTTGGCCAAAGTACCCAAAATCGGTTGATCATATCGGGTACGAATCTCAAAGTCACACCCCCACTCATGTTTGACGATACGGGTGCGACCCTGAGAGAAAAGTCCTAGCAACATAGCTATCGCGTAGTCTTTGGTTTGTTTGTGATATGATCACATTTTATTCTTTCCTATTTTGATTGTATTAGTATGATTTTACTGTAATTAGGATGTGATTACCGTGATTGGTCAACAGTTGAGTCTTAGTTAAGGTAGTTATAATTTGTTACGCAGCACGTGCCTATCACGTGACCTTTTAGTTGAGCTTAACAAATTTTCCGCCCAGAATCAGTTAAGCATATAAGCTGATTCTTCCTTCTTTGTAATCACTTTGTAAAAAGATCAATAATATCTTTCCTCCCTCTTTCTCTGAAATATCTTTATAGCTCGCAGAGCTCGAGTGCATCTGTTCAAGATTAATTCTCTTGTTTAATTCTTAGGAACACTCTATTTCCATCTAATTTCTATTTCTAGATTCGAGTGTGTATCATTGGTATCAGAGTCGACGGTCCTCTGACCTAAATCATGGGAGATCATAACACAAAATGCAAGAACTGCATAGGAAAATAGATACTTTGAAAGGATCGATGGAGGGTGTATTGAATTCTATTATAGAAATGCAGAATTCTGTGGATGCAAAGGCTGCTCAAGCAATGGAGGAAATTAAAAAGGATGTTGGTAGGAACAATAAACCCTACAAATGATCATATTCCTCATGTTAACATCGAGAATAATGCAGTGCCAGTGGAAGAAGTGGTTAGGGGTAATGGAAGAATTGAGAATAATCAACAATTCCAATCGCAATTTTCCAATTTTGATGGTAATGGGCTGAAGGATTGGTTGTACAAATGTGAGCAATTTTTTGATGTTGAAGAACTCTCTGAGGATTCTAAGGTGAAAGTATACCCATCTAAGTGCAGATTAATCGATGGCCCAGGCCGATCGACGTGCGAACTCGATGCAGCTCGGACCGGTAAGCTTTAACGGGTTGGAGGTTGGTTTGGCCCCCAACCCCAACCTGCACGGGTTATGGTAAAATCCGGTAAGGTCCGTAAAGAAAATCGATGCGTTAGGATTAGCTTGGCCGGTAACACAAAAAGCGCTTGACCAGCGATATTGGGTTCAGTTGGGGAGGGTCGAGGCCTTGACGGTCGTTTGGCCAGATTTGGACTATTTTTGTTTTTTTGTTTATTATTCTTTATAAATTACATTTTTACCCTTTATAAAATCTATAAATACTCATTGGGCGGAACCACATTAGAAATGTTAGTCTGCTTAAGGGATTGATCAGATGAGAAGAAATCAAGGATTGAAAGACGTTGATTCAGAGGAAGATGAATAAATCAACAATATTTTGGAAAGCGGGAGCACAAGTTGCAGCGGAAGTGAGACTGAAATTAATACTGCAGATTTAAATGGAGCAATTCAGTCAACATATAAATTACGAAGAACTTGTTAAAATGATGCATAATATATAAATAAAATTATTATTACTTCATTATCTACTCTTTTTAGCATTATGAATAATGAAAGTTCGAAAGTTTACATCTTATCATTAGTTTTTATTTTATTATTTTTTTAGTTATTAAACTTATGTCTTCTAATTTAATAAATTAATACAAGTATAACTATAATATAAACTATAAAATACAAAGTTAACTTTAAATTTTAAAATATAAAATACAAAGTTAACTTTAAATTTTAAAATATAAAATTTATTATATTTAATTTGAATTTAAATTTAATTTAAATATTTAAGGAGAAGTCCAGTAGGCAGAATCAGAAACAGTGTGACGAAGCAGGTTCAGTCCGAGTGCAGATTGAACCGGTAGACACCTGTGAAAGTAGCATCATGCAGTTTGGAGGGCAAAGCACTACAGTGCCATCAGGCCTTCATGAAGAAAAGACTAGCCAGAGATTGGCCTAGATGGGTGAGTATGTTAGATATTTTTATTCAAGATTTGGGGCTGAACTGTTTGATGATCCGATAGGAGATTTTAAGGATCTAAGACAAGTTATGTACATGAGTATATTGATACTTTTGATGAATTGCTTATTAGAGTAGATCTTTCTGAAGATTATATAGTTAGTTGTTTCATAAGAGGGTTGAAAAGGGAGATTGGACTACCGGTTAAGTTGTTAGGCCCTAGATCTTTGGCTAAAGGCATGAGCTTAGGAAGGATTCAGGAAGAAACTTTAGCAGTTCAATAAGAAGTTTTTATTAAAAACTCAAACCCAGATATGCTTCCAAATTCACCTCCTCTTTCCAGCCTACTAATCAACCCTATTCCAACCAATTTAACAATCTCAGACCTACAAATAATTCCAAACCAATACATGCGCTATTGGTGGATCTAATACTCCTAGTAGTTCTAAACCAATTTTCAAGAATCCTAGGTTATTAACTCTTGCTGAAGTGGAGGAAAGGAGAAGTAAAGGATTGTGTTACAACCGTGAAGAGAAGTACTCATTTGGTAATGTTTGTAAGAAAAAGAGGCAATTGTTATGTATGGAGCTGAAGGAACCAAAAGAACCACTAGAAGGGGAAGAGGAGTTAATGGTAGATCCTGGAGAATTATTAGCAATTATGGCACAGGGGTTGGAAACAGATGCTGAGGGATCAATAATTCCTAGGATGTTAATGCATGCTATGACTGGTGTTTATGATTTCAGGAGTACGAGGGTAACCATTTCTGTAAAAGGAAAAGTTGTGAAAGTTTTGATAGATACAGGAAGCACACATGACTTTTTGGATCTCAATGCTACTAAAAAGTTAGGGTGCATGTTGACTGCTATAACCCTTTTTCTGTGTTTATTGCTGATGGTAATACAATAAAAAGTCAGTACATACGCAAGAAGTTGGAGTGGAAGATGCAAGGAGTGCAGTTTGACTCAAACATATTGATTTTACCTATTGAGGGTTGTAATATGATATTAGGAATTCAGTGGTTAATCACTCTTGGTGATATAATGTGAAATTTCAGGAAGTTGAAAATGGAGTTCAGTTCGAAAGGCCAGAAGGTGTCACTTAGAGGTATTCAACCTCCTGGAGTAAAGGTGATTGGCCTTGAACAGATGGATAAGTTACTAGCAATTAGCAAAACCTGCTAAGCTTTGTATGATGACCATGGATATGTTTGTAAGTGAAGGACAAGAGAGAGATGCCAGTTTATTTTCCTTAGAGGGAGGAGGTTAAGGATAGTGTTGAAGAAGCAGAGATGGAAAGAGTACTGCAGCAATATGCAGACTTGTTTGAAACTCCCACAACACTTCCACCCTTAGGGACCATGACCATAGAATAGTTCTTAAGGAAGGCACCTCACCTGTGAACATAAGGCCCTATAGATATCCCAATATGCAGAATAATGAAATTGAGAAAACGGTTGATGAAATACTGAATTCTGGAGTGATTAGAAGCAGCACTAGTCCTTACTCTTCTCCTATTGTCATGGAGAAGAAGAAAGATGGTTCATGGAGGATGTGTGTAGATTATAGAGAACTGAACAATAACACAGTAAGGACAAGTTTCCTATCCCAGTTATTGAAGAATTGTTGGATGAGTTGCATGGTGCAAGGTATTTTTCCAAACTAGACCTTAGGTCTAGTTATCACCAAATAAGAATGTTTTAAGATGATATCCCTAAGACTGCCTTTAGAACACACCATGGGCACTATGAGTTTTTGGTAATGCTTTTTGGTCTCATTAATGTCCCCTCTACTTTCAAAGCTTGATGAACAAAATCTTTCACCCCCATCATAGGAAATTCATTCTTGTATTCTTTCATGATATCCTAATATACAGTCAAGGATGGACTGCGCATTTGACTCATTTAGGAGACTCAAAATTTTGAGAGCTAATGTCTTGTTTGTCAAAAAATGTAAATGTGATTTTGGAGTGACCAAGATTGACTACTTGAGTCATGTGATTTCTGACGGAGAAGTAGCAATGGATAAGATGAAGGTGGAAGCTGTCATGAATTGGCCTCAACCTTTAACTCTCAAAGGCCTGAGAGGATTTTAGGGGATAATTAGTTATTATAGAAGATTCATTAAGGGGTATGGTACTATTGCTGGCCTTTAACTGATCTACTTAAAAAGAACAACTATTATAGGGATCGAGGAGCTACTACAACATTTGAAAAGCTGAAACTGGCTATAACTACTGGTCCTGTGCTCACCTTACCTGATTTTTCTAAGGAGTTCATCATTAAAACTGATGTTTCTGGTGATATCATTGGTGTTGTGCTCACTCAAAAAGGTAAACTTGTTGCGTTCTTTAGTAAAGGACTATCTTATAAGAATAAGGCACTATCAATTTATGAGAGGGAGTTGTTAGCATTGGTCACTTTAGTACAAAAATGAAGACCTTATTTGCAGGTAGGCACTTTACAATTAACACTGATCATATAGCCTTAAATACCTACTTGATTAAAGAATTTCTACCCCTAGTCAACAGAAGTGGCTTGTCAAACTACTTGGCTATGATTAATCTATTGTGTATAAGAAGGACAAACAGAATGTGGCTACTGATGCCCTTTCTAGGAAGGGTGAGTTGATACAGTTGTGCAGTATTTCTGGGGTCCAAGCAGATTTAATTGAAGAAGTGAGACTGTCTTGGCAATCAGATGCTCATTTACAACAGCTTCTGCATTTCATTCAAGTTGAGACTACTCACACACTTTAATATCAAGCAGGAAGGGCAAAATTATGGTTGGATATGATGCAATACTGAGGAAGAAACTCATTTCTCATTTCCATGATAGTTCAAGTAGAGGTCATTCAGGTATCACTACAATATTACATAAACTCAAACAGAAATTCTATTGGAAGAGGATAAAACTGGATGTATATAGTTTCATTAGAGAGTGTGATACTTGTAAAAGGTGTAAAGGGGAAAATGTTGCATACCCTAGCCTCTTACAACCATTACCTATCCTTGATAAGATATGACAGGATATTTCAATGGACTTTATTGAAGGCTTACCTAAGGCTGATGGTAAGAGGTGACATATGTAGTAGTGGATTGATTGAGCAAAGCTGCTCACTGTATGGCACTCAAACACCCTTACAATGCATTGGATGAGGCTCAGTTTGTTTATGGATGGAATTTTAGGCTTCATAGTCTGCCCAAGTCCATTGTTTCTGACAGAGACACTGTTTTCATAAGCAAATTTTGAAAGGAATTATTTGGATTGTAGAAAGTTTCCTTGCTTACATCTACTGCCTATCACCCTCAAACAGATGGGCAAACTAAAATTATTAATAGGTGTTTGGAATGCTATTTGAGGTGCATGACTTTTGACAAATTGAAAGAGTGGCCTAACTGGTTGAGCTTGGTTGAATGGTGGTACACCACATTCTTTGATTCTGCTATTAAGATGACCCCTTATGAGGTTGTGTATGGCCAAAAACCTCCATTATTGCTTTCCTATATTCCTTTTGATTCTCGGTTGGACTTGGTAGACAGGAGCCTATAAGCTAAAGAAGCTACTATCAGGAACTTGAAGTTCAATTTAGGTAGAGCCCAACATATAATGAAGATGCAAGCTGGAAGGCACAGAAGTCTGAGGTCCTAAGATATTGGTGGGAGTTGTGGCTTACACCTTGGATTTGCCTGCTGGTACTAAAGTTCATCTCACATTTCACGTCTCTCAACTTAAGAAGAAACTGGGGCATCATATTGCATATGTTACTTTGCTTGTGGTTCATTCTGAGTCTGGTCACATACTATTAGCCCCTGAAGCCATTTTGGACAGAAGACTTGCAAAGAGGAATGGTAGAGTTGTCACTGAAGTGTTGGTCAAGTGGTTCAATGATGTTCCTGAAGACTGTTCTTGGGAGGAACTTCAAGATTTTACTCACAAATTTCCTCAATTTGATACCAGCTCTACAGGTTGATCCTTGAGGACAAGGATCATTTTGAAAGGTGAGGTATTGATATGACCACATTTTATTTTTTTCTATTTTGATTGTATCAGTATGATTTTATTGTAATTAGGATGCAATTAGTGTGGTTGGTCAACAGTTAAGTCTTAGTCAATGTACTTATAGTTTGTTACGCAACACGTGACCAGTTAGTTAGATCTTAAAAGATTTGCCCGCCCAGAATTAGTTAAGCATATAAGTCGATTCTTCCTTCTTTGTAATCATTCATTCAATTGTAAGAAGATCAATAATATAGTGCCTATCATGCATTTGTTCAGAATTAATTCTCTTGTTTAATCCTTAGGAACACTCAATTTCCATCTAATTTCTATTTTTAGATTCGAATGTATAACCGTTTAACTAGAAAAAAAAGAATTTAAGTTGTTGCAAAATGTTTCTTGGTGATCCCGAAGTATGGAGAGATGCAAAAAAATCTTAGATTACTTGATTTTCTATGTCTTGCATTTGGCTACAAGCAACAAAAGGGTAGAAAGAAAAACCCAAGAGATCACATAAATAGTGTATGATCGAATAAGCTTCATTTTTAGGGCCATAAAATGGTGCGTTTGAAGCCCAATAACACCCGCACGCAACCTAATAAACTCACGTAAATGTATCTTTTAACTAGTTTACCAACATGGTTTAGTGATATGTCGACTGATCAGTCCTAGCATGGTCATTTGACCTACCATTTGAATGTGCAAAAGTTGATTTATCATTGATAGGGTTTTTTTTCCAGTTGACTTATAACTACGAGTCGACTAGTTAGACATGATAGAACTATGATTAGTAGATTTGCGCAAACGATTTAGTTGTAATTGCACATCGTGGAGTTCTTGAAGAACATCCCTTTCAATATCTCACACTTTTAGTTTCATTTCCTAGTTTTTCTTTTCTCTTTGAAGCTTTTTATATTCATCAAAAAAATTATTTAAGTCCTCTAAGGTTTGATCTAAATATTTTTGAGTTTCATTAAATTTAGGACATGGATAGGGGTCTTACCTCACTTGTTTCACCAAATTTCATGAAGCAAACATTTTCTACTCATTTATCTGAAATTTCATCTTCCCTCCAACTACTGAAGGCCCTTTGCTTTTGATATTTCCTGGATGGCTTTCTTTTTTATTCAGGGCACTCAGATGCAATGTGCCCATATTTTTCACATTCATAACATTTACCATCATTACTGTTTTGGTCCTTTGATGACATGTCTTTTCGAAAGTTTGATCCTCCTTTCCTGTTGTTCTTGTTTCTTCTCATAGCTTTCACTACAGATCTGGATATCATAGCTACTTCTTCTTCTCTAATATCATCATTATATTCTTCAACATCAGTCTTGATGACTACCATTTTCTTCTTGTTCTCATCTTGTTCGTCTTGTTCAGATATGTCTTTTCAAATGCAATTAGATTTCCTCTTACTTCATTATATGTAAGAGTCTTAAGATTTATGCTTTCAAGAGCAACAATCTTTGTGTGCCACTATGGAGTCAAGCATCTGAGGATCTTTCTTATGTTGTCCACAGAGAAAAAGACTTTTTCTGAGGCCTTGAGTTCTCCCAAAATTTTGTTGAATCTTGCAGACATATCTTCCACAATTTCTCTTTCCTTCATCTTGAAAGTTTTGTATTCATAAACAAGGAGATTGATTTCTTTTACCTTATATATGCCTTCATATGTAATCTCAAGTATATCCCACATTTCTTTAGTCGTTTCACATGTGGAGGTCTTTTCATATTCCTTTCCACTAATAGCATTATAAAGAAGATTCCTGGCTTTTGAGTTGATTTGAATTATTGACATTTGTTCATCAGTGTAGTCGGCTAGAGATGCTAGTCCATCTGTTGAAGTGGATTTTTCCTTCTTCTTATCATCAGTTTTGTCTTTAGGCATGGGGATATCTCCTAACTTCATGACTCTGCAGATATTTATATCGTATGATTTGATATAGATTTATATCCTTACTTTTCAAAGAGAAACGTATTTTTCATTGAAATAGGATGGTCTAGTTTATGAAGTACATTCTTGAAATAAAGCCTCAATAATAACATGATTTGACATAATCTTTATCTCACTTGTTAGGCAATCAAGAATATGAGACCTTGCTCTGATACCAATTGAAAGTGCAAGAGGGGAGTAAATTGTGACTTTTTCGGCCTGTAGTCGACTATAAGGTGACTAAGTCGACTACCACTTAAATAATACAAAAACTAACTTGCGTAAATTAAATAACATTTAATTTATTGTACTGGTTCGAATTCAAAGTAGATCTTATTCTAGTCCCCTTGGGTTGCAATGATGTTCTCTTAAGCTATTTTAATGATGATTGTGTAACGACTCATTTGGTCATTATTGCATTTTGACCTATTTGTCCCCAAAGACCCATCCCCGAGCCCTATTAGTATGATTTTTAATCCATGGAGATGGGCGACATGGTCCTCTATGGTAATCGAGTGAGTTTTATGGTGACTTATAAGAATTAAAACCTTAAAGTGAAATGTTTTTGACCGATATTTGACTTTTGAGTAAATGAACCTTTTCTGGAAATTCGTCAATTTCGAGAGGTCCAGATAGTTGATTGTGACTTGGTAGGATGTTCAATTCGATTCCTGAGGCACTCAGGAGCATTTTTAGTTATTGGTTGAAAAGTTGGTATTTGGCCATTGGGTGTTGACTTGGTCAAATAGTCCTCTGTTAGGAATTCTGAGACCACGAGTGAGTCCATAGTGTATTTTTATGTAGGTTTACATGTCTGGTTTGCATTTGAGAGGTCTCGGGTGATTGTCGAGTTTTGGAAAGAAGTTAGTGAAAAATCAGCAAATTGGTGGTGGTTAATGTCTCGTTGGGGCGAGCTATCTTGCGCAACATCGTACCCGCCTCGACGATGCCTAGTTCGCTGGTGCGGGTATTATGGATTCTTATGGAATCCGCCCCAGCGGATGGTACTCTACTGGAGCGGATGCACTATAGCGAGGCGGCATCGCGGGAGTTGTTCCACTGTAGTGGACCCCTACAACTGCAGCGGAAAATGCAGAAACATATTTTATTTAATGTTAAGTTAACGCTTCATTTCCCATCCCAAAATTATTTCTTCAAAGTGTATCAAGGGCAATTTGAAGTGTTTCTGAATGTATTCTCCTTGGGGTAAGTCTCTTCAACCTTGCTATCCTTTATTTACATTTCATACGCTTGAATCTATGGTGAAAATCTAGAAAATCAGTTAAAGAAGATGAGTCTCCACCTACATAGTGTTAATTGAATCGTAAGCTTTGAATGAGAGATTAATTGCTGGGTTTGATTAATCTAAGTATGGAAATTGATGAATTAGTAATTAATATGCTTGAATCTTCCATTATAGTTGAAAGATTGAAACTTAGGGTTTATATCCAAATTGGGTTTTTTGACTTAAATGATAAAATTGATAAATCTTGAGCTAATTTAGACATTGGGGAAGAGAATTGAACTTCTAGAATGTTGGATTACCTATTCCATCTTTGAAATACTCATTTTACCATTATGAGTCCGTTTTTCCTCTTTTCCTTAGTTGATTTTGATTCGAACGAATATAAGCAATATGAGGTACCATTGTTTCTCATTTCTAACTTAGATTTCAATAGTGACTAGATTATGAATATTCAGAGGCTCTTCAAAAGGGCAAGGCTCAGATTTGGTAGTTCGTGGCGCCAGCTCGGCTACCATGTAGGTTATGATTTACCTTATGGTTAGACTCTGGTTAACGTAACATATGTAGAGATAGAAATTATTGGAGATAGCATGTTATGCCTTCGGGTATGAAGTTGGGATGGAATACTTAGGTTGATACTATTGTTTGATTGTGGTTGGTTGTCTTACTTGATCTAGTGGCTCATCACCAGACACTAGACTTGACAGTATATAGAAGAAGGATTGATTCATTCTTGACATGATGTTATGTGTCCATGCGTGGCACGATTGACTTGATATATTTTCATTGGTGTTGATATATTCTCATTGACATTTGACATCATTCATACATTTATAATCATACATTTAGATCGGGTTGCATGTTCCGCAATATATACACATATATTGGATAAGGTTGCACGTTCCGCTATATACATATATTGGATCGGATTGCACGTTCCGCAACATATACATATATTAGATCAGGTTGCATGTTCTACAATATATACACATATATTGGATCGGATTGCGCATTCTGCAACATATACATATATTGGATTGGATTGCACGTTCTACAAAATATACTTATATTGGATTGGGTTGTGCGCCACATTAGGTACATGAACTTTGCGGGTCCTCCATGGGTCATGACTATCAAGACGTAGAGGTATTCCGCTCGGAACGTGTGTATCATTGCATTACATATGCATTCATATTTACATATTCATACTTATTAGATTTGGACTTGGTATTTGTAATTGTGATGCTATTATTGGAATGTGTAATCTTTATATCTGATTGTGAGGGTAACATCTCGTAATTTTGGGCAATAATTTGAGAACATAAACGAAGTAAATAGACCCGAGTGTTGGAAATTTTTTATATTTACATATGTTAATAAGGAAATTAGTATACAAAAGGATGTGATCCCGAAATAATGTTGGATGCAACAAGTGTGGCGATGGAGATTAATAATAATAGTTGAATATCTTCAAAAAGAGGTGATGGACTAATGTCATATTACAAATTATGACATCGAGTATACGAAGGTCTTACGAATTTTTAGAATTTAAATAAATTGGGACCAAAAATTTATTATGAGTATAATTAATAAATTATACGGAGGCAAGTCACCTAATTAAATTAAGTGACCATGGATGTTGTAGCAATGTGGCGTGGAATTGAAGCCCACCGCCAAGAGCAATTGAGGGAAGGGGGACACAATCATGGGCATTAATTGATATGTCATGATTGAAGTGCTAAATATCTATTTTTGACATAATAACTTTCCTTGGGTGAAAGTGATATATATCATATGTAATTAGGAGAATAAAAGAAAAGCCTCAACAGAAAGCACTGCGTGCGTCGGTCATAGAGATTCCAAATATTTTCTTCTGCTATTGCTACTGCTACACCCGATTTTCTGCAAATATTCATTTTTAAGGGTTTGGAACCTTAAAGTAAAATTGAGGTATGTTTAAGGTAATTTTTTTTTTTTTTTGGCATATTCCATGTTATGAAATATAATCGTCATATGGTTTTATAATTTATTCTACTCCTAGAAGTTAAAAATAATCATGTTGTTGATTCATATGCTAAAAACATGTCTAAATTGTGTTTAAGTCCTTAATGAGGCATATGAAAAGATAATGATGATATTCACAATGTTGTTAAAGGTACAAGGGCATTATGTCACCCGTTGAGATTAGAATATGACGTTACAATTTATGCATTTTCATTTGCATTGCATTCATATTACCTTGGACTATTTGTGCTATGCACACTATTATATATTATATATATATATATATGGGATATGGAAAAAGAGAAAAAATCGTTATATACGCACACCACCTGCAGCTGATACAAATTATCACAAAAGAGTCCTAAAAGCCAATATTGAAGTCTGTGTGGCTAGCTTGTGTGGCGATTATGGGAAATAGGATTCCGATAAAATTGAAAGTCTGTGTGGCGATTACCGGAAGTAGGATTCCGATATAACCGAAAGCCTGTGTCGCGGTTATCGGAAGTAGAATTCTAATATAACTGAAAGCATGTGTGGCGGTTATCGGAAGTAGAATTCTAATATAACTGAAAGCATGTGTGGCGGTTATGGGAAATAGTTAGTATACCGCATTTGCATCATGCGTGACATTTATGTATATTTTGCCCACAAAGACTGTTATGAAAGAAAGACGCATGTGTGGTCATCAACTTGACTTTCTTCAAAGAAGCCTTAGATCTCTTTCTCGGTATACTGCATTGGTATTGCATAACATTTAGACATATGTACCAGGGCACTCAGAGGTATGTACGGTGGGCAGTGTTTCTGTTTCAGATATATCTTGGCTATGTTATTTCTTATGCCTGACATACTCGACATCGATCGTCTTGGCGTTCGCTTTTTTGAGAACATCTGCGTTTCATGCCCGCAGGTTCGCACATGCAGGACGACGGTCCACGTGAATATGTTGCAGATTTTAGCAGACTTTTGGAAGCACTCATCTCTTTCCGGAGTGACGGTGTAACTTTGATATGTTACATTTTTGCGTGTTTATATGGGTATGGCGGGGCTTTGTCCCGACCTATTGATGTTATACACTCTTTAGAGGCTTGTAGACATGTATCATGTGTATAATAGTTATGTATAGCCTCGTCGGCCTTAGTATGAGTATGTATAAGTCAATTTTCAGGTTAAAAGTTTTCATGACCTTTTCGGCTTAGTCCGTGCTTATTTATGATTTAACGTTGATTGTGTAATTAGCGATACCCGACGAGTGGGATCCAGGAGCCGTCGCAGCCCTCCGGTTTAGGTCGTGACAAACTTGGTATCAGAGCATGTCTGTCCTAGAGAGTCTACAAGTCGTGTCTAGTAGTCTTGTGTATGAGTATGTTGTGCACCATACTTACAAACAAGAGGCTATCTGACATTTAGGGATGGTTTCCATTCTTTTATTTTATAAATCGTGCTATAGAACTGAGTTATAAGTATTTTACTCCTAATCCATTTCGTATTTATAATTCCAGTGATGCCTATAGCAACGAGGAAATTCAAGAGTATTAGGATGTTGGATACAGTTGCGAGTGAAGGTACCAACCGACTTCCACCTGCTAGCGAGGGCCAGAGTGAGACCCTCGGTATGACTTCTTCGTACGATGCTCCTAGTTTGACACATTCGGAGGAGAGTAGTGGAGCTGCAGTACCCCCAGTACCTCCACTTGATACTCCAACTGTGGATCTTGAGATGTGAAGTGCGGTCCAGTTATTGACACTATTGGTAGCTGCTCATGCCCAACGTTAGGTTCCCAGTCCTTCAGATAGAGCTGCTAATGCGAGAGCTCGGGATTTCATTAATATAGACCCTATGGTATTTATGGGGTCAGATTTCCACGCGGATCCGCAAAATTTTCTGGATCAGGTACATCGTACTCTGCGGGTAATGGATGCTACCGATACTGAGTCGGCAAAGTTTGCTTCTTATAGACTGCGGGATATCGCAGTAACCTGGTATGAAACATGAGAGGAATCTAGAGGACCTTGTGCTACCCCAGCAGAATGGGGAGAGTTTTCAGAGGCTTTCTTACGACATTTTCTGCCAGTCGAGCTTCGACAGGCCAGACAAGACATGTTCCTACGTCTTGAGCAGGGCAGTATGAGCGTTTGAGAATATAGTTTGCAGTTTAACTCATTAGCTCGATATGCTTCCATGATTTTAATAGAAATGAGTGACCGGGTACACAGGTTCGTTACTGGCTTGGGACCACACTTGGTCAACGAGTGTACTACAACTTCTTTGAATCCAGATATGGATATTGCTCGCATCCAGGCTTATGCACAAAACCTGGAGTATCGCAAGAGGTAACAACGAGTTGATCGAGAATGTGACAAGGGCCAGCACAAGTGAGCCCGATCCGTCGATAATAGGAGAGACTTCGGAGGTTGGCCCAGGTCACATCCTTATAAGCGACAATCTCACCCAACAGCTAGTGCATCATTTCCATTTTCAGGGTCGAGGGAAGATCGGTATGTTCAGTCGAGCCAGGTCAGGGTTCACCAATGACATGATCTTATTATAGAGGGAATTATATGCAGATGAGACAACCATTAGCTCGATGCAGGAGATGTGGTAAGACCCATATAGGGTCATGCCAACAAGGAAGAATGGTGTATTATTCTTGTGGTGAACATGTTCATTTTATGCTAGACTGTCCGACAGGGGGTGATAGTGTTAGAGCTCAGCCAGTCGGATCTGCAGCAGCTTCATCGCGATCAGTACACTCGTCAGGGCAAGGTCAACAGATATTAGCCAGTCGAGGCAGAGGTAGGAGCCAGAACCGCACGTATGCATTGATGGGGAGACAGGATCATGAGTCCTCACCTGATGTCATTACAGGTACATTATTGGTCTTTTCACGCAATGTTTATGCACTGTTAGATCCAGGCTCAAATTTTATCATATATTACCCCTTTCGTTTCTTGTAAATTTGGTATGGATCTTGAGTTGATAAGGGATCCATTTGTGGTATCCACACCGGTTGGTGAATCAGTAGTCGCCAGAGTGGTCTATCGAAATTGTGCAGTATTAGCGTGTAGTCATCAGACCCTAGCAGACTTGGTGGAATTAGAAATAGTTGACTTCGATGTTATTATGGCCATGGATTGACTAGCGTCATGCTATGCTAATGTTGATTGTCGAACAAAGATTGTTAGATTCTAGTTTCCAGGCGAGCCAACCCTTGAATGAATGGAAGAGTAATACAACAACGCCAAAAGGTAGGTTTATTTCATACCTTAAGATAAGAAATATGATCTCCAAAGGTTGTATATACCATCTTGTCTGGGCAAGGGATGTCGATGTCGAACCACCTACATCTCAATCAATTTCGTTGGTCAATGAATTTCTTGATGTATTTCCAGACGAACTTTTAGGTCTTCCTCCTAAAAGGAATTTGAGTTCGGTATAGACGTGTTGCCAGAAACTCAACCAATATATATTCCTCCTTATAGAATGACTCCAGCTGAATTGAAAGAATTGAAGGAACAATTAAAGGATCTGCTCGAGAAAGGCTTTATTAGGCCTAACATATCCCCTTGGGGCGCGCCAGTATTGTTCGTACGAAAGAAAGATGGCTCGTTACGGATGTGTATCGACTATCAGCAGCTGAATAAAGTTCTATCAAGAAGAAATATCCTCTTCCCAGAATTGACGACTTGTTAGACCAGCTACAAGGTGCAAGATGATTTTCAAAGATCAACCTAAGATCGAAGTACCATCAGCTAAAGGTTAAGGAGAAGGATATTGCTAAGACGACTTTTAGGACAAGGTATAGGCATTTCGAGTTCCTAGTAATGTCATTTGGACTCACGAATGCACCAGTAGCATTTATGGATTTAATGAGCAGCGTATTCCGCCCATTTTTTGATGTATTTGTGATAGTATTTATAGATGACATTCTGGTTTATTCTCACTCGGAAGCCGAGCATGTGGAGCATTTGCGGATGATACTACAGACACTCCGGGATCACAAGTTGTATGCAAAGCTCTCCAAGTGTGAGTTTTGGCTGAAGTCAGTATCTTTTCTTGGTCATATAGTGTCAGACAAAGGTATCAAAGTTGACACTCAGAAGATTGAAGCTGTGAAGAATTGGCCGAGGCCTACGACTCCATAGAGGTTCGCAACTTTCTGGGCTTAGCCGGCTATTATAGAAGGTTCTTGGCAGGATTTTCTACCATATCAGTTCCATTGATGAAGTTGACACAAAAGGCTATAAAATTTCAGTGGCCCAATGCCTGTGAGCGGAGTTTCCAAGAGCTAAAGGATAGATTAACATCAGCTTCAGTCATTACTCTTCCAGAAGGCCCGGAAGGCTATGTTGTGTATTGTGATACTTCGGGAGCAGTTTAGGATGTGTGCTGATGCAGCTGGTAAAGTAATTGCCTATGCTTCAAGGCAATTGAGGAAACATCAAAATTAATATCTGACACATGATTTAGAGTTGGCCGCTGTAGTATATGCCCTGAAAATTTGGCGACACTATTTACATGCTGTTCATATCGACATTTTTACGGATCATAAGACTCTACAATACATATTCAAACAGAAGGAGTCGAGTTTGAGATAAAGAAAATAGATTGAATTATTGAAGGATTATGATGTGGACATCTTATATCACCCGGGTAAAGCTAATGCAGTAGCAGACGCACTTAGCCGTAAGTCAATGATCAGCTCGACTCTGATACGGGCCAAAAGGAAAGAGTTGGTAAAAGAGCTACATCAGTTAGCTAGTTTGGCAATTCAATTAATGAATTCGGGGGATGGTGGTTTTGTAATTCAGAACATGTCAGAATCATCCCTCATATCAGAAATTAAGGAACGTCAATGGGAAGATCCTAGTTTGAAGAAGATAAGAGAAGGCATTCAGCAGAGGAAAACCACGACCTTTGAGATTAATGAACATGGAACTCTCAGGCACCAGGGTCGTCTATGTGTTCCAAATGTAGCATGATTATGGGATAGAAGTATGACAGAGATTCATTGTTCACGATATTCTATTCATCCAGGATCAACTAAAATGTATCATGATCTCAAGAGTATGTATTGGTGGAATGACATGAAAAGGAGTGTGGCGGAGTTTGTATCTCAGTGTTCCAATTGTCAACAGGTAAAAATAGAGCACCAAAAGTCCGGTGGCTTGACTCAGAAGATCGAGATTCCGATGTGGAAATGAGAAGTGATTTATATGGACTTCATTACGGGACTACCTCGTTCTTTCCGTAAATTTAATTCCATTTGGGTGATCGTTGACAGACTGACTAAATCATCTCATTTCTTACCGGTGAAAGTTACCTACACAGCCGAGGACTACGTGAAGTTATATATTAAATAGATTGTTCGACTTCATGGTGTACCGATTTTTATTATATCTGACCAAGGTGCTGAGTTTACAGCTAACTTTTGGAAGTCATTTCAGAAAGGTTTAGGCACCCGAGTTAATTTAACTACATATTTCCATCCCCAGACAGACGGTCAGGCCGAGCGAATGATTCAGACGCTCGAAAACATTTTACGAGCTTGCGTGTTAGACTTTAAGGGAATTTGGGATGATCACTTACCTCTTATTGAGTTCGCATACAATAACAACTATCATGCTAGCATTAAAATGGCTTCATATGAGGCTTTATACGAACGAAAGTGTAGATCTCCTATTGGATGGTTCGAGGTAGGCGAATCAGTGTTATTTGGACCTGACTTAGTATATCAAGCCATAGAGAAGGTGAAGCTTATCCAGAAAACAATTGTTAATGACTCAGAGTCGTTAGAAGTCATATTCAGATGTGAGACGGTGAGACTTAGTATTCCAGGTAGATGATTAGGTATTCCTGAAGATTTTACCTATGAATGGAATAATGAGATTCAGAAAGAAGGGAAAACTTAGTCCAAGATATATTGGACCATATCACATAATTTGACGTATTGGTCAAGTAGTTTATGAATTGGACTTACCTTCAGAATTAGGGTTTGTTCATCCGATTTTCCATGTTAAGAGCATGTGTTAGAGATCCTTCTCGGACTATACCAATAAGGATGTACAGGTTACAGAGGATCTGTCATATGAAGAAATTCATGTTGCTATCCTAGATCGATAAGTCCGCAAGCTGAGGACTAAGGAGGTAGCTTCTTTAAAAGTTCTGTGGCAAAATAGGAATGTGAAAGAGATGACATGGGAAGCGGAAGAGGAAATGATGTGCACATATCAACACATATTCCAGACCAATGCTGAAATTTCAAGAGAAGCATAAGGTAAATTCTGATTCCTAAGATTGTAATTAATGCTTGAAGGCCATTAGAGGTCTGACGTAATGATGTATGTTATATATCACCTCAACATTCGATGACACATGTTTCTAAGGGGGAAGGAAGTAACGTCTCGTAATTTTGGATAATAATTTGAGCACGTAAATGAAGGAAATAGACCCGAGTGTTAGGAAAATTTTATATTTACATATGCTAATAAGGAAATTAGCATACAATAGGATGTGATCCCGAAATAATTTTGGATGCAACAAGTGTGGCGATGAGATTAATAATAATAGTTGTATATCTCCAAAAAAAAAAGGTGATGGACTAATGTTATATTACAAATTATGACATCGAATATATAAAAGTCTTATGAGTTTTTAGGATTTAAATTTATTGGAATCATGAATTAATTATGTGTATAATTAATAAATTATACGGAAACATGTCATTTAATTAAATTAAGTCACCGTGCATGTTGTAGCAATGTGGCGTGGAATTGAAGCCCACCGCCAAGAGCAATTGATAGGGGGGAGACACAATCATGGACATTAATTGATATGTCATGATTGAAGTGCTAAATATCTATTTTTGACATAATAACTTTCCTTGGGTGAAAGTGATTTATCATATATCATATGTAATTACGAAAATATAAGAAAAGCATCAACAGAAAGCACTGTGTGCGTCAGCCATAGATATTCCAAATATTTTCTTCTGTTATCGCTACTGCACACCCGATTTTTCAGAAAATATCCATTTTTTAAGGGTTTGGAACCTTAAAGTAAAATTGAGGTATGTTAAGACAAATTATTTTTTTCTTTTCGCATGTTTCATGTTATGAAATATAACTGTGATATGGTTTTATAATTTATTTTACTCCTAGAAGTTAAGAATAATCATGATGTTGATTCCTATGCTAAAAGCATGTCTAAATTGTTTTTAAGTCCTTAATGAGGCATATGAAAAGATGGTGATGATATTCACAATGTTGTCAAAAGTACAATGGTAATATGTCACCCGTTGAGGTTGGAATATGGTGGTACCATTTATGCATTTTTATTTGCATTGCATTCATATTACCCTGGACTATTTGTGCTATGCACACTATTATATATTATATATATGTAGGGGATATGGAAAAATAGAGAAATGCATTATATACGCACACCACCTGCATCTGGTACAGATTATCACAAAAGAGTCCTAAAAGGCCAATATTGAAGCATGTGTGACTTATATTATATAACCGAAAGTCTGTGTGACGGTTATAAAAAATAGGATTCCGATATAACCGAAAGCCTGTGTGGCGGTTATCGAAAGTACGATTCCGATATAACCGAAAATATGTGTGATCGGAAGTAGGATTCCAATATAACTGAAAGCCTGTGTGGCGGTTATGGAAAATAGTTAGTATACCACATTTGCTTCATGCGTGACATTTATGTATATTATGCCCCCAAATGTTGTACTGAAAATAAATACGCATGTGTGGCCATCAGTCTACTACATTGGTATTGCATAACATTTAGACATATGTACCAGGACCCTCAGAGGTATTTACTGTTGGTCAGTGTTTTTGTTTCAGATTATGATATATCTTGGCTATGTTATTTTTTATACCTAACATACTTAGTACAACAGTCGTATTGACGTTCCTTTTGTTGGGAACGCTGCGTTTCATGCCCGCAGGTTCGCACAGGCAGGATGACGGTCCACTTGAATAGGTTGCAGATTTCGACAGACTTTTGGAAGCACTCATCTCTTTTCGGAGTGTCGTTGTAACTTTGGTATGTTACATTTTTGCGTGTCTATATGGGTATGTCGGGGCCTTGTTCCGACCTGTTGATGTTGTACACTCTTTAGAGGTTTGTAGACATGTATCTTGTGTATAGTAATTTTGTATGGCCTTGTCGGCCTTGGCATTGGTATGTATATATGTATAAGTCGATTTTCTGGTTAAAAGTTTTCATGACCTTTTTGACTTAGTCCGTGCTTATTTGTGGTTGAACGTTGATAGTGTGATTAGCGGTACCCGGCGAGTGGGATCCGAGATCCCGTCACGGCCCTACATTTTGGGTCGTGATAGTGAGCATGCCTATATTCCAGTCTCTTACTTTCTATAGGTTATCTAACTATTATCGGCCTATGATACTTACCGGTACGTGGTATTGTATTAATATTACCTTGCTGCATTCTTTCATGAGTGCAGAGACGTGACATGGTCTACTTCCTCTTCTCGTGGCTGAGTCTCAAGGCTTTGCTGACGAGCATCTTGGGTGAGCACATGGACGGATCTGCAGCCCGGATGTCTCTCTTATTTACTTGTCTTATTTTGATATTCCGAGACAGTATTGTACTTCTCAAACTATGTATTCATATTCATACTTGTAGTTATGTAGTAGTGACTCTTGTACGACCTTAGATCAAATTTCTTGGGATTTTTGTATTACTTCCGTACTATTTCTTTATCTATCCTAGACTTCTTATGTATTTTTGGTGGTTTGGGTTTTACTTTATTTTGTTTGAGCTGTTATTAAGGGACGGGTTCGCCTATCAGGTGGGAAAAGGGTAGGTGCCCGTGCGTTTCCTGATTTAGGACGTGACAGATTGGGTACAAGGTTTTGTTTGAATGGAGCTCCTACGTCTACACTCAAACTCTCGTAATTTTTTTAATACAATGTCTCACCAACTATACTATACATTTTTACGCTATAAATCTCACAAAATTACAATGCTTATGAAAAGTATAGCAGATAACTTGAGAAGTTGAGACAAAAGCATGTTTTACTTCGTCTTGTGTTAAGCCTTTAAATAGTGTTGATACAACTCTTGAAGAAAACACAACCCAAAAGTGTTGATCCTTGAAAAAAAAAATTAGAGATCCTATTTTTTCAAGAATAAGGATAGAGTTTCATGATTAATTGCTTTCCATACAAACCATTGCAATCAATGGTTTTGAGATATCTTCCTTCCTTTAATTGACTTCGGCTTGGTACTTTGACAATCTTCTTTACTTGTAACTTGTATATCTTCTTTCCATATGTGACTTGATCTCGTGTGCTGTAATGAATCTCGCTGGTACTTGTACTAACCCTCTTTATTTCTACATATCTAATTTCCTTGTAGATAATATTCTCGTTGGTACTAGGGAAATATTTTCTATATCTTCATGATGATTTCAACCGATACCTTCTTAGGTTTTTGTATCTTTTGGATATTGACACTTTGTTCCTTTTTCTTTTTGGACATGCGTAAAATATTTAGAAATCATTAAAATCTGCACTAACACAATTTACCACCATAAATCAGTTTCACATGTAGTTAAACCATGTTGGGTCCCGTGGGTTAATACTATGGATTAAATAAAATTAAACAACAAAGTAGAACTGAACGTATGCAGAAACAGTTTCAAATGTCAGCTAAAATGTCATCTGACATAAGTTGTGACATTTGGATAAAAATAGAAAACCTTTGAAATAATTAAAGTGTGCAGCAGAAATAGATAAAGAACACAAAGGTTTAATTTTCATAGGTTATATATTAGTATAACTCATGATGGACAATGACCAAATGTATTGTATATATGTATATACAATTGATATATTCCTTCTTTACAATGTTACAAGATGATACAAAAGGAATAAAAACTGGTTAAGTCGCAGATGACTTATGCCTGAAAAATCTATCTAAATAGAAGTGATCAACACCTCATTACAATTGCTTCAATGAAAGAACAAATCTAGAATCTAAATAGCAATTATAATGTCGAACAGAATGCTGTCACAAACTCAGGCAACACAGTGATCCAGTCTCTTTGATTGATATTTCTGGAGAGCTCTCTATATATTTTTCACTCTAAAAAATTTGGATATTGAATCCTTGAAGTGACCTCACTATTTATAGTAGAGAGTTCCCTTGAAAGACTCCTCAACATGTTGTGGAAGTTGAGCTGAAAAAGGGGCATGTGAGCCAGTAGCTTAAGGCGCAAAAATCTCCAACTGCTTGGACTATTTCTTCCTCGTCTTGAACCTTAAGTTATGCTCCTCTTGGACTTGATCTTCCTCATTTTTAATCAGCTCCAAATACTCATTGCCAAGTCAATTTGCCATGTGATAAAAAACGTCACAGTTTCCTAAAAAACTATCCGTGAAGATAGGCAAAACAGTTACCAGAATGTCGTCCCGAATGTCAACACATTTAGTCCAACATTTTCTAATTTTAACTTAGCTCTGAAAATGATATGTTAAGAAAAATATTATGACACAAAACCTAACATTAACATTCTCCCCATTTTTGTCTTTCTTCACAAAACCTGATTGAATAAGTGCAAGTGACATATAGCGATGGCAACATACATTCTCCCCTTCAACCTGTGAAACAAAACATATACAATATACCATATAGGATTAAACAAAATGAACATCCATGGCAGTATTCACATAGTCATCCTCCATAGAATTTTACAACCCAAAAATAAAAGTATCAAAAATTGTCTTAGAACAAAACATCCCAATGTTAGAATAGATCATTCGGCCTTAGCCATCATTCAACACCATATTCAGTAGCAAAAGTGTCTTGGCAGCAACAACAACAACACAACAACAATCTCTGACAGCAGCATCTCAGACATAAACACTCGTCAACAGCAGTCTTCTCAGAAGTTCGACAGAAGTAGTAGATTTCAGCCTTTTTCTACTTCTTCCAACTTCACTGCCTACCTCCCCCTGCCCCAGTACCAGGTGATCGACGGGATCTTCTTCGCGTAGATGCAGCCTTGCTGCTTTCAGCTTGTTCTTTTGTCTGTCCAACTTCAGCTTTGTCTCCCCCTGCTTCCTCTCCTTCTTTCTCCTGTCCAGCTTCAGCTTTGTCTCCCCCTGCTTCCTCTCCTTCTTTCTCCATTTGTATAGTACCATTATCATCATCATCATCTCTCCTTTTTTGGGAAGAAAGCAAAAACAAAAAGTGATCTCTGGCTTGAACTAACGCTGCCTTGACACGATCAACTCCATCTATCTGCGAGTTGATTCTTGTAATTTCTCTTACCAACCAGGCAGTAGACAGTACTGACTGCGACATTTTGCCTAAAATGTCAGGAACATTTCTGGCAACATCCTCACTTCCAGTTTTTTTTTCTCCAAGCCAGATCAATGATTCTGTTCGGGCTCCTCGGTACTGTTTTATTAACAATATACACCTCAGGTTCTTTCCTTATCATATCTTTCTTTGGTGGTTTGAACCCTTGAAATGTAAGAACTTTAAAGATCAATGGGGGAAATGGTAGGATTATGTTGGAGTCCTTTTCAGCCAAATTTACAATCTGTTTGAAAGATTGTCTTTCCCATATCGACTCGTAAACTTTTTCATATCTTGTAAAAGAGTACTGCTTGCTCTATAGTTACAATTGACTCGTTCATTGAGGGGAGCCAATTGTATATAGAAATCTTGTGAAGTATAGCAAACAATGCGGTAAGCTTCGACACCGGACACCTTGAGACCCATTTTTTCAAAACACCTCCAGTGATATAGGTAATCACTTCATCTCTGTCATTTACAACATCCCTTTCTTCTTTTTTCAATCCATCAATCAGACTCAAACATTGGTTGATTGTGGTAGGTGTGAAGTTGTAAAACTTGTCATAGAGATAAATTTTGCCAAATTTCTTCGACTTGACCTTCTCCATTTTAGTTTCCAGATTAGCATAAAACAAACTCACAATATCCTCAACGTATGGACACTTGTTATTGACAGAGCCTAGTAGATTTATTTCGGTAAAGAAGTCCATCAGGCCATATTCAGTGCATGATGCAATGCCCACTACTTTTTCTGTTCTAATAGTTCTATTTTTAAACCTTGACAATGTTCAGACTTTTTTTTAGTTAGAAATTTATCTGAGTAAGGATGTACCTCACTTTATGATTCAGTTGCAGATTTGCTCGATGAGGTTGGAGAACTTGATTCTTTTGTCACATGTTGGGATGTTGAGACATTTTCAGCAACATCTGAGGTATCTTCTGATAACTCTTCAATCACTGCTTTTGGCAAGATTTTTCTGGGGCAAAACTTCTTTAAAGGCGTATCATCTGGGATTTCCTGCTCTTCACTCGAATCCACAGTATTAGGAACAAAGAGATTAGAATACAATGGTGACGCTGGAGTTTATGTTGGTAGTTCAACCGATGGCGTGTTCTCCTCATCATCTTTCGTGGTCTAGCTGAAGTCTGAATCATTCTAATCATTGCTAGATACCGCAGAAGAAGCGGTATTGACCTTCTGTCTTTTCGCAGCAGATTCAGCACTACTGAAATTTCTCTCAAAGTTGCGAGTGGCCCTTCGAGTGGGAAACTTGGATGTATTTTCCCTCTTCGGTAAAACAGTGACATCAGGAGTTTTCTCCAAGTCAATTGGTTGTTAGTGTCTCCTGGGTACGCTATTTCGATTGATTCTTGGAACTCACTTAATATAATGGCTGTGCAGTTTGACGGACTTGTACTCATTGGTGTGTGTTCAGGAATGTTTGGTGCCATTTTGGGTGACATTGGTGATGTATCCATTGATGAGAATGGTGAAGAAGATGAATGAGTGTTAGGATTTTTGAGGGTTTGGGAAAGTGGTGTGATTTGGAAGGGATCCATCGGTTCTCTGCGGTCAAATCTCCTGCCTGTGGATTGCGGGGGTACACTCTGTGCTGGCTGGAAAGAATATCTAACATGTTGTTGAGGCTGTTTGCCTCGAAACTCACCCGAATATCCAGCCGACCTAGCCCTCTTATGATGGCCTCTATCGTGATCCCTATCTAGCTGACGTCCTCTGTGTCGGTCCTCTATCCCCTGTGTATATACCTGTATCCGAGCAATATCCATACCTGGCTGAAGAGCCACAACCATACAACCATCAGTCAAATAGCGATCTAGTCCCATCACATAACGATGCACTCTGTCCGCCATATCAGCTACAATAGTAGGCGCATATCTAGCCAAAGAATCAAAATCCAGACTATACTCGCGAATGCTCCTGCCACTCTTCCTCAAATGTAAGAATATATCAACTCCGGCCCTTCCTTAAAATCCAATTCATACTTCAACACTATCATATAAATAACTACAACTTTAACTATCAAGATTTCCTTCAAGTTTAACATGCAATCAATAACAATGATAACAACAACAACAATCAAACCCAATGTAATCCAAAACAGCCCCAAAATCGGTAACAATTCCAAGCGGTTCAACTACAACACCAATACAATCACATGCATTTTCTTATTTCCAATTCTTCTTAATATGAGTTCACTTCTTAACTACAACATCATTTAACTTCCAATTACTTTATAAGAAGAAGAATTCTTACCTTGCTTAGCCAAAACAGCCACTACGACCACTGCGCCAATTTTTGCACCAATTTCACCATTTCTTCAAGTTACAATGACATGCATGGATTCTTTACAAGTTCAAAACCATCCTACATACATGTTTTCTTCTAAATAGTTCATCTTTCAAAACCAAAGTTGTTGGGGAAGATTTCGGCCATCATTGCCGAATACACTGTGAGTGAGGAGTTTACCAAGGCTTAGAAATTTGTAGAGCTTAATCTTGGAGGAGAGAGTTGATTTTTGTCTTCTCTTTGGCCATGGTGTTGGTCGAAAAATCTGTGGGAGGGAGGAGAGAAGGGAGGTTGAAGGAGAAGTTTTTAATTAAAGATAGAGAAGTGAGTGCTACACGGATATAAGTGGGCATGAGCTGAAAATTTATTGGCTTATTTGGTGCCTTGTCCCATGCGTGGTGGGTACTAGTTCCCATATTTTGTCCACTAATTACCACTTATTATTCTCTCCACTAAAATTAATCCCACAAATAATAAATCAATCTCCCACATAATCAATCTTATTTAAATCTAAAAATTTCTTGTCCTAATTTTATTATGCACGACACATAGTCCATACCACATTTATTGTATCCAAAAAAAATTCGGGATCACATCCTTTTGTATACTAATTTCCTTATTAGCATATGTAAATATACTTTATTTTCAATATCCGAATCTTATTTTCTTAATTACGTTCTTAATCTATTTCCTTAAAATTACGGAGTGTAACATCCTTCTCCCCTTAGAAACATTCGTCCTCGAATGTTCATAATAGGTCTTATGCTACAAAAATTTCAGCAGAGTCTCCTTTATAACTATACCTTCCAACCTATACTCAGCCCAAAGATGCCTCACAGGGCCACAATATAACACATACATGATTCACCAATCAATATAGTCAAGTAAGGAATTGAATTACATGTAGGCATAGGGAACAAGTGATGATACTTCTTCTTCATCTCGTCTTCTGCTTTCCAAGTCATCTCTTCCCTATTATTGTTTCGCCATAATACTTTTATGGAAGACACATCCTTAGTACGTAACTTTCTAACCTGACGATCAAGTATAGCTATGTGGCTCTCCTCATTAGACAACTCCTCTGTCACCTGAACATCATCTACAGGGAATACTCTAGAAGGATCACCAATATATTTACGCAGCATCGATACATGAAAGACTGGATGTACCGCTTCCAAATCAGATGGTAGCTCCAACTCATAGGAAACCCTGCCTACCCTACGAATAATCTGATAAGGCCCAATGTATCTCAGGATAAGCTTCTCATTCTTACCGAATCTCATCACACCGCCGTGTGTGACACGCCCGAGATACCCAATCACGATCAAACTCTAGGTGTCGACGTCAATTATCTGCATATGATTTCTGTCGACTCTGGGCTGCCAATATTCTCTCCTAAATAAGCCTCACCTTATCAACAGCTTGCTGAATCATATCTGGGTTGATTAACTTAGTCTCGCCTACATCAAACCAACCGATAGGTGACTTGCACTTCCTCCCATATAAGTCCTCGTACGGTGCCATATGGATACTAGAATGGTAGCTATTATTATAAGAAAACTCAATAAGTGGTAAATGATCATCCCATCTACCTCTGAAGTCAATAATACAAGCTCGCAACATATCTTCCAGCTTCTGAATAGTACGCTCAGCCTGCCCATCAGTCTGAGGATGAAATGTCGTGCTAAGACTCACTTGTGTCCCCAATACTTTCTGGAACGATATCCAAAAGTTAGCTGTAAACTGAGCCCCTCTGTCCAATATAATAGATGTGGGAATTCCATGAAGTCTCACTATCTCCCTGATGTATAATCCCGCATAGTTTTCAGCTGAATAAGTAGTCATGACTGGAAGAAAATGGGTTGATTTAGTCAGCCTATCCACAATAACCCATATAGAGTCATACTTCCACTGAGTATGAGGTAAGTCTGTAATTAAGTTCATATTAATCACTTCCCAATTCCATGTTGGAATCTCTATCTCCTGCAATAATCCACCAGACTTTTGATGCTCGACCTTAACATGTTGACAATTCGGGCACTGAGCAACAAACTTCGCTATGTCCATTTTCATGCCATCCCACCAATACAAGTGATGCGCGGTAAGATGCACACAATTTAAACGCAAGTGCACGTTATCGTGACAAGTAGTATAGTCTTGATAAGACCGAATATCGTCCTCAAGGATTAGAGTTCAATTACCAACTATCTATTTTTTGGTATCTATTTGGTAAATTGATATGTGGATTTGTTGTTTATAACTAAGAATTATAAAAGCTATTTTAACTATATAGGTTTACTTCAGTTGTGATGAGAATAGGGCTTCAACGTCTCCTCAATATCCGCTTATGCTACTTATTAATGCAATAACTTATGGTCTTCTTCTTTTGGAGAAATCAGGTTCACTAAATCGTTTTATACTCCCGTTAGGGTTATATAAACACTCAACCCCAGTATTGCACCTTACCTACCTTTAGGTGATAAGGATAACTCTATAGGAGGATTAAGAACAAGAACCTAGTTAGCAGTCACGCGATGCGCAAAATTAGGGTTTTAAGCCTCATTAACGCTACATAAATAATTGAGGTATTTTCATCCCCAATCCAAGAATGTCTACCCAACTTACGGCATATTCACAATCCCCCTTTGAGTCGATTAGAAATCATATAGTGATAATTAGTTGTCAATTAACTACCAAGCATTCAATTCAATTATTGGATAGATCTCAACAAGAAGAAGAATAACCATAAGCGTCGTTAAATCATAACATAAGTTTCTAGAGATTCAACATGGAAAGCCCTATAGAGGAATTAGTTCCTAGTCATTGACATGACAAGAACTAATCCCATGTTCATCATACAAAAACTGAAATAAAGTAAAGAAAAGGAAAAGAAATTACTAAACTATAGTCTCCAATCTCCAAGCAAGAAGGCTTGTGTTGTGCAAGAATGAGAACCCTTAAAAACTGCCTAGGGTTCTCCTTTTATAGGCTGAAAACCGCCTCAACTTTTCCCTACAGGCCTGGCCCAAAATCCGTCTGGAAATCTTATTTTTCCGCGTCGGCGCCGCGGCCTGCGACAGCGCGCGCGACACGATTCTGGCATGCGAGGCGCCGTGCTGCTCTGTAGCACCGGATGTTTAGGCGTCGCGGCCCTGCTTTTGGCGGCGCTGAGTCTTCTGCGACCTCTGCGGATAGTGGCGCGCGGCCTACCATTGCGAGGCGCGGCGATGCAGGTTTCAGCCTCGTTCGCCACTTTCTCTGTTTTTAGCTCTGGAATCTCCTCTTTTGCCCTCTTTTAGCTCCTTTTCCGCCATTTGACCATTTTAACCACTTTGACTCAAAAGAAAGGAAAACTATCCTAATACGACACTTATATGTGCAAAACGAGACAAAAGACTAACTAAAACTGACTCAAAATTTGTATATAAAATACACCGATCAAATACCCCCAAACTTAACCTTTGCTCGCCCTCGAGCAAAGATAGAAAGAAAGAAATAAAAGACTCAAAGAACGAAAATAAAAGACTCACTGTCATTGATTACTTTTGCTGCATTAGTATTAACTAGAAAAACATGAAGGTTAGCAAAATAATATGCAGGAACATATAGCATGACATTTCAGCACATTAAGCTAGATATTTCGCAAACTCATATTCATCACGCTTTAATGGAAGTCAATATACTAAATCATGCATATAAATTCAAAAATCCTTATGGCATGCTTACTTGCTATTCTCCACTAATCCTGGATATGCATAAAAGAGATCTTCAGGACTTTAAGGGTTGCAATGTAGGCTTAGGTATAGGTAGGTAAAAATAGGCAATTTAGGCTCATTTCGTGTACCATAAGCTCTTGACTTTTCAAGATTTCCCTTTTCTTTTGTTCTTTCCTTCACTTCGATTCTATCTTTTCCCTCTTTTGTTTTGGGAGAGTGAAGTATATAATAATGACAAGCACCCCCAAACTTAGGCTTTTGCCTATTTCTTATTACTTTTGTATTGGGGTGCAACAGACTTATTCACTCTTTTTGTTTTTTTTTAACACAATGTATTCCACTATTTCATATTTTCACTTATGGTACAATTTGTGGGAATATAGGGTGTCAAAGAAGAAGTTTCAGATTTATGCTCAATGGGGCTGACTAGGGATATTTTTAAAGTACGGGATAAAAAAGAATGGTAAGAATTGGCTATCAAAGAAATGTCTGAGTCATCTCACTAACATGCATATCCTAACTATTTCGCCTCAAATAGCAAGCAATCATAACACATAAGTATTTATCATTTAGCATGCATAACTCAAGCAAGAAACTCCAAATAGACAGATTCTGTGAGTTTTTGGCATATCTAACTTAGGTGTTTAGATAGTTGCTTCAATTTCGTTACATTATTCTACCTTCCTTCACTAGGTGTTTCTAGCAACTACAACATACATGATCTTTGACAGACAATTATGACTCAAAAAGAAAAAAAATTGTGACTCAAAAATACATAAAAAAAAATAATAAAAAAAACTTAACTAAAACATAACATGACACAAATAAAACAAGACACAAATAAAACACCCCCAAACTTAAATCACACATTGTCCCCAATGTGTGTAGACTCAAAGACAATAAAAGAAATAAGACACTTACAGACTTTGGCTAAAACGGTGGTGGTGGCGGTGGATAATGCATCGACCATTGGTTGAACAGGGAACTCATCTCGTCATACTGCTGGTGCAACTGTTGCTGCTCCTGCCTCAATTCTTGTTGCTCTTGTCGCAACTCATGCTGTCCCTGTCTCAACTCATTTTGTCCTTGTATCAATGTGCCGAAATGTTGCATCATCATTCTCTGGTTCTGGAGCACTTGCTCCATCATCGGCACTGGAGGTTCTGCTTCTGTGGTTGGCTGGTGGCTAGGTCCTGCCGCATATTGAGCCCCTATTTCAGGCTCATCCTCGTTCATTGCGGCCTCTGCTGCTGCTGCTGCTGGTTGTACTCTCCGTCTGGCTGCTGGGGGGCTTGGGTCTGGGAAAGAGTGCACTATCCCACAGGACACTGGCAGTTGGTTTCTCTCATGAGTGTCAGTGGGTAGTTTTGGGACCGCATTCATGTGGCAGAGACTGGTAATAAGTGAACCGTGTCCCAATCCACCTGTTGTCACCAACCTGCTGATTTCTTCAATGCTCTGCACTATTTCTTTCCCCACATCAATCGTCATTCCCCTCATAATTCCATATATCAGTTTAATCCTATCCTCTGGCACTCTGGTGAAGTGCGTGGATGGAATCATGCGGGCGCTGACGAAATATAGCCAACTTTTGGCTACTTTGTTGAATTGGCACCTGTTCAGTGCTCTTGATCCATTTCTTCCAATATCAAAAACAGCCCCATGGTAGCTCACGGTGTCTGCAACGGCATTCCAGTCGATGCGGTCGGTGCTTCTAGACCATGTTCTAAAGTGATTCCAATCACTTCTTTCTTCAACATCAACCGTCTTCAATTGTGCATTTACATTCTCTCATCACGCATACATAAGCTCCCCTAACAAAGCATCCCCTTTCCACCTTCTCCGGAAAGTTGGCATAAAATTCACGCACCATTGTTGTGTTCACTGGTGCTATCTTCTCCGGATTTACGAATCTCCTCCACCTCCTTAACTCAATCATCGCCCGAATGGGCTCATAAACATCTTCTTCTCCATATGACTCCCTCTGGTAGTCCATTCCCCTTTCTGGTATTATGGGTCTGGTATCAAGCTTTTTGTATCTTTGGAAGGCTTCGTAGCTCACAAACCTAGTATTATCGTAATGTGGGGTTGGGGTGGATGTGGAGCCTCTTCTCTTCCTGGTGGCCATGGTTAAAATAGTTTCTAGAGCTTTCAATTTAGTGGCACAAATGTTTCCTAAACAATCTACAACTACCAGCGAACACAACACCCCCAAACTTCAATTCTTCTACCCAATACCCACACTCCTTTTCTACTATTTTCTCCAAACTTCACAATCCACTTTTCAGTACCCAAACTACTTCAACTACAATACTCCTTCAAACTACTACCTCCTGTGACTTCAGTAAAGGACTCAAGAACAGAAAAAGATTACCTTTTTATGAGAAGATTCAAGCTGTTCTTCTTTCAATTGGTGGTTTGAGGCTATGGAATGGAGCTTTGTTGTTTGAGATAGCTAAGGGTTTTTAGGAATTTAAGAGTTTTGGTTGTGGTTGGGTTGGGTTTGTGGAGGATTTGTGGGCAAGTTTTTGGAATTTCGTGGATTTTTGGAGAGGGAGAGTTAGGTTTTTAAAATTGGAATTGGGGAAAGATCTGGTTTACGCTCTTCTTTCGTTTAGATTCCCAGGCGCGCAGCCTGCGCTTTGGCGCGGCTGATTCTGCGCCTCGCCGGGACTTTCGCGCGCGGCCACATTCTGGCGTGCGCTAAACTTGGCAAATTTTTCGAATTCGCCGCAGCCACTCGCTCTGGCGCCGGCGCTGAACTCTGCGCTGTTCGATTCTTTTGGCACCACGGCCGTGCTCCTAGGCGCCGTGGCGCTTACCCGCTTTTCTAGAAATCCTGGCTTTCGTTCAGCTTTTCGTCCTTCAGTTTATTTGCCTGTACCTGTCAATAACACAAACATAAGACCCCAAGACCGTGAGACTGTTCTAGGAGAAATTAAAATAATCTAAGGACAGGAATTGAAATAACATAATTGAAAACGTTGGGTTGCCTCCCAAGTAGCGCTGTCTTTAACGTCTTTTAGCCGGACGTAAGTTCCTTAGCTTTAATAACCGTGGGGTGGATCAAGCCCCCAACTAATCCATTTCCTCCACATTTTGCGTTTTCTTTTTCTTCTTTTCTTCTTAGCTTTATCAGTAAGAGGGATTTCAGGAACACATACCTCCTTTAGTGGAATTTCGGCAACCCATGCCTGCTTTCTTGGGCTCATCTTTCTTTGGTTGACTTGTATTGGCTCGCAGGGGGGTTTGATGGTGCTGATTGAAAAGCACCCACTCATGGTTGGTGGCTCAATGACGTGTTTAAAAACTTTAAACACCATTTCTTCATTCTTCACCCTTAATGTTAACTCTCCTCTTTCAACATCAATCAAAGCTCTCCCCGTTGCTAGGAATGGCCTCCCCAATATGATAGGGATTTCCGCATCTTCTTCCATATCAAGAATGAGGAAGTCTGCAGGAAAGAAGAATTTTCCTACTTTCACAATTACGTCCTCAATCTTGCCTCTTGGATGAACCACTGTCTTGTCGGCCAGTTGCAGACTTACTGTGGTTGGTTTGGCCTCACCCAACTCCAATCTTTTAAATACTGACAAGGGAATCAGATTTATACTCGCCCCTAAATCACATAAAGCTCTGTTGCAAGTCACCCTGCCCACTGTGCAAGGTAGTGTAAAGCTTCCAGGATCCTTTAGTTTTGGTGGCAACTTCTTCTGCAAGATAGCACTACACTCTTCTGTTAGTGCTACTATCTCATATTCCGCCAGCTTCTTCTTTTTCCCCAAGATCTCCTTCATAAACTTGAAATAGGAGGGCATCTGCTCTAATCCTTCTATGAAAGGTATGTTGATATGCATCTTCCTAAATGTCTCCAAAAATTTGGAGAATTGTTTATCAACCGCCTTTCGCTGTAGTCTCTGGGGAAAAGGGATCTTCTATGTATACTCCTTCTCTGGAGTTTTCTCTACTACAGGGCTAGGCTCAATCACCTTCTCTTTTTCTAACTCTGCCTTCTTCTCAACTACTAGCTGAGGTGATCGCCGCTCCAATTGTTGCCGCTTCTCAATTGCACCGCTGGCATTGCTCCTTGGATTTACCGTGTTGCTTGACAATGTCCCCTCGTGGCTCGCTGTTTACTGCTTTGCTAGTGACCACTTGTGTTTCAAGTTCAGCGAGGATCTAGCTTCACATGAATCGGGTGCAGGCGTTGGCAAGTCTTTATCCTGTGCTTTCACTCGTCGGCTTTTCTTGCCGAACCGGTGCATTGAATCGCTGAGGTGTGGGGCTTGAATGGCGGTCACGATTCTCGCATCGCCTGTATTGGTTCTGCTGCCCAGTATTGATTCTGTTGCCTTGGTATTGGTTCTGCGCAGTTACGTGCTGGATTCTGCCGCCCTGGTCTCCTCTCCATGAGAAATTTGGGTGGTTCCTCCACCCTGGATTATAAGTGTTGGAGTAGGGGTTGTTCTGTTGCCTCTGATAATTACCTATGGCCTGACACTCTGCCTGCTCCATTGGTATATTGTTGGGATCAGCTGAAGGACACCTATCAAATGTATGTGGGCCACCACATATCTCACAGCTTTTAGGCATCTGCACCGTATTTACTGACACTGTATGTTGCTGCAACTGTTTCGCTAAAAGGGCCACTTGGGGATTCAAGGCTGCAATAGCATCTATTTTGTGGACTCACCGTTTCTTCCCACTTGTCGACCTCTTACGTGACATGGTTGTTAGTGGCCATATCTTCTAATAACTTCGAGCGTCGTGGGTCTGTTTTCCTCATGAATGCTTCACCGCTGCATCTATAATGGTTCTTGTCAGCTCGCCCGTTGTAGAAGATGTGGACCAAGTTCCACAACTCAATGCAATGGTGTGGGCACTTTCTCTGTAGATCTTTGAACCTTTCCCAAGCTTCATAAGGACTCTCCATCCGCTTGGTAGAAGTTGTTCAACTCCCTCTCGGTTCTTTGCTTACACGGGGGAAAAAACTTGGCTAGGAATTTCTGTGCCAACTCGTGCCATGTAAAAATCGAATCGGCCGGCAGGGAGTTCAACCATACCTTTGCTCTGTCCCTGAGTGAGAAGGGAAAGAGCCTCAATCTGACGGCATCATCAGTAACGCCGTTATATCTGAAAGTTGCACATAGCTCCAAGAAATTAGCTATGTGCATATGTGGATCCTCCGATGGCAGTCCTCCGAATTGCAACGTGTCGTACCATGCTCGAATCGCCGGTTTATCTAGAAGTTGTTGGCTCTATTGCAGGAGCCCGATGCGTCATCGTGCTCCATTCACTCTTGGCAGCACATAGTCTCCCAAACTTCTTTCTGGCTGGATTTGGACTCTCTCCTCCACGTCTATTGGCACTTGCCGAGACATTCCTGGGTTATGTTGATTTTCACCTATCCTTCTCTCATCATGTTATTGTTTTGACCTCCGTCCATTTCTATCAAAGTTGCAATCCGCTGATTCTTTCTGTTCTGTTTGCAGGTTTTCTCAATCTCTGGATTGAAGGGAACAAGAGTGTCTGCTCCTCTTCTCCTTCGCATAAACTGATTTCCTGAAATAGATCAAAAACAAACAACCAATCACGGTACCTCGAATTTTCCAAAAGTAATAAAAAAAACGTAAAAATTAAAAATAAAAATTAAAAACCAAATTAGAAATTAAAAATAGACAAATTTGATATTGAACTAGGCCTAATCCCCGGCAACGACGCCAAAAACTTGATGCGCGGTAAGATGCACACACTTTAAACGCAAGTGCACGTTATCGTGACAAGTAGTATAGTCTTGATAAGACCGAATATCGTCCTCAAGGATTAGGGTTCAATTACCAACTATCTATTTTTTGGTATCTATTTGGTAAATTGATATGTGAATTTATTGTTTATAACTAAGAATTATAAAAGCTATTTTAACTATAAAGGTTTACTTCAGTTGTGATGAGAATAGGGCTTCCACGTCTCCTCACTATCCGCTTATGCTACTTATTAATGCAATAACTTATGGACTTCTTCTTTTGGAGAAAGCAGGTTCACTAAATCGTTTTATACTCCCGTTAGGGTTATATAAACACTCAACCCCAGTATTGCACCTTACCTACCTTTCGGTGATAAGGATAACTCTATAGGAGGATTAAGAACAAGAACCTAGTTAACCGTCACGCACAATGCGCAAAATTAAGGTTTTTAAGCCTCTCATTAACGCTACATAAATAATTGAGGTATTTTCATCCCCAATCCAAGAATGTCTACTCAACTTACATCATATTCACAATCCCCCCTTTCGGAGTCTGATTAGAAATCATATAGTGATAATTAGTTGTCAATTAACTACCAAGCATTCAATTCAATTATTGGATAGATCTCAACAAGAAGAAGAATAACCATAAGCATGCATTAAATCATAACATAAGTTTCTAGAGATTCAACATGGAAAGCCCTATAGAGGAATTAGTTCCTAGCCATTGACATGACAAGAACTAATCTCATGTTCATCATACAAAAACTGAAATAAAGTAAAGAAAAGGAAAAGAAATTACTAAACTATGGTCTCCAATCTCCAAGCAAGAAGCCTTGTGTTGTGCAAGAGGGGAACCCTTAAAACCGCCTAGGGTTCTCCTTTTATAGTGAAAACCGCCTCAACTTTTCCTGCAGCTCGCCCAAAATCCGTCTGAAATCTTATTTTTCCGCGCCGCGGCGCATGCTCGCAGATGGCCAGCGCGCCGAACTCGCAATCCCGGGTGATTTGGCGCCGCGCCCGATTTCGGCTGTTCGGCGAGCCGCGGCCGCAACTTCGTAACACCGGATGTTTAGCGCCGCGCTTTAGGCGCCGCGTTCGCTTTAGCGCGGCGCTGAGTCTTCTGCAGCCTCTCTGGATAGTGGTCGCCGCCCTCGCTTCGATCGCAGGAGGCGCGCGCTGGTCTGGTTTCACTGTTCGCCACTTTCTCTGTTTTAGCTCTGAATCTCTCTTTGCCCTCTTTTAGCTCCTTTTCCGTCATTTGGCCATTTTAACCACTTTGACTCAAAAGAAAGGAAAACTATCCTAATACGACACTTATATGTGCAAAACGGGACAAAAGACTAACTAAAACTGACTCAAAAGGTGTATATAAAATACACCGATCAACAAGCATCTGAGGTCATGATACATCTTTGTTGACCCCGAATCAATAGAATAACGGGCATGGTGTGCCTCTCCCATAACCTGCCGTCGTAGTCCTGCAACATCAGGTACACACAATCTGTCGCCATACCGTAGCACCCCGTCAGGTGCAACCTCGAATAGGGTCTTCTCTTTTTGAAGAGCCGCGTCTCTATACTTTGCCAGAACATAGTCCTCATACTGATGTCTCTTTACCTCTTCTATGATACAAGACTCGACAACTTCTCGAACAAAAACTCCACTATCTCCGGAATTAGCCAACCGGACTCCCAGGCAGCTAGCTAGTATATCTCACGAACCATCTCCTTTCTTTCCGGTTGCACATCTGTCAAGCTACCCATAGATTTACGACTAAGAGCATCTGTTACAATATTTGCTTTCCCCGGATGGTACAAGATATCAACATCATAATCCTTTAGCCACTGTCTCTGTCGTAAATTCAGCTTCTTCTGCTTAAAGATATATTGAAGACTCTTATAATCCGTATAAATATCAACATTAACACCATATAAATAATGTCTCCATATCTTCAAAGAGTGAATCACTGTCGCTAACTCCAGGTCATGAGTAGGATAACTCTTCTCGTGCTTCCTGGGTTGTTGAGAGGTCTAAGTTATAACACTGCCATGCTGCATCAACACACAACCTAGTCCAATACCTGAAGCATCACAATAAATAACATAACCATCTGACCCCTTAGGAAGAGTTAGAACTGGAGCTGTAGTCAACTTGTCTTTCAACAACTGGAAGCTTTGCTCACAAACATCCGTCCAATGGAACTTAGCTGCCTTCTGAGTTAGCCTTGTTAAAGGCGCTGAAATCGAGGCAAACTTCTCTACGAACCTCCTGTAATATCCTGCTAGCCTCAGAAAACTGCGTACCTCAGTAGGTGTCATAGATCTGGGTCAAGTCTTCACTTCTTCAATCTTTTGCGTATCTACCCAAATACCATCCACTCCGATAATATGCCCCAAGAATGCTACTGAAGTCAACCAAAATTCCCACTTAGAAAATTTGGCATACAACTTCTGGTGCTGGAGTACCCTCAGTACCGTCCTCAAATGGTCTTCATGCTCCTCTTCTGAACGTGAATAACTAGAATATCATCAATGAATACAATAACGAACATATCTAGAAGTGGCTTGAATACTCGGTTCATCAAATCCATGAATATTGTTGGAGCATTGGTCAGCCCAAAAGACATCACTCTAAACTCATAATGTCCATCTCGGGTCCTGAATGTTGTCTTTGGAATATCTGCCTCCTTTACCCGCACCTGATGATAACCTGACCGCAAGTCTATTTTCGAAAAACACTTAGCATCCTGCAACTGGTCAAATAAATCATCAATCCTGGGGAGGGGATACCTATTCTTTATTGTTACCTTATTCAGCTGCCTATAATCAATACACATCCGCAACGATCCATCTTTCTTTCTCACAAACAGTATCGGTGCTCCCCAAGGCGATGTACTAGGCCTGATGAAGCTTTTTTCCAACAAGTTTCTCAGCTGCTCCTTTAACTCCTTCAGCTCTGCAGGTGTCATTCTATAAGGAGGAATAGATATGGGTCGGGTATCTGGTAGTACATATATAGTGAACTCTACCTCCCGTTCTGGAGGAAGACTTGCAAGATCATCTGGGAAATCATTAACTACCAGGACTGACTGAAGAGTCGGTACCTTCGCTTCCATGCCATGCGCCCGAACCAAATGATAAATAAAACCTTTTCTAACCATCTTCCTTACTTTGAGGTATGAAAAAAACTTACCCCTCGGTGATGTTGTATTCCCGTTCCACTCTATAATTGGTTCGCCTGAAAACTGAAATCGAACCATCTTTTCTCTATAATCGACATTAGCATAACAAGAAGTCAATCGATCCATACCCATAATAACATCAAATTCAGTCATATCTAACTCTATCAAATCTGCTATGGTACGATGACTATATATAACCACTGAACAATTTCTATATACTCGCTTAGCTATGACAGAATCTCCTACCGGTGTAGCTACCTCAAATGGTTCTATCGACTTAGATTCTATTCTGATTCTACTAGAAACAAAGGGAGATATATATATGATAAGGTGGAACCTGGATCTATCAATGCATATACGTCTCGGAAAAGATCGATAATATACCTATAACCACATTTGGTGACGCCTCCTGATCCTGCCTACTAGCCAAAGCATATATGCGTTTCGAGGAACAGCTAGAACTGGAAACTCCGCCACGACCTCTACCACGGCCTGCTGGCATATGAACACCCCTGACTGCGCATAGCTATGAAGAAGAACCAAAGAATCGATCCAAAGAGTGAGCCATACCACTTGTACCATTTCTATAAGGACATTCTCTCATCATATGGCCTTTGACAGCCACAAGAAAAACAAGAACCCGTAGTAAAACGACATTTCCCAAAATGGGACATACCACACCGAGAACACCAAGGCAAATGTGGTCTCGACTGACTAGAACCCCTGTTCATCTGTGAACCTGAAGCCGTGAAGCTCTGACCAGCTCTTGAATACCCTGTGCGGTCAAATATCCTGCATGTGGACTGTGGGGGTGCACTCTGTGCTGGCTGGGAAGAATATCTGACATGTTACTGAGGCTGCCCGCCTCGAAACTCACCCGAATATCCAGCCGACCTAGCCCTCTTATGCTGCCCTCTATCGTGATCCCTATCTCGCGACGCCCCATGTTTGGTCCTCTACCCCTACGTATGCTCAGATCCGAGCAATATCCATACCTGGCTGAAGAGCCACTTCTATGCAATCATCAGTCAAATAGCGATCTAGTCCCATCACATAATGATACACTCTATCCTCCATATCAGCTACAATAGTAGGCGCATATCTAGCCAATGAATTAAACTCCAGACTCTACTCGCGAATGCTCCTGCCACTCTGCCTCAAATGTAAGAATCTATCAACTCTGGCTCTCCTCATCTCTGGAGGCAAGAAGTGGCCAAGGAAGACCTCCGCAAACTCATCTCATACTGCTGGAGGAGCACCCTCTCCCCTAGATAACTCCAAGACTCATACCAATTAGTAGCTACATCCCGCAATCAATATGAAGCCAACTCAACAGACTCCGTCTCAAAAGTATTGATGATCCTCAATATACGATGCATCTGTCGAATAAACTCCTGCGGATCATCCTCGGACTTTGACCCGAAAAACTCTAGAGGATTACAACTTAGGAACTCTAGAGGATTACAACTCAAACTATCAGATCTATGGTCAACTCCTAGTCCCTGTCTGCGGGTCTATCCTGCCACTAATTTGGTCAGCAGCTGAACTGCATCTCTCATAGCACTATCATCCGCCCCTGGATGAGGAGCTGAAGGCTCACGTGTAGGGGCCTCGGGAGCTGGTGGTGATATTGCCCCCTGAACTGGAGTTGTCGTTGCTCTAAGCTCCTCTGAAGGTGGCGGTGTACCAGAGCTCGCCGACTGGAATACAATCTCAGGCATAGACTGAGCATGGACCCTAGTAACTCTCTGGATCTGACTAGTAGCTCCTGCTACTGATTTAACCTTTCCCTTCTGGGAAGTTGTCGCTTTCTTTGGAGGCATAGCTGAAAACACAATACTTCGTTAGAGAGGGATTATCCTAATAACATAGTTCTATAGCACGATCTAGAGTAAGAAGAAAAAGATGACATCCTAAATGTCATGCAGCCTCCTGCGTATAAGTATGATGCATAACATACTCATACGCAAGACTCTACTGGACACGGTATGTAGACATTTCGAGGACGAACTGCTCTGATACCACTTTTTATCACGACCCGAGCCCATAGGCTGCGACCGGTGCCCTACTTGGACACCCTTATACAAACTTGTTACATATAATCACACTGATACTAATGACAATGTAGAATCTGTAAACTAAATCAAAATAGGTAAGCTGACAAGGCTGCCACTATGCACGAGAATATCCAAAACTAATTACAACTGTAGTTGACCAAAACACGTATAAAACCACACATATACAACCCACACATGACTACAGACCTCTAAGAGTATAACAATGAATTATGACGGGACAGGGCCCCGTCGTACCCCTGACTAGCACGAATATGCATAAATCTATATCATAGAATCTGTACCAAAATGACTAGGCTCCGGAACAATGGAGCTCTCCAAATAGCTGAGCAGGAATTCTAGACTGGAGGATCACCAAACTGAGTATCTGTACCTGCGGACATGAAACGCAACCCCCCGAAGAAAGGGGGGTCAGTACGAAATAATGTACTAAGTATATAAAACATGAAGTACTGTAAAGAAGATCATAACTGGCCAAAAGATAACAGGAGAAAGTATAATAATCAAAGATACCAATGCAACTGTGTCATATGAAATGAGAGTCATACATGTCCATATAATATAATCATATACGTGGATGTCTGTCCACATATATCGTATCCGGCCCATTCTGGGACTCGGTGAATGTAGTCATATCCGTGGATGCCTATCCACATAAAATCATCATATCTGTGGATGTCTGTCCACATAAAATCATCATACTCGTGGATGTCTGTCCACATCATCATATATATACATATTCAATCCTCTAGTGAGGGACTCCGTGAACAATGCAATGAAACTGCGAACGAACATATCCGGCCCGGGACTAGGTGAAATGATATAGTCACATCAAGCACGAACAGATTATCATGAGGAACCATATGCAAATTAAATCATCATTTGACTCTCAATGAAATAAATAGAATGAACTATCACTGTAAAATCAAGGCAACTATCATATCATGTATCACTAGGAATTAGGATTCAATGGAATTACGTACGTTCGTTGTACGCTCAATTTATGTAAATCAAGCCAAAAAGAAAGAAGTGATAGTTTCACATACCTTATCGTCTATACCAACTCGATATTTAGAATTCGTCTCAATTAGCACTTCAACCTATAATAATAATAACATGTCCATCAACTCTATGATTACTATCATACGTTATATAGCGAATGATGACTCTCTTTTTATAAAACAAATTGGGCAGCACTTCCCCTACTTATACTCACATCCGCAATTCACACACAAGGTCGACAATATTGATAACAAGACATAACTCAAGGATATAACCAAAACAGTCTCAAATACTCCATATACGTCATCGTTATACATTCTTTCTCTTTACGTTCATGTAATACAACAACAACAACAACCAAGGTGACTAATACACTTATTTCTCATGTTAATCCAGTCCCTTAATCCATATTAAAACAACCTTTAAAAATAGTTCATACTTCAACAACAACGAACATAGTCCATACCACATTTGTTGTATCCAAAATTAATTAATCTTATTTAAATCTGAAAATTTCATGTCCTAATTTTATTATGCACGACACATAGTCCATACCACACTTGTTGTATCCAAAATTATTTCGTGATCACATCCTTTTGTATACTAATTTCCTTATTAGCATATGTAAATATACTTTATTTTCAATACCCGAATCTTATTTTCTTAATTACGTTCTCAATCTATTGCCTTAAAATTACGGGGTATAACAGGCTTTAACCAATTTTCACAATTGTCGAGAATTACAAAGGCTTTGCTTTATTTTGATACTCCTCTTTATGATATCTAATATCATCGCAGAGAATGGTATCACATTAAAATCATGTTCTTATTTTGAAAACAATACATGTATGCACAAAAAGTCAGTCATAACAAAATACTGGAAATCATATTATGATATTACAAGGGTAAATGTCACCCGAAATGTTAGAGACATTTCAGACGACATTCGCCCAACAGTGCCGAATTTAGAGAGAACAGAGACCAAGAGAGTTTTTCAAGTTGGAAAATCTCTCATGATCTAAAGCTTTTGTAAAGATATCAGCTAGTTGATGAAGTGTGTCAACATAATCAATTTGCACTAGCTGTTTTTCAATTAAATCTCTTAGAAAATGATGTCTTATATCTATATGTTTTGTACGAGAGTGCTAAAGTGAATTTTTTGAAATGTTGATGGCACTCATATTATCACAATACAAAACTAAAATATTATTAGAAAAACCATAGTCGTCTAACATGTGTCTTAACTATATTAATTGAGAATAACAACTCCAGCTGCTACATATTTAGATTCAGCAGTTGAGAGAGAAACACAGATTTGTTTGCGACTATACCAAGAAACTAAATTATTGCCAAGGTAAAAACATCCTTCACTAGTACTCTTTCTGTCGTCCACATCACCAGCCCAATCCGAGTCACTATATCATATTAAATTAGAATTAGTGTCTTTGGAATACCAAATTCCCAACACACATGTGCCGACAACATATCTGATGACACGTTTAATGGTATTTAAGTGGGAGATTTTGGGACAGGCTTAGAATCAAGCACACACACATACACTAAACATTAGTTCAGGACGACTGATAGTGAGATACAAGAGACTACCTATCATGGAGCGATACAATGTTGGGTCGACATTTTTCCCAACATCATCTTTGCATATAGTTTGTGTTGATCCCATCGGAGTCCTCATATGTTTAGCATTCTCCAATCCAAACTTCTTGACCAAATTCTTAGCATACTTGCTCTAGGAGATGAAGATTCCCTCCTAATTTTGCTTTATCTGCAATCTTAAGAAAAAGGTTAATTCCCCTATCATGCTCATCTCAAATGTTGAGGATATACCTTCGACAAATGTCTTAAGATGAGACTGTGAAGTCTAACAAAAAACTATGTCATCTACATAGATTTGAGCAATGATCATATCTACTCCATTGTGTTTTATAAATAAAGTACAGTCAGCTACACCACGTTTGAAACCAAATTCACGAAGAAATTGAGTTAAACGACCATATCATGCACGTGGAGCTTGTTTTAATCCATACAAGACCTTTTTCAGCTTGTATACAAATTGTGGATGGTGGGGATCTTCAAATCCTTTAGGTTGCTCAACGTACACTTCCTTATCAATATATTCATTCAAGAAATCACATTTTACATCCATTTGATGGAGAATGATATTCAAACAGCAAGCTATGACAAGCAACAATCTAATTGACGCAATTCTAGCAACTGGAGCGAAGGTTTCATCATAGTCAATCCCTTCAACTTGAGAGTATCCTTGAGAAACTAGTCTAGCCTTATTTCTCACAACAGTTCCAGATTCATCTGATTTGTTTTTAAAGATCCATTTAGTTTCAATAACATTAGTATCATTGGGGCGAGGAACTAAATCTCAGACTTCATTTCTGGTGAACTGTTCTAATTTTTCTTGCATAGCTTGTATCCACCAACTATCCTTGAGTGCTTTATTGACATTCTTTGGTTCAAATGTAGATAAATAAAAAGAATGGCTTACCTTATGATATACGGTGGACATGCACGCATATTTCACCATATCTCGATAATTCTGTGGTTCCTTCCTTCTTGTTCTAACACTTTCGATCACCTCTCCTATCACTTGTTCTGTAGGATTATTTCTTCTAATCGAGATATCCCTGTGTACTGGGTCTCGCAATTCAGCCTCTGATTCCTCATCCGAACCTGCAGTGTTCTCGATTTCTGCTTCAGGTGTTGTTGTAGATGTCGTGACATTTGGAGCAGCATCTGGATTTTCTGCATTCTGTGCATCTTTCACTGTTATGATAACATCATCTACTGGTTTATTTCCTGTAAGCTCAGCAAGATCATCAAAGACAATGTTAACAAATTCTTATACGGTTTTGGTTCGAAGATTATAAACTCGGTAAGCATGGCTATTTTGAGAATATCCTACAAAAATTCTCTTATCACTTTTAGAGTCAAATTTATCTAGGTGGTCTCCATCATTAAGAACATAACACACATACCCAAACACATGAAAGTAACACAAATTATGTTTCTTTCCATTCAAAAGCTCATAGGGTGTCATTTTAGTTCCAAACCTAAGATAGACTCTATTCGTGATGTGATTTGCAGTATTTAGAGATTCTGCCCAAAAAACGTTTTGACAACTTCTTAGAACTTAACATGACTCTAGCCATATATTGTAAAGTTCTATTCTTCCTTTCTGCTACACCATTTTGTTGTGGGGTTTTGGGAGCAGAAAACTCATGGAAAATACATTTTTTCTCACAAAATGTCGAAAACTGACTATTCTCAAACTCTTTTTCATGGTCGGATCTAATCCGAAAAATAGAGGAATGATATAGATTTCTTATTCTAGAGTGTAGTACCTTGAACATGCCAAATGTTTGAGACTTTTCCTTCAAAAAGAATATCCAAAAATACCTGGAAAAGTCATCCACAATCACATATAAGTTCCTCATGCCTCCTAGGTTGTCTACCTCGATTGGACCCATAAGATCCATGTGCAAAAGTTGAAAACAGTGAGACGTACCTAAATGTTGTCCGTCATTTTGGGCAACATTGTGGGAGACACGTGTTTGCTTACCTTTAAGACAATCTTCACAAACCACTGTTTTATCCTTAGGACTTAGATTAGGGATGCCTCTTACTGCCTCATAAGAAAATAATCTTTTAAGATTGTGAAAATTAACGTGCCCTAATTTTTTATGCCACAAGGTCGTGTCATCGGTCCCAACACTATTGCAAATCTCTTGTTCTCCAACAAGATAACAATTATCGCTCGTTCTTGTACCTGTCATTACATATTGGTTAGCTTCATTAGTAACTGTACAAGCATACTTGTTAAACTTTACCGCTAGATCGTCATCACACAATTGACTTATACTAACTAGATTGACCATCAAACCGTCAATGTGCAAGACATTTTTCAGTGCTGGAACTCCAGGAACACTCAAGGTTCCTCTTCCTGTTATTTTACTTTTTCCTCCACCTCCGTATGTAACATTACCTCCACTTAGAGCCTCGTAGTTCTTTAGACATTCTTTTGTCCCCGTCATGTGTTGAGAACATCCACTGTCGAAGTACCACGATCCTGAAATGTTAGTCCTCAACGCAGTTATAGCTACATTGCATCTCACATTCATACTGGGAATCCAGACTTTCTTTGTCTTTTTCCTGTTTCTGGATTCTGAAATGTCGCTTCGAGTGCTGTCTGGAGTGTTGGACAACATTTTCGATGACATTCTGCTCCTGTACTTCTGCAGTTTAAAGCAGTAAGGTTTTAAATGACAGACTTATTACAGTGATGGCACACAAAATTCCTCTTTTTTATGAAGCCCATTTTCTCATTTTTGTCAAACAAGTTGGAGCATATTGCATTAATGGAGTTCTTGTAGCCCAAACCTGCATGTTGTGGTTGACTAACACTTAGGATTTCATCTAGTTGGAAGTATCGGTGTTGAGCTTTCGGAAGATAGCTTCGTCCAGATCCAACTTCGCACCGATCTTACCAAATTCAAGATCCTTTTTGGTAAGGGTAACCTCTAGTCGGGTTATTGTGCCTTTCAAACCTACATTCTCAAGATTTAAACTTTTTACCTTTGAGTCAAGTTGTTTGGATTCAACAATTAAGTCCTTGCAAAGTTTTTGCAATTCTTTAATCATGTCGTCCTTCGAGTCAACTTGAGTCTCAGGGTCAGATTCACAGTTAGAAATAAAACCACTAAAGCAGTTAACATCGAAATAGTTAAAAAAGTCATACTTGTCGGATGTTACTGGATCTGCAGATGTCATCGTTGATGTTGCCGAAAATATTGTGACATTCGGGACAACACAGTCAGTGACATTTTCATCATCTGACAGTGACTGTTCGAAAACAGTAGCTAGCATAGCTTGTGACTCCATTTCTGGATCCTCTTCCTCTTCACCTTCATTGTCACTTAGAGAAATCCATAGACCTTTCTCAGCTTTTCTTAACGTGTTTGCACACTCGTTGGTATAATGGACCCATCTTGATCACGCTTGACATTGTATACTTTCGAGCTGCTTGGGATCAAACCTGGTTCGGTTTGAGCTGGTTCTCCTAAGTTGGTTTCCTTTTTGTATTGTACGAAGGATTTTAGTGAATCGTGGATTGAAGCCTTGACCTTGGTGCTCTTTGGGTTTAGATTTATTATTGTCACCGTTGAACCTTCTTAACATCGTATTGAATTTTCGAGTGAGAAGGGAAACGTTAGCATCATCCCCGATTTCTTCAAGATTTTCGTCCTCTTCATTGACTAGCATCTCTAAGAATTTTGCTTGAAGTGCGACATTTTTGCCTCTATACAATGTCCTTTAGTTTTCCATATTCATCTTATATGTTTTGAGAATGTTCATTAGCATATGGAGGTCCATTGTAGCAAAGGTTGTGGGCTTCTTCAATCGCACATATCTTAATATTGAACTTTTCAGGAAGAGATCGTAGTGCTTTTTCAACAAGTTGATTGTTGGTCAGTGGAGACCCAAGTACTTGACATTCGTTAGAAATGTCAATCAACTTTTCGAAATAAGTTTTGATATCCTCCGTCTCTTTCATCCTTAAACATTCGTATTTACTCATGAGCATGCGGATCTTCGTTCTACGAACACTTGAGCTACCTTCACAATGGGTTTGTAGGGTATCCCAAGCGTCCTTGGCAGTTGAGAAATTTTGGATAAATTTGAACATATAAGGATCTACCCATCAAAAAATAGCATTAAGAGCCTTTTCATTGAAGCCTGTACTATTGGTTTCTTCCACACTCCATTCGGCCTCAGGCTTAGGTAATATGTCGCCTTCCTCGTCCGGTGGGAGCATAGAAACAATATATCCATTTGTAATAAATCTCCATGATCTCACATCAATGGATGTGATATGAGAACGTAGTCGAATTTTCCAATAAGGATTATTTGATCCATCTAAAATAGGAAGTCTACCAATTTGGATTTGCCGGATTCATAGTTAAAGTAAAAGGACCTTAACACTTATTATGTTAAGTGTCGGCTCTGATACCACTTGTGTTACACCCCGAAATTCCAGGTCATGTATTGGGAACGTACGAAAGGAAATAAGAATTGAAATTGGAAAGATAAGTTGACAGAATGTTTTTGGACAGTTTTTGAGTCAACTTTGGAGCGGTATATCTCCTAGTTCATTAGGAGTTTTTAGGTGTTTCAATATCCCAGTATGAAGTTCGTTGAGTATAGTTTCCAACTCAACAAACCGCTCGTCGATAGGACATCGGAGTAGGAAGTTATGGAGGCTACAAGTTCAGTGGGAAGATGAATAGGAAAGTGTTTTCAGTCAGGTGCCATAGCGCCACGGCGTCGGATGCAGGGCCGCGGCGCCGGATGTACTGATGTGTTCAGAAGTTTCAGCGTCGCGGCGCCGAGGCGAAAATTTTCGCGAAAAGCAGGGAAAAATCAGAAGATATTTTGTTAAAAGCCCATGGGAGGTTGACAAGTGTCCCTCCCATCTTGTGGACCAAGAAAGACCTTATTTATTGACCAAGTCTTGCAAGACTTGGTCATTTGCAAAGATCCACCTTATGGGAAACCCCTCTTCTCTTCTCCCTAAAAATCTTAAGAACCCTAAGCCTAGTGAATATTTTGGTGAGGCGGCAAGAAGATCAAGTGTTGATAGGCTCGTAGAAGGTTCGTGTGGGTGATTTTAACGTGAAGAAGAATTGCGGAAAGAGGGCGAAAGTGGGTGATTGTGGACTATTTTGGACAAATTCCAAGGTAAAAATTCATTCTCCTTTAAAGGTAAATTATGTCACGTATTGTAGAAATTGGAGAAGGGTTTTGTGAGGAGAAAAATGGATATAAGAATCGAAGGTTTCCATGTTGTAAATGAAAGTATAAAAAGGGCATTTTTCGAGTTCTAGTCGTAGATATTTATGGTCGTCGTCTTCACTTGTTATATGGGGTTTATTGAAGTGATTTTAGTCATTCAAATTGTCAACATGAATTATGTAGTAATTTTGGAATAACGGCTTGAGTTATAAGGAATGGAAAAAAAGAATATATGTTGTCATTATTGTAGCCGAGAATTGGCCTTAATAATAATGGACTATTAATATGAATCGTGGGGCAGAATTTTACACGTCCAAGCTAGGCGTGTAATCCCCTTTGTATTGCTGAGTTGTTGGGCCTCAAATGTGGCGTTTAGTTATTTAATTCGGGTCTTGAAAAATGTGGAAAAGTATGTAAAATCGAAGGAAGTGCTATCCAATTTTCCGTAGAATAAGGTACTTTACATTAGAATATTCTACGTTTGAAGCAAGAAGTTGATAGACGTATTATGGTTATTATAGGTTGATACTCTACGCGCGGCATATTTGACTTGGCAAGTGGATTTTGTCGAGGAGGTATGTGATTCTTCCTATTCTCTTGAGCATGATTATTTGTGAAATATATAGTGCGGTAAACGCACGTATGTTAAAGGAGTTGGATTTCCTTTTTGTGTCCTTGACTTGATTCTAAATGTTAAGTGACTTGATATGAAATGTTAAGAACTTGAATTGTGTTAAAAAGTTGTGAAACCTCATTCGTGAGTAGTGGGTACTTGGTCTTTAAAAGAATAAAGTTATCTTGATTTCGGCAATGTGAGTAGTTGTCCTTGGTCGGTTTAAAATGTAAAGTGTTATAACAGCTTTATGGGAAGTTAGTTATAACGACTTTATGAAAACGAAAGAATGGTTTTATCATTGGATTTAAAACGGTAACTTGATATTTTTCAGAAGTAATGAGGCTTAAACTATTTTGAGAAGTATATTGTTACTTGACCTTTGAAAGGAGAAGTGTTTTGTTTAAAAGGAAGGCATGGTATTGTCTTGATTTGGTTTTGAAAGCTAAACGACTCAATTTTGAAGGATAAGAGACTTGACTTATAAACGACTTGATTTCGGAAAAGGAGAAGTAACTTGATTTAAAAGTATGGGTTACTTATTTTGAAAAGAGTGAGTTACTTGGATTTTTAAAAGTATACTTGATTTTAAAGGCCTTGTAAAGATTTTCTGAAGGTGTAGTAATTTGGGTTGAAAAGAAAATGTGCTTTGATACTAAGAGTATTAGTATCGTGTGGCTTTTACGTAAAAAGAGGTCTTTTTGAAAGAATGAAAGTGCGTAGTAGTTGGGGTTAAAACCCGGATTTTTGGAATAAAATGAAAGTACCTTGAGTGTGAGTAACTTGCCTATGTTTGTGTGTGATAGCCTTGTTGTGCAAGTATTGTATCCTTATGCTACCGCGTCTCTCGATGGAGGGTCGGTCATGTTATTTTTGATCATTTTGGGCATACTGACTCGATGGATGGTCCACGGGTATGCGGCCATGATGAAGGTTCGTTCCCTGTTGATAGTGTTATTCCATGGACTAGCTCTCCATGAGGTTTACTGATGCAGGGTGGATCTGGTAGCTAGCATCCGTACTTGCCCCGGTCGTTGCTGATGCAGGCTGGTTCTGGTAGTTGGCTTTCGTACTTGCCCCGGTCAGTGTTAAGACGAAGTCTCGTGATGCAGGGTGGATCTGGTAGTTAGCTTACGTACTTGCCCCGGTCAGCGACGTGATGCAGGGTGGATCTGGTAGAGGCTATCGTACTTTCCGTCGGCCGTGGACGATTTTGATTTTAGGCGAAGTTTCATGATGCGGGGTGGATCTGGTAGTTAGCTTACGTACTTGCTCCGGTCAGCGACGTGATGCAGGGTGGATCTGGTAGAGGCTATTGTACTTGCCCGGTCGACCGTGATCTGATTATATAGTATTGTTGGTACGGTAGGTTACGGTAGCTTCGTACTTGCCCGGCCGATTGATGATGCAGGTGGATCCGTAGCTATGCCTTAGTACTTGCCCCGTACGGTTCTTATGACACAGGTGGGACCTGATGTTCTTTTGTACTCCTTGGTGTTGTTATATCATAGACTGCCGGCAGTGAGGAAGGAATTCCACGGGCAAGATTGATATTGCGGGCGTGAGACCCATGGTTATATTTTGAGTGACGACTTTGAGGCGTGAGTCACGACTTGACATGGCCTTATATATTATGTCTCGTAGTTTGGTTATCATACGTCTCTGTTTTATATGATCGTTATGATTTCATTCTGATATTTTGATTTCACATACTTGGTACTTGTTGTCTTGACCTCGCCCGAAGTGCGTTACGCCGCAGTAGAGTACACGATTGTTGATCCTCACTCATAGGATCACGATTCTGCGTTGGGAAGCTCGTTTCTCCGAGGCTTATCTTTTAGTATGGTCCTGTCATTGTAGGTACTTGTACATTCAGGGGTATGGCGGAGCCCTGTCCCGTCATAGTTGTTGTTACATTCTTAGAGGTCTGTAGTACTGTTGTGGGCAGGGTTTGTAAAGGATAACTGTTCAAGGTTTATTTATATATATATGCAGTAAGGCGACTTTTTGGTCAGCCTGTTTTTGTATCACTGTTTATTTTTCAGGAGTTTTATTTTCCGCTGATTTTTCTCTGATGTTTTATCACTATGGTGCCCTAAGGCACCAGTCGCGGGCCCGAGGTCGGGTCGTGACAAAAGTGGTATCAGAGCAGTTAATCCTCGGAAAGTGTCTACAGACCGTATCTAGTAGAGTCTTGATTATCGGCGTGTTGTGCACCACACCTATAATCAGGAGGCTGCAGGATATTTAGGATTGGCTTCCATTCTTCTCACTCTGAGATCGTGCCTTAGAGCTGTGTTATAAGTTGGACTCCCTCTGACGTATTCTTATGTGTCAGTTATGCCTCTACGCAAGGCTACCAGGGCCCAGAAGGGCAAGGCAGCAGAGAGAGCTGCGAGTAGAACACAGAGGGTTGCGAGGGCACAGGCCCAGTCATTACCTGATGTGGTACTTCATACGGGAAGTTCTGCGACGCCGCCAGCCCCAATAGAGTTTAGCGCAGCGGCAACGATTCATCGAGGCGGGATATCTCGAGCCTCGGTTCCACGACCAGGAGCAGAGGATATGGATTACAATGAGATAGCCCAGTTACTAGCTAGGATCGTGGCTAAGCATGAGGACAGATGAGAGTCGGAGGTTCCGGTAGTAACAGTGGTTCACCCTAGATCCGATAGTCTGAGACTTCGGGATTTCTAGAGTTGCAATCCACCGGAGTTCTATGGATCGAGAGATGAGGATGATCCTCAGGAGTTTATTCGACAGATACAGCGGATCATGAAAGTGATCAAGGCCTCAGAGACAGAGTCGGTGGTATTGGGTTCACATCGGCTGTGTGATACTGCAGTCGACTGGTTTGATTCATGGGAACTGTCCCGGGGGGAGCATGCACTTCCAGCTGGTTGGGACGAGTTCTCAAAGGCATTTCTTACACACTTCTTGCCTTCGCAGATGAGGAGAGCTCGGGCAGATAGATTTTTGATGTTGAGGCAGAACGGGCGGACGGTTCGGGAGTACAATGTAGAGTTTGACTCGTTGGCTCGGTATGTCCCTGCTTTAGTGGCAGACATGGAGGATAGAGTGCACCGTTATGTCACAGGGCTCGATGATTATTTAGCGGAGGGTTGCACGGGTGTAGCTCTTCAGCCGGGCATGGACATTGCCCGCATGCAGGCTTATCGCGTGATGAGAAACGTAAGTCGACGGAATGACCGAGATCAGCATAAGAAGGCCAAGACAGCAGCGTCCTTTGGTAACTCGGGAGACAGGCCGCGTCAACAGCAGGCTAGTTATGCGCCTCCGCCAGTACAGAGTGGTCCTCCACAATTTTCAGGACGTCCAGGGTATTCAGGCGGTCGGGGCTCGAGGTTCAGGTTTTCGGGGGAGTAGGGGTGTTAGTCTGAGGAAGCCACCTCTACCTCGGTGTAGTCGATATGGTAGAACCCATTATGGGGAGTCGTGCTAGTTTGGGAGATTGTTATACTTGCGGCCGACAGGGCCATTTTGCGAAAGATTGTCCGACCAGAGGTAGCGCGGATGTAGAGACTCAGCCTTCGGGATCAGTGGCTGGTTGATCGCCTTCTCCAGCTATACGCCCTGCAGGGAAGGATTATAATTAGAGTGACGAAGGGAAAGTGGAGCAATAGTTATAGGTATATCTTTAACCCTCTAGAGACTAGTACGTGTTGTTATGATGATTATATGTTAAGTATTATGTTCGGATAACATTGTGTAAATTGTGTTTAAGACACCTGGTTAGAAGGAAAAGTAGGTTTGGGTGCATGGAGATTGTGAGCCTTAGAATTTTGATAACCGTGGAGACCTTAGATGCAAGGTCGTCTTGAGTAAAAGACTTTACGGGTGATCTTTGTCGAGGTACATAGTATACGTGGGGTATATTAGTGTGGTAATTCCATAAGTGGTGTGAAATGAAAGTGGGTAATTAAGCTAAGAAGACCACTAGGTTTTCGTGACTTGAATAGTGAGATTATTCCGGACCGGGAACAAGAGTTTGGTACGAAATGGGTCGGGTTGAGGCGGTGCGGGTCAACCCGCAATCGAGTGGGTCGGTTGAGGTGGTCCCGATAGGTGTTTGGGTCACGAGGGTGCAAGGCCCAAGTTTAGGTAACCATCGTACGAGTTCGTGGACGCGTTCGACCAGAATCGGGTCGTGAAGGCCGAGAATGCCCTTAAAGGAAATTGAAGCTAGTAATGACCAAGTTGGAGGTAGTAACCCTAAGATTTTAAAAACTGAAGCAATGACGAAAATGTGGTATGTATACTAGAAAGAGTTCGGGTACGACGAGTAAGAAAAGAAGCGAGCATGTGTTAAGAGAATGGAAGTGATCATTTTTGTGAAGAGAAGATGTGAAGAGAGTATCCTTTAGACCATGGGTGAGAGCTAATAGTGTTGTTATATGCTTTAGAGGTGATTCCTCGTTGGCTGGGATTTAAGTTTTTGCGCGGTTATTATATTATGGTCATATGTGGCATAATTGATTTTGTAGGTGTAGTAGTGAAGACTATACCGGCGCATGTGTTTTGGAGACTTAGAAGGAACATTCGGGACGAATGTTTCTAAGGGGGGAAGAATGTTACACCCCGAAATTCCAGGTCATGTATTGGGAACGTACGAAAGGAAATAAGAATTGAAATTGGAAAGATAAGTTGACAGAATGTTTTTGGACAGTTTTTTAGTCAACTTTGGAGCGGTATATCTCCTAGTTCATTAGGAGTTTTTAGGTGTTTCAATAGCCCAGTATGAAGTTCGTTGAGTCTAGTTTCCAACGCAACAAACCGCTCGTCGATAGGACATCGGAGTAGGAAGTTATGGAGGTTACAAGTTCAGTGGGCAGACGAACAGGAAAGTGTTTTCAGTCAGGTGCCACAGCGCCACGGCGCCGGATGCAGGGCCGCGGCGCCGGATGTACTGATGTGTTCAGAAGTTTCAGCGCCGAGGTGGGAATTTTCGCGAAAAGCAGGGAAAAATCAGAAGATATTTTATTAAAAGCCCATGGGAGGTTGACAAGTGTCCCTCCCATCTTGTGGACCAAGAAAGACCTTATTTATTGACCAAGCCTTGCAAGACTTGGTCATTTGCAAAGATCCACCTTATGGGAAACCCCTCTTCTCTTCTCCCTAAAAATCTTAAGAACCCTAAGCCTAGTGAATATTTTGGTGAGGCGGCAAGAAGATAAAGTGTTGATAGACTCGTAGAAGGTTCGTGTGGGTGATTTTAACGTGAAGAAGAATTGCGGAAAGAGGGCGAAAGTGGGTGATTGTGGACTATTTTGGGCAAATTCCAAGGTAAGAATTCATTCTCCTTTAAAGGTAAATTATGTCACGTATTGTAGAAATTGGAGAAGGGTTTTGTGAGGAGAAAAATGGATATAAGAATCGAAGGTTTCCATGTTGTAAATGAAAGTATAAAAATGGCAGTTTTCGAGTTCTAGTCGTAGATATTTATGGTCGTCGTCTTCACTTGTTATATGGGGTTTATTGAAGTGATTTTAGTCGTTCAAATTGTCAACATGAATTATGTAGTAATTTTGGAATAACGGCTTGGGTTATAAGGAATGGAAAAAAAGAATATATGTTGTCATTATTGTAGCCGAGAATTGGCCTTAATAATAATGGACTATTAATATGAATTGTGGGGCAGAATTTTACACGTCCAAGCTAGGCGTGTAATCCCCTTTGTATTGCTGAGTTGTTGGGCCTCAAATGTGGCGTTTAGTTATTGAATTCGGGCCTTGAAAAAGGTGGAAAAGTATGTAAAATCGAAGAAGTGCTATCCAATTTTCCGTAGAATAAGGGACTTTACATTAGAATATTCTACGTTTGAAGCAAGAAGTTGATAGACGTATTATGGTTATTATAGGTTGATACTCTACGCGCGGCATATTCGACTTGGCAAGTGGATTTAGCCGAGGAGGTATGTGATTCTTCCTATTCTCTTGAGCATGATTATTTGTGAAATATATAGTGCGGTAGACGCACGTGTGTTAAAGGAGTTGGATTTCCTTTTTATGTCCTTGACTTGATTCTAAATGTTAAGTGACTTGATATGAAATGTTAAGAACTTGAATTGTGTTAAAAAGTTGTGAAACCTCATTCGTGAGTAGTGGGTACTTGGTCTTTAAAAGAATAAAGTTATCTTGATTTCGGCAATATGAGTAGTTGTCCTTGGTTGGTTTAAAATGTAAAGTGTTATAACAACTTTATGAGAAGTTAGTTATAACGACTTTATGAAAACGAAAGAATGGTTTTATCATTCGATTTAAAACGGTAACTTGATATTTTTCAGAAGTAATGAGGCTTAAACTATTTTGAGAAGTATATTGTTACTTGACCTTTGAAAGGAGAAGTGTTTTGTTTAAAAGGAAGGCATGGTATTGTCTTGATTTGGTTTTGAAAGCTAAACGACTCGATTTTGAAGGATAATAGACTTGACTTATAAACGACTTGATTTCGGAAAAGGAGAAGTAACTTGATTTAAAAGTATGGTTTACTTGTTTTGAAAAGAGTGAGTTACTTGGGTTTTTAAAAGTATACTTGATTTTAAAGGCCTTGTAAAGATTTTCTGAAGGTGTAGTAATTTGGGTGAAAAGAAAATGTGCTTTGATACTACGAGTATTAGTATCGTGTGGCTTTTACGTAAAAAGAGGTCTTTTTGAAAGAATGAAAGTATGTAGTACTTTGGGGTTAAAACCCAGATTTTTGGCATAAAATGAAAGTACCTTGAGTGTGAGTAACTTGCCTATGTTTGCGTGTGATAGTCTTGTTGTGCAAGTATTGTATCCTTATGCTACCGCGTCTCTCGATGGATGGCCGGTCATGTTATTCTTGATCATTTTGGGCATACTGACTCGATGGATGGTCCACGGGTATGCGGCCATGATGAAGGTTCGTTCCCTGTTGATAGTGTTATTCTATGGACTAGCTCTCCATGAGGTGTACTGATGCAGGGTGGATCTGGTAGCTAGCCTCCGTACTTGCCGGCCGTTCTTGATGCAGGTGGATTCGTAGTTAATTTCGTACTTGCCCCGGTCAGTGTTAGGACGAAGTCTCGTGATGCAGGGTGGATCTGGTAGTTAGCTTACGTACTTGCCGATCGGACGTGATGCAGGGTGGATCTGGTATAGGCTATCGTACTTGCCGTCGGCCGTGATCGATTTTTGATTTTAGGCGAAGTCTCGTGATGCAGGGTGGATCTGGTAGTTAGCTTACGTACTTGCCCCGGTCAGCGACGTGATGCAGGGTGGATCTGGTAGAGGCTATCGTACTTGCCCCGGTCAGTTTCGTGATACATTTATATAGTATTGTTGGTACGTTAGGTTCTGGTAGCTGGATTTCGTACTTGCCCCGGTCAGTTGATGATGCAGGGTGGATCTGGTAGCTATGTCTTAGTACTTGCCCCGTACGGTTCTTATGACACAGGTGTGACCTGGTGTTCTTTTGTACTCCTTGGTGTTGTTATATCATGAAATCGGTAGTGAAGGAATTCCACGGGCAAGATTGATATTGCGGGCGTGAGAGCCATGGTTATATTTTGAGTGACGACTTTGAGGGCGTGAGTCCCTGACTTGACATGACTGCTTATATATTGTGTATTGTAGTTTGGTTATCATACATGTCTCCTATTTTATATAGACTGTTATGATTTCATTCTGATATTTTCGATTTCACATACTTGGTACTGTTATCGACCTCCTTGGGCTGCGTTCATGCCGCATGTAGGTACACCGATTGTTGATCCTCGCCATAGGATCACGATTCTGCATTGGGAAGCTCCGTTTCTCCGAGGCTTATCTTTTCGTATGGTCCTGTCATTGTAGGTACTTGTACATTCGTGGTATGGCGAGCCACATCCTTCATAGTTGTTGTTACATTCTTAAGTGCATGTAATCGTTGTAGGCGAGTTTGTAAATGATAACTGTTCAAGGTTTATTTATATATATATGCAGTAAGGCGACTTTTTGGTCAGCCTGTTTTTGTATCACTGTTTATTTTTCAGGAGTTTTATTTTCCGCTGATTTTTCTCTGATGTTTTCTCACTAGGGTGCCCGGGGTAAGGCACCAGTCGCGGTCCCGAGGTCGGGTCGTGACAACTTGTTGGGTCCCGTGGGTTAATACTATGGATTAAATAAAATCAAACAACAAAGTAGAACTGAACGTATGCAGAAACAGTGTACAATGTCAGCTAAAATGTCGTCTGACATAAGTTGTGACATTTGGATAATAATAGAAAATCTTTGAAATAATTAAAGTGTGCAGCGAAAATAGATAAATAACACAAATGTTTAATTTTCATAGGTTATATATTAATATAACCCATGATGGTCAATGACCAAAGGTATTGTATATATGTATATACAATTGATGTATTCCTTCTTTACAATGTTACAAGATGATACAAAAGGAATAAAAATGGTTAAGTCGCAGATAACTTATGCCTGAAAAATCTATCTAAATAGAAGTGATCAACACCTCATTACAATTGTTTCAATGAAAGAACAAATCTAGAATCTAAGGAGCAATTATAATGACGGACAGAATGTCCGTCACAAACTCAGGCAACACAGTGATCCAATCTCTTTGATTGATATTTCTGGAGAGCTCTATATATCTTTTTCACTCTGAAAATCTGGATATTGAATCCTTGAAGTGACCTCTCTATTTATAGTAGGGAGTTCCCTTGAAAGACTCCTCAACAGGTTGTGGAAGTTGAGCTGAAAAAGGGGCACGTGAGCCAGTAGCTTAGGGCGCAAAAATCTCCAACTGCTTGGACTATTTCTTCCTCATCTTGCTCCTTAAGTTATGCTCCTCTTGGACTTGGTCTTCCTCGTTTGTAATCAGCTCCAAATACTCCTTGTCAAGTCAATTTGTCATGTGATAAAAAAAAGTCACAGTTTTCTGAAAAATTGTCCGTGAAGATAGGCAAAACAGTTACCAGAATGTCGTTCCGAATGTCAAGACATTTGGTCCAATATTTTCTAATTTTAACTTAGCTCTAAAAATGATATGTTAGGAAAAATGTTATGAAACAAAACCTAACCTTAACAAACCAAAAGTTTCTTTTCACCGGGTAACAAAAAAGTAGCATAATTGTTCATCATTTAGAATACTCACTCTGAGTATTATTTTTGCATACAAAATATGTAATTATTGATACGATATACAAGTTGACAACATACATACTCAGTATGTAGTACTTCATATAAGAAAAATGCTTAAGAATAATAAAAAAAACCAGTCCAAAATGATACATACCACTTGTTACAATAACATAATAATAAATATTATGTAGTGTATAGAAAAATCAAGTGGCTAAAGCAAAAATAAAACAGCTTTAAACGACGGGGGACTATAATCTGTATATGTTTGTTGTAGGGGTGGCCAACGGGGCGGGATCGTCCCCCAGAGGGACTGGTGGGCCGGGACTAGCAGGATTTGCCGATGTCCCGGTTCCGGTCCCGTCGGAAAATGGTACCGGTCCTCGCGGGTCAGGTGCGGGATTTTTCATTTTTTTTCACTTAATTTATAAAAATAACTTAATAATTGAACAAGATAGTGTAATAAAAACATCTCAAAACAGTTTTTGTGCCTCTTATATTATTTAATAGAAATATGATTTTTTCGGGCTATAATTGAAAGTGTCGGAAAGGTCTTCTCATTCCCCCTCCAGTATTTCAGCAAGTCTTCACATCCTTCTTTAATGTACACCCTGCAAAATAAAAACATCAAACTCGCTAATTTTGTTAGTAGTGTTACCACCACACATTCTATTTCTCAGGCTTTCAATACTAGCCGCAGAAATAACATGTCTTTTTTGAGGCTGTGTTGAAGAAGTAGAAGATGGTATAGAAGCTGGTTGGTTGCTATCACTTTCTTGTTGGTAATACCTATATTTTTTTTTGCATTCGTCTTTTATGCTAGACAACACTTCTTCTTTCGTTTGTTCAATAAGTGGTGAGTCATTTGAATTTTTGGGAGTTGGAGATGGTAGTACTGCTATACATTCATAAATAGTTTCAATAAGTGATTTACAAGCGTCTATTTTAATAGTCGGATTTAATACATCACCAATAATATAAATAGTGGGAATAGAAGTAAAATGTTTTTTTTTATTTTGATAAATATTTTTTTAATAAATGTCTTATAAGTTGATTTTCCATATATTCACTAAGCAATAAAAATATTTAGAGCTATATAAAACAACATAGTTAAAATAGTAGGGTAATATATATCGGAATATTTTTTCGTTGCTTGAAAAAATTTCTCTAGAAATACAATAAGTTCGGAATTTTTTTCCCAAAATCTACAAGCATATCAGTTGGATTTTGATTATGGACGTTAAAAAATAAAGTTATAGGTCTTCTATAATTATAAGCAACAAGTAGTTGTTTATATAAAGAATTTCACCTAGTGAGACTTCTTTGTGAATTTTTTTATAAGGTAGTTGGCAATCGTGACAATTTTTTTTATAATCTTTTTTTCGTTGTATTCTATTATTTTTTAAAATAAAGTTTATAGAAAATTGTATTTTATCAAGAATGTCTTGGAAAAGTAATAGATCATCCTTTACAACTAAGTTATAAATATGATACGCATATTTTATATGAAAATTATTTGAAAAAGATGGAGTTAAAACATCGTTTAAAAATGTAATAGCATAATTATTAGAAGAAGCATTATCTAATGTAATATTCATAATTTTATCAGTTACTTCGTAATAATCGCAAACTGGATAAATATTTTCTTAAATAAAAAGAGCAGTCTGTCTACTATCTATATATCTATACGCTAAAATACGTTTTTGCATTGACCATTTATAATATATCCAATGACAGGTTAACGTTAAATAATCATGGTCGTTAGTACTACGGTCTATATCAGAAGTGAGAGTCACTTTGCCATTAAAATGATATAATGAATAACGTAAATACTGTTGATATTCATGTGCAAATTTAAATACATCTCTCTTAACAGTTGATCTATGAAAATCTTTAAAAGCAGGATTATACATTTCTCTAATATAATGAATAAAATCAGGAGATTAAGGAATGAAAAAGGAAAACCCTCCAAAACAACTAATTTTGCTATTGCTTCTCTATCTCTATATTTATCATATTTATGGCCTACAATTTCCCCTGTCATAGGGTTAATTTTACCATGTACTTGATCCGACAGTATGTGAACTTTGTCCCGATGAAGAGTGCACTTGCGCACCATTTTTTTCAGTCATGTGTTGGGAATACCTAGCTGAGTGATCCATTTCTATGTGTCTCAGTAAACCTTTCGTCTCACCCTGATCTTTTTCAGTTTTAAATTTATAAACATCTTTACAAATTTTACATAAAACTACTTTATTCTCTACGTCCTTATCAAAAAAAATTCATGCATCTGATTTTAATAGTCGTTTTGCTAGACCTCGTCTCATACTATGGGGAATAGGAGGCGTTCCAGTTAGAGGTTCACTAGTGGATGTTTCATCTACATTAGTGGGTGTGTCATCTAGAACATCTTCTAAATTAAAGTTTTGTTGAGTTTCATAAAATATTTGCTCGTTTAAATCATATGGTATTTCAGAAAAATATTCAGTATCAACAAAATCATATTGTCTACACTAGAAGAAGTACCTCTGCCCATGTTATCTCTACTAGAAGAAATCTTATCCTTACCCTTAAACATACCTCTAATTTCTTTCATTTTAATTATGCTAATAAATAGTTAAAAATAATGAAATTAAGTGCGCTAAATAAAATAAAGACACAATAATAATTTAATGAATGAACGAATGTACCAAACGCCGACGTGTAATCGAGAGGTTAAAAATTGAAACTTTGCTCGATGGAAGATCCTCAAGCTAGTTCCGAACTTCACTCTCAAGAAAATAAATAAAATTGAATATTTAGTAGACAATGTAGATTTGTAGAAGATAAATTGAGAGATTGTATGAAGATTTGTGAGAAAGATGAAGAGAAAATGAAGTATTTATAGTTGAAAAATTGGATTAAAGTGTAAATATAATAACTTAGGAGTTAAAAATAAATATTAAGGGGGTGGGGGTTGGGGGAAGTAAAAAATGATCGTTGCATAACGACCAAAATATAAAATGATTGTTGGTGCAACGATTATTTTATGCAAAAAGGAGGGGATCGGGGCGGGACCGGGTTGGCGGGGGCGGGGCGGGCCGATTCCGGACGGGAAGAGACCATGTCCCATCCCGATTCGAGTCCCGATACCGTAACTTTTTTTAATGTCAGGACCGGTACGGGATCGGGCCGACCCAACCCGTTGGCCACCCCTAATTTGTTGTCTTAGTACATTCTACTTTTTTTCAAATCCCACTTTATGAAATTAGATATATTGTTGTTTTTAAGAATGGAGTAATAGTACGGCTTATATATGTCAATATAATGTAACCAGACGAACCGTTTGGGTGTGCTTCTGTCTCTTTGACAGCTGATAAGATATGACTTTGCACGTGGACATGTACCTAATCTGTCTAACTTTTCTCTTTATATTTTATATTTTTATACACGGATAATATAAAATAAATTTAATTTACTTAATATACATTATTAATCAAAATAATATTTAGACAAAATATTTTGATGATCAGACATTCGAACTATTTGTTCAAACTATTGTGTCCAAACTCAGATGTCTCCATGCCCTTTAACTAAACAGGACAATAGAAATTTCAATAAAAAAGATATAAGTTTCACCAAGAAAAAATTCATTTATTATATACTTATATAACAAAAATTAAGTTTACATGTATATATAATGTACTTTCGCCCCTAATCTTTAATTTCCCGTTACTTCTATTCCTCCAATACTAAATTTCACCTATTCTGAAAAATGTGACATGTACTACGAGTAACCATTGTACATATCTAATACAAGCTCACGAGGACCACTATATCTTAGTCCACCTATAGCCATAGTAAAAATTTAATTCTTGGTAGTTCTCATAAATTTCTAACAAACACATTCTTTAAAATGTGATGATAACTCATAAAATATGATAAAGATTATTTGTTACAATACAGTAAAAACAATACATGCTTACAAACAAGGAAAAAATAGCAGATGTATAAACATCCCGCATTAACACTAGCAGGGTCTCGGAAAGGGCCGCACTTAAAAGAATATGATATAGATAGTCTACTCTAATACAAATATTAGTATCTGATTTCACGACTTGAACACATGACCTATATTCACACGTACAAACAAGAATACATTAAAAATATAAGTAAATAAAAAATGGAAATGGAGATGCAACTATGCAAGTGCGGACGATTCCTCTCTGTTTGTAAGGCAGTGTCTCCTACCCCAATCAATAAGAAAAAATCTCAAACGAAATCAAAACAGTACCTCTTTTCATCTTGTTTAATTACAGGGTATTACCCCCCCCCCCCCCACCCACCCACCCACCCACACACACAACTACTAGAGCTATCATAACAAAAGCCCCTCTCTCTTCAATACTTACATTTGCTCATTACTGACTCCATATGCCCTAATATATATGATCAGCCACATGCACTGTTAGTTACTAGTATTAGGAGTATTTCTTGCCCACCAGTATATACTATATAGTTACACCTCTTGTCCTATCTTTGTTCAATATTCCATTAATACCCCTTTATCTCTTAGGGGTCGTTTGGCTGGTGAACGGATTATTTCTGGATACGAGAATTGTATAAATATAATGGGATTATAGTCGTACGAGAATTATATAATGACAGGATTGTTTAGCGAAAATATTCTTTCGGTAGATATATTTACTAGACTGCATATGGGATATTAGACTAATTGGATATGTGTGTGTGATTTTACACTAGATAAGTGGTAAGGATAAATTTTTATTTTCAATATTAACCTTGTACGTTTTAAAGGACTTTAAGAGAAGAGCACTGTGCTTATTTTGGTGTTTAATTTAGGGATTATTGTACTGCACTAAAAGGTTTGAGAAACAATACCACAATTATGGTAGGACTAATTCCAAAATTAGTAATTCTGGGATAAAAAAATTCAATCAAACAGAACATGCATTTTACCCCCGAGTTATATATATCGCTTATCTCATAAGCCAAACGACCCCTTAGTCTATTATTAGCTTCTTCTTTTTAACTTGAATAGTGTTTCAGTCTCTTCACTCTCTCCTGCAGATAAGTTTATTTAGTACAATGGGGACTACTATTTAAGGTCAGATATCACAAACAGAAAGTCGATGGATAGATTGATGAAAAGACCACCATGGGTTCTAGCTAGGTTTCAGACTAGGTCATTTACAGTGTATATAGTAGGTCTTCTCTATTTTGTGTACATGAAAACTATTAGAAACAATGAGTAAAAGTTGAAGTTCATGCACTGACATTACCCCAAGAAATAAAATATTACAATCACATTATTTATAAAGTGATTATATATGGATAATGTTTGTATGATTTTACATGAATAGATAACCTGGTAAAGATAGTAATTAGTTGCCGATAAAGATATATAGTAATTAGTTGCCGATAAAGATATATAGTAATTAGTTGCCAGTGGTGGAGTCATCCTTGTCTAAGGAGACACTCCTTTAGTTTGTTGGATCTTTTTTTATATTTTGATTTTTTTGGTGAAAATTCTGGTTTCATGTTAAATACACACATAATATATAATATATAATATACAAATATAATATACAAATATATATTATGTGTATATCCATGACATTATAGATCACAGCCAAGCAGCAGCACAATGCAGATAACGGGAACAAGGCCCAGTCTGAGGACAACCCATCACGGGCAGTTTGTATATTATGGTACATATTAGATATTAGTCTTGTATCTTAATTAATATTGTAATATTACTATAATTGTATAGTTAGTCTCCAAATAGAATAGAGATTTAGATGTAGAATAGGAAAATGATTTTTTCTATTATAACTTGTATATATATATATTTCATCAATAAGAATAATCAAGAAATTAATTCTTTCATGGTATCAAGTGTCTAGGTTATTTTCCTTGATTCCGCTACTCACTCCTTTCTTGAGTTTTTCTTGAAATCTGTGACCAAAATCCCCCCTCCCTCTCGGTTTCAAACACCCGAGACATTCTCCTCCCCCTAAATTCTTGTCCAAAGTTTGTTCTATTCATCATGACTGATAAGAACACCTTTCATCCTGCCCTCACAGTTTCTAACATCAAGAGCGTTCTTCCTATTGTTCTTGACCTGGAAAACGTCCAATATGGAACGTGGGCAGAGTTATTCAAGATTCACGCAATGGCACATCAAGTTCTTCACCACATCATCCCTCCAACTCTTAAAACGGGGGATGAGACCACCGAAGTTGATGATGTACCCACCAAAGCGGACAATCCCAAAATTATGGGTCACGCTTGACGCAAAGGTCCTCCAATGGATCTATGCAACTATCTCTATGGACTTTCTACAGACGATTATGGAAGCCAACTCGACAGCTATGACTGTCTGGAATTAATTGTGTGACATAGTCCAAGATAGCAGTCATTCACGCATTGTTACCCTTGAACAAGAATTTTCTCAAGTCAAGATGGAAAATTTTCCAAACGTTTCATCCTAATGCAAACGACTCAAGGACTTGGCGGATCAACTTCACAATGTGGGTGCTCCTGTGAGCAATAGTCGTCTCGTTTTACAAATGGTTGCATGCCTGTCTGAGGCCTGTAATGGTGTTGTTCGATCATTCGTCAAAGTAACCCTCTTCCGGAGTTCTATCAAGTCCGCTCCATGCTCACGTTAGAAGAAGCAGATTTGGCCAGAAAGGCGGCTACCGGGGCTAGTCCTATAGTCATGATGACTGAGTCTAATTTTCCTCCTTCCGGTTCCAACAACTCGAGTCAAAATCACAACAACGGTGGTGGTAAAAAAGGTCAAAATCAGAGAAATAATAACAAGAATCGCGGCGGCAACATCGGAGGCAACCGAAATAGTGGCGGTAGAGGTCTGGCCAAGCAGAACAATAGCTCTCATGGGCCCATAGTGGCCCCATTCTCGCCTACCCAGCTCGCCCAATAGATTACCTGGGAAACCGGACCCCAATTTCTACCCGCCAGCCTGGCCGTCGAGTTCTGTGGCATGCATCAAAGATATCGTTAAGGTACCAGTCCAGAATACTCGGACATCGGCCCCCTCAAGCCCATCACGCAGCGGGACCCTCACAAACAGACATTGACGTCGCAATGCACACGCTTGGAATGACTCAACCGGACCCGAATTGGTACATGGATACAGGCGCCGCTACCCACATGACATCCGACCAATATACTCTCTCGTCTTATTCCAATTTGAGCAGTAATCGTGATATAATTGTTGGTAATGGTAATTCAATTCCAATTAAAGATTATGGTCATAAAACTTTGTCTCCTCCCATCCATTACTTGTCTTGAAAAATACCTTTCATGTCTCAAAACTAATTAAAAATTTGGTGTATGTTCGTAAATTCACCACTGATAATTGAATTTCTATTGATTTTGATCCTTTTGGGTTTTCTGTGAAGGATTTCAAGACGGGGAGTCCTCTCAAGAGGTGTGACAGTAGGGGGGATCTTTATCTAATCACACCAAGTCTCGGTTCTTCGCGTCAAGGCATGCCTTCTACTTTTGAAGCTCTTGCTCCTTCCTTGTGGCATGCTCGTCTAGGTCATCCGGGGTCGTCTATTTTGTCTGTCTTAGATAAAAATAAACTTATTTCTTGTAAGGGTACGCATAGTACTGCGAATTGTCAATCTTGTTCCTTAGGAAAATTTGTTAAGTTACCATTTATGGATTCAATTCTACTACTTCAATGTCATTTGATATTATTCATAGCGATTTATGGACATCTCATGTTCTTAGTTCATTGGGTCATCGTTACTATGTTCTATTTTTAGATGATAATTCTAAATTTTTATGAACGTTTCCAATAGCAAAGAAATCTCAAGTTTTTTTCATCTTCCAAAAATTTAGAACTTTCATTAAGACCCAATTCAAACGAGAAATAAAAAATATCCAATATGATAATGGCAAAGAGTATGACAATGAAGAATTTCGGGAATTTTGTGCTAAAAATGTAATCAATTTTTATTTTTCTTTTCCCCATACATCTTTACAAAATGAAAAAGCCGAACGCAAAATTCATATCATTAATAACATTATCCGAACTTTCTTGGTTCATGCTTCTGTACCCCATATTTTTGGCATCATGCTCTACAAATGGCTACCGATATACTTAAAATCCTTCCTTCCAAAGGTTTGACATATTCGTCCCCTCTTCAAATTTTATATAATAAGATTTCCTCGTATACACGTCTTATAGTCTTTGGGGGCTTGTTTTATCCACTTTTTCCATCCACCACAATTAACAAACTTCAGGCTTGTTCTACTCCTTGTGTGTTTTGGTTTATCCGTCAAATCACCGTGGTTATAAATGTTTTGATTTGTCATCTAATCGAATCATTATTAGTCGTCATGTTATTTTTGATGAGTCCTAATTTTCATTTGCTAAGGTAGAAAGTCCTGTACCTAGTTCGTATAATTTTTTGGATGATGACATCTCCCCGTATATTATTCAGCATTTTTCGAATATGTCCCGCACCCCGATTCTGCCAGCGGGCCCACTGCCCGCTTGTCCTCCCGTCACAACGTCACTGGGTCCTCGAACCGCCATCTTCCCACCCACCCTAGCCTGCCTGGCCAGCCTCCTAGCACTATTTCTAGCCCATATTATCGGGTCCCCAACTACAGTTCTGGGCCAGCAGACCCACTTTCTGCTGGCCAGTCTATCCCGTGTCTCGATCCTTCCCAAAATTCACTCAATTCAACCCCGAGTCATGGACTAGTCACCCGTGTCCAATGGGGTATTTTTAAACCAAAAAGATATTTTAAATTTTAATGTTCTAAAATCACCTTTACCCCGTAATCTTGTGTCTGCTTTAAATGATCCAAATTGCAAAAAATTCCATGACTGATGAATATAATGCTCTTATTGATAATAAGATGTGGGAGTTGGTACCTCGTCCATCTGTTGTTAATATTATTCGGTCTATGTCAATTTTTTGCTCATAAGGATAATTTTGACAGTTCTTTTGCAAGACATAAGACTCGTCTTGTAGGTGATGGTAAGACTCAGCAGGTTGGTGTCGATTGTGGTGAGATATTTAGTTCGGTAGTCAAGCCGACTATCATACGCACTGTGCTCTGCTTGGCTCTTTCAAAAGCATGACTCATTCATCAGCTAGACGTGAAGAATGCTTTCCTACATGGCGATCTCAAGGAGACAGTTTATATTCATCAGCCCTTGGGGTTTAGGGATACTCGATATCCTCATTATTTTCTTTGTTGAAAAAGTCCTTGTATGACTTAAGCAGTCTCCACGAGCTTGGTATAAGTGATTTGCTTATTATGTTTTGACTATTGGGTTCTCTCACAGCAGGTCGAATAATTCATTATTCATATTTCGCCGGACTTCTTCCATGGCTTATATACTATTATATGTGGATGATATTATCTTGACTGCCTCTTCTGATGCCTTACGTCAGTCTATTATGACAATGCTCAGTTTTGAGTTTGTCATGAAAGACTTGGGGTCATTGAGTTACTTTTTGGGGATTGCTGTCACTCGTCATGCAGGTGGATTATTCTTATCACAGAGGAAGTATGCAGTTAAGATCATTGAGAGGGCTGAGATGTCATCTTATAAATCCACTTCTACTCCAGTTGATACTAAACCCAAGTTGGGTGCTGCAACTGGCTCCTCCAATGAGGATCCGACCCGCTATCGTAGTCTTGCAGGGACCCTTCAGTATTTTACGTTCACGCGACCTGATATTACATAAGTCGTATAACAGGTGTGTTTGTTTATGCATGAACCCAGGATTGAACATATAAATGCGCTCAAACGCATTCTTAGGTACATTCAGGGAACACTTGATTATGACTTGCATTTGTATCCGTCGTCGACGTCTATGCTTGTCTCCTACACATATGTTGATTGGGGTGTTTTTTCGGACATCAGACGGTCTACGTCTGGCTATTGTATGTTTCTTGGAAATAACTTGGTCACATGGTCTGTCAAACGTCAATCCACGCTTTCACGTTCGAGTGCAGAGGCCTAATATCGAGGGGTAGCCAATGTGGTCTCTGAGTCATGTTGGTTACATAATCTTCTTTTAGATCTCCATTTTCCTATCCAGAAAGCTACCTTGGTTTATTGTGATAATGTTAGTGCCATCTACCTTTCTGGTAATCCGGTTCAGCACCAACGCACTAATTTTATTGAGATGGACATTCATTTTGTTCGAGAAAAGGTAACTCGTGGACAAGTACGCGTCTGTCATGTTCCTTCCAGATATCAAATTGCAGACATCTTTACAAATGGTCTTCCTCCGCCCTTTTGAAGATATTGCATGGGCCTCAGACGAAGACCACCCTCATGATCATGGTGTGTGTGTTAAATATACACATAATATACAATATACAAATGTATATTATGTGTATATCCAAACATTAAGGATCACAACCAAGCAGCAGCACAATGCAGATCACGGGAACAAGGCCTAGTCCGAGGACATCCCATCACGGGCAGTTTGTATATTATGGTATATATTAGATATTAATCTTGTACCTTAATTAGTATTGTAATATTATCATAATTGTATAGTTAGTCTCCAAATAGAATAGAGAATTAGATGTAGAATAGAAAAAGATTTTTTCTATTATAACTTATATATATATGTTTTTCATCAATAAGAATAATCAAGGGATTAATTCTTTCATTTAGTTACTACAAATAATGGCTATCACAAGTTAAATTACAATGTAATATAAATGAATCCTTATACTTATTATTTCTGAATGTAACTTTAATCCACCACCAAAAATTAAAGTCCAGGGGTATAGAAGAATTTTTTCACACAATAGGCATGTGTTCGATTCTCACGCACTACCCTATTCCCAATCCCTTATGTAATGGAATTATTTTTAAGAATTGAAAAGAAGAGTAAAACCTAAATCCTACAAAAAAAATGGCTAAGGATAATTCCTATTATTATTGCCTACCTAATCCTCCTTCAACCCTATATATCCAAAACTTTTTGGTTATGAGTAGTTAACATCCACCAAATCATGAAAAAGTGGGGGGATGTGAAATAACAAACCTTTACTTACTATTTGTGTACTAAATTGAGAATGAGGTCATGTTTTATTTTAAGCACTGCAAATGGTCCTTAAATTTTCTGATTGCTTTTTTACCGACTTATAAAGAAGGATGACCACCGTTCTTTAATTTCTAACCCTTTTTATAGCTATTGTTAAGTTGTAAATCTAACTCCTTTGGATAGTTAACGGAAGTCAGTGTACAATTTTCTTGCTTTACTTGTGTGTGTGATGAACTAAATTCTGATCACTTTAATTTCTTCAGCTAGCTAGGTCTTCCTAGACTCATGACTGTGGATTGAACCCCACCAACATACTGACATCTCACATTTTCGTTAACTGTTTTCATTTTTTGATCAAATGTCAATTTTACCGTGGAATTATTTGAAACTAATAAGCCAATTTTACCTAAACTATTTGAAATGGCTAACAATGAGGGCAGTTTTAAGCTCCTAATTAACGGTAAGGGTATTTTTTTCCAAAATAAAAGGACATGTAAAATTATTTATTTTGATTAGTTCACAGGGGGGGAAAAGTCAAACATATTGTAAATATTTTCATACTTTCTTGACATGGAAAAACCATAATATTAAGAAACGAGGTCCAAGAATAAAGAATGGGTAGAATTATTTAAATGAATTTGAGTTTTGGCTAATACATGAAGTATAAAAGAAACCTCTATTATTTTGTATTTACCAAAAAGTCCCTATTTTTGAATGTCCGGTGCCAAAGTTACTGAATGAATCAATTCATGAACAATATATGTAATAATGTAAAACGAAATATTTAGCTCGTATTAAATCTTTTAGGAGTAATTAACATTTAGAGATTTTTGGGAATATTGATTAAGAAGTACTATCTTGTAACTAACATAAAAGAGATTCAATGTGGTCTAACCAAATAGGATGGTCAAAAGTTAAAGAATAATTGCTAGTTGCCGTGACCTTGTAACATTGGCACTGAATTATTAGTCTTAGGTTATGATGGTGATCAAGAATAGAAGATGTCCGGTGCATGATACATGGTAAATTGGCATGCATGTACAAATTAATGGAAGTCTTGTCAAAGTTTCTTCACAAAGGATTGATGAGACATGTCTTAAGGAAGGCAAAAATCTCATTACCCTTTGCCATGTGTTAGAAAGTGCTAGATGAAAAATTGGGGAAAAAGACCACATGAGATCAAGTTCATGTCCCCCATGTATACGAATGTATATAGAAAATAAATTAGGGGCCAGCCTTTAGGGTTTTATAGGAACATACTAACCCCACACTAGCTAGCACTCTATTGCTACTACTGCTAGTAATAGTTGTACAATTGCTACTACTAGCTAGCACTCTATTGGCTATATTTGCTATTACAACTCACTATTTATGGAGTATTACTCACTACAAGTGTTAGCATAGTGTTCTTTTGTGATTTTGGTGCTTCTTTCTAACGGCTTTCTGTCAGGTCACTGTTTTTGACTTGCAAATAGTACTTCCTTTTATCTTATTTAGTTATTTTTGATAATTTTTAGGTACTAGTAATAAACTAATAATCAATGTTCATGATGCCAACTTATTTGACTAGGAGGCTAGCTACGTCTTGTTAAATCCTCTGTTTGGCTCAATGTTTGATCTGATTTAAATTTTTCTAAGAGGAGGAATTAAATTATTTTTAGATTAATCTTCTCGATCGATATTCGAAACTTACTAAAACGATAAATTCATATTATTCGCGCTATGTAAACCTCCCACAAAGCATTAATTTCGCGCGATATTCCATTATTTTCTTTTTCTTTATCGTGAGTCTACAGTGCTTTTCTCTTGTTTCATTATGAATTTATGATATATTAATGGTCTTTCCCAGCTCGTACAACAGTTACATTGGAGGAAGGAACTTAAATAATTGCACGACCATTTATTTCATAGCTAGCAATTATTTTAATCCCCTTTCATTAATTGTCTTTGGTTCCTTTGTCTTACACATGCCATCCGCATTGTCATGATTGCGTTTTTCTTTTAAAGCATGTACCGTACAATCCTCTTTTGTTTTTTATTTCTATTTTTGTGAGTAATATTGACAATTTTAGTGCATCTTGCTTAAAGCCCTATTCAGAATTTTCAATTTTTGGGTTTTGGATACGATTATTTTTGTTTATTGAATTCTGAATAAATTATTTATACATATTATAAATAATTTTTTATTATTATAAATAGAAAATTTGAACCAAAAATATTGGATTTGCCAAATCCTTAATTATAACGATGGCTCTGCCTATGATCTTGCTTCCGTTGGACATACCAAAACTATAATTTTAAGTATGAATCCTCAGTCAATATAGTGAAAGATCCAATATTGAGTTTGTGAACTCGAAAGAACTCGATATTTTAGGATATAACACTATAAATATATGTGAAACGTAATGGTTGGGTTCGATAAGTTATTTTATAAAATTTGTATCATATCAACTTTATAATTACTTTATTTTATATATATAATCAAAACTAGACTTGATAGAAATCAATATTTTGGGATATAACACTATAAATATATGCGAGACAAGTACAAATATTGAGTTAGCACGATCTCGAAGCATGGTAAGATGTTATCATTTTCAATGATACACGGAACTTACTTTTTCCCCTTTCCAACTTTATAGTCAAGGGGCTTGTGTGATTCTTCTATTGAAGATAGTCCCTTATGGAGAAAGAAAAATGGCTCATCTTCTGGATAGAGGAAAAAATAAAGGGGCTGACTTAGAACAAAGTTTTCGTGTTGTTGATTCCTAGGTGTAGCCACCTTTTCTTTTTTGTTGGTATGCCGGTCTGATCGTTCCACTCCTCCGCCAGTTTTGTGAATCCGGTTTTAAGTAAGTCATTCAGCCTGGATTTGCTCTATCAAGCAAGTGACAGATTGGAAAAAAAAATAGGTAGGCCTTCTGAGCGGTCATTTAGCGCTAGAACCGATGTAAGTAAGATCCGCTACAACTAGAGGCGCGGAAGCCACTCGACTTTACTATAAAAGGAGAGGAGCGGAAAGGTGTTCTCGTAGGTGCGTGCTATTGGAGCTGACTCCGGCGATGGGGTGACGTTGAGATCGAGGGCTCGTCTCGAAGGGCCGGCATCGCTAGTTGCCGCTTCTCTGGGGGCGCATGGCAGGATTCTTGGTGCAGGGAAAGAGAGTAGCCATAGCTCCGCCCTTGCAGGGCTCGACCTACAGGGAGAGTGGTGGGCAGGGATTCTCTACAATGACACTGTTGTAGACCAATTGAAAGGTTGCAGCAGGGCAGTCCTGATTGAACTAAATAGTTGCTTAGCGAAACTCGTGACATGGTTTATTTATCAATCACAATGTCTAAATTTTGAATAACCAACCAACAAAAAATGTTGTTATTGGGTAAGGACTAGTTGGTTTCACTTTGGTCTAGTGCCATCAGGACAAAGTTAACAGATTTCCATGCTTGATATCCCCAACTAGACCACACCATGCTTAATTAGTCCCTTTCACTTTCACTTTCACTTTCCAGACATCCTTTGAGCTATTTCTTGGCAATCCCATGTTACTAGTTGGGACATTTGTCTTTATTTTGTGTGGGTTCTTTTGGCCACTCTCTTAAATTCAACATCACGATCCTTCCTCTTAATTTCATGTGGTTCTAAGGGAACAGTACTGATGATTTAGTTATAGAGAAGTATGTACAATTACAGAGAAACAGAATAAGATGAAAGAGATGAAGAAGTGCGAGGAGAAGAAGAAGTGTGATCGGGATTTTGAGAGAGAGAGAGAGAGAGCAGAAGGGAGAGAGAGGATATTTACATTTCAGAAATTGTTTGAATGAATTGATTGCAGAAGTTACAAAGTAAATGTGTATTTATACATACACAGTAACCGACTAACTATGACTAACAAACTAACTGTTGTGATTAACAAACTAATCACCTCTTGACTAAATACCTAAGAATCTCTTCTACAATCTACAAATATCTAATTATCTCATCAACAAATATCTAAGGAACTTGATTACATTTATTCAATTCTTCTACATCCCTCCCCCCCCCCCCTCAAGCTAGGAGAGATGAAAACATTCTTCATTCCTAGCTTGGACAATAGATGAAAATGTTGCACTCGACCTAGTCTCTTCGTCAACAAATCTGCAGGTTGATCATTCGATGCCAAGAACTGTGTGTTAACCAAACCTTTCTGTATGTGTTCCCTCACGAAATGACAATCTATATCAATATGTTTGTCCTCTCGTGGAAGACTGGATTTGCAGCAATTTGAATGGCTGACTTGTTGTCGGAATAGATTGTAATTGGCTTATGAATTTCGATTTCCAGTTCCTGAAATAGCCCTGCTAACCATATCACCTCTGCACAGAAGAGGCTATGGCTCTATATTCTGCTTCAGTTGAACTCCGAGATAATGTATCCTGCTTCTTAGACCTCCAAGATATTGGTGAAGACCCATACTGCACTATGTAACCAGTGACTGATTTCCTGCTGATCACACAGGCACCCCAGTCTGCATCACAGTACACCTTAAGCTGAGGAGTGCTTGAACTGGATAAAATAATTCATAATCCATGTGCATTCTTGATGTACCTTATCAACCTCAAGCCAACTTACATGTGTGACACTTTAGGAGCAGCCATAAATTGACTCAAGCAATGTACTATAAAAGCTATATCAGGCCTGGTAGTGGTCAGATATAGTAATCTACCCGCCATCCTTCTATACAAAGTAGGATCTGGTATAAGTGTATCAGTAATTGGTTTTTCTGATCCAGATGTTGAAGCTACATGGATATTGTCACGACCCGACCCCGGGGCCGCGATCGTACTTACCGGTACCGCCGTATATGTCGAGAATAGCAATGAACATACATAACACATAACTTATAAAAAGGTAAACATCACTGGCCAGCCGATAAGGCTGCCTTCCATAAAACATTCTTAAACAAAAGTATAGTAGTACAACTGGTTCTTATAGCTCAAAACACATAGGTGACCACAAACCTCTAAAGATAACAACTGTGGCGGGACAGAGCCCCACCATACCCCTGAATGTACAAAATACTTATAGCATCAGGGAATATCCGTACCAATAAACAAGCTTCCGG